>OY744477.1:82421121-83749341 GCA_963556175.1 Tipula confusa
AAAATAACTTCTCTAAATTACCAACGTAAGCGCACATAGCCTTAAAAAATTATTCCGTGCAACATTTAATCAAAGCCATTAGTAATTTTACTATCAATATTGCATTTATTACGCATATATTATAAAAAATGTAATTACTGACCTATATCAATTCTCAATACCAAGCCTAAGAAAATTGGCTAAAATCCACCATCGTATTTAATTAACGTTTACTGTTATAATGTTTATTTCATCACGAAATTCAAAACAAAACAAAAAAAAAATCGATCCGTTACGAAACAAAATTGCAACGTAAAATGAAACAGAGTAAAATAAAAACAGAGATTTATGTTTTTTTTTTATAGCAAACCTACCATAATATCGTATTCGTCGCTCTCTTCAAAATCATAATGTAAAATATATAATAGAAGAATGAATAATGTAGTAAAAATTCTCTTTGGTTTGTAATTTTTTTATTTTATTTTCCATTGATTTTCGCTCCCGCTCTCACGTTAAGATCGTGACTTATTCGGTTTCATGTACATTTTTGTTTTTTTTTTTATACTTTTTTCTACGAAATATAAACAAAATATAAAAATTTTGCTCAATTTGATAATAATAAAATAATAATATACATTTTTGTTTTGTTTTTTTTTTTGCTCTCTTTTTTGGAATTTTTCTTTTTTTTTTTTAGTCAAGAAAATTCAGAATTTTTACATTTGAATCAAAATCAATTGCATCAGTCGTCGGTAAGTGTTGGTTGTAGTAACATATCTTCATCGTCGAATAGACAAATACCATCATCAACGTCAACATCGGGTATTATAACAACAACATTGTCACAGAGTGGCATAACAGCACAGCAGCAGCAACAACAACAATTACAATCATCACAAACAACATCATCATCGACAACATCAAATAATTTATTTTATGGTTGTAATACGACACAATCATCGCAGACGCTTACATCAAATAATAATTTAAATAATAAAAATCAATTAATTAATTTAAATAACTGTGATTTAATTATAAATAATGAATTGTATTCAAATAATATAATTAAATCGTCTGCATCGATATCATCGAATATTGGCGGCGGTGTTGATAACAACAGCCAATTATTTAAATCGAACAATGTGGATTTATTGTCATCGCCCGATTCAACGGCAAATAACGAACAAAGTGGTGGTAATTATAATACGAGTGGTTCAAAATATAATCGTGGTGAAATAAATTTAAGTGGAAATTATAATAATAATAGTGGTAGTAATACAAACAATAATAGTAACAATAGCTTTCGGCGATCGCTAAATAATTTACCAATTGGCAGTGTTGGCAGTAATATTAGTAGTTTAAATAGTGGTGGATTTACACCACAACCAAATAGTGGCCAACAATCGCAACAACCGATCGTTTCATCGCCAACCACCGGTGCAACATTTGGCACAACCTACAATAATAATTGTGATAATAAATCGGCAACAAAATATTCATGTAATACAAATACACCCAATTCATTGTTACAACGTTTGACAAAACGTTCGAAATTTTTTCGAAAATTTGGCCATCATTCGAGCACAATCGGTGGTACAACGAGTATTTGTAATACAAATATAAACAATAATATAAGTAATAATAATAGTAATAGTAGTAATAATAATACAAAAACAACAAATAGTTCACCATTTTTTTATACATCGCGCAAATTTAGTCTGATCAATACGAAAAAATTAAATAAAAATTTATTAAAAAATAAAAAGTATAAACAAAATTTGTCGGATGGCCATTTAGCCACATCGACGGCAACTCCAACAACGGCAACATCGGGTGCAAGCGGTGGCCAATCACAACAATTATTACAACAGCATAGTGTAACGACTACACCGGGCGCCGAAAGTAGCAGTAATAATAGTTTTAGTGCCCAATCGAGTATACGTAATAAAAATAAACATTTGGCGTTAAATCTTGTTACAAATAATATAGGTGGCGGTGGCGGTGGTAGTGGTAATAACGGTGGTGTAAATAGTAGTTTATGTGGTGGATCACTATATAGTAATTCTGATAGCCGTTCGCGTATTAACAGTGATTCATTTTATCCGATAAATAATTTAAATAATATTAGTTCGAATAATACACACGGTGGTGTCGGAAGTGGTGGTGGTGGTGGTGGTGGTGGCCAACAGACCTCGAACAATTCAACCGCAAATTCATCGACCAATATTATAAAAATAAAAAATAATTGTGAAAATTATAATAGTAATAGTAGCTGTGGTAATTCAATAACAAATAATAGTAATTTTAGTTTAAATCAATTGCAACAGCATCAGCAGCAGCACCAGCACCAACATCAAAATAGTGATAATAATATATTAGATTCTAATAATAAATTTAATTATTGTGATTCAACTAGACAACAAATTAATTATCAATTAAATAATAATAGTAATAATAACAATAGCATAAATAATCATAATAATAATAGTAATAATAATATTCAAAATCAACAACATCATCATCATCATCAACATCATCGTAATAATATTGAATTTAGTCGACAATTAAGTGCTCCAATTGAAAATTATTCATGCAATAATTTATTAAATAATAATAACAATTTAAATTATTTAAATAATTCACAATATTTTTCAAATTCATCGCAAACGAATAGTTTGAATCGGAGTAAAACTCGTAATCGTGGGACTAAATCAAATGGACGGTGAGTGGAACTATTTAAATTTTTTTTTGTTTTTTTTTTTTTCGTTAAAACAAAATTTTAAACTGTCAGATGAATAAGTAATTAGTTGAAAGTACATTTATGCGGTTTTAAATTAAAAACGATAAATCGGCATTATCGATTTTTTTTTTATTTATTTTCGGCAATTCCGCAATTTATTTATTTTGTGTGGTTAGGTAATGTATGTTATTTGCATGTCTTGTGATTTCCCTTGTGACATCAACAACATACATAAAATGACTTGTGTTTTTGTATTTTTTTTTTAAATGACCTGTATATAAAAAAGATTTTGAATAATTAAAAAAAAAAAGAAATCATGACACGAGTTAAATCTTTGTGGTTAGAGACGGTGCTAAAAATTTTAAAGTTTACCATAGATCAAATTTTAGATATACTAATAAAAATTTACACAGCTTTTGTATTAAGTGATAAAGATTAATATTATAATGAGGAGCAGGTATAGTGTGATGATATAATAGCAGACCTCTGATCATAAACCAGACTTTAGTGGTAAATTTAATATGTGTCTATAATATTAATCCAGAGACTTTCTGGATAATTAAAGATAATTAATTACCCAAGCCTTTCTATTAGATTTATATATTGAGCAAGTAGTTTTTAAACATTTTTGTAATCCCGAGGTCACGTGCTTTTCAGAACATATAATAGATACGGAAAATATTGTACAATTTGGCAACAACAAGTGTACGTAGCTCGTCAAGGTCGGATCTCTATTCGATACTTGCTGGAACCAATCCAGCTAGTTTTTTGCGGATATCTTTGTAATCTTCTTCGTTTTGTACTTCCCAAAAATTCTGCTTTTGATGCTTTTATAACTTTTTAGTGTAACTAATCCAACTTTAAACGTGCATAATTCTTTCAGTGGAATTATTTCGTTATTAAATATTTAACGTAGTCACGTTTTCCTCGCAAACTATGTGCATTAGATACTGTAGTATACAGATATACCTAGTATTACCTATGTTCAATAGTGGCAGCTTTAGCTCCATAATGGCGTATTGTCCATTCAGACGCCCTTTGAAGTTATCACTTGATATAAGGTTAATATTTGATCAGAGTTCTGATGCCCTAGAAGAACTACATCAGGTGGCACATGCTGAGTGATTTTGTTGATTTCTTCTAGTAACTCTTGGCGTGTTGTCATTACTAACTACCTTATTGTGAGTCAATCTGAGTGGCTTCAATTAAATTTTGTTAAACCTGCTTAAAATTAAAATCTGTTTAGTTTTTAAGACGAAACTTCTGCTATAGTTTAACGATTTTCTCTAATAAAATTACCACGAGTGGGGTTTAATCAGATATGAGAATTGAAATACTGGTAAACCGGATATTTCGGTAATTGCTCTTTTATAGAGAGCATTTCTCGGGACGCGTATTGAAACTACGCGCACCATCCGTCTAACTCCGAGTGAGTTCCAATTATCCTACCCCTCACCTATATGTGTATTTTTACACTAAGGTTGTATCGACCGTCTGAATCTCTTTGGTGGGCGGTCTGCAAATGATGTTCACACTCTTCTTCCTTTTCAGAGGTGCATTTTGAGCAATTGGTTGTTAATGGTTTTGTGTGAGGAAATGCGATTTTTCCGATTGGTTGTTATCTAGTAAGGTTGGTGTGGATTGTGTGCGGCGCTATTGAGACGTTTTCGCATCTCATCTATAAAGTTGTTGTATAGGTATTCATCACTTTCTGTCTATCTTGAATGCATGGATGGGTCATCTCTAACTTTGGTGTAACGTTCCGTATTTTATTATCGTTGCTTAAGTGCTCTTGGTCCACTGCTTTTAGTGCTGCTTAACTGAGCATGTGTCAGCGAGATTACTATTCAAACAAAGCTGGGTTAACTTTTTCACGCAAGCTTGTTACGAGCTTAATTTGATAGTCGCTTACATTTGTTTTCGTGATTAACAAATCTTTAACTGTCACCATTCTAGTTTACTGATTTTAAATCGCGGATGCAATTCCACAATTCGTCTAAGTGGTCACTTGTTCGGTGACATTTTTTTGTCTTAAATCCAGACAATGTAATCTAATTTGACTTCTGGTTGTTTGCTGCACCACCTAGTTCCTGTTCATTAGTGCATATTGTTGAAACATATTCTGGTGCTGATGGACTTGTTCAAGGGGGAGTATTTTTGGCTATCTCAAATTGACGCCGTATTAAGGTGTTCGACTCTTCTGCCTGTGTTCGGTTACCATTAGAACCAAATTTTCACTCGGTACTCATAGCAACTCGGAGACTTTACGTATTAGAGTGCCGGTTCCAAAAGGACCCGGAACTAAAATGAGAGTACTTAAGGTTTATTAGAGAATACCTATAGCGTTGGACAATAAGTCAAAATCTTCAACTGGCGTATCGCTTAACGACAAACTAGACCTTGGACTGCCAATACTGCAGTACAGCCTGTGGTAAATTTTTTGCTTCTCAAGCCCTCTATTAGATTGAAGATGAAATGCCCCCAGACTTCTTCGATAAACTAGTCATAAAGTTGGATTTCTATGTCGATAATTTGCTTTCGTGTTGTGCAAGTGTTAAAAAGGCTGCCGAGAGTATAAATGAAATTAAGAAAATGGGTGAAATAGGAACACGAGACTCTTCTCAAATTTGAAAATGGCGAGAACTTTGTTAAAACTCTAGGCCTAGTTTGGGTAACTGCAAGAGTAAGTACGAAACGAATTTTCTTCTGCTATCCGCGGGATTTTCGATAACTGCAGGAGTTATCTTGGATCGGCAAAAGTTTCTTTCTCCTGGCACATTCGTTGCATAAATGCTATTTCAGAAGCTTTGGCTTAGTAAACTCGATTAAAACGATCCTCAGCCGGAAAAATTGAGCTGGAGTGGGAGAAACTACATTCTAGATTTAGAATTTTGAAAATATTAAAATACCGCGTTTTTTTAACATTCTACCGAAAAAATATAAAAATACTACTCACAACGAAAATAATTTACATTTAATTTTAACATAATTTTGAGTTAAATCAGAAAATTGACAGCTAATCAATATTTAAAAAAATATCGGTAGTAAATAATATTCAAAACTGCTCAGAATTCTGCTCAATTTCACTCAACATAATCAAAAGAGAATTCGCTAAATCTAAATGGAAAAAGATGCAGCTGGTACAAGAGTGCTTTTGAATATAAATACTAAAGCTTCGACAAAGAGTAGTGACGTTTGAGTAGAATTAAATTTTTACTCAATTATTTGAATATTTTGAATATTTAAAAAACAATTAAAAAAAAGTGTTTTGAAATTTCCAAAAATCACTCAACAATTATTTTTTATTTTAAATATTTTGAGTTAATAAAAGGATAAAATTAATTTGGTAAAAATTCCACTCAAGCAAAACTTTCAATGAAAAGGTTTCTAACAAATAATATTTAAGATAAATGTGATAATTCTACAAAATTTAAAATTTCCACTCAACTTCAAAACAGAAATTAGATCTTTACTAATTATAAATAAACTAATCATATAGCTTAAAATAACTCAAAAATGTATTATTCATACTAGTGTCGTTTGAGTGAACATTGAACAGAAATTATTCACTCATTTATTTTAAACTACTTAATATTTTATGTTAATATTTTAATTAAACTTACCAAACCATTAAATTATATTTTAAAACTAAATTATTCAATTTCGAAAATTGAGTGTTTTAAAAATTCTACTTAATCAACAATTTTTTTAAAAATTATGATTATTCTACTCAACTTAAAATTTTCACTCAACTTAAAATTTTCACTCAACTTACAATTTCCACTCAACTTACAATTTTCACTCAACTTTTTTGTTTGTTTTGAACCCTGCAATCTTTTCTGGGGCCAAAGCTCTCCCAACTCTTTCGCGGTTAATTTTTAACGGCCTACCTTACGCCGTCACC
Organism: Tipula confusa; assembly: GCA_963556175.1. Taxonomy (NCBI): domain Eukaryota; kingdom Metazoa; phylum Arthropoda; class Insecta; order Diptera; family Tipulidae; genus Tipula; species Tipula confusa. Next base: position 82,427,742 of record OY744477.1, read on the forward strand.
AGCCAAATCGAGGACGCACGAATACAGGTTCAATATTAAATCCATCTGCACATTGCATTGCTCTAGTCAGCCTGTACTGACATGACTCAACTTTAAAACAAAACTTGATATTCATTAAATAAAAATAAACTATTAGTGTTATTTGAGTGCAAATTGCGTAATAAATGTAAACCAATAAATCATACCTAAAATCTTTTTTAAAACTTTTATTTCCAAATTTGGGTGTACTTTTGAAATTTCAGTGGAAAATATTTGGGTTAATAAAATGATAAAGTCAAATGTAAAAATTTCACTCACTTCGATTATTAATTAAAGTGATTAGGATAACTCTACTCAATTTACAATTTCCACTCAACTTTAAAATATAAATATAATATTCATTAAATAAAAAATAAATTCGAAGCTAAAATAGTACAAAACTGCATCTGGACTATTAGTGTTGTTTGAGTAAAAATTGAGCATTAAATTTTCACTCAATTTTTTTTTAATTGATTAATATTTGATATTCGTTTTACATTTAAACTCATTAAATCATATTTAAAATCTTTTAGAAAATAAATAAATTTTGAGTGTTTTTCTTCTACTTTAAATTAAAACAGGATTCCGTCGAGAAGAAATTTATTAAATAATTTATAACAAAAAACCCAAGAATATTAACTAATTTTTTAAATATAAAGTTTAAGTACTTTGCAGGTTACTGATAAATTACATAAAAAAGAAATTTGGCTGATTTTTGATGCACGTAACACTTAAATAAACTGCTTATGGTTTAATAACCTTAAAGTAGTTGGCCATTGTCTAATTAGCAAAATGATCAATAAATGTAATGTTTTAAATTGCAGGAGATCATTAAAATTATTCACATATTTTAGTACATACTTAAAATATTACTTATAGCTAATTGCTTCAATTCTAATTACAAATGTTGGTATGTATGCCCTGCAGGTAAAGTGATTTGTAATCAACTTGTAACTGGGTTCCAAGAAATATTTAAATGAATGGTGGATTACACAAAAACTACTTACTGACACTTTATAGTGACAGCGCCATATAAAATTGGCATTCACTTATGTGGCTGACCCTGGTTTTCTACAGCATCACATACAAACATATAGAGCTGAAATAAAACAAAATTAAATTTTATAATTTTAATAAAAATTTAAAAATAAATTTCAAATTTTCAATATTACATCAAAAATGAAAAGGTGAAGGTTGAGTTCATCAGAATTTTTCATTATAAAGTGATATGCTGTTAGCACGATAAGTAATTTTCACGACAAGGCATATCATTTTTAATTTCAAATTTAATTTAATTTGAAAATGAGACTGGTTGTGGAGGGCACACCACCAACATGTTTAATTGGACAATATACTTTTGTAAATGCTAAAAATAATAATACTTGAAATAGTTCATAAACTTCATGTTTTTTTGTAGCATGATTGCAAAGGAGTAATATCGGTCTTTACGGTACAGTAACGATAATCCTGCTCTATCGAATTCGATACCTAGCCTGATCTTCGTACTGTTCTAAATAACCAGAAAAAGCCAAGTCGGTCTATAATTAGAAAAACCATCTTCTTTCAAAAGTCAATGGCCAACTCTTGTGTAGTCCATCAGGGTCTTACAACTATACATGACAACGGGTCTGATCAATCCTTGTGCAAATTAAGTATAACGAAAATTTCAAGGTATTTATTCATTACTAGCGGACCCGATGTATTGGAAACTCGTCACCTCTTTAATTTTTGGAGTCTTGGTCTCTTAAATCTGTAATCATATATTTTTGATTATATCACCAACGGAAGCTGATAATTATACTGTTAGATCCAACAGATTTTATACATAGTTTCCATTCAGTTCAATCAGTTAAACATTTAGTAAGCCAAATGTTCTTTCAAAATGTCGAGTACCACATTGAAAATCAGAATTCTACTCAGCAATCTGAGTTAGGGAGTTTTGGTTTTATTCATATCTGTTCAACGCTGATGTGACCAACTAATGTCTTTCTTCTTACCTTTAAGAAATGTGGCCAGAAGCGTATGTATTAGAGCAAGAAATTTGGCTAAGTGAGGAGGTAATCGATGATATCAGTTTACCACATTTCGATAAAGAATTTCACTGGCCTTATATGGATGTTGGTTGGGTGAAATCATTTATAGCCACGATTCTCATTGGATTTGGATGGATTTCATATTTTTGTGCAAACCCAATTCAATCCTTTTGTAAATCTGTCCAAAAAACACTGAAAGGTTTTGAAAAGGTTCTAATAGAGTTGTGATAATAGTTTTGTGTATATCTTCAAAAACTACAGGTATTTGGTGGTAGACTCGGACCAGGTCTTAGAAAAATTTTGGATAAGAGGAAGGGAATATCTGTCTGAATTTGCTTATCATATTGCAGCGTTTGGGAATGTTCGGAAAATTGCGAAAAAGATTTCGAACTATTAATAATTGGACTGTCGGGAATGTTTAATTTATATCCATGGTTTTCCATGGAAAACCTTCTACCATAATTTCATTGTAAATCGATGCAAATTAAGTTTACTCCATAAGTTGCGGATGGAGAACTGGATGTATTTGGCATAAAACGGTGAATTTGATCAAATTTGAATGTTTAATAATTTTAATAAAATCTTATTTATAATAATTTCGGTGATTTCTGTCGAGTAAAGTGAATATAAATAACGTTTTCATGCAAATACTTTATTAATTACTTCATGAATATTTCATTGACATAAAACGGTAAATTCGAACGAACTTGAACATTTAATCATTTTAACAAAAACATATTTATCATAATTTCAGTGATTTGTCTCGAGTAAAGTGAGGATTAAGCATAAAACGGTGAATTCGATCGAATTTGAACGTTTAATTATTTTAATAAAATCTTATTATAATAATTTCGGTGATTTTTGTCGAGTAAAGTGAATAAAACTAAGGTTTTCATGTAAATACTTGATGATTGACATAAAACGGTGAATTTGATCGAATTTGAACCTTTAATAGTTTCAAAAAAATCTTATTTATAATAATTTTGGTGATTTGTGTCGATTCAAGTGAATATAAATAAGGGTTTCATGTTAATACTTGATGTATTTAGCATAAAACGGTGAATTCAATCGAATTTGAACGTTCAATTATTTTAATAAAATCTTAATTATAATAATTTCGGTGATTTGCGTCGGGTAAAGGAAATATAAATAAGATTTTCATGTAAATACTTGAAGTTTGTAGCATAAAACGGTGAATTCGATCGAATTTTAACCTCTAATAATTTTAATAAAATCTTATTTATAATAATTTCGGTGATTTGTGTCGTGTAAAGTGAATATAAATGAGTAATAGTACTAATTAGATTTTCCAGTCATTGGGTTTCCGACAAGCTAAGCCTTTTTTGTAAGTTCTGTTTTTAGGATTACAGATTTTGAGTATCGGGTAATATTTTTGATATTGGTTTAGATACTACATGTTACTTGTGCCAATCTTATATTCTGTGTCTTTTTATGATAGCGGTTGTCTATTATAGATTTGGCGGTATCCATTCTTTCTTTTAGTAAAATTGTTAACTATCCATGAAGTTTTTTTTTATGAATGAGAGAAAGTTAGCCCAGCAATTTACCCATTTAATAGGCTTCTATGGCAAGCAAAGGATACTAGAAGGCTATAATCTGTTGATATAACACAAAACCAAAATTGTTGGAGAGGAATGATCGATCCAAAATCCGAATACCTTTTTTTATTTCCATGTCCCACAATTATTACAAAACTGCCGCCTTGTACAAATATTTCTGTCATAATTTAGGTCAATTTTATTTGATTGTGTCTAAAGAACAAACAAAAAACGATTTGATTTCGTCTTTGAAATTCTTAAAACTGTTCATTTGTTTAAAAAAAAAAATGATTTTCTGTCAGTAACCAACTGTAAAATAAAAACTAAAATTTTTCTTAGAAAAAAATCGGCCAAAATATAAAATATAGTGATTCAAAAAATATTTCAAAATTTATTTATAATTCTGACAAACACACACACACACAAATGCTCAAATGATCCATGTGATTTTCAATAAATCATGACATTGACCTTAAAAATTTAAATTAAATCTCAATACAATTAGCAACGTTCAATACACAAATTTTCCAAATAAAACTATATTGTATCGAAAACTATTTTTATGCAATTCAAAAAAAAAAAACAAACGAGAATCGCGATGGCATTCTTCCAAAAAAATGTCATGCCAATCGGAATGGTTTTCCGGTTTTCTTTATAATCATAATAAAAAAAAATGTTCTGATTGATTTTCTAGCTTTTGTGTATTTGAATATTTTTGTAACGTCAACAAAACAAAAATTTAAATAAACATTAACGTCATTTTACGAACATCTTACAAGATTTGATATTGTGCTTAAGTTGGCAAAAGTGTGTTTAAAAAAAAAAAATCTTATGTCAATATTTTAACCTCGAAGGGGTGGAATTTCTGTTTCTTTCCTGGATTTTTGATCGTAAAAATTAAACACAAGACGGAAAAATTCGGTTATCAAGAATTTTCCATAATTTTTTTTTTTTAAATTTTCCGTCGTAGAAATGTTGATGTTTTTCTCGTACATAACGACAAATAACGCCGTTTTGTTGTTGCTGGTAAATATTTACTTTTCGATGGCGTAACGAAAGAAAATTTCGTGTATTTAAATTATGCATATTCGGTGTGGAGATGGATGCTTTGATTGTATCACCCTAAACGTAATCGTATATATACATAAGATGTAAAAGCTTTTTAAATATTGAAATATTTTAAACGGTGAAATTTGATTAGGTGCTCATTTACTTATTCTCCGAAATTTAGGTGTACATAGTACTTGAACTTTTTTTAAAAACTTTAATTGCTGTTCTGGGGTGATGTTGGATCAAAACTTATTTCCTGTTTCCGTACCAAATGAAATAGCTCAGTGAAAGAGATTTGATTCGGAAACAATTGTTTTTTCCAACAGTTTCTACTTCAACAATGTTTACTCTCAACTTACAATAATAAACAATTCTTTATTTTAACAACAATGATTCACTACTTAAAACATTTTTAATTTCACTAGATTACTCGCTTGCCACTGGTGGAGGCTATGACACTAATCTTAACACTTTTGAAATACAACTCAACTCACGACTGCACGCCGGACATAAACCAAAATTATGGATACCGGTCGAAACTGGATATTTTACAACTGGATTTGACGAAACAGGATAATTCAAAACTGGATGTTTTAAAACGAGATAAGGTACAAAACGAGATATGGTACAAAACTGGATATTTCAAAACAGGATATTTCGACATGTGATTTAAACTTAAAATGATTTTTTAGGAAAGTTCTGGAATATGGCCAATTAGGAAGGAACTCGGCGAGTTCTTAACCGATTATGATGAAATTCTATATGTAGGATGGGAATGTGATTTTAAAATAATTTTTTGGTAAAATTCTAGAATATGGCCAGTGAGGAAGGAACTCGGCAAGTTCTTAACCGATTATGATGAAATTTGATATGTGGGATGAAAATGGGATTTTAAAATGATTTTTTCAAGTCAATGATTATTTTAAAAAGATGACAAAAGCAACAATTAAAAAAAAACATTAAGTGAAGGAAAATTCTGTCTCTCTGCTTAAAATTATTTAATTGTGAAATCTTATTGGCCATATTCCAGAGGTTTCCCAAAAAAGGTTTTAAATTCAAATTGTATTATATAATTAAAGAAGAAAAAAGATTAAATGAAGGAAAATTCTATTTCTCTCCTTAGAAATATTCAAGTAAGGAACTTTACTGGCCGTTCCCAAAAAATCATTTTAAAATTCCATTTTCATCCTGCATATCGAATTTCATCATAATTGGTTAAGAACTCACCGAGTTCCTTCCTAACTGGCCATATTCCAGAACTTTCCAAAAAAATCATTTTCAAATCCCATTTTCGTCCTATATATCGAAATTCATCATAATCGGTTAAGAACTTGCCGAGTTCCTTCCTAACTGGCCATATTCCAGAACTTTCCCAAAAAATCACTTTTAAATCCCATTTTCATCCTACATATCGAATTTCATCATAATCGGTTAAGAACTCGCCGAAATCCTCCCTAATTGGCAATATTCCAGAACTTTCCTAAAAAATCATTTTAAGTTTAAATCACAAGTCGTGATGAAATATCCAATGTTGTACCATATCTCGTTTTGTACCTTATCTCGTTTTGAATTATCCAATTTTGAAATATCCAGTTTTGTACCCTATCTCGTTTTTATCAAATCCTATTTTGAAATATCTAGTTTTAAAATGTCCAGTTCTGAGTGGTTCCCCTAAATTACATATATTTCGAATATTTTATTTTGTTATTATTTCATTCTATTTTTTCGAGATGTCGCTACGCTATCCTATAAATCATATTTGCTCAATTTATAAATAAATAAAAATATTGATACATTAGTGGTTTTCCAATCGACTACCGGAACTACTTAGGTAACTGCTCTTGCAAACTAGTTAACTGCTCTTGCAAACTAGTAAAAACAGTTACGAGTAATTAAAATTTAGCAAAGATACACACTTCACTTTTGTTTTATAGCCGAGAATTCATGAAAGTACATATTTACAGCGACGATAATTTTACAGTTTCAGAATACCAATTTTTAGTACTCTGTAATCTTTTACCTGTAAGAAATTTATGAAAAGTTACAGAATATACAGAATTTTTAAATTTTGCCATTAATAAATAAAAAATAAAAAATAAAAAAAAATGTCGCCTTGTATTGTCGATATACGATACAATTTCTAGTTACTTCTCGCACTGTCGTTCGTCCACTGGTTATCCAAAATGTTTGGCGCAAAATTGACAGTAACAACGACGGTCCAGCGTGACTCTAAATTCGGTGCAGGTCTTCTAAAATCATTCATGTGAAATTAGATTTCGGAGGCAATATCACCGGATGCTTCGTACTGTAAGGTGCCACACAGTTTTTAAGCCTACCGCCAACTCTAAGTATTTTTCGTCGGTTTATAAATGGGTTTTTCAAGTAATTAATTGGCTTGATTTCGAAGACCATTTCCGTAATTGAAAGCTGTATTGAAGTAACAGGTTACCGATGTCTTCTTTTAATTGTAATCCTTGTTGCGTGGTATCAAGAAAGGTCATTAGATCATCTACATAAATCTTTTTTTATTTCGTGTATGCTATCGGACTAGAATGTTTATGTTCTTCTACCATTTGCTTGCGACATCTTATTGAAAGAAATGGTGCGCTAGATAATCCATAACTTATGGTTAAAAGCCGGTAGAAGGTAATAGGATTTGTCGGCTGCTTACGCCTTATAATCTTCTGGAACTTTGTATCGCTTGGATTTATTAATACTTGCCGGTACATTTTCTTAATATCTGCGGAGATGGCAAATTTGTGTTCGCTAAAACGGTGAATTATTGATTACAGGTTCTATTGTATAGTAGTGCCTACGGATAAATAAGTATTGAAGGAGTTGTCTATATTGCATTTTGCAGAACCGTGGAAAACTACTCGTTGTTTAGTCGTATAGAACTTGCATTTCTTAACACTCCGTGATAAAAGTGTGATACAAACTCCTCAAATTGTAAACTCCTCAAATCATCTAAATATGATTTAGATTCCACGTCTTTCTTACATCGACACTTCCTAGCCAAATATTGTATTTTGTAGTACAGAATCATCTTGGTTGAATTGTTTTCTTCCATTAAGCAAAACAGTACAGAAATTATCCGCTCCGATTAAAATATCCACTATGCCCTAGGCCGATTAAAATGTGGATCAGCTAACTGCAAGGTACTCCAAATATCTATCGAAATACCGGTAATAATTTGTGAGGGTAATTCTGATATAAGCTTTGATAAAATTAATGCGCTGATTGTGAGTCCAAGAAACGTAAATCATGCAATCCGCGGTTTTTATATCTGTCATTCGTAAATTGTAGACACCGCACCATTTTGCATTTACTATATTAAACTAATAATTGTGATTTTTAAAAATACAAATGGCACGGCATCCATCATAAAAAGGGTCAATTAAATTTACATTCATAACAAAACACAGCAAGAAACTCGTTTAGAATACAAATGGCACGGTTTCTATTGTAAAACACTAACAAATAAGTTTTATTTTCAAAATCAGATCTGTCAAAATTCTCCACGAAAATATTGGGTTGATACATTAATATCGTGCGAAAAAAGATTAGAGAGTTTATGCGCGCCATCTATAAGACATGTCATATACTTGAATACATTTTGATTTTTCGCTCGTGATCTGAACACGAGATTCTCAGTGAAATTTTTCGTTTCTGTTTTCGCTTTGTTAAAATCGTATGAAGATTTCACTCGAAATCGATCTATGAGTACTAGGTTTTTAGTTATTATAGAAATGGCTTCCCAATTAAATCACTGTTAGCTTATGAATTGTTAAATGTGATGTGATTTTTAGTTGAAAAGGAAAAAGATTATGACTGATTCCCAGTTGACAATAATTTCGAAGAATCTAGGAATTGCATATTAAAATTAATAGAGTCTTGCTTTGGTAAATTTACAAAAATGGACAACAATTGCATGTATATAAATTAAATAATAATTTTGCTTAATTAAAAAAAAATTCATATATACAAAGTTTAATTAAATTTTAAGTTATGATACCTACCACCGCGAAAAGGCTTTTTGAATTTTATTTTGTAGTGTTGACAACTAAAAAAATTGCTCAACCGTTATTAGTATTTTAATTATGAATTTTAAATAAAATTACAACTTTTGGCTGTTTTATTGATAAATAAATATACAATACATACAAATATTGTATAAACAATATATTAATTTGTAAAATAATTCCACCACATCAAAATTTAAAAATTTCAATAATCTTTTGGTTGATTGGACAAATACAAATAATAAGTTGCTTTCCAATCGACCGCCGCGAGTACTTAGATGTATGTCTTTGGTAAATTTTATCTATTCGTAACTATTCATGCAAAAAGTGTGCGTAAGAGCAGTTACGAGTAGTTAAAATTTAGCAAATACACACTGTAAGTATAGCACCTATAAGTACTTGCGGTGGCCGATTGAAAGGCAACTAATACCTAAATCAAGTTTTGCTTTATATTTGTTTTATAGAAAAAATGACTTCGATCAATATTCCCGCATTTTAATCTTGTCCTTTTTTGTTCCCTTAGAAATGTGGTTAAACACAGTTAGAACTGTAAAATCATTTTAAATATCCATTCGTGACCAAAAAAATGGCATCGTAATGATTTACAAAATTGTATAAACTTAGCCTTAATATTTGGCTAAAAAGGATTTTTATACCAATTTTGCCTCCTCATATAAAACAAATGAAATATGTACTTTCGGACTTAATAAAATTGCAGGCACTCGTAATATTTTACGTAAATATTTCACGTTTAAAGTTTTACGGATGATATTTTATGGGCTACCAGACGGTCAAAATAGAATCACGCCATAAAATTATGTAGTAATATATTTCTTGTATGTAGTATTTAATGAAGAAATGAAAAAATGTTATCACTTGTAAATCTGGCTTTAAATGTTAAATTAACAAATTTTAACTGCAGAAAATGGATTTTACGTTATATATAAATTTAATTATGTATAAATAAATCAAATATTTAATAGTCGAATTTACTACTTTACCAATACATCCTTTCCACATATATCCATATATACACTTTTTATATATGTACAACATACAGCCAGTGGCTTAACAATAGTCGATTTTATTTGGCATTAAAAATTAATTGTATTTTAATGTAACTCGTTTATCACAACACTTTCCACTATTTATGTATTTTATAAAATAGTTCGTATATTTAGGTCATACTGATTACGACAACTTAAATGTTGTTGTCTAAAAGCATCTATAACTACTTTACTTTAAAATTTTAAGTGCAAGGTTATATATATAATGCAGAGTAGTTGAAGACCAGATAAGACTAGAAAACCAACAATCATTTGGAAAGTTTACAAATTTATCAAAATTTTAAACTTTATTTTATATTATAAAAGGGGCAATTTTTTAAAATTTCCCACCCCATTACCTCGGTTTTTTAAATTTCTAGCTAACTTCCAAACCGAAGTGTGATTAGGTTTTATATCTTTAAGCTTTTTATCCCATGAAATTGTTTGATTGATTGATTTGAATGCTTGGAATGTACGGCCAAAGGCGGACCATTAACTCCCAGAATGCCAGACACCACCGTACAATTGTGTTAAATATAACAAAACCAAAGGAGTAGAAGGAATGTTAGTTATGATAGACTCGACCCGGTTACTGACACCTAAGCGATCGATAATTAGTGATTTTTTTTGGTGGTGTAGGGAAAGAAAAATTATGTTAGTAATGGCAGAATTCGATCGTTTTCCCGGTGGCCAATGTTAAAGTATTATTAGCACAAGACAATCACAACTGCTCTGAATCTGAAATAAAATCTATTAAACTAATTTTTCCAAGCCGTAGGCTGTAACAGATAGCATTAGTTTTCACCTGTAAATTACACATTTATTATTTCACCTTGAAGCTGCTAAAATTTATTAAGTGTACTATTGTTGATTTTATTATAAAACAATAAATAAATTAATAATACAATAATACGACAATATAATAGCATTTGACACAAACTTAAAAATGTATACCAATTAAATTTTAGAAAATTGATTTAACATTACAAATCAATTGAATTATCCATTTTATGACCAATCGTTGAAAATCTAATTTATATACATTTTATTTGACCCAAAACTTTAAAATTAATAAAAATCGATTAAACATTACAAATCAATTAAATTAACCGTTGTATGACAAATGCCTTTATGAACTCATAAAAGTACTGCTACTTTATTCTTTACTTTTTGTTTTGTCCAATCTTCTTTATCTTTAAGCTCTGACTGGAGACTGGAGCTCTGGTTCTGACTGGATGGAACATGGTACCAATTGCCTCTAAGCGGTTTCCTGTACTATCTTCGAAGTTATATTCCCCACGAAAACTTCCCACCGTCTTGGCACATCTGACAGCCAGTCCAAAACAATACTAGAATCTATCCAGTAGATTTTATTGCTTATGATTGTAAACAATGCATCTTCATCCGATTTCATTATTTGAACGAGCAACAAAGCACGCGACCTTAGATATTGCTACAATTAAAATAGTACAAGATTTGCACGTTTTTGTGAATTTTGACGGTTGCGTAGACTACGGCGCGCTTCCTTGCATCGCAAAACCTATGTAATTTGATTTCACTTGAAGTGTCAAGCCATCTAGAGATTTTTACTTGTTTTATTGATTATTCATACATATATTCATACATTTATAGGCTATAGACCTGTTAAAATTTTTAAACAAAAAAATTAAAATGAGAATTTATTTAGACGACCGAACGTTATGTCCTAAATTCATTATAATTTAAAAATGACCGTCTAGACACTTCGGATCGTCAAAAGATCACGAGGCGCCACTGAAAATATCTAATTACGCAAAATACATTATAATTTAATCGCGTTTACAATTTGATAATCAAACTCAAATTGTGAACGCGTACATTTTTTTTTTTTTTAATTTTTTGTTCATCACATGAATTATGAAAATACCAAGAATATATCGGACACACGATATACAGACTCAAGGCTTAAAATTACTCAGTTATTGCCAGTTAAAACTCGATTTAATTGTTAAAAATGTCTTATACCGCATAAATAACAACATAAATAAAACGGCTGGTTTATAGTCATCACTGTATACACTTACAGTCGATAATGCAGTAAATTTCTGTCAATGAGTTTAAAAAAAAAATGTTTACATTATATACGAAATTATACTTATATACGCATCTCGATGATATATAGTAATAATTTCAATCGTAAAAATAGAATATCTGCGTATACAATTATACAGCATATATTTACCTATTGCGGGTTCATTTGATGCGGAAAGTGTGTAGTACATATTTCGCGTATAAATACTCGCGCAAATTTTATACAAAAAATAATATTAGCTCAACCTGAATAATATATTGCATCAATATATAGAATTATATAAATAAATATACTCTGTAAATTGCGCAAATCAAATTAAATCGAGCTGCTTTACCCTATAAACATTTTCTTATAAACGATTATCATGATTACCATACAACATAAAATTTTCGTTTTAGTTCGTTTTCTATATATCATGGTCCTAGATGAATGCAGATTCATATATTTACATTTCATATAATAAATATTATGCAAATTAAGATATATTTATTCGAAACAGAGAACATCTTCATGGATTTTTCCATTTTCAAGAATTCAAAAATGATGTTCGAAAAATATCTTTTGTTTGGTCTTGTACACGATAGTGTATATATAGTTTTGAATATATTATGTAGGTTTGATGTTTTCAGGTGCCATATAATATATAGAATAGTAAATATAGATTACACTGACCATTGCTGGTCAACTAGAGACAACTAGAATATTATGCAAAGTCCTTCTTTACTTCATATCTTATGATTTTATCACGGCCATATATAGTATATTTTCCACCTAATGGTGATATACTAAAATCCAATTTAACTAGAAAAGCAAATTCCCATCTTGTACTATTCGTGACCTTGGAAAAATGGCATTAACTTATAGTTATAATTTCAATAAGGAAGTCATCCAATTAGAGTTTCGGTTTCTAATTTGATTTTAAACTACCTTTGTAATCGTTCTTGAGCAGTTTTTTTTAGTGACCGGCCAAGGGTTCAGTGCTGGCTGGATCACTTAATATTTTCTATGTATATTAGTAGGGTACCGGTCGAAACTGGATATTTTACAACTGGATTTGACGAAACAGGATAATTCAAAACTGGATATTTTAAAACGAGATAAGGTACAAAACGAGACACGGTACAAAACTGGATATTTCAAAGCAAGATATTTCGACATGTAATTTAAACTTAAAATGATTTTTTAGGAAAGTTCTGGAATATGGCCATTTGGAAGGAACTCGGCGAGCTCTTAACCGATTATGATGAAATTCAATATGAAGGATAAAAATGTTAATGAAAATTGATTAATTTTTCTCACATAGATTCTCTAAAGTGAAGAAAAGTTATATTAAGTAGAAGAATAAAAAATAGATGAAGATAAATTTTACTGCCAGTAAACTCGATCAAGTCAATGATTATTTTAATAAGATGAGAAAAGCAACAATTAAAAAAAACATTAAGTGAAGGAAAATTCTATCTCTCCTTAAAATTATTTAAATATGAAGCCTTACTGGCCAAATTCCGGAGGTTTTTTCAAAAAAGGCTTTAAAATCAAATTTAATTATTCAATTAAATTTCAAACATTAAGTGAAGGTAAAATCTATTTCTCTCCTTAGAAATATTTAAGTATGGAACCTTACTGGCCTTATTCCAGAACCCAACAAATCATTTTAAAATTCCATTTTCATCCTACATATCGAATTTCATCCAAATCAGTTAAGAAATCACCGAGTTTCTTCCTAACTGGCCATATTCCAGAACTTTCCTAAAACATCATTTTAACATCCCATTTTCATCCTACGTATCGAATTTCATCAAAATTGGTTAAGAACTCGCCGAGTTCGTTCCTAATTGGCCACATTCCAGAACTTTTCCAAAAATTCATTTTTAAATCTCATTTTCATCCTACATATCGAATTTCATCTTAATCGGTTAAGAACTCGCCGAGTTCCTTCCTAACTGGCCATATTCCAGAACTTTCCCAAAAAATCATTTTTAAATCCCATTTTCATCTTACATATCGAATTTCATCAAAATAAAATAAAGGTGTACAGAAGTTACAAGTTACTTAGAATTAGCAAAGGGTTAATTTGCAAAATTGTAATGAAACTAAATTGTCCGGAAAAAAATTCGAGTTTAGTCCGAACACTTCAACCAATGGCCGTGGCAGTTAAAAATTGCAGATTACGAATAATAGCTAAGGTCGTGATTTTTATGCATATCTACAAAAAACAGAAAAAGGATGAAAATATGCGTTTTTATATGTTCATCTATTTTTTGTTAGTTTAGATTTTGGTTGCAGTAATTTGCAAAGTATGAATTTACTTGTGTATATTTTGCCCATATAAGATGTTTATCTGGTATCGTTATCTGTGGTTCAACTTTAAAAATGATTTATTCCGTATATAATTTAAGGAGGCAAGACATTTTTCATTTATTGTTTGTACAATTCATAGATTGAGTTAAGATTTATTGGTGGTGTAGAAATGGATCCTAACCTATGGCGGCTTCTCTCAGACAAAAGAGCGTAGTTGTAATCAAAACCACCATCAACAGCAATAAGTATGGAAATACCTTAACCCTCGAAGATTGCTCTAGATAATCAGTGATACATTATTGTGATACTTTCAATTTTGATAGCCACTGATTTAGATTTAAACATTTTGAGTAAAATTATTTGAGTGAATTTTTTTTTAACTTTCTTTAAAGCATAATGGTAAAGGTATACATATCATATGTCATATGAAAGTTCGATTGATTTTGATATTCCGGATTTAGATTTAATTTTAAATAATTTGAGTGATTTTCCATAATTTTATAAATTTTGAGTGAAATTGTTAACATTTTAACCTTCCGTTAAATTTGAAGAAGGAAAACAGTTTTCATTTATCGTTTGTACAATTTATTGGTTGGATTATTATTTAATGGTGGTTTAAAATTGGATATACTGCCTGTAACAGATGCTGTTCTCGGAAAAAGTTGTGTTCACTACCATCATCCGATATATTACAATACTTATTAATAATAAGTATTACAATACCTTAACACTCGAAGATTGCATCAGTTAATCGTGGATTAATTATTTTCGATTTCGAAGCTTTCCATTTTGATAGCCCTGACTCACATCCAATTTTTATTAATTTGAGTGATTTTCAATAATTTAAGTGATTTTGTAAAATTTGAGTGATTTTGTAAATTTTGAGTGAAATTATATACCTTTGAATGAAAATTAGTAACTTCCTCTAAAAAAAATATAGTCAGAAGTACTGAATCATATGACGATGAACACAACTATGCTTCCCTGTTGGAGTGCAGAATCCATGGGCCGAACCATCCATGTCAGTACAGACTGATACTGATTTCGATTTAATTTTAAACATTTTTGAGTAAAATAATAAAACTTTGAGTGAAAATTTTTAACTTTCTTTAAGGACTGAGTCATATGTATACTAATTCATATGACAGATCGATAGAGTTTGATATTCCTTATTTAGATTAAATTTTTAATAATTTGAGTGATTTTCAATAATTCGAGTGATTTTGTAAATTTTGAGTGAAATTATAAACCTTTGAGTGAAAATTGGTAACTTCCTCTAAAAAAATGATAGTCAGAAGTACTGAATCATATGACGATGATCACAACTAAGGGCCGAACCATCCATCTCAGTACAGGCTGACTGGAGCAACTCAATGTGCAGATGGATATTCAAACGTACGACCTCGATTTGGATACGGTGTAAAGTAGGACGTTAAAACTAACCGCGAAAGAGTTGGATGAGCTTCGCGGCTCCAGAAAAAGATTGAAAAAAAAAACATCGTTACAAAAGCTTCATCTTGAGTAGAGCCTTGGATATTGGCATTCATAGTGGTTTCAAATTCATGCAATCGTTTTTTTGTTTTCATTTCGGTGGTACTAGTGTTGCACTACCCGGGTAGTCGAATATTCCAAAAATTAAACAAAATATTCAAAAACTCGGGTACTTGATAATCGGTATTGGCCAGCCTAATGCACTGACAGTTTTTGAGGTTTAGAAACTGCCAGTAAACTTTTCGGACAAGATCTAAAGAATTCGGTGGATGGGTAATCCATTATAAGCCCAATTCGTGTAGGTTGGTCACTGTTTTCAACGACTTGTGAGTTGTCTTGGTGAAACATAATTTTTTCTTGATTTGTGACTGTTTTTGAGCGATTTCGTCCTAATTTTGAAGGTCATGAATGTAATGCCCTGCACATTCTTAAATACAGAAGATAAAACCTTACCGTCAGTTTGTTACGTTTTCGCATACTTTCTACGACTTCCACCAACTGCTATTCACTGTAAAAGCGAAATGATAAGCGGGATGTTTAATTAAAAGCGAAATTAAATAAATTGGCCGCGCCATCTATATAATCGTTTTTCTGTTACCTCTTAAGCAAAAAGGAATTAAACATTTCTTCTGTGGCTGCTATAACAAAATTGTTCAAGGATGCAAGAGCTGTCATAGTGGAACACTTTATGGTTGAATAGGAAGGATAGAAATAATAAAGAAATGGGCCTTTGGCTTAGAGCCTATATAAAGTTTTGTGGAGTGGCCCAACATTTGTAGTTACGCTACTGCATATAATCGCTTTTTTAGGCAAATTAAATTTTTCATTTTAATGGCCGGGGTTCGCTATAATAAACTGGAACCGCTGCACATAAGACCGGAATTTTTTAACGAAAAGCACTGCAGTATTATATTCCAATTCAGTGACGCTATACTTTCGCTCCTGTAAGATCACCTCAACAAATTCTGTTTTCAATGCATCAACTTGGATACTAAATGCCAAATTGTATAGTCGGCGTGCCAAGAACCGAAGTGATAGTTAATTTCCGGGTCCGGGGATTTCAAGCACTTTTCTAATTGGCCTTACGCAAATTAGTTGAGGGAGCTGTAATAGAACAATAGTTAGAGAAACATCTACGGTACTCCCCTAATGGAGCCTTAAACCGCATTTGCAATCCTTCTATCGTGACAACCATTTTTACCATTCTGTGGATTAATTAGACCAAAATTTCTGGATAGTTGGTTCACTAAAATTCATCGTTTAGTGAGGCTTAAAGTGGTTGGTTCTGGAATGGCAATTAACGCACGACCGATGAGGAAATGTCCTGAAATGACACCGAAGATAAATCGGAAACTACTTCAAGGTGCACTGCTTTTATCGCTAAGCACACAAATGCCGCTACATACGATTTGGTGGGCAACCTGCCTCTGATATGGTAGTGGATGTATAGAGAGGTTCAGCAGAATCAACGGCTACATTATAAAATGGTGGCGCCACTATCACACGTTCAGCAGGTAAATTAGCCATCTTCTGTTGCAATAGTCTAGGTCTGGCACGAGTACATAAGACACATTCCTTGCAGACCTTCGTTGCTAATTTTTTTCCATTGATAGACCAATACTCTTGTCTGCCAGTTGTCAAGAGCCTATTTGGCCCATATGCGGTTTATGAAAGTATTTAATTATGATTAGGGTGAAGAAATGATCTTTTGACAGAAGGATCGCATGGGGTGATATATATGATAGAGCGGAGTATTATAAACGCCCAACAACTCTCAGTAATCTGTTTTCGTCTAGAAATAGTGCCAACGATTTAAGCGACTGATCTCCCTTTACATAATTATTTTGTAGAAAGCCCTGATAAATAGCCGCAAATGCTTGTATTTGTATGGAACCGCTATAATTCCTCAGCTAGAAACGCTAGCTGAGGTGGTGCGGTTGTGGTCCCATATGTTACGGTTTTTAACCGATACAAGCGAAGCTCGTCTGCAGAGTTGAATCGGAATAATGCGGAAACAGTTCATTTTGCATCACTGTCCCAGTCATTAATATGTCATTTAATGAATAGCCGGATGATGAGTTTGCTGAACCGTCGAACACTATACCCTTAACTTCATGAAAGACGAATCAGGCTTTACTATGCAATGATGGGGAAGGTAAAAAATGTTCATTTTCGACGTCTTCAGTATGTGTCTTTAGTTTCCTTTCTAAGTTGAAAAATCGTTTTCTTGCCTGGCTTGCGGAATTCCCTAGGAATAACGGGGATTTGGAGAAGGGTAATTTAACTATAAACTGTCCTGACTTATTTCTAGAAACGTTTTCTTTGAAAAACGTGAACTTTATGTTGGCGGGGATTAGCCATGTTGAGTGGTCCACCTTGTTTGAAGGTGGATATTCAGAGATTTTCCTCAATATATGAGCTTCAATCATTGAAGAAAATTCTCTATGCTAGAATATCTATTAATACGTAACGAGACGACGTTGCAGTGGAACCTCCGGTACCACTAATATTAAGATGTGAAACCGTGGTTTTAAGGTTTAATCTTTTTTTAGTGACTCAGTCACAAAATTCATCTGTGACCCGGAGCCTAGGAAAGCTCTAACCGTGATTTTCGATCCTTGATTATCCAGAAGGTCAATTAACGCGTGAATGGGTCATAACAGAGCGATTGTCCGAATCTAGCCAAGTCTTGTCTATTGATTCCAAGTTTAACTGTAAAACTCAATGTGTCCTAAACTCTGACAATTCAATCAGAGATAATCAAGGAACACTTGTTCGATTAAATCAATCGTTTTATCTAAAGAACAGTGCAACAACTTACGACAAACGTAGATGATCCAGAACAGGACTAATGGTACACCAGGACTAATGAACACAAGTAGAACTGGGCTGCTGCAATATGCAGCAGCACCCGTATACTACAACAAAACGAATGCACTTAGGCTTGTACGCAGTTTATTGCCACAATGGCACTTATGAATTAAATCCGCAACTGTTTTTGTAGACTTAATCAACACGCTTGGAACATATGGTTTTGTAGCATCCGCACGCTTGGTCCTCGTGCGATTAACAATGTTTAACAATAGGACCGGAGTTTTTTCCTGCCCGACGGTCAATTGAATGTTTAATAAAATAAAACAAACGTTTTTTGATATCTAACGATTGTAGGCCAAGATTTACAATTATTGCTTTTCATTTTAAAACTTTATAATTCTAGATTTTGTCTTTTATGACTTTACAATATTTTATGTCTGTATACGATGAGTGTTCAAATCGGAATGACTATACATCTTCTCTCTATTGCATCAAACACAATTGCTCATAAGGGAAATTACGTCTTAGGAAAATTTGACAATCAATTTGGACACCCATACCAATTAATTTGACAGACAACAAATTAATCAAGATTTTTAATATATAATTTTTATTAATTTTAAAGTTTTGTGTCAAATAAAGTGTATATAAATTAGATTTTCGACGATTTGTCATAAAACGGTTATTTCAATTGATTTGTAATGTTTAAATTTTATAGAGCAGTTCAGTAAAATTGTGATTGTCTTATGCGAACAGTAGTTTAAATATTGGCTACCGAAAAATCAAATCAATTCTGTCATCTTTCCTTTTCCTATTCACCACAGGCTACACTACTATAATTTATTGAGTCTTGGTTTGCAACTTACCCTAATAAAAATGTACTTCATCTGTATAACAAATGTTGATTGAACTTTACGAACAATAAAACACGCAACAGGCATACCTATCTCGTGTTTTTGATAATATATTAATAGTGGAGTGATATCGCGTGTACCACCTTCACTCAATTATTTGTATAATTATGGTTGGCTTATTATGACTTCAAATATTATGACTCAAATTACAATTAAATTAATTTGGTTGTCTTTTGTGAAGATAATTTCTCCATTTTATAGGGGATAGGTTATGTTTTGTTCGCAAATACGTGCTCCGCATCCACCAAACGGATCCTTTTTTACTAAAAGAATTTTTAATTTTTTTTAAACTGGAATGTTCCTGAATTATTCACAGATGGTAGAAGACATAAAATCATTTTTGAAAGTTAAATAATTTTACCGTTAAATATTGTTAATTTTATGTAGAATTTGTAAATTTATTTTTGGCTGTAAGTCGTTTATTGGGCGCCTTTATATATGTATATATATATATATATATATATATATATATATATATATATATATATATATATATATATATATATATATATATATATATATATATACAGCAATCCCATGCGAAACCGATCACGAGTTGTCCTGACCCCTTTAGATTTTAATGAAACTTTACAAAAATGTTCTCTATGTTTAAAAAACATGAAAAATGATTTTTGTTTTTTTTTTTGCGGCACTGTACTTTTTAACAGAGGCGCACGGCGTTTTACGTTTTTTTTATTTTTCTTGAAAATGCTAATTTTTGAAGTCCTCTTTCTCAAAAACCACTTAACCGATTTGAGTGTTTTATACCTCAAATGAAAGGGAATGAATGGTCTTATAAATAACGGTACAATTACAATTTTTTAAAAATTGTTTATTAAAGAAAAAAAAGTGTTTTTTTGAAAAATGTCCGGTTATTTGCGACCCCAACGAGTTACCAATTTTATTATTTTTTTTCAAAGCTTATTCATTTTTGAAACAAATAAAAAAATAAAAAAAGTAGTCCTATCTTTCATTTTTAAAATATAATTTTTTGAATATTTTTTTAAGATCTGAATATTTTAAACCAAAAATCAAAAAAATCTATCAAACTTTTTCTTTGATAATTTTTCTTGAATTGTTCACTAACTGACACTTTTGGCAATGCAATAAAACCCTAAATTGGTTGTTAATATAATCTTTATTATGCAATATCAAAAAGTTTTTCCCTTGAGCAAAATGAAAATTTTCTAATATCTAAAGATGTCTTATTAATTGGACAAAACCTATGATATTTATGAGTACCTGCTATTTGTTTTACTGAGCTTATATCTAATTTATTTTTAATTTTTAAATTTCTACCTAAGAAGAAATAAAGAACAGGTATTCCACCACCCATATTTCCATCTTTCTAAAATTAGGTCATTATCTAAAAAACGAACGAAGCAATAATAAAAATGTCTTATCAAAAACGAGGAATAACCAAAATTTGTTGAAGCCAACATAAATTCACAGCTTTAGTATTTGGTATGGGCTTCTTTTAATTATTATTACTTCGGACAAAAAATGAAAGCGAGCCCAGAGATTTTTGAAAAAAAAAAAAACAAAAAATTTGCTTTAGTATTGAAAGTACTGAAGGTTTTATTATCCATAAAGTAGAAAGGAAAGCAGGCCTGTTGAAATTTGGGTATTTGGGTTTCAAAACAAAATCAGTTTCATATAAATATGTTGATTTGTAAAATTTATGTCATTCGTAATGTAGAGTTTGAAGTTAAATTTTCAATGGTGAAAATATCATATACTCAGTATGAAAGTTAAGTGTGTAAAGTGCTATATATACAAAGATCAATCGTGTAGTCGAAAAGTCAATGCACACAAAAATTTCAAGAAGTTTCAGCGGAAATTTCTGATGAAATATTTATGCTTCCGTGCAGTTCCGGGCATGCCGATAATGACATACCAGGCGATAGTATTGAAATGGTTCAACAATTACGAGAAAAATATGGAATGTCTACAACTACAAACGAAAAGTACATGATTTTAACATCGGTACTAAAAAAAATGACCTGAACGGAAAATTCAAGATGAGTTTGGTGTGTCTTACTATATGGCAAAAAGAGCAAAACAGATTCAAAAAGAAAAAGGTATCATGTCAACACCGAACACCAAAGTAGGATCAACAACTCTTAATCAAGAAATATCATTGTTGGTGCAAAGAATTTTATGAAGATGACGAAATAAGTCGAATTGTGCTGAAAAACGAGATTTAAAGACAGTGTCATCAGAAGGAGTTATTATTACAAATCAGCGTAGATTGGATCGATAGTTTGATAGATTTTTTGATTTTTGGTTTAAAATATTCAGATCCTGAAATATTCAAAAAATTATATTTTAAAAATAAAAAATAGGACTACTTTTTTTATTTTTTTATTTGTTTGATAAATGAATAAGCTTTGAAAAAAAAAAATAAAAAAATTGATAACTCGTTGGAGTCGAAAATAACGGGACATTTTTCAAAAAAACACTTTTTTTTCTTTAATAAAAAATTTAAAAAAAAATTATAATTGTACCGTTATTTATAAGATCTATTCATTCCCTTTCATTTGAGATATAAAACACTCAAATCGGTTAAGTGGTTTTTGAGAAAGAGGACTTCAAAAATTAGCATTTTCAAGAAAAATTAAGGAAAACGTAAAACGCCGTGCGCCAGTGTCAAAAAGTACAGTGCCGCAAAAAAAACAAAAATCATTTTTCATGTTTTTTAAACATAGAGAACATTTTTGAAAAGTTTCATCAAAATCTAAAGGGGTCAGGACAAAATTTCCGTTTTTTTGATTCGTATGGAATCGCTGTATATATATATATATATATATATATATATATATATATATATATATATATATATATATATATATATATATATATATATATATATATAAATATATATATATATATATATATATATATATATATATATATATATTTATATATATATTTATATATATATATATATATATATATATATATATATATATATATATATATATATATTTATATATATATTTATATATTTATATATATATATATATATATATATATATATATATATATATATATATATATATATAACTTCTGTTTTTTGCCTTTTGCTGGATATAGCCCAATCAATCTGTGTCCTAATGATACAAATTATTTATGTACATAAATATATTTATTTCTATAATACAGTATCATTTTTGTACACAATCAAGATTTGGTGGTTTCGCTCTATGTAGACGTCTAATTGCCATCAGAATGTCAGGCATACGACGTATCTCGGTATTTTCATGGTGTTTAAACCTATAATCATATTTGGCAGCACAATCTGCAATTTCCTTATTGAAGTCTTACATCTCTAATTCTCAGTGAAGGCCTTATTTTTGCATAAATATTTTAGGGAATATTAAAAAAAAAAATATTATAAATACTTCGTATAGACACATTGTTTTAGCGAATTATATAAAGACGCTAAGTAAATTTCAAAATTCTTTCGAGAGACTCACCACATCGACGCCAAAGTCTCGCAGATGATCTTCAAAAAAGAAACAAGAAGAAAGATGCGACCACTTCTACGTTGAATACGATCGGGTTCCATCATCTAATATCGTTGAAAATGCATTTCTCTGAATGCCAATAGTCTAGTTTCACTAGATCGGCGACAACAACTTGAAGGAATGCTCTTCCGTCACAAGCCTCACATAGTTCTCCTATCTGAAACCCACCTAACCCAACGATATAAATTTCAAATCACTGGGTATACCACTTTCAAGCTAGATGCAATAAGGACTAAATCTGGAGGCACCTTTACAAAACTTTTGTAACAGCCGAAACTGAGGCAATACTTTTAAATGTTGGTACCCAAAACAATTATCTCACGTTTTGCTCTATTTACGTGAGACAAGTCAAGAGTCATGATTTAGAACATCTTTTTAACTCAAGACTCCAATAACAAAGTTATCTTAGCAGGTGACTTTAATTCACGCCACACCTCATGGAGTTGCCCAAATAATAACCAGAATGGTAGTTCACTTCTTAATTTTTTTCAATAATTCCAATATCCAATTAAATGCTCCTAACGAATTCCCAAGAGGAAACTCGGTTCTTGATTTGGTTCTATCTAATAGTATCTCTCTACCCACCACGAGTCTCGCATGAATTTTGCTCAGATCATTTACCAATTGTATTCACAATCCCTTTCAAGGCCCAACCACAAGAAACAAAAGTCTTTCGCAACTACTCCCAAGCCGACAGGATGAAATTTATAATTTATGTTAATCGAAACCCCCCAGAAGGCTCAGAAATCACTACCGCTACTCAAATTGAAGAAAAACCTTAAAGGCACCTTAAAAATTCCTCCTGAGCTCCAAAACCTCATTAAACTACGCAATCGAAGCCGACGGGCTCCATTATAAATACCCAAGGCATATCTTGAAATCTGACGTTAATTTTTATTCCAATATGATTTCGTGTTGGTTCAGCGAACTAAGAAATTCTGAATTCACAAGTAGAATGCCTAAAATTCCCGATAACTCTCCGGAAATTTTCAATGAAATTCTAAAATTTAATGGTAAAAAAACAAAACGTGATTACTTCAATAGCTAAAGTCCAATTATAGACCCTAAAATAATTGCAGAGGAAATCGCGTCGCACTATGACAAAGTTCATATACAAAACAATTCTCTAAAAGATCCCTGTTTCGAACAGTTAGTCAATAACTGTATCAACAATTATCTCAATTCTCCTTCTCTTAGTCCAACCTTAATAGAGTTGGTCGATAAAGCAGAAGTTGCCAACATTCTCCAGCATTTTAATAAAAGAAAAGCTTCGGGGGACGATGACATAGCCAACTCGGTACTTAGAAATCTTCCAGATAAAGCAATATCACAACTTACCAATATCATTAACGGAATCTTAAAGACAATCTACTTTCCATATTGTTGGAAACTCGGCAAAGTCATCCCTATTCCTAAACCAGGAAAGCCCTCTAATATTATATAGCATACTCGCCCAATATCACTCCTAAACGGAATAAGTAAGTTGATGGAAATAGTTATTCTTATCAGGCACCAGCCCCTACTAGAACCCTAATTCCAAAAGAACAATTCGGATTTCGTGCCGGCCACTCTGCTACTCAGGCAGTGCTGAGGCTGAAAAACTCTATTAAAAACGCCAAGCGACTTGGTCATTCATTAATCGCAGCCTTCCTAGACATAGAAAAAGCTTTCGACACGGTCTGGCTTAAAGGCTTAGTCTATAAATTAATTCAATGTGATATTCCTTACTACCTCATTAAACCCGTGCAGTTAAACAAACACTGTTCTTGCACCAAATCAATCGCAGCAGGAGTTGCACAAGGTTCAATTCTAGGCCCACATTGTTTTTCATTCTTCTATCATGATATCCCGAAATCAGACAACAAAGAAACCAAAAACCAAATTTATGCCGATGACACGGCTATATTCACATTTTCAATTAGTGCTCGGAAATCTAGTGAAAGATTGTCCAAATATCTAAACCAGTATTCCGAATATGCGAAGAAATGGAAAATCAAGGTGAACTCTTCTAAAACCGAAATTATCTATTTCCACCGCAACCAATATAGTGTAAAATGCCAAAAGCCAGCCCTATTTTATTCGAAGGTAGCACCTTAGAATATAAAAACCAAATCAAATACCTAGGGGTGATTATAGATAGTAAACTATCACCTCTTTCTCACATCAAAAATGTTCGAAGAAAAGCCTTTGCAACTTTATAGATTTTTTCTCTGCCAAAAATAAATTAAGATTATATAAGGCATATATGAGGCCCATCGTAACCTACGCTATCCATGCATGGTTGGGAGAATTGACTGAGACACAATGGATTAGTCTATCAACCTTGCAATCAACCAGCCTTTGATTTGTGTTTGATGATTGGCCTAAACCACCAACCTACAAATGCACAACTAACAAAGATCTCGAGAAACGCGCTAGTATAGAAAGCCTCAAAATCTTCGCCTGTCGACTTCAATCGAGGTTAATAACCAATTTTGAAGCACAATTCCTTCGTGCAATTCCTGATTCATGGGACCTGGCACTCGCGGAAGAATACAAGATATAAGTTTCTCACCTGACACGTAACCCGTAACCACGTATATATATAGTTTAGGTTAAGTAGATAATAGTAGTTTAAGTAGTCAAATAGTTTTAAGCCAATAAATATATTTCAAATGGGTACCGGTCGAAACTGGATATTTTACAACTGGATTTGACAAAACAGGATAATTCAAAACTGGATATTTTAAAACGAGATAAGGTACAAAACGAGATATGGTACAAAACTGGATATTTCAAAATTGGATAATTCAAAACGAATTAAGGTACAAACCGAGATATGGTACAAAACGGGATATTTCAAAACAGGATATTTCGACATGTAATTTAAACTTAAAATGATTGTTTAGGAAAGTTCTGGAATATGGCCATTTTGAAGGAACTCGGCGAGTTCTTAACCGATTATGATGAAATTCAATATGAAGGATAAAAATGTTAATGAAAATTAATTAATTTTTCTCACATAGATTCTCTAAAGTGAAGAAAAGTTATATTAAGTAGAAGAATAACAAATAAATGAAGATAAATTTTACTGCCAGTAAACTCGATCAAGTCAATGATTATTTTAATAAGATGAAAAAAGCAGCAATTAAAAAAAAACATTAAGTGAAAGAAAATTCTATTTCTCTCCTTAGAAATATTCAAGTAAAGAACCTTACTGGCCATATTCCAGAACTTTCCCAAAAAATCATTTTTAAATCCCATTTTCATCCTACGTGTCGAATTTCATCATAATCGGTTAAGAACTCGCCGAGTTCGTTCCTAACTGGCCATATTCCAGAACTTCCCAAAGAATCATTTTAAGTTTAAATCACATGTCGAAATATCCTGTTTTGAAATATCCAGTTTTGTACCATATCTCGTTTTGCACCTTATCTCGTATTGAAATATCCAATTTTGAAATATCTAGTTTTGTACCATATCTCGTTTTGTCAAACCCAGTTTTAAAATGTCCAGTTCTGAGCGGTTCCCATCTCAAATACTTAAGAAATTTATAAAACAATAGATGTAACACGAAAATACTTATTAATAATAGATGATCAAGTTTAGGCCTAAGAATCTTAACTAAGAACATTTATGTAAATATTAACCAGTTAAATATTTTTAGGTATAAAAAAAACAAGATCTGGGTATATATTATCGTCACCCGGAACATTTATTTTGTTAAGATGTCGAAGAATATTGGCATCTTCTATTTTTCGAACATCACAACGGTTGGATTATAAGAAGAGTTAAACAATTGTAGACACAGTTAATGACTAACTGTTCAAAATAGGGGTCTTTGAGGGACTCGTTCTGTGTACCTTTCAATTAGAAGCGATTTCTTCTGCTATTTGGAATACTATAGAAGTTATGACATTTTAAAATTTTACCGTTAAGCTTCCGAATTGCTTTAAAAATTTCTCGGCAGTATATTGATTCTATTTGGGAATTCGGAAACAGAAAATTAGTTTGGAATAGAAATTTGCGGTTTTTTATGTGAATACATAATAGCAATGTCATCGGTAAATGTTGATGTGGTCACGTTTTCTGTGGTTTGGTAGATCAGATGGTAAAGAGCTAGTTTGACTGAATTCACAACTCTATGTATCTGCTCTACAGTACTATGCTGGTCACGAAACCCAAACTGGTGGTCTGATACAATGTACTCAGCGGATAATATCGGTTTTAATTTTTGTAATAACATTTTTTCAAAAAGTTTTGAGACTGTCGGAAGAAGACTTATCGGCATGTATGACGCGAGTTGCGTTTCGTTGTTGCGGGGTTTTGGGATCATTATAATTAGTGAAGTTTTCCGTTTTCTAGGGAACTATCCACATCTCATTACTACGTTGAAAATATAGTTTAAGAGTTTTATGCATTTATTTTGTATTTCTTTAATCATTTTTCCGGTAATGAAATCATGTCCTACAGCTTTCTTTATATTAGGCTTTTCCACTTAAATTTTATAGGTTTTAAGATATAATCTTCCTTTTCATAATCCGGCAGTATACTAATCTTGCTTTGCTCATTTGGTGTGAATACTTGTTGTGAGTGGTTGGAGAAAACTTTTGGGCCAGTGGCCAGTTGTCTGATTGGTGGAGTCAATAGGGCTGGCCTTCTTAATTTTATCTGTTGCCATCCATAGTGAGTATTCGGGTTTTTCCATTGCTGAAAGTTCACTTCTGTATTCCTTGATCTGCTTCCTCTACCAAGGCTCGTTTCAGAGCTTTATTATCTATATTTAATTTCCATTTGAATAGTGTGTTTGTGATATGAGCATGATATCAATATTTTGATCGTTGAAGAAAGTTTGTATTTCAGCTTTGTGTTATGAAAGCCCATTTGCATTCCATTCAACTATTTTTAGGAGTCATTTCTGGTATTTGACAATAATTTGCATTAGGAGTGTGATTTAAGTACTCATATCGCATTTTTGGAGTAGTTTTACGTTTCAAGTCCAGATGAACTGGACAACTTCGGTAATTAGCAGTGTGATTCTCACCACAAATATTGCAGCGCTTTCACTGATGGATCATTTTTCGTTTTATTGCACTATTTCGAATCATGAAGTTGGCCATAAATAACACAAACTTCTATGTAAGCTTTAGTGTGGCCTTATTGTTGGCCTAATAACTGGTCCGGGTTTCTTCATGAGTTCCCCTACTATGATTTTGCGGTAAAGTAAATATTTTAAGTTATATATACTGTGTTTTCCTTTTAATTTAACTTTGTCGGGCTCAATTTCTAACCGCAACATTGGTTGCGGTAGTTTATCACGATTTAGGATGTTTGTGATTTTTTTTACTATGGTCGGTACCTTTTGGCTTTTCAGGTGGTACGTGTAATAATGCTTACCAGCTTGATCAAAGTTGTTTATTAATGCTCTATAGCTATTAATTTTAAATGGCTAAATTTTGATTTCATTTGAAGCCTCCCTTAGATAAATTGGTGGCTGCTTCTCGTTTAGGTTAGAAAATCTATTGTCTAAAGGAATTTGGGTTGTAGTTTCTTTTAGCCTTGTAACGCTTAGTATCAGTGTTTCATGTCCATCCCAGTTTACACCGTTTTACTACACTGACCTACATCAACTGGACTAATACTATTTGCTGAGGATGAAAGTTTTATTTTTATTAAAGTTGCCTGGAGTTAGCTTCGCCCACCGTACACCCGTTTTTAAATACACTTGGAAGGATAAGGCAGGATACTAGTTAAATTATTTAGATTGACCCGGTTCCAGATACCTTGGCAGCCAATAGTTTGAAAATTTTATTGTGGGGTAGGGGAAAGAAAGGTTTGTAAGTAATGACAGAATTGGGCCGATTTCTAGGTAGCCAATATTCAAACTATTGTTAGCATAAGACAATCACAATGATAATGAACTGCACTCCATTCTGTCATCTCTTCTCAGCATTCCCAGTGTGTCAATTAAATTAACTGTTTTATGACAAATTCGTCCAATATTCTGTTTGCATGGATGTTTTTTTTTATACAACGGTAAATTTGACATCGTTGATTCTTTATTTTCCATTTTTTCAGCTTTTTTGGTAGAATGTTAAACTCTATCTATTCTTACAGCAAAAAACTAGTTTTATTAGTGTTCCGTCGTCCAGGACATGTAGAAGTGCGTGTTGCACTATCACCACTAAATTCAGATCCACATGGCATATAAATGGCATTCGGATTTTCTTTGATGATGCATGACTGAACATTGTTTGTGTTTCACCTTCATGTCTGCTCGACAGACATGACCCGTCTCAACAAATGAAATGTTAGCGTTAGACCAGTATATAAATTTCTGTGTTTTATCACGATTCTGCTTAGCGCATGACCTTTAGGCAATATTATCGGATGCTTGTAATGAATATTGGCAATCGAGATTTTCTAGCCTGCCACCAACTCTCAAAATATCATTGGCATCTACGAATGGCGCCAAAGAAAGGAGGTCACTGTCATTTTTAATAGGTTTTCCGTTTTTTAGACGATCGAGTTCGTCAGCAAAGGATTCTTTCTGCGTATGCTTAATGATAATGTCACTGGCAGGAAATGTACTCGCGGACAATCGTATATTTGCATAGAACCTTAAAACATACGCGAATACTCTCAACAATTTATTATAGGATGAAATTCTTACAAGCAAGGCCCATTCTGGGCCATTCCACCATTGATCTAATTTAACAAGCTGGAATGGAAGTACTCCTCTCGAAGCGCAATCTGCTGGATTGTTTTCAGATCTTACATGGTTCCAACTGACTTAAAACCTCAGAAGTGCGATTAGCCACGAAAGTTTTCCATCTTGATGGGATAGCCACATTAGCACAATCGTAGAATCCGTCCATCCATAACATTTCACTGACTGTTTTATTGTTTCTTTTACTAACGTCAGAAGCTTAGTTATCAATTGTGCCCCACACAACTCAAGTCTTGGCATGGAGATTTGCCTAATGGGTGCTACTTTCGTTTTTGAAGCCATTAAACTTACAGTTACGGCACCGTTTGCATGATGTGCTCTACAAAACATGACTGCACTATAAGCTTTCTCACTTGCATCGGAGAATCCGTTCAACTCTATCCTGCAATCCTGTGGAATGTAACGCTTTATTTTTAGCACTTCTAAAAGCTTCAACTCATTTCGAATTTTATTGTATGCGCTTGCCAGGTTGTGGGGCTTATCCCCACACTGTTTTTGTTGGTTATGCCAGATATAATCCAACCGAATATAGTCCGTTGTGCAACTAAAGTATTGCTCGCGTTAGTGAGCCGACCATTTCTTAATATGTGAAAAAATCGATCAGCACCTATTAAAATGTCCACTGGCCCAACTTGATTATATTTATGATCGGCTAGTTTTTATTCATTCTGGAAATGATTACCACGCATCATTGCAGGTAAAATTGAAACTTGGTAGTCTATTTGGCAACTGACTTATTATATTGAAGCGTCAATTGGAATACTATCTTTTGAAGAGTATAGGCTGAATTCAAAGTGATAGGAGCCATCCCTCGGGTAGTCACTTTTCCTGATATCAAGCCAGTTATAGAAATGCTGGCTTTGAATCGACGTAAGCTTTAACGCTGCATACATGCCTCCATTATAAATGAAGTCTGAGACCCCGAGTCTAACAATATCCTGTATTTTTGCATGTGTCCGTGCTCATCTGCTATTTCCACTTCAGCCGTTAGAAGTAATGATTGGAAAGTAGGTATAATTGTTGTATTCACTGCAATGCCATCAGCTGCACTCACCTCTGGAACTTGATGCTTGCACTTCTTCGGGATGCAAAGTCAAATGGTGTTTCCCGCACTTATATTTTGATTTGCATACAACAGACTAATGAGAAAGAGACAGGCAGTTAAAACATAGTTTTTTGTATAACTATTTGCTTGCGTTCAGGTATTGAGAGCTTCAAAAACTGGTCAAAAACTGGCGCATCGCTTCTTTTATATATAAACGCCAATAATTTATTTAAAGTAGGAAATCCATTTCCGTGTTTTCATCCGCCTATGCCTTTTTCGATTCACCGTCCAGCTTGTTGACCCAAATATCTATCTTATCTGTAGTACCACTTTTTATTATAGTAACCTAGATGTCATATTTGTTCCTATAAGATATTATACCATTAAAATTTTAGCTTGGTCATTGCGAAACAGATACTCCACACTTAAAGTTGTAACATAAAATCATATAAATAAAAAAAAAGAATTTGGAGCAAAAATCGAATCGCTATACTTGGAAAACTAGTGCGGCTGAAAAGAAAATTATTTAAATTAAGCCTTCCAGCTACATCCCAACAGTTTGGTCCTTCGAGCCAGATCTTTTGATCATCATCATCATCATCATCATCATCACATAATCATAAGCTCGAGCGAGTTAAATATTCATTCAGCTATTTTTACAAGATTCTCTAGACAGAGGTGGTAATTGCACAGTGGAAGCACATGTTGAGATAAGTAACTATTTTATTTTATTATTTACAAGATCAATCATAAATATTGTTTAATATACCGCATTAATAATTGCGAAAATTAAGTGAAGATTTTTACAATATCTCGAAACAACCAGTGAATAAAATTCTAAAAGTGCAATATAAAGTTACCACAGCTAATTTGTGCTAATCATAATCATAATACAAACTTAGAATTCAAGTTCCAAGACGGCTGAACTTCTCGCAGGTTTGAAAAAGCAACGCAGCTCAAATAAAGCTAGAATGACGAATTTGATAAAATATGCCCAAGAAGACCGATCTAACGCAAGTATGGTTGAATTAACAACACGTCTTCAACGAGCTGAAAAACTTATGGAGGAGTTCACTACTCTAGAGCTTCGCATCTTCACGGAAAATCCAGAAGAAGAAAGTGACCTCAATTACGAAGAAAATTATTACACCGCAATATCTTCTTTAAATAGTTGGATTCGATCCAAAAATCTAGATCAAGGGCTGATAAATCTTGATATATCTCAAAATGTAACCCAGGCTGGTGAGCATTCTCAAATCAAATTACCGAAAATTCACATACCTTCTTTCTCTGGAGAATATTCTGAGTGGCAGTCGTTTTTCGATATGTATTCTACCACTATACATGAATCTCCCAGCCTTAGCCCGGTTCAGAAATTCAAATATTTAAAGGGGCTTCTTTGAGGAGAGGCTGCTGTGTTGTTACGACATATATCAGTAACCGAAGGCAACTACATTGGAATGCTTAACAAACTAAAAAAAAGGTATGACCGCAAGAAATACATTATCAACACTTTTATCAGAACGTTTGTTGAACAGCTAACAATCAACAATGTTAATGCCAACAACATAAGGCGGTTAATGGATACTTCTGATGAAGTAATTCGGGGGCTTCATACACTTGGTGAGGTAGCAGAGACGAGAGATCCTTGGCTTATTTATATTCTTATGCAGAAATTAGATGAAAAATCAAAGACTCTTTGGGCAGAACTCTCGGCAGACCTCGTTAATCCAGATTTTGAGTAAAAAGTCACATCGCCTCAGAAAAATCACAGGCAGTAACAGAACAAACAACATTCTATATTCTACTGCAACGAATTTTTTTCATTAGATGTAGAAGCACGTAAAGAGTTCATAAAAAGAAATAACAGATGTTTCAACTGTCTTGGAATTAATCATCCAATATTCAAGTGTCTATCGAGACGTCGGTGCCAAAAATGCAATAAAAAACATAATACTCTATTGCATCAGGAAGAAACATCGACTGAAGTGCTACCACATACAATGCCTACGTCAGCAGAAGAAGTAAATATTCATCATTCACAAAGTTCAAGTGCCGTTACAATTCTTCCAACTACAATAGTAAATGTTATCGACAACTCAGGAAGAATAATACCCTGCAGAGCTCTATTAGATTCGGGATCCCAAGTCAGTATTATAACAGAATTCTGTGCCAAACGGCTTCAATTAAAAAAGACAAATGCGCGAATATCAATCAGCGGCCTAGGTCAGACTGGCTGTGGTATATCAAAGGGATCAGTAACATTAAATATCAGAACTGATTTTAACCCTGACCTCTCCATCGAGGCGCTTGTGTTATCTAAAATCACAAGCCAAATACCACCACAGAATTTAAAAATTAACATGAAATCTTTCACAGGAATCAAATTGGCTGATCCTCAATTCAACATGAAGAACAGCATTGATATTCTAATTGGAGCTGATCATTTCTTCACTATTATCAAAAACGGCCAAATCAAAATCAGTTCTGCTGTGGTGTATTTCAGATCAAAACATTCAGATGGAAAAATTTATTCTCAACTGATTTCATCCAAAACTAAAGTAGCGCCCGTTAAGCAACAAACGCTTCCACGCCTTGAACTATGTGCGGCACTGTTATTGACTAGACTAATCCAGTTAATAAAGAAAGAAACTAGCTTAAAAATCAATAAAACTTATTCCTGGACTGACTCACAAATTGTGCTAGATTGGCTTGCAAATCACCCAAGGCGTTGGAGCACATTTGTAGGCAATCGAACCTCGGAGATCATTTCAACACTATCACGCGAAAATTGGCTATACGTTCCTTCAGCAAAAAAACCAGCAGATTGCGCCTCCCGAGGCATATTGCCCAGTGAACTTGAATCACATTCTCTTTGGTGGAATGGTCCAAACTGGATATGTAAAGCATCCGAACATTGGCCTACTCAAACACGAAGTTATGGTCATCAAATTGGAATGTCCAACAAAATACACAACTTCACTCTCGTCAAATCAGCTTCAAATGAATGGTTCGATGAAATGTTACCAAAGTTTTCATCGTTTCTTAAATTGCAAAGAGTAATGTGTTATGTTTCCAGATTTTTTGGCAACGCGGCAAAACCTAAAACTGAAAGAATCAGTGGCATTTATCTTCGAAGAGAAGAGCTGCTTCACACCGCACACATCATCTTTAAGTACGAGCAATATAAATTTTATAAAGATGAGCTAGTATCATTGCAGTCTAAAGAGCCCGTAAGAAAAACCAGTAATCTACGGTCATTAGATCCCTTCATTGATGACAATGGGTTGATTCGTGTTGGAGGACGGCTCCAAAACAGTTTAGCTCCGTATTCTACTAAACATCCGATAATCATTAATTCGAAATCCAAAATTGCAACATTAATCCTTCGAGATATTCACCTAAATCATAAACATGCCGGTCCAACGCTGCTTTTATCCATTTCTCGCCAAGAGTACTGGATACCCAACGGTAAAGCTAAGGCTAAAGAGGTAATACGGAATTGCGTTACGTGTACTAAATTTAAAGCGCAATGTCAAGAGCAATTAATGGGTAGTTTGCCAAAATCGCGAGTAGAATTAATACGTCCATTTTTAAAAACTGGAGTAGATTTCGCCGGACCTATCCAAATTCATCTCACTAAAGGACGAGGGCAGAAAATTTATAAAGCCTATATTTGTCTTTTTATTTGTTTGAGTACAAAGGCTGTACATTTATAGCTTGTTGGAGACTTGTCCAGTGATGCATTTTTGGCTGCACTTACAAGGTTCACATCACGGCGAGGCATCTGTATTGAATTGCATAGCGACAATGGCACCAATTTTGTTGGAGCCGATCATAAACTACAAGAAAACTTCAACAAACTTATAAAAGATTCTAATGACTTATCAAGTTACTTTTCCAGAAACCGCATCACTTGGAATTTTATTCCACCGAGCTCTCCACATTTTGGAGGCTTGTGGGAAGCTGCAATTAAGTCCACCAAATACCACATCAAAAGAGTAATCGGCAAAAACATCTTGACTCTCGAGGAAATTAACACCTTACTCGCAGAGATAGAGGGGATTCTCAATTCTCGACCTCTTTGTGTTATAAATGACACAGAGGTAGATCCGCTTACACCATCTCATTTCCTGATTGGACACCCAGTTACAAAAATACCGGAAATTGACATAACTCATCTGAAAGTGTCATACCTTTCACGGTGGCAAATGGTACAGCAAATATCTCAGCACTTCTGGAAAAGGTGGTACATCGAATATCTGACTTCTCTACAGCACCGATCCAAATGGCGAACCAGACAGGCATCCATTCAAAAAAATGATATTGTACTCATCAAAGACAACAATTTACCAGTCAACCAATGGGTCTTAGGAAAAGTGATTGAGCTCCACATCGGCTCCGACGGATTAGCAAGAGTAGTTACAGTGAAAACACGCAATAACGAAATTAAACGACCGATACATAAGTTATGTTTATTGCCAATATCCAGAGAAGATTCCATTAATGAATAAGAATATTACCGCGCTATAAAACTTCAAACAACAAAACTAAATTTTCAGTTTTAAAAGGTTTTAAAATTATAGTTCGTCGCTTCATCTATATAATTAATCATTTTGAACTATGTTGTTCAAAGGGGGGTGTATGTTGAATTACTTTTATATGTTGGATTCTTGTGCGGCGAAGGGAAGCGCCAATGATGATTGAGTTTATTGAGTGCTGTATGGATGAGTTATACTTATCTCTATACTTGTATTTTATCCATCATTTAGGCTTAATAATGTAAAAGTTATTATTTCATAATTTGAACATAAGAACTTAGATGTCGCGCTATCTTATCTGTAGTTCCACTTTTTATTATAGTAACCTAGATGTCATATTTGTTCCTATAAGATATTATACCATTAAAATTTTAGCTTGGTCATTGCGAAACAGATACTCCACACCTAAAGTTGTAACATAAAATCATATAAATAAAAAAAAAAATTTGGAGCAAAAATCGAATCGCTATACTTGGGAAACTAGTGCAGCTGAAAAGAAAATTATTTAAATTAAGCCTTCCAGCTACATCCCAACACAAACTATTCACCATTTGCCTTAATGCTCGCGCTTCCGCCATTGCTTAGTTTCACAGTACCCTTTGTGTTTATAGTTTTCAATAATTTTACAGAAACTATAATTATTGATTATTCAAATTTTAACCTAAAATTTCAGTTTGAGCTATATCCGGATCGAAGGACCAATGTAAAATCTACACTACACCAGCCAGCAAATTCTTTTCTGATTGCTTACGTCACTGTGGTAATAGCAACAACCAATATCGCTATTTTCCCGTTACAGGTGAAGCAAAATTATTTATGATGTTTGCTCTCGCCCAAATTTGTACGCCAATAATCGTAATATCCTTTTGTGAAAAACAAAGCCAATATAAAAAAAATTTACATGAATAATTTAGAACGACTACTAGATGAAAGACACTAGATGTTTAAATGTAAAATCGTTAATTTTTCAAAAATACCGTTTCACAATTTGCCAAAAGACATTTGAATTGTCATGGCAAGCTATATGCAATTTTAGTTTTTAAAACATTTTTATTAGGTTTCCCTTATTTAGCGGATATTTCAAGATTTAACTTATATAATATATGTACGAATATATGCTCGATCATAAATTATTTATAGCATTTTTTATTTACTTCTTGATATGTATATAAGATGTCGACGACAGTAACGACGTCTATATTATGTATATAAAGATATGTGTACATGCATATATGAAAAATATAAATGTATGTATGTATATGTATAAATGTAAGAGGATATCATTAATCTACGAATTTACTTGATTTACACAATTTGATTTCATATTTTTTCTCACGAACGCAAAGAATTCATATGTACGATAAGAATCATCAGGCAACACAAAAATTTTATAGAACAAAACTCTAATTGCATAAAATTTAATATCTATGTACTATATACATAATGTTTATATATATATATATATATATATATATATATATATATATATATATATATATATATATATATATATATATATATATATAATATCATAATCTCCAGAAATATAAAATCTTAATTCTATTTTGTTTACACAATATAATTTATGTTTATCTCGATAATTTCGTGTGGCCAGAGATGGCAAACCATAATTTTCACACACAATATTATAAACGATAATATAAAACATAGATAATTAAAATATTGTGAGGGTAAATTATCTTGTCGACAACCGCCGAAATATATTATGATCTAAGCCGTTTCGTTGTTTTTGTTTTTATTTTAATATAAATTATATCTTAAACAATATATAACAAATTTACGAAGACAATATAAGAAAATATATCGCGCCGTTTATTTTTTTATTTTTTTTTATTATCAATTTAAATTGGCTTTAAGTGATAATAATTTGACCTCGAATAAAAAAGAAAATAAACATAAGATGAAATTTTATACTTTCGGAAAATATATTATTTGGTATGAAGATACGAGTAACGTGCTTCGCCCGGGTGAAAATGTTTTTTTTTTAATTCGGTCACAATTATATTGTATTCTGACATGCAACGTTGTCCTTGAAAAAGCGACCTATATATACTATTCACATGCACATATGTTTGTATATATATACATGCCACAAAATCCATCGTTGATTACACCATAATTCAATGGAATATCGTTTTGTAAAGAAACCAATTTCATAAAGCATAAAATGTATAACAAAATGAAAAAAAAAAAAAACTATTGAATAAAACATATGTTTATCCAATGTTGTACTCTATTATATCATTCATGACAACAACAAAAAGCAGTCAACGAAAAATGCATTTTTGCAAGCGCACGTA
Organism: Tipula confusa; assembly: GCA_963556175.1. Taxonomy (NCBI): domain Eukaryota; kingdom Metazoa; phylum Arthropoda; class Insecta; order Diptera; family Tipulidae; genus Tipula; species Tipula confusa. The sequence continues at coordinate 82,465,204 of OY744477.1, forward strand.
ATTATTTTAATTGTAATTGGCATTTATTTGTGTATATGATGTACTTTTATTATTTTTAAAAAATTTTTTTTACATCTAAATAGTTTTTGCTAAATAGTTGAAATAATAATAAAATCCATCACTCGGCTATTATCATAGACTATAACATTATGTATTGCATTATGAGCACACAATCAGGGGTGAACTGATCGGGTACCGGTCGAAACTGGATATTTTACAACTGGATTTGACAAAACAGGATAATTCAAAACTGGATGTTTTAAAACGAGATAAGGTACAAAACGAGATATGGTACAAAACGGGATATTTCAAAACAGGATATTTCGACATGTGATTTAAACTTAAAATGATTTTTTAAGGAAAGTTCTGGAATATGGCCAATTAGGAAGGAACTCGGCGAGTTCTTAACCGATTATTATGAAATTCGATATGTAGGATGAAAATGGGATTTAAAAATGATTTTTTGGGAAAGTTCTGGAATATGGCCAATAAGGAAAGAACTCGCCGAGTTCCTCCCTAATTGGCCATATTCCAGAACTTTCCTAAAAAATCATTTTACGTTTAAATTACATGTCGAAATATCCTGTTTTGAAATATCCAGTTATGTACCATATCTCGTTTTGTACCTTATCTCGTATTGTCAAATCTTATTTTGAAACATCCAGTTTTAAAATGTCCAGTTCTGAGCGGTTTCCGAACTGATCATAAACTCTAATAGTTCAATCAAGTTTAATTAATTTTGATTGATTGATTTAATCGGAATGCGGAGCGGCACCATATACCCGTCTTACATATAACAAAACTAAAGGATTGGATATAAATGTTAGTTTTGACAGACTCGAGCCGGTTACTGACACATTAAAGCGATCGATAGTTAGTTTTTTTTGTGGGGGCAAGGAAACGAAAGTAATTTCAGTAATTATTTTCAACTGATTTACATTCTGCAATCTTTTATCAACATCTCTAGCCCATTCATCTGTAAGTTGCAATGTTTCTGCAAAAATATATATTGATGGACTTAATTTCTCCCAGATGTAGACTAGACTAAATTGATTTAGTTTTCACTTGAAAAATACAAATTAATATTATAATATTATAATATTATAATATTATAATATTATAATATTATAATATTATAATATTATAATATTATAATATTATAATATTATAATATTATAATATTATAATATTATAATATTATAATATTATAATATTATAATATTATAATATTATAATATTATAATATTATAATATTATAATATTATAATATTATAATATTATAATATTATAATATTATAATATTATAATATTATAATATTATAATATTATAATATTATAATATTATAATATTATAATATTATAATATTATAATATTATAATATTATAATATTATAATATTATAATATTATAATATTATAATATTATAATATTATAATATTATAATATTATAATATTATAATATTATAATATTATAATATTATAATATTATAATATTATAATATTATAATATTATAATATTATAATATTATAATATTATAATATTATAATATTATAATATTATAATATTATAATATTATAATATTATAATATTATAATATTATAATATTATAATATTATAATATTATAATATTATAATATTATAATATTAAATGGCTCACTGTCACTTCCTCTTCCTCATCCATACAGCTTCTACAGATGAGTTTTGATGAGATGAGTTTCAAGTCTAGTTTTGGCCAGACTTGCCACGCTACATTGCATGTTATGGTGTTATTCCATCTCTTCTGTGCCGAGGCTATCGCCTCATTTTTAAGCGCCATAAAAATCGCTACTATAGGCCTCCCCAGATTTGCCCTTTCCGGTTTCAATTGGAGAGTTGTACCTTTCCTTGCCAGTCCGTCAGCCCTGCAGTTCCCCAGAACGTCCGAGTCACCGGGGACCTAGACTATCTAGATATTGAGATGCTCACTCGTGAGCGGCATTTCAATGCCACCACGGACGTCAGAGAAACTGATTCCAGCGACTTGATTACCGCCTGACTGTCCACATATATTGTTATATCCCTTGTGAATATGATATTATGAATCAACCAAGTCAGCGTATCCTCAATCGTTACCACCTCTGCCTGGTACACACTGCAGTGACTCCACAGAGACACACTGCAGAGACTCCAGTTCCGACTTTGCTGTCTAGCTTGGAGTCGTCAGTGCAGAATTGTATACTTCCAGTTTCTGTTGTTGACCTGTTCCCCAAGATTTCTTTGAGCGGATAAGGGTCCGAAAGCCTTTTTCAAACCATACAATCGGTATTGTGTAGTCACTATTCGCCAAGTCCTCCTTAAGCGAACTGCCAATCGTCGAGTGGCCCGTCTGTAGACATTCCCACTCAAACACGGCAGAGATTCGTGCAGGCGGAGTTGCCGCTCTACCAAAGATGTCGAAAGGAAGAAGGTAGAGCATAGCCTCCAGAGCACGTGTAAGGGTTGTCCTTAGTGCCCCGTTTATAAGCAAGCAGGCCGTTCTTTGTACCATCTCTATCATATTTTTATAAGTTTTCTTGTTTAGTGCTGGCCACCACCCACTCACCCCATACAACAGGATCGGTCTGACTACAGCGGTGAAGAGCCACTGTACCAGTTCTGGTTTTGGACCCCATCTAAAACTCTCTCTAAAATATTGGGCTTCCAATTTAGCCTACTGTCCAAAATTATGCCCAGAAATCTTGCCTTATCTGTAAAGGCCAGTGCCGTGCCTTTTATAGTAGGAAGGCGACTACCGGAATTTTATATTTCTTGGTGAAGAGTACAAGCTCTGTTTTGGATGGATTTATACTCAGCCCACATTTGCTAGCCCACTTTGTAATGATTAAGAGCGCGTGTTGCATGACTTCCCTAATCGTGCTTAGGTACCTACCCGAGATCACGATTGCTACGTCATCTGCATACGCTATCACCCCTATTCCCTCCCTCTTTAGTTCCAAAAGTAGTCCATTGATTACTATGTTCCAGAGAAGAGGTGATTGGACACCACCTTGCGGAGTTCCTCTAACTACTTGCCTCCTAATGGTGGATTCCTCCACCAGACAGTCCTTCCTGAACTGCCTCCGACCTGACATTGTTAAAGGCGCCCTCTATATCGAGGAAGGCTACCATACAGTACTCTGTCGAGTGGATTGATTTCCCAATTGTTCGCACCAGAGAATGCAGAGGTCCACAGATTCCCTTTCCAGTAAGCATGCTGAGAAGTCGCCCAATTACTGCGTTTTATTTTTGCACGATTGTACACGTCAATCAACAGAAAGGATGATAGAGTTATAGGTCTTAGGTCCTTTGGACACACTTTCCATTTTATCACAGAATAGTCTCCAAGACCTCCTTTGCGCCTTCCTTAATTTCTTTTTATTTTTTTTAAGGTGCTCCCAATCCTGAACTTCTCTAGAGCCTTTTGCTCAGTGAGTGCTTTCCTTCACCCTATACGAAGGATTCCTAAGTCCCTGGACCACCATACTGGTTTCTGCTTCTCCTTAGGTATTCTCTTGGACTGTAAGCAGTGTCCAAGGACAAGTTACAGGCGCTTGTGATTTCCTCCACTAGGAAATCCAGCTCCTCTGTTCTTGGGATGTATAATGGAGTCAGATGCAAAGGTAACATCCAGTACCTCCTGCCTGTTACTGATAATAAAAGTGGGCTCCTGCCCCACATTACACACTACAAGGTTTGTCCCCAATCAGTAATCAAACAAAAAAAAATTCACCCCTATCATTGATGTCGGTGCTTCTCCAGATTGTATGATGCGCATTTACATCACAACCCAGTATTTTTCCGATATTTTGCCGTTCCACTTCGAGTATCAGTTCCCCTCAGGTTATCCGGTGGAACCTCCTTTTCTCGGTTCATGTAGGCTGAAACCAGCCAAAATACGCAGCCTCCCGTCTCCAGGCCGACTGCACTACTATATTGTGACGTCACCACTACTATATTGTGAAAGAAGAAAAATATTCAAGTTATTTTTAGCGAGAATGCAAGATCTGATCTTATCGGACCTAGAAGAGTATATAATTTTATACCCTTTTAAACCGAGGCCACAGATCTTGTTTTTTCTAATCCAGGGTTCTTGAACTAGAATTATATCGTCATCTGATTTGGTCAGTCTGAGGATCACGGCTGCCGAAGCAGCCTTAGAATGGTGATGATTAATCTGAACCATGCTAAGCATAAACAGATTAACTTTCTTTCCTTTATGTACCCTACGCTGTCGTGGCAGGGTTTTCATTTTTAGTCCTTGGTGGGACATCAACAGTCTTGACGCACCCTTCAGGTCCTCATTGTTGTCTCTTTTTATCACACCCCTCCCCCATCGACTCGACATGATTTTCCTCGTCCGAGTCCAGGAATAGGCGACTACTCATAGCCGTTAATCGCTTCATCGCTGAGCTCATAACGTCCCGCACGTTAGAACCTTCGTCTGTTAGTTACTCTTCCATTGGTAGGTATTCTACAATCGCCTCGACCTCCTCCTTTTTAAACACCTTTAGGGTAATCGACCCGAAGCTGAAGCCGATTACCCCCTTAGTATTAGCTAGAGGGGCTAGGAACTCTTTGTTCACCACTAAAATGGATAACCTAGATCCTCCCTTCGCCTCCTCTTGTTTAATGATCTTCCAATAGTTTGTCGGAAGATCAACATTGCTTGCCCTACCTTAGCTACGGCCAGACGATAAAGGTCTGACGAACTTTGATCGGCGCACGCCGTTAGCTTCACGCGCCCTTGGTGCTATCCTGCATCCCTACAATATGGAGGTGGCTCCGGATTTTCTCCGAGGATCGTTAGGAAAACGGAGTTTTGTGCGTTATACACTAGTCTAACGCTCAAGGTCGCGCGTCGGTTCCTATACGCCGCCTTGCCTCAGGGACAAATTTCGCCCCAGTCTCCGGCTTAGGTACCAAGGCCGCGTTTACCAAACCTATTTTAAAGGGAGCTTGTCCTTTACAGTCCGAGCTCCTTTTTGCTACAGCAGGCCTTCGGCTTCCACTGGTACCCGGCACCGCCGCCTCCAAGACCCTTATTGTTTCTTTGGCGACTTCACCTTTAAGGTTTGAGCCACCATCCGGTTTTTCTATTGGCTTTTTGACAGTGCCTGTCTCTTTTGTTTTGGTTGTATTTATTTTCATTATGTTCCCACGAGTTTTAATAAAGCTGTTAAGCTAATAACTTTGTACTTACAAAACAGATCTCGGGCAGTGTAATGCAATAATTCATTTTCGAAGTATTTTTCATTATATGCTGGAATCCGACAAGGTTATACGCTTTTGAAATCAAGACTTATGGTATGACAAATTTGTCTCATATATTAATACTTGCCTTAGCAACGTCAACTACCTTAAACGGCTCACTAATTGTTCTAAGATAAATGGTATTTAACCTATTATATTTAGGTTGTAAACCGTCTGGTGTTGCTGTATTGTGTAATGATTTGACATGATAGTAATAGTGATAGTAAAGTCTTAAATTCATAGTATATACATAAAAAAAATTATTTAGCACGAAAATTAAATAAAATAATCGCAAAACAGAAAAAAAAACTAATCGTATAAATTTGATGAGTTATTCAAAAATGACAAGTAAAATGATTTACCGTCACCAATATTACATACAAAATTATAAAAAGTATATGAACTACAAATACTAAAATTTAGCACGAAAATTAAATGAAATAACCGTTGAATAGTCAAAAAACGGCATTTTAATTCGAAGAATCAACCAAAAACCGGTAACATATCAACACTCTCAATAAACACAAATGCTGCTTAGATGGCTGCTAAGGTGTAGGTGACTTTTAGTACTAAGCTAATTTTTTGTTGTCTTGTAATATTAAGGAAATATTTATTTATGTATCTTAAAGCGTTTGATGATAGTTTTCTATATTCATTTGTTTGTGTACATTGAAAAGTCGGTAGAAAAAAAATTAGAATAAGTAGAGCTATCCAGAAAGGACATCGAATTATTAGGGTCAAGCTTTTATATTTAAGGGTGATTGATCGAAGTTTCATTCATCGCTATAAATCAAGTAAATTATGCGGTAAATTCCGGATCGATTTAGAACTAACTAACGATCATATACATTTGTAATTGATTATTAAGATAATAACAACCTTTGTACTATTTGTATGATAGTAGTATTATATATAGAGTTGTTAAAATAACTGCTTGTCATATTTTTTTTTTAATTTAGCTTAAAAATTAAAAGTATATTCATATATTAGTTTTTATCATGCTATTCTAAGGTTCTTAAGTTAGAGATACAGTGAGCGTATGGAGTATAGTTTAGAACATAACTATTACATGCTAATAATACAGTATGATTTGTAGAACAATTTACAAGCGGATTTTTTTTTTGACTAAAAAGCTTAGTTGGTTTAAGCCTTCTGCCAAAGTATAGCTGTAAACGTTATCTATGGTTTGCAGTTTAAACAAGATTGTGCCCTTTGGGTCACTTAGTTCTGTATATGCTAGTCCAAAAATAATGTGCTGTAATCAATTTTCGAGTGGCACGGACTCTATCATAATGAAAAATGTTGTGTAATGTATCGAAGATAGTTCGATATAATTATACTGCGATGTATGATCTCAAGGCCAGAGAGCTTTAAAACTTTTTGTTTGAATGGTGCACTCAGAACCAGAAAGTAAATTCTGAAGTTCTAGATAAATTTTTTATGCGTTGATAATTGTAAAATGAATATCGACTGGAGACTGCTTGTTGTCGGTTGTGCGGATGTCCGTGATGAATTGACTAATGTACTCCAAGTGATGTGATTACCTTGGATTACGTTCATTTTTAGGCTAAATTTCTCGTATCAGAAGATGTCTCAACAGATGACGATGTTCAACCCCTCGAAAGTAAGCCAAGCATTTCTAATGACTGAACATATGATGTTTTGATAATTTCACTGCGGCTTCATATAAGCCACCGAAATGTGGGGATGATGGAGGTTAGAAATGCCATGTGCTATTGTTATCTTGACATAACTTCGTGGTTTCTGGTTGATGTTGTTCTGACATAAAAACGTTGCGCAATTGTTGAAGTTTGGAATTAGCGCCTACAAAATTTGTCCCATTGTCGGAATATATATGATGACACATTCCTCGGGTAGCAATCAATCTCTTTAGAGCACCTAGAAAGGCATCCGTTGTCATGTCTGACACAAGTTATAAATGAACAGCCTTCACTGCAAAGCATATAAATATTGCTAAATATTTGTCTTCCCTCGGACCTTATAGTGGATGTAAAAAAAGCCACATTAATCCACGCCAATTCCAATAAATGTTAGTGCATAGTTGATTCTGTGAGTCGGAAGGTTACCCATGAGTTGAGTTATCGAACGAGGAGTCCTTTTAAAACACCTAATGCAGGATTTATATATGTAACTAGCCAAATTACGTCCTTTTTTTAATGGCCAGAATGTTTTCCAAATTACCGCTAGCATAGCATGAAGTCCAACATGTATCAATCTAGAAACATTAAAGTTATTGTGAAAGGATGTTTGAAATGAAGAAATATAGGATGTTTGGAAAATAATGGTTATGAAAACTTCTGAAGGCGGCCACCAACTCTCAATATGCCGTCTAAGAAAGGGGATAAGGAATTCAGACGATTTTTTGTCGATAAGCCTTTTGATGACAGCATCCTTATTTCATCATGAAATACTCTGGCTTGCAGAATTTTAACGATACTCTGTAGACTATTCTCAATTTCTTCAGTTGATAGAGCACCATTTGTTTTTTCTTCCAATTGGCATCGCAGTCAACAGCGCAAACGGCAGTTAGAAATAAATCTATTGATGCAAGCCATGATCTTGCGTAGTCTTCTCAAATCGTTTTTGGGCCTTATTGAGTCGACCAAATCATTTCCATAATTCGTCTTGGATTCTTCATCTGAAGATAAGAATTGAGGTCCATTGAACCACATTGAACTGCTAAGCAACTCCTCTGGCATGATTTCACGGGAAAGAATATCTGCAGGATTTTGTTCGGATTTGACATAATGCCAATCGTTTACGTTGGTAAATTGTTGGATACTGGACACTCTATTGGCAACAAATGTATTCCAAGCAGATGATTCAGACTTGAACCAATGAAGGACGATAATTGAATCAGTTCAATAAAAAAGGTTGCTGACCTTGAAATTAATTATTGCGAGTACTTGATGTGCTAGGTCTGCGAGAAGATTGGCACAGCTCTAAGCGTGGAAGAGTAGTTTTTCGTAATGGAGATACTCTCGACTTTGAATATAAAAGTTGAACGACTACTTCGCCGTCTTAGTCAACATATCTTGTATAAATGACCGCTCGCGTTAGTAAGCCCATGTAATGGTACGTTAACTGACGAGGAACTTTCATAGAAATGACGTTTGATTTTGAGCTGATTAAGCAGAAGATATTGGCCTCTGAAGCGTTGCCATTTGGTATGTAGAATTTGTGGCAGAGATTCATCCCAAACACGTTTGAGATGCTAAAACTGTTGAAGAGGTAACTGGAGCTGTTAGACCAATAAGATCAATAATTCGCGAAATGTCGCTGATAACAATCGTTTTTGTTTCGGGCATGATTTTGATGGATAGCCTGGTTTAATTGGCATATGGTAAAATCATTGGTAAAATCAATACTGATACAGTTTTGCCATTGAGAAGTTTTCATTGACGAATATGTGTTGTGATGCAAATCTGTCACAAGAAGTTCCATTTGTGGCCGCACAAATATAGATGGACTGTTGGAGGTAGGAAGCGATATCGGCTTACATATTTGGTATAGTTCTTTATGTACTAATGACAGCTTCACTTCAAATACCAAATATTTTCCTTGCTGCCTTGTCTTGGCTGTCATGAGCTGGTATAGTGCCTCAATATGTCATCAGTGTCTTCGATAATGGGAAGCATAATTTCAGATAGTAGATTTCTGGTCATGAAATTTATTCCCTTTTTAAGTTGGGTCGTCAAAAGCCTCGTGGTAATGACTCTATTGTGCGTATCCAATGTTGCTTCTATCAGTGTATTTTGAATTTCCTTGAATGCAATCATGCTTACCATTGTATGTATTGATAGAGCTGGAAAATTGCCTTTTTCATCGTTGTTCTCCAACGCCTGACCAATACTGTAGTTTGCTTTTGGTTCTTTCCATTTGCACGTTTGTCGTAGACTGTTTACGTACTCATTGGACAATATTTTCCAAAAACCTTGAGTTATTTTTGAAAGCAGGGTCTACCTCTGTTTTGGAATTATATTAGTTTTGTCTGATTCCAGGGGAGGTTATGCTTCAATTTGTGCTAGCACGGTGCTGAACTCCTCGTAGGTTAGTGCGTTGTTTTTTAAGTGACCTTTCGTGGATTTGACCCCAGATTCCCAAATGCCCCCGAAATGGGGACTACAGGGCGGGATGAAATGACAGTTCGTTCCATGGTTAGCTGGTCTTCCTGAGCTGCGTTGTTGTTTGTTTGTTCTATAGCCACCTGTAAGTTCCTTGCTTAACGCGTTGCGAGCTCCAACGAAATTGGTACCGTTATCACTGTATATGTTTAAAGGTGTTCCCCTTTTTGAGGTAAATCGTCTAAATGCTGCCGGAAACGCTACTGTTAGTTAGCTCACTCACCAGTTCCAAGTGAATTGCTTTAGTAGGAAAACAAATGAATAACGCGATATATCCCTTGTAGGACTTGTTTCCTCTTCCTTTGGATACACGGATTGCAAATCGACCTGTATAATTTATGCCCGTATTGGAAAAAGGGGCAGATGGAGTAATTCTAGCTTCCGGTAACATACCCATTAACCGTTCTGATGTTGCTATTCTAAACCGAAAGCATTTTACACAAATGTGGATTGTTGTGCTTACTAGACGTTTACCACTCAAAATCCAATATTTTGAATGTAATTGTGCTAGAGTTGCTTGTACGCCTCCGTCTAATACAATTTACATAATGCCATTGACTTGGCTGCATGAGCGATTGAATTTTATCTATTCTGTTACCCACAAAAGTTTTACATTTACGAGAATTTGTAGGTCTGTAATGTCTTCTACAGACTATTCTGTATAGTTATACAGTTTTCTGTTGATGGTTACATACATTTTTTTAAACGTCATGAACATGTAACTTTGAAAAAAGACATACTTGAAATATTTGAAAATTTACGAGTTTTCTTATCAGGTAATACAAAGTGATGATAAGTATTTGAATTTCATTAAACTTGACTAAACCAACATTCTGGACATTGTTTTGTTTAAGTATTCCTTTATATATTTTTTCGACGCAGTTTGTAAAAAAATTTGGTCTATTCAAAAAATTGGCAATGTAAACTTGATTGTAGTGTTCAAGGTAAATTCATTCTAAGTTGAATGCATTACATTCATATTCTGCGCACTCTCAGAGCATTTATTTGCATGCTATCTTATATATTTTCTATAAGTTGAATTCCAGGTTGGAATGTTCAAAATTGACTCAGCAATTATGCGCCAGCATTTTACCGTAAAATTGGTGACTGAATGCAGTATCATTTACAAACCATATCACACTACCAAACCCACCGAAAATCAACTTCCAACCCAAAAAAAACTAAATCAACCAGCTAAACCAGTGGCAACTAATTAAACTAAATTTTATAGAAACGTGTCGACAATTCTATATTTAAAAGTATACGTACACAGAACAATCTCCAAAAATATGACTAGTTCACCGGCATAGTAAACAAACAAGTGCAAAATTATAAAGATACGCTTAAAAGACCGTTATTATGATTTCCGGGCCATTTATCTACCGAAAACTTCTAATAAAATAGCAACATAAATACAATTTTCGACACAAAAACACCGAAATTATTTTAAATACAATTTTATTAAAATAATTAAACATTTAAATTGGATTGAATTCACCGTTTTATAGCAATTACACAAATTATTCGCATGAAAATACTATTTATATTCACTAATTTGATACAAAAACACCGAAATTATCGACTTATCGTCTAAACGTTTAAATTCGATTGAATTCACTGTTTTATAGCAATTACAAAGTATTCACTTGAAAATCTTATTTATGTTTACTTGACACAAAAACACCGAAATTATTATAAATATAATTCTATTAAAATAATTAAACGTTTAAATTAAATCAAATGCACCGTTTTATAGCAATTACACAAAGTACTAGCATGAAAATCCTATTTATATTCACTTACTCGGCACAAAAACACCAAAATTATTATATTAATAAACTAATATTAATATAATTAAACATTTAAATTAGATTGAATTCACCGTTTTATAGCAATTACACGAAGTATTCGCATGAAAATACTATTTATATTCACTTATTCGATACAAAAACACCGAAATTATCGACTTATCGTCTAAACGTTTAAATTCGATTGAATTCACTGTTTTATAGCAATTACAAAGTATTCACTTGAAAATCTTATTTATGTTTACTTGACACAAAAACACCGAAATTATTATAAATATAATTCTATTAAAATAATTAAACGTTTAAATTAAATCAAATGCACCGTTTTATAGCAATTACACAAAGTACTAGCATGAAAATCCTATTTATATTCACTTACTCGATACAAAAACACCGAAATTATTATAAATAAAACATAACAATTAAACTTTAAATTTGGATCGAATTCACCGTTTTATAGCAATTATACAAAGTACTCGCTTGAAAATCCATTTACATATATTCACTTATTCGATAAAAAACCATCGAAATTATCATAAATAAAATATAACATCTGAACGTTTAAATTCGATTGAATTCACCGTTTTATAGCAATTACACAAAGTATTCACTTGAAAATCTTATTTTAGTTTTTGTGTCAAGTAAATATATTGACACAGAAACACCGAAATTATTATAAATATAATTTTATTAAAATATTTAAACATTTAAATTTGATCGAATTCACCGTTTTATACCAATTACCTAAAATACTCGCCTCAACTACTGAAATAGTCTAAAGTAAGTCAGATGGACTTAGGTCACATTAAAAAACAAACGTTTGATCGCTGGTTCATTTCTTTAAGCGCTGCTTTTTTCATTAGTTTAAGCCAGAATCATGTTGATTCCTTGATCAAAAGGATCAAGTGATTTCTTTATTTTTATTTTTAAACATTCTTGAATAGCTGATTACGATTTATTAAATCATACACCGCTCAACGTCATGTTTGCAACTAATTAAAACAAAAGCCAGTCATGATAAATTTAAAACGACTACTAGTGAAAAACATTTGAATTTTTTTAACTAACACCAACACATAATTAGCTGTCATGTAAACATAAACAAATGACACGATTGTGATTTTCATACAAATCAATTCTAAATAATTTTTCGTCCTTTTTCGTTTTTTTGGACCATCAAAAATTTGATTTTTGAATGAAAGTTATCCATGTTTCATATAAAACTATTTGTGACATAAAAATATTCATAATATTATATTCCTGGAAAACAAAATAATATCTGACAACATATTTTTTTTTTTTTCGAAAAACAAAAATCAATTTTGGTAAATTTAATTATCTCAATGAAGTATAAAAATAATGATCCTATTATATTTGAAAAGCTAGAGTGAAACATATATTGTGTTATAGATTTCATTTTCCTAGGGCAAAATCAATAGCAATATTCTATGAAGCAGGGCCTATTTTTGTTGGAAACCCAATATTTTTAAACAATAGATAGTTACGCAGTTTTTAAATAACACTCGTAGGCATTTATTTTAAAAGAGCATCGGTGAGTAAAAAAAGCATTTTTAAATTTTTTACAATTTTAGGCCGTAATTCTAAAATTTCCAAAACAATTTGTGGGTGTAAAGCTTTGTTAGCTATGCTTACTTTATATGAAGTTGAAAAATCAAAAGAGAATCCAAAGTTCAACCTAGATCTTTACCGTTGTAAAAGGCTATCACTTTCTTTAACCATCTACAAAAAGTGTTCAGCCCAAACGAACATTTTTACGAGGGAAGAGTCGAACCCAAATCTAGTAAAATTTAAATGAAAATGCGTTAAAACAGTTATAAAAAATAGCTCCAGAACATGATCTAATAACTGGAAAAATGACCAAAGAAATACCAGATAGATGCATAAATTATATAACATATATTTTTAACGAGATTATGAGATGTGGGACTTTCCCCAAAAATGGAAAAGATCTCAAATTATCATGATTCTTGTACAAGCCAATAAGTCTACTTCCGATAATTTCAACACTTTTTTTTTTTGTTGAAAATATGCTACTTCAAGAACTAATACCTATATTATCTAAAGGTCGCATTATACCAGACTACCAATTTGGATTTAGAGAGCAGTACGGCACAATTGAACAGATATACAGAAATATAAATTCAATTAAGCTTGCCTTAGAAGAAAAGAAATATTGGTCGATAGTTTTTTTGGATATTGCGTAAGTTTACGATAAAATATGGCAATTTTCTGCCTAAACAATTTCATGTAAATCTTGCATGTTTGTTAGGTATTAACATAGGTCAAGACTAAAGTTAAAAAGATACAGTTTTTCGGAATTTCACTCTTCTTGTTTCGTATAAAGAAAGATTCTAGAATAAAGCCACTGACAAAAATACCAATAATAATTATTTGGCCGCAGAGTCGAGATTCGAAACATAACATCAAAAATATCAATGTGTGTGCGTGTGCGTGGGAAATCTGTTTTATTTCAAAAATCACCTTCAATATTTCATTCAATCAAAAAAATGAATCAAGGAAATAATTAAATTTAATTATTTGTTTATTATTTTTTCTCGATAAGTACATGTTTCTCTTCATATATGTAAAACTGATATCATTTCTAAATTTACAAAAAAAGTATATTATTTTACCCTCCTAAGAAGAATTAAAGCGAGAAAATCAATTTTTATATTTTCCCAATAAATTTTGAGACAAGTTTAAATATACAAAAAAAAAATGAAGAATGTTTCTCATCACTCAACAGATTTTTATCGTTTTAGTAGGTAGATAATACCAAACTATTCATTTTGTTTTTATAGCATAATATTTTACAGAGATAGTTTTGCATAAAATATCCTATAACGTTATTTACATATTGTTAAAATTTCCCTAGACATGACGCCATTATTTGTGTTAAAATATCATTACTTTTTCCATCGATGCAACATATTTGGATTAATACAAAAACTAATTTTATCCCATCGAGTTTATGTATTTTTATGATTACAGGGTGTTTTCAGTTCAAAACTGATATAAAAAAAAGTGTTTAACAAATGTATTCGACTTCACCCTGTATAAATAATTTTATTTTGAAATAATTACGAAAATATGAAATCATAAATAAATTTTCACAAATTTCCATAAAATTTAGCCTTCTGGAAGTTTCTGTTCCCATCGTGTTTTTCGTTTTGCTTTTTTTGGTAGATGAAACTTTTTAATTTAGCTTGCCGTGAGCAAAAAAAATAAATTGAGTTGATTGGATATCGAAAATGTGTTAAAAAATTTGGATCGAACTAATCGATTGATGGTTCAATTATTTATATCTTGAACGACCCGGTCTTTTAGTAGTTTGACAGTTTTATTGCTTATTTGTTTCAAGGATACGTTTATAACAACGAAATATTAGTGAAGTGAAATTCTTAAAGTCATGTGACTGCTCTCCTAACTACAGAGACACGGCCGTGTTATTTTCATGTTAAAAAAGCGTAAAGCTTTTTGAATGTTGTTTTTGAATTCACATTGATTTCACATTGATTTCAAGGAAGTAATTAAAATTAATTTATAACACATATAAACATAAATAAAATATTTTTGAAAAAAAAAAATATAAAATTAAAATTGAATAAATTATTTGACAGACGTCATGTGATTTAAAATGTATTTTAATGATGTGTTTTGATTTTGTTTTTTTGGTGATTGTGTTTTTGTAAAAGTTGGCTATTTCGATATATTTGCAGCATAGTATAGAGTTTCGCAACCACAAATTTTCGATAGTATAGTATAGTGAATTTAGTAAAAGTACTTTAAAAGTTCCGGTTAAAGAATTTACATTCTATTTGTGTTGTTTTTGGGAATATGATCTTAGCCGAGCAGAACAAATTTTGCTTATGTGGGATCCCACCGTTGTCACCAATTTGTTACGCAAGCAATCCGATCGTTTTATTTTGGAACAATGCAAAGTAAACCACTACTCTTTTACCATTCATATTGTTTATTTGTGTCATAGTGTGACCATGTACCTTTTCAGGAGAAATTATTTGCTATCACTAAATAACACAGACCAAAATGTTTTGGCAAAGAGTAGCTCAAACGAGAATGAAATGCTTTTAAAAATCGGTAACCAAAATTTAGATAAAATGACTTGTCGGTACAAACTTTGCCAGAAGCTTTGTATTCTTTTTGTTCCTTAAATTGACCAAAGTGCTATCAAACCACGGCGGATAACTATTCTTATGTTTTTAATTTTTAGGCACATATTTATCGGGAGCATAAATTAAAAATTAAAAAATTGCACCTAAATTCACCATTTCGAACAAAGCGCAGTCTAGTATTTAAAATATAAACCTTTTTCTAATTATAATTCAACTTAGACTGTGTTCAATAGAGGAACTTGCAAAAACAAAATTCCTGGTAATCAAAGCTGGTTTCTAATCTACTAAGATAATTGATCAGAAACAAGTGGCTTCAATGATTTTGGAATCCATTCACAATTAAGAATAGGAACTTTGAAAACGTTTTAGTTTTCCAAAATATTTTGCAATTTTGGCAAACATCTTGCGTTTTTGAAATTTTTGGAAACGTTTTGTTCTGCTAAATATTTCCCAATTTTGTTAATCTACTATAGGCTTACTACCATGTGTTTTTGAGAATTACGAAAATTTTTAATTTTCCTAAAAATTTCCCAAT
This sequence comes from Tipula confusa, assembly GCA_963556175.1. Classification (NCBI taxonomy): domain Eukaryota; kingdom Metazoa; phylum Arthropoda; class Insecta; order Diptera; family Tipulidae; genus Tipula; species Tipula confusa. Next base: position 82,481,115 of record OY744477.1, read on the forward strand.
TTTGATAAGCTAACTTTCAAGTGTTTTTAAGGTTTTTAAAAGTTTTTTATTTTTCCTAAACATTTTCCAGTTTTGATAGGCAATCGATAGGTTTTTGCGAATTTTAGAAACCTTTTAATTTGCCTAAATTTTTACAAATTTTTCAGGGTAACCATCATGAGTTTGCCAATTTTGGAAAAACTTTATTTTTCCCAAATATTTCCCATTTTCGATACAATTTTTAACTTGGTTTATTTGTTTTGAGAATTTTGTAAATTTTTTGTTTTCCCTAATATTTCCCAATTTTGATAGGCTTAACCATCATGCGTTTTTTATAGTTTTAGAAAACTTTAAATTTTGCTAAATATTTCCCAATTTTGATAGACTAACCGTCATGTGTTTGGCCATCAACTGTTATGGTTCTTAGAAGATTGTAAAAACTTTTTAACTTGCTTAAGTATTTCCCAATTTTGATAGGCATAAAACATCTTGTGTTTTTGAGAATTTTAGAATATTTTAAATGTTGCTTAAAATTTTGTAGTTCTGATATATATATATATATATATATATATATATATATATATATATATATATGTGTGTTTTTAGAATTTTGGAAATTTTGGAAATTTTTTAACTTTCCTAAATTTTTCTCAATTTTGATAAACTAATTATTGATATATGGTTTTACAATTTTTTAAATTTTCCTGAACATTCTTCAATTTTAATAGGCCCATCATGTGTTTTAGAGAAATTTGCAAACTTCTTCATTTGCCTAAATATTTCTAAAATTTGATAGGTTTACTGTAGGCCTAACTATCACGTGTTTTTGAGAATTACGGATATTTTTAATTTTCCTAAAATTTCTTAATTTTGATAAGCTAACAGTCATGTGTTTTTGAGAATTTGGAAAATTTCCTAATTTTCTTATATAATTTACAATTTTAAAAGACTAACTGTCATGTGCTTTCGAAAATTTTGGAATCTTTAATTTTCCTTAAAATTTTCCAATTTTGTAAGGCAACCATGAGTTTTTGAGAAATTTGTAAACTTTTTAATTTTCGTAAATATTTCCTAACTTTTAAAGGCTAAATTTTTTATTTTTCCCAAATAATCCTGGAAAAAATCCTGGGTTTTTGAGAATTTTGATAACTTATACATGTTTCTAAATATTTTCCAATTTTGATAGACTAACCGTCATATGTTTTTTCCATCAAATGTCATGGTTTTTAGAAAATTTTAAAAACTTTTTAGCTTGCTTAAATATTTTCCAATTTTTATATGCAAACATCTTGTGGTTTTGAAAATTTAAGAAAATTTTAAATTGTGTATAATATTTTGCAATTTTGATAGGTTATCATCATGTGTTTTTGAAAATTTTGGAAATTTTTTAATTTCCCTAAATTTTTTCATTTTAATAATCATGTGTTTTAGAGAATTTTGAAAACTTTTTCGTTTGCCTAAATATTTCTGAAATTTAATAGGTAATTGTTATGTGTTCTTAAGAATTTTAGGAAATTTTTATTTTTCCTAAAAATTTCTTAATTTTGTTAAGCTAACTTTCATGTGTTTTTGAAAATTTTGAATATTTCTTAATTTTTTAAAAAATTTAAACTTTCAACCTTTTAAATTCTCCCAAATATTTCCCAATTTTGATAGGTTAAATATTTCCCAATAGCAAATAATCCTGAGTTTTTAAATTTTTTAAATATTTCCTAATTTTCAACTTGATGTGTTTTGAGAATTTTGGAAACTTTTTGATGTCCAAAATATTTTTCAATTTTAATAGTTCTTAAATATTTCCCAATTTTGATAGACTAACCGTCATTTGTTTGTCCATCAACTGTCCTGATTTTTAGAAAATTTTAAAAACTTTTTAACTTTCTTAAAATTTTTCAATTTTGATAGGCAAACATGTCTTGTGTTTTTGAAAATTTTATATTTTGCTTAATATTTTGTAATTTTGATAGGTTATCATCATGTGTTTTATAGAATTTTGGAAATTTTTTAATTTGTCTCAATTTTTATAAGCTAATAACTGATATGTGGTTTTGAAATTTTTTAAATTCTCCTAAAATTTTTCCAATTTTAATAGGCCTATAATATTTTTTTAGAGAATTTTGCAAACTTTTTCGTTTGCCTAAATATTTCCGAAATTTAATATGTTATTATTATGTGGTTTTTGAGAATTTTGAATGTTTTTTGTTTCCCTACATTTTTTTAAAATTTTAATAGGCTATCCATAAAATTGTTTTTCGAATAAGCAATAATTAAACTCCAGCTATAAAAGTTTTTGCAAAAATCATATTTGAACATATTTTTAAACAAAAAATACCGTCATATATTTAACCTGCTTACAATGTTGCATATACCACATTCGGTAATGCAATTTTAACAAATCCTAATGCTTTATTTGATTTGAAATTGGTTTTCACATATTTCTATTTACCGTTTACAAAGTGATAACACAAAATATCTGCAATAGACTTTAACTATAATTAGACCAAACCAAAACCTAAAATTTGTGGTTATCAAATCGTAAACTTCCCATTAATTATATTTTATGGAACAGTACAACAAAAAATGTGCTAAAATGTAATTTATATTTCAAAACTAAATTATAAATGTGGCATGTTCTTAAAATTAGATAAAACTAGAAAAAAACACAACAAATGTGAGTGACATGCAGTTGTCAAAAAGTAGTAAAACTTTAAATAAATAATGTACATCAAAGAAAAAAAATTTACTAAAACATGTTTAGGGTATAATTTATTTATAACCATCCGGTTGGAAAAACTTTAATGTTTTTCTTTTTTAGTTTTTCACGGTGCTTTTATCCATTTTTAAACAATTAAATGCATTTTTAAATTTGTCAGATTATTGTGTATCATCAAGTTCTTATGCTTTAAAAAAATGTGTTAAATTTCTAACATGCTTAGTGTATATTAGTTAATTTCTATGTACGTTCAACTTAAATTAGCGTGGTAGTTGGCCATTTTTTGTGGATAAAAGTTGTTATATATCTAGTTAATTAATCATTAAAAATTAAAGAAATTTTTACTGAATTAATTATCTAATGTTTTCTCAACATTAGTCATCATTTTAACTTTTCATTCATAAAGTTAGTTTTTGTAATATAACTGACTAATTTCGTAATTGCTATTTTTTTAATTACATTTTATGCCATATGAAGTTCAAATAGTATAGCACGGTTATAGTTTTATTCCATACAGTGTGTTTTAGAATCGAAGCTATCCCACTCTTTCATCGTTAACTTTTTACTTCTTCTTGTTGTCGTTGGAATCCGTTAAAATTTGAACTATTTATAATTTGAAACTATTTGATATCGAGCTGTACGGTATTATTGTATAAATTTCACATTTATACTTATATAGAAATAACAGATTAAAAAAAAAATTATTTAGCACGAAAATTAAATGAAATAACCGTTAAACAGACAAAACATGTCACAACACCGTTCAGAGAAACTGTAATTTGGTTTTAATATCGTAAAAATTAGGTTGTTCTTATTTTAGGGGTATTATTGGTATTATTGGTGCCCGTCCAGTTCCGGATGTGCCCTTGTTACCTTGACGTGCGATGCTGGAAATGATGCTGGCAACTCAGCGATTCGTACTTTACCATGAGTTTTGTAAAGGATTTATGAAGTTTGGGATTTTTGACTAGTCTTTGCTCTAGGTAGTTCGATTGCTTAAATTCTTGAATAAACGAGTCTCTTAATATGGGTCTGTTAAATTTGAATGGTACTATGAATTTTGGTATGAATTTTAAATCGCTCGGTAAATTGAATTTTAAATTGTAATGTTCTGGTGTACTACCAAGTATTGTCGTTCGATAATCCATCATAGTTTCGTGATCTGTGTCAATTGACTGTTTTTGCATCAGTTCATGTTGAATACTTTAGCTGCAAACTCAGTTGCGCGTGGATAAATGTGCATAGTGAGCTTGGTATCGAGGAATGTTGTAAATTGATTTCCTCGGTGTGAACAAGTGAGTGATGTCTCATTTTACCCTGGTGGCATCATGTCTTTTTCGGCGCATATTTGCAATTTATTTGCTTGTTGCTTTAGGCCTGCGAAAAAGTTCATTTACTTAAGCCATAATAAAAAATCTAACAACCCCAAGATGATAGGTCAAACTTATCTATATATCAGCAGAAAGTATGACTATTCTTGGTTGTTGAATGCATAGTTCGATTAACTTCTTTACTAAGCTAAGTTTTATGTCATAACGTTTTACCACCTTTCGTTTCCTTCGAAAGTGTCGTACTAAGATTTGGCTAGACCCGAAGTTGACCCATCAAGTCCTGAAACTTCTGATCAAGTGAAAAACTAGTATTCTCGTGAACGGCGCTTTTAAACGGGTCATAGAGCATGATTACCACTCTCTGGAATTGACACTAAATGTTGGTAATTGTAATCGTATTAACTTAAATTCCGCTACGATTCTTGAAGACGGCGAAATCTGAGCGGTTTCTGACAACTTGGCCGAGCAAAACCACTCGCAGCTCATTGGTGGTGCTGGTCTCCTTATGTAGATCAAATGGCGTTGTAAGTAAAACGACTGATTCCATATTGTATCTATTTCAGCTTCCGATATGCATTCCATGTGTCCTAATTTATGATACTCCTTAATTAATTTAATATATTCCGATTTTAATTCTGGATTCCTACGATTAGCTTGCGGTCGACGAAATGCGTCATTGCCTCAATGAATTCGGATTGAACTTGTTTGATTGCCTAAGGTTTTAGGCTGGTCAAATGTTGAGTCTTCTACTAGGTCCAGGTTTTTAAATTCTTGTCAGGGGTGATGGTTTTTGGTGGTTTGTGGTTATTGTGGGGTGATTGACAGTGAAAGTAAAATTAGTTCTGGTCGAGTTCGTAAAAACACTTCTTAAGTAACTTTCCCTTCGTTGTTCCTAATTTGCTTGATATTAAACCACCGCTATAAACTTTGGTTTCGGCCTCCGGAATAAATGTAGCTAATCACAGAAGATTCACATAAATTTTTTGAAATTGCCCATTGCCTTTTTCGATGCTATTTAACAATGTTTCCATTTTAACTAGCTTCATGTATGTATTAAGCCTCTTTTTCATTTTAGTCAAATTAAATTGTCTCTTAATCAGCTTAAAGCCTTTTCTTCCCCTAAATGACCCATGTTATCAAAAAACCAAATTGTCTGGCTGCTTCATTATACCTCCAAATAAATGATTTAATAAATGATCGTTCGTTCAAATACCACCTATTGTAATTTATCTGTATATTATTTCTATACACTACACCTACTCGATGTTCGTATTCCTTTAACTTCCTATTTTCTATCCTTAACTTTATCCTCCAGTTGGCATAAAATATAAATCTTTTTCAAAAACAAATCCTTTTCATTCATTTCTAAATAGTATAATTGCATTTTACTTATAGCATGTACGTGCTGGATTCGGTCACCTACACGATGGATTACCACAAAATCTTACTCCTTTACAAAATAAGCAAATCCTTTGCTAAAATTAATCGTAAAGCTTGCAATCTTTTACAATGGTAAAGTTTATACCAAACAAGTACGGTCTAGGTTATTGCGATATTGCGTGGGCAATATCTCGTCCACGTCTCTAATCGAAATATTCCTGTGCCTCTTTGATTGTGGAATCCTTATCCTCATATTAATGTCAATTTTCTATTAATCACTGACTCCTACAAGCATACTTTAACTGTTTCTTCTCTCTTTTCGTTTTGCCACTTAAAAAAGTAATCATACGCAAATTTAATCACTTAAGCTACAATACTGATACGTTTTCGTCTTTTGCCGGTTCGTCTAAGTTGATTATGAATAACTTCCACTGATTACCACTATCTACAAACAAGTTACACAACACTTCACAAACAAACACTACACAACAGTTTTCACTTTAAATACTATTTGGTCTCACACAGAATAATTTCCACAATAATAACACTATTATTTTTTATTTTAACAACAATAAATCACTTCTTATAATTATGTCACAATTGTTAACTCTTAACTCTTATAACTAACTCTAGAGAAATGGTTATAATACCAATTAAATTATAAATATTACATCTTTCTATTATACAAATATTTTTTGTTTATTTCTCCGAATTGAGGCAGATTATACCTAAATTTTATAAAACAAGTTACTGTAAATTGTGTAAATAACAACGTTCAAAACGTTATACGTCAGTAACGCTTTAAAATCCCAAATAATAATCGTAAAACATGATAAGGAAAATGAATCCTACAATCGAAACTATATTGACTGACTAACGTAGCAATCTAACAAGCCAACAACATATTATGTTAAAACAAAATAATCGTAAACAACTTAAAAAACAATAAACATGATAAATTTTAACCGACTACTAGATAAAAAAAAAAATTGAATTTTTTATAAATCTAAAACGGGATTTTTTTTTACTGTATGTAGATTCATTTATTTTGGGCTACAGTCTATCAAGCGAAATGACTAATTTATGATTTTCAAAGTTCATTAGTCCTTGTACTTAATAAATGCAAAATAAATTCATATTTTAATCAAAGTTTAATTAATATTTCTTTAAGTAATTTATAAAAATTAATACTCAGGGTAACTGATAATATTCAGGATGACCTAATATTTTATATATTACATACTATTATGTTTACTATTTTTAACTCATTTCAAAATAAATTTCTAAATCACCGATTAAATGGACAAAACCACCGATAACATTTTGACACAAACAAAAAACATTACATTAAAAATACATATATTATTGTAATCTGTGTTTTCGTATTAAAATCCGTTCGATTAATTTCTTCTTTACTATTTAAAAAAAAAAAATATACATTTTAATTTATTACGATCATGATCTCAAATAAATTTACATCTATCAAATCGGTTGTGTTGTGTGCGAATAAAACAAAAAATAAAAAAAAAAATTTAAGAATTCTTTCTAATTAATTTTTTATTATTTTAATTATTGAGTGAAAATTGTAGTTTTTATTTTACAAATAGTATAATTTATAATTAATTCATAAATTAATAAAATAAAATAAATTAAATGTTCATGTGATGTGACATTTTTCAATGAAAAAATTATAATAAAGTTTTGCATTTGTTTTTGTTTTGGTGAGAAATAAATTAAAATGGATCTATAAAGTGTGCGGACGGCGATCGATCAATAAGTTATGGTGATAACTGGTATTTGTTGCGTTAGATGGCAGTGTGATCATATGATTTCGTGTTATTTATGTTATTTTAATGTCTAAAACGAGATTTTGTTTTTCGATCGTTGTAATTTTTTTTTTGTTTATCTTAAACAACTAAAATCGAGAGAGGGTTTAAATATAAGCTGATTTAAAAATTTAAATTTAAATTAAAAAAAAAAAAACTGTATAAGAGTTTGGATTTTGTTTAATTTTATGATCATTATTACATTGTTGATCGACGCGCGTTGTAACCATATTATTAGCAGTTAGTGTTGAGTGTTATTTTATTGTAGTGAATATTATAAAAAAAAATCAATTTTGAATAGTTATTATTTATAGTGCCGTAAGGCGCCTTATTGTTTTTTGGTGAATAAAGAGAAACTGAAAAAACTTTATTGTTGGATTTCGACGATTTTGCGATTATTATTTTTTTGTTATTTTATTGGGTTAAGTATATATAAGTGTATAGTTTTATGTTGTACTAAGGTAGTTTTGTGCACACGAGTAAACTACCAACAATAAACTACATATATATAGAAAAAAAAAGTATACCATCAACAAAAAAAGAGCAAAGAAAACGTTTGTGACGGCGGCACCAAATTGTCTGGCTGCTTCTTTTCGTTGCTGAGTTATTCTTCTAAATTTTAGTTTAGTTTTTTTTTATATTATATTATATTATATTTTAACATAAATATATTTAAATTAACTATAATTTTATTTATTTATTTTTTCTTTTGTTTTTTTATTTCTATAACGAATATAGGTTATTCAGTGCAGCCAGTTCAGATTCAATACGTTTTAATTCAAATTCATTAGGGCCAAATGAAAATGATTTACGTGTTTCAATAGATAACACATGTACCGATTCACTGGTAACAGCTTTAGATGATGAAGCGTTACTTATAAGCGATATCTTGAACGATATGGCTAAAACGAAAGTGAGTCAGGTAAGTCAAAAACTTATTTTTATGTTAATATTCTACCTAAAAAAAAAACCTGTAAAATAAATTTAATTTATAATTTAAATTATTAGTCATTAAGTCACTGATAAGTTACGATAATTTTTGTTTTGTTAGAATTTTTTTAATTTTTATTTTATTTTAATTAACATTACGTGTGGACATATTAATTATTCTAATTTAGTTAATTATAACTAATCGTGAAATAATTAAAAGTTTATAATATTTTTCCTATATATAAATGAAAAGTCGTATGGTGATTTTATTTTATAATTATATACAACAAATAGACGTTATAATTTTATTTTTTAGCAACTTTGCAAGACAAATTTTATATCAGATTTCTGGGAAACGTAATTGAATTGTTTAAACATTTTCAAAATGATTGAGTTTTTGTTAATTTTCCAAAAAAAATCAAAAAAAAAATCAATATTTTAAGGAGACACCCTGCTATGTAACATATTAAGATCATCCTAATATTTACTTTGGAACTTGTCCAACTATTTCGGAACTATATGCTAATTTTATTTAAACCAATTTTCAAAATTCACATCAAATTGTTTATGTAAGGTACTGCTACGAACTGTGGGGTTTGCTATATCGTTCAAAATACCAAACACACTTTTTAACACTTTTACCGAATATCACTTAAGACCACTATTAGCACTTGTTTACTGGTTGAATAACAACTGATCTCTGCAGCAAATTGGTCGCGCTTTTATTGTTCAAGATATAGCTTCGACTTTACCCATAAGTTAGGTTAGCTTAAGGTGGCCGTCCATGATATTAGCTACATTTTTTAACAATGTTAAAGGCAATCACAATTTTACTGAACTGTTCTGCATTCTGTCATCTCTTATCAGCAGCCCCAGTTAAAAAAATTTAATCAATTTAAAAAAATTGATTAAACATTACAAATCAATTGAATTAACCGTTTTATAACAAATACGTCATGTAATCACCGAAAATCTAATTTATATACACTTTATTTGACACAAAACTTTAAAATTAATACAAATTAAATTTTAAAAAAATTGTAGAAACATTACAAATCAATTGAATTAACCGTTAATGGCAAATACGTCATGAAATCGCTGAAATCTAATTTATATAAACTTTATTTGACACAAAACTTTAAAATTAATACAAATTAGATTTTAAAAAAATTGATTAAAGATTCGAATCAATTGAAATTACCGTTTTATGACCAATATTTTAAATAACTTTAAAATTAATATAAATTAGATTTAAAAAAAATTGATTAAACATTACAAATCAATTGAATTAACCGTTTTACGACAAATACGTCATGTAATCGCTGAATATCTAATTTATATAAACTTTATTTGACACAAAACTTTAAAATTAATATAAATTAGATTTAAAAAAAATTGATTAAACATTACAAATCAATTGAATTAACCGTTTTACGACAAATACGTCATGTAATCGCTGAATATCTAATTTATATACACTTTATTTGATACAAAACTTTAAAATTAATACAAATTAAATTTTAAAAAAATTGTTAAACATTACAAATCAATTGGAATAACTGTTTTATGACCAATACGTCATGTTATGGCCAAAAATCTAATTTATATACACTTGTATAATTGTAAAATGACATATAATTGTAATTTGACATTACAAATCAATTGAAATAACCGTTTTATGACCAATACGTCATGTTATCGCCGAAAATCCAATTTATATACACTTTATTTGACACAACTTTAAAATTAATACAAATTAGATTTTAAAAAATTGATTAAACATTACAAATCTATTGAATTAAAAGTTTTATGAACATTACGTCATATAATCGTTGAAAATCTAATTTATATACATTTTATTTGACACAAAACTTTAAAATTAATATAAATTAGATTTAAAAAATTGATTAAACATTACAAATCAATTGAATTAACCTTTTAACGGTAAATACGTTATATAAACTCCGAAAATCTAATTTATATATTGAACGCAGAATTAAACTGACCCTCGTCGTAACAATATACGATGCTGATAATAGTGAGTGAGGCAGACAACGAAAATATGCACAAAAAACCTAACCCCAGATGTTGTTTGAGTAAACCGTCCATTATTATAACCACCATTCATTAGTTCAGAGTCAGACGAATTTCAAGTCCGCGGACAATGTTAATATTTTATTCTACGATCTGGAGTTCCCTCACCATTAGTAAGTTCTCTAGCACATTTGATCAAAACGGTAAATAAATTAATAAAATCGTTTGGTTATTTAAAATGCGCTTTTGTATTTAGAAAATCCTTAGATTTTAGATGATCTTTATTTAAAATTTAGCAAATGAATCTTTCCTGTTATACAACACATTGCTAAGATTCTATTTTCCACCTCTATAATTAGATTAAGCGATCTACTTTATACAGCTATGAGTATGTCATTAGTCATTACCAAGCATTTACCGATACTGATCATAATAGTTAAGACGCATAAGATCAAGATCAAACTATAAAAAAAAACTGTAATTAAAAATTCTTGGCCGGAAACAGTAATATGAATCATTTTATTATCACAACAATTTGTAGTCATGTTGATTTGGAAATACTCGTAATACAATCAATTTGAAGTTATAAAACCGACACCCACGATCACTTCCACAAATGTGTGTGTGTGTGTACATGCAAAAATATAAATTAAGCCAATAGGCTTTTTTTTATAGCATGCTCTGCTGTTTTGGCTTTTTTTGTTTTATTTTTTTTAATACAATTTGTTTTCAATTCAAATATTTGTTTACATTAAAAAAAAAATAATAATTAATTGAAACTCCACACTAAAATTAAAATTAATTAATTAAATTCTAATTAAAATAACAAATATAAATAGAGATTAACATCTGTTTGAGAGGAAATTTTATTATTTGTTTATTTAATTTATAAAAAAATACAACTTTAACTATAAAATATTTCTTACAACAATTTTTTTTTTTTTTTTTTAATTATTTATTTACAGGTACATTTCGACGATGTATCATTATATGGAACACCGAAAGAAGAACCATTACCAAGTTTACCAATGGTTACTGAAAAAACATCGTCGAATTTTATAAAAAATCAATTGCAATCATGGTTTCAGCCGACGGACAACCGTTTGGCTATGAAATTATTTGGCAGCAAAAAAGCATTAGTGAAAGAAAGAATACGACAAAAAACTTCTGGACATTGGGTTATACATCCTTGCAGTTCATTTAGGTAAAATATAAAAATATTATACTGTTCAGCAAAAGTTTTTAATTTTAATTAATTTAATTTAGATTTTATTGGGACCTGTGTATGTTATTGCTATTAGTAGCAAATTTAATTATACTACCAGTTGCCATATCGTTTTTTAATGATGACCTCAGTACGAGGTGGATTGCCTTCAATTGTTTAAGTGATACTATATTTTTAATAGATATTGTAGTCAATTTTAGAACGGGTAAGTTATTTTTTTGTGTTTGCATTGTAATTAAATATTATTGTAGTTATATAATTAAATGGCTATCAACAAATATTAATTTTTACTTAATCATCTAACGACATTCGTTTATAATATGACAAATATAAAATAAAATTTACTTTTTACAATGCCCATTTCTATTGTTCTATTATTATCAACTATTGTCTATTGCTAATACTATTGTTCCTGTGGTTGCAGGGCATTCTTCTATGGCTCGTAAAAGACTTCTAACGAATATGTTAACTCCACTGACGTAAGCCAACCTAAAGATACTCAATTTACAACAATTTGGATGATCTGATGGGATCCATACCGAAGCACGACGTCGGATTAGTGATTAGTGACTTTAATGCTAGAGCTAGTAAAAATCAGACTGACTTATGTGAAAATAAAGGTCCGCATTCCCAACCAATAATGGAGTAAGAATGATTTACATTTCGATCGCGCACGACCATGTGTTAATTATTAAGGGAAGGTCTCGGGTCATCCAAGTTGTGAGATCTTATAGGTTGGCTGCTAAATTTGTAGGCAGTGATCTTCAATTTTTATTTATTTGTGCTTCATAAATGATAAGTAATACAACTTGTTCCATTTGAAAAAAAAAATTAAATATTTATATATAGATTTCTTAAACCTATTATAATTAGTCCCAGGGGACCGAGCTTTGCTCGGTGAAAAGTAAGGCAGTTTTTTTAATCTCTTTCGCAAAACAACTTTAATTTCATTTTATTTTATTCGCCTGAGACTTAAAAATCTATGTTGCCTAGGTTACTGTTGTTGCTGTCACTATCAAGACTTATAGAAGTTTCATCAAGAGCTTTTAATGCTTCTTTCCACACAACATTAAACACGCAACGTTCATCTTTAGGTGGTATCAGAACTTTCAAGCTATTTTGTCATTTAACAAGATGCTCCGTACAACATATCGTGATTAAAGACAGGTGTACGAAGGTCGAATACTTCGACGATTAATACTTCTTCGATTAAATTACCACTGGAAATTATACCCTCGAGTAATTCGATTTATTGGAGTCATTCTCTGGAAGATTTCCATTTCCCAGTTTCAGGATTTACTTTGCAAATGCTTCCTGTTCAGGATCGACCTGCGTTTTTTTTTAACGAGACATTTTTGAAATTTTTGAGATGTCTGTTTTGATCGACAAATCGAGTGTTTCACTACGGTTGCTTTGGAGTTGTCGAGGTAAGCACTGACGGAAATCACCTTCGCAACGGCTAAAATTTTCTCTCCAAATGGCAAGTTTGGATTTGCAATAGACCGCAACAACCGATCCTTATTTTCATCCATAAGGAAAATGTCAACTTGAGCGAGTTCTGTAGCTTTAACTGAACCAGGTTTAATGCTGAAAATTGAATCTGACGAAATCGGAGCTTTCAGACCAAATGTCTTGTGTGATGTTTGTACAGCACGCAATAGAGTTGATGCGATTCCAGTAAATGCCATACATTTTACTTTGTGATTTTGGCCACGAAGTAACCGTATAGGTCTTATGCACGAAGGTTTAACCGGTACCGCCTGGTCTATCTATGAAAAAACATTTTGTTTCAACATAGTTAGAACTATTGGCTGCATGTAAAATACTGTCCACAATTTCAATCTGTTTTCCTAGCCGAAGCCGATACATGAGTTCTCCAGTAGCAGCTGACTCATCAGAATTTGGAACGTCCGTGTTTTGGTCTGAAATACTGTCATATTTAACTTGAATGCAATAATACGATCTATTATTTCGTCGTGCTTGCAGAATAATATCTTCAGCCAACTGATTTTTGAATCTTTCCCAGAGCCATTTGGATCTTCGGGACATCCAAAAATAAGGATTGAACGTAGACTATGCGCATTACCGAAGGCATCTATCCACTGTTTATCGTTGAAGGCGATGCCATGAGCTAGACAAGCTTGTTTGTATCTTGCATAGCGAATATCATTCACAGTAAGGAGATAATAAAACTTGTTGCGTCCTTCACATGATAGAAAAGTACTCGCACATGGAAGCATTCTGGTTGGGCAACATAATTTACTTTGTGTATTCGACCAATGACACGCAATCGACGAATTCGCGGTTGACAAGTACTCGTTATTCCATTCCATTTAAAATATTCAGGCATTTGCCAATAGTAGTAGTATTTCTGGTCTGTTTGCATTTGCTTCAACTGCTGGTTATGTAGAAAATACGTTTCTAACATTGAACCTTTTTGTCCAATATCTGCCAGATCTTCTGGGCTTGGCAATATCTTGCATTCGATATTGACTAAATATGAATATTCAATATTCAAGCACTGCACGATATGACAATTTCTTTGGATTTCGTGGCCAAATAATCGCCAGAAAGCTTCAGGTGGTGTAATGCAGCGACCTTCCACATATGTGTCTGTTTCATTATAAATCAAACTCCGTTGATTTTCGACAACCTTTATTGAAGCGCAATCGTGTTCTTTGTAGTTGTATTTATAAAAATATTTTAACGGAGGATCCTGCCAACATATTCAACATTGATATGACATTAGAATTTTTTCAGCAAATAAGCATTATATTATCCACATGACGGTTATATCGTGTAACTCGGCGATTATCGTTTTCGATATACTGCAGAACAATTGAGAAAAAAAATCATTGATGTCATTCGCAGAAAAAGACCAGGTCAAGTTTGCTTTAGAGTCAGAGCAAGAATTAATAGACCTCAAGTTTTTCCAAAGTACCTTCGATGTCAGTGAAGGATTAAGGATTTTACAAAAAAATTCCACTTAGACGATTTCAGAACAATATTGTCATTAAAAGCAGAGGGTACAGCATATAGATCATCCGCACAGATCATTCACCAATAAATACAGTGTCTCTCGACATCACATCCAACAAAAAATACCGTAGTTCAAATTTAGCTACATTTTGAATTCGAATAATTTTTTTGTTTGAAAGTAAAATCCTCCTGGTTATTTATGGAAAATGATTTCATTCAAATGCCTTTATGAAATCCATGCCAAAGATTACCTCATCTACAATATCGGCTATTAACACTTCATGGTGAAACTTATACTGTTCCCATTTCGTAACCACTCTTCTTTCTTGCCTTTGATTCTTGTTGCCCCTATATCTAGCGTAATATCGTTGAAAATTACGAATAGTTGGCTCCTCTCTCAATCGTTTATTTCTTTACTTGTACATACTCATTTTTAAATATTCACAATCCCACCGCTGTCACTAATCGTTACGTTTTTGACTATAGTGGGTTCCTATCAATAGATTATGAATAAATTCTACTACCATAATTTACTGTCCACAAATGGACAATGAATTGGTAAATTAACATTGCTATCACTTGTGAAAATGTGTTTTGCCCACTTACTTGATGCCGATGTAATGGAGTGTCCTTGATTTGTATTATTGTTACTTGCTGTACTGACTTTTATAGAATTTGCCGTGAGTTACCTCTAATTTTATGTTAGTTTTTAGCTACAAAGCAATCTTACTTTTCATTCCAATCTGCTGTTGCTGCTGCTGTTTCATCATTTCTTTCATTTCGCTCTGCTGCTGCTGTTCCTGCATTATTTGTTTGATGGCTGCCATTAAATTTGAAAAATATAAATTCATGGAAGCGGCTGCCTTTTCGTCCAATGCATTATACTCACGAGAATTAACCGCCTCTATCTTATTCCTGTCGAATCTGCTTTCATCAAATTCGTACTGATCAGGATCCATTCGTCATTTCTTCATCATGGCTTTCACGCAATTCACGTGTATTATCGTTGGTTAGCAAATTACGAATATCTGAATCCTTTCTCATTCGTTTATTTGCTTACTTGTACATAATCATTTTTAAATATTCACAATCCCACCGCTGTCACTAATCGTTACGTTTTTTTACTATAGTCGGTTCTTATCATTAGATTATGAATAAATTTTACTACTATAATTTACTGTTCACAAATGGATAATGCATTGGGAAATAAACATTGCTATCACTTGTGGAAAATGGCTTTTGCCTACTTACTTGGTACCGATGTAATGGAGTGTCCTTGATTTGTATTATTGTTACTTGTTGTACTGACTTTTCTGACTTTGCTCTGAGTTATCTCTAATTTTTTGTTAGTTTTCTAGCTACGAAGCAGTCTCAATTTGTATTTCCCTCTGCTGTTGTTTCATCATGTCTTTCATTTCGCTCTGGTGCTGCTGCTGCTGCATCATTTGTTTTATTGCAGTCATTAAATTTGAAAAATCGAACTTCATGTGAGCGAATGCCTTTTCGTTCAATGCATTTTACTCATAAGCAACCTCTTTCATCTTAGTCCGTGTCCAATATGCTTTCGTCAAATTCGTACTAATCAAGATCCTAGCCTTCTCTCATCGTGGCAATACACAGTCTTTTTAGGAATTCACGTGTATTATCTTTGGTTGGTAAATTATGAATAGCTGACTCCTCTCTTAATCGTTTATTTGTTTACTTGTACATAATCATTTTTAAATATTCACAATCCCACCACTGTCACTAATCGTTACGTTTTTGACTATAGTCGGTTCTTATCATTTAATTGTGGATAAATTCCTCTACTATAATTTATTGTTCACAAATAGACAATGAAGTGGCAAATTAACATTGCTATGACTTGTAAAAATGTTTTTTGTCCAGTTACTTAGCACGAATATAATAAAGTGTCCTCAATTTGTATTATTGTTACTTGTTGTACTGTTTTTTTCTGACTTTGCCCTGAGTTATCTAATTTTTTGTAAATTTTTTGTAAATTTTTTGATAATTTTTTGCTTCGACGCAATCTCTATCATTTACAACTTAATTCATTAAAAATTATTAAGCATGCGTAATCTGCCTTTCGATATTAAATTGTAATATCATATGAGTAAAATGTAAATTACCAAACATAGTATGGCGCACTATAAATTTAAATTAATTATACAATTAATATAAGATTACTCTAAAATTTTGAAGGTTGTCGGGTTTTGTAAATTAAATGGAAATCATTTTGGTGATCGATTATGTGTTGTATGTTTATATATATGTAAATTTAAATTAATGATTTTCACGCGATCTTGACTTAGTAAACAACGCATAAAGTATTTACATTTTTACAATATCAAAAACTGGTGTCTTATTATAATCTTGAATTATAGTATGGATATGTATCTACATATCAATATCAAATATCTTTAATACAACAGGTCATATGATCAGACGATCACGATTATAAATCAAATTAAAGTTAAAGACCATAAATAAATCAAGTTTTTATGCGATTTCAGTATATATTTAAAGGTAAACGTAATACGGTTGAGGTGAAACATGTATGCTAAAATTTACATACATGTAATACATATATATAGACAAGTTTTATTGATTTTGTGGATCAATAAATTTTCTAGTGGGAAATCAAACACAACAGCACAAGAAAACGGAAAAAATTGTTAAGCAACAAAAAAATGCTCTTCCTTTTTTATTATTACGAAGTATTTGCACATTAACAAGAACAGCACAAAACTAAACCGTGAGAATTTCATTCTTATCCGAATCTAAACATATATACATATACTCACTTCTTAAAAGCTTTAAGTGATAACTTTCTACTTGATTTGATTCACAATAGGGAATTTTGTATATTTCTTATGTTATTCGATGTATATTAGTGTGTACAGGCTCTTTTCATTTTGTTTACATCTCATGATTGAGTTCTATCAATAATACACGTTCGTTGGTTTGTTGCCGAAAACACCAAAAAGAAATGCCATACAACATAATATACAGTTGAATTAAGAGCCATAATATTATATACAACAACAACAAAAAATATTCTTATTTTGTATTAATAAATTGAAAATTCATGTTGGGGATATATCCAAACAATTCCCATTTGCCTTAACAATAACACAAAAAGAAAATTTTTTGTTTAGTTTGTGTTATATACCTGTGCCAGTTTTCTTCTGCGCGTTTTCTTTAGATATCGTATAAATTTGAATCTGTGATGTATGCATCGATATATGATTCAGAAATTTTATTTATATAATAAACTTTTATTATATTAATTAAAATTAATTAAAATTTTTAATTTAAATTAAAATAAATATTTAAAATGTGAAATTAAAATTCGATTGATTTTGTTTTTCATCAGAAATAAATTTTTGTTTGTGTGTGCGTTGCCCCATGATGGGCGTCAGATATATGGTAGACCGTTGATTGATAATTTTAATACTTGTTTTGATTATTCGATTAACTTTTTTTTGTTTTTTTTTTATTAATTGGAAAGAATTAAGAAAACTAACTTTAGTTGAAAAATAGACAGAATTATCTTATGCACACCAAAATTGTAGGATACATAATTGCACATAACCTCTTCATATGGCTTAAATCCAATGAAGAACGACGAAACCAGGTCATTTTCTGGCTTGGTCTTTATATTTGACGAGCAGGCATTATAAACGATTATCATATCCTTAAAATTCTGTCACAGCATCCATACCTTGTCGTATGAGGTGACTAGACAAATGTTCGATTAACACGTGGCTTATGATTAGTAAATGAAATGTGCAGTTACTAAAAAAAAAAGGTTTTATAAAACTATATTAGCCAATCGCTTAAAACTTGTTGCTCACCCTGTGTCCAAAGACTAAACATTACTTTACATGTAAAGAGACGGCAAATCAATCCAAATCTTTCCATGTTAATTTCACTAATTAAGTGAAACTTAATCTGAAAATCTGAACGAAAGATTTAAGTCTTTATTAGCATAAACCGTTACTAATTTAGAGAATTCGCTGTTTGAAAAATTTCTTGAGTTTCTTGCAAAAAACAAAAAAATTGGACTACATTGTATGTAACGATAATAACCATTCTTATAAAAGAAAAATCTAATCACCATCCTGAGTTTTGTATAGATGCCCTTTACTTATCAAAAGTCACTTCCAATGTACCCGGTCAAACAATCGATAGATTTAATAATTTTCCTAATCTCTGTTAAAACAAAAACGAATGGTCCGCGTGCAACGGCTGTAGCGAAAAATGCGAAAGTGCAACATTTGAATGCAATTTAATGTCAATGCTGTATTGTTGATCATTGTATTGTTGACAGTCAAGTGGTTTAAAAGGTAGAAGCAAGTCATTATAAGTCAGGTGTTCGTTTGGAAAATTAAATTAAATATATTTATAAATTGATTTATTTCAAAACTTTCATCAGTTTATATTTATAAGACAATAATCTTTCTATATAAGTGATATTACAGTGTTATCGTGATTTCTTTTATAAATACTTGCAAAGACAAAAAAAAAAAAATTATTTTTTGTATTTTGACTAGCTGTCAGTTTTCCCGCGTTTACGTTTACACAGCATTAATTAGTCTGATTGCTGATTTACTACGTATACACCGTATAAGTAGTTGAAGTTGCCGATAGTCTGGATTCAAACCAAATACATAGTAGTGTCATCTATTGTGATTTTTATCTTTGTGTGGAACGCATTTTGTAAACATCACATAATCGAAAAATATCAAATATAAAAATGACAAACAAAACATGTACTATATCTACGTGCAATAATTCCACTTCCGAAAAGCTCATCTGCTGTAGTGGGCCATGCAACAAAGTAGTTCATGCGGGTTGCGTAGGAATAAATAATAGTGTGTTTCCTATGTTTGCCACTAAAAATATTAAATGGTTTTGCGGTGAATGCTCAGAGATATTAAATAAACTGTCGCATCAAATGTCATTGATGTTAAATATGCTGCAGTCCCTATCCAATGATGTCAAAAGCTTTATTATCTCTGGCCAAGGAGCTGAAAAAAGAATAACGCGCCAAACCAAAAAGAAACTAGCGACGGATGATGAGGTGATTTCAACACCACCAAAAGTTAGTATTCAAATTGCCGATAACATCGAAGCCAATACAAGCAATATTATTATTGGTTCGTGCGTTGAAGATTCCTTAAAATCAGTTCCCGTACGAAAATATATTCATGCATCAAGGTTTTATAATTCTACGACTACAGATGCTGTAAAAAAATATTTACATGATAAACTTCAGTTACCTGAAGAAGAAATTGACTGTCGCTTACTTGTTGCTGCGAATAAAGATGTCAGCAAATTCAACTTCATCTCGTTTAAAATTGGAATAAATCCTGCGTCCTTTGATAAGCTGATGCATCCAGATGTGTGGCCTGTGGGGGTATTGATCCGTGAATTTGTGGACAGACAAAAAAAACGTGAATGCAGCGGTGTTGAGTTAATAAATTCTACACCTAAAACTGATGTTGTAAATAATAATATAAAGACTAAAACTGATCAAACATTTTTGTTAAAAACGTACTATCAAAATGTTAGAGGTCTCCGTTCAAAAACCAAAATATTTTTTTTAGCTGTAATTGAAAACGATTTTGATGTTATTATATTAACTGAAACTTGGCTTTCTACTGAGGTTTTAAACGCGGAATCTGATTATGTTGTTTTTAAGTACGATCGTATGGGTTCTCGTGGCGGTGGCGTCCTGGTTGCAATAAAATCTAAATTTTCTAGTAAAGTAATTAATATCGTTAACACTACTGATTGTGAAGTCGTTTGGGTCAAATTTAAAGTAGTCTCTCAACATTTTGCAGTTGGTGTTCATTATATTACTCCAACGTCTAATTTAAACCGTTACATAGAACATTGTAATATAATCACGAAAACCGTTGAAAGTTTGGATGATAATACTATTGTATTAGTTTTTGGAGACTTTAATTTACCCCATCTGACTTGGTCACAACATTTAAATGGTATTTTACCCAGTAACTCGTTTTCTATTATCGAATCTCATTTTATTGATACCATGTCGTCATTAGATTTAACGCAAATTAATAATGTTTTTAACTCTCGGGCGCGCTTACTCGATTTAATTTATGTGTCAAGTAATTTTTATGAGCTTCAGTATCATCTTGATGAAAGTCAATATTTAGTGAAGAATGATGAACATCACAAATCTATTTTAATAACTTTAAATTTGTATAAGACTGAGTTTGTTAATACTAAGTCTTTTTATGACTATTCCAAGGGTAACTTTGAAGATTTAAATTCGTTTTTTAATTCAATTAATTGGATTGAGTTGTTTGACTTTTGCGATCTTGATAGTGCCGTTAAACGATTCTATGAGATTGTTTTAATTGGTATTGACAAGTTTATACCGGTTAGGTTTAGCCGCAGGTTTAATAAACATCGGTGGTTTGATAAGGAGTTGCGTTCAGCCAAGAATAAAATGGATCGGTTACGGAAAAAGTTTAAGAATCATGTTAACTCGCTAGGTTATCTATCATTCTTAAAAGTGCGACGTGAATTTAGAAAAATGCATCGTAGTAAATTTCGTCGGTATATAACTGGGGTTGAGGGTAATATCAAGACTAATCCAAAATGTTTCTGGTCCTTCATTAATTCCAAAAGAGGAACTGTTGGATATCCACGGACATTAAAATTTGGTGCCAAGGAGTCTGAATGTGCTGCGGATATTAGCGCTATGTTCTCAAATTTTTTTTCATCGAATTTTTTTATTATCAGCTAATCCCTTCATTGACGAGCAGACCAATTGCTCAACTGTTGGAAATTTGGGTTCGATTACTTTAGATGCTGAATTTATTTTTGAATATATCTCTAAGCTAAAACCATATCATAATTCTGGCCCTGATTTAGTGCCTGCGGTTTTATTACGTGAATGTGCTCATTCATTAACTTTACCTCTGGCATTGATATATACAATAGATCACTGTCTATTGGGTATTTTTCAGACAGTTGGAAAACTTCTTATGTCATTCCGATTTTTAAAACTGGTAATCGAACTTTAATTGAGAATTATAGGCCTATTTTAATATTATCCGCTATTCCAAAGGTTTTTGAATGTATGGTTCGTGATTTATTGTTTATTGAGTTTGGTAAGGTTATTATCCCACAACAGCATGGTTTTTTTCCAGGTAGATCAACTGCAACTAATCTCGTTGAACTTTTGCATTTTGTGATAAATTCAATTGAAGATGGTTCGCAAGTTGATGTGGTGTTCACTGACTTTAAAAAAGCATTTAATAGAATCTCACATGAGATTGTTTTATCTAAATTGCGGAAGGTCGGTGTTCACTCAAACCTGCTGCTGTGGTTGAAATCTTACCTATGTGATCGTAGACAATGTGTTAAGTTCTATGAATTTCTCTCGGGTGAATATGAAACAACATTTGGGGTTTCTCAGGGCAGTCACTTAGGTCCGTTGCTATTTTTATTGTTTATCAATGATGTAGATACCTGCATTCTTTCATCTAAATTTTTGTTGTATGCGGATGATATGAAGATATTTATTAAAATTGATAACACAACTGACTGCGCACGTCTCCAGGACGATTTGGATAAGTTTTTGTGTATGGTGTGAACTTAATAAATTGGAGCTAAATGTTGGAACATGTCGAGTTATCACCTTTTTTAAATCTAATTTATATTATCTTGAAATTAAATTCAAATGCAGCTACAGAAGTTTATGTTTTTCAGTCAGAAATATATCGTTTTTTAATCTATTTTTTAATTTAAAAAACTTTTCGCGTTCTGATATTAAATTTTTTATTTCTGTATTCATCCAAGGAGCATGACCAATTTTAGATTTTTTCTTTACAATACGAGTATTAGCAACTATAATTTCTTTTAAATAATTTCCAAAATCTTCTATATTTGAAGAGTTATGCACTTTAACCCATAAACTATTATCATAAATATTTTTGTAATCTAAAACTTTATAAACTATGTTATCCATCTGTCGTGGAATTGTATTCTTCGATACTTGTAACAATAGCTGCTTGTGATCAGACAAGAATGTATCTGACGTGTTTATGGTATAGAAGTAGGTGAGTTGATCCGAAATTATGTGATCAATAAGTGTATTGATCTATAACGATGGAGGATTTGTCATTATTTTAATTATTCAGATTTGGATGTTGTGCAAAGCAAAGCTCAGTTTCGATCTGATGAGGAATTTTAGTTAAAAATTATTTGACCGAGTGCTATGTGTGATTAGTTTCATGTCGAAGTGAGTCTCGACAGATGAAGTTTCGTGGTTTGATGCTCGAGACAGTGTATCGGCAACCATGTTATCCTTGCCCTGGATGTGTTGTATGCCAGTAGTGAACTGAGGTACAAAATTCAAGTGGCGAGTTTGTCGCGTGTTGTGCTCAGCCTTGGATTGAATCACTCGAGTGAGCGGTTTGTGTTTTCGGTGTAGACTGTAAAATCTCGACCTTCGACATAGTATCGAAAATGTTTGATCGCTTGGTAGACAGCTAGTAGCTCTCTATCGAATGCGGAATATTTTTTTTCTGCATTTGAAAGTTTTTTTCGATAAAAAACCAAGCGGCTCCCAATCTCCATTATTACATTGTTGCAACACGGTACCTACAGCAGTGCTAGAGGAGTCGGTTGTGACACTAAGTTTAGCGTCGTGTATTGGATGTGCCAATAACGCAATGAGAAGAAGTTCTTCGGCGTTTTGGGCTTTTTTAGTAAAATTGC
Source organism: Tipula confusa (assembly GCA_963556175.1). NCBI lineage: Eukaryota > Metazoa > Arthropoda > Insecta > Diptera > Tipulidae > Tipula > Tipula confusa. The sequence goes on from OY744477.1 coordinate 82,504,275, forward strand.
CAAATGGGTGTGGATAGGGGCTAAGGTTTTCGCTATCCTAGGAATGAACCTGTGGTAATAATTTATCATGCCGATAAATTGCTGTATCTACTTGATAGTTTGTGGAGCTGGAAATTCCCGAATGGCGTTAATTCGTTTAGTGGACGGCAGAATACCATTCGGAGCAATCTTGTGACTAAGAAAGTCGAGGAAGTTAGTGCCGAAAACCCATTTCGCACTGTTGATGCTCACCTCGTATTCAGAAAGTTACTGAAACATTGTTTCCAGGTGAAACATGTGAGATCCTTGACGATCTCGTTGAGGAACCGTTGGAACGATTGTGCAGCTTTGCGTAGTCCAAATGGGATTAGAGTAAACTCGAATAAACCAAATAGAGTAGTGATTGCCGTCTTGTGTATATCCTCAGGTGCGACTGGCCAAGTCGACAGAAACGTAAGTTTGTTCTGATAGCCCCTTATAAATAGGAGGCTAGTGTAATTCGGTCTATGGTCAGCCGCGCCAACCGATAGACCTACTAGTTTGGGGAATTTGTTATTCCTCAAAACAATCTTTTTATCAGGGAAACGTTGTTTCCCGGTTGTTTTTCCCTGTGAATTAGGGAAATCACACTGTGACATACAACTTTCGGTTTTGTGTCCGAATTTTGTATGGTAATAACACCAAGCTGGTTGCTGGTGGACTTGGTGTCTTTTCGAATTGGATCTCCTTCCAGTGGAAGGAGAACGAGGTCGTATTTGCCAGTTATTGGTTGAACTAGATGCTCGAAGTTTGAGTCTATCTATGGTCTGGCGTTGAGTCTATCGAGCGTACGAGCGAATTGCTCGTTGGTGCTCGTACTACTTGTCGTAGTATTTCCATCATACCTAGTTGGCACATGGTCAGACTTCTCCGATCACGTGAACGTGACACATGGTGAACAGCGCCCAATACGTGTGTGGATGGCATTGTTTCGTGTAGCCGGTCGGCTATGCTGGCCAAACCGTCTGCTTCCTTATCTTGCTGTGGAATCAGTGCTATCTGAATAAATTTAGGTAGTTTCCTGATCCATAGCTGGGTGATAAGTGGCGCATTAAATCGGCCGGTGGCTAGTGTCTTAATTCGCCGTAAGATATCGGATGGACGTTGGTCGCCCATCTCTGTCTTCTCTAGCAGCTTTCCCAGCTTCTTTCTGTCTGAGAGCGTTGTCCGCTCGATCAGGACAGTTTTTAGATAGTTGCACCTATCGTTTGCAGGAGGTTTCTGCAGAACGTCGTCGATCATCACCGCTTGATCGGTGTGGGGCGACAAACAACTGATCGCTTGTGCGAACTTTTGCTTGTCGCTCGTGACTTTGTTTGCGTCGAACAGTATCTCAATTGTCTTAAACCAGGATACCGGATTAGTTATCCAACTTTGAGATAACAGCTTTGAGCTTTGCTTTGCACAACATCCAAATCTGAATAATTAAAATAACGACACAACATCCATCGTCGTTATAATGGTGATTCCAACAGTATATGCAACACGCAACACTTCTTCTGATTTTTTTCCCCTCTTAACTCGACATGGGTTTGTCACATACCGCAACAAGCTAATCTGGTGTTCTCCCTAACCACTGGTTACCTACGAGATCCGGATGGCTTTCACAAAGAATGGTTAAGCTTCAAATTCTTTATATTCTTACGGTATCACTTTCAATTAGAGAAAGAAACAGGAGTACTGTAGCAACCCTCGCTATACAAACACAAAACAATTATTCAGATATTTCGTGCACATTCATATAATTCGCTAACGCCGCATGTACATTGTACATAAATATATATAGAGCGTTAAATAGCATTTACACATAGCATTCGGTCGTCATGGCCTGATGAGATGACAATTAACTTTTAACAAAATTCCTCATCAGATCGAAACTGAGCTTTGCTTTGCACACCATCTACATCTGAATAATTAAAATAACGACACAACGTCACCGCCTTCGTTATAGATCCAATTACTAACCCGCGTTGCATGCTCTTTAATTTTATTTAAGAAAACGTGACCAACAGAATTTACTAAGGTGGTATAGTTTGAGACAAACTGAATCTCAAATATTTGTCAAACATACAGAAAAATTTTTAATTGGTTTTTTTTTGATCGATAAATGGCAATAATGTTCATATTTATTTATGTCAGTTTAATTCCAACTGCTTGACAGAAATCATAATCATCAGCAAACATTTGAGTCGCTTTTATGTTTGTTCTGACAAAAAAGGCTACACCATCATATTTACCAGATCTATTCGCGTAAAAACTATTAAATCCCTTAAAATTAAAAAAAATATTTTCTTCCTCTGTTATCCAAATTTCAGTGAGACCTAATATATCGATACTGCACTGTACATCATTTATAATTATTTCCAAATCGTAAAATTTATTCCGAATGCTTTGTACGTTTAGGTATAAAATTCGAAAATCTGCGTTATCGATTATTATTTTGCGTTGATAGGATTCTGCTGGGTACCGGTCGAAACTGGATATTTTACAACTGGATTTGACGAAACAGGATAATTCAAAACTGGATATTTTGACATGTGATTTAAACTTAAAATGATTTTTTAGGGAAGTTTTGGAATATGGCCAATTAGGGAGGAACTCGGCGAGTTCTTTTCTAAAAAATCATTTTAAAATCCCACATATCGAATTTCATCATAATCGGTTAGGACCACGCTGAGTTCCTTCCTAACTAGCCATATTCCAGAACTTTCCCAAAAAATCTTTTTTAAATCCCATTTTCATCCTACATATCGAATTTCATCATAATCGGTTAAGAACTCGCCGAGTTCCTTCCTAATTGGCCATATTCCAGAAATTTCCCAAAAATCATTTTTAAATCCCATTTTCATCCTACTTATCGAATTTTATCAAAATCGGTTAAGAACTCGCCAAGTTCCTCCCTAATTGGCCATTTTCCAGAACTTTCCTAAAAAATCATTTTAAGTTTAAATCACATGTCGAAATATTCTGTTTTGAAATATCCAGTGTTCTACCATATCTCGTTTTGTACCTTATCTCGTATTGAAATATCCAATTTTGAAATACCCATTTTTGTACCTTATCTCGTTTTGCCAAATCCTATTTTGAAATATCCAGTTTTGAAATGTCCAGTTCTGAGCGGTTCCCATAAACGTTATATTTTTTCATTATGAAAAGTAATATTGAGTCGTGTCGATTATCGTTCGATTCGACAATGAATTTTCGGGTGATTACTTCATCTAATAAATTTAGTTTAATTATCGCGGCTTTTATCAAAGAGTCAAATGTACCTTAACACAATGAAAAATTTACGCAAGTGTTTTTTTGATTAACGCTTATATAGGTTTTAACCAACCCAATTGTTTTGTATTTACACGTGCCAAATATTGTTGAGGATGCCACACGTTATTATTATATAATATGTATCTTAATAACAAATAATGAGTCGCAATTAGACAATTTATTAGAGGCAATTTGTTAAAAGTTGTACACACACGCACACAATTACACATTAAATAGTTATTATTCACTTAAAAGGTATTTTTTTCGTATGATATGTTTCATCTTTAACGGAATAATTAACAATATTTATATACAAGTTTTTCTTATTTAATCACGTGGCATTTAGAAATATTGGTTTGTTTTAACTATCAACAAAAAAAAATTACGAATGTTCAATTTAGTTGCGCGCGACATTAATTGCCGCGCTGCATTTTTATTTTTGTCTATGTTGATGGGCCACACTTCTACACTTCGAAGATCATGGTATTTTTATTCTTATCGTGATTGGTGATAAAAGGCGCAATAGGTCGAACACTTCACTAGCTTCCGACAGAAAGCTTCGTTTGGTGTCAATCTGCGTATCTTCTCGATGAACTTGAAATATAAAATTATCTTTAATTGCTTTCCACGCAATGCCCAATAATTTTACTGGCCTGGATGTTCTGTAATAATTTTGACTAGATTAGAATCTGCTTTGTTTAACAGGTTTCGTAATTGTTGATCATTTGCAGACAGTCCTTAGATTTAATCCACCGATACTTAATATCTCGAGTACATCGTCTTTTAGTTTAGTCAGCTTATGTAATGTAGATGCACCAGTCATCAGTCATGTTCAAATGCTTGACTTGCTTCGGGATATTTGAATCAGCAATGGTTGTAAATTATTGTGCAGTTTCTATTGTATCTGCTTCGTATTTGCCTTCTACAATCCCCCCTAGTTTGGTTTTATGCGCATTTAAACCTAATCGATCTCATGTGCTGATATCACCTTCAAGCAGATTAAATACGATGTCTGCACCAAGCAATAACTCGATTGATCCAGGTTTGTAAAAATATGGGTCAGCCAAACTTATATTTCATAAATTCTGCAGACAACGAATTCAAACGCAGATAACGATAATGTAATCAAAGATGCTAATTGATTTGTGTCAAATCTGGACGTCAGCCGTATTTTCATACTCTGTCGGGAGTTTCCGCTGTTTTTTTACCATTCCCTGTAATTAAATTTCTGCCGTTTTGGCGTGGTAGAGCAAATGCTTCAGTTTGGGAAGCAGTGTCCAACAAAACACGACATGATCGAGGTAAGCCATCGTCTATATTTTCCAATTAACGGTCTTCGGTCTATTTCAGTTAATTTTTAAAAATACACCACAATCTACTAGTTTTTGCGGTTCGCTTTCGGATGCTATACAGTTAGAGTCAATTATAGTACCGAAGCTGCTCTTGTAGTTTGGATGGGATACACACTTGAAGAGTCCAACGCGTCAGTTCTCTTTATTAAAAAATTTAAGGATTCTTGTACGGTCGCAAATCCGATGTTTGTGTTTTGTTGTCTCCATAAGCTGTGGGTTTTGTCAAATTACCTCCTCAGACATGTCCAGTACTTTACTTATATTTGAATCCGTCGCTACATGAATCGGTTGTTCAACAATTTTGGTTTACGTATAAATGTATTAATCGAATGGCATTGCGGTCGTTCAAAACCCTCTGTAATAAAAGCCGAATTCACCCAATACGTAGGCTGTACAAATTCTAGATTTGTTAAAATATAAGTGAGAATGAAAACCATTTGATTGATTGATTGATTAGAATATACGGCGAAGGACGAACCAGGACCTCCCGGAATGCCGGATACTACCGTACATCCGTGTCACATATAACAAAATCGAATATGTGGCGCAGTGGTTTAAGCTGCGGTGTTTGCGATGGGAGGGAAATTTTTTTGAAAAATGAATTTTTCATAGAATGCAGAATCCATGGGCCAAACCATCGTTCATGCAAGTACAGGCTGGCTGGAGCAATGCAATGTGCAGATGGATTTACAGCGAACATGTTTTCGTGCGTCCCAGATTTGGTTGGTGACGGCATAAGGTAGGACGTTAAAAATTAACCGCGAAAGAGTTGGGAGAGCTTCGACCCCAGAAAAAGTTGCAAGGTTCAGAAACACAAAAATAAAAGAGAATTTCAATATTATTTAATTCCATTAGCCATGATCTGGCACCCTTTAAAAAGGTCTAGCAATCAAGAGTTTGTTTTAAATTTTCTGGTAGCTGATTATAAATTTTCGGCGCCACAGAGCTGAAAAAAGGCTTAAAATGATATTTTTTAGGTGGGGGTCAGTTAACGTGGTTAGCATGTCGTAGTGGATACTTAGTTACTTTAAAATTTCTGTGCCCACTAGAGGTAGGGTAGAAGTTAATCGTGATTTGTGACATATCTCGTTATACAATTTTGAGCAACTATTAACGATTTCAAATTGGAAAAGTAAAAGTCACCCTAACAGGTTATGCCATACTGACGTTTTGATTGCACAAGACTAAAATACACTGATCTGACTACGGACTCAGAACAAGTATCAGTTAGGAGGTATAATTTTCGATTACATGCTAATAAATAATTTGGACTTCACATGACTTTTAAAACTAAAACGACCAACGGCCGTGGTCCACCTCTCGCTTCCGAAAGCCATCACAGGTCTTATGAGTGCTTTCTTGCACGCTTGCGACATATATTTAAATCACAATAAGTTCGATTTGGCGTAGAAAACTTGTTGTCCGGCAGCGATTCGGGCTTTTATTTCAGCCTGCATATCATTCGACGATGTTATGACTGAGGCATATGAGCGCGGCCCATAAGTTTTCGCGGTTTACGACGATTTTTTCAGTCATATGCCTGTCTGAAGTCTGTATACAGTTGGGGTATGGTTATGTTGTAGTAGTTTTTTCACTTTGCCCATTCAAAATTTTATCTATTAGCCGCCATTGAGCTTTCAGATTATTTTTACAGTTATAAAAACGTTGGTGATAAAAAAATTCTTTTTCTATAAGAATAGCTTCACTAATTCTTCTCTAAATTCTTCATCCTGTTAATTAATTTGCTGTTTTTAGTATGTTTACGTGGAGTTTTGACAAGTGTATTTTCCATATTAATAGTTTTGGACAGAGAGTTTGAAAAGCAAGATCGCATTTTGTTAGCTTTTTGCTTGTGAGAATTTTGAACTACAGATAGAGAACAGTTTGTAATGTGAGTTGAAAGACTATAAAGAAAACTGTTATACGTTTCTTGCATTGGATTATCTTGCATAAAAACATGAGCCCAATTTTCCCTACTCAAAACGTCAATTAATTTAGACCGATCAATCGTTTGCCTAGAAAGATTACTAGTTCGTTTATTCACTTTTGTAAGTTTTTTTTAGTGATATCAAAAGATAACGTGCAATGGTCGGATAATTTATAATCTAAAACTTCCGCATTTATAATAATATTGGAGCTAATATACGGCCTAAAAAAAATGTGATCACCAGTAGTAGAAGTAGTATCAGTGATTCTAGTGAACTCGTGAACTAGTGATGTCGACCCAAAGGAAGACATCATTTGAAGATAGACAGTAACATTGTTATTAGTAGAATTTGACTCGGAAATATCAATATTTAAATCACCCATGACAATAAGGTTTTTGTTTTTGATACTATTATAAGTTGAAAATTCTTCAACAAACTCTAAGATGGTACAAAAATTAAAATGATTTACGCAAACCACACCAAAATTTTCAAATTTCAATAAAATATTTAACCTCAATACGTCAGCTGTTTTTAATGTTTTTGTTACAGCAGTCAACTAAATCAAAATCAGGAATCTTAACTGGAAACCTCATTACCGGATAGGCTGGAATATAAATTAAGATGTGCAAAAAATTTATTTACTGTTTTTTTCGTAGGCTTCGGGAATTTTAGTAGATAATCCACAAAATATCTTTGGATATATAGAAGAATTCCTTATTGATGATCTCGATTCCGAAATTGGAACTCGATGCAGCATTATTATTATCGATGTTATTAACGTCAACCATAGAAAATTTAAAACTACAGGAATATGAAGTGTACGCGTGGACTAACTCAACCAAAGTGTTGCATTGGATTCGATCCCATCCAAGACGATGGAAAACCTTTGTCGCGAATCGGGTGGCCGAAATCCACAATTTATCGTCGCGGTTCAAATGGTTGCATGTACGATCAAAGGACAATCCAGCGGATTGTGCCTCGCGTGGCATGGATCCATCAGAGTTGATTTCATGGTCATTATGGTGGCATGGTCCGCCCTGGTTTTCACAGGAAACATCAGAAGATATAGAAAGAGAAGAAAAACCGAAATCTGTCATTTCACACACAACAGGGTTAACTTTCGATATGGGCGATAAACTCCTTAAACGATTCTCTTCGTTCTACAGAATGACTAAAGTATTGGCATGGATACTAAGGTTCATTCAGAACTTTCGTTTGAAAAAAGGCGGCCAGCTACAAATTACCCATTTGAAGAAAATTCTGACGGTGCCAGAAATTGATCATGCGACAATTAAAATTTACAAATGGATTCAAAGGAAGGACTTGTCATCATTAAGTTGTGGGAAAGCAGTGAATTCCAACAGCCAAATAGCTTCGCTGAGCCCATTCTTAGACAAAGATAGTGTTATACGAGTTGGCGGCAGAATTCAAAATTCTATCGCATCCTACGTGACGAAGCTTCCGATTATTTTGCCGTACACCCTTCCAATCATAAAGACCACTCATAATGGTCAGCGAAGAACATTTTAAGCAGTGTCATGCAGGGCTCACTCTATTGTTCAATATATTGCGACAAAAATTGTGGATCGTTCGATGCAAGGATTTAGTACGTAAGGTAATACACGGTTGCGTTATTTGTGTTCGTCACAATCAACAAGTTGCCAAGCAGTTAATGAGTGATTTATTAAAAGAACGTGTGCGGTATCAAAGGCCCTTTTTTCGAACTAGTGTATATTTTGCTGGGCCAGTCATGGTAAAACCATCATTGCAGAGAGGCAAAACGTACCATACGACATATATAGCAAATTTTATTTCAGCACAAAGGCTGTGCACATTGAATTGGTGAACAGTCTCACAACCGAGTCGTTTTTGGGATCATTGCAGCGATTTGCAGCTGGAAGAGGTCTCTGTGCCGAGGTACATAGCGACCAAGGCACTAATTTTGTTGGAGCAAGTCGAGATCTGAAGGACACATTTTTAAAATCCAATTCTATTGAAATTTTAAGGAATAAAATTCAATCGATTCTTTAACACCAGCGCATTTTCTATTGTGTCATCCATCCAAATATGTATCAGAAGCAGATGTCCAAACTATATCAAAACCGCACGACTATCTAGATGGCAAATAGTTACACAATTAGCACAACATTTATTTTCTCGCTGGCACCGCAATTATCTAATATCTTACCGTGGCTGTTAGCCAAGGTAATTGAAATTTATCCAGGATCCGATCAATTAGGGCGAGTAGTGCAGCTAAAGACAAAACGGAATCTTGACCAGGCTCATTCATAAGTTAGTAGTACTACCAGTTGAATCCTCAAATTCAAAGTGGCCGGAATGTTCATATGATGCAGCAAAATTATACACAAGTTCATGAAAGCTTCAACCATTCATCAATCAAAAAGTAAATCCAACAAAATAAACATCATAGTGTCATCTAGCGTCAAACATTCTTATAATATTGTCAATATTGCTAAAAACAAAAAAAAAAACAAAACAAACCGGTCTCTTACCCATGGATGATGAAACCGAGCAGATCAAGATTATTTTTGTAAACATAAAAAATTAGTAATAAACCAAAGCTCGTCATCGCTTGCAATCTATATGTGCAGAAAAAATTAAAATAATAAAAATACGAATCTTGTGTATCTAACTAAAATCAGTTTTTATTTGAATTAAAAACAAGTCGGTGTATATCAACGCTATCACATCATGTAATCGCCGAAAATCTAATTTATGTACACTTTATTTGACACAAAACTTTAAAATTAATACAAATTAGATAAAAACAAATTAATTAAACATTACAAATCAATTGAATTAACCGTTTTATGACAAATTCTATTCACACCCATTCATAATGACATAAGTTATAAAATAATTTTTCCGAATTTTGTTTTTTCAAAATAATTATTTTATTACCTTTAACATTTTTAGTATTTTGGAATCTAGTTTTCCTCTTTTATTTTTATTTTCGGAAAAATGTAGTGATCTTAACAAATTCGAATAACATTAATTGCTCACATGTTTTATTTTTATCCCGGTTTAGAACTTGTACTAAAAATAATAACTCGCGAAGAGAAGGAAACCACAAATTTGTGGAAGGGGATTAAACAGTTAACAAATAAATAGTTTGTATAAAAAATAAAACAAAAGTTTTTAGGTATCCGTATATTTTGGTTTATTTTTTTTTGTTTTATTTTTTATATAGAAAATAATTTTGTGTCCAAAAAAAGAAAAGGATGGATATATACGATTTTATATGTATATGTACATGTATTTTTCGTTTGGTTAGATTTCCGTTGCAGTAATTTGCGTAGTATGAATTTATTTGTGTAAATTTTAGCCATACAAAATATAATTATTGTAGCTTACGATGTTGCCAATTGTTAGTTATTCATAATAAAATTTATTTTATTTTTTTTATGCTTAAATTTCAAGTTGCATTACAATATTTTTTTTTATATCTTTTCAGGTATAATGCAACAAGACAACGCCGAACAAGTTATTCTAGATCCTAAGCTAATAGCAAAGCATTATGTTAAAACATGGTTTTTCCTTGATCTCATATCATCAATACCGCTGGATTATATTTTCCTTATTTTTAATCAGGTAAGTCTCAAACATTCTAATTTTAACACTGTACACAAACACAAAATTTTATGTTTTTAATTTTTTTTATTTGTTTTAATTTGTTTTTGTTGTGAATATTATGTATATTTATCCGCGTTCTTTTATATACATATATAAATATTAGATGTTATACATATATTTTTTTTATTTAATTTTTTTTTTTTTTTTTAACATTAACGTCAATTAATTTTTTATAAAAAAAATAAATAAATAATAAAACTTGTAAAAAATATTAACGAAAAATGTATAACCATTAAAATATATTAAAAATAATATTAAAAAAAAAAAAAAAAAATATTGATGTTATTTTATAACCACCTACATAATATATATACATATTTGATGTTATTTTGATGAAATGGTTTGAAGTGTGAAAAAAATACAAAAAAAAAAAAAAAATAAAAAATTATTAAAAATATTAACTATTATTAATTATAATTTTCTTTTTTATAAATAAAAAAAAAACAATTTTTTAATTTTTATTTTTAATTATTATTATTATTATTATTGTTATTATTATTTTTATTTTTTCAGTACATCAGTTCATCGGTAGGTTTTTATTTTTATTTTTATTTATATATTTTTCTTCTTTTACTTTTTCATTCTATATATCTTATTTTCCCACTGTATCTTTGTCTGTTTTCGCGGTATTTTCCATATATACTATATATATATTTTATTTTGGGAAATTTTCGCCTCTCATTTTGTTTTGTTATTTCATTTTTGACTTAAAAATTTTTTTGAAATTTAAAAAAAAAATTATATTATTATTTTATTTTATTTCATTAATATTACTATTATTATTTTATTTTGGTTATTTTGTTTTGGAATTGGGAATGGCTGCAGATTGGAAAGTCTTTTTTATAATTTTTTTTTTTATAATAAAATTAAATGTTTTGAAAATGTGTGAAGTGTTAAAAATAAAATTTTTTAAATTATTCAACAAAAAAAATTATTTCAAAATATCAAACATATAATTTTAATATAAAAAGAAAAATTTTTATTTATTTTATTTCATTTTTTATTTAACAACTTCATAACTTTTCTCAATTTTTTTTTTCCATTTCGTTTGATATACAAGATATATATTTTATTCCTAAACTTTGCACTTCAAAAACAAAAAAAAAAATATAAAATGCAGATACAATCTTTAAAATTTATTATTATTTTTAATTTTCTTTTAACTAACATTAATTATTTTATTTATATAAATAAAATATTTAAAAACACGAATGGATAAAATTTAAAATTACCGCGGATAAAAATTGATGGAAAAAAGATAAATAGTTTACTAATAATATGACGTGAAAAACCAATTTCTATACTAAGATTTAGATAGGAACCCTGTAGCTAATAGCAGTCTTTAGTCAATTCAGTTCAGGAATGAGTTATTTAACTGTTTTTTTTTCTATTTAAAAGGAAACTTTCTTATTTTATATAATTAATACTCGATATATTAGAAAATAACTTTTTGTAAATATGTTTCGTTGATTAAATGTTTAGAGCAATTGTAAATTTTGTTAAATATAGAAAATGGTTTTTCACAAAATGGAAACGAAATAAATAATTGTGGAACGTGATTTATTTGGGTACCGGTCGAAACTGGATATTTTACAACTGGATTTGACGAAACAGGATTATTCAAAACTGGATATTTTAAAACGAGATAAGGTACAAAACGAGATATTGTACAAAACAGGATATTTCAAAATTGGATAATTCAAAACGAGATAAGGTACAAAACGAGATATGGTACAAAACTAGATATTTCAAAACAGGATATTTCGACATGTGATTTAAAATTAAAATGATTTTTTAGGAAAGTTTTGGAATATGGCCAATTAGGGAGGAACTCGGCGAATTCTTAACCGATTATGATGAAATTCGATATTTAGGATGCAAATGAGATTTTAAAATGATTTTTTGGGAAAGTTCTGGAATATGGCCAGTTAGGAAGGAACTCGGTGAGTTCTTAACCGATTATGATGAAATTCTATATGAAGGATGGGAATGAGATTTTAAAATGATTTTTTGGATAAGTTCTAGAATATGGCCAATTAGGAAAGAACTCCTCGGTGAGTTGTTAACCGATTATGATGAAATTCTGTATGTAGTGTAGGAATGGGATTTTAAAATGATTTGTTGGGAAAGTTCTGGAATAAGGCCAGTAAGGCTCCATACTTGAATATTTCTAAGGAGAGAAATAGAATTTTCCTTCACTTAATGTTTTTTTAGTATAATTAAATTTGATTTTAAAACCTTTTTTGGGAAAACCTCTGAAATATGGCCAATAAGGTTTCATACTGGAATAATTTTAAGCAGAGAGATAGAATTTTCCTGAGAATTGGCCCTAATTGGCTATTTTCCAGAACTTTCCTAAAAAATCATTTTAAGTTTAAATCACATGTCGAAATATCCCATTTTGAAATATCCAGTTTTAAAATGTCCAGTTCTGAGCGGTTCCCGATTTATTCTACTAAGTCTCTTCATGAGGTTTTTTATTTGCTATCTCTTTCTTCCAAAAAACAATTTAAATTAATGGTTAATATCAAAAATATTAACTTGAAACCTGTTAAAAAAATAATTAAATTTAAGTATGAATAAGTCAATATGTCTAAATTTAGCCTAGATTCCGAATACACCCTTAATACTTACTTAATTGTAGGTTATAATGAATTTTTTGTCGTGAAATGCATAATCTTTAAAATTAGAGTAATATGCAAGGGAAAATATTTTATTAAATTTTATGTATTAAAATAACTCACCATTATACTGAAGATACTACCATCTATATCTTTAAAATTATTTTGCAATAATTTGTTTCCATCGTTATCAATTAGATAACGCGTTAACTCTTCGCATTGTTCTAACAATACCAGAAAAATAAAAAAAAACCGAAAGAGTCGAAAGAATGTTAATTATGACAGACTCGACCCGATTATTGATACCTAAACGATCTATACTTAGTATTTTTTTTGAGAGAAAGGAAAGATAAGTTAGTAATGACAGAATTGGTTCGGTTTTCCGGTGGTCAACGTATAACTATCATCAGCACAAGACAATTACAATTTTACTGAACTGCTCTGCATTCTGACGTCTCTTATTAGCAAGATGCTGTGCCATCATTAAACTGTAAATTAGAAAGGTTCCTAAGAACAAAATCTATTAATGAACTAATTTCTCCAAGCCTTAGGCTGTAAAAGATGGCACTAGTTTTCACTTGTAAATTACAAATGGAAAATTTATTAATTTCCGTCTCGTATTCACTGAGCTGTGCCCATTTTATTAACTTATGTTCGGCTTTAACTATTTCCTTTGTCGATAACGGTTTATTTCGTGTATCAATAAACCGCTGTTTGCTACTGAATCGCATTATGTCGCTTAGTTCTCTAAACACTTTATTATAAGATGAATATTTGTGTGTTAAATCTGACAGTATTTCGTCAGTGCTGTGTGTTTACAAGCTGTCTATTTTATATTGTCGGTTTTTTCAACTTCGCCAGCTAAATACTGACATTCCTCGTTATTTATGGGTCAATTGGTAGACTCATTGATTAGTTATGGTAGTCCACTCCACCATTGGTCCAGGTCAAGTAACTGTCCAGCAGCCACTCCTCTAGATGCATGATCGTCTGGATTATAGTTGGATAACATGTGATTCCATTGAACTCGTAGTAATTTCTTCTTCTTGGAATCGTAACCTGCTTGATTGGAGCCACCTTTGTTTTAGATGTAATCAGATTCACCTTGATTTCTCCATTTTCTCCAACCGATATACAATAAATAACAGTAGCATATGCTCGCTTGCTCGCGTCGCAAAATTCATGGTATTCGCCTTGTCCATATGGAATGTATCTTGGAATTTGAATTTTTTGATACAAGGCCAAGGGGATCAAAAATTCGCAATGTTTCTGGCAATATTCGCCGTTTGGTCGTTTTAGTTTCTGCGTCTAATTTTATGTTAAATGTAAACGAATCTTTAGCTGGATTCCATTGCAAACCAAGTATTTTAATAGTGTCAATTTCGTCTTCAAAATCAACATTTTTTGACCTATCCTCAAAATTATTTGACAATTTTGGATTGTTGGATTCCCATTTGCGTAAGTGAAAACCACCTGACTTCAATACGTTGTCAATTTTTTCTTTTAGTCGGTTCGAATTTTCAATCGTATCTGCACCACTGATTAAATTGTCAATATAAAAATCATTGAAAACTATTGGGCGAATACTGGTTTCAGTGTAATCTATTGCTGTTTGTTGCAGAGCACGTATCGCTAAAAACGGTGAACTCGCTAGGCCGAATGTTACTGTGGTAAGTCGATAATGAACTAATTTTTCACTAGGGGTTTTACGCCATTAAATCCGTTGATAATCAGTATCTGTTTTATCAACTAAGACTTGGCGGTACATCTTTTTGATGTCCGCTATTAAAGCGATTCGATGCTTTCGAAACCTTGTGAGAATTGACCATAGTGTTGGTTGTATCGTTGGACCTATCATCATTTTTTGATTAATCGGAGTTCCAGTTGTAGTTTTGCGAGATCCGTCAAAAACTACCCGAACCCTTGTGGTTGGACTCTTTAATAACTGCGTGATGCGGCAAATAGAAGCTATTTTCTTCTTTAGTCACAATATCTTCATTAGGAACGTGCTCTAAGTAACCCTCCTTTATGTAATCATCCATTACCTTTACATAAGCCTCATTTAGTATTTCGTTTGATTGCAGTTTCTTTTCTAAATTGTAGAATCGTTTTGTCGCCGTTGATATAGAATTTCCTAAATCTGGAGAATTTCTTTGAAAAGGAATCCTTACAATAAATCTTCCATTTTCATTTCTGTTGTATGTACACTTAAAGTTTTCCTCACATTCCTTTTCGTCTGCCGAGTATGGGTCACAGGTTGCCACTTCTTAAAGTTCCCAAAAGTTTCTAAATATTCAATCTATGTTCAGATTCAGATTGTCACGAGCAGGCAAAAACGATAAGCATAATTTTTTTTTCATCAGCAAATTTTATTTTTACGACGATAAAAAAAGACAGCAACAATTCTTGTTATTATTTCTCTTTTAGTTAAAGTTTCTATGTTGAAAAATGCAATTCCTACATTGGATTGACCTAGAACTTCCCTAAATTTGAACTCAATTGAAAAACTATTAGAACATAATAACCCAGTAGCATATTAACAGTTTTGGTGAGTGCCACTCGTGATTTGGCACAAAGCAATCGAACTATCGGACGTCGGCTCTCGAAAATTGTATGAAGAATACGCAAGCATTATAAGCCTTTTTACCTCGCATCAGAAATAGCATGCAACTCGATTCTGTTGCTTTTGATATAATGGTCATCATATTCTTGGTTTTTTGGACTTATTTCCAAACCTGCAATAGGACATGTTTCGATCTCCTAAAATACCATCAGTTTTTCCATGTTGTCGAACTTATCCATTGAAACCGAAAATGAATATCTACTAGCAGCATATGTAAGAGTGATTTTGGCAGATCGAGGCCATAAATGATGTGGACCACTAATCGTTCATCAAAATTTGGTTTCCTTTATAGTTTTGGGAGGCGTTCACTCTGAATTTTTTCCCAGGAAGCAATAGATCTCAAAATAGTTCGGCCCTTCTAAACAAATCGACATTTTACTGGTTGAACACTAGTGATCTTAGAAAGAATAACTGCAGTGGTGGGTAATTCGTCTGTTGTGCCAAAAATTACCAAATCTTGGCTCAATTATAAGACGACAGAAACACTTGGATGAAGTGCTTGATGATGCAATTCCTCCTAACTCTCGGATATAAAGTTCCCTGAAGCCCCAATATCTTGCAATGTACGATATTGGACCTGTGAACTTTGATGAACAAGCACGTTGATGATGGCGGTGGCTAGTATAGCTGGATCATCTTGGAAACCTTGATGCATCCTTTGAGTTTGAGCATTTTGTAATTTCTGCATTAGATGATGAAACCGAACCGATTTTTGCTTGCATATTGGTATCGCTCGATGGAAGAGACTTAACCGGATTTTAATGACACCAACGCTGAGTAGCTACGGCGGTTTTGGTTAGATGAGCGGGCAGTTAATGACTGCACGAGAACTCCGTCAGATTATTTTTTATTATTGTGAATTTTTTTCTAAAGTAGAGGCAAGTTTTGTACAAAAATGTTCAAAATCCTTCCCATGTAGCTATATCTTTGGTTTTTAACTCCTCCCACTGGGCATCAAGCCAATCAAAGAAATTTCGACTACCCATCATTGCTGCCAAGTGAATTAAGAGTCTTGTAGTGATCGTTGACTCGATCGTGCATCTCCCGAACACCATCAGCAGACTCCTTTCCAACAGTAGACATAAAATACTATCATTGATGCCAGCCTCCCTTCACAAGGATTGATTGGAAAATGATTGGATGTTTTTGGTTGTATGAACAGTCATATTGGTTTGATGTAATAGATTGGTTCCCTGCCTATTTGTACTCTGCAGCCATGATTGTATTAAAGTGCTGTGTTTTAGATTTTTGACAGTTGACGCTGACAAACCGTAATGAATCGTTTAAGACATACCTTTATCTTATAGATCAAGCCGGTATTGTTGAATTCGGCAGTGAATCATTGCATCCAATATGAAATAGCCAACCTAAAAAAGAAAGGCTTTGTTTAGTATAACTTGTTAATTCTGGTAGAATGTCTCAGTTCTCCAGTAAGATCGTCACTCCATACAAATTGGTTGTTTGATTCTTTGCAGCTTTATTCTTTGGGATTACAGAAAAGCTTTGTTCTCGCAACTTTAGAATTCAAAGTGTTCCATTTTCTATAGGATAAACTAGTAGAGTCCCTTCACAATCAGTTGTCCATGAAAACGGATTAACTGAGTTGGCTGTGTATTGGAGCACCTATCGTTACGAAGTGGGTTCAGAAAATTTTGACATATTAACATGATGTAATCCGCAAATGACTTAATACCATTTTTTGTGATTTCATGACTGAGGAAGTGGGTGATAGCTATTTACATATTTGGAGGTTTAAGTTGACATCAAAATTTCATCAATAAACACATATGCGAAATTTATGGCTTTTGTGACCTCATTCATTAGACGTTGAAATGTCTGAGCCGCGTTTCTTACTATATGACATCGTGGTAAATTTGTAGAGATTAAAAAATTACGGTAATCGGCGATAGTCCCTTGCCTCAACAAAAGTACAATCACATCAGGTATCGGTTCAATAGATCCTCACATTGATTATATAAAATAATTATTCTTTCTCTTAATAACTTTATATTCGTATATAACAAATAAACATAACCTTACATTTTCATATAAAATTAACTTAATTTATTCAACCAAATTATAATACTAATTATAAATGTACTGTAAATTTTCATTTATTATTTATCTATAATTAAATTACTGTAAAATGAAAATAATATTCGTCTTTAACAAAAAACAAAAAAAAAAAAAACATAACCTACAAAAATGAATATTAATTAATTAAAACGTTTGTTATAATCTGGATGAGGGTTGAACAAAATATAAATGTTTATAATACAATTATATAAGTCGATATAATAATTTGAATATTTTTCTCATTAAGGTGCATTGGCAACGATATGGGGGTTAAATATTTTTTATGTACATATATGTATATATGATTATGCATGATTTATCCAAAATATGTGGTTGGATCTGTGCCAAACGACCAATGCATTTCAAGTGATATTTAAAATAGTAATCAGAACACTATTTTAGTTATTTCCGATAAAAATAAAAAATAAAATTCATTTTTAAATATTAATGAGATTTTTAATTTTATTTTTTTTTTTAAATATTTAAACGTTTCGGGTTTGCGGTTAATTTATAAAATATTTGAAATTTTTTTTTTTTTTATATAAAATGATGGAATTTATTCTTTTGTTTTAGTACAATTCGATAGAATAATTTTAGTACCTAATTTAATCTTTAAATATATTTAATTAAAATTGGTTATCGATTTTTTTTATATAGTTTATGCAATAAATAGATGAGTCTACCACAAGTGTGTCAAATTTGACACATAATAAAATATGGATAATTAAGTCAAAAAATTGCATTTAATTACATATTAATATTGCTTTTTAAATAATAAAACCTGTGGCTTGACCACAGGTTTTATTAGAAGATGAAAAATAGCCATTTTAACGCGTATAAGTGTTGGCCAAAGCACCCTGCTTATGCGCATACAGGCCAATTCTTGCACTCTCTTAATCTTATTTTTATGAGCTTTCGTGATTCTCACTACACTTGTAGTAGTGATTTTATAGGGGAGCATTCTGCATTACCTCCTCAATATTGAATAAATGTTTACTAGAGACCGGTGATCGCCACATCATCAGCGTAAGCGATCATACCTTACGTTTCCCTTTCTAGAAAAAATCTATTGATCACATAGAAGGAGGGATAGGTTATACCTTCTTGCGGTACCTTTAACCACCCGCATCCTTATACTGATTTTCCCCAGCTGAGAGTTTTCAGGCCTGCTTACCAGCATATGACTAATAACTATATGGATTGCTACCATATAGTGTTCTTGCGAATAAATTGATCTCTTGATCTACAAGTCAGAACGTGCAGAGCTGTTTTGACCATGTTGATACACTGCTTGATTATCGGGTTTATATTTATTCGAATACACCCTAAACTGCCTTTCCAATTTTTTCAAAAGAAAGGATAAAAGTATTATGGGTCCGTTGGATAGCCATTCAAGGCTTTCCGTGGCTTTGGGATAAAGACAACTTTGAGAAGAATTCGGTTTTTACTTACGATATCTGCGGAGCACTACGAAAGTAATATTCTTTGCGTTCTATACTCCACCAAGTCGACGAAGCTTCTTGGCAAGTGAGTGTTCATGAGAAGGTTCTATATTAGTTGGATTGGTGGAGAGAATCTTTCCAAGACGATTTCCAAAAAAGAAACTCCTGAAATATGAAATAACAGAAGTCGTAAACAGAACGTTTCTAACACAAATCAGCAGTATATGGGCAAGAGGGAGGCCACGTCCAAGATGCAACATAACCGTAATATTACATTTGTGTTACACGTGTTCGTTGGTTATTAGAAATGTTGGGCAAAGCGGATGGTTGCTGAAAAGGAATATTAATTCCCCTGATTTGATCTTCGCAAGGAAGCGTTGGCGGATATTTTAATGGTTTTAAATTTGAATCTAAAATATTAATCCGCTAGTTTTCTATGGTCATTGTTATTAGGGCGGCAATGTATCAGCAAATCCTTTTCAAGTGGAGGTTTATATTGTCAACATTTTTCAAAATGGTGGCTCCCATGTAATATCAATAAGGATGACAAATAATATTATTTTCAATAAAACTATAAGAAAAGCATGCTCTTGGCTAGAAACACGCCGGCTCTTCAATGACCTGTTTATTATTATTATTATTGTTTTTTTTATTATGTTAAGTTTCCGATTAGGTAATTTATATTTTAAGGAGGTTATTCAAAAATAGAAAATTACATATATAACAGAAAAAAGACAAAATGATAAAAATTAAAGACTATATAAAATAAATCGATCAACTGTTACAGTTAAATAAATTTCGAATTTATTTTTTACCGTTCGATATCGAATTTATATTTCGAATTTGTTCATTTCACTATTATAAGTCATGATGATGATGATGATGATGATGATGATATGTTTGTACATAAATTCAAATCAAAATTATAAAATAAGAACTTATGTTTTGTACATAAGTATAATATTATGTTGTATATATGCTCTAGTTTTCTATCGATTTTATCTATATGTATGGATACATTATACAATTCTTTCGAATACAATAAGATTTTATTTGTTTGTATTGTTTAGTTTAGTAATTGTGACATGATAAATACAACATGTTAAAACATGAAAATAAAAAACCGTATATGATTGTTTCGATATAAACGATAGAGATGCTCGAAGATACAAACATAATATCGTTCGTTATCAAGAATAATGGCATGTATATACGATAGTGTTTTTCCGGTTAACGTATATTTAGATAAATATTGAATCCTTATACTTGGTTGATGATAAACTACACTAGAACTTCGTCCTTATATTGTTGGGCATTTTACGAGAAATTTTTTTTTGCTCTAATCAAAATATATAGATAGTAAACCTTTCAAAACTATAATGTGTAAAAAAGTTACAATTGTAATTAACAAAAAAAATTGTCTGCTAGTATGGGAAACAAATTGTTGCTTTATTGGCACATTTTATTGCAAAACAATCATTTTTTACGTTAACTTTAAAGAAAACAAGTTTTTATTTAATAAATTAGAAGCTCTGCAAGTTACGATTTTCTTTACTATAGAACGCCTAAATTTCAGTAAATCAGTCATCCGGATAGTTTTCCAGTCAAACGGGTAGTGCCATCAGTAGTTAAAGATATCTTTAATTTAAAAAAAAAATCCAGTTATTATGCACATATTACATTGAAAACGATTAAATTTAAATATTTTAGCCAACTTTTAGGGGTAAAGTAATATTTCCTTAGTTTTTCACACAATATGTCGATATTCGTCTCACTTTATTTCGCTTATCCTCGTTATAAACATTGTCAATTTTAACAACAGCTAGTCTTTCAGGGTAATAAATAAAAAAATACATGTTCCTTTTTTATCTAGCCATCTTTTAGGGGAAAATCTTTGTGATTTGTTGTCTGGATAAAATATATCGGTTTTTGATCACAAAATGTATTGTTTCATACATTCAATTTTTTTGTTTCAACATTAAAAATAATTATAGCTAGCAAGGGTAAGCGAAAAAAAAGTTTTGAGATCGAAAATCGACATGTTATGTCAAAACAAAATTTTAAGACTAAAAATCGACATTAACAAAAAAATATTACTTTTCCCCTAAAAGGGGAAAACATTATTTGTTTGTTATGGCTAAATAGTTGGAAGTAATTGCGTTTTAGGCCAGTAATGGATTGCTTCAAGCATTTAAAATAGCATAAAGTATTATTATGGACTCTATCAAGTGAGTCTGCCGATATTGTAATTACCAAGTTGCAGAAAATTGGTTTCAGAGATTGCCCTAACAACATTTAGTTTAACAATTAGTAAAACGGGAATTTTCTAGTAACAGTTGCAGCTTGTCAAAGAAACGCGTTAGTGTTTGGTTTAAAATTTCTAAGAGTTGGTTTGGTTTTTGAATTGGCAACACTTTTTTTAATGACTGCCTAAAACTGTCTAAGAATTTTTTATATGGCTGCTTTAGCCTTACTTTGGTATGGCAAAGTCTGATTTTAAGTTAGGCATGATATGGGTTTGCTGGGTTCGAAAAGCGCTCTTCTTTTACAGGTGATTTTGCTGTCAAAATGTTAATTTTGAGACCTCTCTCTACTATGTTTGATTATTATGTTGTTATTTCTTCAAATGTTTGTTGCGGTTCTAAGTGGAACACAAATTCAGAATGTTCTGGATAGGTTAGAAATGTTTATCATTTGCACAATAATTTCTTTGCGTGCCACAAAATTTTGGTACGCGTACCATAGGTTCTATAGGTATTCAAACACCAAATGAACATTTTCATTGTACACTATAATAATGAACCCAGCCTACTTAATGTATTTTACAATAAGCATATAAAGTTTTTTTGGTATGGTATAAGTTTGGTAGACAAACGAGTGTCTACCCCTGATATTATATACAACGAAGAAGGAAATCATCATTTGTTTATAGTAGCTATATGATGTGAATAGAATTTTTTGTTTTATAAATATGAAAAAAATCCGACATTCTTTTATTTTCATTCAGATGTCTGTATTATAACGTAGGTTGTGCATCTTCTAGTATAACGATAATGAACAGTCCATAAAATGATATGCATATATATATATGAATGTTCATATTGCCATACAAATTTGTCTTAATTGATAAATGTAAGAGGTAAATGATTTTATTTTAGAAATGTTTAGTATTTTGATTGTTTGCTATACATACCCATATAAAGATTAGAAAATTTGATTTATATTTCCATGAATTTTCCTTTTAACATATTTCAAGTTGTGTTCAAATTTGTAGTGTTTAAATTTTTATAAACTACCTTTGGCAGTATTCTTAAATTGATTGTGACCAATACGTCATGTAATCGCCGAAAATCTAATGTCTCCCATCTTCCAATGTGCCCAAAAAAAAACCCGAGTTCATGAGTGAAGGTAGTTAAATTGTGCGAAACATCAATTGTTGCTGTTTCTTCGCTGAGATTTGCCATTGTTACAAAGTATAGCAAAAATAATGGGAGCGGCTTGCAGCTGGAGGTTGTTCTTTCTGTGGCTTATTTTCTGCAGTTGCTGTTTCGCTAATAGAAATAGTTTTTAATTGTTACTACTCTCGTTAAATTATCGTTACTAAGATGGAGCTTTACAATTCGTCCAAGAGACCACTTTGTAGATGGAATATTATCATGTTTGATCCGGACATCATCTATGTTCACCTCGGGTTGTTGGAACACATGAATACTATGATTCAGGATGTTGTTTCAAAGCGGACTCATCTGGGTATTGTTATCTAACGAGGGAATAGACATTTTGAAGTTCTCTCACTGTACTGATAAAATTCGGAGGTAGTGGTGGTTGGTCCCAGGAGAGCCCTGCTACCCATGAGTTCTTACATCATTAATTTAGCCACTATTGTAACTGGTGCTAGCCATCAAAGAGATTGAAAAGTTGACCACTGTCGGACAGCAAGTTTCGTCCAAATTTGTCTGTTGCTGTATTCCAATGAACACAAGAATACCAGTTTCGTAGTGCTGCATAAGAGAGGGATGGTTATTAGCGGTTCATCTACGTAGGTTGAATCCAACAGTTTTAAGTAATGCGATCAGCTGGTTTTGAGCAACTGTAGCCTCATGTACTGTATTGTTTCCAGAAATGAGGTTGTCTACGTAGAAGTCGTTTAGAACAACTTCTAATGCTACTGGATATACTAATAATTAATCTCTAGCTAACTGTTGCAAAGTCCGGACGGCTAAGTATGCAGCTGGCGTTGTTCCGTGGGTAACGGTTGTTAGTTTGTATCCCTTTATGGAGCTTGCTTCTTTGATAACAGCGCTGTGTGGTAAATAAAACTGTTCAGCTCCTCTATTTTCTTCCTCGATCTCTTTCATATGTCCCAACATTTCATATTCATCCATAAACAGTTATGAATTTTTCTAAATGCATTTTTCGACTTGGAGTAGATAGCAGTAGCTGTTTTCCTTGAACAACCCAAAGGTTTACAGGACAATTGCTTGATGTCAAAAGAAATCTTTACTTTATACCTTCCATTGGACCGGGTTCATGGAAGGTCGGGTCTGCCCATATCAGATGTGTATGGTCCCAACTGTTCGGTTCAACCATTTCTTCAGGCAATGTTTGCTTGAATCGACTTTTTTACCAGTTTGTTGCTACATCTTCGATGATGATTTGCGGGCCCGGATCAATGGATGTATTGCTTTCGCAAAAGCAGTTCTACCTAAGACTGGTAGAGCTTGAAATTGCTATTTTGTAATGCGAAGTTTCGTATATGCAATGAGTTTCAGCATCTAGCTTTCCAGTCAGAATACCAATTACCAACGCACTCCAGTGCTCTGTTTAAACACCTAAGTTATAAAGTGCATGTATACATTCAATAGAATTGTCGTGCATTGCCCTTAGGCCGCTGACTGATTCCACGCTTACTGTTGGTAGATCCAGTAGTGAGTTTATATGCGTGCTAGCCAACATTCGTTCATCTTCAGTTAATGGTAGATGACTAAACAGTTTTGCTGCTTGTCCTGCTAAAATCTCCTCGTGATTGCGACTAAAAGAAACCCATTCTTCTGTTAGCTGTTTTATTTTTATCTCAGTATGTTTTATTGAGCCAATTTTTTGCATCTTGTTTTAAGATGCTTTTAAAATTATTTTTTAAAAGTTTAGCTTTGGCAATTTGTAGTTTGTACCGGTGTTCCTGCAATTAATCGTCTAGCTTTGGTAGTTTCGGTATTTCTGGTGGAACGTCCTCATCTCCACTATAAATTATGTAGGAAAGGACATCTGGTTCTATTTGGTCTGCTGCTTTACTTTAGCAGATTGTCCTAGTATTGCTTGCTCTGCTACCTCAAGAATTATTATCCTTGTCTCTTCGTATATTTCTTTCGCACTTGATCATAATAATTTTTTCACTCTATACTGGTGATCGGTGGGTATTGTATGGGTTAATTCTGCATCTATTGTGCAGAATTTATCGAAGAGCAGTTGAAGGTTTATTAGTCGTTCATCACAATATTTTGTTGTTTTCATCTCTTTTACGAATAAAAATATAGTTGCGCTTTTTTAGAATTTCTTCATTAGTAATGTGCGTATCCTGCAGTAATGTGCGTATCCTGATTCATATCATTCGGTTTGAATTCTTAATTTTAAATTTCCATTATTTCTGCATTCTCTGCACGTACCCTATGAACAAGATTTTCATTACCACGTGTTTCATCAGGTGGTGCATGAAAAAGTCTTATCATCAAGTTTTTAGCTGCCTTTTATACCAATGAACTGGCAATTATTCCCAAAATACTGACACCATCTTTGGCTGTTAATTTAGCCACAATTTTTCCAATGTTTGAAATCAATGTTCAATATGTTTGCAACTGTAGACAGTTTAAAATCATACTAAACACTCGACAAATTTATGACTATCACGAATGCAAACAATTATTTGTTTGCATTCGTGATAGTCATAAATTTGTCGAGTGTTTAGTATGATTTTAAACTGTCTACAGTTGCATAGTCATCTTTAACAATCCTCTTCATGTTGTGATGACCAGTCAAATGTCGATAAAGACCACTCGTTGGTTAAAATAATAAACGATTTAAAAAAACTTTAGTACAGTTTATGTGCTCAACAAAACCTATTCTTAGAGGTATCATTGACCCCAATCGGAGCACTAATAAAGATTTTAAGTTTTTTGCTTTTGAAACAGCTCGAATTTCAGTAAAAATCGGATACAATTTGGTTTCAGCAGCTAAGAAATAATTGAGTGATTTAAATAAACTTTGGAACAGTTAATGTGCTCAACAAAACCTATTCTTAGAGGTATCATTGACCACAAACGGACCACTTTTCGAGAATCGAGTTGAGAATTTTCAAGAAATCGAGAATATATATATATATATATATATATATATATATATATATATATATATATATATATATATATATATATATATATATATATTTATATTATATACACTCTCGAACTTCGCTTACCAGAGTCGCAGGGGATTCTCGAGTTCTGGTTAATAGAATTTCCGGATATTTGATTCGAATACAAAAAGCTGTTTTTTATTAATAAAGTATACATATAAACTAACACATTGTACCTAGTGAACCCATACGTCTAGATTAATAAAAATAACTTAAAGCCTAAATGATTAAAAAAATGTATTGCGATTCATTAAAATACCTACCACGTATGAGTTATAAGTCTTGTTAAAAATTCAGAAAACTTGGGATAATCCTCCAACACAATGGTCCTCAAATTATGATTCCATAAAGAATCGGCCAATAGTTGTTTGTTTAATGCTTTTCTGTTTTTCGTGTAGCAGCTTGTCTTTAATTAGTTTCATTAGCGAATACATCCACAGTGTGAACAATTTGCTCTTGTTCTGGCGGAACAAATATATAATGCTTCTTAGGCAAATGGATTCTTAGAACTTCGAATGGTTTTTCGGTTTTTCATTTTGACTATGGAATCAACTTTGGCATAGAAGTTGATAATTTGAGAAGTTGATAAGTTGATCTTTGATAAATTGTCGATATTCCTAACCCATATTTAGTTTTTAGACTTTTCACTGCTATCCAACTTTCTATATATTTTATTGTATCAATTTTTTTCTTTTCGAGACCTTTTAGTCTGTTTCGATGTAGGTGCCATTTTTTCCTTTATTGCTTTATTCAAATATTAACTCCGTATAATAATCGCACAAAATAATTATATAATATTATACAAAATGTATCTTTATCAAAAAATATTAAATTACCGTTTCATTAATATCGATCTTAGCTAAATTAAATGTACCTATTGCAATGATGCAACGATTAAAACTGTTTCTATAATATGTAATTATAATAATCTAAACAACAAAAAATGGCTATCCCGTTAATCACAAATTTATTAAAAAAATATACAGCCAGACACTCAAGTTTATAAAACATTATTCAATTCGATTGATTTCGTCACTTGTGAATCTTCATATGTTCATAATTATGTATTTTACTTTATATTTCAGTCTGTTTACAAACAAATGAAAAAAATCTAGAAAAATAAAAAGTTCGGTTTCGGTTTCGGTTTTTCCGGATATTCGCGGTTATTTCGAATATCCAATAGGTTCCGGGTAATAAAAGTTCGACTGTATATATATATATATATATATATATATATATATATATATATATATATATATATATATATATATATATATATATATATATATATATATATATAATTTTTAAATATTTTATTTCAAATAGTACGATACACAAAATAATATTAACGTTTGTTAAAAATCGCAAAATATCTGATTCCTAAGATAATCAAGAACATTATGAAATTCACTGATAACAGGTATAAAGAAATCAATTTTAAATTAATCCCATTGTCTTGTATTTTACAAAATAAAGGTGTACCTTTGTTAAAATTACAATCGGTCGGACAGCTATTGCAATCACTATACTTGGCATACCGGTTATTTAGATTGATATTGTTCACAACTAGTTTAGTTTTGTTCCTTATAAAATCCATTATAATGTTGTCCTTGAAATTTTCAAGTGTTCCTCCATCTTTAAACAAAATAGCAACAAATTCAGCATAATGTTTTGTATAATTTTCTATATTCAAATTACATCCGTAGAATGCAAAATAGTTTTTGTAATCCGAATCGATTAGTATTTGGTTAGATATTTGCTGTAGATTATAACCATACGATATATATTTTAATTTATTCAATTCGCCAATAAGACAAACGCAATGCTGACAATTGTGGCGAAATTCTAACGTATCTTCGTAGTAGTGATATTTAGATTCAACATAGTTGCATCCCATACGATCCGGGTCGTATTCAAGTGCGATCATTTTGAATTCATTAGCGACGTTTTCGCTCCAAATTATGCGCCACTTGACAATATTTTCTTTGATTTCGTCGTCAAGTGGTAGAGTGAAATTCCAATTAAGATCAATAAATTTGTCTGGATTATTTTGAAGTTCACAAGTACCATTTTGATATAATATTTTGTTACCCGTAGTTCCAGTTATATCCCGTAAAATTATTTCAAAGGCTAAACATATTAACAACACTTTAAACATGTTAACTATACTTGGCAAGAAATGTTTTAATGTCGTTTTAGTTTTATTGTGTTTTGATATAGGAATTGTTTATAGGTAAAAATATATTGGTGTAGCAAGACTTTTCTCTCGGGACAACAAATTATCGCGGTAGAGAATGATTTCATATAATAGTAATCATGGAATGGGTTCCAATTTAAGGTGGCAATAGCCTAATGGAATATTTACACGCATGTAATAAAATTTCCGCGTATTATTTATATTCATTAAAGACACTTACAACACAAAATCGGTTAAGTGTTTTTAATGTGCTTTAAATGTCAACGATGGTTTCGGCAAGAAGCTCGGCAATTATACCTAATAATATGGACTAGCGGGCGCAGATTACAAAATCAACGAATGAACTAATTCATTATAATCTCTTGATTGTACATCGTTTATAGACATTTTTTGACTCGTTTGAGGTCAGGATCTAGCTTCCGCTTTATTATAAGTTAGCACCGGTTGGATTAGTGATAATTATGTCTACTGACTTAATTAATTTTTATTTTTTTAAACTCAATGGATTTAACCATTGAGTGAACTTTATTTTATTTAAATTTAATTACAAATGTTGTTTTATGATTTTAAAACATAGCAATATTCTATGCTGTGTGTAATTGAGAACTAAATTGTATACTAGACAAATTCTATTTATATATGTTTTTAGTATTGATTCTATATAATAAAGGTTTTGGTATCAAAGATGATGTAATCAAAACAGTTCAAGTGTTTCTTAAGAAAATTTAAGAACATCTGAAGTGTTTTGAGGAAATGATTTTATATAATTTTAATTATCTTAAATTTAATAATGTGACAGATTTATGTTATATACTATATTGCTATTGCGGAATAATGAGTATCATTGTTAATATAATTCTTAGAATTATATTATTTCCTTATTATTTCCTTATTATTTATTGGTTTCATTTTAAGTGTTTTTGATTAATAAGAAATGAATTTAAAATGTTATTTCCGTATTGGATTAATCTGAATGGCTTCGGGTGATTTGTTGTTGTAGTGGACTGTTGATGTCGTAACATTGGTGGATGCGGGAAGTATCGGGCAATGTAACTTGATTTATAAAACACGAGTTTGCATAAACACCATAAATGTTTTAAACTATATACAATTTAAACACGCCTTTATTTATTTCATTTTCTAAAAGTCAGTATCTAAAAAATTTCTAAAAAGCAAACATATTAAAATATCTCCAAGCAGTAAGTTCTGCTTCACCAGAAAGTAAAAAATAAAACAGTAAAATGACCCGTCACAGCGCAAAATTCTAAAATGTATATGAATTACAGATTTACAAAAAATCATTTAACACTAAAACCAAATGAAATAACCGATTAAATGACAAACTACGTCATTGTGATTGATTTGATTCTGCGATTTAATCTTATTGAGGAATTTATTGTATATTTTTATAATTTTATAAGGCCCAGTCCATAATGGTGCCAACTTGTTAGATCTTGCTTCATTTTTTTAAAAACACTTTGTCATGATCATTTTCTATTCTATTTTTGTGGTGTAGGGAAAGGAAAGTAAGTCAATAATGACAACATTGATCCGGTTTCTACAAATTCTAAAAATTAAATTTAAAAAAAATTGATTTATCATTACAAATCAATTGAATTAACGGTTTTATGACACTTATATAATTTATATACACTTTATTTAACACAAAACTTTAAAATTAATACAAATTGGATTTTTTAAAAATGGATTAAACATTAAAAATCAATTGAATTAACCGTTTTATGTCCAATTCGTCATGTATTTGCCGAAAATTCAATTTATATACTCATTAAGTTAATACAAATTGGATATTTAAAAATGGATTTAACATTAAAAATCAATTGAATTAACCGTTTTATGACCAATACGTCATGTAATCGCCGAAAATCAAATTTATATACACTTTATTTGACACAAAACTTTAAAATAATACAAATTGGATTTTTTTTTAAATGGATTTAACATTACTTATCAATTTATAACCAATCAATAAAAATTACGTTAGATTAATAAAACCATAAATGGATAAAACACCAACAAGTAAACTATGAGGACGGCTAGCCTTCAAAAATCTCAATACTAATACAATAAACAAGTGATTTTTGTAATTTGTTTTTTAAAACACCACCACAAAAATAGTGATAATTTTTTACTAGAATGACGTCACTGATAATAACAAATTAATGCAAAATATTTTATATCACTAAATATTTAACAAAAACTATTCATCGAAATACATTTTCTTGGCACGCCCTGTTATAAGATCTGATCGTTGTTGTTGCATTACAAATTTTCGACCGCTCAAATAAATATAACTAAATTAAAAGTAAATGGTTCGAGTCGCCATCAACGACCCTACATAAATAATTCGCTTGTAGGGAAAAAAATGTAAATAATTTTTAGAATAGATGTAACATTCACATAATAGTTTATTTGTAGATTAAATCAATCTATCATTTGGCCTATGCAGATCAATTAATCAGTTCTTAAAAATTTATATTTTTCCGTTTTCACCTTAAAAAAAATCGACATACATATTTCAAACGAGACCACAATTTTTTATGCACACAAAATATAATAAATTATTGGTGCAATGATTAATCTTAATCTAATGATTATAAATCATAAAACTGTATGAAAAAAAGATTTTGGGATTTTGCCCAAAACGTACACCACCAACTTGCATATTATTACGACAATAAATTAAATTTAATGTGCATATAAGTAAATTATTTATCTATTTTTAATTTTTAATATTAAAACGCGTTATAGTGGAAAAGTGTCGCCGCTAAAAAAAAAAAAAATATTTTATTTATTTATATTTAAAATTAAAAAAATAATAACTAAATTTATTTACTAATTTGATGTGATGTAATGTGATATGCATATTCAATTATAATTAATTTAAAGCTCTTATATTATATCTCTAAATAATTTAATTATTAATTATATAATGTATATTGATAAATGTAAAAATTGCATGCTCTTTTATTTATTTATATTTATTATTTTTTTTTTTCAAATTAATATATATAACAAACTATTTTAATTATTTACAAAAAATATTATATTGAATAAAATTAATTTATTTTGTTTGTTCTTTTCTTTTCATGCCAAAAATTTAAAAAAATTAATTAATGTCAACACAAAATTAATTTACAAAAATTTTTTCTCCAATTATTATATATAGGACTTTTCTGAATCATTTCAAATTCTTCATGCAGGTCGTGCCTTACGTATACTCAGACTTGCTAAATTGCTATCATTAGTTCGTTTACTTCGCCTTTCTAGATTAGTACGATATGTTTCACAATGGGAGGAGGTTTACGTAAGTACCGCATATTTAATTTTTATTTTTATTTTTTATATATAAGTCATATTTCGAATAAAATCATAATTTTTTATTTATTTTTTAAATTTTATTATATTATTATTATATATGTATACAACAAAAATATAAAATACAAAAATTTATTATTTTAATTTAATCAATGCCAAATCTAAAAAAAAAAGAAAAGAAATAACTATAAACTGATTATCATCATATAATAAATAAATTAAATTAAATAATAAATTAATATAATTATAAATACACATTTAATTTTTTGATTTTATATATAAACAAAATGCTCATGAAATTTTTTTTTGTTGTTAATTTTTAATATACAAATAGCGTGGCGCCATTTTGTTCATAACGATTGTCAATTATTATACACAATTTCATGAGTTAAATTTTTTTTTTTAATACATTATAAATCTATAAAAATAAATATTATAGTATATACATGTACTATAATATTTATTTATTTATTTTTTAAATGTATATACAACAGAAACAGCACAATATAATATATATATATATATATATATATATATATATATATATATATATATATATATATATATATATATATATATATATATAATTATAAAACATTTATTTTAATTATCGCAATATACGAGACAGTATATCATAAAAATAAATGATTAAAAAACTTTTAAAGCTTTTTTTCATATATACATTATAATACTCGATTTTTAAATATATTAATTTAATTTTTTTTTTCTGTAAATTTCGTTTAATTTTATTTTAATTTTAATTTGACATTTATTTTTTATTAAATTACTTTAAGTTAAAATGATGCACTTTAAACAAAATACGTTTTGCTTAAAAAAAAAATCTTAAAAATCGATATAACTATTTGACTTCTGTTTTAATATAAAATGACAACAACAAAAAATAACAATTTAACAATAAAAATAAATAAATGTAAAACATCTGCGTGACCCCATTGGGTAATTTTAAAAATCTATGATATCATGGTAGAAATTATAAATAAGATTTTAGAGCCTTTATAGCCCTTATATTAGTTATACTGAAATTAAAATAACTTCCGAAGGTTGCGGAAGTGAACCAAAAAGGGCAAAAGGGTTTATTCTGTTAATGGAGATCGGGGTCATACCGATCTTGACCTTAATTACGCGACCGAAAACATTATCGAAGTTTGTCAAATCCTTGGGAATAATTATTAAGGATGTATTCGAACCTGCTAGAAAGTATATCGAAGTGGCCATCCTGGATCGAGTATAGCAATTATCCTTAGATTTTTAGCAAGTGTTAGTTCAGCCTCAGCTTGTGATGGGAGAAGGAGTCAAACAAACAACTGGTAGGACGGATGCTTTCTTTTGTTGTTTCCTTTATATGTGACGAATTATGGACACTTATCCCTACCGCTACTGCTATCCGTAGGATAAGATCTATTGCTGTATAATAATGAACATGAATAAATTGCTCATTTGTTGTGTTCTCTTCTACCTCTTTTTTCCTAGGGATTTTAACGTCCACGCCCCGGGTGTCTGAAGTTGTTAACTTTATTTTCATTACTAGAATTTTTAGGTGTATCCCTTTTAAGTATGGTGCAATTCCGACGTTTTCTACGGTGGTTGTCTCTTAAGATACATTCCTAATCCAACTTAATTATTTCCGATCCGAAAATTGATGATGATTAGTAGCTGATCCATATGTAATAGTCACATGCTTAGTCATCACGCATTGATTTAATGCGTACAGTTTTATCTATAGATGTGATGTAAACGTTTCGGTATTTTATTCCACATATTTGATTTGATTGATTGATTGATTAGAATGCACGGCCAAGAAAAAAATCAAGAACTCCCGGAATGCCGGGCACTACCGTACTTATTTTACATATAACAAAACCGAACGAATGGAAGGCATGTTAGTTATGACAGACTCGACCCAGTTACTGACACCTAAGCGATCGATAATTAGTTTTTTTGTGGTGTAAGGAAAGGAAAGGTAAATTAATTATGACAGAATTGGTCAGGTTTCCCGGTGGCCAATGTTTACCTACTATTAGCACAATACAATCACAATTTTACTGAACTGCTCTATTTTCTGACGACTCTTAGCAGCAACTCTAAACTGCGCATAGCGCCTGTGATTCCGAGGCATTCTAGCTGCTGCAATGAGGTTACCTTGTAATATAATAATTTTTTGCTGTACCATACGCCACCAAACTATTGCCCCATAGACTACAATTGACCTCACTATCATGATGTGCATCCAGTAAATCATTTTTAAGCTGAGGCTCCAAGTCCTGCCGAACAAACGCCGACGGGCCCACATGGCTCTGACCGCGCACGTTCGATAGTTGAGTTAATATGAGAGTTCCTATTTAGTTTCTTATCTAGGATAACACCCAGATATTTAACTTCATTTGAGTATCCGATAGTTAGAAATAAATTCATGTAGCAAACAAGCTACAGTTTCTAGGTCACTTATTGAACTCAAAGATGTTGGCAGCATGTTCGCTTCTATGAATAAAGTATCGCTGTAGGTCTTCCAGTTTGTAAAACAAGAGATACGACGCTCTGCCCGATGTCCATTTGGGCCGAGGCTCACATTGTCTCCGGCACTCTCCTCTGTGCATCCACGATTACTGCAACCAAATCCTTAATGATGAACTCTGGAATTGGAAGAAAGTTAATATTTGATGAAACAAATATTGCTGTTCGGGAAAGTTTTTCCCTGCGATCGTAAATCAACTTACATGACTTTAGGTGCAGGCCCCTGATTTTTCCTCCACTAACCCAAGATTCCTGGTTGAAGCCAAGGGTTAAATGTTGTTGAGCAAACCTGCTGCAAATGTATCCGGATCTCCTTTTGCATGACGCAAATTTGCTTAAAGTACCCTAGAAGTGTACCAGCCCTTTGTGTGGTTACCCTATCTGCTTTCATCGGTGCCAAAGTAGGAGTCACGGAGAGATCCACTGATCGTTCTCCAGACCAAGAGGCAGCGGGAACAGAAGGTTCAACAGCGCTGCTGTTCTCAGTATTGCTCCCTTGTTGTCGTTAGTACCTCCTTCTGAGGCTGGTAAATTACCCCCTTGCTGGAGCTGGCTCCAGTGGTTGGGTTGGTGGAAGGGGAGCTGCTCTTGAAAACGAGTCTAATGTGACCAAAGCGATATGCCACGTTCCGTTTGGATTGGTCGCGAGACCATTGTTCTGCGCGGCCATGGTAACAATAATTTTCTCGTTAGATAAACAAAGGCTCTGTGGAAAAAAACTCCATCTATGTTTGGCCGAAGAAATTCATCCTCTTCCACCAAAGTTATGCTTAGACCACATTTTTCCTTAGCTGTTCGAAATTGTTCCTCATCCTTTACGCTGTGGAATGATCGGAACACGAAGAAAAGCCATATTGTTCTCCGGACAGAATCAAGGGATTGAAGCTAATGAGTTGGACCTTTCATCTCAATAATAAGGTCAATGACACACTCTTCTATGTTTGCCATTTGATCCATACAGAAAGAGTTACCATCGAGATTATCAGGTAAGATACCTAGTCTAACACTGCCTGCTACTTGGCTGAACACGGCCTTAGCCGAGAAGGCCCACTTTTAGTATTTTTGGCAGATGGTATAGTGGTCATCGCAAATAGGACCAGTTGTTGGAGTAGTGAACTGTCCCTCTCCTTCTCTTGCCCGGGTAATAAGATAATCTATGAAGGTGGTCCCAGAGGCTTATCGTATCCTGTGTGATCCAGCTCAGCAGCTAGCAAAGTTGATGCTTTTAAAGAGGCAACACACTATTTTTATATTTTTTGGATTCATATAAAATTCCATGAGTAACTGAGAAATGAAGGTCACCCACAGTAGAGATCAGTATACTGTGGGAAGGCAACTTTAATTCGCAGGTTGCCTGGTATCCGGAGTTTACATACTGGCGACTAAGGTCCCCCTTTAGCCGCGCAGCTCTCGGCATATGTTGTCCCACCAAAGCTTGGGGTAATTGATTGTCTAGGATGCATTGCCTGGTTGTTATCACGCGTAACTTCCAGGCGTAACTACACTAGGGAGAGGTCTATTGAGAATCGCGTATGGCTAGAAAGCTTTGACTCCTAAGACCAAACCTGATAAGAGTATTGTATTTTATCGTATGTGTTGCTTTTTATCGTATGTGTCCTTTAGCGTTTGGAAGGCCTCTATGTAGTTGGCTTCAGTTAGTGCAAAATTATTTAGAAGATTGTATGCGTCACCTTTTAGATAACCCTTTAATAATTGGATTATCTTTCGTGCAGCAGAAAACCTATCATTTTCATGCACCGACTTTGAGTATAAGTCAAAAAATTTCCGCCAATCCTTGTAATTGCCGTCAAATGGTGTTATATACGTCCAAATCAATTTTAAATCAGGTATGGGTTGCGGGGAACCGCTCAGAACTGGACATTTTAAAACTGAATATTTCAAAATTGGATATTTCAATACGAGATAAGGTACAAAACGAGATATGGTACAAAACTGGATATTTCAAAATTGGATATTTCGACATGTGATTTAAACTTAAAATGATTTTTTGGGAAAGTTCTGGAATATGGCCAATTAGGAAGGAACTCGGCGGGTTCTAAACCGATTATGATGAAATTCGAAATGTAGGGCGAAAATGGGATTTAGAAATGATTTTTTGGGAAAGTTCTGGAATATGGCCAATTAGGGAGGAACTCGGTGAGTTCTTAACCGATTATGATGAAATTCTATATGTAGGATGGGAATGTGATTTGAAAATGATTTTTGGGTAAGTTCTGGAATATGGTTAGTTAGGAAGGAGCTCGGCGAGTTATTAACCGATTATGATGAAATTCGATAAAAATAAATCATTGTAAGTTTAAATCACATGTCGAAATATCCTGTTTTGTAATATCCAGTTTTGTACCATATCTCGTTTTGTACCTTATCTCGTTTTAAAATATCCAGTTTTGAATTATAGTATTTTATCAAATCTAGTTGTAAAATATCCAGTTTCGACCTGTACCCGAATTGCGACGTGTTCTGATCTTTTCAACGGGTGTTACATCATCACCATGCACTGCAAACAGATCAAGTTTCCTCAATGAATTTATAATTATTGAGCGCATTGAAAGGTTAAACCTTTGTTCAGTCACCTCTGCCGACAAGCCACAAATGCTCAAATTCTAAGGATAACATGCTCCTTTTTCCGTTTTATTTCCGAGACATGTGAAAATAAGTTAAACTGGCATTATTAGAGAAAAGGTGAAAACTCCTTATTCCAGTAACAAAAATACAGATGTACTTTTAACATTTGTTTGTAATACTTTTCCAAACTTGAACTTGTTTAATTGTTGTTGTTGTTTATATTGAACTTAAACAATTTATTATCTAAACAGAAGTATAAAATTTTATTAAATAAAAATGGTGGACCATTTTCTCCACGAATATAAAACCTGAACAATATTTAAAATAAGAATTTTTTTTTTTATTTTTACAATTTACAAGAAAGAAAAATGGTAAAATACGTAAAAATAATAAAATCGTATATTACATAAAATGGCAACAGCTGCTTGTGGCATTTTGATAAAAGGGCACACAGATATCATTCAAATTTTATTTATTTTTTTTTCATTTTTTTTTTTATTATTAAAATTTTGTTTGGTGTTGTGAAGCGTTTAAACGTTTACTCATCTTTCGTTGAGCATATACAAGGACGCAGATTTAAACAGGAATTTCACAATACTGACGTTTTTTTTTTTTGGTTTTAGCTATTGCTAATTCGCAAACAAGATACAAACCTGTTTGCTTCAGTCCTGCGATTTTTATATTTTATTTTATTAATTCACAATAGTTTAAGTATTTTTTGGTTGGTAGACATGAAAATAGTATACTTTCGGGCGCATTAAGAGGGTTAAAAATGTTTTTATTCCAGTATAAATATGACAAATCGATCGGGAATTACGGGTAAAATACATTTAATTTTAATAAGATGTTCGGTCAAGATTTACAATTTCGAAGAGTGAGGACATATTATTATGAGGATATATAATGTGTAGCACTCGGACATTTATAGAATTTGTCGCTTACCAGAATTGTAACGAGACATTATAGCCGTTGTTTTACCACCATCAGTGGTATTAGTCAGAACTAAATCAGTTTCAATTTATTAACAATATTGTAGCAGAATTACAAAAAACATGCTTGTTGATATTGGAACATTTTTTTAAAATTCAAGCAAGGCTTCGTTCCTTTGAGGTTTAGCAACTATTTGTTGTCATGCTGCTTTACTCGCAATACATATTCTTCATTTTTTTGTTCAGTTATTCACTATATTAATAGCATTTTGTGTTGATATAATACATTCTACTTCCTGTCTCATCCTGGAAATAACGATCATTGGTGAAGAATTTAGCAATCCAAATTATTGTTTTGGCAAATCTCGTTAGAGCTAAAATTCCAAAAAATCTTATCAAATGTTTGGGGTACGTCTAAAAATCCTGAAGGTCAGAAATTTTATTTGGGTTTATAGGTCAGTAGCAGTAAGTTTACTTTCTCCTGGGGTAAACTGACATTTTAATGTTCTGATTGCTTTAAATAGCCCTCTTCCTATAAGAGTAGTTCTTTTTTTGATCACTCAAATATATTTTTCGCTTCCTCCTCTATTTTTAGTTCTTCATGATGTTTAATATTATCCTTGATAAAGATTGCTATCCCTCCTCTTGTTGTTTCTGCTGGATGTACAGCTTGATATCATCTTTTTTTTGCCATATGTGAATTGATAGCCTTTAGCTTCTGAAGTAGTCCTTTTTTTCGTTCTTCCTAGATTGTTTGAAATCCTTACTATAAAAACTCGTCTAACCGTATATTATATCAATTCAGAAACAATTACATCAAGTCGTCTACACGAGTTTGGATTTAAGTCCTAACATTTCAAATTCGATCGTATTTACCCAATCAAATTACTGAAATAATATCATGTGACCAAAAAAAAAATCTTTTGTTTCCCCTTACGAGTTAAAATTATTTTAACCATTTGAATCGGATTTTGATCACATGACAATATTTCTGTGATTTGATTGGGTAAATTGGCTAAATAATATTTGATTGGGGTAAATAATAAACAAAAAATGTAATATCATCAATGAAAATTTTATTAAAATTGTAAAATTTATATTCTTAATTGCCGATAAAATTGTCT
Source organism: Tipula confusa (assembly GCA_963556175.1). NCBI lineage: Eukaryota > Metazoa > Arthropoda > Insecta > Diptera > Tipulidae > Tipula > Tipula confusa. The sequence continues at coordinate 82,542,366 of OY744477.1, forward strand.
TATTTATTCTCTAATTAAACAAAACGGGTTTCACTGCCTTATTGTATTGAAGAAATGCAAAATGTTTCTCATTTTACTTACTACTCGCTAAAACATTTTGTATACTCATTTCAAGTCATTAAATTTGTATAACTCAGTGAAATCGCACTGTATTATCGACAGTCATTAACATTATTTACCGTTTTAATTTTCTGTGTGACAATGTGGAGAATGATGTGAAAAAGAGAAAATAACAAAAGAAATAACGGTTTCATTATTTTAAAAGCATTTATTTTTTCTCAACAATTAGACAATATTATTATATATGTTTATATTGTAAATCTAGTGATATTTACTTGATAGGAAAATGTGATATTTCTTTATCTGCGGTTTAAAAGCAGTTGATTCATTAAAATATGACGGCCATTTTTTATTTTATTTTCATTATAATATATAGAACATATACATACAATATAGAATTTGTGGCTTTAAACACAATATTGTGATTGTCCGCATATATTATGTTTATATATATGTATATATATATATATATATATATATATATATATATATATATATATATATATATATATATATATATATATATATCTATATATATATATATATATATCTATATATATATATATATATATATATTCCATTATATTTGACTAGTATTTTGCAATTTCCAAAATTCGTTTCTTAAATTTCCATTTTTTCATTGTTAATCTCTGACCAAACAACATTTTTCCACATTTTATTTTGCATTTTGACAGTTGAAAGTCCCGTTTTCGATATTATATTTTGGCGTTACATAACATTATTTCTGGTTTAACTACGTCAAAAATAGGCTAATATTTATGCCAAATTAATTTATAATTAAATTTGTTACGGTACCGTTACTTTAGGTATTAATAGGAGATAGATACGTGCATTGACCACTAGATGGCGCAACCACTAACATTAAACAATTACATTATAAACAAGCTAGTTTAGCTGCAATACGGCTTCAAAGTTGTTGTAGTTTAAATTAAAAAATTGAGTGAATTAAATTAAAATTATTCAGCGCAGTTTGGCCACTAAAAGATCTCAAATTTAAAACACGTGGTTTCTTGTTTTGTGAAATCTCAAATTTTGGCCAAAAGGTCCAAAGTTAAAATTTTGCAATAAAATGTTTTTCATTTGTGCCAAATGTGCACGAAGCTATATGTTTTAAATGGTCCATACGATGTTAAATTTGTTGTGACTTTTTTCTAGCATTTCGACGGCGGTATCACGATAATGACATATTTAATGTTGTCTTCCAATTCTGTAATTGTTGTTGGTTTATTGGCACATATCGACCAGATTCAGCTCATGCATTTTGAGCATAAAATAATCCGAAATCATCGAACGATAACGAGTGCCATAGACAATGATTCCACCGGTCCCAACCGCACCGAACTCTGAGTCCGATTGATTTGCAGATGTCGCTAATCATGCGTGATGTATCAAAAAGGTATACACGAAAAACCAGAAGGCAAAAAAACCACTCGTAACATTAGAACTGGACAAGTAAAGTCATACCTTGTGGTTTGTTTGAATAGGTCACTTGCTTGTTAATTAGACTAATTGGTAATTAGTTGAAGTTAAATTTTTTTGTGACCAATAATTGTCACAAGTTACATTACGATTGGTTACAAAATATGGAGCACATAATTGCTCTACTATTATTTTTCCAATATTCTGTAATGCTTTTTGACAATTTCCTTTTCTAAATACGGTATTCTACTAAACGGGTTGAACAATCTTTTACCCAAAAAATCTTCATTCCGTTTTTAGCAGGCTTTGGCGGCATATATTAAAACAAACGCGACTTCTGAATGCTACCGACTGCTTATATATAAAATTTCACTCATTTGACATCAAATGAAAATCGATAATTTTAACTCAAATTTTAACTCAGATTTTCTTAAATATGCAACGCAAGTTGATGCAATGTGCATCAACTTGGTAGTCAAAATCGTCGGGATGAATAAGTATCTGGCTTATCAACCCATAATACACCCCATCTAATCGATCAACCCATTTTTTTAAAAACTGGAACAGTGCCTTTGATTGAATCAAGTTTCTGAGTTATTCATTTGCAAGTTGGATATGTTTTATTTTAAATGCTTTAGCCAACTTCTAGGGGAAATGTAATATTATTTTTGTTTTGACATAATATGCGATGTTCGGTCTTAAAATTTTGTTGAAAAAAGTAAGAATTTTATCTCTAGCGGCCAAACTTTCTTATGCTTAAAATGTTTGCCAGAAGTTACTGCTTTCTAATTTCCATTCAATTTAAACCAATTTAACTTTGAACTACTCGATCAATTTAAAAAATTTATAACCCTCTAGTGGACAAATTGTACTAGATAGTTTCTTGTTTTTAGACTCATTTCAAGTTCTTTCTCCTTTCAAAGTATATATCAATATTTTTTAGCTGTTAATGCTAACGGTAAAAATGCACGTATCTATCTCGCTATAACATGAAATAACGGTACTCTATGAAATTTAATTACAAATTAAAAAAATTTAAAATTTAATATCGAATAACGGGATTTTCAACTGTCAAAACGAAAAATAAGAACAGGTGCCTTTATTTGGGTCTGAACAATAAAACAATGGAAATGTAGGACATGCGTTTTAGAGCTCTCACGAAATATAATGATATATATATATATATATATATATATATATATATATATATATATATATATATATATATATATATATATATATATAAATATATATATATTTTTAAATATTTATTTAATAGCCCTTCCTATATAGTTATACAATCTAAACCACCAAATTTTATGTTCGTTTTATAGTTTTGTTTTATATATAATTTTCATTGGTTTTTATCCCGTGAATGTGACACGATTTTTTTTTTAATTGTAGACTGTTGATGTTATATGATTAGAGATCCACCAAATGAATAAAAAAGAATTATCCCAATATTTTTAAGTGTTAATAAATGTTTAATTATATAAAAAATTTAATTATAAAAGCGAAAATATCACTAAAATGTTTAAAAAAAAGAAGCTTTGTCGGTTTAGATTGGAGTTCTTGTCTCTATTTCTACTATATCTCTCTCTCTTTCTTCTTTGTTATTTATATGTGATTTTCACTATCTATCTCACTTTTATCTATTATACATAACCTATAAAAAAATTATATTTTTAATTTTCATGTAAATACAAATTTAAAACAAAATGTTAAATTCGAGCCGCCATTTTGAGTTGCTCTTCTGTTTTTATACAATATACATATTTTGTTTTGTTGGACATAAACAACATGGCGATCGATTTATTTAAACGATTTAATAAATTTTTTTTTTTTTTTTAAATATAATATTGCAAACTTTTACATATTTTATGTTGTTTTTTTTAAATCTTTTTGTTCTTTTATTTATTTTTTCATTCATTTTTCTGTTTCTTGAATTTAACTAGATTCTTTATTCCAAAAAACAAAAAAAAAAAAAAACAAAATAATAAAATTTCAAAAAAATTAAAAAGAAAAAACTAATTAAAAACCGTGGTTCTTTAGATTCTGCAAAATCTTCAAAATAAACGCACAGATAGAAGAGGAAGAACTGGTAAAGAAAAGTCCGGCTTTTCAAAAAGCAACCTTATCTTTAAGGTAACAAAATCACTAAAAAAAAAAAAATCATCTGCCTACCAAAAAATAAATAATTTAAATTTTTTTTTTAAAAAACTTTTAAAAAATAAAAATAATTTATTTTGCAGAAGAATTTTAAATTTTTTACAATAAAACTTATTTGCTTGTCGCAGTTTTCGCTTTTATTTATTTAATTAACTGTATATTATATATATTTAAAATATTTTTGTACAATTGTTTTTTTTTTATAAACAATTACAAAATATTTTTTTTTTGTTTTTAATTTTGACTAGACGTTTCTTCCTGTCGCATTTTATCGTATAAACTAGTATAATATTATGTTTGTTGAAATAAAAGATAAAAAAGAAAAAGTTTGCAACCAAATTTTATTCCAGCTGTCAAATGTAGTAAATTTTACGATTTTTGTTGTTTTAATCAGAAAACATAGTGCATTAATGGGTTAATAACTCAATTAATAAATGTAATTTGATTAATTTTGTTGCTAATTTAGTTTTATCCGGTTATAATTTTATGATTATAGATGCGCGATATTAATATGCAAATTGCATATATCTTTATATTTAGTAAGATGGCGATCACGTGTTACCATGGTGGTATTTGAAGTTGCGGATTGTTGTAATATATTTTAATTGTAACAATTAAATTGTTATATATATATATATATATATATATATATATATATATATATATATATATATATATATATATAAGTATATATATATATATATATATATATATATATATATATATATATATATATATATATATATATATAAGTATATATATATATATATATATATATATATATATATATATATATATATATATATATATATATATATATATATATATATATATATTTTAATAAATTCTTAAATCATTTAATTTCCTTTTGTCCATGTATGCGTTTAAAAAATAAAAGAAATCTTTAACTGTTTTGCATCTTATATAATTTATAGTTGTGAAGTAGTTCATTTTATTGTCGTTATGCCATTAAAATGGTTTAAATATGTGTAGATACACTTATATAAACAATAGATACACTTATATAAACTATTATATTATATTTAAACGATTTATATAGGTCATCATAAATAATAATAATTTAATTGGAATGTGACATATCTCTGACAAGAATTCATATAACTTATAATTAATTTTATAGTCTTACAAGATAATTACTGTGTATGTAGATACAATAAATTAAATGCGAGTGTGTGTAAGAATTTTTATTCTAGAGTAATTAAGTAATATATAAAGAACTAGAATTAAGAATATATTCAGTTTTATCTCCAGGTTCTTATACAAAGTCTTAACTACACTTGTTACGCTTCGATTTTAGCTCACGAACATTGATTGTAATTCTCGATTAATTTAAAAATAAAATACTTGATTAATTTTTGTATTAATTTGAAATACCGTTGCGGTAGAAGATTACTGTACACACACACCCCTTTCTTATGCGTTCTCTTCTTTTACACCGGCATCAATCACCAAACTGTATTCTAGTGTGAAGTTCGTTACAATTAACTCCGGATTTATGGTACGGATTCGAATCTGATAAATTAGACTCGAACATTCCGGCCCGCACTGATATTTTTTAGAATCAAGTGAATTCTGGTAGCGTCACTCTTTGGGACCGGACACAATTTGTGAATGATTCGCTTAATGGACCCGTTTTTAGTTGCAACTCTAACCATGTCGTCTTGGCCACGATGAACTTCATTTACTCTACCGGTTAACCGTCGTGTACTGGGTAGCCTCTCTTGTTTCATCAAGTCATTGACTTCCAAGCTTGATTTGGATTGGTACCATTTACTTCTTTATTGAAATGTGTGTAGATACCCCCTGGACCAGCTCCTCCAAGAAGCCTGTGACATATGATTCACCTTGCGCCAATGTTTAAGTCGGTTTATAACTGGTCTTGATTCATCTCTTTCAGGAACTGCTGTTATGAGCCTTTCGATCAGAAAATGTCCTGGTGTAAGGGCCTCAAGAACTGCAGGATCGTCGGATATCCTCGTGATCAGCTGCAACCTTTTTAAACTGTATTTTGAACGACTTCACTCCCGCTTCCTACAACCCTCCGAAATGAGGAGAATGAGGCGGAATAAATTTCCATGCAATGTCTTTATTACTGCAATATTAAGCAATCTCATTTGAAGCACTGATGCAAACTGCTGGAAATTCTTTATTTCCTTTGTCACTACTAATTGTCTTCGGCTTACCGCGTCGTGCTACGGATCGTTTTAACGCGGCCAAAAACCCATCGGTCAACCTGAACAACCTGAATTATTATATTGATTGCTATTTCTCTCTCCTTGATTGCGACATACTATGATGTAATTCTTTCGGAGACATTTCTTTGGCGACAGTTATTTATAAATCGATGCACCTATGCAACGACATTTATAAGGTTTGTAAAATTATTCGATGAATTGATCAAGTCTTCCTCGACCTCGGTTGACACAAACGTCAAATTATTTTTTGCCAAATTCTTCAACATATTCATCTGAACCCACAGCTAAATTTTTCTCGTCCACCCTTTGTATGAATGGTTCATTCAGGATGGAAGGTCCCTACCACCACATATTGGCACTGCTGATTTCAGTTGGCATAATACCACGCGAAATAAGATCAGCGGGATTTTTTCAAAAAAATTTGGTCAAATTTGAATTTGATTGCTGGAACTACTCGTTTAACCAGTCGTACAAGCAAAACATCGGCGTACAGTTCCATTCGTGGAATAGTTATTTTTTTCAGCGCTGCTACCTTGCGCGCTTGGTGCAAAGTAGGTTGACAATGTAATTGTTATGGGCATCAATGCAACGCACATAAAGCACGGGCCCATTTTATCTCACGATCTTCTTCTGGGATCAGATTTAGAAGTTCATTAGAATTTGATGAAAACTTGCGTAATTTCATTCCAGCTGCTCGAAGCATTCCCATCATCTCAGCTTGCAATGTGATTGCAGCAATGGATCGAGTAGTCTGTCTTTCGCCGAGTTCCAATGAATACTCAATACCTTGGTAGATCCTGCTTCTTATTGAATATGGTCTTGTTGCAGAAGCCATTCCATAAGTGATTGTTAGTAAACAAAAATTACTGATGGGCTTGGATGGAACAGATCGCCATACTATTTTTTGATAATACGTGAGACATGCGCACTTGACGATATACATTTGCTCAATATCAGCAAATATTGCTGAACATATTGCTGTAATAGCAAATATTGCTCAATATCAGCAAGTATTGTTCAATATTGGGTGTCTTTGTACTATTGACTTGTCCAGACCCAAACCACATAACCAGGGTATTTTGTAGAATTGGTTTAGTGGGAGTTGATCTATAATCTGTCCATTTCAAAAGGTGCTCGGGTTATTTGTTTCCGGCAAATGACTTAATCGACATTTTTGTTTGGAGTAGCCTTGTAATTTTTGACATCGCCAAAGCATCAACGGAAAATTCAGGTGAGGCTTTAGATTTCCACCTTATTGTAATCATGCCTTTCGCCATTCCGGTCCTTGTCCCAATCCACTAATAGAAGATCACGAATTTCTCCACAGGATTCGGTTATTAAACTTCTAATATCGCTCTGCACGGTTTTACTCTTCCCGAACAATCGACTGTATATACTACTGCAACGGAAAGTATTGCCAATGGGATGCTACTTGAGGAATAATTGTTTGTCATTTTCGGTAATGTTGACTTCATACTCTGAGTGGATTTTGCTCCATTTCCTGAAACTTACCACAATGAAATAGCAAATGACCGTTTTCTGAATAATACTCGCATCAGAAAAGCTGAATAATATTTGGCACCATGAATCGTTTATTATGTATGGAGCTTATTGCGAAGTTTCTTAAAATTTACTAAATCTCTACTAAGTATATTATGACGAAAGCCTGCTTTGAGTTTTTAGCCAACTGAAAGCATTTTTCAACTTCTGTTTTGAGCAGTGACATTCCTGCGCAGTAATAAAGTATAGCAATCACATTTTTATCTTTTGCAATTGTCACAAAAAGGTCACCAGAATCGAATTACTCGATTGTTATATTCGGAAGATTGAAAATATGAAAAAAATCATAATGTGATCATTGGTACGTACTAGAGGCATCACATGTTAATCCATAAAGCGCAATTAGGCGAATTGGCCATGAAAAAATTATGTTTTAACGTGATAATGTTTTATAATTCAGCATGTTCAGAAATGCCTGTTTCGCATTTGACTTACCGCTGATTGAGCGGGATATTTTTATATAATTCGCTTCAATGTATGCAATATTATATAAAAAAGCTTGTAATATGACAACCATATAAAGATATTTAGGCGAATTGTTCTGTTCAAAATTATGTTTTTCTTAATTATAATATTAGTGAAAATATAGCAAATGATCAACCTACGCAATTGAATATTTCAAATAAATTAATGCCTTAGAGTTAGTCTTATAGATGAGTAATTCTTGTACAAAAAAGGCAAATTTCATTAAATTTTCTGGATATGCTTAATTATAAAAGTTTGTATTACGTTAAAATGTTTCCCAGTTTTGAAAAAATGAAAAAGATATTGATATTTTTAACGTCTACCTGTGGTGACCCATCAGACAAGCTCAAGAATATCAACGATTTTCCCTGAGACGGTCTAGCTATTTGAAGTAGATAAGGAATTATCGTTAGGTCGCCTACGATTGGTGAACTCCAATATGCTCCGTAAAACATGAAGGTGAACTGTCTAATGACGTGCCTAATGCTAAACACCATTTATTTAGGATGCAACAGGAAATTCTAAATAATATAATCAAGGGAATTACCGTCATCTGCTATTGTAGGCCTCGACTGTACTCAATTAATGACCCATACCTTAGACGTGGGGATTGCGAAGCCCATAAAGAAACGGCATTATGCAATTTCACTCGGTGTGCAAGCGGAAATTTATACGGACCTAGGAGTGATTGAGATTGCAATTCGTGGAGTTCCCCTGTTACGTGAGTGCCCAAATCAAATGGAAAATTACGACTGTGCCTTGATGCATGAAAGATCAACCACTGTATCAATTCACCGTTATGCCATTTGGCTTGTGCAATTCACGACAAACAATGTGCAGGCTGCACCATCGGATATTCGTCTATACTTGCTGTTATCTAGACTTGCTGGCCCCAGTGCCGCCTTCAAAGAACATGCTGAACTACTGTCTCTTGTGGCGTAGTTGTTGCGTCAGTCCACTTTAATTGTCAATATCGAAAAAAGTAAATTTTTGCTAAACAAAATTTCGTACTTCGGTTATATTGTGGCTGATGAAATTTTAAAAGTAGACCCTGAAAAAATATCGGCGATTACGAATTATGTCAGAACCAAATCGGTTAAAAAAGTGCGTCAATTTCTCTGAGTTACAGGGTGGTACCGCCGGTTTATCTGTCAGTACGCTGAAAAGGCCGAACCTCTCACTCGACTGCTTAAGAAGAATCAAAAATTTCTTTGAACGGAGGAGGCAAAGGGTGCCTTTTGCGAATTAAAATCAGCAATGAATCAGAAAAAATGCATTGGAGCTCAACTCTATACGTCGCGAGCTCCAATGGGAACCTACTTTGAGATTCAACGTTAACCCGTGTTCCATAGATGAAAACTGTTACATCTTTGTTGTTCTCGATCAATTCTCCAAATTTGTGTTCGTGGAACCTATGAGATATGCTACTTCAAAGAGTGTGTACATTTCTAACTAATCGCATGTGTTCGGTATCTTATCGACTCCAGAAATTATTGTAAGCGATATTGCCAAAGAATTTACAGAGCTTCTTTGCACCTATGGCATCACGCATCAATTAACCCTTAGATTAATCGTTCCATATTGTTTGCTTGTGACGCGTTAATCGCTCCATATTGTTTGCTTATGCTCATGAGCTTATAGCTCATAGAGCTCATAGAGCTTATGCTCATGATAATCAACGTAACTGGGGTAAGCAGCTACCTGCTATTGGATTTGCAACTTGGTACTTCCTAACATTTGGGCAAATGAGCTAAAATTAGTAGTTGAAATTTAGTTTGAGTAATTTGGCTTCCAAAAACATACATTTTATAATTATGCCCACTTTATAATTATACTCACTGAGACTATCTCATGGCTGTAGGTCGTCCCACGATTTTTAACAGCCAATGCTCGTTTGGCGTAAAAGGGGGAACTACTGACAAATCATGAACGTTACAGAGAGAAAGGGAGAAAACCAGATAATTAAAATATTATGTTTATCTTGCTTTCTTTCTCTCGCTCTCTCTCTGTAACGTTCATGCTTGTCAGTAGTTTCCCCCTTTTTGCAACGCTCAACGAGCATTGGCTGTTACAAAGTGATTCAGGAAATCTCTTTCGCGGAAAACTCGGTACTAGATAGAGCTGCCAGCAAATTGACAGAAACAATCTTTTTTGATTTTTTTGTTGTAACAAATGGAACAAAAAACCTAAATCGATTGTCTTTGTCTCTCTAAAGTAATTTTGGATTTTTATTCTCCTTCTGATTTCACAGTAAAAAAAATACTGTTATTTTTATCTTTCCTTTTGATTTGTTTTGTTTTGATCACGACGCATTTTTTGCGTTGCGTACATGAACCGATCACAAATGTTTCATTGAGGATAGACGAGATAATACATTGTGGTTGGAAATGCCTAAATTATTTAGAAAGAGACAAAAAGTAACGCCTACAAGAAGGTTCGAGGTGTTGGGGTATTAGTGCACTTTGTTAAGTAGATCTTAAATTGAACTTGTGTCTCCAACCTCGACGACTTATTATTCATACATTTGGTGACCTATATATAAGCAATACTAGTAAATCTTTCGCATTATTGAGCAGGTTCAAATATTTTGGCTACTAAAACGCCAAAATTTGTGACGCCTTTAAAAATGACTTAATGAAATGCAAACTTCGCCTAGCATCATGATAGAGCGAAAAGGAATACCCAATAAAATATATATATATATATATATATATATATATATATATATATATATATATATATATATATATATATATATATATATATATATAATTAGAATATATGCAAATTTTATTTAAAAAAATAATATTTAAAAAATATAATTACCAAACTAACAAAACTCGCTTCTTAGCGGTCGTACAAACCGACGCCTCGGTTGGTTTAACTACACAGTTTCCTTCACCGTCTACACCAAACTCTGCCTAAGAAACGTTCCACAAAAAAAAAATTTTTTGAAAAAGAACTACTAATTTAAGGTGGGAATAGCTATTTACAGTCCAACTCAATAAAAATTATTGAGTCAGGTCACAGATAACTAAACTAGATGAACATCTTGTATGGTGAAAATTTACACAAGTAAATTCGTACTACGCAAATTAATGCGAGCGAAATCTAACTAAACTAAATTTAGATGTACATACAGAAATGCATATTTATATCCTTTTCTTTATTGCACTCCGTGCAATAATCTGTCAAGATATACGTCAAAAACCATTCAATGAAATGTAACTGAATTTTTAGGAACCCAACCTTCTTGGACCTTTTATTTTGTCATTTACTACGCAATTAGCCAAATTCAATAATTTTCATAGTCTTTTAAACATTACAAGTTTTTGCAAAACATTGGTTTTTCCAATTTCTTCGGTTCTAAATTTGTTTTAGTAAATAATCACATCTATGTGTTAAAATCTATGTACATTTAAAAAGTACAGTGTTGAAACTATAATATATTTTATAAAACGTACGACTGTCACGTGTAAATAAATTATCGAATAATTTAACGTTTTTATTATATTGTGTCATGTTCTATTCAAACCATAAACTATACCAACTCGTGTAAATTAAAGTATTTAAACCTTAACCAAAACAATAAAACTCATTAAAGCATATAATAAATTCTTAGTTCGAAAAAAAAAATTATCTCATTTAGCCTATACCACCTTACACCCACCCTCAATGTATATAATAAATAAAACGAACCAAATTAATATGTCACCTTTAAAATATAAAAGCGCATATAAGCGCAGACAAAAATAAAACTACCTACTATTAAAAATGCTTAAAGCTAAAAGTTTCTAATCAACAAAATAGCAACAACATCATATCCACTATATAATACACATAATACGGTTCTATTATCATGTAGGCATAAATTTTACGACTACAGTAAAAATTGCTAGCAATTAAACATCAAACGAATGCAAAAAAAAAAAATGTTGATCCTGAAATTATTACATGGTTTACAATTTTAATTGCAACATGGCGGCAAAATATGATGAACATTATCATTTATATATACTGTCATATGGAATATAATTTGGTTGCATACAATTTTTTTTTTATTATGTCGCCATATTTTTTATATACCGTTCAAATTGCAGCGCATGCTTTAATTATTAAGAAAATTTAATTTATTTCGAGTAATTCGTTCGTTTTTAAATAATTTTATTCGTAATTAAATAATTAAATTTAAAATGTATTTATGGGAGAAGAATTTTAAATTATTGAAAATAAATAAAATTGACGTCTAGTCAAACTAAATGTTTTTAAGTTGTTAAATTAATTTTTTTTTCGTTAATTTTAATTATAAAAAAATAAGCTTTATTAAATTGTGATAATTTGTCACCATTTGTGCTTTTATTTATTTTGTTTGTTTTTTTTTTAAGTAAAAAACAGCAAAAATTATTTAAGATATTAATAATATCGTGGCTTTATCTGTTGTATGGTCGTAATTTAAATTTTATTTATTTATTATTAATTTGTTGTTATATTAAATATATGATAAATAAAAATTATTTCCAGAAAAATTTATATATATATATATATATATATATATATATATATATATACCTAATTTTATTTTATTTAATTATCTTTTAGTAATTTGTAATTATTTATTATTTTGTGTCCTCCTGAAATACGTGTACTTTAATTGTAAATTCTCGAATCGAATTGAGATTGGTTTTTTTACTTGTGTGTTCGCTCCTGTTTTTCACCAATATCCTAATATAAAATTTTTATTTTATAATTTTCTATTTAGTATCGATGATTGCCTGTTGTAAATATCATAAATATATATATATATATATCGATGTCGCCTTTAAATTACGTTTTTCGAACGAACTATCTTTTTAACTTTATCTATAATTCTATACCTAATAGACAATTTTAATTTTTTTTAAAACTATTTTAATTTTTAACTTATTTTTAACAGCCTTCCAAACAAATTTAAAGAAAAAAAAAGCTTTAAAAGCTCTCCAATGAAACAAACTATAAATCTATAAATTTTGTCAAGTTATCTCTTCATTTTAATCAGGTATCGGTCAAAATGACTGTTTCTTTGTATGGATCAAAAAGTAACACAATTAATTAGACATTTAAAATTCTCCTCCCTTTAATTGATTAAAAGATAATTAATTTTTAAAATAAAAATTATGTATTATTTAGTTGAATTTTTTATTTTAATTGGTTTTTTATTGTTAAATATTATATTTAAAACTTATAATTTAATTTTTTTAGGTTTGGCTTTGAAAATATATATATTAATTATTGTATATAGATAATTAAATATATATATTACACACATATATATATATATATATATATATATATATATATATATATATATATATATATATATATATATATATATATATATATATATATATATTTATATATATTTATGTATATTTATATATATATATATATATATATATATATATATATATATATATATATATATATATATATATATATATATATATATATATATATATGTATATATATATATATATATTTATATATATATATATATATATATATATATATATATATATATATATATATATATATATATATATATATATATATGTATATATATATATTTATATATATATTTATATATATATATATATATATATATATATATATATATATATATTTATTTATATATATATATTTATATATATATATATATATATATATATATATATATATATATATATATATATATATATGTGTGTGTATATGTCCCACCGATTAAATAAAAAACTTCTAGGATTCTTCTAAGACTTAGAAAAAGTTAAAATAAGTCGAAAAACTCAAGTGATACTTTTTTCTAGGAGCTTGGTTTAATACATAATCATAATATAAATACATATAGTACTACCATAAGAAAAAACAGTTTGCCAATAAATGTTTCAGATGTCGGGTCGATAAAATATCGTCAAAATTTAGTATAAATATATGACATTTAGGCGTTTATACATATAAAAATATTTTGATTATTTTAAAACGATACCAGTAGCGACATCTAGCACGCCAATGTGAAAAATTACAATTATTTAAGATTTTTTCTGGCCGTTTCAAGATTTGTCAAGTTTTTGCAGTAAATATCAGCAAATAAGTTTTATAATTTCTAAAAACAGCATATGTTCAAAATGATTACCTCCTGCTTGTTAAAAAATATTAGCATACTTTTTTTATTACCGCTGCAATACTCATCTGACTATACATTTCTTAGGCAAGACTTTCTATTTTAACAATTATATAAACGCAGGTAGTAACCGATATGGAATTAACGATATCTTTCATGGTTCCGTAATCAGAAAAATCATTCTGTAGTGTCCACTAATTGTTGTTTCCGTGTATTCCAAACAAACACGTAAACAATTAGGTTTAAAATTATTAATTTTTGAATTGTACTTACATTAACACGTATTGTTCGTGGTCCTACATCATAATGACATCTTTTATTAAAGATTGGGATAACGTAAGGCATATTCTCTAATTACGGCTTGAGAATTACCATTACAGTAACGATAGTATAAATACACATATATTAATACCATGGTATGTTAGCTATTGACGTGTAGATGTCGCTACTGGTATCGTTTTAAAATAATCAAAATATTTGTTTACTCGCTTAAATGTCATATATTTATTTTGAATTTTGACGATATTCTATCGACCTCTGGAACTGCAATTGGTAATTTCTTTTTTGTTATAATGGTACTTCTATATCTATTTATACTATACAGTTACCATAGATAAAATGTAAGCCTGCCATTTTTCAGTTTGTATACCGAATCCCACTAGTTTGGTTAAAGTAAATTACCGGAGTGTTAGCTTTAAAACAAACCATCGTAAGTCTTGATAGGGTAGATAGGTTTTTAAATTATGATAAATAGCCACCTTTAACACTTAGAATAATCTTTACTCGTAAACCAAGCTCCTAGAAAAAAAGTCACTTGATTTTTTGTCTTTTTTTAACCTCTCTTATCACCCCTAAAAGTTTTTCTCATAATCGGTGGCACACCCTATTTATATATATATATATATATATATATATATATATATATATATATATATATATATATATATATATATATATATATATACATACATATATACAGGGTGTCAACAAAATAAATACACAAAAAAAATGTCCCATATTTTTTTGTAGAAGTTTAAGCATACTTGGTGAAAAAGTAATTATGAAAGCCTAAGCAGCCATCTATTTTAAAAAATGCGTACTTAATACAGATTTTAAAATTGTAAAATGTATCCTTTTATCTAATGTAAATGCGAGGTTATTGCTATTAATATGCAGAAGGAGTAAATTCGACTAAAAAATAAAATTTTAAAAATTTAATTATTTCAAACTTAAAATATACATTCGGTGAATGTGGAGGACACAAAATGGGCCCCAGATAGGCCATCCATCTATCTGGGTATGCGTCATTCAAGTACGCACTGACAGTTACTTCACAGTATTATTGGGTCTTCCAGTGCTACTACCACCAAAACCTCTGCCACATATTCTTTCTTTCGAGTAACATTCGTATAGACTCTGGTGAATATCGTTCCTTTAAAAGGGCTGCATGAAAGCCAAGGCTTCATGAAATCACCAAACAAACAAAGTTCAAATCAGTATTAACAAAATTAATAGTCCAATCATGCAGGCGGGTGTCATCGTTTTAACATTGATTCAATATCACTTTCTCGCTCGGTCGCACTTAACTAGCTCAAACTCTCCTTGTCCCGCATATTAAAATTTTATTCTTTAGTCGACTTTTCCTTTTGCATATTAATAGCAATATCCTTGTGTTATTTTTTTTAAATATTACATCTTAGGTACTACCTGCGGGCTTTTTACTACCTTTTTTTAAATGTAATTTTGAGGGCCAAATAGCTCTACTATAAGGTGTGTCAGACTTATCCATTTTTTTCTGAGACACCCTGTATATATATATATATATATATATATATATATATATATATATATATATATATATATATATATAAAATTTACGGTGTTCCTTATTTATAAAATTGTCGATATCTAACAGAACATCCCCTTGAAATGTGAGGTTATGCGACAAACCTAGACTACAAATATTGGATCAATCGAAGATGGTTTAGGGGTCGAGACTTGAGCGCGAATGTTGTTTTTTTTTGTTAATATTTCACTTTCGAACGACATTTGATGTTTGAAACCTACCAGCAACAGTGGCCCATAATCTATACAAATGCACGTATACAACTATGAAAGCACACGATGGGTGGGTTTAAATTTCCCAACAAACCACAAACGCTGATCCACTTATATTAGATTGCGGAATCTAAATCGATAGTTTGGTATAATCTGTCGCGCTTTCTTTCGGTGTCTTTTTCAGGATCCATATCATCATTATTCGTTTACTCAAGTGACTGCAATTTATTAACCTCTAGATGAAGTGAATTGTTCTCACAATGAGCAGCATCACAAGCTAAGACGTTTTCTTCAAACAGTAACGTCTTTCCCAAACAGTAATTTGTCCTTCTCCGATTGCCACATAAACCTTCAATTTAATTCTTAGAGTCTTAATAGCTCGATTTATTTTCCACTTTACAAAAGCCTCATCAATATCAGTTGGTATACTGAGCGGAATATTACGACCCATTTTTGATTTAAATGCACCGCGCGCTGTAATTTAAAGATGTGATGTCGACCAGGAATCTTCAGTTGCTTACCAATTAAATTGGCTTTAGAAATTAGCCTCCGGCGTTACCATACCAGTTGATCTAGTAATGAGACATTTGCTTATCTGGGGGCTTTTCGATTTTCTCGTTTCGCACAGATTTTCAATAATTCCTTGGAAATATCCCGCAAATTCCAGACATTCATGAAACATTTGTTCGAGATTTTTACCCATTTTTGATTAAAATGCAACATGCAATATATTTTAGCAATGTAATGTTGACAAGGAAGATACAATAAGCTTTGCTCCAGCTTCTGATGTTCCAGGTATCAAAGCAAGCCGCCATGACACCGCCAGCTGCTCTTAAATCGATTAAGCTTTAGAATACCGCAGCAGCTATTTCCAAACCAATTAATCTCGATATTTGGGAACCTCAATAATTGTTTCAATGTTGCCTGACTCCGGCCAAATATCATAAACTCCCTTCCTCATACGCTGCGAAAAAGGAATCCTTTGTTATCTTCATCAGTTGTCATGGACAAATCATTGATATGTGCAGTAACGAAAATATCAGCATTTTGTCTTGCACGGTAGACTTCCGAAGCCTAGTTTTTTATTTTTTAAAAAAATGTTCTACCCATCATGCAATTTTTCCAATTCTTCGTTGTTTTAGTGCCAAAATATTTGCTAAGTGGTTTTTAATATCTTTGATGTCAATCATCATTTGGGCTGAAAAAAATTTTTGTGTTCGTTTGAAAGTGAAAAATTGAAAAAAACATTTTTTCGATCTTTTCACTCGACTCGCGATCTTTAAACTCATTTTTGTACCCAATACTTTTTATATAGGTTTTTAGGGTAACCATACATTTCTAGAAGGTTTTCTTAAGATATATCTACAATTATTCCTTCAATACAAACTAGGATCACCCAGATATATATATATATATATATATATATATATATATATATATATATATATATATTTATATACATATTTTACAGTATAACCTGTATTAAATGCATTAATTCGATTTGCTACAAATGTTAAACCTAGTTTTCTTCAATGTCATTAAGGATATATCTGAAAAAAATAATGTTTTATAGGTTGTGGCCCCTTGATCAAAATTTCAAGTTCTTTCAAGGAGTAAATGTGGTTTTATTAATAAAAAAATATGGACATATGAAGAAACTTCAGTATACTTTGCTTTTGCCTCCAAAAAACATTGACCTTTTCTAGCCAGGTCTAATTTTTTTCTCGATTTAAATTTCGTATTAAAATTGTTCTTTGCTGACTAATAGCTTGCTTTTCCAAAAAATAATCCCACTTCCTTTAGGACGCGGGAAATTTTCAATAGCGGCTACTCCCTCAAGTAACGATATAACGATATCGTTGATTGCTTGTTTGAATTGTTGAAAAACAGTAGAAACGCGAGATATTTTTAAAAGAATTCTTAAAATTAATGAAGATCATTTAGTATATTTATTGCCAAAAGCACCTTTGATTCATTATCTAACGGAACGTCTCGGCCAATTTCATAAATGCTCTCAATTTCGTTTTTACTTAAACCAATTTGAAAGAATAGAAACATTAAATGAGCTCTAAAATAGTTACAAAATCCAAGTTTATTTCCAAAATATTGCTAAAAGAACTATGACGCCGCAAAATTACATTTTCCTCGCCATCAAAGCATTTTCAAACTGGGATTTTGAATATTTTACAAATAAATTTGTAAAAATAACCTTAAACAATGAAAAATAACTTCTAAAGAGTTTTTACGGTTTACCTTCTTAACCTGGTAATCGATGTTAAAAATTAATAAATTTCTAATTCAACGGTCTGAATACCTTTAATTTAAGTGGTCACAACCTATATAAAGCATTTGAATTATTTTATCCTTAATTTCATTTAAAGAAACAATTAGTACATATTTTAACCACGTTTCAAAATATCGCCTAAATGTCTTCTATAGATCATACTGTATATAAAATAATATTATAATTATGAAAACAATGTATTTACAAAATAATATCATTTTTGGATAAATTGCGTTTACTAATTTTGTTAATTTGTTTTTGTTTTAATTTGTTTTTTTTTTTTAACTATTTAGCAGCTAATTTAGTTAATTTAAGTTATTAGTTGTCACATTTTTAATTTAAATTATTTTCAAAATTTTAAAAGTATTTTGAAATTATTAAAAAAAAAAAAAATGGTGGAGTTTTTTTTACAATGTATTTAATTTTTTTAGTTAAATTTTTTTATTGACTTAAACTATTTATTTTTACAGTTTTTAAATATGGCGTCTGTTTTTATGCGAATATTTAATTTAATCTGTATGATGCTTTTGATTGGACACTGGAGTGGTTGTTTACAATTTTTAGTACCTATGTTACAAGGTTTCCCATCTAATTCATGGGTAGCCATTAATGAATTACAGGTATCGTATATATGTATATATTGCAATAATACCGTAATGGTTTAGTTTAGAAGATAACGCGTAACATTGATTCCGTTCTAAAATATCAATTTGTTTGTTTAAATATTTGTCAGGAAGCATACTGGTTAGAACAATATTCATGGGCATTATTTAAAGCAATGTCACACATGCTGTGCATCGGTTATGGAAGGTAATAAAATATTTTTTTTACATTTTTTAAAGTAAATTTAATAAAGATCATCATCATATTTTCATTCGATTCGTTATTTTTTTTTTTTTTTTGTTAATTATATAAAGTATCACTCGACATTAAAAAATGTCAATGTGCTTGAATTAAAAAGAAATTTGTTGTGCCTTATCTATATCATTTTATGTTTTTTTTTTCAGATTTCCTCCTCAATCACTAACCGATATGTGGTTGACTATGCTTTCGATGATATCGGGCGCTACATGTTATGCTCTATTTCTAGGCCATGCAACAAATTTAATTCAAAGTTTGGACTCAAGTCGACGACAATATCGGGAGAAGGTAAGTTGTTTTTTTTCCGTAAATCTTTAAATCTATACTGTTAATGTTAAAAAAAAAACATTAATCTCATTTCGCCGTTATCTAACATTCAACATACTTTTTGGCATGTGTCACAAAATCTCCAATTACGTCAACACAATAATATCACTTAAATGTCAAATGTTTTTGAAATGACGACGAAAAAGTAAAATACCTCCAAAATACGGTTATCTTATCGACCAACACGTGTTTTTACTAAAATACTACTGCTTATATAATTAATCATGTTATTTTCCTCTTTGGGTCTCTTTCTTAGTATTTTCTTTTGTTTATTTTGCTTATGTATGGTATGTTCTTATGTTATTGTACGTATACAAGAAATACTGTAAAAATGACATTGAAGAATGAATTATTTAGTTATTATATAAGTTTTTCAATGTCAATTAAAATTTTTTTTATCTGCATTGGAAACGTGCTCTTACACACATACACACGCACACTTAATAGTGTACCAAAAAACAAATGAAATACTAAAATGGCGACAGCAAATAAAATAACAAAAATATTACATAACGGCTCACTAAAATAATGAAATTTAATAATGAAAATTTTAATTTTATCAACAATGGAGCATGGTAAAGCAAAAATTCTATTGAAAAAAATGAAAATTATTTCGAGGCTCATAAAATATTAAATACTCAAAACTATTATCATTGGGATTTTGCCTTTTTTTCATTTTACTTCGTATACCGTCTCATTTAACCGAAAAATTAACAATCGTTTACAGTTAGTTTTGTATATATGTGTACTTAGTACCGTTGTTTGTAGTTTTGACCGAAAAGGTTTTTTTTCGATATGTAGAAACGGTACATGGGAAAATATGCATATATAAATATGCTACTATTGACGATGTTTACGTGGGTAGTTTGGCAAAACTAATTTAACTTTACTATGTTTTAGAATAACTTAGGAAGACGTTCATGGAATTGTTTATAGTTTAGCCTTCTTTAATATATAAACAAGTTAATATTTACTTCTCCCAGTCCATTGTTTTTGGAAGATTTGGCAAAAAAAACCGTATGTATCTTTTTAGAGTAGCGGTTCAGAAGTAATGTCGTAGACATACCGCTGGCTTTGAATCACTCGAATCAATTAAGTGGAAATAAATACAAATTATGAATCGGCTGGTTACAACTTGAAACCGTCTAAACAATTGTAAATTTGATCAATTTTACTAACGACACAATTAGATACTCCTCATACCAGAGCTTCCAAAATATTTGTGCAATTTGTTATACAAGTCGCTATCTTGTCAGCTGTTTTAGATTCAATACTCAAACCATAATATAAATACACATAATACTACCATTATATGTTATCCCATTGACGTGCTAGATGTCGCTACTGGTATCGTTTTAAACTAATCAAAATATTTGTATATGTATAATCGCCTAAATGTCATATATTTATTCTAAATATTGATTATATTCTATCGACCCGACATCTGGAACATCAATGGGTAAACTGTATTTTTCTTATGATGGTAGTACTATATGTATTTATTTTATGCTCAATCATGCACAGGGAGCATACAGAACATGTTGATTGGGCTATTTAGTTCACCGGACATTATTGAATCATTCTCCATCTTCTGAGATCCAACTCAGGTGTTTTGGTCAAATGATGTCCTACGAGAAAATGCCATGGGTTTATTGGATCAGTTAATATTGTGTTCACCTCCTCCATTGTTTGAATAGTTTTTCCGATTACGCAAATTTAGCTGATTTTACCGCGGCTTCCCATATATCTCCAATATAACTTGCGCACTTGGAGGAATAAAATTACAGGCGATATAATTTCTTGCAATTGTATTATATGGGTTTTCAATTCTGCCTTCAACTATAAAAACGGTGAATATTAACAGCGAATGAGGCCAATGACCCAATGCTCGTCAATGATCCTCGTTTGCTTAAATTTAGCTAATGAGGCTTCTTCCACCGTAACTGGAAGTTTTGCAATTCGTTGGCAAACATGGCACGACTAGCTCGCTTTGCTAGGGTTTATATGGTGCTTGTCGTTATTCGTTGCGTGGCACTTTATCCAAAATTATCGAAGTTTCATGAAGCTCAACTTTGGAGGGAGGAACATATCGTAAAAATCTGCATATTGATCTGCGACAATTAACATCGATGACAGTACGTTTTGGTAATCGTAATGATAATTGCGATAATATCAAGGCGTTGCCTTCCAAAATCTTACAAGGATTGAAAAACTTTTGGTATTCTATAAATATTCAGCACTGTAGTTAGACCGGTTGGTAAGATTGAGTGCAGTTGAAAAATAAATAGTTGAAAGATTAGGCTATCATTTTTGATCCATTTTTGCCGTTAGTTGGCATCCAATTCGTTGAGTTAACCGCAGTCAAATATAAAATGATTTTATACGCTTTGTAACAAAACAAAAATTGATACAAATTAGATTTTAAAAAATTTGATTAAACATTACAAATCAGTTGAATTAACCGTTTTATGACAAATACGTCACATAATTACCGAAAATCTAATTTATATACACTTTATTTGACACAAAACTTTAAAATTAATATAAAGTAGATTTTAAAAATTTTTATTAAAAATTACAAATCAATTGAATTAACTGTTTTATGACAAATATGTCACATAATCGACGAAAATCTAATTTATATACACTTTATTTGACACAAAACTTTAAAATTAATATAAATTAGATTTTAAAAAATTTGATTAAACATTAAAAATCAAATTTGTTTTATGACAAATACGTTCATCTCTATTAGAAGCTTGCAAAATTATTTATTTCATTCGTTCGATGTCTTACCGTCTGGTTATTCCACTCGGACTTCGAATTAAATTTTCCTTATACATAATCTCAAACATTTTAAGACTCTGATTCTGACCAGGTTCGATGCACCAATCAATAAAACAAGTCGTAATATCTTTTCACCATTTCTAAATAATGCTGATGTTTATCTTAATTGTAAAAATTGTAATTTCCTTCTACTTTACCGTTACGTAGGTATTTAGTGTTATAATGATTTTTTTTCTGTCCAGTCATCTAAATTTTCCGATTTTTTTTTATGTAGGTGATGCGAAGCATAAAGAACCGATAGTTCTCTTTCTGATTTGCTATGGTTAAAGTCAGTGTGTTGTAGTCAAAGAGTACTGTAATCTGATTGAAATTAATTTCCATAATTATTGGCAATCCTAATTTATCCTACAAACTTGGAAAGTTATTACCATCCTTCGTATAGGGCATTCATCTGATCGATCTCTAAATCGTATCACACGCTATCGGGTAAGAACATCTCTTCAAACTCAATGCCCCTTTAAATTATTGATACTCCTATGTGCAGTCATTTGATGCTGTATTTCTTTGAACTCTTAGAAAATATTAAAGGTGTTCGATTTGTTCTTAATAAAATATACAGACATTTTGCGGCTACTTTTTTCAAATGATTCAACTGGCATTGGTTCACACAAGTCGGAGTGCACCAGTTCTAAAACTCTTAAGGCCCAAAATTTGCTGTTTTAATGAATGGAAAACGGCTTGTTTTCAAACTTGTCTTAGTGACCACAGACAAAATATATCCCGCACCCACAAAATAATTCCTCAGTTTGATCAAACTGTCGTGATCTAGATGTGCTAGATGCCATTATTTTTGTGAATTGGCAGTTCTGGCCATTAAATCTCTACATTCCAGCATTCACTTTTTCCTCTACTTACTGTTTATGTCGAAAACTTTTGCATTTGTGTGCATTAAACCGACTCGGGACGAAAATAACGTCGTAATCACAGTTAAGATTATTCACTTAAAGTTGAAATGGAACATCACCTGTCAATCCAGCTTTTAATTTTGATTTATTTGCAATGGTGACCGCTCTTGCAAATGTCACTGGTTTGATTTTCCATCCAACCTTGCTCACATGTCATATGTGCGTAAAGGCATTGTCATCCCTTTTTCTTTTAATTCAACTACTGTGCCTGTGAAAACATCATCTACCTAGAAAATGTCTATATCATCGCCTGACAGCCTTATCATAGTTTTTAATATAATATACAGCTCTATTGGTTGATCTTTTGAGGTTCTCCGAATATTTGTTGATATTAAGTTTGGCATGGTCCATAATATAAATACACATAGTACTACCATCATAAGAAAAAAACAGTTTACCCATTGATGCTCCAGATGTTGGGTCGATAAAATATCTTCAACATTTAGTATAAATATAAGACATTTAGGCGATTATACATATAAAAATATTTTTATTATTTTAAAACGATACCAGTAGCGACATCTAGCACGTCAATGGGCTAACATACCATGGTAGTACTGTGTGTATTTATATTATGCGTGGTCCAATCGAATCCAGTGGTGTCGCTGTTCAGTGGTGTTGCTTCCAAATACCTTGATTAATTTCATCATGTGTCCAAGTGATTCGTAATACATTATCTTCATCGATAAATGTGCATTTACTAAATTTGATGCTTTTTTGTATTGGTGCCATGGTCAGCAGAAGTCACTTAGACGATAACCAATTCTGAATAACTTTTACATTTGAGGTACATATCTCTTCCACGTCCTCTTTATGTTTTGCACCCAACAAATGCCACATCATGTGCAAAACTAACAACTTTTACTTCTTCTGGTATCGGCAGTTTAAAAATGCTTGCATGGCATTCCATTACGTAGCATTGAGCACCGACTCTTGTAGTATTTCACACCGGTTATTTTGTGCTTCCATTGCTCTCGTATTTTAAAACTATACTTTTAAAGTAATTAGCCACCAGCACTCCCGCCTAGTCAATATCATCGTAGGTAATTACCGCATAATATTTTTGGGAACCTCCCTTCAATCTGACACATGCGTAATCGCTTCTTGTGCCTTAACTTAAAGCGTAAAGCGTGCCTTACACTAGTGTATATCTTCACTCAATTCTTGAAAGCTCATTGCTTGCTTGCTTTGATGGAATACTTAGAACTTAGCGAAAATCACAATATTGTTATCGTAAATCGTATTTCGTTCCGGGTCTTGCAAGTTAATATAAGCGTCTAGCATGGAAGTATTTTTTACGCAGTGCGCCTATTTCATATTTGTTTTAGGTGACATTCTCTGCTATTTGATTTGGAAGGCTTACCACTATCATTTGTTTTGCCCGATAAGAAGCTTTTAGCGTTTTTGTATAATTTTGTCTACCTTTTATTTCAACCACCAGCGATTTCATAGCCTGAAGTACTTCGTCTTGTTTAGTCACTGCATCAAAATCAGGGCCATTTTCTAGGATTGGAAATATCTGTTTCCAGTACTTTCCACCTTTAGCAAAATACCTTCCTGTGTAATATTTGGCGAATATGAATAACTTTTTTTCCTACACCAGTAAGTCCTGATTCCTCCTAAACTTTTTTTAAGAATTCAGTAAAAGATACAGCTCTTGTTTTTAAGTCAAAAACACATCCGACAGAGGCGGACGTTTTCTATTTCTTTTCCGTGTTTTTACTGCTACTTTTTGCCATTCTTGTATATTTCCTTTATCACCATAAAGGAGATAAAAGATTTTATACAAGATCTTCTTGATCAGGATCTATATGTGATGGAGAAACGCAATTAAAGCAAACATTTTTAGCTTACAATTTCTCACACTTATAATTTTTTTTGTGTAATAAACAGTGGGCATATATTCGATTCGGCACTAGCAAGGAAATCTTCCTTGAAATTTTCTTTGAATGTAGTAAAATGTCGAATAAATTTTTTGTGTTTACCTTTAAAGCATTTTCTCATATATTAGAAATTCTTTGCATCGAACAAATATTTCATACTATCAACGGATGCGGTGAATGGGTCCTTAAAGAATTGTAATTCTTTGCCTTTGTAATTCTTGTAAACAAGAAAAACTTGTATGCTCACTCCAATATTGTTGACAACAAACTAATTGATGGCGCACAAAGTTTTCTTATTTCATCTTGCAAAACGAAATAAAAAAAGTTTGGAAATGTTTTTCGTTTTGTTTTCGGAAATGAAAATTGTTTTCATTTAACTTTTCACATGTTTTCCTACGAAAATGAAAAATTGCATTATTCGGTTTTATGAAAAGTGTCAATTAACTTTTTAAGGTAAAATGTTGGATAGATAAAGAAATGGCTTTGCAAAAAGCTGCAAGTCTCAAAAACTGGATAGATGGAGAAACATTAAAATTTGATTAATATTTTGGGCCAAACCACGTTCAAAGCATTCATCTTGTGAATTGGTGTATTGTTAACAATTTCGACCAACGTTCAGGTAATGACTTTTCCTATTTTTACCCTAAATTAGCATTTTTTTTTTTTTTTTTTTTTTTTTTTGTGAAAGAAATCGTAAGTTTACATTTCTGAATTTATTTCGGTATACGATTAGTGAGTATAGTAAGGGTTGAAAAAAGGTTATGGTAATGATAAAGTTGGGATATTTTATACAGTATCGATTTTTGGATAACATTAGAATTTAGATGAAATTTTATTAACTTAGAATTTAGTCAGCGTTGTTTTGGGTTTTCATCGAGCTCGGTGAAGATTTTGACATAGTATAGTCTGTGCTCCTTCTTAAGTTTTTAGTACATTATTTACATTATTTACAATACTGTAAAAGTCGAACTTTTAGCATTTGTAAGGTTTCACTTTGTCAAAAACCCATTATTATAACCCATTTTCAAAGCAACCTTGACACTGTGAGGAGAGTTTCACATCGCTATAGGCACTTGCTTAGCACTTGCTAGGCTTATATTATTTCATGAACATAACCAATGACGACTTGTCAGTGCTCTATAGCATTGGTGATGAGAGCCTCTTATAGCTACGTAAATAGTCAAATAGTGATGATAATCATGTGTGTTGATTATAATTTTACGTCCAAAATATCGGTAAAACTTATCTTTTCACAAATGTTAAACTATGGCAGAAAAGATAGTTTAACTTACTGCTTTATGTCTTGTAAGACCCCAATGCTGTAAATCAACCTCTTTTTAAAATAACGTTTGGATGCAGTTCCAGAACTCTCTCACCATAAACAGATATTCATGTTGTTACAAATGTGGCATCGAATTTAATCCTGGCAAACCACGTTGAAAATTATCCTTGAGCTTACTACGAAGATCCATACTGTCAAATAGGCTTTTTGAGGTAGTGAATATTTGAATTAATTAATACTTCATAAAACTATAGTACTCGATCCAATACAATTTATTTTATTATCCTTATTGCGATAGTACGGTGGCGGTCTAGAACTCTTGTTCTCGAATGCTTTTTTCTCCCCTCTTGTTTTTCATCGGCTACTACAGTTTTTTTTCGTTTAGTTCGTGACAGCTGGACACAGAAAAGTTAGAAGACATAAAAACGAATATCATAAATCAAAATAACGGTAAAATCACGAGTGAAAACCTTAAGCTTGGGTTCAAAACTGGACCCAGAAACAGCAAGGGTGTTCAAAGGGTCATAGAGGTGTCGCCAAGAGCCCGAAATACTCTTCTAAATAAACGCAGAGTATACATCGGGTGGTCTTCGTGCAAAGTTTCCGACTATGTCAGAACCTGAAGGTGCTTTAAGTGCTATATATTTGGACATATTGCTAAGTTCTGCAAAGTACTAAATAAAATTTGTGGACACTGCGCTGAGGTCGGACATGACCACAAATCGTGTCCAAAAAAAGCGGAAGGGGCTAAGTGTGTGAGCTGTAAAAGATTCAACATAGCCTACGACCATTCCTCAAAAAGCAGGATATGCTCAGTTTACAAACAGACTCTGAACTTAGTCGCACGCAAAACTGTTTATGACGATTAAAGCCCACATAAACCGTCAATTAAGAATTGTCCATCTTTAATAACAACCTAGAGGTACTAAAAGTCTCACAATTCTGCTACTCACATTGTGTATGTGTTGAAGTAAGATCTGCTCTGGATAACTTATCTAACCAGCATTTACTTTCAATACTCAGAGGACACAGTGGAATAAATCAATAGGCTTGATAAAGTTATGGAAGGTGTCAGTCCAAATTATGGCATAATAAGGACACAAATGATCAAAGAATTCTCGTAGAAGAACTTGTCGCAAGAAGAGACCTCTTTTTTATAAACAAAGAAGGCCAGCCAAGTACCTATTGCCACAATGGTGAATCAAATATCGACTTAACACTTGTGAGTGGAGGGTTGCTGAGGAAAGTAACGAATTGGAAAGTAAAAGAAGATTGGACTTCCAGTGATCACCGAGCAATTGTCCTGACACTAAATTCTGTAAGCGCTCAAAATAGCAATGAGTCCTCAGACCAGGTTCCCCGTTATGCACTCAAACGTGCTAATTGGAAAAAGTTTGACAACCTATTGGAAGTATCTTGGCAAGGATGGTCAGAAAATATAACATGCTCATCACATGAGGACGTTAACTTTATAGAAGTAAAAATCACGAGCAAAATAATCGGTGTCTGTGACAAAAGTACGCCACGTAAACGTGCACATAAAAGAAGATCACCCTGGTGGAATAACACCCTGACCACCAAAAAATCAACAGTAGCGAAGGTGCGTAAGATATATATAAAAAAGGAGCCCGCAGTAAGACTGTTAAAGAAAATGCATTACAAAGAGTGCCGTAAAGAATACATGAATGACGTGTCTAAGACTAGCCAACTTAGTTAATGCAGTACCATGGGGTTTCGTATATAAATTCTGTGCTGGGAAACTAGAAACTCAAGAAGTTTTAAGCACTTTAACAAACAGCGATGGTCTGACAACTACGTGTTGGAAGGACACCACAAATTGTTTGTTGAGTGCACTGCTTCCTGATGACACTGAGACAAATGACACAGAAGCGAATAAAGAGGTAAGACTGCAAAGTATGTTGCACCAAGAAATTGCGACGCGGAAGTATTCAGTGATGATAAAACTACGGAAGCAATAATGTCATTCAAACCTGGAAAAGCACCCGATCTTGATAACATCGAAGTCGAAGTGGTACAAAGAGCATGGCCTAAAATAGGGCCCAGTATCACGAGTTTCCTAAACGAATGTCTTAAAAAAGAAATTTTTCCTAAAGCTTGGAAAAGCGGTAAAGTAATTACTGGCAGGCTAATGTACGCTTGAGAGTAGTGGAAGGTACAGTGACAAACAGTTCGGATTTAGAGGGAATCGGTCCACAGAGGACGCTATGGTGAGAATTATCGACATAGTCAAACAGTCTGAGCAAAAATATGTTCTTCGTATATTCCTTGACATATCTGTAGCTTTTGACAATCTGTGGTGGCCTAGTATATTATGAGTGAGTTAAAAAAGAGGGCTGTCCAGCAAATCTTTACGCCATTATTAATAACTACTTTTCTGATAGATTCGTCAAATTTTGGCACACTACAGAAAAATGTGACCAAAGGATGACGACAGGGGTCCGTTTTGGACCCACACCTCTGGAACATCGAATTCAATAGAAGCATGAACGCCAGTGTCCAAGAAGTAGCATTTGCGGACAACAAAGTATTACTCCTTGCTGGAAACTCATGACAAAGCATTCAGGAATCAGCGCAGAGTGCTATTAACAAAATGACAGTGTGGTGCTTCAGCAATAAGATGCAGCTTTCGTCAGCCAAAACAGTTATGATCCAACTTAAAGAATCACTCGACATCAGAAGACCACCTACAATGTCTATGAACGGAGCGAGGGTCAAGATGATCAAAACTGTTAAATGGCTTGGGTGTGGTTTGGGATGGACTTTGACGAAATGCTCGGAGTCTCGTCGCATGTCAAAAGGATTGCAGAAAGCAGTAAGAAAGTTATCTATGCACTAAAAAGATAAGCCAAAGAAACTTGGGGTCTTAAACAAAAGACACTCAAGATTATATATGAAGGTCTTGTGGTTCCATTACTAACATATGGTTGTGCTGGGTGGGTCGGCAGAATGAACTGTCACCACTGAAGATCATTGATAAGCGCACAAAGGGGAATCCTTATTGGTATTACTAAGGCTTACAGAACTGTATCAACCGAAGCACTTCCTGTGCTACGTTAGACTTACGTTAGACTTACGTTAATGATGCCCAGAAGCATCATGGCTTTTAAAAGGTTCTGTGACACTTCTAACCAATAGATAGTGTCAAGTTCCCGCTAAAAGGACACTAGACAGTGCACTAACATGCACATGTCAAAGTACTAATCAGACGTGACAGGGACGGAAACAGGTTTAAGAACCTGGCTAAGCATACTAAGAACAATTAGAAAGACCAAGCACGACGGTGCGAGAATGTATAAAGACTAAGTCAAGGTGACATTCTTAAGCATAAAACGTCAAATGATTAATATGATATATGATGATAAAAAGTTCGGCCATATCTGATGATGCATCGTCTTCGATCCACTCGTCGTCGTTGGATTCTGTACCATCCAATTCAGGCTATGAACTGCATCAAGGTTTTATTCTGTCAGACAAATAGATGGAACTGAATTTCCAGGATTTAATTTTCATCTTTTTGATGTCTTCAATCACATAGCACTCGTTTCCAAGTGTTTTGACCACCATATATGTTTACGAAATTTTGGTTCTAATTTGCGAAATTCACCTGTTAAAGGTTTTTCATTCTGGATGACTATTAAATTAAATCGCCTTTGGCATATTTCTTCATTTCGGCGTGCTTTCGGTTGAATTCATCCCAATCATTGGCATTTTCGACTGAAGTAAAAATAAATGGATGCCATTACGTTCACAATATTCATTGAAGTCTTAAGAAGTAAAAGATTTACCACGACCACTGACGATATTTGGTTCGCAAGTTCACAAATTAATTATTGGTACTGTCTTCGTATTTCGAACGGCTGTGACAATCACAAATTTACTGAAAGCATCGGACATCATGTTTCCATGCTTACTTCTCACAAACGGCCCGAGATGGTCGAATATGTATCAAGCAAGACGGTATCGGTTCATCGTTCCGAAATTTAGCAGACATTCAGGTTTTCCTTTTTTGACTTCATATAACAACATTCTACGCACGCCGCAATGAAGGACTTTACATATTGGTGCATTTTCGGAAACTATAGATGTTCCTTAAGTCGTTCAATCGTCTTCTCGGTTCCAAATTGTCCCATATATTATCGTAAAAATGTTATTTGGAATCGAACTGCCTTTGGCACAACAAATTGCAGTTTATCTCCTTCCTTAAGAATTAGTTTCTAGTAGAAATTCAAACTTCTTCATAGCGTAGAATTTTCCTTCTACAGAAACACTCTTTTCTCAAAAATTTTGAGGCCCAAAATGGTATTATTTCGGTTGCAAGGAACTTACACTTGTCTAATCGAAGAGTCAAACCGGCTTGTTTTATGACAGAGAAAAATATATGTAATCGCGATATTCCCTCCTTAACGGTTTTACTTGGTATTACTATATCGTCTAGAAACACAATCACATCTCCAGGGTATACTTTCGAAACAAGTTTATTCATCATGCCTGGAAGAACGGCTGATACGCTGAACAAACCAAAAGGCATCCGATTATATTCGTAATGTCCTTTTGTTGTTTCGAAAGCAGATTACTTCTTTGATGCTTCGCCGACCTCGATTTGAATGTAACTCATCTTCATATTCAATGAACTAAAATATTTGATTCCGGACAAACACGACAGCAGATCATCCACTATAGGTATCGAGTATGGTTGTTTTACGGTAACCTTGTTTATCTGCCTGAAGTCTACACACAATCGACTACCGCCATTCTTCTTATCGACCAAAATAATTGGTGACGCGTACGGAGAATCGAAAAGTCGAATAATGCCACACTGTAATAATTCATCCACAATATTCTTGACGATCGGCCTTTTTGCGAAAGCGATGCGGTATGGTTTAATATTAATAGCTGTTTTGGCGGTGAGCTTAATCTCCATTTGATACACTTGAAGCGGAACCATCGGGATATGACGACAGCAAAGACTTCTCTTGACATTGTTCGGTTTCACTAAAACCTTTTCCCATATTCAAATTTTTAGACATCTGGATCGTAATATTACATTAAAAAGTGTCACGGCCCACCAATACATTTTCGGAGAAAATTTGTCCTCAACGACTAGAAACTCTGAAAAATAGGAATTGTTGCAGCAAAACCCGTAAGTACAATGGAACAATCAAACTTCGGTTTTAAGTCTTTGGCGACTGAGTTACGGACCAAGGCACGTTTGCTACCAGGGTTAACAAATGACGAAGTCCCATTACCATTTTTCTTGATTTCTTTAGAAATGCAATCAACGACGGCGGCATCATCAATTTTAACGATATTAGGTTTGGTAAAATTTCTTGATTCGGTAGTTCTTCGTTTTCTGGACATGCAGCGGTTTGATGTGTCGTCCGGAGGCAATTCATGCAGCGTTCTCTTCTTTGTGGTTTATTGCCAAATGTCCCGGGTTGAAACAACTGTAGCATGTCAACGATTTAGGATCTGCATTTCTTTGTGACGATGGCTTCCCATAATTTGACGGTGTGGTCCAATGATTGTGGTGTTGATAACGGTGTAAATGCTTGAGTTTTCGGCAGAGCATTAGACCGTTGCAGAGGGAAATATTCGTCGAAATAATGGACTGTAATGGACGTATTCTCTGATAGCAGCCAACAAATTATTACAATTCCAAAATGGCCTAGATATTTGCTTCTTCAAATCATCGTGATTGATTCCATTTATCGTACGTCTAATTATACAGTCATCTAGGAGTTCAGCTTTTCGTCCCAGAGACAATATTTTATAACAATACTCCCCTGGAGTTTCGTGAAATGTACACTTGGTCTCCATTATTGCTATATGGATATCTGCAAAATTCACCAGCAATACTATGGATGAGTGGAATCGGTATACCGGGCAAATTAGTGCAAAATGCAACGACGCGACACTCAGTCACTACGCATTCGTAGTCTGCATCGGCGCAACACGGTTTGATGTTGCATTGCTATTTACACACGGCTGACTGGGTACCTTCGAATAAATTTGTTGCTGCGGAATAACAGAATACGCTAATGTCACAGCGGATAAAAACGGATTTACCCAATTTATTTTCTTCTGATTAGAATCGACTATATGACCATACCTCACTGATATGTCTCTTGTGGCTCGTCTACTGGTGAAACAGATATATTGGTAATTGCGCTTTTATAGAGATGGGTTTCAATAATCATACCTTTTATCCATTTTGGTCGTTGTTGTAACCTTCGCATATATACTCGTTACTCCATTTACTCCAAAAGCCTTATTTCATTTTTTGTATCATCTGGCATCGCAGTTAGTGATGAAACATATAAAAAATGGCCAGGTGTTAAAACTTCAAGATCCTCTACGATATTGGAGATTAGACATAGTGGCCTTGGACTTAAAATAGCCTGAATTGAGCTAAACCGATTTCACACCAGCTTCCCATAACTCACCGAAATGAGATGATGTGGAAGGTTGAAAATGCTAGTAAATTCCTTCTATGACAACTGTGGACATCTCATTAAAGTTGGCTGTTTCTCCTTTTTGTATCCTTTTCAACTGATTATCCTACAAAATTCCTGCCATTGCACTATCTAGTATGTCAGAGTGTAATCTACTCCAAGATATGCACCTTTTAAGGGCCGTAATAACGGATTCTATGGTGAGGTCTGTCACTACCTCTTTATGTATTGTTTTGGTTCATAGGCAAACAAAAATTTACAGCCTTAAAAATCTAGTGTTTAAATGATCATTCCAGCACTGCTGTTTACAATTTAAACCAAACATCACAGCCTGCTGCAATCCGAGGAAAAATACGAAGTTCCTAAAAACGAATTCAAATTAAATATTGCAGGTGATTTTACTATTTTGACAGTTCTTTTGCAAGGTGCTATTTATACCACATCACAGCGTACCTTGGCATTTTAACAGAAATACAACAAAATTAGCTCTTCTGGGGCCGAAAATTCAAATAACACTATATGCAATACTCCGGATGTAGAGAAAATATTTCGCCAGGTGCAGATTTAAAAGGCTGATACAGAGTATCAAAAAATTGTATATCGTACATCAGTAATCGATTAATTTCGCCACTGTCGGGAAACAAAAAAAATTAAACCTCCATTTTTCACTGTAAATCTTTTTGACATCCTAAAAGGTTTGCCATTGGAAGAAAACAGTTTATATGCAACGTTGCCAATCTTACGCACTATAGATTGTTTGCCTGACTTGCAGTTCCCGTTGTCGACTAAGTGTAGGCATTTTTTTTTGTAGGCCTTTTCCATGTGTGCTGCTTTTTGTTGTGATACTCTGAGGCGGTTAAACTTACTAGGAGTTGCAATTATTCACTGGAATGCGCTATTAGGTGATGTCCAAACATCAGATAATTTTACGAAGATGTCGATCCCATTTAAGGTGATCGCCTTTCACATACGATCGCAGACAACGAGAATGAACATTGCAATGCGGCGAGTACCGTGGAGTAAGCATGTGTGTCACACTGAATTCACAGTGGAACACACCTGCTAATTCCATTAAATGAAGATAAGGTCCCAAAAGTCTATAAACAAATGCTGCTTTGGTCTGACTGCTATTATTTGTAGCCCCATTGATGACTGCATATACAGTTTATTATTGTTAACTCGATGATTCTAGTAAGCAGACCCCGTATTTAGAGAACAAGTTGGTAGTCTAGATCTGAATTAATCGCTGGATCATCGAGGTTTATATGCAAAGAGTCCAGAGATAAAATTGTTTTCACGGTTCCTAGTCGTCCTTTATATCAGCTTGTGATGACGTCAACGACCTCCTCGTTATTTTTGAAACTTTTGAGGAACACATTTCCGACAAGAAGTAACACAAATAAATGTCATTCTCCGCAAATGGTAATTGAACGAAATCGTAATATTAAACAAAATAATTGGCGATGATAAAACCAACAACTCAAAAAAATCAACGACAACACTAAAAAAACTTTAGTCCGAATTTTCATATTGCTTTTAATGCTTGTGTAAAAACTTGCCAGTAGCAGCCTGCAGCGTTCTAAATATAGTCATAGTTTATCGAAAGCTTGAGCGATTTCAAAAATGCTGACTTTTTTTTTATCCTAACCAGTTCCCGATTTGAGCTGCGGCTCTTTGAATTTGCTCAGCCGTTTCGAGTTCTTATCTAAACCTGCCCTAATGATCTGGTATTATATTTAACTTTTACACATAACTTTTTCCATTTAAATTTAGTTGGCTAGATTTCTGAAATCTCCATTACTTAGTAATTCTTGGGTTCCAATTTGGTCGTTGGGTATAAATAACTTATTTAAACGTTTAGCAAATATGCTTGCATTGGCCTCACTTCTTGCCAAGTGTAAAACGTTTCAGTTTGCTCACAGCGAGTAATCTGTTGCTTCCGTCGTTGTTAGCCCAGTAAGGTAGTATTAGGATGCAGCATTATTTTCGTTATTTGTGTTTGGCGGAACATGTAGAGACCACTCTTCGGCTATTACAGCCCTGAACTGAGCCCATTAGTATACTGGCTTACTAGAAATCTAGGTGAAAGTGGGTTTAGAACCTGCATGCGTTATTAATACTGGAGAGTGATCAGAAAATAAACTGAAGCACGATTCTGCACGTTACCTTTTGCAACACAGATGTCTATAACTTTTCAAAGATATCTCCCACAGAAATTTTAGTCTTGAGCCTTATTTGATATGATTTTGGCATTGAAGTAAACTAAAAAGATGACACATTGCCTACTACACTCCTCTAGAGAGATAGCAGTTGGACATCAAAAAATATCCCCTTTGTTTTCTGCTTAACGCTGCAACCAACTGGTTCGATGGTGTTACTCTTGAGTAGATTGGAAAAGGTCTCTCTTTAGCCCCACACTCGTCGTCTTCGTTGCTCATGTTTTCTGATGTTGATGAACTTTGTTTATTCAGATGAACATTCTATAACCATTAATCGTTAGAGACCATCCCAAATTATCTCCAGCCATTTTTTCATAAACAAATGTATTATAATTTTAAATAAATTTGCTAAACATTTTCTTCTTCTTAATTTCATTATATAGGTTAAACAAGTTGAAGAATATATGGCATATCGTAAACTTCCACGTGAAATGCGTCAAAGAATAACGGAATACTTTGAGCATCGATACCAAGGAAAATTCTTTGACGAAGAATTAATTTTAGGAGAATTGAGTGAAAAACTTCGGGAAGATGTTATAAATTATAATTGCAGGTAAGCTAAATAAAATTTATTCACTAAACAAATATTTTTAATTATTTATGTAACTTTGAAACATAAATATTTATACAGAGTATATAGTATAGTGTTCCCAAAATACGCTTTCTAGACAACATTTTTTTTACTCTTCTTGATTATTTTGACATTGATTTTATTATTAATTGTTAAAAAATTAAATTAATTTAAAAAATGTTTTTTTTTTAAGATTTCGAATATGTTTTAACATATATGCATACATTTTTATGTATTTGTATATGTTACAGTATGTTGAGTAGAACAGTATACAAGCGAAATATCGAATTGTTACGTATTTTGTAGAAAAATCCTAATAATATTTTGAAAATAAATTACCGCATTGGTATCAGATGTGAAATCTATTGCGGATCTGCATTTTTGATAATACCAAAACTGCATTAATTATAAAAGATCATACGTTTAACTACATTTGTGGCTTGATTGAGACATTTTTTTTAAAGAAGTCCGTAACATGATAGCGAATTATAAAATTTTTTGCGCTGGAACATCAAACTTCCAATTACCTTTAATTTAAGGGGTCGCAACCTATATATAGCATTTAAAACAAAAAAATACACAATACCCTGTATTATTTTTGCATAATGCTTTAGAGCGATTTTCAAGTAAAAATTAACAAAATCATCCGCTTACTACAAAATTTAAATATTTTTAACCACATTCAAAGCGTGTAGAGTGTTTTACAGATCATACGGTGTATATATGAGTAACATGATGAATTATTAAGTGAACTGAAAAATTTTAATAATAAAAAGAAATTAGATCAATATATAAACCAACAACAAAGTATGAAAAAAAACCGTCGATAATTTCTCTTCTTCGTAGATATCATTTGCATGATGGTGGTACATCAGGTTTGGTATATAGGTACATATATATATATATGTATATATATACGGAAATATCCGCCAAAAAAATTTCTACAGCAAAATATGATAAATTTGACCTAAATATTTAAACTATTGTGTTCTTGTAAATTTGTTAGTTAAGATTAATGTTCATAGTTAGTTTTTCTCTAAAATAAAATCTAACAACTACGGTAGATCTGTATAGTTATACAGGTCTTTATAGTCGAAATAAACCTTGGCCCGACCGAAATTAAAAATAAATAAAATTTTACAAAAAACTTCTTAAAAATAATACACTCATGTCTATTATATTTTAATGGTTGCAGAATAATAACAAAAATGTTAAACCATTAGCGTATATTTATTAGGAAAATAGATTGCCATTACATTTCTTTTAGTTTTATGTAGAACTCAAATATAAGAAGGTACATTTTTTTCATAAAGACGTACAACCAACCGTTCGTATAAGTAAGACAAAAAAAACTCCTTAACTATGCAATTTTAAACCCAGAGAAAACTTGAGTTTATCATAATGCATTTTAATTTGTTGTAAAATTATAATTTATGTACCATAGATACTCGTATGAGTAGTACTCGTATGTATATAGGATGATTATAGAAGTGTCATTTAAAAATTTGAAGAGTAAATTTTTTAAGTTCTATGTTTCCGCAGCTGTACGTTGTTAGTTTAGTTACTTAGTTGAATGTTGGTAAAGAACAGCACTCGAGCTTCATAAGTATTATTTTTCAAAAAGAATTAAAGTTTGGAAGTTATTATTTGCACTAACACGTCAAAATACTTTGTAACCGCACCTTAAATTGGCATCTATAAGTAATTTTTATGTTGGCATAACTGGCATAAGATGGAAGCTTTAATGCAGGATGAAAGATGTCAATTTTTGATATCTTTTGAGACACAGTGTCTAAAAAATATGGTTCAGAAAAAGAGAACACACAAATATTAAACTGTATAACTTTGAAAATCTTATCGGAGAGCAACCAATTTAGCTTTATTTGCCTTGTAATTGTATAGGCTATATTTAAGATTTAAGTGGTTATCTTGCATCTGTATTCGTTTAAGAGCTATGAGGGTTTAACGTGAAAAAACCGTTATAAGTATTTTTTTTAACTTAATTTTAATTTGCCTAATTGGTATTCTCTACAATCTCCTAATAAACATTATTTGTACTGTCGACTGAATATATGTTTAATGGGTACCGGTCGAAACTGGAGATTTTACAACTGGATTTGACGAAACAGGATAATTAAAAACTGGATATTTTAAAACGAGATAAGGTGCAAAATGAGATATGGTACAAAACAGGATATTTCGACATGTGATTTAAACTTAAAATGATTTTTTAGGAAAGTTCTGGAATATGGCCAATAAGAAAGGAACTCGGCGAGTTCTTAACCGATTATGATGAAATTCGATATGTAGGATGAAAATGTTGATGAAAATTAATTAATTTTTCTCACATAGATTCTCTAAAGTGAAGAAAAGTTGTATTAAGTAGAAGAATAAAAAATAGATGAAGATAAATTTTGCTGACAGTAAACTCGATCAAGTCAATGATTCTTTTAATAAGATGAAAAAGCAGCACTTTAAAAAAAAACCATTAAGTGAAGGAAAATTCTATTTCTCTCCTTAAAAATATTCAAGTATGGAACCTTACTGGCCTTATTCCTATCAAATCATTTTTAAATCACATTTTCATCTTACATATTGAATTTCATCATAATCGGTTAAGAAATCACCGAGTTCCTTCCTAATTGGCCATATTCCAGAACTTTTCCAAAAAATCATTTTAAAATCTTATTTTCTTCCTAAGTATCGAATTTCATCATAATTGGTTAAGGACTCGCCGAGTTCCTCCCTAATTGGCCATATTCCAAAACTTTCCCAAAAAAACATTTTAAAATCCCATTTTCATCCTACATATCGGATTTCATCATAATCGGTTAAGAACACGCCGAGTTCCTTCCTAACTGGCTATATTCCAGAACTTTCCTAAAAAATCATTTTAAGTTTAAATCACTTGTCGAAATATCCTGTTTTGAAATATCCAGTCTTGTACCATATCTCGTTTTGTACCTTATCTTAATTTTTTTTGCGGTTTTGTATATTTTCATTATTTTTCAATACTTTGAGCTTTCCTTTTTCTCTGGCGGATTAAATATTTTTCATTTCTTGCTATCGCTTTTCTTCTTTAATCCTCAACGAGTTAAAAATTACAAACCCATTTTGTTTTTTTGAACCTTAGATCCCTTTTTTAACGGTGTCACCAGGCAGTCTAAAACTAGTTCAAAGTTAGTTTTTGTAATAGCTAGAGATAGGTACCCCAGTTTTTTTGCGTTTTTTGATATACCTTTGGAATCTGGAATTGATTGATTGATTGATTGATGAGACTGTGAGACCAAGCGCTGCTCAAGTGTACCTGTTAATGTTGTTCCTATTCCCACAGCCTTTGTACATTTAGCAAACGATAGGATAGGAGGGATTTTCATATATTTATATTTCTATAAATATATTCCCATGCATGATAGAAACGACTTGCCTGACATTTACAATTAAATTATTTATTACATCATTAAAAATATGAAATTATAAAGATTTTAATATAAATTAGATTTTAAAAAAATTAATTGAACATTACAATCAATTGAATTAACCGTTTTATGACAAATGCGTCATATAGCTCTCAACAAGTTAAAAGACCGCTACTATCACAAGAAGTTCATAATATCAACTTTTATCAGAACGTTTATGAAACAGGCATAGCTATTCAAAATTCAACCGTAGCAAAGATTATGCGAATATTGGACACATCAAACGAGGTGATCTGAAGTCTCCAAGCACAACATCTGTTGATGCAGAAGTTAGATGAGAATACAAGTTCCCATGATCAAGGCGAACTAATCTAAAAATTGAAATCAAGATTCAAGTCGCTTCTACAAGTTTAGATGGCGAACCGGAGGACCTCACTGCAAGAAAACCAAGAGCTAAGTTTCACAACTTGGATGTAATAGGACGAAAAGGTTTTCATTCCATATTTAAGCGTCCATTCGGATGACGCTGTATAAAATGTGGTAAAAAATGCAACACCCTGCTATACCAAGATGAGGCTTATGATGGCACACCAAAACCTGAACAACCATTTACAATAGAAGAAATGACTAGCTTAATAGCGTAATGCAATTTCTCCGCTTTATTACCAACAGCGATCAATGTAATCAACGTATCAGAAAGAGCCGTGCCATCCAGAACATTTTTGGATCCTGGGTCCCATGACCGCTTGAATTACGCAAAAATTACAAGCCAACTGCCATCACAAAACATAAAAATCAATTTCAATACGAGGTCAGGAATCAACTTCGAGTCTGCTAAATACAGTGTTTGGTTGCATAGTTTCGGAGCCAACCGGTCCGTTACAGAAGAATGAAGTCACTTCCAAGTTATCACTTACCAACCAATACGAAATGGTCGACACTGATAAAAGTTTACTCAGATTTTGCGAATTAGAATCAATCAATGATCAGGAACTCTTGCCTACGGAAGAAGAAACGTTTTGCGAGAATCACTTCAAACAGAATATGAAAAAGGATCTTCATAGTTCATAGTGATAAAGATCTTCACGATTCATAGTGAAAGTTCAATTTAAAACCTCTCCACTTGCCTTAAGAAGATCGGGGTGATTAGGTTTCATTCGTGATCGAGATTTTTCACGACAGTATCACGAGCTCATGTATGAATATGAAACGCTCAACCACATGATTGAGATTCCTTCTTCCAAAGATGTTTGGGAACGAGTTTTACGCATCATGAAGTCCTAAAGGATTCGAGTAATACAACAAAAGATTAGTATTTGACAGTTCAGCCAAGTACAGTACTGAACTCTCGCTAAATCAGTGTTTAGCAGTAGGACCCACCATCCAATCTAGTTTGTACTCTATCATCTTGCGGTTTCCAGAATACAAGATTACTTTTTCTGGCAATGTGGAAAAGATGTATCGCCAAGTGCGTGTCTCTACAAGTACTAAAAAATAGTTTGGATATCATACCCTTCTGAAAACATTCGTCATTTTCGACTCTCAACAGTCACATGTCATATCTAAGGATATTTACGTGGATGACCGAAAGACAGGAGCTGCTGACGAAGACCATGCATCTCGTTTTAAAGAAAGATCATTAAAGTATTTAAAGGCTGCGGTTTTGACCTTATAGAAAATAGAAATCTAACAAAAAATCGTACTATGGATAATTTCCGAGACAATCAAGAACAGTCCAATTAGCTGAAGGTGTACCACAGCTTTGGACAGAAAACCTCAGTTGGGATGAGTCGCTTCCACGAGCCAAACATGTATAGTGTGAGAGAATGGTTAAGGCAAAACTTAAACCTAATTGATACCATTTTTATTCCCAGTTTTCTGACTACCGCATTAGCAGTGCTAAGGTCGAAATGCTCAGATTCTGCAATGCAAGTCAATCTGAAAAAATTTAAGACACGTTCCAGCTGCGGAAAATCCAACAGATTGCGCTTCTAGTAGCTGATTACCAAATAAATTCAAGTCACACGTGATGTGGTGAAATGGATCTACTTGGGTCCATCTCTCATTAGAGCCATCTTAAAGAAATCAAACCTGTCATCACTCTTACAAGTAGGCTTGCCGCCTGTCCTCTTTTGTGGATGACAGTCCTCCTTTCGAAAGAAATTGCCTCCATCCTCCACGAACACAAAAATGTCCTCCACCAGAAAAATAACTATCATATTTTGTAGAGTGCGACCATGGAATGTAAATAACAAAGAGAAGGACTGGAAAAGAACGACAGTACGATGGTGAATGTGAACGAGTAAAGATGGTCGAATGGTTATGTTCAAAGAAAATTAATAATAATAAGAATAAGGAGAGGAAAGCATGTGAGTAGATTATCGACAAGTAAACGCTATAATGGTGAAAAACCGATCGCGTTTAGCGATTATGAAAGATCTACTTCAACGTTTATTTGGAGCTAATTATTTCGCCGTTTTGGATTTATCATCAAGATATTCCAGGTAGCGATGAGTCTAAAATACTCCAAGATTCAATGCCCATAACCGCTTTTGTTAATGCTGATTGACATTATAAGTTTCTAAGGATGTCATTTGGGTAGGCCAATTCCCAGCTATTTTCCAGAAAATTATGAATTAAGTTGTTAACGAGACTAATGGGGAAATAATGGGACATCTAAATGATATGGGAAAATTAGAGCGGTTGTTAGATGTAATAAAGTACCATGGTCTGTTACTTAACCTGGAAAATAGCCATTTCTTCAACCGCAAGTTGGAATTTTTAGAACATGAAGTGTCAGGATTGCATGTTACACCCAGAAAATCAAAAACAGATACCGATGTAAAATTTCTACGGTCGAAAAACAGAACTCAGATACGAT
Source organism: Tipula confusa (assembly GCA_963556175.1). NCBI lineage: Eukaryota > Metazoa > Arthropoda > Insecta > Diptera > Tipulidae > Tipula > Tipula confusa. The sequence goes on from OY744477.1 coordinate 82,584,440, forward strand.
TACCGTTTATGGGATTAGCGGGATTCTTTCGAAAGTTCATGTTTAATATTGTTGCAAAATTTTGGAAGCGGTATCGCGTTTATATTCTAAATTAGGGAATTGCAAAACGTTAGCAATATATCTATGGTTCCATCTATGTTGAACTTGTTCAACAAAATAAATATAATACCAAGAATTTCAATATAATGACGAAAATTACCAGATTACGATTTTGTCATGGAATATCGACCAGGAGTTCAAATGAAGCATGTGGTGGTGTTGAGTTGGAATACAAACGGTGCGGAAGAACTAATGCATTTGGCCAGTTCAATTGTTTGTCATAATGACGCAGGACGTATAAATTAGTCCTAGAAAGATCAAGTAGAGATTCGACTATGGGATATGTTAGAAGGCATTAAAGATGCTCCAGAGAAATTTTTTGTTTCCAAGAATGACAATGTATGGCAGCTTGCGAGTGGAAGAATAAACAAAAGCACTATCAAGACAAAAGGAAGGGGAATTACATCCGATTGATAAGATACCAATATCATTCAATACCGTTCATATCGACCTGCTTGAACCCTTTTCTGATACGTTTATATACGTGTAAGTTGTTCCAAAGCTATTGTGAAACAACCACAACGAAATAAATTGCTGTTAAGGAAATTAATCGAGCTGTGCGGTTAACAATAAAGAGACATTCGATAGTAAACACCGGAAACCAAGAAACTATTACAAGGGACCGAGGGTAGATTTTTAATGAAAGTTTATTTTTATGAAACATTTCTAACACCGCTACGACGATTTTAACGCTACTACGACGTTTTTAATGTCGACTACAGTAAATTGAATTTTTTAACTACTCGAAAATTGAATTTAAAGAAATTCCTCAGCATATATCGACGAGATGGTTGTCTTTATTGCCTGCTATAGATAGAACTATAATTATTTGGCCAGTTTTACCAAGATATTTCATTAGTGAAGATTTACCAAAATGAATGTGTCCGATCATTCCAAATACGTATAGATCATTCCAAATACGGAAACTATCTGCTTTCCTTTGCGGAAATTTTAGGTGAACGACTACCAAGGAGGATATCGTCCCAATTGGTTGGATATTGATGTACATCAGGTTTTCTTGAATTTTCAGCAAGCTTATGACTCAATCCATTGGGGGAGTTTTTGATTTACTATATGTACGATAATTTAAAAATTTAAATTAAATCGCAGTCTCCCTCTTAAAACTTCTGACATTCTTGTCTTAAAATACGCATAATGTAATTTCACTTTTGTTTTGTTTTTATTTTTCTATATCGATAATGCCAGTTTATCTTATATTATGCTAATTAATTTTGTCTCTAGAAAATAATAAAAATAAACAGGTAAATTAATAGTGAATAGTAATTACCTGCAAAAGTCGTAATTAACATTTTATTAAAATGTAAACGTAAATAAAATTAATTAAAATCAAACTGTTTTCAAAATGTCACTACACGCCGCACGATAACATAAAACGTCAAATTTTATATAGATCGCATTTACAGCATAATAAATTTGTTTATTTTTGCATACTGGTTATTCTGGGTGGAACTAGTTACTTGATGTTTTATAAAATACCAATTAAAAATTTTATATAATTATAAATTAATATCCGGTTAAATAATTTTAATCGACAAACGAGCTAACTAATCATTTAACGTTTCAACAGGTGGTTATAAATTTGCAAACTAATTGCTAGAGATTACTCTGGTTTTCACATAGTATACCACCATAGAAAAAGTACATAAGAATGATGGATTTCGTATACTAATATGGCATTCGAAACAAAAAAAATAATATATAATGTACGCACTGGTTATTGCATGCCAGTACAAAGCGAAACAACAACATATTTTTAATTATATATCTATCCTTGTTGCCCATTATTTTGCATTTAAAGAAATTTTTATTTGCAATTTTGTTTGGTTTTGTTTTTTCTTTCTCATTACTACTGTAGAGGAAGACGAATGCGGATCTAAGTAGCCAAATGGAATTTTGACGTTTTTGTTTTTCAAAAATTCGTATACGTACACATTTTTTTTATATTTTAAACCAAAATCCTCTGTAATAAAAGCTGCATTCATCCAATACGCAGGCTGTGCAAATTCCAGATTTGCTAAGATATTAGTGAGTATATATATATATATATATATATATATATATATATATATATATATATATATATATATATACATATATATATTTATATATATATATATATATATATATATATATATATATATATATATATATATAAACATTTGTGAACACTTTGCGATACAATCAAATACAATGTAAAAACCACCCATATTGTTACAAAAGAAGAGATAAACACATGTCGTATTGAGCATAACCATAGAGCCATCTATATTATAGATGGCTTTGCCAAAACAGCATATTATATCATGTCATTCTGGCATTAAATTTTCTTGATTGAAAATAATATTTTATGTACAATTAAATAAACATAAAAATTAAATAAACATAACCTAAATTTGGATAAAAAAAAACACAACTTATGATATTATAATTCAATATTATAATACAAATTAAAAAACTAACTTTTGTAAAAATATTTTTATGTAAGGTTTAGATATGTGATATGAAATATGAATGACAGATTGACAATATGTATGTGTTTTAAAATAGACAGAGAATAATATGCTCATAGATTTAAAGTAGTGTGTGTTAATTTTCGAAAAATTTAAGTACAATATCAAAACCAACACGATTGTATATTATACAAGCCATGAAGCTTGCCTAAGTAAAACATATTATGACTACTATTTGGCTATGTATAAGAGAATTTGACTACAGTAAAAATCGAAACGAAAAATTATATTTCGCATTGTCCATACTCCTCTAAATTCAAAGTACATAACATTTCTACAAAAAAAAAACGAAACAAAAATTATATTTTGCACTGTCCATTCTGCTCTAAATTCATAGTATATAGTATAGTATATAATGAAGTAAATAATAATAATAATACTTCTCTCTCTCGTTAAATAATAAATTTCTTTTTTGCTTTGTCATAAAGACCGCAACATACTGTTGTTCCATCATTCGTATTCATTTTTTATTTACATCAAAGCATATAATAAAAGTATATACAAATTATACTACGTCACAACACTAATACTTAGGTATAGTAGTCACTTTTTGGCATAAGTATCGCAACTTCATGGCTTGTATATACATTTGTGTTGGTTTTGACAATATGCTAAATTTTTAAATACATATTGTAGTGTGCGTTCTTTATTGATAAATATCTGTAATAGTGGTAGTAAGTAACGAATTTGTATAAATTTTTTTCATATAGTCTTGAATATTACTAACACCAAAGAAGATCGAGAATTTTATTTATTGTTTTTATATATCGGCGTGTGCTACGCGGTTAGTTTGGCTTTTATTACAGAAGGTTTTGTTTTAAACCAAATATTTCGTGCAAATTCATATAATTTGCTAGCAAGTTGTTCTATACATATAATATGTCTATTATGTATTTGTTTATTTACAAAATTTTGTTTTCTTTTATGATGAATAAATCCGTGATTTTTTTCTGGTTTAAAAAAATAATTCCGCATTCGTCTACCGCTACAATATAGTAATGAATGACAAATGAAAAATAAAACTGAAAATAAAAATCCCTAATGCAAAATAATGTGCAACAAGGATTTTTTTCCTTGCCCAAAAACGACTAACACTGCGACCTGAAAGTTTTTTTGTGCTATTGGGATTTGTTAGTCCAGGAGCTTCTCTACCTTCCTAATAAAGGCGATAATGCTGCCTGTAGAGGCCAATCTACATTTTTCCGGGGTCTAATATCTCTCTTCAAATTGAAGCCACCTCAGTGTGCAGAGAGCAACACACTCACATAGTATGTGTTCTGCAGTTTCTATCTCTTCTAAACAGAACTCCATCTCTGTGGACAGGTTTATTTTGTTCAAATGATATCTCAGGTTGCAGTGACCTGTAAGAAAACTCACTAGCTTCCTAATATTTTCTTTACTTGAATTGACCGCCAAGTCCTTGTGATGAAATTGACCAACTTTGATTCCACGCAGTTGGAAGGCAATGCTTTCAATGCAGCTTCGCTATCGGAGAAAATAGTACCAGTCATACTGGTTGAGACGCAGGTTTTGATGGCGTGAATTTCGGCTAGAAAAACACTGGGATAAGTTCCCAGAGATTTCGATATTTTGTTGTTGGACCCAAACACACCAATGCCTACTCTACTATCCATTTTTGATCCATCCGTGAACCAGACTAGGCTGCTGGGTTTCAAAAGGTGTCCACCAGTATCCCAGACGGTTCTATCAAGGACTATTACCCCGAAATTTCTACCAAAGCAGAGTTCCTTGGGCATTACGTCCGGGACTCTAAAGAACATATCCAAGTCAGAGAGCTCATTCAAAATGTTCAGATGACCCATATGATCATCATGACTATATTGATTCACCAGCTGTAATCTAGCTGCACAAGTCGCAGCTGATTTTTTGACGTGAATATGAAGGAGAGTGAGTCCGATGAGGGCTTCCATTGCCGCCGTAGGACAGGTGCTAATAGCACCTGTGATTCCGAGACATGCCAGCCTCTGCAATGAGGTAAGCTTGTTCATAATAACTTTTTGCTGTACCTTCGGCCACCAAACTATGGACCCAAAGGTTACACTTGGCCTCACTATCATGATGTACATCCAGTAAATCAGTTTTGAGCTGAGGCCCCAAGTCTTGCCGAACATACGCCTACAAACCCACATGGCTCTGAACTCGCGTTCGGTAGTTGATTTAATATGAGAGTTCCAATTCAGTTTCTTATCTAGGCCAACATCCAGATATTTGACTTCATTAAAGTATCTGATAGTAATATCATTTAGACTAATTGAACCAAAGTTCAATTTACGTCTTTTGGTAAATAGTACCAGGACTGTCTTGTTAGGGTTTATCAAAAAGCCATCTTTAGTGCACCAATTCGAAATAACAAGCAAGGCAACAGGCCTTGCAAGGTGTCAGACATCGTACATTCATGCCCACCTGAGATTATGATGACCAAATCGTCCGCATAACCAATGGCGCCATAACCGAGTAGATGTAGCTCATCAAGTAACTCGTCGATTACGATTGACCACAGCAAAGGTGACAGGACACCGCCTTGTGGGCATCCCTTTACTGCCGTAACCGTGACTGATTCATTAGCAAATTTCGAGGTAATCTTCCTACTAGCCAACATGGAGCTAATCCAGTGGTTAGTTGGATCATCAATACCTCTATGCGTTATTGCCCTAGCAATTGAGTCCAGTATTATCGAAAGCTCCCTCTTATCCAAAAAAGCGCACAGCGTAATTTCTTTCGAGCGGTAAGCCGCTTCAACCTTGGTAACAATTAGATGCAGCGCCCCCTCTGTGGATTTGCCTTTTCTGTAGGCAAGCTTGATTAGGAGTAAGGGGTCTGGTTACAGTTAACCAGTCTCTGATATAAAGATCTACCAGTCGTTCCATAGTGTTTAGAATAAATGATGTAAGACTGATAGGTCGGTAGGACTTAGGGAGATAGGACTTAGGGAGTTCACTAGGCCGATTGCCAAGCTTTGGGATAAAACCCACATTAACTTGGTTCCAAGCCTGTGGTATATGACCCAAATTGAAGCTAGTTCTAAATAAGGCTACCAGAGCAGTTGTAATCAAACCCAAGCTTGTACAACTACAGGTGGAACACTTACCGAGTCACCAGGGAATTACGCAGAGGCACATACCATAACCTGCACTCCCCTGCCAGTCGGTACTTCCAGGATTACTGCAACTAAAATCCTTAGTGATGAATTCTGGGATTGAAAGAACGTTAATATTAGATGAAACAAATATTGCTGTTCGGGGAACTGATTCCCTGCGATCATAAACGAACTTACATGAATTAAGGTGGAGGCCCCTAATTTTTCCTCCACTAACCCAAGGTTCTTGAATGAGGCCAAGGGTTAAATGTTGTTGAGTAAACCTATTGCAAAAGGCATCCGAGGCTCCTTTTGCATGATGCAGGTTTGCTTGAAGTACCCTAATAGTACCAGCCATACTTACATATTAGGGTAAGGAGCTCTCCGCTCCTGGCTGCTTAACCGCTGACTGCTTATCAGCTGAATGTTTCGCGGGAAGGGGCGTATTTTTGTCACATTACCTAGTAATCACTCGAGCGCCTCTAGGCTTGATTCTCGAAGTTGGTGCCGTTGACTTGGCTAGTCTACCCTGGACGGCCCATTGTATGGTCACCCTATTTGTTTTTACCGTTGCCAAATTAGGAGTCACGGAGAGATCCAATGATCGGTCACCCGACGAGGAGGCAGCGGGAACAGAATGCTCTACAGCGCTACTGCTCTGAGCTGCCCCCTCTTCATTTGAAACTCCTTCTGAGGATGATAAAAATTTTCATTGCTGGAGCTGACTCCAGTAGTTTGAGTGGTGGAGGGGTATCACTCTTTAAAATGAGTAATGTGGCCGAAGCGGTAAGCCACATTCCCCTTGGACTCATGCAGTGTCTTCATTGAAGAATCTCCTATGGGCATGACCAAATCGACGAGTGCTCCAGTTGTCGTCCGTTGTAGAATCTGCCATGAATTTGCCGCGAGACCATTGTTCTGCGCGGCCGTGGTGGCGAGAATTTTCTCGCTCGACAAGCTAAGGGTTTGTGGAAAAAACCCTCTTACTATATTTGGCGGATAAAATTTTCCTCTTCCACCAAAATTATGCTTAGACCACATTTTGATCTTAGCCTGTCAAAATTATTCCTCATCCATTCCGCTGTGAAAAGATTGGACAAATGAAGAAAAGCCATCCTATTCTCCGAAAGGAACCAAGGAATTGAGGCTGATGGTTTGGACCTTACGTCTCAATGATAAGGCCAATGACACACTCCTGTATGTTTGCCATTTGCTTCATATTAAGAGGGTTGCCACTGAGATCATCCGATAAGATGCCTAGCTTAACACTGTCTGCTACTTGGCTGAAAGAGGTATTTGGAGGTGGTTTGGAGGATTCCAAAGCAACCTCCAAATACCTCTCGAGCTTACCACCAGACCTACTGTCTAGGGATGTTGCTTCAGGTTTCAGAAGTGCTTTGACAGAGCGCTCGGACTTAGCAGCAGCTAGAGCTTCCTCTCTTGTTTTGCCTTCCCTGAGCCTCTTTTTAAAACGCCTTCTTTCGAATGAGTTGAGCTTCACCCATTCACTGGAGCTGAGAGACATGTCCCCAATACCAACCGCAATGGTTGAGGTGCCCGATGTTTGTGAGATGACACTATTATCGTCATCGCAAAAGATGCCCGTTGTAAGAGTAGTGGACTGATTCACTATTTCCCTTGTCCCGGTATCAAGATATTCTTTGGAGCTGGCCCCAGAGGCATCTACTACCATATATTTTCCTGTATCATAATCCAGCACAGGAACTGGCAAAGTTGATGCTTTTAAAGAGGCATCACACTCTATATTTATATTTAAAGGATTCATAAAAGTCCCACGTGTAGAAGGTCACCCACAGCAGAAATGACCGAGAAATGACTCTTGTCACAATGACTCTTGTGACCGAGAAATGATGGTCACCCACAGCAGAGATCGGTATACTGTGAGAAGGCAAGCTTTAAACCGGAGGCCGCCTGGTATCCGAAGTTCACATACTAACGACTAAGCTCCCCCTAAGCTTGGGGCAATGGAAATCCGCCATTGCACGGTTGTGTACGTTACTTAGCTATATCCTAGGATGCATTGCCCGGTTGTTGCCACGAGGAGGCGTAACTACACTAGGGAGAAGTCTTACAAGAATCGCGTATGCCTAGAAAGCTTTAACTCCTAATACCAAACCCAAACAACCGTGCAATAAGGATAGATACATAATCAAAAATATGTTGTTGTTTCGCTTTGTACTGGCACGCATTAACCAGTATGTATACACTATACATTTTGTATTGTTTCAAATGCCGTTTTGACCCACGAAATTTACCATTTTTATGTTCTTTTTTTATGGTATCACTATGTGAATCGACTAATCGACACAACTATGCTCAAAGTTTGTACAGCAATTGAATCGATATTAAAAATTAAACGGCGGCGTAGTTAGCGTTTAGGAACATACCACTTGTCTTCACTAACGGCAGTACTGCACAAGACATCACATAAAACTAGAATAGAAAAGGTGCAAAGAATGGCCTGTAGATCAAAAGAGAAGCGCTGACGACCACCTACGCGTGCTTTAAATGTTATGTTTCACTTTCTTACGGTGGATATCTTCAGTAGGCAGATGGTGACTAATAAAGCACGACTCACTGCTGTGTCTCAGTGGCAATTTCTTTGCATAAGTCACTTGACAGTTCACTACAAAGAAGGAAGCGGAAATTTTTTTAAAAATTTATTTCCATTAAGAGTCGGGTGAATGAGTCAACATTGCAAACCATCTTGTAACGAGATGAGTGAGTATATTTCAACATCCAGATCATCTGAGTCTCTGGTCACTCGGACGTCAAAAGAAAGGTTCACTTACGAGAAAGGAATGCGAAATCATGGCCAAAACTACTCTAGGTGGGTAGGGTGCGAAAAATTGTTCACATTCAATACCATAACTAAGTCATTTGTTAAGCAATAAAACTATCTCATTTAGATCACCACCGTATGTTGAAGGGTGCTTCAATCACAGTTGTCTATAAATTCGCTTAAACAATACTTGGAACTATAATCGTTGGAAATTTCCAAAAACATTGCTCTATAGATAAAAACAAGAGACCCAACGAAATACCTTGGCTGCGTACATGGTTCAACTGTGTAGTTACGATGCCAGAGAAATAGTCTGTAAATAAAAAAGTCCGATAGTTGTTGACTCCATAAGATATAAAAACATCTTCGTCAACCCAAATAAAGTCTGGAAGATTAAAGCTACAACAATGGGAGAGTCTTTAACAATTCCCCAACTGGTTCTGTAACTGTTTGTACTGTGGCCTTGATTTGTATGGTTCCAATTTTCTCAGTTTAATTTAATCAGTGGCTGCTGGCTGTAATCGCTTAGTGAAGCTTGGCTTGTAACCGCTAAACAACCATAGCCAGTTAGGAACTGACTCAGGTAGAAATCCACCCCTCTATTCGTCCTATTTTTCTAACTAATCACTGAAAGGATTAGTCAATTAGTTCAACGTCCTTGCGGTGAATTATCCCATCACACCTGCCACTCGTTCATATTCATTTATGCTATGAGATGCCCAAGGCCTCATCCGAGATCGTAATAAATGTATAGCTTTATCACTCACAGTGTCTAAATGGTCTTTAAATAAAAGTCATGGATTATCACTCCCATGCAAGTAGAGGTACTATATAAAAAGTTTAGACTCTGTTGTCCACCCGCTTTAACCTTTATGCTTTCCAAATGTTTTCTACTGCAATCAGAACTATTTCTATTCTTCGTTCCGTCAATGGCAAACCTATAGACGATAACCATTCCTTCTACCTCCATTCTGTGCCTTTCAATGGTGTCTATAGCAAGCACGTTAGGTGGTGATGATGAATTAGGGATGGTTTCGAACCACTTTCATTGTTTCTGTCGGAATTACTTCTTCCTCTCTCTTTATTTCAACTATCAAGGTAAACTTATACCTTTACGAAATGTCGAGGTGTTGCTAACATTCAGCATCAACACTTGCAGTAACAAAAATACGTCTAGTAGAAATACCTCTATCATTAGTAAATCGGCTCCCCTTTCAACGGCCCAGCTATTAAAATCAACCGCAACCAAGAAACGGCTATGATTTTGCAAGTCACTATTCAGAAGGTCCAGAATGACTCCTGAATGTTTCTTATTATAGACTTATTACCCAACTCCCTAGATTGTTTATGTCCTATCTCTTCTTTATTCAGTTCTTGTTCAGGTAATATTGCCGGATTAGTCAAAGTACGCGAATTTGTAGCAGTTCTTTTGTTTTTACATTCGGCGAATCTCTCTTCCTTTTAGCAGTATATTCATTAAGAAGAGGTCTTCAATCGCTGGAATGTACAATCTCCTACTTGTAGATTCATCTCGGGTTACCGATTCACACATTAAACGTCCTTTTTCAGCCACCTATAGTTTTTTCAATTTCTAATTGATTTCTCCAACCACCTAAGTTTTTCACCTCATAAATTCGTCACAAACGTAGGCGAACTCGTGAGCCTGTTATTTTTTTTTTTTTTGAATCGGTCCATCCCACTAGTTGGGAACCAATTCTCAGAATTTGGCTTAAATTTTGGTACTCCTTGATTAGCTGAACTAAACGAACTTGTAACAATTTGTAAGTTGCCCACAGATAGAACATTGCAACCATTGGATTTAGACTCTAGGAGCCCGCTCTTTCTTCTCCTTAAGCCGGCGGTACTGGTTTCCAAAACACCTCAGAGTAATTGTATCGTTTCTCTTCTTCATTTTTTTTAAGATTTCTGTTTTTTTGTACGAACCAGACACTTTTAGAAATTAGGCAGTAAAAATTGGGAAAAACACTCTAGGAAGTAACTTTACTATAAAAAATATCTTATTTGTATTAATGGAACAGCGATGCATGGATATTTCGATTCCATTATCATAGGCTGTGCTTCGCATCCCTTGCGTTAATTAATCCTTTAAAATTTAGTACAATTTGCAAAATGGAAAATACTATTCGAGTTTTCGAGTTCAAATTAATTCCGAAAGAGAATTAATGCATATTGCATATTGCAAAAATAGTGAATTGGTCAAAAAACACAAAAAAAAAAAGGTTTTGCAAGCTAAACTGCTGATAATATGGCAACACTGTATGTACCAATTTCCCAACCAATTTTTATTAGCTTCAAACTAACGTTAACATAATCTTGCTTATTAATAAATCTTAAGTTTTCCTTTGGTTTCTTTTGTTCATGTAGTTGTCTCGTAAATTTATGATTTCAAGTGATGAATTTATAAAAACAAAACAAAAAAAATAAGCAACCAATTAAAGAGCCGCAAACTTTTTATTTTGTTTTATTACATATTTCTTTTGTATGGCGTAAATTTAATAGATTTATTTATGTATATTATAATAATAGTATCATAAAAATTAAATTATAAAAAAAAACGTTTATTATTATAAATGATTTAATTTACGTGTTTTGTGTGTGTATATGTGTATGTGTCATATAACTGTCGTTCCAAAGCAAATAATGGAAAAACGGCAAATTATTATGGTTGAAACCAAAACCAACACAAATGTATTAAATGTAATAAAGACGGTTTTGGTTGAAACAATTGACACACATATACACCATAATATAATAAAATAATATTTTGATCATTAACATGATTGTATTGCATTTTGTTTTGTTTTTAATTCTATTTTATTATACTTATATATTTATATGAACAAAATGGCGTCGGCTGAATTATAACCAAAAAAATTATTTTATTATCTCACCTCATAAAGTTTTTACATTATTTTTGTAATACAATAAAATATTTTGATGAATTTTAAAATAAGATTTGATGCATAAAAATGGCAAAAGTCAATTTATGGTGTGTTTTTTTTTTTAAATTAATAACACATATCCTAAACATACTAAGATTTAATATGTATATGAATACAGCTAAGTATGTATAAAAATTCTTTTGAAATCATTAAAATATATCAACACATGAATAAATATAATATATGTACGTAGCTACATACGTACAAGAACGAACATATTATGTAAATTATCTCAAATTTAATTTGACAAAATGCCTCAGGAGAGAATCAATAGACAAATTTACTTTCGTATCAATTTTTTTTTTTTTTGCTTTGCGTTATATTTTTTTGGTTGGCATAGAACGTTGTTGTTGGCAATGCCACAACCAGAAAGGGAAAACAAAATTTGAGTTTATTTTTGGTACATAATATATCCAAAAGTTAGAATGTTAGAACAACACACTAGGGAATATTCGGAATATGAGAACTCATGTTTAAAATGAAAAATAAAAAAAAATTAAGGAAATGAATTGCAAAAAAATCGAAATTGCATTTTATCCTGGTAAAATTAAAGTTAATTTTTGTTGCATTTTTTAAAACTTAATTGGGCAAGCCGCAGGTAAAACATATGATTTTTAGGTAGTTTTATGATGTGTTTAAATGTATGATGGGGCTAATTTTCTTACATTTAAACAAATCTTAAAACTGATATTTATCCTACAAATTTAAAATTTTCAAATGTCAAAAAATGCTTGGTCGCAAATTTCCAAAATCTTCAAAATGCATAATCGTTAGTCCATTCAATCTGTGCAATTTATGCCACAAATCGTAAATTGCAAAAGTCCTGAAAATATATGAGGGCTTGTTTGTGAATTAATACACTAATATTAACAATAATCAATTATTTATTATCAACACTATTTATTTATTATAACTAATTAAATTCCAATTGAAGGCAATTACATATAAAAGCATGGCAAAAACTTTGCAATCGATATGATAAAATGACGCCTATCGTAACTTCATTAGTGCAAACATTCATTGAGCAACGGCTTTGTGTACAAAGTAACGGAAGAGAATTACGCCGAATTACTGAAACTTCCAATGAAATAATAGTGGTGACAGCGGTGGGATACGAACCCACGCCCTTTCAGTCAGGTGTACAGTGTTACTTGCCTTGGTCAGGCAACGTAATAAACATTAGTAGTGTTTCATCACACACTCACAACCTGTAAGTTTAAAGAAGTGAAGTTATATTGCAAATGGCTGCTGATTTAAAAAGAATGCGTGCAATGCAAAAAAATCATTTGGCATATTTTAAAAATGCTAAGATTTTTGTGGATACTAATTTAGTGTTGGCTAAAAAGAACCAAGTGAAGTTGCTTCTCAAAGAAATTATTGAAACCCGAAACAGATTTTTAAAAAATCAAATGGCATTGGAGGTGTTGGACGAAGTCAAGGTGGAATCCGATATCCGCTCAATTATTGATAATTATTATTTTGAACTTAGGCAAGCGTTCGAAGACAAGCTTGAGGAATTCAAGGATGTTAAGAAAGAAGGAGCAGACACACGTGTGGCTGAAGACATGGGTTTAATGCCAAAGCTTCCGGAACTTAAATTGAAAATATTCTCTGGAGAAGTAAAAGAGTGGCCCCGTTTCATTGCATCGTTTAACAGCCACGTGCATGGTAATCTTAAGTTAAAAACTATCACGAAATTCCAATTTCTCCGAAACGCAATTACTGGATTGGCGGCGAAGGTTATTGAAAACTTGGACTTTAGTGCCGAAAATTATGAGGAAGCCTTAAAGTTGTTGTCGGAGTGCTACAATAAGCCGCATATTATCGCTAGATTTACGATCCGGCACCGCTTTTCAGCGGGTGCGACCAGCAAATTCGTTGGATGTATACCGTTTCTTTTCCGTAAATTGCAAGCAGGAAGGGCATTCAATTATTCGGTGTCACAAGTTCCTTGCCCTATCGGTGGATGATCGGAAGAAGTTAGCTCTGGCTACCAAATTGTGCCTTAATTAATGATTGTCCTGTTCAAGATGTATGTTGCCTGTGTCAATCTAGACACCATACATTAATTCATATTGATCCTGCACCGGCATCAAATAAACCACAATTATCTTCTCACTTATCCATTGTGATGGGAGGTGGAGACGCATCAGGGGCATCTCAGGCTAATAACACTTTAAATAATGCAACGGTTTCTCTTGAACAACACCAGCACTGTTCTTTTATGGCATCCATTGTTGAGCCGAGTTATACATTCCTCGCAAGTGTACAAAACTGTACAGGTGTATGTAAGTACCGGTAATAATGAAACAGTGGCATGCAGAGCACTTTTGGACACGGGATCCCAACTTAATTTTATTTCGAAATCACTTTCGTCCAAGCTAGGTTTGCCACCAGTGAAGTAGCAATTATATATTAATGGGATTGGTGGCACTGCCCACGCAGTCTATGGATGCACTCACAGTAAATATAACATCCCGAATTGGAAATTTTACGACGGAGCTAGAAGTCAACGTGTTATCCAGAATAACGAGCGACCAACCATCAATCGCATTTGTTCCAGAGGAATTGGGTAAACCGAATGACATAGAATTGGCTGATCCTTCATTCTATGAGCCGAGGGCCATTGATTTGCTAATCGGAAATGAGCTCGTATATGATATTTATTTAGATGGTCGCTTACAGCTGGACAGTGGAATTATGTTGCAAAACCCAACTCTTGGATGGATTGTGGCTGGCAGATGTGCACTGTCAGGAAGTGTAAATGAGAGTTCAGTATGTGTAGCTAGTTCATTGCATCAAAAAATTGAACGCTTCTGGAACTTAGATGAAAAACTGATTAAATTGCCACCAACTAGGAAGGAAGAAAATCCGTGCGAACAGCATTTTATTAGCACTCATCAGCGCAATGATGTGGGGCGGTTTGTTTTGCGTTTACCATTTGCTAAATCGGTCAAGTTGCTTGCGGATTCTTCGAACCTCGCGTTAAAAAGATTTTTAAATCTCGAAAGGCGACTAGATTGGGATGCAGTTGCAAAGAAATCATATTGCGACTTCATAGACGAGTATATACGGTTGGGTCACATGGAACATATACCAAATAGCAAATGTTACTTGCCGCATTTTGCAGTTTACTCCGAATCAACGTCCACCAGGTTAAGGGTTGTTTTCGACGGATCGGCAAAAACATCTAATGGTATATCTTTGAATCAAATATTAATGGTTGGACCTGTTGTTCAAAGCGATTTGGCGTCTGTCTTATACAGATTAAGATCGTACGCATGGGATCGTAAACACGGTTACTTATGGTCTAGGTCCAGCGTCATACATGGCTATAAGATGTTTGCAGGAGTTGATGCTACAGTATCAAGAAGAGTTTCCAAATGCTGCTGCACGAATCGAGAAAGATTGTTATGTAGATAATATATTAACTGGTTCCAATTCCGTAGGCGAATTAGCTGAGATTAAATTGCAAATTATAAGTATTCTTGCTGGCTATGAGTCTTAAAAAATGGGGTACAAATGACAAAAGATTGTTGCAGAGTATAACCGAGGCTGATCGTGAAACAAGTTGT
Source organism: Tipula confusa (assembly GCA_963556175.1). Lineage (NCBI taxonomy): Eukaryota > Metazoa > Arthropoda > Insecta > Diptera > Tipulidae > Tipula > Tipula confusa. The sequence goes on from OY744477.1 coordinate 82,599,508, forward strand.
AGTATAGATGGCGTAGAATTGCTGAAAAAACTTCTCAAAGAAATTTACGAAGCGCAGTGTAATTTCGGATGTGGCCAAAATATTTTACCCGCTGGGGTTGATAGCTCCTGTTGTGGTTTTAGCAAAAATGTTAATGCAGCGATTGTGGTCACTCAAAATTGACTGGGATGCGAAATTACCAATAGAGTTTCAGAAGGAATGGTTGACCTATAGAAACGAGCTCTCCGAATTAAAGCATCTGAGCATTCCTCGACATTTATTTGGTGGTTGTGAAAATCCTACTGAGATACAGTTGCATTGCTTTGCCGATGCAAGTGAGAAGGCTTATGGTGGATGTATTTATATACGAAGTAGAAGCAACAATAAAGTAATTAACCGATTAGTGTGCTCCAAATCAAGAATAGCACCTAAGGGTAAAACTATATCAAAACTCGAGTTATGCGCTGCAGAGCTGGTTGCAAAGATGGCTGCCAAATAATTATCCAGCGGAAGGGTTGTCTTTCTGGAGTGATTCAACAATCGTGCTACACTGGATCAATACACCAATTCATGACCTGGAAGTCTTTGTTGCAAATCGAATCAAAACTATTCATCATTTATCATTGAAGGAAAGTTGGCGTCACGTGAATTCAAAATCAAATCCGGCCGATATCGTTTCGCGGGAAATGAAACCATCGTTATTAATAGCCGCTGAGTTATGGTGGAATGGCCCAGATTATTTATTGCAGGATTCCAAAGTGTGGAATTGCCTTTTTCTACCGACAGATACGGTAGTAAAAAGCATAGCCCATGTAGCAGAACTAGAAGTTGATTGCGATATGCTTTCGGGTTTGCATTACTGCAATTCCCTCATGACGTTACAATACACTTTTGGTTTTGTCATGCGCTATTTACACAATTTGGAATGGAGAGGCAGGGCCGATAACGGGCGAAATTTTGTTGGCGCCAATAACAAATTGCGCGAATTGGAAAATTTGTTGATGAGTACTAATTTGGACGATGAAATACAATCCTGGTGCGCACAGAGCAGGATCGAATGGAAATTTGAACCGCCAGGCTCTCCACATTTTGGCGGTCTTTATGAGGTGGCTGTCAAGGCGGCAAAGTTTCACCTGAAGCGGATTACGCACAACTTGAAGTTCACGTTTGAGCAGATGACAACGGTGATAAAACAAGTCGAAAGTGTTTTGAATTCAAGGCCGATTGTTCTCATGCTTGCAAACGAAATAATAGATGTGCTCACATCGGGGCATTTTTTGGTCGGACGGCTTCTAACGTCGATAGCCAGCATATATTGATGATGGTGTAACCTATAATCAAAAATGGGAGCAAGTTAACCACATTTACAAAACATTCTGGTCACGATGGGCTACCGAATACTTGTGCGAGTTGCATAAACGAAATTATTGGAAGAAGAAAACACCAAATATCAAATCTGGCATGATTGTAATCATTCAGGATCCCAATCTTCCACCATTGCAAAGGAAATTCGGGAAGGTGACGGCAGTTCATCCAGGCAAGGATGGTCTGGTGCGCGTCACTACAATCCGCACAGCGACAAGCGAGTTCACAAGATCGATTACGAAGTTGGCACTAGTGCCAATCAACAATGAATGTTGGTGCGTGTTGTAATTGATATTTATCGAATTTGTGAATCCGATCTTATTGCTGCTGCTAGGATTTTTCTAGCATTGCTGCTATTATTTTGTTGCTGCTACTGATAATTGTTTTGCTCCTGTTCGGGAAGGAATTACTTTGCCTGATTTGTCAGGGACTTCGTGCACTAGGTCCAGAACCTGAAACGCGCGATCCTTGGTTGATGTATATCAAATTAAGCAAAATTGACGTTGAAACCAAACAGTCATGGGCTAGTGAGTCGGTTGATACCAATTTCCCAAACTTTGAAACTTTATTGAGATTTTTAAACATGTGATTCATCATGGGAAGGTATAGTACACAAGCAGCAACATTCAACATTTAAATGCGAAGAGTTCAATAATATGCATATCATAAAATATGCATAGAGTAAAATTAATAGCTGATAATGACTTATGTAGTAACTGTTTGAACAAACGTCATATAAGCGCTAAATGTTTTTCAAGAACATCATGTCTAATTTGCAACAAACGCCATCATACATTAATTCACCACCGACAGAAGGAAGATTATCTAGGTTCAACCAAAAAACCAGCACGAACACCCACGTGCAGCACATCTAGTAGATCTACTAAACCCAATGAATTTATTGAAAACTGGAATAAGACAACAACCATACACACACTTCGTTCCTCGACTACCACGTTATTACCAACAGCACTTGTCTACATCAAATCACATATCGACAACCTCTAGTTACACCGCGCATTATTAGATTTAGGTTCACAAACATCCTTTGTAACTGTATCCTGTGCACAAAGCCTAGGGCTCAAGCGAAGTCATGCTTTCTTATCTATTTATACGGTCTAGCATCCACATCCGCTGGACGAACGTGGGGAAAAATCGATAAGACCATACAATCCAGAACCGATAAAAATTATACTCAGTTTGACACGACTCATATCATCCCAGAAATTACAAAACTATTACCAATGAAACCATTTCCTTTTAACAGGTCAAATATAAATCTTGAACTCGCAAATCCCCAAGTTTATCAACCAAATAAAATCGATATATTGTTTGGAGCCGAATTTAGACAATCGCCTAAATTTGTTTGGTTAATTGCGGATCATGATGATCTTCATGAAGATTTAAAACGATTTTGGGAAGTGGAAAAAATCATCGCTCTTTGCTTGTCATCCGTGTGAAGTATTTTACGAAGACACTACCACTCGAAGTCAAAATGGCTAGTATGTTGTTAAACTTCAATTTAAAACACAGACACCTGCACTAGGCAGGTTTTACCATAGAGCGTACCAACGGCTAATTGCAATGGAGAGACAATTTTCTAAAGGTCTTGCATTTTTTGAGTCATCGAGCTTTTATCAATGAGTATGTAGTATTAGGCCATATGTCACTTGTTTCCAGATTCAGAACAAAAGGAACTTGTTTCCAGGTCTAGTGATTTTATGATTCACTAGATTGGCTCAAAAAATAAAGTTGCACCTTTGAAACAAATATCACCCAAGGTTCAAATTATGTGGCGCAGTACTTTTGTCCAAATTAGTAGCGTTCTGTATAAATCCTCTAGATTACAGTGAACTAAAAACCTTCGCCTGGACGAACTATAGAAATCATCGAACTGCACTGGTTGTCTGATGTTCCAAGACGATGGAAGAGTTTTATTGGAAACCGAACAAAAATTTTAGATACTTTTCCACGGAATATATTGCATCACGTGGACTCAAAGAACAATCCAGCTGATGCGATAACTAGAGGAATAAATTCACAGCTTTTATCAAATGTTGACCCCCTGGTGGCGTGAACCACAATGGCTGAATCAAAATATATCAAATTGGCCGAAAACAATATTAGCAACGTCCAACCTAGATGTTACTCTAACTGAACTTTTTGAGTCAGAGATTGTGATTCTACACAATATTCAAAAGTTTGTGTTTAAAAACAGGCTTGGCACCCGCCCTCCTTCGTGGAGGACAGTCTTCCTTTTGTAAGAAATTACCTCCATTATCCACGAACTTCAAAATTTCTTCCACCCACAAAATAAATATATTATTTTGTAGAGTGTGACCCTGGAATGCAAATAACAAAGATAGGAACTGGAAAAGAATGACAGTACTTTCGTGAATCTAAACGAGTAAAGATGATCGGTCAAATATCGACGTAAATTTTCCACTTCAGTTTATGCAAAACTTTGGAAGCGGTACCACGTTTATATTCTTAATTAGGAAATCGCAAAACGTTAGCAATATAAAACCCTAATTTAGAACATGAAGTGGTTACCGATGCTTGATCGAAAGAGTTAGATGAAATTTTGTTGCAAGTCAATCAGTATAAAAAAAAGTTGTCCTGTAGCCTATTTAAACAGACAGACCACCGAATGTGAACAATAGTATCATTCATACGAATTTTAAGCATAAGCCTTCGTCGCGATGATAACCGATTGTGCGTCATTACAAACTTGTTCAACAAAAAAAATATAGTACCAAGAATTTAAATAGGGTAGCAAAAATTAGCAGATTACGATTTTTTCATTCACACATATTATTCAACCCAATCATCCAAGTACAGTATACCAAACCTGCGCATTGCATAGCTCCATGTCACCCTGTACAATCGGCCCATGAGTTCTGCACACCAATAGTTCATCAATATCACCGATCGTAATCATGTGAAAAATTCCCTTTTGCGTCCTGCCCCTATTAAGATTCGAGAACTCGGTACCTCCCGCTCCAAGTGTCGCCGCCCTACCCACTACGCCACTCGCTCGGTCATTAAAGATGCTCCAGAGAAATTTTTTGTTTCCAAGAATGAAAATTTATGGCACCTTGCATCGAGTGGGGATATACAAAAGCACTATGAAGAGAAAAGGAAGAGGGATTACATCCGATTGATAAGATATCAATACCATGCATATCGACCAGTTTGAACCATTTCCTAATACTCTTATACGTGTAAGTTGTTCCAACGCTATTTTGAAGACAATGAGACAATGATATAAAACATGTCCTAAACGCAACCACAACGAAAGAAATGGATGTTAAGAAAATGAATGGAGGACCGAGGGTAGATTTTTAATGAAAGTGTACTTTTATGAAACGTATTTAACGCCACTAATTTAAAGAAATTCTTCGGCATATATCGACGAGATACTTTATTGCCCGCTATAGATAGAACTATAATTATTTGGGCAGCTTTATCAAGATGTTTCATTAGTGAAGATTTGCCAAAATGGATGCGTTGATGTTTTGGACTTACAAAATGGTAAAATGTTTTTGTCGCTAGCAGTGTTTAAACCAAAAATTTAATTGTCCTCCTTTGGCATTTTCCAAAGGTCGCAAGCCTATTTAAAAATGAATTGTCAATACTAAGTTCTAATATATTATTACCGGTAATACACAAATTATCATCACTCGATCCGTTCATTGATTCTAATGAACTATTAAAGATAGATGAACGTCTGAACAAATCATCACTACCATATTCAGCGAAGCATCCAATCATCCTGCCTGTGAAACTGTGAAATTTATTCCTCAATAAGTCCCCAAACTGTGAAATTTATGCCTCAAATCGAAAATTTCCAAAAGAAAATAAATGATGGTAAAAACGTTTGAGTTTCAATGAAGTAGTGAAGTGACATCTATTGCAAATAAAATGAGCTATTTTTATATTTTATTATTTGACACATATTTTTATGTAATTCGCCTTAATGTATGCAATATTATAAGCGAGTCATAAGATGAATTTTGACGCTATCCAGCTTTAATTTAACAACTCACAAGTCATTCAGGAGACCGATAAAAGGTGTCTCCTTGTTGTCGCTTATTTTGGAAGGTTTCGCGGAATGTCGAAGCTAGCCACAAATAAGTAAATAAAGCTAAGCTGTTCTGTTGGTTGAAAAAGGTGTTACCTTTAACTAGTGGGAGTTCATTTAAGTCGCCAAAAAGCTAAATGTTTTTATCATCATTGTTTTTTAATTGTTGCGCAAACTGGAGTTAAAATATTTAAACATCTCGTATGGAACTATAGTAAAATCATTGGCGATATGAAGTTCGTTGGTGTGTCTATGCAGTCGAAACGGTTTTAAGTAAGCTTTTTTGGATTTTGTAGTACCAGCTGCTTTTCATTGTGCAGGCTGAAAACAGTTTAGCCACGACTACGGTAAGCGTATCAACCTCTACCGAATTCTTTTCTTCATTATTTCAGCGCTGAAGCGTTGAACTGATTTTCTCTAGCCAATATTGCATTCTTAATCAACTCGTTTCATCGCAGATTGAAAATTTTAGACTACTGTAAAAGTAGTTTTCGAACGATAGCAGAATGGATTTTAACTTTCATTTCTGTGGCTTCTAACAGAGTTCAAAGTAATACGCCAAATACAGATCAAAAAAATGTGAAATATAACCCCCCCAAATGTTAGCTACAACGATATATTATGAAAATAAACCACACCATACGTATAAATTATTAGTACCATTTTACGGGACAATAACCATTGATTAGCCAAAGTTCGTCCATTTATTAAAATAAAATTACATTTTCCTTTTCGTTTATTTCGTTACAGATCTTTAGTAGCTTCAGTGCCTTTTTTTGCTAATGCTGATTCTAATTTCGTTTCGGATGTAGTCACAAAATTAAAATATGAAGTCTTTCAACCAGGTAAGTGTATTTTAATAATAATACTATAATATAAAAAAAAAAAAATTAAATACAAAATTAACGAATTCGTCTAAAATGGACCAAAAAATAAAAAAAATTTAATATTTCCATACTTCAGGTGACATTATTATTAAAGAGGGAACAATCGGTACGAAAATGTATTTTATACAAGAAGGTGTTGTCGATATCGTTATGGCTAATGGTGAGGTAAGTAAAATTTAAAAAAAAAAAATTAATTATCACGAAAATGTCACAAATTCTGCAAAACAATAGAAAATCAATTTCCTTATTTCTAATTCGTTTTTATACATATGTACATTGTGTTTGAACCAATCAAGCACGTCTGTATACTGTATAAAACGATGGAAACAAAATATCTAAATACAAGTTCTTTAAAGTAATCTTGATATTATGTTAGATTTAACAAAAAAAATTTAACATTTTCAACAAGACGATGCAAAAAAATAAAAAATATGTAAAGTAAAATAAAGATAAGTTTAATGAAAATTATGATGAGGATGATGATGATGATGGTTGTTGTTGTGATGACGATGGGGGCTAAGTTCTGCTTAATGCTTTGTGTTGAGTTTTTTTTTTTTACATAAAAATAAAATCTAAAGCACTTTGGGAAAAAAGAGCTTATAGCTTCAATCCACTTTAGCATACAAAAAATGAATAAAATACTGCATTACCGACACATTATAATTCACTTGGAATTTTTCTCCGAATATATATCAATCAAAATTTGGTGTATATTTGTTGCCGTACATACTCAAATAATCAATCAATCAATCAAAATGTTGTAAAACTGACAAATGAAATGTTTTTTTTTTTTTGGTTTGTAGGGTAGATTCTGAATATTTGATATGATTTAATTTAATAAATTTTGTGATAGACACCCCATAATATGGCGACGTGGTAATAATATAATTTATATGCGTTGCTTTACATATATATAATTAATGAACTTACGAGATCTGGGTTTTGTTCCGTTCAAGTGTAAATTATCTGATTGATTCGTTGTAAATTATATTTGGTGTTTCCTACTGATGCGAAGGCCCACAAATTTATTAAGTGATGCTTTGTTATTTATGCATGACATTCCAGCATTATTATGCTGTTCCGAAACGAATCAACAAACTGGCTCCACTGAATTCAATCCCGAGCTTGCTCTTCGTATTCTATTAGACAACCCGACGAAGACAAGTGACCAAGCCAGCGTATTTCCTACATTTTTATTTGATGACCGACATAAGGCACTTTCATTAAATTCGTGATCTCGTGATTGAAAAGAACTCGGTTACCATCGTCTAAGGGGGTATCTTTTGAAAATTTTCGAATTTAATTGTATATTCAATACACGGCTTAATAGTGTCCCAATTGTTATGATGAATGATACCTAAATCAAAATCGACCACAAAATCGAACGATCACAAAATCTCCTTTTTCCAATCGTGTAGCAGACAATTTTCTGCGAAATTACTTTTTGCAATGCCGATTAATAGATCTAGACAGTTTATAAACTGTCACGGGCAGCTTTATATATGTTTCTGCAGAGCACTCAGTTCTTAAAAAGTTAAGGTCATCATAATTGTTGAATCGCATCAAGGTAATCTTTTGCCTGGATCCAACAAGACCTTTACCAAAAACACAGTTTTCAAAGAAATATTTTCTGTTGAATAATTTTAAAACCATCGAGCTTGCGGTTGCTTTAATGCACGATGTATTATCTTCAAATATCGTTGTTGATGATATGCAACGATGACCAAGTTCGTTCAATAAACATCGTAACCATTTTGCTTCACAAATGCACTTTGCCAATGCCAAATATTCTGCGCTTTAGTTGACCAAAGACTGACAGGCGGTTGTTTTTGTGATAGCCAACTTACTGTATTGCCAAATACCATGAATACATAACCTGATGTTGATTTACGGTCGTTCTTATCACCAGCCCAGTCAGAGTCAGTGTATCCCGTCAAAATATCAGCTGTATAGCATTGCGATGATAAACCATTTTCAATTCAGCCGTTCCCTGAATGTATCGCAAAATACGTGTCGCATACATGAAGTGTTCATCAGTACAACAGCTTTGAAATCGACTAAAAAAATTCGTTGATGCACACAAATCTGGTCGGTTTGTTTGAGTGGCATACGTCAAACATCCAAAAAGCTCTCTATACGGCTGATTAGTCAAGTTATTTTTATCACCATTTGGTAAGCTCAAACCATTTCCAATCGGTGTTGTCGCCAATTTGCTATTGTTCGTTTCACATTTCATTAAATCATTCTTCAAATAACGTGACTGTCTCAAGGCAAATGAATTCCCAAAAATAAATCAATTTTTCCAACATCCTCCATTTCGAACTCTCTTGCTAACCTCGCTTTAATATCGTTGACCATCTGTACATTGTTTGAAATAATTGCCAAGTCATTTTAGATCCATCTGATGCATTTCATATCCAAAATGATTGACGATTGACAATAAATCTCGAAAAGATGTTAGCTTGACCGTTGGTGAATACTCGACTTCGCCATTTGATTTAAGTTTCTTCTTAAACACCCATTTGCAAGTAATAGCTTTACGACCAGTTGGTAACTTACACAGAGACCAAGTGTCATTTTTTAACAACGATGAAAATTCATTATTAATTGCCATCTCTCATTTTGGCCAATCGGCACGTTCATCGTGACCGGAACCTTGCATCGTTCATCGTAACCGGATCATTTTGCACAAATTCCTCAGGTGAAAATGCATAACCAGCAAACCAAACTCCCGGTTCATATCCGTACCGACCTGGTTTTCTTTTTAAATGATCACCACGGCATAATTCATTATTGTTAGGCGTGCTATTCGAAGTACTGTGGGCATTATCATTTATGTTACCGATGTCATCTAAATTTGCATTGGTGCGGTTCACATTCATCATCAATATCTGAATTGTATATATTGACATAATTCAAACGATCGAAAATTGATATCACATTATGGCCTATGACAAGCTTGTCATTTTCGATGTCCCATAGTCGATATGTGTGTAAACCATATCCAAGCATGTAACATTTTGCTCATCTAGCAACCAACTTTGTACGATTTTCTTCTGGTACATAATTGTAACAAATCGAACCAAAAACCCGAAGTTGCGACAAATCCGAATTTTTGTCATACCAAATTTCAGCAGGCGTCTTACTTACAAATTGTTTACCAACAGTACTTGTTGGTGAACGATACTTAATATAATTTGCGCACATATAACTTCGTTCCAGAATCGACGACTTAATCCACTCGACAAAAGCATTGTTATTGCTTTTTCAACCACAGTACGATTAAAACGTTCAGATACTGCATTTAAATTCTTTTGAGCAATACTCTCCGTCATTATCCAATTATAATTTCGCAATTCTTTTCCCATGATGCGTTTCAGCCATAGCAACATATTGCTTGAATTTATCGAAAACCTCACTTTTTTCTTCATGCAGTATACCATGGGTGTACGTGAAAAATCATCGGTAAAGCCAACAAAAAACCTCGAACCGTCATACGCCATTTCACTCATTGGACCACTGACATCGGTGTGAATCAATTCTAAAACTCGTTTAGAACGGATTACCTTTCTGGGTGGATATGGGAAACATTCAAATGTGCCAGACGAAAATGCCATAAATTTTGCGATGCCTTATTTAATTGTTCCACTCCAGCAATCCCCGCAAACACATTTCGTTCAACATGAAAAATCGTCTGGTATAACCGACCATTACGGCGGGCAGCGAACATATTCTTCCCATTTTTTTAAATAAATGCAACATCACCATTAAAAGTGATACCTTTGTCAGTCAATTTACGAATTAATAGCAAATTGCATTTAATATATTCTCAACAAATAAAACGTTTTGAATCGTGTTCGTTGAATTATCTCCATTGCCCAGCTTTTGCCGTTGAAATACTTATCGGGTCAATTCTATGCATGCGCTATTGAAAAATACTTTATTGTTAACGATATGATGTGTTGCGGCCGAATCAAGAACAAAGTTTATCTCTTCAAAACCATCACTGCCATTCTTTGATGTTTTGGCACCCATGCAGCATGACGCAACATCACCGTTACTCCTTACTGACTCACTAATTACATCCTGTTGTTCACAAACCAAAAACTCTGGATTCTCATCTTTCTCAGCACAATTTGTACACAACATTTTTCTTTGACAATTTTACTCTGCAATTTATTTTTATATGCCCTGGCTACATCTGTGACAAATAACCTTTGAACGATCTGCATTACCATCGAACCACTTGATCTACCACTACGTCCATTTCCACACGCAGCACGCTTTCCACACTCGTCTAAAAGACGACTTTTAACAAATTCCATTGTTATCTTTGTTGTATCCATTATTTCCAGCGCTGTAACCAAGCCATCGAAACTTTTTGGCAATGTTGAAATTAGAAGACAGACAACGTCAAGTTCTTCCAATGTGGCGCCAATCGAATTCAGTTTACGCACAGTATGATCGAATTGCAAAAAATATTCAATGATGTCATCACCATCTTTGTATCGCATTGTCAATAGCTGTTTTCGCAACAACAACTGACCGGCAACACTTTTGCGCTCACACCAATTAATGTATCATATATTTCCTTCGCGAACTTTTTGTCTTTAATGTACTCCAGTTGAGAATCCAATACATTGCACCAAAATGGATTTACACTTTTTCTCATCACATTTCAACGTGGCTCTGATCCTCTCACTTTTAAATTCATCAGCATTTCTATTTCTGTTAGCACTATTTGGTTGTTTATTGTGCTATTTTTTACTGCTCTGTTGACTGTATCCGTAACAATTTGTATTCTCTTGTTAATTTGCTCGTTAATTTGGACTTGCTGATCATTGGCGTCTATCAGTTGGTTCATCGAACTGTTAATTATCCGTAGATCGTCAGCATCTGGGTTTCCTGCTACCCACTTCCATGCTGTTCCCAAAGCGTCCCATCTTTTTTGTCTGGTACTTTGGGCAGGTTTTATTTGACGAAGATTATTGTATAATTTTGCTACCTTATATCTTATTACATTCTTGAGTTCTAATTTATCATATAATTTATCAAAAATAATTTTATTAATTGATTCTACCGCTATTTCTATACTAGTGAGATTGATAGGATGTACAATTTTAACATTTCCTTTTTGAATTTTACATTGGTTCGTTTTAATTAATAGTATGGGGTCATTGTGTAAGTTTTTAATTTCCAATTTTTGTGCACTATGGGGTTTAGTAATTACAGTTAATACTACATAAATTGGTATTAACAACATTTTAATTATTCGTTTCTTATTTTCAATTTGTCGTAAAAAAAAAATATAGTTTTCTATTTATTTATTTTCATAAGATTTTAAACAAAACAGGAAAAAATGGAACGAAATGTTCTGAAATGACAAAAAGGATTTAATTTAATATTTAATTATTTTCCTTCAATCTCTTAATTTTATTCTTGTTTTTTTTTAATGTTTCTTTGAGTTATAAAAGTTTTAAAATTGGTATTTTTGACTTTTGTTTTAACCCCTCTTGCTTGTGCCTTAGTCCTAATATTCGGTTTCAAGAATACCGACTGATTTTCCACTAAGTGTGGTGGAGTTTCTTTGTTGATGTTGTTTTTCTCCATTCTCTTAATTGCCCCTTCTATATTTAAGCTCACATTCTTAAATATGTCATTGGCTTGTCTTTGAATTTCGCAAGGGTTTCTTTGATTATTTTGATTAAATATAATCTCGTTCGGCGTGTAGCCTGTGGAGGAATGTACTGAGCCATTGTATAATGCTACTGACAAATCAATTGCGGCTGGAATACTGGAGTTAGGAAACTTGTTTTTGTTTGTATTGAAAATCTCAATTATTGTTGAGTGAGTCTTTTCAACTTGTCCATTCGATTCGGACGAAGATGCGTATTCCAATTTAACGTTAAGTTTGTTTAGATAACTTTTGAATTGAATAGATTGAAATGTTGTCTCGTGGTCTGAGACCATTGTATGGGGAATTCCAAATTGAGTGTAGTATCTGGTTAATGCACTAGTTGTATCTACTAAATTCTTGGTGTTTATATGAATCATCTGTAGATGTTTCGAGAATGCATCAATTATTGATAAAAAACTTGTCTTGCTAATTCTGAATATGTCAATGTGAAGTCTTTCCAGTGGTTTACGTGTGATTGGCCTAGAAGATATTTTAATATTGTATGGTTTCCTGTCATACTTATGTGTGTGGCATATGTTGCAAACATTAATGTGGCTTTTGATTTTATTCGCCATATTTGGAAAGAAGAAGGATCGTCTGATTTGATTCTCCACTTCTCGTGGTCCGCGGTGTGCTCTTTCATGTTCTTTGACTACAATTGTATTTTGACGCCCTTCATTGGTTACGTCTTCGACAATTTTTGTAGTGAAAACGAAATGGCCGGTTTGAGAAAAATTTTCTCGAAATGACTCTTGAATTAGTTGGTATAAACTTTCCGGTGCTAATATTGCGGTTTGTTTACCATTATGATACTTCTTCAGGAAGTCCGTAATTTCTTCCTTGTGAAAGGATTCTTTTGAGATCACGATCCTTTTAAAATTTGGGAATATATCTTCTAAAATTACTGTATCTAAACGTGAAATTTTGAAGATTAATTGATTCCTATAGTAGTTAATAGGACGGTCAGAGAAGTGTATAAAGTAGTCATCGGACGTGTCTGCAGAATGTATAGTTTCTAAATCAGTATCATTGATGGATTGGTTTCCTGTTCTGTTTTCAGATTCACGTGAAGTGTTATCTGTCTCTTCATTGAGATTTATTTCGTTATTTTCTGGCATTCTGCTCAGGGCATCTGCCACTACGTTTGCTCTCCCCTCTTTATAGATTACGTCGTAATCATAATTTTCTAATTCTAACCGCCATCTTAAAAATTTGGAATTTTTCTCCGATGATTTTATGAAGGTTAAAGGCTTATGATCCGTCACCAACGTAAACTTGTTACCGTACAGGTATGGTTGGTATTTTTTGACGGCCCATATTATAGCTAATGCTTCCTTTTCATTGGTTGCATAGTTTACCTCCGTAGAGTTTAGGGTTCGTGAGGCGAATGCTATAGGTCTTTCCACTTTATTCTGAATTTGAGATAGAACGGCACCTAGAGCAAAATCTGATGCGTCTGTGGTTAATATAAATTGTTTTTCAAAGTCTGGGTAGGCTAATATTTGATCTGTTGTCAGAATCTGTTTTAGCGTCCCAAAAGCTTTTATGTACTCTGGATCTTTAATATTGACAATTGTGTCTTTCTTTAAATATTTGGACATAGGTTTCGTTATTTTAGAGTAGTCCATAATGAATCTCCTGTAGTACCCAGAAAGTCCTAGGAATTGCTTAATTTCCTTGGGAGTTCTAGGTAGTGGCCAATCCAACATTTTTTGGATTTTATCCATATTTGGTTTAACACCGTCTTGTGTTATTACGTGGCCAAGAAACTCGGTTTCCCGTTTAAGGAATTCACATTTGTCTAGTTGTATTTTCATATTAAACTGTGACAATCTTGTGAGTACTTTATTTAGATTTTTTATGTGGTTAACTAAGTTGTGTCCCACTATAATTATGTCATCTAAATACACATGACAAATAGTCCCAATTAGGTCTTGCAGAACATTGTTCATTGCCCGCTGGAATGTGGCGGGACCGTTTTTAAGGCCGAAAGGCATTCGATTGAATTCGAAGTGACCTTTTCCCGTTGAAAAGGTTATTGAAGTTTATTGAATGCCGTTTTCTCTTGAGATTTTTTGTCCATTGGTATTTGGTGAAAACCAGATTTCAAATCTAAGGTTGAAAAATACACTGATTTTCCCAAGCTGTCCAAAATTTCCTCGATTTGCGGGATTGGATACTTATCGTCAATAGTTTTTTCATTGAGCTTACGATAATCAATGACAACTCGGATTTTCTTTTTCCCTGAAGCATCTGATTTTTTTGGGACAACCCAAATTGGAGAAGAATAAGGGCTTTTGGAATGACGAATTATACCGCTTTCCAACATTTCCTGTATTTGTTCCTCAACATCAGTTTTAAAGTGATGTGGGTATCGATACGTCTTAGTGAATACAGGGTTTTCGTCCTTTGTCGTAATGTGATGCTTAATTATTGATGTTGAAGAAAGTTTTTCTTTCTGTCTCAACAGTACTGTTTGGTTTTTAAAGATAGTCTCTATCAAAATATTCTTTTCCTTTTCATTTAAATGTTCTGTTCGGATCAAATTTTCTATGGTTATCTTGTCGATAACCTCATTTTGATATGGAATTGGTCTCAATGTTTCGTAATTATTTATTTTTATGTTCAATTTTGGTAATTTGTCAGGTGGGTTCGGGCTATTTGTTAAAATTTTTAGAGTAGTTTTAAAGTTGTCGGCTTTGTATAAACCCGGTTGAATTGTAATGTCGCCGTTCAATTTTTTAAACTCTGACATCAACCAGTCGCCGTTTTTTCCGGTGTCACATGTTACAATATGACTATAAAAGTTTTCCGCTGGGTAGTAGCGAAGAAATTTGAAGGTTTTGTTATTTAGAGAAATTGTGTTGGACTTATAGTCAATTAAGGCATTCATTTCAGCCATAGATTGAGATCCTAAAATTCCATCGAAAAATTTGTGAAAATCTAACTCATAATAGGTTAGATTCGGTAGGTTATTACCTAAAAAATTTATGTTGCCTTTTCTTTTAAGGTGGTGGGTTCCTAAAATATTTTTAACAATAGTTCGATTAATTTCAGTTAATTCCTTTTGGATGATACCTGGCTTGATGACATTTTTGTTTGCACCAGGATCGATTAAAAGTGTTATTGTACGGTTGGACTGACTACAATAACATTCCAAGTAAGGAAGAAAGTTTAACTTTCCGTGTCTGAACTTAGATCCTCTTGAAAATTTCCCGAGTCATCTAGTTCATTTTCTTGTGGGTACTCCCCATTTATATCGTTTTCGACTTCCTTGGTCTTTTCAGAGAGTTCATGGTTATTCACCACTTTTTTATTAAATGTGTGCCTTGATCTCATCGAGGCATCAACTTCCATTGGTATAGGCGTTTCTTTTACCGAATAGTGGGGTTTCAAATTTTGATTTGATGTATTAAAGTTTTTCTGAAATCTAGGGTTCTGAGTTGTGAAATTAGGTTTTGGGTGATGATTTTGAATAGTGTTCACCATTTTACGATTATTATTGGATATAAGTTCGTTGGCACTGAACTTACATAGAAAAGCGTAAGCTTCTTCTATATCTCTAGGTCTGGCTTGTGCATATCCGAAATATGGCTTTCGGAGGCCAGATATGAATGCGGCTAAAGCGTCTTCTTCAATGAAGGCGTTTATAGCAGGCCATGATCGGTTGTATGTGGCATTTTGCCTTGCCTGGGCTTTAATATTTTGTACGATTTCTTTAGATGTCCTAAAGTAAACATGTACTGACATAGTTTCGCTTTGCTTTGTTTCCCAAAGCTGAGCTTTATAGTACGACAGTTCCTGTCTGTCGCCTAGCGCTTCTAAGAGTACCTCTTTAATCTCTTGAAACGTTTGGGGATTTCCCGCTAAGCACAATATGTCCTTAGCGTTTCCCTCTATTTTATTACTTACACATTGTAAATAAAGAGAATATTGTGCTTCCGTTACTAACGGAGAAAACACATTTAATGTGTCCTCGGCTGTTTGAAGCCAGGCGGACAATTGTTTTTTATTCCCATCATACTTTGGGATTGATTTTATCGGATCTGGTATTCGAAACAGATCAATTTCAATTTTATTTTCTCGATTACGTGGCTCCGCATCGAGTTTTTGTCCTAGATACGACAAAGCTGCTTCGTGTTCAGCTGTCTTTACAGTCATATGTCTTAACTGTTCTAGAACATTTTTTAGTTGTTCTGTGACTTCCTCCATTGGGAAATAATTATGGTTGTAAAATTCTTTGTCAATTTTACGGTTATTGTCAAATTTATCGTTTGACTTTTTACCCATATACACAAAACAACTTTGATTTATTTTCCGTGTCTATCTAGTAGTGCACGGAAGGCGATGTGTGCCTATCTTGTAGTTTCACACGTTTGCCAAAAACAAAATTTTATAGGGATTTATTTTTGACACATTTGTGGCTATCTTGTAATTCCACAGGTTTGTCAGCAAAAAAAAATTTTGAAAAATCGTAAAAAATTTATTTGTTAAAAGAAAAAAAATAATTTATCTATATTTAATTCTTACCGATTTAATTATTAGATATTAAAGACAGATTTGTGGCTATCTCGTAGTTCCACAGGTTTGTCAGAAATTTAAAAAAATCGTTAAAAAAAATTTTTATTTATAAGAAAATTAACCAAAATTAAATTCTTATCGATTTAATTATTAAAGATTTAAAACAGATTTGTGGCTATCTTGTACCGGTTTGCCGAAAATTTAATAAAAAATCGCACAAAAAATTTTGAGAAGAAAGAAAAATTAATTAAAATTTGGTTCTTACCGATTTCCCCCTATTTGCGTCGTGTTGCAAGTTCTCAGCATCGTTTGTGATTGTTGCGGTGAAACCTCAAATCACCTTAGCGGTTGATACAACCTTCAAGCCAGGGACGTCTTTTTTTTTATATATAAAGAACAGATTTTCAATCAGAAATCTGCCACTTTATCGACGGGTTTACTTTTAGTTAAGTTTTTATTCATTTCACTTTTACACTCACAATCACTAACTTAACTGTACCGCACGGCTGCGCCAGTTATAGATTCTTTGATTAAAGAATCTTAAAAAAAATATTTTATTTTAATTTATTTTAATATATTTTTATAACCGAGTCTGATCTTAAACTGATTTTAATATTACATTTTTGTCTTAATATTAACATGAATATCTTAATCAGCTAAATTCTTAATTCTACGAATTATACAATAAATTATGTTTATTAACAGATTTAATGTATCATATAACCGACATGATTGTTCCTGGTAAGCAACACTACACCTTACATGAGTGGGTGCTATGTGTTGCGTGTGGTATGTTATTTGTTACATTGTATGTTATGTCTACTCAGCTAACTATATAATCATAACTATATACTGTCATTAGTGATATAACTACGTCTATTTGGAGTGTATTTACACCGCCATACAGACATAATAAGAGCAATAGCAACAACAAATTCTAACACAAGAATATGACTAAACACAAGACTTTGACTAAATTCTAACACAAGAGTATATTGCAATGATGGGGTTACTAAAAAAATGCCAACATCTTCCAGTACGCAAGAATTTTACATAAACCTGATAAAATCACAAAAGCTTCAACAAAGCGATTATTATTATTATTATTATCATTTTATTGTTATTAATATTATTATTTATTACTCCTCGTGTAATTCACTCCAGGAAGTAACGCCGATGGTGCGTAGAAGGAGGCACAGTTGGGCGTGTAAATTACACAATGTAATTTACTGGGTTTTTTACATGTAAAATGTATGTAAAATGTAAACGATTATTTTATACATACTGTAAAATATAAATCAACTTTTTCATTACAATTATCGCCATCTGTTACCAAATTTCTTAATTAAAGAAAAATTGACTATATACTACAGTGTAGTGTATTTGTGTTTATTTATTGTGATATTTGTACATATGTATAAATGTAAAATAAAGTGCAACTTTCCTATGATAAGAAATATTTTGACAATGAAATCTTGACACCTGCTATCAATAAATGTAATTTGATGAACGCTTCGTTTTTCGTGAGAGGAGTTAGCATATGGAATTCCTTGAATGAGAACTGCTGGGTTTCAAAAAGAATATTTTTCCCAAATTTAATTATTAATGTATTAATCAATTTATCTAGTATTAATTCTATGGTAAGGTTAGTATAATGGTATTGCTGCAAACTTAGGTTATGAAAAATTAGTAAGAAAAATTAAATTGAATTAATAAAATTCACTACAGTTCCACGCTTAAATTCGATAATCATATTCGCTACCTCTTTACTACACTGGACATCAAAGGCATAATGCATAGGCATTTTATCGAATGGATAGAATACGGCTAGTAATTTCAGGCATAAATTTATTTGATGAGGGTGAGACGGGTAGTGATAATTACGGGTAGTTGATTTTGTCCTGTTTGAAATTAATAAAGATTTAAATTTAAAAGCCAGTCAAACGAGTATAGATTCACTTCATTCATTTCACTGCAGAGAATTTTTTTATTTATGATTAAACGTCAAATTGCAATTAGTTTTCCGCTACATATCGAAAGAAATATGCACTCTTAAAAATATTTTATTTTAGTTTATTCAAATGTAGCTAGATGGCACTATGTCACTAGTTGTTTATTTTGTCGAATATAAGAACTAGTTTAAGACGTAAACAGATGGCATTGTAGAAGGATAGGTGATTTTTATAGTCTCAATGTAGATAACTAAAAGTTGAAAATAATTATGATTAACCATTTAAATATGATTAACCATTTATTCTTATAAACAAATGTTTGTATCATTTATTCAATATTTTAAATTATTTCTGGACGGATTCTCGTTTTTTTAATATAATTTACATATTTTTGTAAAATACACATTTTTTTTGTAATTTACGTTATTAACATGTAAAATGGAGAAAATGTTTTTTACATGTAAAACGCCCAACCCTGGAAGGAGGTCAGCCGTGCCCTTAAGTAGATGGCTAGCCATACGGTAACTGTCACTATCATCAGCGTTCAATGAAGTCATCACATCCTCAAAATCAAGCATACACTTTAAAATCCCATAATCATCTGTACCACTGAAGGTAGAAACTGTTCACATCGAAGGTCTTGACTTTCCTTTTGATAACGTTCCGTTTTGATAACGAGGTTTACTAGTGGAGGTCGTGAAGCTGTTGACTTTGATTTTCATTTTTGCTACTTTGCCTCGCTTATCTAATAATCGTTCATGAGTTTCCATTTTAATAATTTCATCAGCCATTTCTTCTAATGTTTCTTCGGTGGATGTGATCGTTGAAGCACAAGTGTTGTCAGTCGGCAATTGAACCGTATATAGTTGTAGTTGGTGTTGTAACACTTAATGACAATGAACTACCATCACTAACTCTAGTCAAAACTGCTGAAGTTGCTGTAATCTGCATCTCGGAAGTTGGAAGGGCGGTTGAAAGAACGCCGCTGCAACCTATGTAACGCCCCTGCAACTTTTGAACGATTAATGGAGCGAGTTCTAAAGGGGTTGCACTGGAAGACGTGTCTAGTGTATTTAGACGACATCATTGTAATGGGAAAAGATTTTGAGGAGCACTTACAAAATTTAGCGGAGGTATTGGATAGAATACAATCCGCAGGTCTAAAATTAAGTCCGAAGAAGTGCAGTCTATTCAGAACAGAGGTCAAATATTTAGGACACGAGATAACAGCAAATGGAATCCGCACCGATGAAGAAAAGATTGCAGCGGTTAAGACGTGGCCGAGACCTAAAAATTTACATGAAGTGAGGAGTTTCCTTGGCTTGTGCACATACTATAGACGATTTGTACCGGGATTTGCAAACATCGCAAAGAGTTTGCATGAATTAACAAGGAAAAACAAACCGTTCGAATGGAAGGAGGAACAAGTAAATGCATTCGTGGAATTAAGGAGGAGATTATGTATAGCATCGGTCCTCGCATACCCGATGCCGAATGTGAAATTTATATTGGATACTGATGCCAGTAATGACGGTATAGGCGGAGTTTTATTACAACAAATCGATGGCAAGGAGAGAGTTATAGCTTATTATTCAAAGATCTTATGAAACCAGAGCGTAACTATTGTTGCGTAACTTTAAGAAACCAGAGCGTAACTATTGTGTAACACGTAGGGAATTGTTGGCTATTGTGGAATGCGTCAAACATTTCTACAAATACCTATATGGTCACAATTCCATTTAAGAACGGACCATGGAGCCTTAAGATGGCTGCTTCAATTCAAAAATCCAGAGGGACAGGTGGCACGTTGGATTGAACGTTTACAAAGTTACGATTTCCAGATCGAACATCGGAAAGGTACAGTACACGGAAATGCTGACGCATTGTCAAGACGACCGTGTCAGGCAGAATGCAAACATTGTAGTTGCGTAGAAGGGAAGGAGAATATCATTGATGTCAGGCTGATGCAAGTGTTACCTCATGATGAATGGACCAATGAAGCAATCCGAGAGGAACAACAACGAGATCCGAATTTGTCGATAATTTTGGAATATAAGAAGAGGAAGTACCGGCCAACATGGAATGAGATCGCGGACAAAGCCCCCACTGTAAAGGCTTATTGGGCACAATGGCAGAGCCTTAAATTAGAAGACGGCTGTTTAAAACGAGTGTGGGAAAGCACTGACGGCAACGTTAAACAATCCTTGATCGTGGTACCACAAAGTCGTATTAAGGAAATTCTGAAGGAATATCACGAGGGAACTAGTGGAGGTCACTTAGGAATTAACAAAACGCTAGCTAAGGTACGTCAGCGGTTTTATTGGTCCGGGTGTAGACAGTCGGTGGTTGAATGGTGCCAAAAAAGTGATCTATGTGCAGCCGCAAAGGGACCGGCTCGGAAAACTCGAGGAGCTAAGCAACAGTATAATGTTGGAGCACCTTTTGAGAGAATTGCCATGGATGTGGCAGGTCCATTTCCCACTACCGATAATGGAAACAAATATGTGCTAGTTATTATGGATTATTTTAGCAAATGGCCGGAGGTGTATCCACTACCAAACCAGGAAACTACTACAATAGCGAATGCCGTTGTTAATAATTGGATTAGTCGTTTTGGAGTACCAATGGAACTGCATACGGATCAAGGAAGAAATTTTGAGTCGGTTGTATTCCAGGAGATCTGTCAGATGCTCGGTATCAATAAAACGCGAACGACGCCTTTGCATCCACAATCGGATGGAATGGTAGAAAGGTTTAACGGAACATTGGAAGAATATCTAAAGAAGGTGATAGATAAAAACCAACGCAACTGGGATCAACATATACCGATGTTTTTGATGGCTTATCGATCAGCAGTACATGACACTACTGGGATGACGCCAGCAAAGACGCTTTTCGGAAATAATCTTCGCCTGCCTGAAGATTTGAAGTTTGGGGTTGTTCCATCAGCGGCCTTATGCGGACAAGATTATGTAGACCGGATGAAAGAAAAAATTAATGAGATACATCAGTTTGTACGAGACAAAATACGGATAGCAAGTGACAAAGTGAAAGCTCGATATGATATACGAGCAAATAGCAAAGGCTTCGAAGAAGGGCAATTGATATGGCTTCATAACCCGCAACGACGAAAGGGTTTATCACCCAAATTACAGTCAGCATAGGAAGGACCTTACACTATCATCACAAAGATAAACGACGTGATTTACAGGACCAAGAAAGGGCGACGAGGTAAACCAAAAGTGGTGCATCTCGAGCGGATGGCTATTTATAGAGGAGAGATTTTGGATCCTGTTCGGGACGAACAGGTTTAGGTGGGGGGTAGTGTCACGGTACCACCTAGTGTGCGATAGCATAAGTGTAAATATATGAAGATTTCTCTAAGCTTAATCCTAGAGACATCTATTAAAAATTGTAGTATTAAAAATAGAGCAAATTAAATGTAGTAGTGACATCTCGATAGAAGTAGAAAGTTCGAGATATTTTAATTTGTGTATATAAGCGAATCGATGTTGTATGCGAAAGATAGTTGTACTTGAACTACGAAAGCGATAACAAGCGGTTAAAATAAAAAGTGATAGAAAGTGATAGTAAGTGATAGTAAGTGATTTTAGTTAAGTGATTTTTGTGAAATAAAGAATTGGTAAAAGAACTAAGTTGTGAATAATTGTGTTTTATTGAGGCAATTATTGTCTGTGAACGTGAACAGTGTCTAAAGTGGAACTTGTGTAGTTTTGTGAAATTTGGTAGTGAACAGTGTTATTCGGGTAGTTATTCACAATCCAGAGATACGAACCTTAAGTGACAAGGCAAGAACGTAGCAATAATATACTGTCACGGTACCACCTAGTGTGCGATAGCATAAGTGTAAATATATGAAGATTTCTCTAAGCTTAACCTTAGAGACATCTATTAGATATCGATAGTACTGGTAGTATTAAAAATTGAGCAAATTAAATGTAGTAGTGACATCTCGATAGAAGTAGAAAGTTCGAGATATTTTGATTTGTGTATATAAGCGAATCGATGTTGTATGCGAGGAATAGTTGTACTTGAACTACGAAAGCGATAACAAGCGGTTAAAATAAAAAGTGATAGAAAGTGATAGTAAGTGATAGTAAGTGATAGTAAGTGATTTTTAATTGTTAAATAAAGTGAACAGTGATTTTTGTGAAATAAAGAATTGGTAAAAGAACTAAGTTGTGAATAATTGTGTTTTATTGAGGCAATTATTGTCTGTGAAAGTGAACAGTGTTAAAGTGGAACTTGTGTAGTTTTGTGAAATTTGTTAGTGAACTGTGGTGTTCGGGTAATTATTCACAATCCAGAGATACGAACCTTAAGTGACAAGGCAAGAACGTAGCAATTGAGACACAAGTCTCATTCGGAACATAAGTCGTCTGACTGACCTCTGAAGTGGTTTGATAATAATTGTCAGCAGTCTAATCGGAATTTTTGGAAATAACCAATAATTCGACATCCTCAGTTTTTATATTATTAAAAGTGGCATACATTGTGCATACTTGTTGTTTTTTGCACCTGAATGACAATGCGGTCTAGAGTTGCCTTCATCTCATTCCGAGTCGGAAGCGTCATAAAGTTGATAGTTGCAATAAACACGTGTATATATAAAATTAATACAGCGACCCGTTCATTGTAGTATAACGGTAACAGTAAGCGGCATTTTATTTCTTATATAAACTTTGTATGAAACAATTTATAACACAATTATATATATAAAATTATACAACACTATTTTATATAATACAATATCTCCTCTCGAACAACAAAATAATACTGAACCGCCATCTTATTTTTCTTCTCCTCCTACTATTTTTTACCGCGTTCATATATCAATTCTTTATTTTGTGTCGTTAGGGTCAATTAGTTTGTTAATAAGAATTGTTTTATTCTACAAAACAATAGAAGTTTCTTTTAATTTTGTGGACCATTTAGAATTTTTTTCTGCACTGGGTTCAGTTACATCAAACGCAATAGGATTTTATGAAAGTCCACTTAGATTTATATTTAAAATAACATCATTACGACATCCAATTTTCTCCTTTCTTGGAAAAATGCTAAAATCATTACACTAAACAACATTAATCGTTCAAAAATTATATCAGATTATCGGCCGATAAGTATCCTTCCCGCTCTTTCAAAAGTCTTTGAAAAAATTTTACAAGTTCAAATAACTACGTTTATTGAAAAACATAATCTCATCGATAAACACCAATCAGCTTATAGGAAATTGCACAGTACCAGTAATGATGTTCTAAAAATTTCAGATAGTATTCTTAAAGAACTCAACATAAAAATATGCGTGCTATTATGCCTTTTAGACTTCAGTAAAGGCAAAAAAATTACAATGACAATATTATTTTCATAGTACAGTTAGGAAACTAATTTGGTCTTACTTCACAGATCGGTTACAAACCACAGTTGGCAATAACACGTTTTCCTACATTCATATGAGAGATCTTTTGCGAATTCCAAATTTAGAAAAAAAATGTTCAATGCTTATTTGCTTCCTCATTTGTGAATCATATTTGGTAGCATAAAATGCAATTACTTCATTGTTGTCCTCCATCTTTAAGTCACGGTGCAGGTCTTCATTTCGAATATATCACGGAGTATTTACAATGTTCCGAAATACTTGATTTTGGGACATCTGAATTATCTTAAGTTTCGTTTTCTTAGAACAGCCCTAAAGCTGTATTCTGTAAGTCCACAGTAGTTTAGAGTCTCTACTTAGCCAATACATTTTCCTGTATTTTTTTTTATTTATTGAAACTAGTATTTTCAGGCTAACCATCAATTTACATCTGAATTCTTAAAAACTAAACTATAATGAGGTCACTGTTGATCCAGCGATGCTCCAATGCCTGTTCGTTAATAGGTAGCTACTCACATACTGACGAGCTCGATGGTTTGGTTCTCTTTAGTCTTCGAACCAAGTGTTCATTATCCAGTAGCCGAGAGGCATTAACATTTTGCAATAGCCCCGATTCATGATTCGTTGCAAATCTTTTTATTTCATGTTTTACATCCGGTATCCCTAAATCTCGATGCTGGAAGTTTTGTATAGGTTTAATGTTAGCATTTTTAGTACAGCCCCAAAGCAAAATACCCTATAACCAAACCGGTTTTAGGATTTGATTGTAAATCAATATTTTGTTGTCTGTGCTTAATTTTGACCTTCGTCCAATTAGCCAGTATAATTGTCTATATTTAAGATCAAGCTCCTTTCTTTTCTTCTTCACATGCTCTTTCCATTTGAGCTTAACGTCCAGTGTCATACCTAAGTATTTGGCGGAGTTCTCGTATGGCACCATGACATCGTTTATGCTGATTGGCGGCGGATTAACCAATAGTTTGTTCGTAAAGTTGACATGCGCAGATTTTAATTCATTAAGTTTGATTTTCTTCGATAGTTTGCGCTGTTGCTAGTATAGCGGTGTCGTCAGCAAACGTTGCTATGCTTACATGATCGGACTGTGGTATATCACTTGTATAAAGTAGATATAGGAGTGGGCCCAGAACACTGCCTTGTGGGACTCCTGCCCTCACCTCTCTCAGTTCAGAATACTCATCTTCTTGTCTTACTCTGAAAAGTCTTTCGGATAAGAACGTCTCCAGAAGGTCAACATATGGTCCCGGAAGCATAACCTTTAGTTTATGTATTGATCCCTCATACCTTATCGAAAGCTGCTGCCACGTCCAGAAATAAGGTAGAACAAATTTGTTTATCTCCTAACGCCTTTTCTATAATGTCTGTAATTCTGTGAACCTGATCAATTGTTAAATGTTTACATCTGAATCCAAATTGGTGACCCGGTATGAGGTTTCTACTTTATATTATTGGTGTCATTCTTCTTAGAAGAAGTCTCTCTATTAGCTTTGAGATGATGGGAAGCAGGGATATCGGACGATATGATTGAGCTTCATTTGGCGGTCTACCTGGTTTCGGTAGCATAATAACTTCTGCAACTTTCCAGGCAGAAGGAACATGCCGTAATTTAATGACAGCATTAACCAAAAGGATTAGTTGAACAATAACTTTCTTTGGTAGTTGCTTTAGAACATCTCTTGTTAAAAGATCATATCCAGGAGCCTTTCCGATCTTCAGATTGAATTTTATTTCCCTATTAACTTTATTCTGGGTTATTAGAGGGATTCTGCCCAAATAGTCGTTGCTACCATTTTCGATTATAATATCCGATTCGGTCTCATTCGGTTGGAAAATACCAGCCAGGTGATCAGCAAACACTTCAGCTTTTGATTTGTTATCCCTGGCCCACGAGCCACCACTTCGCTTAATAGAAGGGATCTGCATGATTTGGGTTTTCATTCTTTTGGTAGCCTTCCATAATGAGTAGTCTATATTTTCATCAGCCGTCAACTTTCCAAGAAACGAAGAAAACGATTTTTCATTTAACTTCTGAATATCTCGCTTAAGCTGCTGTGATTTGTTATTTAGGATCGTCTTGTCAGGTGGACTCCTCGTTTGTTGCAATTTTTTCCTAGCTTACCTTTTTTCTAAGACCAGGTTCCTAATTTATCTTCGGTAGCTTTTACTAGTAGTTTTGGATGCTGTTTCTTTAGTGTTTTTCCACGCGGATAATTGAATGATATTTGTGAAGTTTTCAACATCTTCCTCTAGCTCCGTTACCGTTTTTAATCGTGCTTTCTAATTCAAATCTGAAGCAATTCTCAATTTTTCTTGGTACATCATTTTGGGAGGAATAATTAGAATAATAAAGCAGAATTGCCCTGCCTCCAATATTTGTAGACTTTCAGAAAGAATGCTTATGGCATTCGAAACATTCTGCATCATTTCCATCAGAGTATTCGAATGTGTAGGGTTCAACACTGATCCTGAGCTGACCTTTCTTGTCGTAGCCACCTGTGTATAAGGTATACCACCTCTGACATGATGACTAAAGGACTCTGTTGTTTGACTCTTTTGTAAACTCTTTGGTTTATTTTGATTATTTCTTCTTTTTTGGAGTTCTTTCGCTATCAGACATCCTCGGTAGCTTGCTGGGTGGGCCTGTGCACAGTTTGAACACTGCCGCTGTGGTCCTGGGTTTCTCACAAGCAGTAGTTAAATTTTTCTCAGCACATTTAACACATCTAGGTTCGTGTTGACAGAACTTTGGAGTGTGGCCATATCGCTGACAACGTTTACATTGCGGAACTATACGATTACTTCTAACCGCCTCGATCTTTACTCCCATATGGCACATATATGTTTTATTTCGTAAATTTTTCTTATATCTTCTTTGTTATCGAAGGTTAGGATGAATAATGGAAGAGGAATTCTTATTTCTTCATCCCCTTTCTTAGACTTTTTAATTTTATTGACGACATCAAGGATTTTAAAACCCCTTTCGCACAGTTCACTTTTAATGTCTTCTGGGTTGCATGATTGGTGTAAAATTTTTCCATAACTCTTATCGGTCGCGTATGCTTATTTTCATATGAATGCCACTGTTGCTGCGAACCGTTTAAATATTCTGATTTCTATAATCTGTCTCGGTGTCTACATTTATTTTCAGTTGATTGTTGTTCATCATTCCAGCTTAGAAATTGATGCTTTTATCCTGTAATGACTTGTTAATGACTGAATAGTTTGTCACATTGCTAAGTATTACCGGGGGAGGATTTTGCTTGCTTTTTTTGGTTCTTTAGTTTTTTGATAAGTTGTATGCTTTCCTGGTGTGTTATTTTTTTCAGGCTGGGATTTTGTTTTTGGATTTAGATGGTTATCCGCTTTGTCTGATGCAGTACCTGCTTGATTACCTTTTTCTGGTGAACGCTTCCTTTTGTTGGATTTTGATAGTAGCCATGCTGTTTCTTATGCTACTATGTCTTCAGGTATAGTATAATCATTTTTTTGTGGCTGACTCTGTTCTATCATCAGTTTTAATTTTTGGATCTCATTTCGTGCTTCCTTTAATTCAGCTTGTAATGTTTGGATTATTTTATCATTTGAATCGCTCCCAGATATTTGTTGAGAACTACTGTAACTCATCTGCCGAGGATCATTACTTTTTGCTAAATTGTACACAGAGATACTTCGTGGCCTTATAGGAGATCTCATCATTAGCTTGCCCATTCTGAATGGGTTGTCACTAGTACTTCCGCTCATGAAATTGTCTGAGCCAATGGCGTCATGCATGTTTTGTTATGATTGACCCTCGCCAGAATCCATGGGGTCAACCTCCGTAGAGGGTGGATTTTCCTTCATTGCAGGCCTGCCACCTGGAGTATTATTTTCTGATGTTTTATTCATTGCTGGTTTATTTTAAGGGTGTCCTTCCCCTAGGCTTTTTAGTCTAAGGAACTTTAAATACTGCTGACCAATTCAGTGCAGACACAAACCGAGAAGCCGCTCATTGAAAGATATACGCTTCCTGGATTTTATTTTATTATGCTGCTGTCGTTTGTCAACTAGATGCCTACTACGCCAGAAGTTCTAAATGTTTCCATAGCTTTCCATACCATTTGGCTGCCATAGTTGTAATTTTTCTGTTTGCGTTACATTGTTCCCAACTGCCAAAATTGCTGTGTCATCAGCAAATGTAGCTATGGTTGTTTCTTTCTTTAGTGGTATGTCTCGTCTGTACAGGAGGTATACGATGGGGCCGAGTATTCATCTTCATATTTTATGCCTGTCGGTTATTTAAGAATTTCATAATACTGTTTGGGGAGATCTCGATGTAACTTGTACTCTAACCCATTGTGCCATACACGATCAAATACTTGCGCTACATCCAAGAAGAGGCTTGACCATATCTTTTTCGTTTCTAGAGTACGTTCTATAATATATCTGTGAGTCTGTGAACTTGCTCTAGGGTTGAATGTTTTTCTCTGAATCCAAACTTATAAGCAGGTATAAGATCATTATCCTCTATTATAGGCTTTAATAGTAATGCAAACGGCTCTTTAAAATCAAAAGAAAACAAAAACTGACATGGACTGGGGCTTCTATAAGGAGGTCCTTAAAGCGTATAAATATAAACTAAGAAGTGCCAAAAGCAATTGTTGTAATAAGTCCTCTGAGGTAGCTAGGCTACGTAAAATATTACCCACTTGTCCTGTCATTCCAAGTGATCTCCAACGACTGGATGGACAACGGACTACAACAAGTAGGGAATCCTTGGAGCTTCTTCTGAAAACTCATTTTCCAGGTTGTTCCAATTCTCCTCCTATTTTGCCAAAGGCAAATAAGGCTACTGGCCTCGCGGGTAAAATTGTCAATAGGAGAACTATCATGTTGGCAGTAAACAGTTTCAAGCCTTTTAAGTCTGCAGGCCTGGACGGCATTATTCCTGCCGATATTCAGAAAACCACTGACTTAACTGTTCCCTGGCTTGAGGTGATTTTCAAAAGTAGCCTCGAACTATGTCAGATTCCAAAGAAATGGACTGAAATAAATGTAATTTGTATACCAAAAGCGGGAAAATGCAATCCCAAAGCAATCCCAATCTCATTGCAATCCCAAAGACCTTAGGCCTATTAGCTTATCTTCTTATTTTTTGAAAACTTTAGAAAGACAGATAGAGGCTTACCTCAAACGCTCAATCGAGCCTACAAAGCTGTCAGCGTCTCAGCATGCATATAGTAAGGGGAAACCGGTGGAAACTGCTCTCTATTCCCTCTTATGTCCTATAGAGAAGTCCCTCGAATATAAGGAATTCTCTTTGGTGACCTTTATTATATTTAGGTTACGATAGCGCTCTACTCCTGTAAAAATGCCATTGGAAAAATGCCATTGATGGGGCTTAAGCCTCACATATGGAGTTACAGTTTGATGGCCCGCTTTAAATACAATGGCGAACCAAAAGTTGCTGATGAAAGTGCAAAGAACTGCTACCTTGTGTATTAGTGGTGCACTTTGAAGCACTCCTACTCAAGCACTGGAGATTCTCTTTCATCTCATCCCTTTGAATATCCTGGCTAAGCAAGTGGCTGCTAGTATAGCTATAAGGCTTAAATCAATTTCTCTGTGGTCCTGTAACATTATGGGACACTCGTGTATTCTAACGTACAAAGAAATCCCTAAATCTATCGACTATACCATCTCGACATCATACCTCGAAGTTAAATTTATAACTGATATTCCTTCCAGAGAGGACTGGGTGAATGGAACAGTTTTAGTAAGGCTTTATTAACTTTTTTACAGATGGCTCGAAAATTGATAGAAAGGTCGGTGGTGGAGTTTTCTGCGAAGTACTAAAAGTATTTTTCAGACAAAGCCAATAGCAATCAAGGAAGCCATAGACTGGATGGAGTATCATGTAATTTCTATACGAGATATTTTCATTTTAAAGAGTCAGGATGCTACTAAAGTTCTTCAATCAGGCTATATACCACGTCGAAAGTAGCCCAGAGCTGTCTTTCATCTCTTAACGAGATGGCTTAACAGTTCAACACCCATCTTAAATGGGTGCCAGAGCATTTCAATATTACGGTGAATATGAAAGCCGATGAACTCGCGTGACTAGGTATTACTTGCCTCATCTTACCGTGCAACGTGGAATTTGAAGTACCACTTGCTACATGCAAATTACTCCTTAAAAAAGAAGCTCGTAAAATTACAAACATTAGATGGGCAAATTGCATGTGTAATTACTAGGCAAATTTGGGCCTAATTTGGACTGAAAAAGGTCTAATCAGCTAATATCTATGCAACGGCATAATATTAGCACAGGTGTGGGTTTGCATTACTGGACATTGTCTTATTGTCAGACTTCAGTTTTTGGGAGCTCACCTCCTGTTCGATCTAACGGATCTCAGTAAATTTAGCGTTAGAGATATCTACTGCTTCGTGAGAAGCTCGAAATTGGTTACAGTAGGGTAGTGCGGAGATGCAATTTCTGTGGTAAGGCTACAGACCATATGTGTCTATGACTCGTCCTTTTGCTAGGCGGCCACCTAAAACTAACTAACTAACTATTATAGGCTTTAGTCTCTTCAGAAGTAGTTTTTATCTTCGATATAGTATAGGAAGTAGAGATATTGGTCTAAATGGCTTTTTATCGTTAATGTTTTTGTTTGGCTTTAAAATCATGATCACTTCTGTTACCTTCCACTGCCTTGGAACGTACCTTAATCTAAACACAGGATTGATTATGTGCAAAAGTTTGTGTATTGCTTTGTCTGGTAGTTCTTTTATAATTTGCTCAGTTATTAAATCATTCCAGAAGCTTATTCGGATTTAAATTTTTTATTCTTTTAAGTCACGGAGCGTTACAGTTTGTATTTCAAGCTCATTTGATATGTCTACAAAATTAACATTTTCATTCGCAGATTGTCTGGGTAGTGGTTGAAACGTTTCTTCGAGGTGTCTCGCTAACAGATCCGTGTTATTCGTGATATTATGTTGTGAAACGGTTTGCTAAGTATCCGCTTATAAAGCACCGAGAGAAAGTCATGATGCGAAATATGTGTGGTCACTGTTCCGTCGCAAGCTTTAGACATTATGGGACCTTCCATACAATAAATTGTTGATTTTTATTGATTTAGTTGGATTAGCGGTAGATATATTGCCACTCTGCTGGCAGTTTTAGACCAGTATTAGTTTGAATTTTTGATATTCGATTTTTAACTTAAAGAACATAAAGAACCTTGGGCACTTTTATGTAATTCAAAAAGCATAGAACGAAAAAGCATAGACCCATTTTTATGCTTAAATTGAGAAATACAATTATGTACATCAGTAGTAAGCTCTCTATCAACCTTTGTTCAGTAAATCATCGTCATCGCTAGTAAATTTAACGGTAGGCTAAGCTCTCTGGTAGGCAGACAAAATCGATTAAATATTACAGACATTAGGACGTTTAATATGTTTTTGTTCGTTCCCGCTGTCCCGCCTTACATATTAAGCCATTAACAACATAACCACTGTAAATAACATTTCTACCACAATCTTAATTTGAAAAGAAAAAATGTAAAATTCTTTTTTGACATTCAAAATATTTAAAACTCAATCGAAAATGTCAAAATATGGATGATTGGTTTTCTTTTATTTGGTTTAATGTTATAGATATTACCTAAAATTTATATATGTTTTGTGTATAAAGGTCGTATGATAAGTACCTAGCTTCGGTAAAAAAAACATTAACAAATTTTTGTTTTGTTTACATAAGAAGAAAATTCTATGAATTGGGCGGGCATTTACAATAAGCTAAAACGCAGAATACAAGAACTGATAAATGATCAGAATTAGCCTTTATCTACGTATAGCCTTATTGGCAATAAAGATACAGAATATTCTCTGTGGAAAACTATCAAAGCACTGTGCATTCAAGGAGTACAAATATAATCTCAGTATATATAGAGAGGATTAAAGATAAATCCTACCTGTAACACTACGGAACTTAAAAGTTGTAAATATAGACCTCGTAACGTCCTAGGACCGACCTAATATGTGTTCCTTGCTGTGGATTCGCTTCAATAAATATCTACACTTGACTTGCAACTCGTGATTGTGACAAAGCCACATACAATTGGCCATGTGCAAATACTGAGGTCTCTGAATTATCGGATAATTGGCGGCGTTTTAAAATAAAAAGTGACGTTGGAATGAAACCAATTCTAGGAATGAGAACTATATATCATTATGTCATTACAAGCTGAAATAGCTCTTGCTCTTATCAAACTTCGTCCTGGCTCTGCCACAATCAATCGTGTTCCGTTGCAACTCACTTTTTTAGGGTTTATGTTTACCTTTCTTAAGAAGCAACACACGAAGTGGCCTACCAGAGATGGACATGCTTATTAAGAAATTCAAGAGGAAAATTGAGAAAGTTATTTTGCCACCATCGATCAAATAAAGTATTTTTCTATGCATATCCAATATTTATTCATTTGCTGGCGCGGCAATGATTCGATTTAAAAGTTCTTGCATTGTCTATTTGTCTACAAATCGCCAAAAATTTACTCAACCAGGTTTCCAGTTGATATCATTCTTATCCGACGCAATTAGACTGATCCTATTTTGAAAAGCCAATCAATGATCTCCTTTTGAATTTCACTCCACATGTTTGTTATAAGAGTTAGCTGCGATCCGTAAATTATCTGCTTCAGGTGAATTAAGTCGCATATAGATGAAACTGAGAAATTAGGCAGTAAAATCGGAATTTTAAAACCACTGTGGGCTGTCCTTCCAACATTTGAGTAATGTTGATGCAATTCCCATGGATGGTCGATATAAAAATATCTAGTTCTTAAATTGGGATCGTTTGGAGTGTTCCTCTGCGTTCGGTTTGTAGCTTTCGGTATGAGGAGATATGTTGATTGCGACATTTTCTTGATGATTTTTTAAGTAGGCAAGTGTAAATTCAGTGACGTGATTTACGCATAACGTGAGAGGTCGAGAAGGATGTCAAAATTATATAATTTACGCAAACATTTCCCGTAACTGTTTAGGCATTAGATGTATTCATAATATAAATACACATAGTACTACCATCATAAGAAAAAAAAGTTTATCGATTGATGTTCCAGATGTCGAGTCGATAGAAAAACGTCAAAATTTAGTATAAATATGTATATGACATTTAGGCAATTATACATATAAAAATATTTTGATTATTTTAAAACGATACCAGTAGCGACATCTAGCATGTCAATGGGCTAACATACCATGGTAGTACTATGTTTATTTATATTAAGATGCATGGCACCATGTTTAAATTACAGTTATTCCGTTCATCATCAGATCCAAGTGAGCCTCTTTCTGCAGCAGTTTGCTACGATTCAAAACTTGTTGCACCAAGTAAATAAAATCGATCTTCATTCTTTACTCCATCTGTATACATTCTTGCAACTACTTTATCACCTCCTCGCTTTCTTACTTGCCAACTTCCCTTTGAAATTACGTATAGTGGTGAGGAATTTATGTTTACAGATATTGTCTTGCGCATTTATGTCACTTTCATTGAGCTTGGATCATGATTGTAGTTTAGTTGATCCTGTTTGTGAGCCCAATAATGCTGTTTTGAACTTAAGCGCTAAGTCTAAATTGTAGGGAACAATATTACGACTATCCGTTCCCATTATTGTAATGTCATCCAGATACACGTCTGCCAGGGCACGAATTATGTCTACTGACTTAATTAATTTTTATTTTTTTAAGCTCAATGGATTTAACCATTGAGTGAACTTTATTTTATTTAAATTTAATTACAAATGTTGTTTTATGATTTTAAAACATAGCAATATTCTATGCTGTGTGTAATTGAGAACTAAATTGTATACAAGACAAATTCTATTTATATATGTTTTTAGTATTGATTCTATATAATAAAGGTTTTGGTATCAAAGATGATGTAATCAAAACAGTTCAAGTGTTTCTTAAGAAAATTTAAGAACATCTGAAGTGTTTTGAGGAAATGATTTTATATAATTTTAATTATCTTAAATTTAATAATGTGACAGATTTATGTTATATACTATATTGCTATTGCGGAATAATGAGTATCATTGTTAATATAATTCTTAGAATTATATTATTTCCTTATTATTTCCTTATTATTTATTGGTTTCACTTAAGTGTTTTTGATTAATAAGAAATGAATTTAAAATGTTATTTCCGTATTGGATTAATCTGAATTGCTTCGGGTGATTTGTTGTTGTAGTGGACTGTTGATGTCGTAACATTGGTGGATGCGGGAAGTATCGGGCAATGTAACTCACGTTCCATTAACCATTCCAAAGAGGCGGGCATATTGCCTGAACTGAACGTTATCTTTTCTTTATCTTCATTTGCGACTTCCATCTGCCAATATTCCATCTGCAACTCAAGTGTCGAGGATGTTCCTGTTCCTGCTAGCGTATCTAATGAATCGCCGATCCTTGGTAAGGGAAAACTATCCTTTTTTGTTATGGTGTTACACTTTCTATAGACTGCCATCTTTCTTTTCCATCAACACCACTGGTGAACTCCACAGACTTCTCGATTGCTCAATAACCCCTGATGTTTTCATTTCGGTTACCATTCTATACATCGCCATCTGCTTTGTAACCCACCAGCTTTGTAACCAGAACTATCCTGAAATCTTTCCCTGTTGAAAACAGAACTGTTTTTGCATTGGGTGGTAACTTTTCTCGATGGTCTAATATAACTCGTATTATCAATGGATCTCCATCGTTCATTTGCAGAAGCAATTCCACTTTGTTGGAGTTTAAAAACCTCGACCAATGTCCAAAACAAATCTGTTAGCCTTCATGAAATTCGTTCTCTAGATTACCTCATCTTCAATATCGGATATTAACACGTAACATCGAACTAATCTTCGAACTGGCTGTGGTGTTTGCTTTTATGTCACTGCGCACAATTGTTCTTGTTGCTCCTGTATCCAGCGTGATAAGACAGTTCCTCTAATCAATATCTCTATAATTATGGAGCATTTGGTTGTGGAAGTCAGTTTTTGTTCCTCGAAACTGACTCCGTCATTACCTGGCCTTCTATTTTGGCCAATCTTTTGACTGCCGGCTTGATGTTGTTACATGCCATCTCATTGATTAATGCCCAGGCAATTGTCTCTGCAAACATGTTTTTTGGGTCAAGGGCTGTTTTGGTCTCGACATCTTGTACACCGTCATTAAAGACAGCGATTTTGATTCTCTCCGTGTAGCCTAAAGCCATGTTGGAAAGTGTCAGATGCACCAATCTATCGATATCTGCCGAATACTTTTGCAGTGATTCCCCGCTATTTTGATATTAAACTTTTATATTCATTCTGTAGTGTTCTCGTTTATGATCAACTCCATATGTACGCTCCAACATTAGCATTATTCTACCGTAACCACCACGCTCATTTTCTAGAACTACATCCAAACGATGTTATTCCATCAAAGGTTGGAGGCTTGTTATCGAATGAAATCGAAATTTATTGCAGCAAATGTCACAGAGTATATTAGTTAGTAATTCACATTGATTCCCAATGGTCGGCAGATCACAAAGACCTAACTCCGTTCTCAATTGTTTATTCGTTAACTTGTCCATAATCAATTTTAAATATTCACAATCCCACCGCTGTCACCAATTGTTACATTTTTGCCTATTCCTGGTATTGTGTATAAATTCCAGGACAGCTAATTATCATACGACATTCGTGTTATGGGTAAATAAAAAAGTTCCAAGAAACAATAAAATTATAAAACACGGTAAATTTTCTAAACGAGAAAGATGAACATTGAAAATCAAGAAAATATCCCAATTATTTTTCCAACCCAATTAACAAACTGACAAGTACATCTATCTTTATGTATATACATTTTTCTCAACCAAAAAAAATAAAAATAAAAAAATTTTTTGTGTGCTTGGTTTTGATTTTTATTTTGATTGACCCAACCAACCCCAAAATAAACCAAACCCACAAATAAATATAAAGTGATGGGTAATTTATGGGTTTTGTATTTTGAGCAACACAACAAAAACATTTTTTTTTTTCGAAAAATTGAACATGATACCTTTACTTATTTTTAATCATTTGTTGACATTTTTTTTTTATTACTCTATATTTTTTTCTCGTTTATTCTCTAGGTCGCCACATCATTGTCCGATGGATCGTACTTTGGTGAAATATGTTTACTAACGAATGCTCGACGCGTTGCTAGTGTTCGATCCGAAACCTACTGTAATCTTTTCTCGTTAAGTGTTGATCATTTTAATATTGTGCTCGATCAATATCCGCTAATGAGAAAAACAATGGAGTCTGTGGCTGCTGAACGGTATGTCTATTATATAATGGTAGATAAATATAAAAATGTTGATTTATAATTTGGCGCAGTTCCAAAACCAATTTGCCTTTGGTTTGGTTTTTTTTTTTGTAATTTTTAAATTTTTTATATTATATAGTTTGAGGGTGGCAAATGAATGACGTATCATATTGATACCGAAAATCTATGTCAACAATATAGTTTAGTTGTTTTATGATAACAAGACCAAAATAAATTAAATTTAACATTTTTAAATTTACTGCATTGCGATAAATATGATTTTTATAATATTTAAATATTTAATTTTTATTTTTATTAATTAATTAATTTCGTTTGCAGACTTAATAAAATTGGTAAGAATCCAAATATAGTAGTGGCACAAAAAGACTCGGAATCAAATATAAATGAAACGAATACGATAAGTGCTGTTGTAAATGCTTTGGCAGCCGAAGCAGAACATGCTAATAACTTAAGGTGAGTTCTAATGTTAAATTCTAAAATATTAAATGTTGACAGTAAAACACCCAAGTTGAGTTAGTGGAGTGCTGGACTTGGCTGCTCTATTGAATACCACTCTTAATTTGATTGTGTTGCTTCCATTTTTCCAGGGAATTTTTTCGGCGGAGAAACCTCGACAATGAATTGATGGTATAATTGTGCAAACTTTTTGTTTCGAATAAACCAACGCTTTCTCCATAAAAGTATGGAATTCCATGTATAGCCATCTTTAGACGCCATTTCATAAAGTTGTGAAAATGCTTGTTTACGTATTTCTAATTTTTGTTTCTTTAATATGAAACGAGCTCCGATAATGTATGTTGTTCTAGAGACACAATCCTCAGGCTTTGGAGCTTATGTGTAATTTCTGTGTTAGACTTGATTTTTTTTTAATTCCTGAGATTCGGTTTTGTTGGATCAATCTGGAGTCAGTCCAGATACTCAATACATTTTTTAACTATTTCCTTTGCCTTTATTATGCCATTTGGAATCCATAAATAGTTGACAATTGATGACTAAAAGAAGAATTGAGCATGCATCTAATCCTTTTACGAATGGTTATCGCGAATAATTGACATAGTATAATTATTAATTCTATGAGTTATTAGAAGGTGCTTGGAGCTAGACTGTTCTGCAGTCTTCATGACCAAAATTAGTCTGCTAAGTGACTAAGTGACGACTACCTGCTAATACCAATGATTACTTGACTTTTGCTTTGCTTTTGA
Source organism: Tipula confusa (assembly GCA_963556175.1). Classification (NCBI taxonomy): domain Eukaryota; kingdom Metazoa; phylum Arthropoda; class Insecta; order Diptera; family Tipulidae; genus Tipula; species Tipula confusa. The sequence continues at coordinate 82,636,932 of OY744477.1, forward strand.
GGTTGCCAAAACAAGGATGATTGAAGTAGCCTAGTTGGTCCTTTTCACCATAACTTATGGGAGTTTAGTTCATTTGGAAAAATACCTCGAAAGGAGTAATTCGCTAGATTTTTAGCAGAAGTGATGATTGACGAAGGCAATTTACGTATTTCATTGAATATTTAATACAAAACGTAATAGTGGCCTGATCGTGATGAATGATACTCTAATCAAATCACTGGTCAAAACCATATGTCAAAATTAAAACCATGTGTTGCTAACCGTATATCATTCGAATTTTCATTATAATCGTCAAAACTCTAAACCAAATTAATTTTCCTATGTGTTTAATACCATCTGCCAGCCACATATCATCAATTTTGCCCGCAAACCATACATCTTAATAAAAACTATTCAACCCAATCACCCGGCAATTTAGATAAGCCAAATTTGAAAAAATATGATAGTGCCTTCTCTGTCTTTACTGAATGTATATCAGAAATTAAAAACTAACATTTACATACAATTAGAATATAAACAAACGGTTGAAACGGTTACTAGATGAAAAAATAAATAAAAAGTACCGTTAAAATAAAATAATTTAATGTTTGTTTTTTTTTTTTTTTGTTTATTTTTAGCGATGAGAAACAAAATGAATCAGACATTAGTTTAAATGATTTAAGTGAAAGCTTAAAGAAAAGTCTACCAAGACCAAAAAGTGGTGAATTTAGAGCGCTGTTCGAAGGTGGTAGTCCATAGTTTAATTTTATAATTGATAATAAAATATTTAGTTTAACAAAAACGTAAAATTTAATCTTATTTTAATTTAAAATTATTATCAATTTGATCTATTATTGTTTTTTTTATTATTATTAATTCATTTAACTTATTTTATTTAAAAAAAAAATCTGTATAATTAAAAATAAAACAACAAAACCAAAATACTATTTTATTTTCATATAAAATTATATTTAATATACTATATAAATAAATACTATAATTATAAATATTAATTTTAAAGTAGCTATAATAAACAAACAAACAATTATGAAATATGCTATACAAAAAAAAAATAACAAAAACATTAAGAACTTCTTTCATATTATTAAATATTATATAGTTGCTCATTTTTACTTAAAAATCCATCCGTAGTAAAACAAAAAATTAAAAACTAATTAAATTTAAATAAAAAGTAATTAATTTATTATAAAGAAGAAATAATATAATATAATATTTAATAATAATATAAATAATAAAAAAAAACAAAACAACGTAGAAAAAACAAAATATAAAATTTGCAAAATTATGTTTCTTTTAGTAAACAATTTGTTAAGTTAGTTAACATTAACTAATTTAAAATTAATTTAAAACAAATTAAAAAACAAATGAAAGCATTTGTGAACTTGCCTCTTTAAATATAATTTTTTAAAAATGTTTATATATATATATATATATATATATATATATATATATATATATATATATATATATATATATATATATATATATATATATATATATATATATATATATATCTGTGGCAATAATGCATAAGAGAATAACTCATTTTACTATTTTTTCAGGAGAACGTTTTAAATGATTATTTGTAAAAATTTTCAACATTTTTGAAAAGTATTTTAGGCTAAGACCTTGATAACGCCTAATTTTATGCTCTATTACACTGAATGATCTGATTTAGCATACGATCAACATTCTAAGTTTGCTCGTAATTTGCACATTTTTGCTGACAATTGTGGTGCTAAAGAGTTTTTTAAATTCTCGCCGCTCCATGGATCATATGATTTTTAGTTTTTTCAGCAAGCTTATTGGCAGTCAATGTAAAATTTGGAGTAGCTAATAAGTTCAATTTATTTATTTATTTATTCTCCTGGCGTTGTTTTTCCTTGTTGCTGCCTATTAGTAACTTATTATCAGCAATTAAGTTGCTAAATTGACATTGCAGTAGTTCTAGATTGCAATGTCAATGTTGCAGTTTATTCTAGATAACTGTTTACAGACGGCTTGTAGCTCAATGTGAGCCAACTTATAGTTTTTGATTTCTTCGCAGTAGCTGCTCATTTTATACTTTACCAGAGTCCGCATAAATTGCCTAATTTCTGGAAAGCCTGGAGTCCTGTGCTATTTCCTTTAGAAATGCGATTAGTTCTGTTATTGGCCGTTTATATGTCTTGTCCTTACATTTAACTGTTACGATTGCACCAAGTTTTTTTTCGGCATTAGTGTCAAAAACCGTCTCAATTTCTTTCGTGTCACAGGGAGTTGATCGTCTTTTACTAATACCAGTTCATTTATTGCTAGATTTGGTTGACCGGTTTTCCATTTATTCCGTTGTTGAAGTTGGTGAAGGTACTCAAATGACCTTCATGTTCGTAATCCTATGTTGCTGGTAGTCGCCACTGGCATCGCTTATCAGAAAGTACCCTGGTGCTAGGCTGTTGTATTGCAGTTGTTGTTGGTTAGTAGATTTAGTGGCCGAGAAATGCTAATCGCTTTGGTTTGCGTGGTGATAGTGTCTAGTTCTACCCTTTAGGTTCCGTTGTAAGGGAATACTTGGCTCTTGTCGTCCTGCATACGAAAAAGGTGATATATCCCTTACAGGATTTTTTGCCCCGATCCTTAGTAGTTCTTAGTTAAATTTTCCCTACATAGACGATTTCCATTTTAGAGAACGATATTTCCGGCCTCACACTAGATTATGGTAAGCTATCCATTAGTTTTTCTGTTCGTGGCAAAAGCATATTATGCATCTTTGTATCACTTGTCTTATGACTCGCCTCTTATTATGTTATGCCACGCGAATATGCATCCGCTGGACAAGGAACTTGTAGTCAGTTGGCCTGAATATGAGCCACACTGTAAAAGATAGTATGACCGAACGCAGGTGCTTATAGAGGCAAGAAGCAATTTCGTTACCACCTCGTTTGCCTCTTCCGTAAATAGAAAAATTGTAACTTTGTAACTGTCTGTTACAAATTATTGAGAAAGACTTATCATGAAATCCGAAGTTATTCTGAGGTTATATATTACTCATCTATGACCTAAGTGCTAGCTCTTTTCACGATTATATGTAATCTATTTGCCGACTGTTTACGATCTTGCACACCACTCATTTCACGAAGCTTCCCATCTAGCCATATACATTTTGATGTGGAGGAGGTTCAAGATTGCTTATACCTTTTCGATATTAAGAAGGTTGCTGGGCATGATGGCCTTCCATTATGAGTGTCTTTTACGAGTGTTAGCACTAAAATGTGTGATCAGTATTTTTTGGTTTTTCCTAGAACAAATGATGGCAGATAAATTAAAATTCCAATCTTATTTTTATTATTTTCTTCCAGGTTTTAAAATCACGTATCCTTTTTCGCCCCTGTCCATTAGATGCTTTAGTAAATGAAATTTCTTCTATTAAAAAACTAAAAATCAATTATTATTGAATTAAAATCAAATGACCAACCTGTGTCGCAATATGTAAGGACACGATAGTTAGTTGTTTTGCACTGAAAGGATGTGCAAAAGTCACTTTAGAATACAGTGATGTTTACCTCATTAAACGCTTTTGAAACGCTTCGATATTACTCGGATGTCAAAATTTTTCCAAACGAACGCAATCGGTTTTCGTAAATCGAAAATATTTATCGAAATTTTTTTTTAAAAATATTATAATAAAATTTGACAAATACTATATAATATAAAAGTTATTTATTAATTTTACAGTGCATCATAACAAAATGATCTTTATTATTTTATTTATTTTTTAATTAGGAAACTTCAAAAAATATTATATATATATTTATATATTTTAGCTAAGTAAAATGAGATTATTATTAAAAATAATGAGACATAACATTAATAAAAATAAAAAAAAATGAAAATATTCATATATATAAAATAAACACCTAAGTCAATTCTTATTTAAAAAAATAAAAATAAATAAAAATTAAAAATCAAAAATAAATAAAATAAAAGGAATATAAATACTAAAGTAAATTATAAAAAAAAAATAATTATTGTTATTTTATATTAATAATTTTAAATTGCCATATTTTATTAGAAATTATATTATATAATATATAATAATTAAATGAATATATTAAAATAGTGTTAATTATTATATAACGTTATTATTTTTAATTTAATTTTTATTTTCTGTTAAATAATTTTAATAGATTATAAAAGCAATACTCAATATTTCTAAATAAATTGGTTATTTTATAATCTTAAATTAGATTAAAAAATTGAAATCAAGAAACACGTGCATGACATTTCTAAACAACATGGCGTCCACCATTTTAAACATATTATATTAATTATTAATATTAGAATTTAGAAATATAATTTATTTAATATTTAAATTTTATTTTTTTTTAATTTTTTATTTTTTTTTTTTTGAGTATTGTCATTAATATTTTTTTATTCAAATATATATTTTTTTGTTATTTATTAAATTTGTTGAAATTATGTATCTATAAATATATATATACGAAAGCCCCGATTTGCGTTTTTTCGCGGTTGCCTCGTTAATTGAGCTGTCCAGTTCATTATGAACAAGTGTTTTTCTACAGATTCTAAAAATATTAGTGTGTTAAACCATAGATTAAGATATAAAAAGATGATCCACTTAGAACAAAAGATAAAAGTATCCCGTCACATACTTTTATTACCACTAGTTTGAATACAAATTTAAAAGCATTTTTTAGCTTACTGTACAAAGTACAAAAATATATTTTTCAACTACAAAGAAAGATTTCGTTGTATAGAAAGCCTACTTTGTTTTATTTTTTATGCTTTCATTGTCGAATTATACAAAGCTTCATTATATATAGTAACCAAGAAAAATGATTTCTTCTTTTTATTTTTATTTCTTTATTATTATTACTCAATTTACATTTTTGTTCCTTGGGTATGGGCTATCTTTATTATATCTTAATCTATGGTTAAACTCACTTTACATCCTGAAATGTATTGCAGTTTTTATATTTGCAGAAATCTTGTTTCGACGCTAAATACCGACAATTTGAAGAAAAAAAAAATTCCAATTATTCCATTAAGATCGTTAAAATGAATTTAATAGTTATACAACGGCAAATTTAAGACAATTTTTTCTGGATCAACAATGGAAGATTCTGATATAAATACAACCCTACTTGCATCATTACATACAGAGAAATCTTCTGCACGCGAGGAAGAAAATTTATTTACTGAAAGAATTTTTTTTTATATTCCTCAACTGAAGAAACATGGCTAGACCATTCTTGGGTCTTAAAAGAAATGCTTAGCTTAGCTTATTAAGAAAAAAGAAAACACAAGCACCTTAGGACATATGAACACTGAGAAAACCATTAGAAATCGGACCATGGAGAATATTATCAAATAGATTACAAAATCAATTCGGTACAGGATTAGACGGCGCTCCAATTGCTATGGGCTATATTGTTAATATTCCACTATCCAAAAAAGTATTGATCATCGATATATACATAAAAAACCGTCGTGTTCAAATAACTTTCTAAAGTAGTTTATAGGATACACAACAAGTAAAACATGGCATTAAATTTTCCTTTACAGTTTTTATCTGTGATGCATCAGCTCTCGCTTTTTTCTTAGGTATTTATTGCGTATTAACAAAAAATTTTATCTAATTTTGCTTTGATTTTTTTACTAGGCATCAAAACACATTTAGGATAATACAGTTGCCCGTAGTGCATAATTAACGGCGTATATAAAGACTACAACTGGTACTGGTAACGGTTGGTAGATGTATTATTATCAGTGAATTATTGCAATGGATACAACTAATAAAGGAATGTATACCCAAGGTGGATCTAAATCAGCAGAGATGTTGAAAAATCCACCCTCTTCGGAGGTCGACCCATAGGATTCTGGGAGGGGTCAACTATTTATTGATGATAATCCATTTTCAAGAAGCTCTAAGCTTACAAAATCACCAACATCTTCAACAAAAAATTGTTTTAAACAATTTAACGAAAATGAGGAACTAAGAAGGAAACTAAGCGAAATTGGATTCTGCTTAAAAAAGGAAACGAAAACGTAAAACTAGCTTTACAAGCTACAGAATCTGAGGAGCTCTTCAGACGAGCAATGAGGTAGAACCAATTGAAAGATTTTTTACTGATGAAGAAGAATTAGTATGAGAAACTAGTGGAGTCAACTTCGGAAAGTGGTGAGACGCAACAAAACACCCTCATAAATAATAATAAACTGAAATACAACAAAAAACAACTGACGAAGTAAAACAGCCAGGCAAACCTTAAGATAGGGCGCCACAAGCAATTACTTTTATTGGAATATCCAACTATGTCTCTGTGCAAAAAATGAAATCAGTCATTGATAAAGAATACTGAATTGCTTCACTTAACAATGATGTCCAACTTGTTCAAATGAGGATATAAGAGAAGATCTAATAAGCAAGGGATTAAAATTTAAACATGCAGTAAATATGCTCAAGAGCCAAAAAATAGAAAATGCAGAAGGTGTTCAAATCACTAAAAGAGAGTTGCTCTTATTTATGCTTACATTTAATAACAAAGAAAATGTAAAAAATATATACATCATAAAAGACATCCTTGACATGGGAGTCAGAATCGAACCGTTGAGAAAATCAACTGACCACATTCCTCAAAGTAAAAATTGCCAAATCTATAACTACACTCAAAGATATTGTCAACGAGAGCCTAGATGGGTCAGATGAGGGAAACACACCGCTAAAACATGTCCTTTAAGTAAAAATATTACCCCACAATGTATAAACTGTAAAGGCTCGCATCTAGATAATTATAGAGAATGTGAAGTAGCCAAAGACCTACAAAAATAAGAAACAAAGCGCTACAACAAAACCATAGCATACCTGTTGACAGGAAGCTTACTATAAATGTAGAGAAAAGTAAATCCTAAGCAAACACAATAAACAATAGAAAAACAAACTCACAGATAGTACAACAAAGCGATTCGGTGGAAAATAATGACGGTACCGATACCCCAATTCTTGAAAAGATTCTAAAATGCATAGAAACCCTAAACCTTCGGCTTGTCAAACAAGAAAAAAACATAGAAGCTGATGAAATAAAAGTTGAAGATTGCTCTTCGCGTCATAATCTAAATAAAGAGGACTATATCTGTTTAAATCATTATGGTTAAACTCATTATTGGCGATGATTTTAACGCCGAAAGTACGTTTTGGGGATCAAGACTAACAACGCACAAAGGAAAGGAGCTACTTACCGCAGTTCAATCGACAAAATGCGTATTTTACTTTGGAGGTAAACCAATATACTTACTTAAGGATCCAAATAAAATTGCAGATCTCATAGATTTTTATGTAACATAAGGACTAACAGTGAAAGACTACCGTCACTTCATTCTCCTGTAATAATGACTCTCAGTGCACCAATTGTTAAGAAAGAGTCGTTGCCTAAATTAACAAACAATATAACAAATTGGAAACTTCCAGAAACTACTCAATGATAATATCAGTCTTTAAGTGTCAGTTATAAATTTGACACAATTGGAAGACCAATTAGAAAAATTTAGTAATTTTATACAACAAGTAGCTTGGGATAGTACGCCTAAAAGTCAATAAGAAACTCGAACACATATCAACTGCTCTTTGACGCGAAATCAACATGGCAGAGAAATCGGGTCCCACAAAGTAAAACGAAACTCAACTATCTTAGCAATAAACTTAAACTATTCATTAGATAAAATAAAACTGAATCTTCATAATTACATTACTGTCCATACTGGTCAAAAAGATGCTGATTATTTCCTCTAGAAAGAAACAAAAATGCTAAAAAGACTTATAACGCAAGTACCTGTAATTAAATGTGATGATGGAACTTGGGATAGAAGCGCAAAGAAACAAGATACATTCTTGGATATACATTCAGACCACTTTCAAGATAAACTGCAGATCAAAACATAACACTAATTAAACAAACAAAGAGTTAAAAGTTCAAAATCAGCAATAACTTAAGTTTAAAAAAATCTCCTGGCTATGATCTGATTACAGGAAAAATAGTTAAAGCACCACATGAAAAAGGATTACGAAAGCTACTTCAAATAATTAATGCAGCATTCAGACCTAACTATGTTCCACACCAATGGAAAGTGGTAGAAGTGATATTGATACCAAAACCAAGCAAAACACCTAACGTCACAAAATCGTATAGGCCGATTTCTTTGCTTCCAACTATTTTAAATTTTTCGAAAAATTGCTGCTTAAGAGACTCAAATTAATCATAGAACAAAGAAATCTTATTCCTCCCCACTGATTCGGCTTCAGATAAAAACATTTGACTATAGAACAGGTCCACAGATGTTCAAGTATTTTCTTGGATGTAACACAAGCCTTCGATAAAGTATGGCACAAAGGACTAGAATTTAAACTGCATCGAGATCTACCAAAGCAGTTTATCAGATTCTAAAATCTTACTTAGCTGATCGACATTTTCGGGTAAAATATGAGGGTCAATACTCCTCATTGGCGAAAATATTAGCAGAAGTACCACAAGGTAGTGTGTTAGGTTCAATTCTGGATATCATATACACTGTATAGCAACATTTGCTGATGATACTGCAATCCTAGCAATTGGTACAATCTTATCAGTTGGTAACAATGTAATACGAAGCAACGAGAAAAGAGCAAAGAGTCACTAACACATTGAGTAACTGGGCAAAGAAATGGTGGTGGATACCAGTGGAAATCAACTAACAGCAAGTTCCACATGCAAATACAGCAAAATATCTAGGCATCACACTTCAAGCTAAGCTTAAGTGGAAAGAGCATGTCAAAAAAAAAGAAGAGATTAACAGAAAATGCACTGGCTTATAGGTATAGGAATTCCGAGCCACCACTACATAATAAACTGCTTCTATATAGGCAAATTCACTGTGGTGATCGATGGGATTTGGAACACAAAAGTGATTGCCACGCAAAGGTGCAGGCGTGAAAAGCCTGTTGGAATGTTGGCCATTTCAAGCGTATATTTCGTTTAAAATCGTCAAAAGCAGCACAAACAACGTTGCCAGCTTAAAGTGGAGTGGCATGTAAGTAATTTGATTCGAAAGGAAAGTGAACCAAAGTATATCAAGTCGGACGGAAAACAGTAGCATTCAGATCGACACAGGCGCATATGTTAATTTCATACTATTGCACCTTGTAAAAAACTTAACCGTTAGTTTTATTAATGAAGGCGGTGTGCATTAGGCCTTAATTTTGCGACGAGGCGTTTCATCGACAGTTTGAGTAGACAGTTCAAGAGCTTGTTCCATATTGTATCATCTAACCTTATATTGACTATTTACGATTCACATAACCTAGTCTGTTGTGCAAACACATTCAGCAAACAACGGGTTGGGTCGTGTATTGGTCCAAGATGGGCATACAGTAGCATTTGCTTCGCGCAAACTGAGCAAATGAACCCAGATTCGAAAGGAATTGCTCGCAATTATGCTAGTAGTCTGGGCAAAAATAAGCTCATCGCTCATCGCTTGATTGCCAAGATTACTGCTTGGAGAGGTGGAAGATATTAGAACTGTTGGATTACATTCACTCGATCACAAAGTCGGTTTTGTGTAGATGAAGAAAATTATAATTTGTATCGTAATATTTTGCAAGATGATCAAAAATACAAGATTTTTTTGTCAAACTGTTAAAAATGGGTGGCCCCGATTTCATCATCTTGATGATTCTAGTGAGCGATTTCACAAAATAAAATACCGCAATCGGGCGGTAATAGACCCTCGTTGGGTATCTAGCGATGGTCAAAAGTGATAACGTTCCATTCGGATCCGCTGAATTTAACCGATTCACTACTGAATATAATATTCGATTAAAATTTTCTAGCCCACGATATCGGGTCGGAATTACGTAAGCATACTCAAAATGTGTTACGATAAGTTTCAGTAAAAATTCTCGTATACAACACCGGTTGCAAAAATAAGGTTGACTCCATCTGAAATTTTCGGTGGTGTCAACGGTCGATTATACATTGTAAAAGTTAGTTTTGATAGCCATTTAAGACGCAACGAACGGTTGAAATTGCGTAGTGTGTGTTTCTGACTATCTGTCCCGAAGGATTAACCTGGTGGTATAACCACATGATATTACGGGTTCAGAGAAATAATTTTAGTAATTTTTGAAAGAGTGAAAGTGATTTACAATGAGAAGAAGCAGCAGCATATCGAAATCAAAGATCTGACTGAAATAGAACGGTAACTTTTCCAGGCAAATTTAGCCAATACGGCTTTTTAGAATTGCAAAAGCTGGTGCGAGTGTCATTTTTACGATGAATACGGATCCTCAGAAGAAGTAGTCTGTTTCTTCAGTATGTGCCATTTTACTCATAGATTAAGCATAACATCGAGTTGATGAGCATAACAGTGCTCGAGAAAAGCAATTGAAACGAACTAGTGCATATTTGGAGATTAAGCATTCAATCTTCTCAAGATTTCAAAAGATTTTGTTGAAATGGAACCCAAAGAAGAATTACTAGCGATTACTAGCAGCATTCATGAACAGCTAACTGGCAGTGAAAACCGTATTAATATATATGTCACTGGTGGCGCTGGAGAAGGCAAGACCTTTACCTTTAATGCACTGGAAGAACAAGTCAACCGAACCTATTGTATCTACAGTTGAACTACAATTGAAGAGGACAGAGAATCAGTAATTGGGCGGCATCAACATCATTGTATTTGGAAGCTTCATGCAGCTGCCACCTATTCCACCAGGTTTCCTATCTTCAAGAAGCAACCGTCTTATTTCTTTCCAGCGCCTCAATTATGGAGACTGTTTAGTCTCATTGAGTTGACTGGAAAGTACATGCGACAGCAAGTAGACGCCACATTTTGACTACCAAAGCAGTTCACAAAGGCCGGTGAAATGAAATGGTTTTTCCGGTGAAATGGAACTTTATTAAGATAGCTGTGATAAACCTTGGGTTTAGGCGCAATTGTAGTGAAAGTTACGATAAAAGAAAAAGGATAAGGAGCACGTTGAGGAAGGTAAGTTACCTATACGTTTGAGCCCCACTGGGTCGTAATTGCAGTGGAGAAAATAAGGCCCTTTCTCGAAAAACAGAGTCATATACACCGCAAGATAATTACAGTGAAAAACTGTAAGTACTGAGAAACGTCAACAAAGAGAAATAAATCGATTCTCCATCCGATTCTCCAATGGTGTCAAAAGTGTTAAGGGGCCGCTCGAAGAAGTCGAGGTAAAATGCGGCAGTACAACGTTGGAGCACCATTCGAAAAGATCGCGATGGATTTTGCAGGACCCCGTTTTCAACCAGTGACAATGGAAATAAATATGTGCTGGTATTCAGTAATGAATTACTTCAGAAAGTGAAGTAATTCATGACTGAATACCAGTGAATCATCAGATTATTAGCAGTAATATTCAATTTAGATAAAAGAAAGGAGGAATCAATTAGACCGTGTAGAAGATCAAACATAAAACCAGCTGAAAAGATAGCAAGTCTAAGATGCAATGGTTGAGCTCAAGAAGCTTACAACGCTCTTCGTATGGTAAGTGATCAAATTTTTTATTATTATTGCGAGAAAGGCGATAACACATTGACTTGGTGAATCTTCTTTGGGCCTTCTCAATTCTTTGCGAATGAACATTGTATTGTAGACTCCATATAACTGATTTGATCTCACTAAATCACAGTAAATAGCCTTCAATGATTCGATATGTTTGAAGGTTTTACATGAACGAAACATGAAGCCAAGCATGGAATTTGCCTTATTAATAATTTTTTCCATATGTTGGAGGAAAAAAAGTTTTTCATCAAGAATTACACCTAAGTCCTTGAATTCAGTGACTTTTTCAATCAAACAATTACTAAAATTATAATTTAACGTTAGAAACCACTTCTTTCGTAGAAACGTTGCAAATCATGCCGTAACAACGCGGAATCACTTATAACAGAGGCTGGTCGGAAAATCTTTAAATCGTCAGCATAAAGTAAACATTGAGAATACTGAAAACAATTTACGATATCGTTAATAAATAACAGGAACAGCAATGGACCAAGATGACTTCCTTGTGGAGCACCAGAACTAACATCATGAATATCCGAAACAAATCGCTCAGTTTCACTGACTGACAAAGAAGCAGACGAAGGTGAACATCATTTAGATGCAGTTTAGACAAAAGAATTTAATGAGAAATTCTGACAAACGCTTTTTTAAAATCGGTAAATACAACATCCACTTGCAACCCATCTTCAAAAGATTCTATTGTGAACCAAATAAATGCCATGAGATTAGTTGCAGTTGAGCGACCTGGAAAGAATCCAAATTAAAATCACCAAACACTAAAACACGAGACGAATCATCATACACTTCAGTTATTGAACTAATTATACTAATGTGTTGATATATTCGATGAGGGTGGAATTTAGTGAGCCCCAATAGCAAATTTCCACTGCTTTATATAAACTTCGATCCAAACCGCCTCGCAATTAAATGGGTCAGAAAATTCAATCCTTTTACGAGGGAGTTTAGTGCTTTTTACGATTAGGACTCCAGCACCACGCAAAAATTCTCTTTCAGATCTAAAAACCATGTACTCAGAACCAAAAAGTTCAAAATTTGTAAAATCAGCATTGAGCCAAGATTCGGTTAGAACGAAAATATATCAAAACCACATTCAACCAAATTCAGATAAAAGCTATTAGTCTTAGTACGTATTCCGCGCACGTTCTCATAATAATTCTGATTGTAATTTAAAAAAAAAAGAATATTTGTAAATAAAGAATAACTGCTATTAATTGCGGAAAATATTGTCACGGTACCACCTAACGTGCGATAGCACAAGTGTAAATATATGAAGATTTCTCTAGGCTTAACCCTAGAGACATCTATTAGGTATCAATAGTAGTGGTCGTACTAAAAATTGAGCAAATTAAATGTAGTAGTGACATCTCGATCGAAGTAGAAAGTTCGAGATATTTTAATTTGTGTATATAAGCGAATCGATGTTGTATGCGAAAAATAGTTGTACTTGAACTACGAAAGCGATAACAAGCGGTTAAAATAAAAAGTGATAGAAAGTGATAGTAAGTGATTTTTATTGTTAAATAAAGTGAACAGTACTAAGTGATTTTTGTGAAATAAAGAATTGGTAAAAGAACTAAGTTGTGAATAATTGTGTTTTATTGAGGCAATTATTGTCTGTGAAAGTGAACAGTGTTTACAATGGGACTTGTGTAGTTTTGTGAAATTTGTTAGTGGACAGTGGTATTTGGGTAGTTATTCACAATCCAGAGATACGAACCTTGAGTGACAAGGCAAGAACGTAGCAATATTTTGTATGAAAGTAAAAAGTGTACTTATTTGTGGACAGTAAATATCAGTGGAATTTATTTACAATCCATGATACGAACTACATAGTGCTACTACTAGTTCATAGATGTCTTTAAATATAACAATAAAGAAATCAACAGTTTAATTTAATATTTTCGCCTGAATGTATATATGGTTCAGAATTCACAATAGTTATACCTTAAATTCATGCAAACATTTTGAGCGAATTGTAAAAATTACACAACTAATTTTAAAAATTTTACAGAGAGATAAGAAAATAGTTTTGAATATAGCAATATAAAAATGATATAATGCACGTTCACGCATCCAATATTGATTATAGTATAGTTACTTGTTAAATGTCTATAATGGCTGTAGCCGAATAGTCGGGTAAATCGTTTAGTACAGTAAATTGAAATTTTAGTACACATTTACCTCCAGTAGTGTCCGAATTCTTTGGTAAATAAATTTGTCAAAATCGGCTGATAGGGTAAATTATATTGGTTTAAAGAGTTAATTTCACTGGTAAATGTGAAATAGTTTTGTTATCAACATTTTGTGTTTCTTAAAAAATGGAAAACTAATAATGATACGAGTAATAACGTGTAGAGAAATTGCAAAATTAGCAAACAAATATTTTTTACGGAATCGAAGACAGCTTATGTTTAAGAATAATTAAACGCACAACAACAAGAACTCATTTACCCAGCTATTTAGTACAGTATTTGAATTTACCCTTTACACTGTTAAAAAATAGTAAAAAGTACCATTTACCTGACTATTCGGCTACAGCCAATGTCTTAAACGTTTAGCTGCATTTGGGAAAAGCTTGGCAGAAGCGAAATTTGATCTGTTGTACGGTCAATTGGAATTTTGTCGTTTTCAATGTCCAAAAGTTTTTGAAAAATCTCGCAGAGTCCGGTTAAGCCTCTCTAACGGTTTTTTATTTGCCATGGTGCATTTATCCCAAATGATGATTTTGCATGTTTTTAGGTATAAGGCCCTTCTAAAATTGGCTTAGTCACGTTCTACGAGTCAAACCTAAACGGATGGTATTTATTCAGGGTAGAGAACGATTTGTCTTTTTCGGGATAAAATCCAATAAAGCTGAATTGTTGCTTCGGCCTGTAAAAACGATTTTATTAAAGGACAATAAGAAGAGCTGTGCAATACCACCTCCATTTTATAGCATCAATTATACAATGTATATTTAGTTTGGTCATGTTAAACGATTCACTCGGTATTTCTACTCATTATATAATTGCAGCCAATAAATAAAATTCGATTGATTACCACCAACTATTTAATCAGTCTTCCAAAAGGTGTAAAGTCTAATGCTCAGATATGAAATAAGGCCACATATGGAATAAGTCTAGATATACTTGCACATAATTATAGATCACGTACAAAACCTTTCAACTCAAATATATTTACAATCCTGCACCTTAGATATATTTATATATGACCTTCACACAGGCATGGATGACCTTCAATATAATCCCTCGCCGAAAACCAAATGACAAACAAATTACCTATGTGAAATTTTATCTTTGGCTGATTAGATTGATAATAATATACTCGTACTACTTATATTAATCGAAAAAAGTACATTGTTGCCACTACCACAGACCACAATTTTTACGCAATCTTTCAAACATTTTAAGTTTTATTGCTAAATTTTTATAGTCATGTCCAACCAAATTTAGTTGGTAAAATAAATTATTGGTTTCATTTTCATTCTTATAGTGCACGTTTGTGAACTTGAACGGTTAACATACCATCATCATATATAGTACTATATAGTACCATAAATTATGTTGCTCAATTTGCAATTTTGTGTCGTTATTACAGTTGGTGTGGTGTTTGTGAATACTATTGGTGTTTTGGCACAAGATGCCGAAATTTTATATAATTTAGCGAAAATCGGAAGTGTGAGTGAAAAAATTACGGCCGACTGTCGTAATGATTTAGGACGAATTTTAAATTCGATCGACGATCGACAAATATGGGCTATGAAGGGTGAGTTTAAATATTAAGTTGTGCGGTCGATGTTCTGTTGAAAAAAAAAATGAATTTAGCCGGTTATGTTTTGTTTACATATCGACCATACGTGCATTTTAACTAACGTGTGTTCGGCTTATCAGCATATTTCGTTATCACGATTATTAGAATTATGCTATGGGGACATACTTTAACCTGTCTGTGAGTAAATTATCGGTTTTGGTTTTTTAAATGTTTATTTACGATGTAATTCATGCAGTTAGGGTGTCTAGATAATAAAATATGTACGAAGTTCAAAATTTAACTCGTGGTGGTGCCTCGATCAATCTACGTTGCACTTATATTCGTGATATAGGAAAGTGACTTAGTTTGATTTTACGTTTTAAAGCATGATAAAAGCGCAGTCATGTTTTAGTTTATATGCAAGTGTAAGTCAAATTAATAAGTTAATAAGTTTCATTTCTATTTAAGCTGAATTAACAGTGTACTTAAGTTCTATGCTAAACTAATACCGAAAGTGTGACAATAATCTTAAACTTGCTCAAAATATTACAAACAAAACCAGCAAAAAATTGGTAAAGGGGTTAAATTTGCCTTTGCAAATTTACGAATTTCATTGGGTATGCAATACAAGCCGTAATAGTGGCCCAATTGTGGTCAATGATATCTTAAACAAAAGCTCTGACCATCAGTGCAAATTCTGCTATAAAATATACACACATTTCAAAAAAAAATTTGTAGGCCAACAAATTAGCAAAGGGGTTAGCCTTAGCAAATTTACGAATTTCATTGGGTATGCAATACAAGCCGTAATAGTGGCCCAATTGTGGTCAATGATATCTTAAACAAAAGCTCTGACCATCGGTGCAAATTCTGCTATAAAATATATACACATTTCAACAAAAAATTTGTAGGCCAAAAAATTAGCAAAGACGTTAAAAAGCTCTGATCATCAGTGCAAATTCTGCTATAAAATATACACATATTTCAACAAAAAATTTGTAGGCCAAAAAATTAGCAAAGGGGTTAGCCTTTGCAAATTTACGAATTTCATTGGGTATGCAATACAAGCCGTAATAGTGGCCCAATTGTGGTCAATGATATCTTAAACAAAAGCTCTGACCATCAGTGCAAATTCTGCTATAAAATATACACACATTTCAAAAAAAAATTTGTAGGCCAACAAATTAGCAAAGGGGTTAGCCTTAGCAAATTTACGAATTTCATTGGGTATGCAATACAAGCCGTAATAGTGGCCCGATTGTGGTCAATGATACTTTAAACAAAAGCTCTGACCATCAGTGCAAATTCTGCTATAAAATATACACACATTTCAAAAAAAAATTTGTAGGCCAACAAATTAGCAAAGGGGTTAGCCTTAGCAAATTTACGAATTTCATTGGGTATGCAATAAAAGCCGTAATAGTAGCCCGATTGTGGTCAATGATACCTTAAACAAAAGCTCTGACCATCAGTGTAAATTCTGCTATAAAATATACACACATTTCAACAAAAAATTTGTAGGCCAACAAATTAGCAAAGGGGTTAGCCTTAGCAAATTTACGAATTTCATTGGGTATGCAATACAAGCCGTAATAGTAACCCGATTGTGGACAATGATACCTTAAACAAAAGCTCTGACCATCAGTGTAAATTCTGCTATAAAATATACACACATTTCAAAAAAAAATTTGTAGGCCAAAAAATTAGCAAAGGGGTTAGCCTTTGCAAATTTACGAATTTCATTGGGTATGCAATACAAGTCGTAATAGTAGCTTGATTGTGGTCAATGATATCTTAAACAAAAGCTCTGACCATCAGTGCAAATTCTGCTTTGCAATAAACAGACATTCCAACAAAAAATTTGTAGGCCAAAAAATTAGCAAAGGGGTTAGCCTTTTCAAATTTACGAATTTCATTGGGTATGCAATACAAGTTGTAATAGTAGCCCGATTGTGGTCAATAATACCTTAAATAAAAGCTCTGACCATCACTGCAAATTCTGCTATAAAATATACACACATTTCAAAAAAAAATTTGTAGGCCAACAAATTAGCAAAGGGGTTAGCCTTAGCAAATTTACGAATTTCATTGGGTATGCAATACAAGCCGTAATAGTAGCCCGATTGTGGACAATGATACCTTAAACAAAAGCTCTGACCATCAGTGTAAATTCTGCTATAAAATATACACACATTTCAACAAAAAATTTGTAGGCCGAAAAATTAGCAAAGGGGTTAGCCTTTGCAAATTTACGAATTTCATTGGGTATGCAATACAAGCCGTTATAGTGGCCCGATTGTGGTCAATGATACCTTAAACAAAAGCTCTGACCATCAGTGTAAATTCTGCTATAAAATATACACACATTTCAACAAAAAATTTGTAGGCCGAAAAATTAGCAAAGGGGTTAGCCTTTGCAAATTTACGAATTTCATTGGGTATGCAATACAAGCCGTAATAGTGGCCCGATTGTGGTCAATGATACTTTAAACAAAAGCTCTGACCATCAGTGCAAATTTTGCTATTTAATATACACACATTTCAACAAAAAAATTGTAGGCCAAAAAATTAGCAAAGGGGTTAGCCTTTGCAAATTTACGAATTTCATTGGGTATGCAATACAAGTCGTAATAGTAGCTTGATTGTGGTCAATGATATCTTAAACAAAAGCTCTGACCATCAGTGCAAATTCTGCTTTGCAATAAACAGACATTTCAACAAAAAATTTGTAGGCCAAAAAATTAGCAAAGGGGTTAGCCTTTGCAAATTTACGAATTTCATTGGGTATGCAATACAAGTTGTAATAGTAGCCCGATTGTGGTCAATAATACCTTAAATAAAAGCTCTGACCATCACTGCAAATTCTGCTATAAAATATACACACATTTCAAAAAAAAATTTGTAGGCCAACAAATTAGCAAAGGGGTAAGCCTTAGCAAATTTACGAATTTCATTGGGTATGCAATACAAGCCGTAATAGTAGCCCGATTGTGGACAATGATACCTTAAACAAAAGCTCTGACCATCAGTGTAAATTCTGCTATAAAATATACACACATTTCAACAAAAAATTTGTAGGCCGAAAAATTAGCAAAGGGGTTAGCCTTTGCAAATTTACGAATTTCATTGGGTATGCAATACAAGCCGTTATAGTGGCCCGATTGTGGTCAATGATACCTTAAACAAAAGCTCTGACCATCAGTGCAAATTCTGCTATAAAATATACACACATTTCAACAAAAAATTTGTAGGCCAAAAAATTAGCAAAGGGGTTAGCCTTTGCAAATTTACGAATTTCATTGGGTATGCAATACAAGTCGTAATAGTAGCTTGATTGTGGTCAATGATATCTTAAACAAAAGCTCTGACCATCAGTGCAAATTCTGCTTTGCAATAAACAGACATTTCAACAAAAAATTTGTAGGCCAAAAAATTAGCAAAGGGGTTTGCCTTTGCAAATTTACGAATTTCATTGGGTATGCAATACAAGTCGTAATAGTGGCCCGATTGTGGACAATGATACCTTAAACAAAAGCTCTGACTATCAGTGCAAATTCTGCTATAAAATATACACATATTTCAACAAAAAATTTGTAGGCCAAAAAATTAGCAAAGGGGTTAGCCTTTGCAAATTTACGAATTTCATTGGGTATGCAATACAAGCCGTAATAGTGGCCCGATTGTGGTCAATGGCACTTTAAACAAAAGCTCTGACCATCAGTGCAAATTCTGCTATAAAATATATAGACATTTCAACAAAAAATTTGTAGGCCAAAAAATTAGCAAAGGGGTTAGCCTTTGCAAATTTACGAATTTCATTGGGTATGCAATACAAGTTGTAATAGTAGCCCGATTGTGGTCAATAATACCTTAAATAAAAGCTCTGACCATCACTGCAAATTCTGCTATAAAATATACACACATTTCAAAAAAAAATTTGTAGGCCAACAAATTAGCAAAGGGGTTAGCCTTAGCAAATTTACGAATTTCATTGGGTATGCAATACAAGCCGTAATAGTAGCCCGATTGTGGACAATGATACCTTAAACAAAAGCTCTGACCATCAGTGTAAATTCTGCTATAAAATATACACATATTTCAACAAAAAATTTGTAGGCCGAAAAATTAGCAAAGGGGTTAGCCTTTGCAAATTTACGAATTTCATTGGGTATGCAATACAAGCCGTTATAGTGGCCCGATTGTGGTCAATGATACCTTAAACAAAAGCTCTGACCATCAGTGCAAATTCTGCTATAAAATATACACACATTTCAACAAAATATTTGTAGGCCAAAAAATTAGCAAAGGGGTTAGCCTTTGCAAATTTACGAATTTCATTGGGTATGCAATACAAGCCGTAATAGTAGCCCGATTGTGGTCAATAATACCTTAAATAAAAGCTCTGACCATCAGTGTAAATTCTGCTATAAAATATACACACATTTCAAAAAAAAATTTGTAGGCCAACAAATTAGCAAAGGGGTTAGCCTTAGCAAATTTACGAATTTCATTGGGTATGCAATACAAGCCGTAATAGTAGCCCGATTGTGGACAATGATACCTTAAACAAAAGCTCTGACCATCAGTGTAAATTCTGCTATAAAATATACACACATTTCAACAAAAAATTTGTAGGCCGAAAAATTAGCAAAGGGGTTAGCCTTTGCAAATTTACGAATTTCATTGGGTATGCAATACAAGCCGTAATAGTGGCCCGATTGTGGTCAGTGATACTTTAAACAAAAGCTCTGACCATCAGTGCAAATTCTGCTATAAAATATACACACATTTCAAAAAAAAATTTGTAGGCCAACAAATTAGCAAAGGGGTTAGCCTTAGCAAATTTACGAATTTCATTGGGTATGCAATACAAGCCGTAATAGTAGCCCGATTGTGGACAATGATACCTTAAACAAAAGCTCTGACCATCAGTGTAAATTCTGCTATAAAATATACACACATTTCAACAAAAAATTTGTAGGCCGAAAAATTAGCAAAGGGGTTAGCCTTTGCAAATTTACGAATTTCATTGGGTATGCAATACAAGCCATAATAGTGGCCCGATTGTGGTCAATGATACCTTAAACAAAAGCTCTGACCATCAGTGCAAATTCTGCTATAAAATATACACACATTTCAACAAAAAATTTGTAGGCCAAAAAATTAGCAAAGGGGTTAGCCTTTGCAAATTTACGAATTTCATTGGGTATGCAATACAAGCCGTAATAGTGGCCCGATTGTGGTCAATGATACTTTAAACAAAAGCTCTGACCATCAGTGCAAATTTTGCTATTTAATATACACATATTTCAACAAAAAATTTGTAGGCCAAAAAATTAGCAAAGGGGTTAGCCTTTGCAAATTTACGAATTTCATTGGGTATGCAATACAAGCCGTAATAGTAGCCCGATTGTGGTCAATGATACCTTAAACTAAAGCTCTGACCATCACTGAAAATTCTGCTATAAAATATACACACATTTCAACAAAAAAATTGTAGGCCAGAAAATTAGCAAAGGGGTTAGCCTTTGCAAATTTACGAATTTCATTGGGTATGCAATACAAGTCGTAATAGTAGCTTGATTGTGGTCAATGATATCTTAAACAAAAGCTCTGACCATCAGTGCAAATTCTGCTTTGCAATAAACAGACATTTCAACAAAAAATTTGTAGGCCAAAAAATTAGCAAAGGGGTTAGCCTTTGCAAATTTACGAATTTCATTGGGTATGCAATACAAGTTGTAATAGTAGCCCGATTGTGGTCAATAATACCTTAAATAAAAGCTCTGACCATCACTGCAAATTCTGCTATAAAATATACACACATTTCAAAAAAAAATTTGTAGGCCAACAAATTAGCAAAGGGGTTAGCCTTAGCAAATTTACGAATTTCATTGGGTATGCAGTACAAGCCGTAATAGTGGCCCGATTGTGGTCAATGACACTTTAAACAAAAGCTCTGACCATCAGTGCAAATTCTGCTATAAAATATACACACATTTCAACAAAAAATTTGTAGGCCAACAAATTAGCAAAGGGGTTAGCCTTTGCAAATTTACGAATTTCATTGGGTATGCAATACAAGCCGTTATAGTGGCCCGATTGTGGTCAATGATACCTTAAACAAAAGCTCTGACCATCAGTGCAAATTCTGCTATAAAATATACACACATTTCAACAAAAAATTTGTAGGCCAAAAAATTAGCAAAGGGGTTATTTATTTGCCTTTGCAAATTTACGAATTTCATTGGGTATGCAATACAAGCCGTAATAGTGGCCCGATTGTGGTCAATGATACTTTAAACAAAAGCTCTGACCATCACTGCAAATTTTGCTATTTAATATACACATATTTCAACAAAAAATTTGTAGGCCGAAAAATTAGCAAAGGGATTAGCCTTTGCAAATTTACGAATTTCATTGGGTATGCAATACAAGCCGTAATAGTAGCCCGATTGTGGTCAATGATACCTTAAACTAAAGCTCTGACCATCACTGAAAATTCTGCTATAAAATATACACACATTTCAACAAAAAATTTGTAGGCCAAAAAATTAGCAAAGGGGTTAGCCTTTGCAAATTTACGAATTTCATTGGGTATGCAATACAAGTCGTAATAGTAGCTTGATTGTGGTCAATGATATCTTAAACAAAAGCTCTGACCATCAGTGTAAATTCTGCTTTGCAATAAACAGACATTTCAACAAAAAATTTGTAGGCCAAAAAATTAGCAAAGGGGTTTGCCTTTGCAAATTTACGAATTTCATTGGGTATGCAATACAAGTCGTAATAGTGGCCCGATTGTGGACAATGATACCTTAAACAAAAGCTCTGACTATCAGTGCAAATTCTGCTATAAAATATACACATATTTCAACAAAAAATTTGTAGGCCATAAAATTAGCAAAGGGGTTAGCCTTTGCAAATTTACGAATTTCATTGGGTATGCAATACAAGCCGTAATAGTGGCCCGATTGTGGTCAATGACACTTTAAACAAAAGCTCTGACCATCAGTGCAAATTCTGCTATAAAATAAACACACATTTCAACAAAAAATTTGTAGGCCAACAAATTAGCAAAGGGGTTAGCCTTAGCAAATTTACGAATTTCATTGGGTATGCAATACAAGCCGTAATAGTAACCCGATTGTGGACAATGATACCTTAAACAAAAGCTCTGACCATCAGTGTAAATTCTGCTATAAAATATACACACATTTCAACAAAAAATTTGTAGGCCGAAAAATTAGCAAAGGGGTTTTTGCCTT
Organism: Tipula confusa; assembly: GCA_963556175.1. Classification (NCBI taxonomy): domain Eukaryota; kingdom Metazoa; phylum Arthropoda; class Insecta; order Diptera; family Tipulidae; genus Tipula; species Tipula confusa. The sequence goes on from OY744477.1 coordinate 82,659,536, forward strand.
TGCAAATTTACGAATTTCATTGGGTATGCAATACAAGCCATAATAGTGGCCCGATTGTGGTCAATGATACCTTAAACAAAAGCTCTGACCATCAGTGCAAATTTTGCTATATAATAAACACACATTTCAACAAAAAATTTGTAGGCCGAAAAATTAGCAAAGGAGTTAGCCTTTGCAAATTTACGAATTTCATTGGGTATGCAATACAAGTCGTAATAGTGGCCCGATTGTGGACAATGATACCTTAAACAAAAGCTCTGACCATCAGTGCAAATTCTGCTATAAAATATACACATATTTCAACAAAAAATTTGTAGGCCAAAAAATTTGCAAAAGGGTTAGCCTTTGCAAATTTACGAATTTCATTGGGTATGCAATACAAGCCGTTATAGTGGCCCGATTGTGGCCAATGAAACCTTAAACAAAAGCTCTGACCATCAGCGCAAATTCTGCTATAAAATATACACACATTTCAACAAAAAATTTGTAGGCCAAAAAATTAGCAAAGGGGTTAGCCTTTGCAAATTTACGAATTTCATTGGGTATGCAATACAAGTCGTAATAGTAGCTTGATTGTGGTCAATGATATCTTAAACAAAAGCTCTGACCATCAGTGCAAATTCTGCTTTGCAATAAACAGACATTTCAACAAAAAATTTGTAGGCCAAAAAATTAGCAAAGGGGTTAGCCTTTGCAAATTTACGAATTTCATTGGGTATGCAATACAAGTTGTAATAGTAGCCCGATTGTGGTCAATAATACCTTAAATAAAAGCTCTGACCATCACTGCAAATTCTGCTATAAAATATACACACATTTCAAAAAAAAATTTGTAGGCCAACAAATTAGCAAAGGGGTAAGCCTTAGCAAATTTACGAATTTCATTGGGTATGCAATACAAGCCGTAATAGTAGCCCGATTGTGGACAATGATACCTTAAACAAAAGCTCTGACCATCAGTGTAAATTCTGCTATAAAATATACACACATTTCAACAAAAAATTTGTAGGCCGAAAAATTAGCAAAGGGGTTAGCCTTTGCAAATTTACGAATTTCATTGGGTATGCAATACAAGCCGTTATAGTGGCCCGATTGTGGTCAATGATACCTTAAACAAAAGCTCTGACCATCAGTGCAAATTCTGCTATAAAATATACACACATTTCAACAAAAAATTTGTAGGCCAAAAAATTAGCAAAGGGGTTAGCCTTTGCAAATTTACGAATTTCATTGGGTATGCAATACAAGCCGTAATAGTGGCCCGATTGTGGTCAATGATACTTTAAACAAAAGCTCTGACCATCAGTGCAAATTTTGCTATTTAATATACACATATTTCAACAAAAAATTTGTAGGCCGAAAAATTAGCAAAGGGATTAGCCTTTGCAAATTTACGAATTTCATTGGGTATGCAATACAAGCCGTAATAGTAGCCCGATTGTGGTCAATGATACCTTAAACTAAAGCTCTGACCATCACTGAAAATTCTGCTATAAAATATACACACATTTCAACAAAAAATTTGTAGGCCAAAAAATTAGCAAAGGGGTTAGCCTTTGCAAATTTACGAATTTCATTGGGTATGCAATACAAGCCGTAATAGTGGCCCGATTGTGGTCAATGGCACTTTAAACAAAAGCTCTGACCATCAGTGCAAATTCTGCTATAAAATATATAGACATTTCAACAAAAAATTTGTAGGCCAAAAAATTAGCAAAGGGGTTAGCCTTTGCAAATTTACGAATTTCATTGGGTATGCAATACAAGTTGTAATAGTAGCCCGATTGTGGTCAATAATACCTTAAATAAAAGCTCTGACCATCACTGCAAATTCTGCTATAAAATATACACATATTTCAACAAAAAATTTGTAGGCCAAAAAATTAGCAAAGGGGTTAGCCTTTGCAAATTTACGAATTTCATTGGGTATGCAATACAAGCCGTAATAGTGGCCCGATTGTGGTCAATGGCACTTTAAACAAAAGCTCTGACCATCAGTGCAAATTCTGCTATAAAATATATAGACATTTCAACAAAAAATTTGTAGGCCAAAAAATTAGCAAAGGGGTTAGCCTTTGCAAATTTACGAATTTCATTGGGTATGCAATACAAGTTGTAATAGTAGCCCGATTGTGGTCAATAATACCTTAAATAAAAGCTCTGACCATCACTGCAAATTCTGCTATAAAATATACACACATTTCAAAAAAAAATTTGTAGGCCAACAAATTAGCAAAGGGGTTAGCCTTAGCAAATTTACGAATTTCATTGGGTATGCAATACAAGCCGTAATAGTAGCCCGATTGTGGACAATGATACCTTAAACAAAAGCTCTGACCATCAGTGTAAATTCTGCTATAAAATATACACATATTTCAACAAAAAATTTGTAGGCCGAAAAATTAGCAAAGGGGTTAGCCTTTGCAAATTTACGAATTTCATTGGGTATGCAATACAAGCCGTTATAGTGGCCCGATTGTGGTCAATGATACCTTAAACAAAAGCTCTGACCATCAGTGCAAATTCTGCTATAAAATATACACACATTTCAACAAAAAATTTGTAGGCCAAAAAATTAGCAAAGGGGTTAGCCTTTGCAAATTTACGAATTTCATTGGGTATGCAATACAAGCCGTAATAGTAGCCCGATTGTGGTCAATAATACCTTAAATAAAAGCTCTGACCATCAGTGTAAATTCTGCTATAAAATATACACACATTTCAAAAAAAAATTTGTAGGCCAACAAATTAGCAAAGGGGTTAGCCTTAGCAAATTTACGAATTTCATTGGGTATGCAATACAAGCCGTAATAGTAGCCCGATTGTGGACAATGATACCTTAAACAAAAGCTCTGACCATCAGTGTAAATTCTGCTATAAAATATACACACATTTCAACAAAAAATTTGTAGGCCGAAAAATTAGCAAAGGGGTTAGCCTTTGCAAATTTACGAATTTCATTGGGTATGCAATACAAGCCGTAATAGTGGCCCGATTGTGGTCAGTGATACTTTAAACAAAAGCTCTGACCATCAGTGCAAATTCTGCTATAAAATATACACACATTTCAAAAAAAAATTTGTAGGCCAACAAATTAGCAAAGGGGTTAGCCTTAGCAAATTTACGAATTTCATTGGGTATGCAATACAAGCCGTAATAGTAGCCCGATTGTGGACAATGATACCTTAAACAAAAGCTCTGACCATCAGTGCAAATTCTGCTATAAAATATACACACATTTCAACAAAAAATTTGTAGGCCGAAAAATTAGCAAAGGGGTTAGCCTTTGCAAATTTACGAATTTCATTGGGTATGCAATACAAGCCATAATAGTGGCCCGATTGTGGTCAATGATACCTTAAACAAAAGCTCTGACCATCAGTGCAAATTCTGCTATAAAATATACACACATTTCAACAAAAAATTTGTAGGCCAAAAAATTAGCAAAGGGGTTAGCCTTTGCAAATTTACGAATTTCATTGGGTATGCAATACAAGCCGTAATAGTGGCCCGATTGTGGTCAATGATACTTTAAACAAAAGCTCTGACCATCAGTGCAAATTTTGCTATTTAATATACACATATTTCAACAAAAAATTTGTAGGCCAAAAAATTAGCAAAGGGGTTAGCCTTTGCAAATTTACGAATTTCATTGGGTATGCAATACAAGCCGTAATAGTAGCCCGATTGTGGTCAATGATACCTTAATCTAAAGCTCTGACCATCACTGAAAATTCTGCTATAAAATATACACACATTTCAACAAAAAAATTGTAGGCCAGAAAATTAGCAAAGGGGTTAGCCTTTGCAAATTTACGAATTTCATTGGGTATGCAATACAAGTCGTAATAGTAGCTTGATTGTGGTCAATGATATCTTAAACAAAAGCTCTGACCATCAGTGCAAATTCTGCTTTGCAATAAACAGACATTTCAACAAAAAATTTGTAGGCCAAAAAATTAGCAAAGGGGTTAGCCTTTGCAAATTTACGAATTTCATTGGGTATGCAATACAAGTTGTAATAGTAGCCCGATTGTGGTCAATAATACCTTAAATAAAAGCTCTGACCATCACTGCAAATTCTGCTATAAAATATACACACATTTCAAAAAAAAATTTGTAGGCCAACAAATTAGCAAAGGGGTTAGCCTTAGCAAATTTACGAATTTCATTGGGTATGCAATACAAGCCGTAATAGTGGCCCGATTGTGGTCAATGACACCTTAAACAAAAGCTCTGACCATCAGTGCAAATTCTGCTATAAAATATACACACATTTCAACAAAAAATTTGTAGGCCAAAAAATTAGCAAAGGGGTTAGCCTTTGCAAATTTACGAATTTCATTGGGTATGCAATACAAGCCGTAATAGTGGCCCGATTGTGGTCAATGATACTTTAAACAAAAGCTCTGACCATCAGTGCAAATTTTGCTATTTAATATACACATATTTCAACAAAAAATTTGTAGGCCGAAAAATTAGCAAAGGGATTAGCCTTTGCAAATTTACGAATTTCATTGGGTATGCAATACAAGCCGTAATAGTAGCCCGATTGTGGTCAATGATACCTTAAACTAAAGCTCTGACCATCACTGAAAATTCTGCTATAAAATATACACACATTTCAACAAAAAATTTGTAGGCCAAAAAATTAGCAAAGGGGTTAGCCTTTGCAAATTTACGAATTTCATTGGGTATGCAATACAAGTCGTAATAGTAGCTTGATTGTGGTCAATGATATCTTAAACAAAAGCTCTGACCATCAGTGTAAATTCTGCTTTGCAATAAACAGACATTTCAACAAAAAATTTGTAGGCCAAAAAATTAGCAAAGGGGTTTGCCTTTGCAAATTTACGAATTTCATTGGGTATGCAATACAAGTCGTAATAGTGGCCCGATTGTGGACAATGATACCTTAAACAAAAGCTCTGACTATCAGTGCAAATTCTGCTATAAAATATACACATATTTCAACAAAAAATTTGTAGGCCAAAAAATTAGCAAAGGGGTTAGCCTTTGCAAATTTACGAATTTCATTGGGTATGCAATACAAGCCGTAATAGTGGCCCGATTGTGGTCAATGACACTTTAAACAAAAGCTCTGACCATCAGTGCAAATTCTGCTATAAAATAAACACACATTTCAACAAAAAATTTGTAGGCCAACAAATTAGCAAAGGGGTTAGCCTTAGCAAATTTACGAATTTCATTGGGTATGCAATACAAGCCGTAATAGTAACCCGATTGTGGACAATGATACCTTAAACAAAAGCTCTGACCATCAGTGTAAATTCTGCTATAAAATATACACACATTTCAACAAAAAATTTGTAGGCCGAAAAATTAGCAAAGGGGTTAGCCTTTGCAAATTTACGAATTTCATTGGGTATGCAATACAAGCCATAATAGTGGCCCGATTGTGGTCAATGATACCTTAAACAAAAGCTCTGACCATCAGTGCAAATTTTGCTATATAATAAACACACATTTCAACAAAAAATTTGTAGGCCGAAAAATTAGCAAAGGAGTTAGCCTTTGCAAATTTACGAATTTCATTGGGTATGCAATACAAGTCGTAATAGTGGCCCGATTGTGGACAATGATACCTTAAACAAAAGCTCTGACCATCAGTGCAAATTCTGCTATAAAATATACACAAATTTCAACAAAAAATTTGTAGGCCAAAAAATTAGCAAAGGGGTTAGCCTTTGCAAATTTACGAATTTCATTGGGCATGCAATACAAGCCGTAATAGTGGCCCGATTGTGGTCAATGATACTTTAAACAAAAGCTCTGACCATCAGTGCAAATTCTGCTATAAAATATACACACATTTCAAAATAAAATTTGTAGGCCAACAAATTAGCAAAGGGGTTAGCCTTAGCAAATTTACGAATTTCATTGGGTATGCAATACAAGCCATAATAGTGGCCCGATTGTGGTCAATGATACCTTAAACAAAAGCTCTGACCATCAGTGCAAATTCTGCTATAAAATATACACACATTTCAACAAAAAATTTGTAGGCCAACAAATTAGCAAAGGGGTTAGCCTTAGCAAATTTACGAATTTCATTGGGTATGCAATACAAGCCGTAATAGTAGCCCGATTGTGGACAATGATACCTTAAACGAAAGCTCTGACCATCAGTGTAAATTCTGCTATAAAATATACACACATTTCAACAAAAAATTTGTAGGCCGAAAAATTAGCAAAGGGGTTAGCCTTTGCAAATTTACGAATTTCATTGGGTATGCAATACAAGCCATAATAGTGGCCCGATTGTGGTCAATGATACCTTAAACAAAAGCTCTGACCATCAGTGCAAATTCTGCTATAAAATATACACACATTTCAACAAAAAATTTGTAGGCCAACAAATTAGCAAAGGGGTTAGCCTTAGCAAATTTACGAATTTCATTGGGTATGCAATACAAGCCGTAATAGTAGCCCGATTGTGGACAATGATACCTTAAACGAAAGCTCTGACCATCAGTGTAAATTCTGCTATAAAATATACACACATTTCAACAAAAAATTTGTAGGCCGAAAAATTAGCAAAGGGGTTAGCCTTTGCAAATTTACGAATTTCATTGGGTATGCAATACAAGCCATAATAGTGGCCCGATTGTGGTCAATGATACCTTAAACAAAAGCTCTGACCATCAGTGCAAATTCTGCTATAAAATATACACACATTTAAAAAAAAAATTTGTAGGCCAACAAATTAGCAAAATGGTTAGCCTTAGCAAATTTACGAATTTCATTGGGTATGCAATACAAGTCGTAATAGTAGCTTGATTGTGGTCAATGATATCTTAAACAAAAGCTCTGACCATCAGTGCAAATTCTGCTTTGCAATAAACAGATATTTCAACAAAAAATTTGTAGGCCAAAAAATTAGCAAAGGGGTTAGCCTTTGCAAATTTACGAATTTCATTGGGTATGCAATACAAGTTGTAATAGTAGCCCGATTGTGGTCAATAATACCTTAAATAAAAGCTCTGACCATCACTGCAAATTCTGCTATAAAATATACACATATTTCAACAAAAAATTTGTAGGCCAAAAAATTTGCAAAAGGGTTAGCCTTTGCAAATTTACGAATTTCATTGGGTATGCAATACAAGCCGTTATAGTGGCCCGATTGTGGCCAATGAAACCTTAAACAAAAGCTCTGACCATCAGCGCAAATTCTGCTATAAAATATACACACATTTCAACAAAAAATTTGTAGGCCAAAAAATTTGCAAAGGGATTAGCCTTTGCAAATTTACGAATTTCATTGGGTATGCAATACAAGCCGTTATAGTGGCCCGATTGTGGTCAATGATACCTTAAACAAAAGCTCTGACCATCAGCGCAAATTCTGCTATAAAATATACACACATTTCAACAAAAAATTTGTAGGCCAAAAAATTAGCAAAGGGGTTAGCCTTTGCAAATTTACGAATTTCATTGGGTATGCAATACAAGCCGTAATAGTGGCCCGATTGTGGTCAATGATACTTTTAACAAAAGCTCTGACCATCAGTGCAAATTTTGCTATTTAATATACACATATTTCAACAAAAAATTTGTAGGCCAAAAAATTAGCAAAGGGGTTAGCCTTTGCAAATTTACGAATTTCATTGGGTATGCAATACAAGCCGTAATAATAGCCCGATTGTGGTCAATGATACCTTAAACTAAAGCTCTGACCATCACTGAAAATTCTGCTATAAAATATACACACATTTCAACAAAAAAATTGTAGGCCAAAAAATTAGCAAAGGGGTTAGCCTTTGCAAATTTACGAATTTCATTGGGTATGCAATACAAGTTGTAATAGTAGCCCGATTGTGGTCAATAATACCTTAAATAAAAGCTCTGACCATCACTGCAAATTCTGCTATAAAATATACACACATTTCAAAAAAAAATTTGTAGGCCGAAAAATTAGCAAAGGGGTTAGCCTTTGCAAATTTACGAATTTCATTGGGTATGCAATACAAGTCGTAATAGTAGCCCGATTGTGGACAATGATACCTTAAACTAAAGCTCTGACCATCACTGAAAATTCTGCTATAAAATATACACACATTTCAACAAAAAAATTGTAGGCCAAAAAATTAGCAAAGGGGTTAGCCTTTGCAAATTTACGAATTTCATTGGGTATGCAATACAAGCCATATTAGTGGCCCGATTGTGGTCAATGATACCTTAAACAAAAGCTCTGACCATCAGTGCAAATTCTGCTATAAAATATACACACATTTCAACAAAAAATTTGTAGGCCAACAAATTAGCAAAAGGGTTAGCCTTAGCAAATTTACGAATTTCATTGGGTATGCAATACAAGCCGTAATAGTAGCCCGATTGTGGACAATGATACCTTAAACAAAAGCTCTGACCATCACTGAAAATTCTGCTATAAAATATACACACATTTCAACAAAAAATTTGTAGGCCGAAAAATTAGCAAAGGGGTTAGCCTTTGCAAATTTACGAATTTCATTGGGTATGCAATACAAGCCATATTAGTGGCCCGATTGTGGTCAATGATACCTTAAACAAAAGCTCTGACCATCAGTGCAAATTCTGCTATAAAATATACACACATTTCAACAAAAAATTTGTAGGCCAACAAATTAGCAAAAGGGTTAGCCTTAGCAAATTTACGAATTTCATTGGGTATGCAATACAAGCCGTAATAGTAGCCCGATTGTGGACAATGATACCTTAAACAAAAGCTCTGACCATCAGTGTAAATTCTGCTATAAAATATACACACATTTCAACAAAAAATTTGTAGGCCGAAAAATTAGCAAAGGGGTTAGCCTTTGCAAATTTACGAATTTCATTGGGTATGCAATACAAGTCGTAATAGTGGCCCGATTGTGGACAATGATACCTTAAACAAAAGCTCTGACCATCAGTGCAAATTCTGCTATAAAATATACACATATTTCAACAAAAAATTTGTAGGCCAAAAAATTAGCAAAGGGGTTAGCCTTTGCAAATTTACGAATTTCATTGGGTATGCAATACAAGCCGTAATAGTGGCCCGATTGTGGTCAATGATACTTTAAACAAAAGCTCTGACCATCAGTGCAAATTCTGCTATAAAATATACACACATTTCAAAAAAAAATTTGTAGGCCAACAAATTAGCAAAGGGGTTAGCCTTAGCAAATTTACGAATTTCATTGGGTATGCAATACAAGCCGTAATAGTAGCCCGATTGTGGACAATGATACCTTAAACAAAAGCTCTGACCATCAGTGTAAATTCTGCTATAAAATATACACACATTTCAACAAAAAAATTGTAGGCCGAAAAATTAGCAAAGGGGTTAGCCTTTGCAAATTTACGAATTTCATTGGGTATGCAATACAAGCCGTAATAGTAGCCCGATTGTGGTCAATGATACCTTAAACTAAAGCTCTGACCATCACTGCAAATTCTGCTATAAAATATACACACATTTCAACAAAAAAATTGTAGGCCAAAAAATTAGCAAAGGGGTTAGCCTTTGCAAATTTACGAATTTCATTGGGTATGCAATACAAGCCGTAATAGTGGCCCGATTGTGGTCAATGATACTTTAAACAAAAGCTCTGACCATCAGTGCAAATTCTGCTATAAAATATACACACATTTCAAAAAAAAATTTGTAGGCCAACAAATTAGCAAAGGGGTTAGCCTTAGCAAATTTACGAATTTCATTGGGTATGCAATACAAGCCGTAATAGTAGCCCGATTGTGGACAATGATACCTTAAACAAAAGCTCTGACCATCAGTGTAAATTCTGCTATAAAATATACACACATTTCAACAAAAAAATTGTAGGCCGAAAAATTAGCAAAGGGGTTAGCCTTTGCAAATTTACGAATTTCATTGGGTATGCAATACAAGCCGTAATAGTAGCCCGATTGTGGTCAATGATACCTTAAACTAAAGCTCTGACCATCACTGCAAATTCTGCTATAAAATATACACACATTTCAACAAAAAAATTGTAGGCCAAAAAATTAGCAAAGGGGTTAGCCTTTGCAAATTTACGAATTTCATTGGGTATGCAATACAAGCCGTAATAGTAGCCCGATTGTGGTCAATGATACCTTAAACTAAAGCTCTGACCATCACTGAAAATTCTGCTTTAAAATATACACACATTTCAACAAAAAAATAGTAGGCCAAAAAATTAGCAAAGGGGTTAGCCTTTGCAAATTTACGAATTTCATTGGGTATGCAATACAAGTCGTAATAGTAGCTTGATTGTGGTCAATGATATCTTAAATAAAAGCTCTGACCATCAGTGCAAATTCTGCTTTGCAATAAACAGACATTTCAACAAAAAATTTGTAGGCCAAAAAATTAGCAAAGGGGTTAGCCTTTGCAAATTTACGAATTTCATTGGGTATGCAATACAAGTTGTAATAGTAGCCCGATTGTGGTCAATAATACCTTAAATAAAAGCTCTGACCATCACTGCAAATTCTGCTATAAAATATACACATATTTCAACAAAAAATTTGTAGGCCAAAAAATTTGCAAAAGGGTTAGCCTTTGCAAATTAACGAATTTCATTGGGTATGCAATACAAGCCGTTATAGTGGCCCGATTGTGGCCAATGAAACCTTAAACAAAAGCTCTGACCATCAGCGCAAATTCTGCTATAAAATATACACACATTTCAACAAAAAATTTGTAGGCCAAAAAATTAGCAAAGGGGTTAGCCTTTGCAAATTTACGAATTTCATTGGGTATGCAATACAAGCCGTAATAGTGGCCCGATTGTGGTCAATGATACTTTAAACAAAAGCTCTGACCATCAGTGCAAATTTTGCTATTTAATATACACATATTTCAACAAAAAATTTGTAGGCCAAAAAATTAGCAAAGGGGTTAGCCTTTGCAAATTTACGAATTTCATTGGGTATGCAATACAAGCCGTAATAGTAGCCCGATTGTGGTCAATGATACCTTAAACTAAAGCTCTGACCATCACTGCAAATTCTGCTATAAAATATACACACATTTCAACAAAAAAATTGTAGGCCAAAAAATTAGCAAAGGGGTTAGCCTTTGCAAATTTACGAATTTCATTGGGTATGCAATACAAGCCGTAATAGTAGCCCGATTGTGGTCAATGATACCTTAAACTAAAGCTCTGACCATCACTGAAAATTCTGCTATAAAATATACACACATTTCAAAAAAAAATTTGTAGGCCAACAAATTAGCAAAGGGGTTAGCCTTAGCAAATTTACGAATTTCATTGGGTATGCAATACAAGCCGTAATAGTAGCCCGATTGTGGACAATGATACCTTAAACAAAAGCTCTGACCATCAGTGCAAATTTTGCTATTTAATATACACATATTTCAACAAAAAATTTGTAGGCCAAAAAATTAGCAAAGGGGTTAGCCTTTGCAAATTTACGAATTTCATTGGGTATGCAATACAAGCCGTAATAGTGGCCCGATTGTGGTCAATGATACTTTAAACAAAAGCTCTGACCATCAGTGCAAATTCTGCTATAAAATATACACACATTTCAAAAAAAAATTTGTAGGCCAACAAATTAGCAAAGGGGTTAGCCTTAGCAAATTTACGAATTTCATTGGGTATGCAATACAAGCCGTAATAGTAGCCCGATTGTGGACAATGATACCTTAAACAAAAGCTCTGACCATCAGTGCAAATTTTGCTATTTAATATACACATATTTCAACAAAAAATTTGTAGGCCAAAAAATTAGCAAAGGGGTTAGCCTTTGCAAATTTACGAATTTCATTGGGTATGCAATACAAGCCGTAATAGTGGCCCGATTGTGGTCAATGATACTTTAAACAAAAGCTCTGACCATCAGTGCAAATTCTGCTATAAAATATACACACATTTCAAAAAAAAATTTGTAGGCCAACAAATTAGCAAAGGGGTTAGCCTTAGCAAATTTACGAATTTCATTGGGTATGCAATACAAGCCGTAATAGTAGCCCGATTGTGGACAATGATACCTTAAACAAAAGCTCTGACCATCAGTGCAAATTTTGCTATTTAATATACACATATTTCAACAAAAAATTTGTAGGCCAAAAAATTAGCAAAGGGGTTAGCCTTTGCAAATTTACGAATTTCATTGGGTATGCAATACAAGCCGTAATAGTGGCCCGATTGTGGTCAATGATACTTTAAACAAAAGCTCTGACCATCAGTGCAAATTCTGCTATAAAATATACACACATTTCAAAAAAAAATTTGTAGGCCAACAAATTAGCAAAGGGGTTAGCCTTAGCAAATTTACGAATTTCATTGGGTATGCAATACAAGCCGTAATAGTAGCCCGATTGTGGACAATGATACCTTAAACAAAAGCTCTGACCATCAGTGTAAATTCTGCTATAAAATATACACACATTTCAACAAAAAATTTGTAGGCCGAAAAATTAGCAAAGGGGTTAGCCTTTGCAAATTTACGAATTTCATTGGGTATGCAATACAAGCCATAATAGTGGCCCGATTGTGGTCAATGATACCTTAAACAAAAGCTCTGACCATCAGTGCAAATTCTGCTATAAAATATACACACATTTCAAAAAAAAATTTGTAGGCCAACAAATTAGCAAAGGGGTTAGCCTTAGCAAATTTACGAATTTCATTGGGTATGCAATACAAGCCGTAATAGTAGCCCGATTGTGGACAATGATACCTTAAACAAAAGCTCTGACCATCAGTGTAAATTCTGCTATAAAATATACACACATTTCAACAAAAAATTTGTAGGCCGAAAAATTAGCAAAGGGGTTAGCCTTTGCAAATTTACGAATTTCATTGGGTATGCAATACAAGTCGTAATAGTGGCCCGATTGTGGACAATGATACCTTAAACAAAAGCTCTGACCATCAGTGCAAATTCTGCTATAAAATATACACATATTTCAACAAAAAATTTGTAGGCCAAAAAATTAGCAAAGGGGTTAGCCTTTGCAAATTTACGAATTTCATTGGGTATGCAATACAAGCCATAATAGTGGCCCGATTGTGGTCAATGATACCTTAAACTAAAGCTCTGACCATCACTGAAAATTCTGCTATAAAATATACACATATTTCAACAAAAAATTTGTAGGCCAAAAAATTAGCAAAGGGGTTAGCCTTTGCAAATTTACGAATTTCATTGGGTATGCAATACAAGCCGTAATAGTGGCCCGATTGTGGTCAATGATACCTTAAACTAAAGCTCTGACCATCACTGAAAATTCTGCTATAAAATATACACATATTTCAACAAAAAAATTGTAGGCCAAAAAATTAGCAAAGGGGTTAGCCTTTGCAAATTTAGGAATTTCATTGGGTATGCAATACAAGTTGTAATAGTAGCCCGATTGTGGTCAATAATACCTTAAATAAAAGCTCTGACCATCACTGCAAATTCTGCTATAAAATATACACATATTTCAACAAAAAATTTGTAGGCCAAAAAATTTGCAAAAGGGTTAGCCTTTGCAAATTAACGAATTTCATTGGGTATGCAATACAAGCCGTTATAGTGGCCCGATTGTGGCCAATGAAACCTTAAACAAAAGCTCTGACCATCAGCGCAAATTCTGCTATAAAATATACACACATTTCAACAAAAAATTTGTAGGCCAAAAAATTTGCAAAGGGATTAGCCTTTGCAAATTTACGAATTTCATTGGGTATGCAATACAAGCCGTAATAGTGGCCCGATTGTGGTCAATGATACTTTAAACAAAAGCTCTGACCATCAGTGCAAATTCTGCTATAAAATATGCACACATTTCAACAAAAAATTTGTAGGCCAAAAAATTAGCAAAGGGGTTAGCCTTTGCAAATTTACGAATTTCATTGGGTATGCAATACAAGCCGTAATAGTAGCCCGATTGTGGTCAATGATACTTTAAACAAAAGCTCTGACCATCAGTGCAAATTCTGCTATAAAATATACACACATTTCAACAAAAAATTTGTAGGCCAAAAAATTTGCAAAGGGATTAGCCTTTGCAAATTTACGAATTTCATTGGGTATGCAATACAAGCCGTAATAGTGGCCCGATTGTGGTCAATGATACTTTAAACAAAAGCTCTGACCATCAGTGCAAATTCTGCTATAAAATATGCACACATTTCAACAAAAAATTTGTAGGCCAAAAAATTAGCAAAGGGGTTAGCCTTTGCAAATTTACGAATTTCATTGGGTATGCAATACAAGCCATAATAGTGGCCCGATTGTGGTCAATGATACCTTAAACAAAAGCTCTGACCATCAGTGCAAATTCTGCTATAAAATATACACACATTTCAAAAAAAAATTTGTAGGCCAACAAATTAGCAAAGGGGTTAGCCTTAGCAAATTTACGAATTTCATTGGGTATGCAATACAAGCCGTAATAGTAGCCCGATTGTGGACAATGATACCTTAAACAAAAGCTCTGACCATCAGTGTAAATTCTGCTATAAAATATACACACATTTCAACAAAAAATTTGTAGGCCGAAAAATTAGCAAAGGGGTTAGCCTTTGCAAATTTACGAATTTCATTGGGTATGCAATACAAGTCGTAATAGTGGCCCGATTGTGGACAATGATACCTTAAACAAAAGCTCTGACCATCAGTGCAAATTCTGCTATAAAATATACACATATTTCAACAAAAAATTTGTAGGCCAAAAAATTAGCAAAGGGGTTAGCCTTTGCAAATTTACGAATTTCATTGGGTATGCAATACAAGCCATAATAGTGGCCCGATTGTGGTCAATGATACCTTAAACTAAAGCTCTGACCATCACTGAAAATTCTGCTATAAAATATACACATATTTCAACAAAAAATTTGTAGGCCAAAAAATTAGCAAAGGGGTTAGCCTTTGCAAATTTACGAATTTCATTGGGTATGCAATACAAGCCGTAATAGTGGCCCGATTGTGGTCAATGATACCTTAAACTAAAGCTCTGACCATCAATGAAAATTCTGCTATAAAATATACACATATTTCAACAAAAAAATTGTAGGCCAAAAAATTAGCAAAGGGGTTAGCCTTTGCAAATTTAGGAATTTCATTGGGTATGCAATACAAGTTGTAATAGTAGCCCGATTGTGGTCAATAATACCTTAAATAAAAGCTCTGACCATCACTGCAAATTCTGCTATAAAATATACACATATTTCAACAAAAAATTTGTAGGCCAAAAAATTTGCAAAAGGGTTAGCCTTTGCAAATTAACGAATTTCATTGGGTATGCAATACAAGCCGTTATAGTGGCCCGATTGTGGCCAATGAAACCTTAAACAAAAGCTCTGACCATCAGCGCAAATTCTGCTATAAAATATACACACATTTCAACAAAAAATTTGTAGGCCAAAAAATTTGCAAAGGGATTAGCCTTTGCAAATTTACGAATTTCATTGGGTATGCAATACAAGCCGTAATAGTGGCCCGATTGTGGTCAATGATACTTTAAACAAAAGCTCTGACCATCAGTGCAAATTCTGCTATAAAATATGCACACATTTCAACAAAAAATTTGTAGGCCAAAAAATTAGCAAAGGGGTTAGCCTTTGCAAATTTACGAATTTCATTGGGTATGCAATACAAGCCATAATAGTGGCCCGATTGTGGTCAATGATACCTTAAACTAAAGCTCTGACCATCACTGAAAATTCTGCTATAAAATATACACATATTTCAACAAAAAATTTGTAGGCCAAAAAATTAGCAAAGGGGTTAGCCTTTGCAAATTTACGAATTTCATTGGGTATGCAATACAAGCCGTAATAGTGGCCCGATTGTGGTCAATGATACCTTAAACTAAAGCTCTGACCATCACTGAAAATTCTGCTATAAAATATACACATATTTCAACAAAAAAATTGTAGGCCAAAAAATTAGCAAAGGGGTTAGCCTTTGCAAATTTAGGAATTTCATTGGGTATGCAATACAAGTTGTAATAGTAGCCCGATTGTGGTCAATAATACCTTAAATAAAAGCTCTGACCATCACTGCAAATTCTGCTATAAAATATACACATATTTCAACAAAAAATTTGTAGGCCAAAAAATTTGCAAAAGGGTTAGCCTTTGCAAATTAACGAATTTCATTGGGTATGCAATACAAGCCGTTATAGTGGCCCGATTGTGGCCAATGAAACCTTAAACAAAAGCTCTGACCATCAGCGCAAATTCTGCTATAAAATATACACACATTTCAACAAAAAATTTGTAGGCCAAAAAATTTGCAAAGGGATTAGCCTTTGCAAATTTACGAATTTCATTGGGTATGCAATACAAGCCGTAATAGTGGCCCGATTGTGGTCAATGATACTTTAAACAAAAGCTCTGACCATCAGTGCAAATTCTGCTATAAAATATGCACACATTTCAACAAAAAATTTGTAGGCCAAAAAATTAGCAAAGGGGTTAGCCTTTGCAAATTTACGAATTTCATTGGGTATGCAATACAAGCCGTAATAGTAGCCCGATTGTGGTCAATGATACCTTAAACTAAAGCTCTGACCATCACTGCAAATTCTGCTATAAAATATACACATATTTCAACAAAAAAATGGTAGGCCAAAAAATTAGCAAAGGGGTTAGCCTTTGCAAATTTACGAATTTCATTGGGTATGCAATACAAGCCGTAATAGTAGCCCGATTGTGGTCAATGATACCTTAAACTAAAGCTCTGACCATCACTGAAAATTCTGCTATAAAATATACACATATTTCAACAAAAAAATTTGTAGGCCAAAAAATTAGCAAAGGGGTTAGCCTTTGCAAATTTACGAATTTCATTGGGTATGCAATACAAGTCGTAATAGTAGCTTGATTGTGGTCAATGATATCTTAAATAAAAGCTCTGACCATCAGTGCAAATTCTGCTTTGCAATAAACAGACATTTTAACAAAAAATTTGTAGGCCAAAAAATTAGCAAAGGGGTTAGCCTTTGCAAATTTACGAATTTCATTGGGTATGCAATACAAGTTGTAATAGTAGCCCGATTGTGGTCAATAATACCTTAAATAAAAGCTCTGACCATCACTGCAAATTCTGCTATAAAATATACACATATTTCAACAAAAAATTTGTAGGCCAAAAAATTTGCAAAAGGGTTAGCCTTTGCAAATTAACGAATTTCATTGGGTATGCAATACAAGCCGTTATAGTGGCCCGATTGTGGCCAATGAAACCTTAAACAAAAGCTCTGACCATCAGCGCAAATTCTGCTATAAAATATACACACATTTCAACAAAAAATTTGTAGGCCGAAAAATTAGCAAAGGGGTTAGCCTTTGCAAATTTACGAATTTCATTGGGTATGCAATACAAGCCGTTATAGTGGCCCGATTGTGGCCAATGAAACCTTAAACAAAAGCTCTGACCATCAGCGCAAATTCTGCTATAAAATATACACACATTTCAACAAAAAATTTGTAGGCCGAAAAATTAGCAAAGGGGTTAGCCTTTGCAAATTTACGAATTTCATTGGGTATGCAATATAAGCCGTAATAGTGGCCCGATTGTGGTCAATGATACTTTAAACAAAAGCTCTGACCATCAGTGCAAATTTTGCTATTTAATATACACATATTTCAACAAAAAATTTGTAGGCCAAAAAATTAGCAAAGGGGTTAGCCTTTGCAAATTTACGAATTTCATTGGGTATGCAATACAAGCCGTAATAGTAGCCCGATTGTGGTCAATGATACCTTAAACTAAAGCTCTGACCATCACTACAAATTCTGCTATAAAATATACACACATTTCAACAAAAAAATTGTAGGCCAAAAAATTAGCAAAGGGGTTAGCCTTTGCAAATTTACGAATTTCATTGGGTATGCAATACAAGCCGTAATAGTAGCCCGATTGTGGTCAATGATACCTTAAACTAAAGCTCTGACCATCACTGAAAATTCTGCTATAAAATATACACACATTTCAACAAAAAAATTGTAGGCCAAAAAATTAGCAAAGGGGTTAGCCTTTGCAAATTTACGAATTTCATTGGGTATGCAATACAAGTCGTAATAGTAGCTTGATTGTGGTCAATGATATCTTAAACAAAAGCTCTGACCATCAGTGCAAATTCTGCTATGCAATAAACAGACATTTCAACAAAAAATTTGTAGGTCAAAAAATTAGCAAAGGGGTTAGCCTTTGCAAATTTACGAATTTCATTGGGTATGCAATACAAGTTGTAATAGTAGCCCGATTGTGGTCAATAATACCTTAAATAAAAGCTCTGACCATCACTGCAAATTCTGCTATAAAATATACACACATTTCAAAAAAAAATTTGTAGGCCAACAAATTAGCAAAGGGGTTAGCCTTAGCAAATTTACGAATTTCATTGGGTATGCAATACAAGCCGTAATAGTGGCCCGATTGTGGTCAATGATACTTTAAACAAAAGCTCTGACCATCAGTGCAAATTTTGCTATTTAATATACACATATTTCAACAAAAAATTTGTAGGCCAAAAAATTAGCAAAGGGGTTAGCCTTTGCAAATTTACGAATTTCATTGGGTATGCAATACAAGCCGTAATAGTGGCCCGATTGTGGTCAATGATACTTTAAACAAAAGCTCTGACCATCAGTGCAAATTCTGCTATAAAATATACACACATTTCAAAAAAAAATTTGTAGGCCAACAAATTAGCAAAGGGGTTAGCCTTAGCAAATTTACGAATTTCATTGGGTATGCAATACAAGCCGTAATAGTAGCCCGATTGTGGACAATGATACCTTAAACAAAATCTCTGACCATCAGTGTAAATTCTGCTATAAAATATACACACATTTCAACAAAAAATTTGTAGGCCGAAAAATTAGCAAAGGGGTTAGCCTTTGCAAATTTACGAATTTCATTGGGTATGCAATACAAGCCATAATAGTGGCCCGATTGTGGTCAATGATACCTTAAACAAAAGCTCTGACCATCAGTACAAATTCTGCTATAAAATATACACACATTTCAAAAAAAAATTTGTAGGCCAACAAATTAGCAAAGGGGTTAGCCTTAGCAAATTTACGAATTTCATTGGGTATGCAATACAAGCCGTAATAGTAGCCCGATTGTGGACAATGATACCTTAAACAAAAGCTCTGACCATCAGTGTAAATTCTGCTATAAAATATACACACATTTCAACAAAAAATTTGTAGGCCGAAAAATTAGCAAAGGGGTTAGCCTTTGCAAATTTACGAATTTCATTGGGTATGCAATACAAGTCGTAATAGTGGCCCGATTGTGGACAATGATACCTTAAACAAAAGCTCTGACCATCAGTGCAAATTCTGCTATAAAATATACACATATTTCAACAAAAAATTTGTAGGCCAAAAAATTAGCAAAGGGGTTAGCCTTTGCAAATTTACGAATTTCATTGGGTATGCAATACAAGCCGTAATAGTGGCCCGATTGTGGTCAATGATACTTTAAACAAAAGCTCTGACCATCAGTGCAAATTCTGCTATAAAATATGCACACATTTCAAAAAAAAATTTGTAGGCCAACAAATTAGCAAAGGGGTTAGCCTTAGCAAATTTACGAATTTCATTGGGTATGCAATACAAGCCGTAATAGTAGCCCGATTGTGGACAATGATACCTTAAACAAAAGCTCTGACCATCAGTGTAAATTCTGCTATAAAATATACACACATTTCAACAAAAAATTTGTAGGCCGAAAAATTAGCAAAGGGGTTAGCCTTTGCAAATTTACGAATTTCATTGGGTATGCAATACAAGCCATAATAGTGGCCCGATTGTGGTCAATGATACCTTAAACAAAAGCTCTGACCATCAGTGCAAATTCTGCTATAAAATATACACACATTTCAACAAAAACTTTGTAGGCCAAAAAATTAGCAAAGGGGTTAGCCTTTGCAAATTTACGAATTTCATTGGGTATGCAATACAAGCCGTAATAGTGGCCCGATTGTGGTCAATGATACTTTAAACAAAAGCTCTGACCATCAGTGCAAATTTTGCTATTTAATATACACATATTTCAACAAAAAATTTGTAGGCCAAAAAATTAGCAAAGGGGTTAGCCTTTGCAAATTTACGAATTTCATTGGGTATGCAATACAAGTCGTAATAGTAGCCCGATTGTGGACAATGATACCTTAAACAAAAGCTCTGACCATCAGTGTAAATTCTGCTATAAAATATACACACATTTCAACAAAAAATTTGTAGGCCGAAAAATTAGCAAAGGGATTAGCCTTTGCAAATTTACGAATTTCATTGGGTATGCAATACAAGCCGTAATAGTGGCCCGATTGTGGTCAATGATACTTTAAACAAAAGCTCTGACCATCAGTGCAAATTCTGCTATAAAATATACACACATTTCAATAAAAAATTTGTAGGCCAAAAAATTTGTAGGCCAAAAAATTTGCAAAAGGGTTAGCCTTTGCAAATTAACGAATTTCATTGGGTATGCAATACAAGCCGTTATAGTGGCCCGATTGTGGCCAATGAAACCTTAAACAAAAGCTCTGACCATCAGCGCAAATTCTGCTATAAAATATACACACATTTCAACAAAAAATTTGTAGGCCAAAAAATTTGCAAAGGATTAGCCTTTGCAAATTTACGAATTTCATTGGGTATGCAATACAAGCCGTAATAGTGGCCCCATTGTGGTCAATGATACTTTAAACAAAAGCTCTGACCATCAGTGCAAATTTTGCTATTTAATATACACATATTTCAACAAAAAATTTGTAGGCCGAAAAATTAGCAAAGGGGTTAGCCTTTGCAAATTTACGAATTTCATTGGGTATGCAATACAAGCCATAATAGTGGCCCGATTGTGGTCAATGATACCTTAAACAAAAGCTCTGACCATCAGTGCAAATTCTGCTATAAAATAGACACACATTTCAACAAAAAATTTGTAGGCCAAAAAATTAGCAAAGGGGTTAGCCTTTGCAAATTTACGAATTTCATTGGGTATGCAATACAAGCCGTAATAGTGGCCCGATTGTGGTCAATGATACTTTAAACAAAAGCTCTGACCATCAGTGCAAATTTTGCTATTTAATATACACATATTTCAACAAAAAATTTGTAGGCCAAAAAATTAGCAAAGGGGTTAGCCTTTGCAAATTTACGAATTTCATTGGGTATGCAATACAAGCCGTAATAGTAGCCCGATTGTGGTCAATGATACCTTAAACTAAAGCTCTGACCATCACTGAAAATTCTGCTATAAAATATACACACATTTCAACAAAAAAATTGTAGGCCAAAAAATTAGCAAAGGGGTTAGCCTTTGCAAATTTACGAATTTCATTGGGTATGCAATACAAGTCGTAATAGTAGCTTGATTGTGGTCAATGATATCTTAAACAAAAGCTCTGACCATCAGTGCAAATTCTGCTTTGCAATAAACAGACATTTCAACAAAAAATTTGTAGGCCAAAAAATTAGCAAAGGGGTTTGCCTTTGCAAATTTACAAATTTCATTGGGTATGCAATACAAGTTGTAATAGTAGCCCGATTGTGGTCAATAATACCTTAAATAAAAGCTCTGACCATCAGTGCAAATTCTGCTATAAAATATACACATATTTCAACAAAAAATTTGTAGGCCAAAAAATTAGCAAAGGGGTTAGCCTTTGCAAATTTACGAATTTCATTGGGTATGCAATACAAGCCGTAATAGTAGCCCGATTGTGGTCAATGATACCTTAAACTAAAGCTCTGACCATCATTGAAAATTCTGCTATAAAATATACACACATTTCAACAAAAAAATTGTAGGCCAAAAAATTAGCAAAGGGGTTAGCCTTTGCAAATTTACGAATTTCATTGGGTATGCAATACAAGTCGTAATAGTAGCTTGATTGTGGTCAATGATATCTTAAACAAAAGCTCTGACCATCAGTGCAAATTCTGCTTTGCAATAAACAGACATTTCAACAAAAAATTTGTAGGCCAAAAAATTAGCAAAGGGGTTTGCCTTTGCAAATTTACAAATTTCATTGGGTATGCAATACAAGTTGTAATAGTAGCCCGATTGTGGTCAATAATACCTTAAATGAAAGCTCTGACCATCAGTGCAAATTCTGCTATAAAATATACACACATTTCAACAAAAAATTTGTAGGCCAAAAAATTAGCAAAGGGGTTAGCCTTTGCAAATTTACGAATTTCATTGGGTATGCAATACAAGCCGTAATAGTGGCCCGATTGTGGTCAATGATACTTTAAACAAAAGCTCTGACCATCAGTGCAAATTTTGCTGTTTAATATACACATATTTCAACAAAAAATTTGTAGGCCAAAAAATTAGCAAAGGGGTTAGCCTTTGCAAATTTACGAATTTCATTGGGTATGCAATACAAGCCGTAATAGTAGCCCGATTGTGGTCAATGATACCTTAAACTAAAGCTCTGACCATCACTGAAAATTCTGCTATAAAATATACACACATTTCAACAAAAAAATTGTAGGCCAAAAAATTAGCAAAGGGGTTAGCCTTTGCAAATTTACGAATTTCATTGGGTATGTAATACAAGCCGTAATAGTGGCCCGATTGTGGTCAATGATACCTTAAACAAAAGCTCTGACCATCAGTGTAAATTCTGCTATAAAATATACACACATTTCAACAAAAAATTTGTAGGCCGAAAAATTAGCAAAGGGGTTAGCCTTTGCAAATTTACGAATTTCATTGGGTATGCAATACAAGTCGTAATAGTGGCCCGATTGTGGACAATGGTACCTTAAACAAAAGCTCTGACCATCAGTGCAAATTCTGCTATAAAATATACACATATTTCAACAAAAAATTTGTAGGCCAAAAAATTAGCAAAGGGGTTAGCCTTTGCAAATTTACGAATTTCATTGGGTATGCAATACAAGCCGTAATAGTGGCCCGATTGTGGTCAATGATACTTTAAACAAAAGCTCTGACCATCAGTGCAAATTCTGCTTTGCAATAAACAGACATTTCAACAAAAAATTTGTAGGCCAAAAAATTAGCAAAGGGGTTTGCCTTTGCAAATTTACAAATTTCATTGGGTATGCAATACAAGTTGTAATAGTAGCCCGATTGTGGTCAATAATACCTTAAATAAAAGCTCTGACCATCAGTGCAAATTCTGCTATAAAATATACACATATTTCAACAAAAAATTTGTAGGCCAAAAAATTAGCAAAGGGGTTAGCCTTTGCAAATTTACGAATTTCATTGGGTATGCAATACAAGCCGTAATAGTAGCCCGATTGTGGTCAATGATACCTTAAACTAAAGCTCTGACCATCACTGAAAATTCTGCTATAAAATATACACACATTTCAACAAAAAAATTGTAGGCCAAAAAATTAGCAAAGGGGTTAGCCTTTGCAAATTTACGAATTTCATTGGGTATGCAATACAAGTCGTAATAGTAGCTTGATTGTGGTCAATGATATCTTAAACAAAAGCTCTGACCATCAGTGCAAATTCTGCTTTGCAATAAACAGACATTTCAACAAAAAATTTGTAGGCCAAAAAATTAGCAAAGGGGTTTGCCTTTGCAAATTTACAAATTTCATTGGGTATGCAATACAAGTTGTAATAGTAGCCCGATTGTGGTCAATAATACCTTAAATAAAAGCTCTGACCATCAGTGCAAATTCTGCTATAAAATATACACACATTTCAACAAAAAATTTGTAGGCCAAAAAATTAGCAAAGGGGTTAGCCTTTGCAAATTTACGAATTTCATTGGGTATGCAATACAAGCCGTAATAGTGGCCCGATTGTGGTCAATGATACTTTAAACAAAAGCTCTGACCATCAGTGCAAATTTTGCTATTTAATATACACATATTTCAACAAAAAATTTGTAGGCCAAAAAATTAGCAAAGGGGTTAGCCTTTGCAAATTTACGAATTTCATTGGGTATGCAATACAAGCCGTAATAGTAGCCCGATTGTGGTCAATGATACCTTAAACTAAAGCTCTGACCATCACTGAAAATTCTGCTATAAAATATACACACATTTCAACAAAAAAATTGTAGGCCAAAAAATTAGCAAAGGGGTTAGCCTTTGCAAATTTACGAATTTCATTGGGTATGTAATACAAGCCGTAATAGTGGCCCGATTGTGGTCAATGATACTTTAAACAAAAGCTCTGACCATCAGTGCAAATTCTGCTATAAAATATACACACATTTCAAAAAAAAATTTGTAGGCCAACAAATTAGCAAAGGGGTTAGCCTTAGCAAATTTACGAATTTCATTGGGTATGCAATACAAGCCGTAATAGTAGCCCGATTGTGGACAATGATACCTTAAACAAAAGCTCTGACCATCAGTGTAAATTCTGCTATAAAATATACACACATTTCAACAAAAAATTTGTAGGCCGAAAAATTAGCAAAGGGGTTAGCCTTTGCAAATTTACGAATTTCATTGGGTATGCAATACAAGTCGTAATAGTGGCCCGATTGTGGACAATGATACCTTAAACAAAAGCTCTGACCATCAGTGCAAATTCTGCTATAAAATATACACATATTTCAACAAAAAATTTGTAGGCCAAAAAATTAGCAAAGGGGTTAGCCTTTGCAAATTTACGAATTTCATTGGGTATGCAATACAAGCCGTAATAGTGGCCCGATTGTGGTCAATGATACTTTAAACAAAAGCTCTGACCATCAGTGCAAATTCTGCTTTGCAATAAACAGACATTTCAACAAAAAATTTGTAGGCCAAAAAATTAGCAAAGGGGTTTGCCTTTGCAAATTTACAAATTTCATTGGGTATGCAATACAAGTTGTAATAGTAGCCCGATTGTGGTCAATAATACCTTAAATAAAAGCTCTGACCATCAGTGCAAATTCTGCTATAAAATATACACATATTTCAACAAAAAATTTGTAGGCCAAAAAATTAGCAAAGGGGTTAGCCTTTGCAAATTTACGAATTTCATTGGGTATGCAATACAAGCCGTAATAGTAGCCCGATTGTGGTCAATGATACCTTAAACTAAAGCTCTGACCATCACTGAAAATTCTGCTATAAAATATACACACATTTCAACAAAAAAATTGTAGTCCAAAAAATTAGCAAAGGGGTTAGCCTTTGCATATTTACGAATTTCATTGGGTATGCAATACAAGTCGTAATAGTAGCTTGATTGTGGTCAATGATATCTTAAACAAAAGCTCTGACCATCAGTGCAAATTCTGCTTTGCAATAAACAGACATTTCAACAAAAAATTTGTAGGCCAAAAAATTAGCAAAGGGGTTTGCCTTTGCAAATTTACAAATTTCATTGGGTATGCAATACAAGTTGTAATAGTAGCCCGATTGTGGTCAATAATACCTTAAATAAAAGCTCTGACCATCAGTGCAAATTCTGCTATAAAATATACACATATTTCAACAAAAAATTTGTAGGCCAAAAAATTAGCAAAGGGGTTAGCCTTTGCAAATTTACGAATTTCATTGGGTATGCAATACAAGCCGTAATAGTAGCCCGATTGTGGTCAATGATACCTTAAACTAAAGCTCTGACCATCACTGAAAATTCTGCTATAAAATATACACACATTTCAACAAAAAAATTGTAGGCCAACAAATTAGCAAAGGGGTTAGCCTTAGCAAATTTACGAATTTCATTGGGTATGCAATACAAGCCGTAATAGTAGCCCGATTGTGGACAATGATACCTTAAACAAAAGCTCTGACCATCAGTGTAAATTCTGCTATAAAATATACACACATTTCAACAAAAAATTTGTAGGCCGAAAAATTAGCAAAGGGGTTAGCCTTTGCAAATTTACGAATTTCATTGGGTATGCAATACAAGCCATAATAGTGGCCCGATTGTGGTCAATGATACCTTAAACAAAAGCTCTGACCATCAGTGCAAATTCTGCTATAAAATATACACACATTTCAACAAAAAATTTGTAGGCCAAAAAATTAGCAAAGGGGTTAGCCTTTGCAAATTTACGAATTTCATTGGGTATGCAATACAAGCCGTAATAGTGGCCCGATTGTGGTCAATGATACTTTAAACAAAAGCTCTGACCATCAGTGCAAATTCTGCTTTGCAATAAACAGACATTTCAACAAAAAATTTGTAGGCCAAAAAATTAGCAAAGGGGTTTGCCTTTGCAAATTTACAAATTTCATTGGGTATGCAATACAAGTTGTAATAGTAGCCCGATTGTGGTCAATAATACCTTAAATAAAAGCTCTGACCATCAGTGCAAATTCTGCTATAAAATATACACACATTTCAACAAAAAATTTGTAGGCCAAAAAATTAGCAAAGGGGTTAGCCTTTGCAAATTTACGAATTTCATTGGGTATGCAATACAAGCCGTAATAGTGGCCCGATTGTGGTCAATGATACTTTAAACAAAAGCTCTGACCATCAGTGCAAATTTTGCTATTTAATATACACATATTTCAACAAAAAATTTGTAGGCCAAAAAATTAGCAAAGGGGTTAGCCTTTGCAAATTTACGAATTTCATTGGGTATGCAATACAAGCCGTAATAGTAGCCCGATTGTGGTCAATGATACCTTAAACTAAAGCTCTGACCATCACTGAAAATTCTGCTATAAAATATACACACATTTCAACAAAAAAATTGTAGGCCAACAAATTAGCAAAGGGGTTAGCCTTAGCAAATTTACGAATTTCATTGGGTATGCAATACAAGTTGTAATAGTAGCCCGATTGTGGTCAATAATACCTTAAATAAAAGCTCTGACCATCAGTGCAAATTCTGCTATAAAATATACACACATTTCAACAAAAAATTTGTAGGCCAAAAAATTAGCAAAGGGGTTAGCCTTTGCAAATTTACGAATTTCATTGGGTATGCAATACAAGCCGTAATAGTGGCCCGATTGTGGTCAATGATACTTTAAACAAAAGCTCTGACCATCAGTGCAAATTCTGCTTTGCAATAAACAGACATTTCAACAAAAAATTTGTAGGCCAAAAAATTAGCAAAGGGGTTTGCCTTTGCAAATTTACAAATTTCATTGGGTATGCAATACAAGTTGTAATAGTAGCCCGATTGTGGTCAATAATACCTTAAATAAAAGCTCTGACCATCAGTGCAAATTCTGCTATAAAATATACACACATTTCAACAAAAAATTTGTAGGCCAAAAAATTAGCAAAGGGGTTAGCCTTTGCAAATTTACGAATTTCATTGGGTATGCAATACAAGCCGTAATAGTGGCCCGATTGTGGTCAATGATACTTTAAACAAAAGCTCTGACCATCAGTGCAAATTTTGCTATTTAATATACACATATTTCAACAAAAAATTTGTAGGCCAAAAAATTAGCAAAGGGGTTAGCCTTTGCAAATTTACGAATTTCATTGGGTATGCAATACAAGCCGTAATAGTAGCCCGATTGTGGACAATGATACCTTAAACAAAAGCTCTGACCATCAGTGTAAATTCTGCTATAAAATATACACACATTTCAACAAAAAATTTGTAGGCCGAAAAATTAGCAAAGGGGTTAGCCTTTGCAAATTTACGAATTTCATTGGGTATGCAATACAAGTCGTAATAGTGGCCCGATTGTGGACAATGATACCTTAAACAAAAGCTCTGACCATCAGTGCAAATTCTGCTATAAAATATACACATATTTCAACAAAAAATTTGTAGGCCAAAAAATTAGCAAAGGGGTTAGCCTTTGCAAATTTACGAATTTCATTGGGTATGCAATACAAGCCGTAATAGTGGCCCGATTGTGGTCAATGATACTTTAAACAAAAGCTCTGACCATCAGTGCAAATTCTGCTTTGCAATAAACAGACATTTCAACAAAAAATTTGTAGGCCAAAAAATTAGCAAAGGGGTTTGCCTTTGCAAATTTACAAATTTCATTGGGTATGCAATACAAGTTGTAATAGTAGCCCGATTGTGGTCAATAATACCTTAAATAAAAGCTCTGACCATCAGTGCAAATTCTGCTATAAAATATACACATATTTCAACAAAAAATTTGTAGGCCAAAAAATTAGCAAAGGGGTTAGCCTTTGCAAATTTACGAATTTCATTGGGTATGCAATACAAGCCGTAATAGTAGCCCGATTGTGGTCAATGATACCTTAAACTAAAGCTCTGACCATCACTGAAAATTCTGCTATAAAATATACACACATTTCAACAAAAAAATTGAAGGCCAAAAAATTAGCAAAGGGGTTAGCCTTTGCATATTTACGAATTTCATTGGGTATGCAATACAAGTCGTAATAGTAGCTTGATTGTGGTCAATGATATCTTAAACAAAAGCTCTGACCATCAGTGCAAATTCTGCTTTGCAATAAACAGACATTTCAACAAAAAATTTGTAGGCCAAAAAATTAGCAAAGGGGTTTGCCTTTGCAAATTTACAAATTTCATTGGGTATGCAATACAAGTTGTAATAGTAGCCCGATTGTGGTCAATAATACCTTAAATAAAAGCTCTGACCATCAGTGCAAATTCTGCTATAAAATATACACACATTTCAACAAAAAATTTGTAGGCCAAAAAATTAGCAAAGGGGTTAGCCTTTGCAAATTTACGAATTTCATTGGGTATGCAATACAAGCCGTAATAGTGGCCCGATTGTGGTCAATGATACTTTAAACAAAAGCTCTGACCATCAGTGCAAATTTTGCTATTTAATATACACATATTTCAACAAAAAATTTGTAGGCCAAAAAATTAGCAAAGGGGTTAGCCTTTGCAAATTTACGAATTTCATTGGGTATGCAATACAAGCCGTAATAGTAGCCCGATTGTGGTCAATGATACCTTAAACTAAAGCTCTGACCATCACTGAAAATTCTGCTATAAAATATACACACATTTCAACAAAAAAATTGTAGGCCAAAAAATTAGCAAAGGGGTTAGCCTTTGCAAATTTACGAATTTCATTGGGTATGTAATACAAGCCGTAATAGTGGCCCGATTGTGGTCAATGATACTTTAAACAAAAGCTCTGACCATCAGTGCAAATTCTGCTATAAAATATACACACATTTCAAAAAAAAATTTGTAGGCCAACAAATTAGCAAAGGGGTTAGCCTTAGCAAATTTACGAATTTCATTGGGTATGCAATACAAGCCGTAATAGTAGCCCGATTGTGGACAATGATACCTTAAACAAAAGCTCTGACCATCAGTGTAAATTCTGCTATAAAATATACACACATTTCAACAAAAAATTTGTAGGCCGAAAAATTAGCAAAGGGGTTAGCCTTTGCAAATTTACGAATTTCATTGGGTATGCAATACAAGTCGTAATAGTGGCCCGATTGTGGACAATGATACCTTAAACAAAAGCTCTGACCATCAGTGCAAATTCTGCTATAAAATATACACATATTTCAACAAAAAATTTGTAGGCCAAAAAATTAGCAAAGGGGTTAGCCTTTGCAAATTTACGAATTTCATTGGGTATGCAATACAAGCCGTAATAGTGGCCCGATTGTGGTCAATGATACTTTAAACAAAAGCTATGACCATCAGTGCAAATTCTGCTTTGCAATAAACAGACATTTCAACAAAAAATTTGTAGGCCAAAAAATTAGCAAAGGGGTTAGCCTTTGCAAATTTACGAATTTCATTGGGTATGCAATACAAGTCGTAATAGTAGCCCGATTGTGGACAATGATACCTTAAACAAAAGCTCTGACCATCAGTGTAAATTCTGCTATAAAATATACACACATTTCAACAAAAAATTTGTAGGCCGAAAAATTAGCAAAGGGGTTAGCCTTTGCAAATTTACGAATTTCATTGGGTATGCAATACAAGCCATAATAGTGGCCCGATTGTGGTCAATGATACCTTAAACAAAAGCTCTGACCATCAGTGCAAATTCTGCTATAAAATATACACACATTTCAAAAAAAAATTTGTAGGCCAACAAATTAGCAAAGGGGTTAGCCTTAGCAAATTTACGAATTTCATTGGGTATGCAATACAAGCCGTAATAGTAGCCCGATTGTGGACAATGATACCTTAAACAAAAGCTCTGACCATCAGTGTAAATTCTGCTATAAAATATACACACATTTCAACAAAAAATTTGTAGGCCGAAAAATTAGCAAAGGGGTTAGCCTTTGCAAATTTACGAATTTCATTGGGTATGCAATACAAGTCGTAATAGTGGCCCGATTGTGGACAATGATACCTCAAACAAAAGCTCTGACCATCAGTGCAAATTCTGCTATAAAATATACACATATTTCAACAAAAAATTTGTAGGCCAAAAAATTAGCAAAGGGGTTAGCCTTTGCAAATTTACGAATTTCATTGGGTATGCAATACAAGCCGTAATAGTGGCCCGATTGTGGTCAATGATACTTTAAACAAAAGCTCTGACCATCAGTGCAAATTCTGCTATAAAATATGAACACATTTCAAAAAAAAATTTGTAGGCCAACAAATTAGCAAAGGGGTTAGCCTTAGCAAATTTACGAATTTCATTGGGTATGCAATACAAGCCGTAATAGTAGCCCGATTGTGGACAATGATACCTTAAACAAAAGCTCTGACCATCAGTGTAAATTCTGCTATAAAATATACACACATTTCAACAAAAAATTTGTAGGCCGAAAAATTAGCAAAGGGGTTAGCCTTTGCAAATTTACGAATTTCATTGGGTATGCAATACAAGTCGTAATAGTGGCCCGATTGTGGACAATGATACCTCAAACAAAAGCTCTGACCATCAGTGCAAATTCTGCTATAAAATATACACATATTTCAACAAAAAATTTGTAGGCCAAAAAATTAGCAAAGGGGTTAGCCTTTGCAAATTTACGAATTTCATTGGGTATGCAATACAAGCCGTAATAGTGGCCCGATTGTGGTCAATGATACTTTAAACAAAAGCTCTGACCATCAGTGCAAATTCTGCTATAAAATATGAACACATTTCAAAAAAAAATTTGTAGGCCAACAAATTAGCAAAGGGGTTAGCCTTAGCAAATTTACGAATTTCATTGGGTATGCAATACAAGCCGTAATAGTAGCCCGATTGTGGACAATGATACCTTAAACAAAAGCTCTGACCATCAGTGTAAATTCTGCTATAAAATATACACACATTTCAACAAAAAATTTGTAGGCCGAAAAATTAGCAAAGGGGTTAGCCTTTGCAAATTTACGAATTTCATTGGGTATGCAATACAAGCCATAATAGTGGCCCGATTGTGGTCAATGATACCTTAAACAAAAGCTCTGACCATCAGTGCAAATTCTGCTATAAAATATACACATATTTCAACAAAAAATTTGTAGGCCAAAAAATTAGCAAAGGGGTTAGCCTTTGCAAATTTACGAATTTCATTGGGTATGCAATACAAGCCATAATAGTGGCCCGATTGTGGTCAATGATACCTTAAACAAAAGCTCTGACCATCAGTGCAAATTCTGCTATAAAATATACACACATTTCAACAAAAAATTTGTAGGCCAAAAAATTAGCAAAGGGGTTAGCCTTTGCAAATTTACGAATTTCATTGGGTATGCAATACAAGTCGTAATAGTAGCCCGATTGTGGACAATGATACCTTAAACAAAAGCTCTGACCATCAGTGTAAATTCTGCTATAAAATATACACACATTTCAACAAAAAATTTGTAGGCCGAAAAATTAGCAAAGGGGTTAGCCTTTGCAAATTTACGAATTTCATTGGGTATGCAATACAAGCCATAATAGTGGCCCGATTGTGGTCAATGATACCTTAAACAAAAGCTCTGACCATCAGTGCAAATTCTGCTATAAAATATACACACATTTCAACAAAAAATTTGTAGGCCAAAAAATTAGCAAAGGGGTTAGCCTTTGCAAATTTACGAATTTCATTGGGTATGCAATACAAGTCGTAATAGTAGCCCGATTGTGGACAATGATACCTTAAACAAAAGCTCTGACCATCAGTGTAAATTCTGCTATAAAATATACACACATTTCAACAAAAAATTTGTAGGCCGAAAAATTAGCAAAGGGGTTAGCCTTTGCAAATTTACGAATTTCATTGGGTATGCAATACAAGCCATAATAGTGGCCCGATTGTGGTCAATGATACCTTAAACAAAAGCTCTGACCATCAGTGCAAATTCTGCTATAAAATATACACACATTTCAAAAAATAATTTGTAGGCCAACAAATTAGCAAAGGGGTTAGCCTTAGCAAATTTACGAATTTCATTGGGTATGCAATACAAGCCGTAATAGTAGCCCGATTGTGGACAATGATACCTTAAACAAAAGCTCTGACCATCAGTGTAAATTCTGCTATAAAATATACACACATTTCAACAAAAAATTTGTAGGCCGAAAAATTAGCAAAGGGGTTAGCCTTTGCAAATTTACGAATTTCATTGGGTATGCAATACAAGTCGTAATAGTGGCCCGATTGTGGACAATGATACCTCAAACAAAAGCTCTGACCATCAGTGCAAATTCTGCTATAAAATATACACATATTTCAACAAAAAATTTGTAGGCCAAAAAATTAGCAAAGGGGTTAGCCTTTGCAAATTTACGAATTTCATTGGGTATGCAATACAAGCCGTAATAGTGGCCCGATTGTGGTCAATGATACTTTAAACAAAAGCTCTGACCATCAGTGCAAATTCTGCTATAAAATATGAACACATTTCAAAAAAAAATTTGTAGGCCAACAAATTAGCAAAGGGGTTAGCCTTAGCAAATTTACGAATTTCATTGGGTATGCAATACAAGCCGTAATAGTAGCCCGATTGTGGACAATGATACCTTAAACAAAAGCTCTGACCATCAGTGTAAATTCTGCTATAAAATATACACACATTTCAACAAAAAATTTGTAGGCCGAAAAATTAGCAAAGGGGTTAGCCTTTGCAAATTTACGAATTTCATTGGGTATGCAATACAAGCCATAATAGTGGCCCGATTGTGGTCAATGATACCTTAAACAAAAGCTCTGACCATCAGTGCAAATTCTGCTATAAAATATACACACATTTCAACAAAACATTTGTAGGCCAAAAAATTAGCAAAGGGGTTAGCCTTTGCAAATTTACGAATTTCATTGGGTATGCAATACAAGCCGTAATAGTGGCCCGATTGTGGTCAATGATACTTTAAACAAAAGCTCTGACCATCAGTGCAAATTTTGCTATTTAATATACACATATTTCAACAAAAAATTTGTAGGCCAAAAAATTAGCAAAGGGGTTAGCCTTTGCAAATTTACGAATTTCATTGGGTATGCAATACAAGTCGTAATAGTAGCCCGATTGTGGACAATGATACCTTAAACAAAAGCTCTGACCATCAGTGTAAATTCTGCTATAAAATATACACACATTTCAACAAAAAATTTGTAGGCCGAAAAATTAGCAAAGGGGTTAGCCTTTGCAAATTTACGAATTTCATTGGGTATGCAATACAAGCCATAATAGTGGCCCGATTGTGGTCAATGGTACCTTAAACAAAAGCTCTGGCCATCAGTTCAAATTCTGCTATAAAATATACACATATTTCAACAAAAAATTTGTATACCAAAAAATTAGCAAACGGTTAGCCTTTGCAAATTTACGAATTTCATTGGGTATGCAATACAAGCCATAATAGTGGCCCGATTGTGGTCAATGATACCTTAAACAAAAGCTCTGACCATCACTGAAAATTCTGCTATAAAATATACACATATTTCAACAAAAAATTTGTAGGCCAAAAAATTAGCAAAGGGGTTAGCCTTTGCAAATTTACGAATTTCATTGGGTATGCAATACAAGCCGTAATAGTGGCCCGATTGTGGTCAATGATACCTTAAACTAAAGCTCTGACCATCACTGAAAATTCTGCTATAAAATATACACATATTTCAACAAAAAAATTGTAGGCCAAAAAATTAGCAAAGGGGTTAGCCTTTGCAAATTTACGAATTTCATTGGGTATGCAATACAAGCCGTAATAGTGGCCCGATTGTGGTCAATGATACTTTAAACAAAAGCTATGACCATCAGTGCAAATTCTGCTTTGCAATAAACAGACATTTCAACAAAAAATTTGTAGGCCAAAAAATTAGCAAAGGGGTTAGCCTTTGCAAATTTACGAATTTCATTGGGTATGCAATACAAGTCGTAATAGTAGCCCGATTGTGGACAATGATACCTTAAACAAAAGCTCTGACCATCAGTGTAAATTCTGCTATAAAATATACACACATTTCAACAAAAAATTTGTAGGCCGAAAAATTAGCAAAGGGGTTAGCCTTTGCAAATTTACGAATTTCATTGGGTATGCAATACAAGCCATAATAGTGGCCCGATTGTGGTCAATGATACCTTAAACAAAAGCTCTGACCATCAGTGCAAATTCTGCTATAAAATATACACACATTTCAACAAAAAATTTGTAGGCCAAAAAATTAGCAAAGGGGTTAGCCTTTGCAAATTTACGAATTTCATTGGGTATGCAATACAAGTCGTAATAGTAGCCCGATTGTGGACAATGATACCTTAAACAAAAGCTCTGACCATCAGTGTAAATTCTGCTATAAAATATACACACATTTCAACAAAAAATTTGTAGGCCGAAAAATTAGCAAAGGGGTTAGCCTTTGCAAATTTACGAATTTCATTGGGTATGCAATACAAGCCATAATAGTGGCCCGATTGTGGTCAATGATACCTTAAACAAAAGCTCTGACCATCAGTGCAAATTCTGCTATAAAATATACACACATTTCAAAAAATAATTTGTAGGCCAACAAATTAGCAAAGGGGTTAGCCTTAGCAAATTTACGAATTTCATTGGGTATGCAATACAAGCCGTAATAGTAGCCCGATTGTGGACAATGATACCTTAAACAAAAGCTCTGACCATCAGTGTAAATTCTGCTATAAAATATACACACATTTCAACAAAAAATTTGTAGGCCGAAAAATTAGCAAAGGGGTTAGCCTTTGCAAATTTACGAATTTCATTGGGTATGCAATACAAGTCGTAATAGTGGCCCGATTGTGGACAATGATACCTCAAACAAAAGCTCTGACCATCAGTGCAAATTCTGCTATAAAATATACACATATTTCAACAAAAAATTTGTAGGCCAAAAAATTAGCAAAGGGGTTAGCCTTTGCAAATTTACGAATTTCATTGGGTATGCAATACAAGCCGTAATAGTGGCCCGATTGTGGTCAATGATACTTTAAACAAAAGCTCTGACCATCAGTGCAAATTCTGCTATAAAATATGAACACATTTCAAAAAAAAATTTGTAGGCCAACAAATTAGCAAAGGGGTTAGCCTTAGCAAATTTACGAATTTCATTGGGTATGCAATACAAGCCGTAATAGTAGCCCGATTGTGGACAATGATACCTTAAACAAAAGCTCTGACCATCAGTGTAAATTCTGCTATAAAATATACACACATTTCAACAAAAAATTTGTAGGCCGAAAAATTAGCAAAGGGGTTAGCCTTTGCAAATTTACGAATTTCATTGGGTATGCAATACAAGCCATAATAGTGGCCCGATTGTGGTCAATGATACCTTAAACAAAAGCTCTGACCATCAGTGCAAATTCTGCTATAAAATATACACACATTTCAACAAAACATTTGTAGGCCAAAAAATTAGCAAAGGGGTTAGCCTTTGCAAATTTACGAATTTCATTGGGTATGCAATACAAGCCGTAATAGTGGCCCGATTGTGGTCAATGATACTTTAAACAAAAGCTCTGACCATCAGTGCAAATTTTGCTATTTAATATACACATATTTCAACAAAAAATTTGTAGGCCAAAAAATTAGCAAAGGGGTTAGCCTTTGCAAATTTACGAATTTCATTGGGTATGCAATACAAGTCGTAATAGTAGCCCGATTGTGGACAATGATACCTTAAACAAAAGCTCTGACCATCAGTGTAAATTCTGCTATAAAATATACACACATTTCAACAAAAAATTTGTAGGCCGAAAAATTAGCAAAGGGGTTAGCCTTTGCAAATTTACGAATTTCATTGGGTATGCAATACAAGCCATAATAGTGGCCCGATTGTGGTCAATGGTACCTTAAACAAAAGCTCTGGCCATCAGTTCAAATTCTGCTATAAAATATACACATATTTCAACAAAAAATTTGTATACCAAAAAATTAGCAAACGGTTAGCCTTTGCAAATTTACGAATTTCATTGGGTATGCAATACAAGCCATAATAGTGGCCCGATTGTGGTCAATGATACCTTAAACAAAAGCTCTGACCATCACTGAAAATTCTGCTATAAAATATACACATATTTCAACAAAAAATTTGTAGGCCAAAAAATTAGCAAAGGGGTTAGCCTTTGCAAATTTACGAATTTCATTGGGTATGCAATACAAGCCGTAATAGTGGCCCGATTGTGGTCAATGATACCTTAAACTAAAGCTCTGACCATCACTGAAAATTCTGCTATAAAATATACACATATTTCAACAAAAAAATTGTAGGCCAAAAAATTAGCAAAGGGGTTAGCCTTTGCAAATTTAGGAATTTCATTGGGTATGCAATACAAGCCGTTATAGTGGCCCGATTGTGGCCAATGAAACCTTAAACAAAAGCTCTGACCATCAGCGCAAATTCTGCTATAAAATATACACACATTTCAACAAAAAATTTGTAGGCCAAAAAATTAGCAAAGGGGTTAGCCTTTGCAAATTTACGAATTTCATTGGGTATGCAATACAAGCCGTAATAGTAGCCCGATTGTGGTCAATGATACCTTAAACTAAAGCTCTGACCATCACTGAAAATTCTGCTATAAAATATACACACATTTCAACAAAAAAATTGTAGGCCAAAAAATTAGCAAAGGGGTTAGCCTTAGCAAATTTACGAATTTCATTGGGTATGCAATACAAGCCGTAATAGTAGCCCGATTGTGGTCAATAATACCTTAAATAAAAGCTCTGACCATCACTGCAAATTCTGCTATAAAATATACACATATTTCAATAAAAAATTTGTAGGCCAAAAAATTTGCAAAAGGGTTAGCCTTTGCAAATTAACGAATTTCATTGGGTATGCAATACAAGCCGTTATAGTGGCCCGATTGTGGCCAATGAAACCTTAAACAAAAGCTCTGACCATCAGCGCAAATTCTGCTATAAAATATACACACATTTCAACAAAAAATTTGTAGGCCAAAAAATTAGCAAAGGGGTTAGCCTTTGCAAATTTACGAATTTCATTGGGTATGCAATACAAGCCGTAATAGTAGCCCGATTGTGGTCAATGATACCTTAAACTAAAGCTCTGACCATCACTGAAAATTCTGCTATAAAATATACACACATTTCAACAAAAAAATTGTAGGCCAAAAAATTAGCAAAGGGGTTAGCCTTAGCAAATTTACGAATTTCATTGGGTATGCAATACAAGCCGTAATAGTAGCCCGATTGTGGACAATGATACCTTAAACAAAAGCTCTGACCATCAGTGTAAATTTTGCTATAAAATATACACACATTTCAACAAAAAATTTGTAGGCCGAAAAATTAGCAAAGGGGTTAGCCTTTGCAAATTTACGAATTTCATTGGGTATGCAATACAAGCCATAATAGTGGCCCGATTGTGGTCAATGATACCTTAAACAAAAGCTCTGACCATCAGTGCAAATTCTGCTATAAAATATACACACATTTCAACAAAAAATTTGTAGGCCAAAAAATTTGCAAAGGGGTTAGCCTTTGCAAATTTACGAATTTCATTGGGTATGCAATATAAGCCGTAATAGTGGCCCGATTGCGGTCAATGGTACCTTAAACAAAAGCTCTGGCCATCAGTTCAAATTCTGCTATAAAATATACACATATTTCAACAAAAAATTTGTATACCAAAAAATTAGCAAACGGTTAGCCTTTGCAAATTTACGAATTTCATTGAGTATGCAATATAAGCCGTAATAGTGGCCCGATTGTGGTCAATGATACCTTAAACAAAAGCTCTGACCATCACTGAAAATTCTGCTATAAAATATATACACATTTCAACAAAAAATTTGTAGGCCAAAAAATTAGCAAAGGGGTTAGCCTTTGCAAATTTACGAATTTCATTGGGTATGCAATACAAGCCGTTATAGTGGCCCGATTGTGGTCAATGATACCTTAAACAAAAGCTCTGACCATCAGCGCAAATTCTGCTATAAAATATACACACATTTCAACAAAAAATTTGTAGGCCAAAAAATTTGCAAAGGGGTTAGCCTTTGCAAATTTACGAATTTCATTGGGTATGCAATATAAGCCGTAATAGTGGCCCGATTGTGGTCAATGATACCTTAAACAAAAGCTCTGACCATCACTGAACATTCTGCTATAAAATATACACATATTTCAACAAAAAATTTGTAGGCCGAAAAATTAGCAAAGGGGTTAGCCTTTGCAAATTTACGAATTTCATTGGGTATGCAATACAAGCCATAATAGTGGCCCGATTGTGGTCAATGATACCTTAAACAAAAGCTCTGACCATCAGTGCAAATTCTGCTATAAAATATACACACATTTCAACAAAAAATTTGTAGGCCAAAAAATTAGCAAAGGGGTTAGCCTTTGCAAATTTACGAATTTCATTGGGTATGCAATACAAGCCGTAATAGTGGCCCGATTGTGGTCAATGATACTTTAAACAAAAGCTCTGACCATCAGTGCAAATTTTGCTATTTAATATACACATATTTCAACAAAAAATTTGTAGGCCAAAAAATTAGCAAAGGGGTTAGCCTTTGCAAATTTACGAATTTCATTGGGTATGCAATACAAGCCGTAATAGTAGCCCGATTGTGGTCAATGATACCTTAAACTAAAGCTCTGACCATCACTGAAAATTCTGCTATAAAATATACACACATTTCAACAAAAAAATTGTAGGCCAAAAAATTAGCAAAGGGGTTAGCCTTAGCAAATTTACGAATTTCATTGGGTATGCAATACAAGCCGTAATAGTGGCCCGATTGTGGTCAATGATACTTTAAACAAAAGCTCTGACCATCAGTGCAAATTCTGCTATAAAATATGAACACATTTCAACAAAAAATTTGTAGGCCAAAAAATTAGCAAAGGGGTTAGCCCAATGAAATTCGTAAATTTAGCCTTAGCAAATTTACGAATTTCATTGGGTATGCAATACAAGCCGTAATAGTGGCCCGATTGTGGTCAATGATACTTTAAACAAAAGCTCTGACCATCAGTGCAAATTTTGCTATTTAATATACACATATTTCAACAAAAAATGTGTAGGCCAACAAATTAGCAAAGGGGTTAGCCTTAGCAAATTTACGAATTTCATTGGGTATGCAATACAAGCCGTAATAGTAGCCCGATTGTGGACAATGATACCTTAAACAAAAGCCCTGACCATCAGTGTAAATTCTGCTATAAAATATACACACATTTCAACAAAAAATTTGTAGGCCGAAAAATTAGCAAAGGGGTTAGCCTTTGCAAATTTACGAATTTCATTGGGTATGCAATACAAGCCATAATAGTGGCCCGATTGTGGTCAATGATACCTTAAACAAAAGCTCTGACCATCAGTGCAAATTCTGCTATAAAATATACACACATTTCAACAAAAAATTTGTAGGCCAAAAAATTAGCAAAGGGGTTAGCCTTTGCAAATTTACGAATTTCATTGGGTATGCAATACAAGCCGTAATAGTGGCCCGATTGTGGTCAATGATACTTTAAACAAAAGCTCTGACCATCAGTGCAAATTTTGCTATTTAATATACACATATTTCAACAAAAAATTTGTAGGCCAAAAAATTAGCAAAGGGGTTAGCCTTTGCAAATTTACGAATTTCATTGGGTATGCAATACAAGCCGTAATAGTAGCCCGATTGTGGTCAATGATACCTTAAACTAAAGCTCTGACCATCACTGAAAATTCTGCTATAAAATATACACACATTTCAACAAAAAAATTGTAGGCCAAAAAATTAGCAAAGGGGTTAGCCTTTGCAAATTTACGAATTTCATTGGGTATGCAATACAAGCCGTAATAGTGGCCCGATTGTGGTCAATGATACTTTAAACAAAAGCTCTGACCATCAGTGCAAATTTTGCTATTTAATATACACATATTTCAACAAAAAATTTGTAGGCCAAAAAATTAGCAAAGGGGTTAGCCTTAGCAAATTTACGAATTTCATTGGGTATGCAATACAAGCCGTAATAGTGGCCCGATTGTGGTCAATGATACTTTAAACAAAAGCTCTGACCATCAGTGCAAATTCTGCTTTGCAATAAACAGACATTTCAACAAAAAATTTGTAGGCCAAAAAATTTGCAAAGGGGTTAGCCTTTGCAAATTTACGAATTTCATTGGGTATGCAATACAAGTTGTAATAGTAGCCCGATTGTGGTCAATAATACCTTAAATAAAAGCTCTGACCATCACTGCAAATTCTGCTATAAAATATACACACATTTCAAAAAAAAATTTGTAGGCCAACAAATTAGCAAAGGGGTTAGCCTTAGCAAATTTACGAATTTCATTGGGTATGCAATACAAGCCGTAATAGTGGCCCGATTGTGGTCAATGATACTTTAAACAAAAGCTCTGACCATCAGTGCAAATTTTGCTATTTAATATACACATATTTCAACAAAAAATTTGTAGGCCAAAAAATTAGCAAAGGGGTTAGCCTTTGCAAATTTACGAATTTCATTGGGTATGCAATACAAGCCGTAATAGTGGCCCGATTGTGGTCAATGATACTCTAAACAAAAGCTCTGACCATCAGTGCAAATTCTGCTATAAAATATACACACATTTCAAAAAAAAATTTGTAGGCCAACAAATTAGCAAAGGGGTTAGCCTTAGCAAATTTACGAATTTCATTGGGTATGCAATACAAGCCGTAATAGTAGCCCGATTGTGGACAATGATACCTTAAACAAAAGCTCTGACCATCAGTGTAAATTCTGCTATAAAATATACACACATTTCAACAAAAAATTTGTAGGCCGAAAAATTAGCAAAGGGGTTAGCCTTTGCAAATTTACGAATTTCATTGGGTATGCAATACAAGCCATAATAGTGGCCCGATTGTGGTCAATGATACCTTAAACAAAAGCTCTGACCATCAGTGCAAATTCTGCTATAAAATATACACACATTTCAAAAAAAAATTTGTAGGCCAACAAATTAGCAAAGGGGTTAGCCTTAGCAAATTTACGAATTTCATTGGGTATGCAATACAAGCCGTAATAGTAGCCCGATTGTGGACAATGATAACTTAAACAAAAGCTCTGACCATCAGTGTAAATTCTGCTATAAAATATACACACATTTCAACAAAAAATTTGTAGGCCAAAAAATTAGCAAAGGTGTTAGCCTTTGCAAATTTACGAATTTCATTGGGTATGCAATACAAGCCGTAATAGTGGCCCGATTGTGGTCAATGATACTTTAAACAAAAGCTCTGACCATCAGTGCAAATTCTGCTATAAAATATACACACATTTCAACAAAAAATTTGTAGGCCGAAAAATTAGCAAAGGGGTTAGCCTTTGCAAATTTACGAATTTCATTGGGTATGCAATACAAGCCATAATAGTGGCCCGATTGTGGTCAATGATACCTTAAACAAAAGCTCTGACCATCAGTGCAAATTCTGCTATAAAATATACACATATTTCAACAAAAAATTTGTAGGCCAAAAAATTTGCAAAGGGGTTAGCCTTTGCAAATTTACGAATTTCATTGGGTATGCAATACAAGCCGTTATAGTGGCCCGATTGTGGTCAATGATAACTTAAACAAAAGCTCTGACCATCACTGAAAATTCTGCTATAAAATATATACACATTTCGACAAAAAATTTGTAGGCCAAAAAATTTGCAAAGGGGTTAGCCTTTGCAAATTTACGAATTTCATTGGGTATGCAATACAAACCGTAATAGTGGCCCGATTGTGGTCAATGATACCTTAAACAAAAGCTCTGACCATCAGTGCAAAATCTGCTATAAAAAATACACACATTTCAATAAAAAATTTGTAGGCCAAAAAATTTGTAGGCCAAAAAATTTGCAAAGGGGTTAGCCTTTGCAAATTTACGAATTTCATTGGGTATGCAATACAAGCCGTAATAGTGGCCCGATTGTGGTCAATGATACCTTAAACAAAAGCTCTGACCATCACTGAAAATTCTGCTATAAAATATATACACATTTCGACAAAAAATTTGTAGGCCAAAAAATTTGCAAAGGGGTTAGCCTTTGCAAATTTACGAATTTCATTGGGTATGCAATACAAACCGTAATAGTGGCCCGATTGTGGTCAATGATACCTTAAACAAAAGCTCTGACTATCAGTGCAAAATCTGCTATAAAAAATACACACATTTCAATAAAAAATTTGTAGGCCAAAAAATTTATAGGCCAAAAAATTTGCAAAGGGGTTAGCCTTTGCAAATTTACGAATTTCATTGGGTATGCAATACAAGCCGTATTAGTGGCCCGATTGTGGTCAATGATACCTTAAACAAAAGCTCTGACCATCACTGAAAATTCTGCTATAAAATATATACACATTTCAACAAAAAATTTGTAGGCCAAAAAATTTGCAAAGGGATTAGCCTTTGCAAATTTACGAATTTCATTGGGTATGCAATACAAACCGTAATAGTGGCCCGATTGTGGTCAATGATACCTTAAACAAAAGCTCTGACCATCACTGAAAATTCTGCTATAAAATATACACATATTTCAACAAAAAATTTATAGGCCAAAAAATTTGCAAAGGGTTTAGCCTTTGCAAATTTACGAATTTCATTGGGTATGCAATACAAGCCGTAATAGTGGCCCGATTGTGGTCAATGATACTCTAAACAAAAGCTCTGACCATCAGTGCAAATTCTGCTATAAAATATACACACATTTCAAAAAAAAATTTGTAGGCCAACAAATTAGCAAAGGGGTTAGCCTTAGCAAATTTACGAATTTCATTGGGTATGCAATACAAGCCGTAATAGTAGCCCGATTGTGGACAATGATACCTTAAACAAAAGCTCTGACCATCAGTGTAAATTCTGCTATAAAATATACACACATTTCAACAAAAAATTTGTAGGCCGAAAAATTAGCAAAGGGGTTAGCCTTTGCAAATTTACGAATTTCATTGGGTATGCAATACAAGCCATAATAGTGGCCCGATTGTGGTCAATGATACCTTAAACAAAAGCTCTGACCATCAGTGCAAATTCTGCTATAAAATATACACACATTTCAAAAAAAAATTTGTAGGCCAACAAATTAGCAAAGGGGTTAGCCTTAGCAAATTTACGAATTTCATTGGGTATGCAATACAAGCCGTAATAGTAGCCCGATTGTGGACAATGATAACTTAAACAAAAGCTCTGACCATCAGTGTAAATTCTGCTATAAAATATACACACATTTCAACAAAAAATTTGTAGGCCAAAAAATTAGCAAAGGGGTTAGCCTTTGCAAATTTACGAATTTCATTGGGTATGCAATACAAGCCGTAATAGTGGCCCGATTGTGGTCAATGATACTTTAAACAAAAGCTCTGACCATCAGTGCAAATTCTGCTATAAAATATACACACATTTCAACAAAAAATTTGTAGGCCGAAAAATTAGCAAAGGGGTTAGCCTTTGCAAATTTACGAATTTCATTGGGTATGCAATACAAGCCGTAATAGTGGCCCGATTGTGGTCAATGATACCTTAAACAAAAGCTCTGACCATCAGTGCAAATTCTGCTATAAAATATACACATATTTCAACAAAAAATTTGTAGGCCAAAAAATTAGCAAAGGGGTTAGCCTTTGCAAATTTAGGAATTTCATTGGGTATGCAATACAAGTCGTAATAGAAGCTTGATTGTGGTCAATGATATCTTAAACAAAAGCTCTGACCATCAGTGCAAATTCTGCTTTGCAATAAACAGACATTTCAACAAAAAATTTGTAGGCCAAAAAATTAGCAAAGGGGTTAGCCTTTGCAAATTTACGAATTTCATTGGGTATGCAATACAAGTTGTAATAGTAGCCCGATTGTGGTCAATAATACCTTAAATAAAAGCTCTGACCATCACTGCAAATTCTGCTATAAAATATACACACATTTCAAAAAAAAATTTGTAGGCCAACAAATTAGCAAAGGGGTTAGCCTTAGCAAATTTACGAATTTCATTGGGTATGCAATACAAGCCGTAATAGTAGCCCGATTGTGGACAATGATACCTTAAACAAAAGCTCTGACCATC
Organism: Tipula confusa; assembly: GCA_963556175.1. Classification (NCBI taxonomy): domain Eukaryota; kingdom Metazoa; phylum Arthropoda; class Insecta; order Diptera; family Tipulidae; genus Tipula; species Tipula confusa. The sequence goes on from OY744477.1 coordinate 82,703,812, forward strand.
AGTGTAAATTCTGCTATAAAATATACACACATTTCAACAAAAAATTTGTAGGCCGAAAAATTAGCAAAGGGGTTAGCCTTTGCAAATTTACGAATTTCATTGGGTATGCAATACAAGCCATAATAGTGGCCCGATTGTGGTCAATGATACCTTAAACAAAAGCTCTGACCATCAGTGCAAATTCTGCTATAAAATATACACACATTTCAAAAAAAAATTTGTAGGCCAACAAATTAGCAAAGGGGTTAGCCTTAGCAAATTTACGAATTTCATTGGGTATGCAATACAAGCCGTAATAGTAGCCCGATTGTGGACAATGATAACTTAAACAAAAGCTCTGACCATCAGTGTAAATTCTGCTATAAAATATACACACATTTCAACAAAAAATTTGTAGGCCAAAAAATTAGCAAAGGGGTTAGCCTTTGCAAATTTACGAATTTCATTGGGTATGCAATACAAGCCGTAATAGTGGCCCGATTGTGGTCAATGATACTTTAAACAAAAGCTCTGACCATCAGTGCAAATTCTGCTATAAAATATACACACATTTCAACAAAAAATTTGTAGGCCGAAAAATTAGCAAAGGGGTTAGCCTTTGCAAATTTACGAATTTCATTGGGTATGCAATACAAGCCATAATAGTGGCCCGATTGTGGTCAATGATACCTTAAACAAAAGCTCTGACCATCAGTGCAAATTCTGCTATAAAATATACACATATTTCAACAAAAAATTTGTAGGCCAAAAAATTTGCAAAGGGGTTAGCCTTTGCAAATTTACGAATTTCATTGGGTATGCAATACAAGCCGTTATAGTGGCCCGATTGTGGTCAATGATAACTTAAACAAAAGCTCTGACCATCACTGAAAATTCTGCTATAAAATATATACACATTTCGACAAAAAATTTGTAGGCCAAAAAATTTGCAAAGGGGTTAGCCTTTGCAAATTTACGAATTTCATTGGGTATGCAATACAAACCGTAATAGTGGCCCGATTGTGGTCAATGATACCTTAAACAAAAGCTCTGACCATCAGTGCAAAATCTGCTATAAAAAATACACACATTTCAATAAAAAATTTGTAGGCCAAAAAATTTGTAGGCCAAAAAATTTGCAAAGGGGTTAGCCTTTGCAAATTTACGAATTTCATTGGGTATGCAATACAAGCCGTAATAGTGGCCCGATTGTGGTCAATGATACCTTAAACAAAAGCTCTGACCATCACTGAAAATTCTGCTATAAAATATATATACATTTCGACAAAAAATTTGTAGGCCAAAAAATTTGCAAAGGGGTTAGCCTTTGCAAATTTACGAATTTCATTGGGTATGCAATACAAACCGTAATAGTGGCCCGATTGTGGTCAATGATACCTTAAACAAAAGCTCTGACTATCAGTGCAAAATCTGCTATAAAAAATACACACATTTCAATAAAAAATTTGTAGGCCAAAAAATTTATAGGCCAAAAAATTTGCAAAGGGGTTAGCCTTTGCAAATTTACGAATTTCATTGGGTATGCAATACAAGCCGTATTAGTGGCCCGATTGTGGTCAATGATACCTTAAACAAAAGCTCTGACCATCACTGAAAATTCTGCTATAAAATATATACACATTTCAACAAAAAATTTGTAGGCCAAAAAATTTGCAAAGGGATTAGCCTTTGCAAATTTACGAATTTCATTGGGTATGCAATACAAACCGTAATAGTGGCCCGATTGTGGTCAATGATACCTTAAACAAAAGCTCTGACCATCACTGAAAATTCTGCTATAAAATATACACATATTTCAACAAAAAATTTATAGGCCAAAAAATTTGCAAAGGGGTTAGCCTTTGCAAATTTACGAATTTCATTGGGTATGCAATACAAGCCGTAATAGTGGCCCGATTGTGGTCAATGATACTCTAAACAAAAGCTCTGACCATCAGTGCAAATTCTGCTATAAAATATACACACATTTCAAAAAAAAATTTGTAGGCCAACAAATTAGCAAAGGGGTTAGCCTTAGCAAATTTACGAATTTCATTGGGTATGCAATACAAGCCGTAATAGTAGCCCGATTGTGGACAATGATACCTTAAACAAAAGCTCTGACCATCAGTGTAAATTCTGCTATAAAATATACACACATTTCAACAAAAAATTTGTAGGCCGAAAAATTAGCAAAGGGGTTAGCCTTTGCAAATTTACGAATTTCATTGGGTATGCAATACAAGCCATAATAGTGGCCCGATTGTGGTCAATGATACCTTAAACAAAAGCTCTGACCATCAGTGCAAATTCTGCTATAAAATATACACACATTTCAAAAAAAAATTTGTAGGCCAACAAATTAGCAAAGGGGTTAGCCTTAGCAAATTTACGAATTTCATTGGGTATGCAATACAAGCCGTAATAGTAGCCCGATTGTGGACAATGATAACTTAAACAAAAGCTCTGACCATCAGTGTAAATTCTGCTATAAAATATACACACATTTCAACAAAAAATTTGTAGGCCAAAAAATTAGCAAAGGGGTTAGCCTTTGCAAATTTACGAATTTCATTGGGTATGCAATACAAGCCGTAATAGTGGCCCGATTGTGGTCAATGATACTTTAAACAAAAGCTCTGACCATCAGTGCAAATTCTGCTATAAAATATACACACATTTCAACAAAAAATTTGTAGGCCGAAAAATTAGCAAAGGGGTTAGCCTTTGCAAATTTACGAATTTCATTGGGTATGCAATACAAGCCATAATAGTGGCCCGATTGTGGTCAATGATACCTTAAACAAAAGCTCTGACCATCAGTGCAAATTCTGCTATAAAATATACACATATTTCAACAAAAAATTTGTAGGCCAAAAAATTTGCAAATTTGCCTTTGCAAATTTACGAATTTCATTGGGTATGCAATACAAGCCGTTATAGTGGCCCGATTGTGGTCAATGATAACTTAAACAAAAGCTCTGACCATCACTGAAAATTCTGCTATAAAATATATACACATTTTGACAAAAAATTTGTAGGCCAAAAAATTTGCAAAGGGGTTAGCCTTTGCAAATTTACGAATTTCATTGGGTATGCAATACAAACCGTAATAGTGGCCCGATTGTGGTCAATGATACCTTAAACAAAAGCTCTGACCATCAGTGCAAAATCTGCTATAAAAAATACACACATTTCAATAAAAAATTTGTAGGCCAAAAAATTTGTAGGCCAAAAAATTTGCAAAGGGGTTAGCCTTTGCAAATTTACGAATTTCATTGGGTATGCAATACAAGCCGTAATAGTGGCCCGATTGTGGTCAATGATACCTTAAACAAAAGCTCTGACCATCACTGAAAATTCTGCTATAAAATATATACACATTTCGACAAAAAATTTGTAGGCCAAAAAATTTGCAAAGGGGTTAGCCTTTGCAAATTTACGAATTTCATTGGGTATGCAATACAAACCGTAATAGTGGCCCGATTGTGGTCAATGATACCTTAAACAAAAGCTCTGACTATCAGTGCAAAATCTGCTATAAAAAATACACACATTTCAATAAAAAATTTGTAGGCCAAAAAATTTATAGGCCAAAAAATTTGTAAAGGGGTTAGCCTTTGCAAATTTACGAATTTCATTGGGTATGCAATACAAACCGTAATAGTGGCCCGATTGTGGTCAATGATACCTTAAACAAAAGCTCTGACCATCAGTGCAAATTCTGCTATAAAAAATACACACATTTCAATAAAAAATTTGTAGGCCAAAAAATTTGTAGGCCAAAAAATTTGCAAAGGGGTTAGCATTTGCAAATTTACGAATTTCATTGGGTATGCAATACAAGCCGTAATAGTGGCCCGATTGTGGTCAATGATACCTTAAACAAAAGCTCTGACCATCAGTACAAATTCTGCTATAAAATATACACACATTTCAACAAAAAATTTGTGGTTCAAAAAATTAGCAAAGGGGTTAGCCTTTGCAAATTTACGAATTTCATTGGGTATGCAATATAAGCCGTAATAGTGGCCCGATTGTGGTCAATGATACCTTAAACCAAAGCTCTGACCATCAGTGAAAATTCTGCTATAAAATAAACACACATTTCATTAAAAAATTTGTCGTTTAAAAAATTAGCAAAGGAGTTAGCCTTTGCAAATTTACGAATTTCATTGGGTATGTAATACAAGCCGTAATAGTAGCCCGATTGTGGTCAATGATACCTTAAACAAAAGCTCTGACCATCAGTGCAAATTCTGCTATAAAATATACACACATTTCAACAAAAAATTTGTGGTTCAAAAAATTAGCAAAGGGGTTAGCCTTTGCAAATTTACGAATTTCATTGGGTATGTAATACAAGCCGTAATAGTGGCCCGATTGTGGTCAATGATACCTTAAACAAAAGCTCTGGCCATCAGTGCAAATTCTGCTATAAAATAAACACACATTTCATTAAAAAATTTGTCGTTTAAAAAATTAGCAAAGGAGTTAGCCTTTGCAAATTTACGAATTTCATTGGGTATGTAATACAAGCCGTAATAGTAGCCCGATTGTGGTCAATGATACCTTAAACAAAAGCTCTGACCATCAGTGCAAATTCTGCTATAAAATATACACACATTTCAACAAAAAATTTGTGGTTCAAACAATTAGCAAAGGGGTTAGCCTTTGCAAATTTACGAATTTCATTGGGTATGTAATGCAAGCCGTAATAGTAGCTCGATTGTGCCCAATGATACCTTAAACAAAAGCTCTGACCATCAGTGCAAATTCTGTTATAAAATATACACACATTTCAACAAAAAATTTGTAGGCCAAAAAATTAGCAAAGGGGTTAGTCTTTGCAAATTTACGAATTTCATTGGGTATGCAATACAAGCCGTAATAGTGGCCCGATTGTGGTCAATGATACCTTAAACAAAAGCTCTGGCCATCAGTGCAAATTCTGCTATAAAATATACACACATTTCAACAAAAAAATTTTAGACCAAAAAATTAGCAAAGGGGTTAGCCTTTGCAAATTTACGAATGTCATTGGATATGCAATACAAGCCGTAATAGTAGCCCTATTGTGGTCAATGATACCTTAAACAAAAGCTCTGACCATCAGTGCAAATTCTGCTATAAAATATACACATGTTAGGAACGATTATTGTAATTTTAAATTAAAAAACTTTAGTTTCGTATGCTTGGTTATAAGCTTTGCCCGAAATAATTTAAAATTATTGCTCATTTTACCAATATTTTTCTACAAGGTGGTTCGTTTATACATGTATCACTTACATAATACTTTGATCTCAAACAAACAATACATTCATTGCCATAATGCCATAATTTACGCATCTCTTTTACTATATCTTCAGAAATTTAAAAAAAATGTAATTATTTGACCTGACCGAGTTAGTAAATACTAGAAGGTAACACACTTGTTTTTTTACACCAATCAGATTTAGTTGTTTTAAAATGCACAAATAACGTAAAAATATTTCGATTTTCGATTTTTTTTCAGTGCACATTTGTAAACTTGTAGTTGAACGACGTTTATATACGATAATGGCACAAATTGTCATCGGTTTAGTATTGCTTTTAGTCGACATTTCAAGCATCTGGTCACTTCGCAATAATATTTTATATGATTTGGCTAATATCGGAAGTGTTAGTGAAGAAATATCGGTTGAGTGTTGTGCTGACTTAAAACGTATTTTAAATTCGATAGACGAGAGGAAAATTTGGGCAATGAAAAGTGAGTTTATGCAATAGCACATTATGGAATTGTCTTAACCATAATTTGCACAAATCTTAATATAAATATTTAATTAGTTGTGGTATTGATTTTGTTTTGTTTTTGACGTTTTCAAATTACAAAAATTACTGTCTTCATTTAATTACGTCTTTGACACTAAATATTTACTTGTTAGCTTAATACATAAATAGACTTGTCATGATGTGCTGCGGTCAAAATTTACAAATATTTTTAATGAATATGAAAATGACTCATTGTAGATTAAGCCGAAAACATTTTTTTGTTTTACTCAAAAAACCAGTAAATTGGTTTTACTTAATTTTATTTTGCTTTACAATCACTTTACATTATTTGTATCCAAGTGCCATCATTTTTACTTTTACCGTTTATTCTCAATCTAATTAAACTGTGTCGTAGTATTTTATCAATAAAATAGTAGGCGATGATTTTCCATTTGTTTAAATTAAATGTGGAAAAACAAAAATTAAATATTTTCATTATATTTTGAGAAATTGTCAAGTGTTGGGTCAGTGACTCAGTGTTGTGAATCAAAAATTTTAAATATTTAAAAAAAATTAATTAATACTTTTCGTGATCATCTGGATTGATTTTCATTTTGTTTACGGATTTTACGATGTTACAGCATCACGAGCTTGAAATATTTACATGGCGCAAGAATATTTACAAACCAGGGGATGTGGCAGACTGACTCTTTTTAATGGGACAACCTTTGTTTTCGCCGTCACTATTTTGTTTACTTTCATTGCTGCTAACACATGGCACATCAACTATACAGAGCTGCGCTGCATAAGCCCGCATTCAAAATTGGAGTACACAATAAAACATCAGAATAAATAAATTTGGGTATAATACCCCGAAAATTGGAACGTTTGCCATTTGAGGAAGGACCGTATACGGGATATCCCAGTTTAGATTTTTGAGCCACAAAGCATGCTTTAAAATGCTATTTTCATCAATTATAGTTATAGAAAGGAAGAGGTAGTTGTTAGATTTGTCTCACCAAATTATTATCTGATGTTTCCTATCTTGTTCTGTAATCCACACCCGACGAAACATTTTTTCAATGTCACAAGAAATGACGAACTAACAATTGTATGCTTTTATGAGTTTTTATTGGGCATTCTAAATAAATTGGTAGTGGCCATCGAGTGTTAAGATCGGACATCGGATGTAAAATATTCAATTGTATGGGCCTTTTTGTAATTCTTCTAATTGACTATCGGCCCATTAGCATTCACTAAACGTTAAGCTTTATGGTTGAAAATAAACAAGTACATCATCGTTCATCCTAACATTCATTCATCTGTTTTGAAACGTGATCAGGATCATCGGCTAAAAAGCATGATTAGGAAAATAATATAAAAATATTATTTTAGAATTTAAACTTATATTTAGATTGCTCACCGCAATGATGTTTTCACTGATAATTTATATCTGAAATCAAGTAAAGTTAATTTAATTTAGTTCTTTATTTTATTGTTAAACTGCAAACTAACTTGAGATTATCATTTCGACCTTTATTGTTATTATTTTTTGTTTGTAAACATTTGACCTTTGAAGTCACAACTGATTTCCATTTTCAATCAAAACTGCAAGTACTTATAAGTATTTCGGTGTGTATCTTTGCTAACTTTTAAATGCTCAGTTTGTTGAAGTGTTATAATGTTCGAACACTGCCATCTATTATTAATTAGTTGCTTTCTAATCGACCACGGCAACTACTTATAATTACTTACATGTGTGTCTTTGCTAAATTCCAACTACTCGCTATCTCTTATTAATTATATTTAATGATTTTCGTAGCTATTATTGTTAGCACTTTATTTTCGAAATGATTTCTAATCGATTTAAGTGTTTAGCATCTTTTTGAATGTTATTTTTTGGATCCACCGAACATGAAAACACAACACTATCGCCTGCTTAAAAGCTCCAATATATTTAGAAACTTTTAAGAGAAGAGGCACTTATTCTTGTTCGATGTTTCCAGATAAATGATGCGAACTATAAAGAAGCTTATCAATAGCTCTGTAATAGATATGATAGAAAGCGTTAGATTGTGGATTCATTTGTGCATTATTCGACCAACCACAAATAAAACAAGCATTATCACGATATATACAATCATATCCTATATCAGCCAATAATTACCAGAAAGCTTATCAGAGTTTAGTAGATTTCTATGACAATGAAGTTAAAATACACATGAAACAATTGTATGCTATTAAAAGACCGGCGGAAAATTCCGCTTCGTCACTTCAAACATTCCTAGATACCGTAACTAGACACTCCAATTCATTAAAATCGTTAAATGATCCAGGAGAACACTGGAATCTATTTTTATCGCATCTCGTTTAGAAATAATTATAAAATCCAACTTAAGTGCAATTTTAAAGTTTGAAACCTTTGTTAAAATTTTGCAGACTCGGATTCGTGTTTTAGAAGCCAAAAAGGTGTCAGTCGCTTCGCCGTTTAATTCAAATCGGTTCAATAAATCAGATGTTCGAAAACAGGTAAGCGTTCAATTGGAGCAAAATTTGAGTTGTCCGTTCTGCAAGGAAAGTCATCCATTAGTTGTGTGTCCTAAATTCAAAAATCATAGTGTAAAACCTCAACATCGATTCAATTTCGTAAAGCACCGTGGTGTTTGCGTGTCGTGTTTAGGTGAAGGACAGAAGTCAGTGGATTGCAAAGGTGTTTGTTCCATTTGCTCACAAAACCATCATACTTTGTTGCATTTCGGTAATGTAAATATAGAGAAAGAAAAAATTATGGTCCATTGAAACATAATTTGCAAAGTCATTCAACATTGGCGGCTAGTGTCATTTCGAACTATCCACAAGCAACTGACGTAAAACATGCAACGAATTTTGACCAAAGTCATCTGATTTTAGAAAATCTGACTTCGTCTTTGCTTGAAGTTGATTCAAATTTTAATCATACGGCAAATTCGTCTCAAATTTTATTAGATATACAGGTGTACTTTTAGTTTAAAATGCAAGCAGAGCTCGAATTGCATGCCGCGCACTTTTAGACACTGGATCACAAGCGAATTTTATGACGACAAAGTTAAGTCAAATTTTAGGTCTTAAAGTCAAACCAACTAATATAAAGATTTCAGGCATTAATAACAATGTTACGACAGTTACTAAAAAATTAAATATTTTTATCGAATCGCAAAAATCTGACTATAAAACGTCTGTCGAATGTCAAGTAAAACATAAAATTGCAGGATTAATTCCTCAACATCCAGTCAAAATCGACGTAAGAACGATTCCCAGTAATATTCAGTTAGCTGATCGTTGGTTCTTTAACCCCAAATCTATCGATCTCTTGTTGGGTGCTGAATTTTTCTTAGAAATAATGAAGCCAGAAAAAAGGAATATAGTGCATGGCATTCCACTTCAAAATTCTGAATTTGGTTACGTCATTATGGGAAGAAACACGCCTAAAATCAATTATGTCGATGATCAGTTTTTGTCATATCATGTTTCCTTTCGAACTAAATGATCAAATTCAAAGATTTTGGGAAATTGAAGATGTTAACTCTACAAACGAATTGTCGATGGAAGAAAAACAATGCGAAGAGCATTATGCTCAAAATCTTAAAAGAGTTGAGAACGGAAAATATATTGTTGCGCTTCCCGTAAAAAATAATCTTGGGAATCTAGGAGATTCGTCAGCTAACGCCTTGCGTCAGTTTTATTCTTTAGAAAAGCGATTTATTACAAACGTTGCAATTCGGTCTCAGTATATCGCTTTCATAAATGAGAAACTATTCCACGAAAAGATGGCTTAGTCCATGTTGTCGTCTTCAAGACCAAATTAGGTGAAATAAATCTGTCAATATCCAAAATTTGCATGTTACCTGCTGGCTCGGTTAAAAGATCAGCTGAAAGATTGCTTAAAAAAATGATTATTTTGCTGATAATTTAAATCTGAATTCAAGTAGAGTTAATTGATTTTTTTTTATTTATTTAATATTGTTAAAGAACCTATAGGCCAACTTATTTGAGATTAGCATTTCTAGTTTCGAACTTTAATAGCCTATCTGCATTTAACAAATTTTTCGTCTTGAAAAAAACCGAGACACTAGATTGAAAAATTATGCAAGCCAAACAGAGAAAAAATTGCTTCTTGTAAAAATAAAAAGGTGAAACCCGAGATCCAAACCCAAAAACTGTTATAAAAAAGATCTTGTTTTTTACAAAAGTTAGTTTAATACACTATGATTTGGTTACTCACACAAATAAAAACGAAAGGTTATTGCATTTTTGGTTTTATTTCAATTTTACTAAATTGATTTCAAGATCAACTTCTTCTTCAAAATTTGTTGAATGTAAATCGGCTATAATGTTTTTATTTTTTTATAAGTACTTAGGTGTGTGCCTTTGCTAAATTTTAACTTCTCATGCTAGTTGTTTAAAAGTGTTCTAATGGTCGCACACTGCCATCTTTTATTATTTATTTAATAGTATTCATAGCTATTATTGTTAGCACTTTATTTTCGAAATGATTTGTAATCAATTTAAATTTTATCACTGGAAAATGTTTACTCAGTAAAGGGCCTTCCATTGTCCCCATGTTCTATTTATATTTTTTACGCCATTCTTTTGCAACATCAGATATTTTCAGGAACCATAATGTAATCGCAAAAGGTCCTTCATATGAACTGAATTGTTTATAATGAAACGAGAGTACACTGTTGGATTTCCTTATGGATACATATATCAGGTTTGTTATGATTCGAGGCGTTTGTCGGTCTAATCTTGTTGATCATATTACGAAATTTTCTAATAAACTCTGCTTGATGAATGGTATTTTGGTTATCTTCAAAAAATTTACCCGAAATTACCCGATGGTATTTATTCGATGCCTTGCTTGACACAGTATGGCTGATTTAAGGGTTCTGTGACATCTCTCGATTAACCATCATTTTTTACTCATTAACCATCATTTTTTACTACCTTGTGAAACGGTGAAGACCAATTGCTTTTCGATCAGTGTTTACATTACAATCCTTGTTTCTGCCTTTTCATTCGACATCACGCTACATTCCGAAATAAACCTTACTGTATTGAATGAATTACATGTGTATTCGCGTGTGTAACTGATTCGAATGTCTACAGAACGTTGACGAATGTTCTATCGCCAAGTCCCAAAATGATTGTTTTTGTTTTGTTTCATCGAACTAAATAAGACCATGTTTATAATAATATAACTGTCAAATTTCGTTTAATAGTCAAGAGTCACCAATTATTTAGTTCCACAACAGTAACGTTAATTCTTCAGTCGAATAATAATTTTATTACTTTTTTATATGACATTCTACAACTTTAATTTTAACTTTAATTTTTATTACAATTTTAAAGTAAATGTAACAAATAACAATGGATGTGTAAAAATAAACTGAGCAATTCTCCGAATTGTGTTCAAACGACAATTTCATAATCAGCAAATTAAATGAAAAACAAAAAAATCGTGCAAATGTTTACTCAGCAAAGATACACAGTAATCAACATTTAGGCGTTTTATATATTTAATAATTTCGATGAAACAAAAACTTAATTTCTATATTATATGGTGCAACATCTCGGAACATTTAATTTTAATTCATTTATTTTGTTTTATTTGCAGTACTTGACTCATCTGGTAAATTTGGATCTGGCTTTATATGGGGCAATAACTACTTATTAGGTGATCGAAATGGATGTCGCATTGCTAACAATCCTATTTATATATCGCAAACCCGAAGTTTAAATCCATTGAATCCACCAAATTTAATAAGCGAAGGTAGTCCAATCCCAATCGAGTACCGTATGGTGTATATACGTCATAGATCCCATTTACAATTTGATCTCGTCATTTATGATCGGGTATAGTAAATTTTTAATTCGTTATAGTTCATTTTTCAATAATTTTGGTGGTTTAAATTTTAGAAAGTTTTACATTTAGGATTATGTTTCCCACAATCGTGTACCGATGACGATACAATGGAATTGGCACGAGATTATTTTTATAAACACGATTATGTTGGTCATGAGATGATTGGCGATAATATTACGGTGCTGAGCACAAAAACATTAAAATTACGATCAAATTTTTGGGATTATAAATTTATTCAAATATTGGTGTGAGTATTTTGTGGTTGTGGTTAGAATTTTGTCACTTAAAAAAAAAATTTTATGACGTTTAGATGGATAACTATTTTTAATGTACTAAACATTGTCATTGGAACGTTATATACGTATAATGTGCAACAGAATCGATTGAAATTGGTTAAAAAGACTGACGATGCCACACCAATAAGACCGAGTCTCATCGATCGTTGGTTTGCTAGTTTTTCTCTAATCGAAAATACAAAAGCGATCTTTAATTTAAATGTTGGTGCGGATTCCGTGAAGATAGTACACGGGATACGGGCAATTGGACAGAGTTGGCTAATTATGGGACATGTTATATATTTTTCAATAAATAGTGGCGATAATTTAGAAGTAAATATAAAGTATGGTGATATCTGGTATTTCCAACCGGTCACCACTGATTTTTTAGGCGTTGACAACTTTATTGTGCTTGGCGCATTTCTTTTATCGTTTTTGTATTTTGAACGATTGAAAACGGGGAAAAAAGAAAACGCCGTCGTACTAGGGATAAAATCCATTATATTACGGTACCTTCGTTTGACTCCACTCTATATTATTGTGATCTTTTTGACGTATGCACTAACAATATATTTGGGTGATACAACATCGTACTCGATACTCGAAGATTACGAAAAAAATTGTGATGAACGACTATGGACGAATTTGCTGTACATAAATAATTTATTTCCAATGAAGGATAGTTGTCTAAATTGGTCGTGGTATTTGGCGAACGATTTTCAAAGTTTTACGATCGCACTTATTGTGATAATTGTATTTACAAGGTGTGTACCTACCTATACATATTATGTCCAAGTAAAAAAAAATTTAAACTATTTATGATTTACAGGAACAAAAAATTGGGTTTATGGCTCGGAGCTGGAATATCGGTTGTCTCCATGGGAGTCAGTATGTATTTTGCGGCCAAGCTAAAATTCGCGTTTGCGTAAGTTTACCAATTTTATATTCATATACGTTTCATAATTTATGCTCTCTAATTTAGAGTAGATAAGTACTTTAATACTGGTGATCTGATGTACTATCCAACATGGAACCGTCTTGCGGCTTATTTTGTTGCGGTTGCTGCCGGTTGGTATTTTAGTAAAGAGAATCGCCAGTTGCGATTATCAAAGGTATTAAATCTCTATACCTATATGATTTCAACATTTCGAATTAATTTTTTTCGTATTTCAAGTTTTATAAAATTTTGTATTGGATTTTGGCCGAAACCATTTTGTTTGGTACAATGTTCCTTCACGTGTTCAAAGAGTACAATCTAGTTCTGGCTGTATTATATTCTGGATTTGGACGAATTCTATGGAGTATCGCAACGAGTTGGTTAATTATTGCGTGTGCCTCAAATAACGGTGGTCCACTAACAAAAATATTAGAAGCAAAAATATGGATACCGTTTAGTCGAATGTCTTATGCATGCTACCTAATTAATCCTATATTTATTACATCGATATTTATGTTGTCGGAGACATCATACCACGTTAATTTATTAATTTATGTAAGAGAATTAATTTTTAAGAATTTAGCACTTGTACTAAATTTTATTTATTTTTAAATTTTTCAGATTATTGAATCGATTGGATTTATTATATTCAGCTTCTTTGCGTCTTATATCATGATGGTCGTGTACGAAAGTCCATTTAATATGCTTGTACGGACTTTTATCGAGAACAAGAGATAAGATTATATATTCTTTTATATATTGTAATTTGTTGTAATATAAAAATGTAATTATATAATTTATTATTAAATGTCACACTCGGTTTTCTAATTTTCTATAACTAGCCGTTCATAGACAGATGAATGGTCGAAACTTGAGTTTATTGTCTTTCTCTGTGGCTTTACATCCCGTGCATGAAAGAATGTTGCCTATCGTTTCATCGCACATTGCTTCCAGTTTTCACAGTTAGGGTGTAATTATTGGAAATTCTGACTGAATAGCTGCGTTTAAAGCCAACAACCGACAATAGATACTACAAAATCGATGGAGAATCCAAAAAAACATCAAAGCCTTACTGAAATGGTTGCGTAGATCAAATACGTGAGTAATGATACGCAACCGCTTCCATAACATTCCACCAGCTGCATCAAAAGCTATAATCAACCTTCTCAAGCTTCAACTTCAACTCATCTGGTGGTACACAAAATAAGATGAGAGACCAAGATGAGTCAGCAACCAAGTCAAATGGATTGACTATGCAACACACATTTAATAAGTATAGGTTCATAATATTAACCAGCCTGAAACCACGCACAAAAAGAACTACATAAAAAGCCATGTAGGAGTTCCAGTTTCAAAGTTATTAAGCCACTTAGAACCTATTGGGGACTACTAGTATGTAGTATGGAGCATAATAGAAAATTCTAGTATGAAGGATTGTATGCGGATTGTGTATCAAGAAGGCTAAATTCAGTACAAATAATGTTTATTCAGTACCATAAAATTTAGTGGGAAGGCCGGTCTGACTACAACAGTCAAACTATCCAAAAACACCTATTGTGGAATTCAAAAAATGGAACAAACTGGTAGCATGGAACGAAAAACTTTAAAAGCATTTGCAGCTACAATAAAATCACCTATACTCGATTTTCATCAATGCAATGGCTTGTCAGAAATACTGTTTACTGCCTTCGAAATTCATCCAATAAAAGATAAACTAAAAGCGTGTCTCATTTAAGGTCAAAATCGAACATATAGAACACGAAGACTTTTAACCAAACATATAGAGGAAATCAGGCAACATTGGCCAATTCAATGCAAGAATACTGGATACCGCACGCCATAAATCCCACCCGGCACAAGATAACAATTGCACAAAATGTGTTAAATGGACGGTTTTCTGGCTGCCCTTAAGTGGTTCGTATCCCGAAGAGAATTTGTTCTTAAATTAATTAGTAATTGCAGGATACATTTTATAGGAGCTAGCAGACAGCTAAAAGCTCAACAGCAAGCAGTCGATAAAATTACCCAACTAGGAAAAAAAATATTACCGTATTGTAACCAATACGGCCTGCTAACCAACCCAACATTTATGTTCTTTCTTGAGAAAGGAGAGTTGGTGCTAGTCAAAGATGAATAGTTTCCACCGACAACCATTAAGGAAACCCGTTGATATAAACGAGGTTCGAATACTTAGCAACAGACATTCAACGAGATCATTTTGCATTCCAACAACAACAGCAGAGGAGGACCATTGACAAATGTTGCAATCATCGAAATTTCTATGCGATATATCCCCAATCTTTCATAATGACTAAACTGCTTTACCTTTCTTTAACTTATCGATAGCCGCTTCTATATTTCTTCTACAACAGAAACCAATTTGCTTCTAGTTGTCAAGTGGTGAACGATCAGTTATTTTTGGCATGGGTAGATAATTAAACGGCCGTCGATGTTTGGATTTATAATTCCGAGATGTGAATTTCCATTCAATCAAGGCATCTTCACTGGGTGGTAAGCCGCCGATAAAGTTGGCTCTGGTATCCATTAGTATGTACTATTCGACTAATAGTATGTAGAGCGCATTGCAACTCTTCGAGATTTAGCGGTCGTCTAAATTAAAATTTTGGTTGTACCTTAAATCGTTGCATCAAGGATACAGTCCGCCTTGGCTTTTTGAAATCATGGTAAAACTTGATTTAGGTTAAGTTATTTGTACAGTGTTAGATGACACTATCTGTTGACGGTTGCAACTTTCTTTATAGAGCACAGTTCGGAGTTAACAAATTTCTCTAAACTTCTGAATTTTTTTCGGTTGGTTATACATGTAGCTTTTATTTTTTAAAACGTTTTGCACTCCGATGACTCCTGATGGGAAACATTTGTCTTCCATTTGGATGTAGACACGATTTTATCCAGTACTGCCTGATTGTCGAGTTGGGCCAGTAGAATGTTTGGTCTACAGTAAAATTCAGTTTATCGTGAATCTTGTGTGTTAATTCTGCAAGCAATAATGCCGCATACAATTCTAAGTGCGACAGAGTGGTCCTAAGTTGTCTGTGATGGAACTTGTACAGGTGAGCAAATCATCAACATATGTATCATTCTAAAAGGGTTGGAAGTGACAAGGAATGCTCATTTGTTTTTTAAATCGCTGATTGACACGTGTGGTTTGAATTTGTTAATTATGACATCTTTTCCGAAACGACCCAGCCTAGTACGGTGTTATCGATCATTTAGCCTAATTTGAAACACTGACATTGCTGCCTGCTTATTTTTTGTGATTGAAATTTGTACAGTCTAGAACATTCGTTTCTTACATCATCTTTCGTTACTTAAAGTTTATGATTTAAGACTATTGCGGATTTCAGTCTTTTTTTGATTTGTTTTTGAACCCCGCAATTTTTTCTGGGCTGAAGCTCTCCCAACTCTTTCGTAGTTGATTTTTAACATCCTAGCTTACGCCGACACCAGCTAAATCGTGGACGCACAAATACAGGTTCGATTTTAAATCCATCTGCACATTGCATTGCTTTAGTCAGCCTGTACTGACATGGACGATGGTTCGGCCCATGAATTCTGCAATCCAACAGGGGGTCATAGTTGTGTTCTTCGTCATCACCGATTGTAATCAGGTGATGAAAAATCCCTTTTGCAACCCTCCCCCGTTGAGATTCGAACCCGGTATCTCCCGTTCCAAACACCGCAGGTTTAACCACTGCGCCAATTGCCTTGTGATTGTAGTCTTTTTCAAGTTAAAATGAGAGAAAATACACTTAACATTAATCGTTGACACCTAAAGGAAAGGCATTATAAATTTATAATTTATTTTGCGTTAAACCATAAAAAAAGAACATAAGAATGATAAACTTCATATACTAATATGGCATTCGAAATAAAACATATATATAATGTATACTGGTTATTGCATGCCAGTACAAAGACAAACAACAACATATATTTAATCATATATCTATCCTTGTTGCACATTATTTTGCATTTAAAGAAATTTGTATTTTCAGTTTTGTTTGGTTTTGTTTTTCCTCTGTCATTACTACTGTAGAGGTTGCGAATGCGGATGTATTATGATTTATTTTTTTAAACAAGAAAAATTTTATTGATCATAGAAGAAAACAAAATTTTGTAAATAATCAAATAATAAATTATATGAATTATACGTACGAATTTTTAAAAAACAAAAACGTCAAAGCAAAAAAATCCATTTGGCTACTTAGATCTGCATTTGTCTTCCTCTTCAGTAGTAATGACAAAGGACAAACAAAACTGAACATAAAAATTTCTTTAAATGCAAAATAATGAGCAATGAAGGTTTATATTAATTTATTAATTATTTTATACCACTTCATTTTATATTCTTTATTAAACATAAATATAATTTTTTAGCTGCAGATTCGGGCTTGAAAATATTTCGCATGTTGGCAGAGAGTATTGTCCATGTTGCGTTTTGGTATGCTCTTATAACTTTTTTTTTTTGGCATGATATACAATTTGTTGTCCAATTCTTTACGTCAATATTCAATTTTGGTCAGAAATAACGCGCTTATTTTAATTTTAACTCCTGGATATGATAGTCCGTGTAATGACTCAAAAACGACCCGTCGTAATGATTGAGGAATGTATACGCGAAGAATATTAGTAGAAATTTCGCAATAGACTTCGTTGCCTGTGAATTGAACAAGTTTAAGTTTATATTTGGTACTTTTTGGACGAGATATATTTATCAGAGTTTTCAGTTCGTCGACCGTGCGTTGAAACTCTGATATTGTCTGTATATTTGGGACTTCACTAATTGAGGCAGTCTGTAGATCACATGTTCGTGACAAGGTGTCTACAACTACATTTTCTTTACCTGACATGTGACGGATGTAAGTCCGTAAATTGGGTTATAAAATCTAAATGGCGGGTTTGCCGCAGACTACGTTCTGCCTTTGAATGAATTAAATTAATCAGAGGTTTATGGTTAGTGTAGAAATACTTAATTTCGGTTTGTGTCAGTTTCTTAGAAAAGAACGCCAATGGTTCCCAACTGCCTTTCTTTAATTGCTGTACAACTGCTGCTACCGCAGTATTTGATGCATCACAGGAAAATGTATAATTAGAATTTTTGAGTTCCTTCGGCAAGTGCACCTTTTGTAGTGAAAAATGCATTATTGCATTCTGGTCAGGCCGAGTGAAGTTCTTGCCTGTTTTGGGTCGTTTGTTTAACGTTGCGAAGTGCGTGTAAATTGATTTAAGAAATTCGACTAATTGTGGAATGAAGCGGTAATAATAATTCACCATCCCGACGAATTTGTGAATTGTTTTAATTGTGGTAGGTTGTGGGCTCTGAGTTATGGCTAAAACGCGTTCTGAGGCTGGTTTTGTGATCTTGTCTTATATGGGAAAAATGTTCCAATTCATTTTTGCTTGCCACCAATATGTCGTCAATGTAGACGAATACGAAATTAAGGTTTTGTAACACTTTATTCATGAAGCGTTGAAACGTTTGAGCTGCGTTCCGAAGGCCAAAAGGCATCCGATTATATTTGAATAACCCAAATGGTACGTTTTCAAAAGCTACAGGTATAGCATGAAATGCCCATATTAAATCAATTTTGGAAAACACGTTACACTCTCGCAGATTTACCGAAAAATTGTGTATGTGTGGGATAGGGTATCGATCTGGTGTCGTTATGGCATTTCGTCAAAGATAATCTCGAATATGGTTTCGAATATGGAAGTTGACCGTTTGTATAAATGTGATGAGCCGCATACAATGGTAACTGGAATATTATAATTTGGGGATTCGGTGAGGAAATTCCGATAATAATTGGCCGTATCTATTCTCAATCAAATAATGTTTTGGAATTGGTGTATTGACGGAAAATGCCATTGCAGGTCAACGAGTAGTCCAAACTTTATTAAAAAATCCACTCCGATAGTTGGTCGGTTAACCGAAGCGAGCACAAATGGATGATTAAACGATTGTCTTAACCCAATATCGACAGAAAGTAATTTAGTTCCAAGTGTGGTAATGTTCGTTCTGTTCGCTGCCAAAATACAGAATACTAGATCAATAGTTTTTTCCTTGCAAATAGGATACGGGAATAACAGATAAATCAGCCCCTGTATCAACAAGAAAAAGTAGGTTACTATTTTGATCTCGTAAAAAAATATGGCGATTTTGTAGGCCTTATCTATCTGCCGCATGGACAGTCGAATTTAGGTTTGATACATTTAATTGCTTGTTTATCGTATTTATAACGGTACCAAGAGAATTTGTATTTACGCATAGATCTATTGTTGCTGTTGCTGGTGATCTTGATCATCGTGAGCTCCTAGAGCGATTATGACTACCTAAAGTCAGAGCTGTAAATGACTTCTGGAGCTAAGCAATTTACTTCGTTAACTCCGCAATCCCAGATTGTTGTTTTGGTACTATAGTTCATGGCACAATCAAGATAAAAGGGAATCCGTTTGTAATAAATTGGGTAATTGCGCTGCCTCAAACATACGATCTGCTTTGCTTATTAACTTGGATGTTGATCTTTCCTCAAATCCAATCAATGACTTTTGGCATTCTTCTTATCCAAAGTCTCCTCACTATTTGTTTGTTGATGTTTTCACCCGCTAACTTTTTATAGCCCTATAAACCTCGGATGGTTTATTGTCACCGATATCTTTCTAATCGACAAGTTCCACCAAAAGTTTTTATTGGAACAACGAATACCTTTCAACTAATGCCATTTTCAAAGTATTGTATGTGTCTTTTTTTGGTGGAGGATGCATTAAATCTGCTACTGAATCGAATATGTCAGTAGGAAGTGAGCTTACCGTAGATAAAAATTTAGTTGTATCGGATTTAATCTGGTGAAGTTGAAGTTGCATTTCGATTTGCATGAACTATGATTGTGGGTTGCGTTACTTTTGGATTTTCTTGTTTAGGAGTCATATTATTTTTGCCTTCCATTTGGTTACTTTATTTGCCAAAATTTTGGTCTTTTTAATGATTTAAGTGTTCTTTATTTAGGATCACCAATTGAAGAGTTATATTAATTTATTAATTATTTTATACCACTTCATTTTATATTGTTTATTGAACATATATATAATTTTTTACTTAATATTTTCAAAATTTTTGTTTAAACAAATTTACAAAATAATTTAATTTTTTTTTATAAGTTTAATGTTACTCTCGTTTAATTGTACTTAGTACAATGTTTTATTTTAATCTGATACTTTTTTTTATTTTGATATATATATATATATATATATATATATATATATATATATATATATATATATATATATATATATATATATATATATATATATATATAAATAATGACTTTATAATAATATAGTCAGGACCGCTACATGCAACAAGGATGGAAATATAATTAAAAATATGTTGTTGTTTCGCTTTGTATTGGCATGCAATAACCAATACATATAATATATATTTTTTTGTTATGAATGCCATAGTAATATACGAAACTTATCATTCTTATGTACTTTTCTATGGTTAAACCATTAATCTATTAAAAATGAATATTTGATAAAAAACGAGATTAAAAAATGTATTTCACATCAAAACCAAATAAAATAACTGTTAAACTGACAAAATACGTCACTTACCATTTACCATTAACTAAACTTCCCAATATCTTGATCAATTTATATAACCGTATTTTTACAACTGCCTGCTTCTTTAACTCATAATAAGCTGCTGTTGTATAAACAAATTCTGAAACCTATATTTTATGGCATATTTTATGTTGCTGGAAAAAGTGGCTTGCGTTTGTTCTCACATGCAATTTTAGCTTGCAATATTACATTTGCAGTACATATTACAATTATCGGAGGCCACGACGAGGACGTAATGCATGCAGTTGATCAAGAAATAAATCTTGCCAAAATTTGCACTCGTAAATGAGTCAGATTAATTCTAGAGACAATTCAGACCGTCAAGTTTAAATATTCAGATCTTTCCGAAATACATAATCAATGAACTTTACTAATTTGAGCGGCTTGCATGTACACACATATTTTAATAACCGTACAAAAAACTAATATTGATCACGTTTTAATATGCATGTGTATACGACATATATTTCAAAATGTATATTATAAATATTTCATGTAAATATTAATTATAATTGTGCAAATATTGATTTATTGTTAAATCGCGTTAAAGAGGTAACTTTAAGAATTCTGTAAAATTATATATGAATACATACCAAATCAAATAGATGAGATCGTCAACCTTGAAAACCTATTTGGATTTTTATTTTGTCCTGGTCAATATGTAACAAAGTTTCCAACTGCGGTTTTGACAAGCAAGGTTCAATTAGTTATTATACTGTGTACTTAGTATTGGTTGAAATTAAATTTATAAATATTAAGGTGGGAATTCCGAGAAGTATTTTGCAAACAATAAATCTACGTCAAATAGTTATATCAGCAACAATTAGTCTTGGGCTAAATGACATCTTTTGGTAGATTACCGTGGAGACATGATCAAGAAATCATCATCTTATTTATATAGCAGCCTAAAAGACTGTGCACTGTGGTGTTCAACTGGCTATGCTTAATATTATGTAGGTAGAGGGTAGGAGAATTCTCTAGTAAGTTGTTTGATGAAAAAGAAAATAGTTTGGGGCTAGAGAAAGAAACCCCAAACAATAAATCACATGCCACTGCAGTTCTTCTCCTCAGACTGACTAAATCAGTTGAAGATGTAGTTCTAATACAAGAACTTTGGATAAATAATAACAAGATCTGCGGCCCCAAAGTCGGCAACAATAAAATTTTGCAGCCTATATGAATCAGAAGATGTCACTGCACCTTCACTGGATGTGACCTTCACTACGGAATATTTTCTTCATATGATTGGGGAGTGGAGGATGATGAAGGAACAATCATTTTCGACTTTTCGATCACTCTAATAAAATATAACCTTTACAACCTCAACATTTGCAACTTTTGCAGTTGAGGGCCCTGGAGTCTTCAAAAACAGCTAACGATCTGTATTGCATGAAGAATAATATCACAAACACCTGCATTCAATCCTTTAATTCTGCTTGCTCTACGATAAAGCTTTGAGGGAAATGGAAACTCGCCTGGTTTCCACAGAACCCTGTATTTTTTATGGAACGTGAAGAGGAATGATTCTGGAAAGTAATAACTTGTGCAAAAGCTGTAAGAACGAAGAAGAGGGGAGAAACCAGTCCTGTTCCTATGTTTATGACCGGCTTCGGTACCAAGAAGACATAGAGGCTTGAGGAAATAAGGAATCGACCGCCTTCCTAATCTTCCATACAGCCTTCATATTAGCATGGTTCCAACAAGGATACTAGTATTAGAAACTACTCTATCTACCTACTACCTATCTTTACCTACCCTTAAAAACTGGATCAAAAAACAGGGATAGCTCCAAAATTAACAATGTTTGAAAAAGCAACATGTTAGTAACCAAAAATGCCCTCTTTGCGGAAAACCAATACTCTATCCAGCTAGCGGAAAACAAAAAGTAGAACCCATCAAATTTGTTGCTCTATCCCTTATCGTTACACTCGCAGTCAATATAGACGGATGTTGATAAGACTTTTAATGGTGCTTTTAATGCACGTCAAATGTTATTTGATTATTTCCTGAGAAGTTCGAGGCAGCAAATAAAAGAATCAAGAAATATGCCGTCCTTAAACTCGGGATGTTCCAGCGCAAACAATTTGTTTAGAAAAAGAATGGATCATGGCACCTTGTGGTAACTAAGGCATGCTGAATTCACAAAACAAACGCGATCGGTATCCCATTCCATTTCTAACTAACTTTGCTTATCAGCTGCACGGAATTATATTCCAAAAATTTCCCATATTTGGTTCTGACAACGAAATTTGTTTTGATCTTTCGGCCGGTTCTCCAAGACCTCATACTTTACGGAAAACTTTCAGATGAGTAGTTTTTTGCAGATTTTATAATTTATCGCACCCAAGTATCCGAACAACCTCAAAAATGGTAATCCAAGGAATATGGTCAAAATTTGCATAGCATGCCAAAATGCGTACGTATCAAGACATGCATTAAGTCATTGGTGTACTTCCACCATCGGAGGGAAAACAGTACTTAGTAACTGGTTTAATAATCGGTTTACATATTCCCCCGTCCTTGTACGAGTAGATGTAGTAAAAAGGGTTCTTCAACCGACTTACAAGGGACCGTTTAATGTCATATGGTAAGACCTTAAATATTTCACAATGAAAGTGTGAAATTAAGATTCAAATATTTCTATCAATCGATTAAAATGGGGTGCCAAAAAAAGCGTCCAGCTATTCGCTTTTTAACGCAAAGTGAGTGACACCTAGCGGTTTGTTCAAAACTAGGACAAAGGTGGTCATATAATAATATAGTTATTTGCTAATCAAAGTAATCTTACGCTATAGTAGATATTATGACAGATAAAAAAATGTTAACCACCCCCATCTCTTATAGATCGTAGCGCTGCCAACAGCTTTTTAAAGGCGGATCGGTTCATGTAGTTTTATTAGCTTTTGTCAAGCGCTCACTGGATGGGAAATAATGTGGGGTCATTGTCAAAGTTCAAAATAAAAAACAAAACAAGTTCATAGCCCTGTACAATTTTATTAGTTTGTAAACTTTTGACCACCACTGAAAGATGTCACTGGTACTGCATTAGTATTAATGCACCAAATTGATATGAATATCTATATGAATATCTATATGAATATCTATATGAATATCTATATGAATATCTATAACGCTATATGAAAAGTATTGACAATTTGTTTTGACTGAGCCTACTAAAAGTGCAAAGTTCTAATATCTCGCTGGTTATTTGAATGATGCATCAAGAGTATTTAAGTATTACTAGAGTATTAAAGTATTACTTACCTGTGGTGCAATTCCTGTTCGATGATATTGAAAAATAATAAACTTATCATCACGTATACTACTTTTTGCGATTCTCCTTTGGTGCTAATGATAATCTTGCGTTAAATTTGGTTTAGATTTTAATTTTGTCTCTGAAAATAATATATTACCGATGATAAAAATAGTTCCTTTGCGCCTAAATGTCCGAATTATTGTTGTATCTAATATATAAATAAATATTTGTACTGCCATCTTGCGTAAATACTCAGAACTAATTAAGTTTTTGATGATGATGATGATAAAAGCAAATGAAAACTTGATAATTTTGTTTTTCACTATTGTATCATTGAAACAGAGCGCACCTCATTAACTCGACAAGTTATAAAGAGGCTTAGGAAAAATCCGCTGAATCAATCCACTGTTAATGCTGGATATGTAGTTAGGGCAGTTATACGACATTTTAACGAAGAAATCAGGACACTCAAATTGCTAGGAACTGACGCTGAGAGCCGGGCATGTATTCAGAGTCTTTTTTTAAAGCGTTATTACACCTAGTAGGACTGCAGCTTGCCAATCCAAGTTATTATCCAACTAAGCCACTGTTCCGATCAATTTTTTCCAATTATTCAACCAAATAAAGTTACTGGTTAACATAGTCTATGACGCGTAAAAAATGATTTTTGGATAGATAGTAGCCAATTATTATTAATCAACAACCAGATGATTATATTACCTGTCACATCCACACCTTTTTTAGTCATTAAAACACTTCACCGGTTAGTGGTGGTGGGTGTTTAGCCCTGGAAAATGGTGGTCGTGTTTTTGAGACTCATCATTGTCCAATTACTTTAAAATAAATATAAAAATTGTTTACGCCATCCGGTTTGCGTTTAAATGTGCAATTTTCGTAAAGTGAAGGCGAGCAAGCTCGTCTGTAGTGAATTTGTATGTGGAATTGCGAGCGTAATTCGAAAAATAAGTGTTTTAGTTTTTGAATAAACAAATTAAAATTTCATTTCATTTATTTAATTTATTTTATCTTTTTGTTCTTATGTAAAATAGAATTTACTTTTGCAGACTCGACTGCCATCTACAAATGAGTAGAATAGAAAAGTTATTCTATGTTTTAAAGTTATCGTTGTAAATGTCAAAATTGTAAACCAAATTAAAATCAAATTAGATACAGATTGTGTGTCTATTAGTTTGTAATTGTTAATAGTTAATATTTGAAATAATAAGTTATAATAACAAAATTATAATAATAAAGTGAAGAAGTGAAAACGGTGAGAAAATTAATATAATATTCATAAAGTGGATAATGTGGATAAAGTGGAAATCAAACCAATCGCCAAAGCTTTGACTATAATAAATAGGGATGGACACAGGAAGATTATGGAAGAAAGGATTTTGGAATTTTGAAAGGCAGTAGAGCATAACAAGGACAGCAGAGATAAGATGATGGCATGTGCAGCGCGGACCAAACCAAACCAGGGGTGCTATTCTTGAACTATGACGAAAATTTTCGGTATCTTAAATTTTCGTAACGCTGTTTTCGTAATCGTAATGGAAAAATCATTAATTGATATTCTTGAAACTATTACGGAAACAAATCCGTGGTGAATAAAAATTATGGAATAGTTCATTTTTTGACAGCAAAAATTGTTCGATTTTGACATAAATTGAAATTTGTGATTTATATGAAAAAAAGTTAAAAAAAAATGTTTATTTGTATTTCTTTATTAATTAGAAGGCTAAAATTATATTTAAATGTTTGATACTTATATTATCGTAAGTTTATTACGTGAAACCAAGTGATTATTTACACAAAATGAACTTTTTTTGGTTGTAATTTAAAAAGAAAAATGTGGATTGCGAACAAGGAATTTATTTAATTTATATTTTATGTTTTTATTAACTAATTTGTAAATAATTCCAATAACCACCTCGGTGCCCCAGTGTCAGACTGTTTGCGGTTAAAATGGCCACCTCAGATTTAACAATTTCCAACAAAAAAATTCTAATTAAATTTTTGTGTTGCGGTATTTTTCACATCGATGACGATTGACGAACTAAATTAAGACACAGAAAAACTAATCTATGTTAATTTTTTCTGTGCATAAGAGGATGCGTTTCGAATAATTATATTACTAACAATTAATAAACTTAATAATTACCATACAAATTATGTTTTTCTTCTAAATATATTAATTTTACAAAGCACATGAATTTTTTTACGATTGTTTGGTTATCGCGTTAACACAAAAAAATCATAATGCAAGCAAGAATGGATCTATACTGTGCAATTATTATCATCTTTTAATGTATCAATTAATTTAAAAGTGAAGACACAAATTAATTATTGTTTAACAAATTTATTATCGTTTTCTCTAATTTTCATATAATATATCTTACTCTTATTCATAAAAAATAAAATTATTCCATGCAATTTCATTACAAAAATGAAATAAGGAACCAAAATACCATTACGGAAATTTTCGTAACGTTCTGTTGCGAAAATTTTCGTAATCCGATTTCAAGAATACCATTTTATGATTTTCGAAATACTTTGACACTAACTCGGTACCGAAAATTTTCGTAATGGTTCAAGAATAGCACCCCAGATAAGATAAATATTATATTCGATTTGTTATTTTTAAATTGTGTAAACATACTGGTATTTGTCGTAAAATGGTTAATTCAATTGATTTGTAATGTTTAATCAAATTTTATAAAATCTAATTTATATTATTTTATAATTTTTTTAATTTCATGTTTTTATAAATGTAATAAATTAATTAATTGTAAATTTCAGGCAAAAACCAATAGTCCAATTTATTACAGCCTGCGGCTTCAAATGTCCATCAAGATACCGATGTCAGATTTGTAAGAAAAAACATCATACATTCCTCCATTTCTCAGAGTCTGGCGATTCTGATTTGATTACCAATCAAGAGTCAAACACCGTCGAACCAATTAAAAGCTTGTGCTCGCAAACCATTTCGAAACATACTATCTTACCAACGGCACTAATTAATCTATTGAATGCTTCGGGAACTACAACTTCATGCCGTGCTTTACTTGACTCAAGTTCTCAAGCCAGCTTCATCACCGAAGGTCTCGTGCAACGGTTGGGTCTCAAAAAGGCCAATGGGGAATTATCAGTTGTCGTTGTGGGAGGTGCAACTGCCGGCTCGACAAAGGGACTGGTCACAATGACAGTACAACTAAAGGAACGACCCGAATTCCACATAGAGACATTTGTTTTACCAAAGATAACTTCTCTAATGTATCATCAGATAACCGAGAATATTAAATTAAATTGCGAGGCCGACTTACAAATGGCTGATCCATATTTCTACACGCCAGGCACTATAGATGTGTTAATAGGAGCCGACTATTTCTTCAATTTGCTGGAGCCTGGTCAAGTTATATTCAAAGATAGTGGGCCAATTCTTCAACAAACCAAATTCGGTTGAGTACTATGTGGAAGGCTCAACAAGGCACAAGGAACATCAGGAGGCGAATTGGTTTCAATGATAGTCACAAAAGTCCATTTAGATATCGACTTGGATCAAACTCTTCGCAACTTTTGGGAAATCGAATCCATTCCTTCTCCGCAGTCCTTACTATCACCAGAAGAGACAATCGGAACAAGGTCGGGTCATTGTGAGTCTACCATTTAAAATCTCACCAAAAGCCTTGTGGAAGTCGCTATACATGGCCATATAAAGGTTGCGGGGCATCAAACGACGGTTTGTTCGAGATACTATGTTTCATAAATTATATCAGGAATTTATGCTTCATTAGCAACGGCTCCAGCATATGGAAGAAATACCCTCATCTAAAGTAGGAGACAGTGGGTGCTACTTGCCTCAACACGGAGTGCTTAGGCATTCAAGTACTACGACCAAACTGAGGGTTGTTTTTAACGGGTCCACAAAGACCACCTCCGGAGTATCGCTCAATGAGTGCTTAGAAATTGGCGCAACGGTGCAACCAACCCTATACGCTATTGTACTACGATTTCAGGAACACCAATTTGTAATACACTGACACATTCACATTTACAGCCAATGTACGTTCGATACAACAACTGACAAAAAGAAGCATTCTGTCTGAGGCGTGGAAAATGTTTGACCCATTGGGTTTGATCGCGCCAGTGAACATCAAAATAAAAATCTTTATCCAACAATTATGGCTCTTAAAGTTGAATTGGGATGATGCAATACCGGAGAAAGAGGCGAATCAATGGTAACAAATTCAAGTGGCGCTTCTCGATGTGGAAAAAATAACAAATTCCAGAATCGAACTACACGGATTCTGTGACGCCAGTCAAGACGCCTATGCAGCAGTTATATACTATCGAGTGACTTCCGAAGAGGGAGTAATTACTACAACGTTAATGACAACAAAAACTAAAGTTGCACCAATTAAACAACAAACTTTACCACGACTGGAACTCTGCGGTGCGGTTTTACTGAGTGACTTAATGGAGTTGGTAACGAAAGAGATAAGTTTAAAAATCGAACAGGTGTTCTTTTGGATGGATGCAGCCATCGTATTAGACTAGCTCAGCTCGCATCCTCGTCGTTGGCCAACCTTCATTGCAAATCGTACATCTAAAATCTTGAATTCATTCAGGCGAACCCAGTGAGGACACGTTCCTTCAGCAGAGAACCCTGCTGACATAGCCTCAAGAGGAACTTTCCCCGAAGACCTGAGAATCAACCCCTTGTGGTGGCAGGGGCCTCATTGGCTACGCAATACAAAAGAATATTGGCCATGTCAACAGAATTTTCAATCTAAAATTGATGAGACTGTCGAAAATGAAAGCTTCACCTCCTTAATAGAATGCGACGTTTTTGATGAATTAATATCTAAATATTCGTCATTTTACACAGTTACTAGAATTGTGGCATTTGTCCTAAGATTCATTACCAATTCCAGAAATCCTAGGACCAGTAGAAGCAAGACAATGATGTTCACTGGAAGGGAAATTCATGAATCAGTGTTCAAAATTTGTGCCTGCGACCAAATTAAGTTTTTCTTAGCAGAGTCCATTCATCGATGAATTTGGAGTACCCAGAGTTGGTGGACGCCTAGATAATAGTGATATACCATTTGTTACAAAACATCTTATTTCTATCACCTAAATCTGTCGTAGCAAGATTCATCATTGAGGAGATGCATAGACAACATAAACATGCTGAACCTTCACTTTTACTGGCCATTTCACGCCAACAATATTGGATTCCTAGGGCAAAGGGATTAATCAGGAAAATCGTATAACAGTGTGTGTCTTGCACTAGACACAGGGCAAGATGTAAAACTCAATTAATGGGAAATTTGCCACTGTGTCGGTTAAGAGGCCAAAAGAAGTACAAGATGTATATATAATTATCTGTTTGACCACAAAGGTAGTTCACATCGAATTGGCCAGTGACTTAAGCAGCGAAACATTCATAGCTGCCTTAAAACGCTTTATCGCACGCCGAGACTGCTGTGCAGAGATGTTTAGTAATAACGGATCCAATTTTGTTGGCGTCAATTTTGTTGGCGTTCAACAGTTGAAAATTGTATCAAAATATTTTGCATTTTTTCTCCAGGCATACCATAACTTGGCACTTCATACCTCCTCAGGCACTGTAACGGATCAAAGTGCGAGTCCCAGTTGTTGTCATTAAAAAAACGACACCATTGGGTTAGAGAAAATGATTTCCGAATCTATGTTTAACGTTCAGGAGGATAATTGACCATATGCTCAGGTTTTAATTAATGGAACTCCATACAACGGACTTCTAAACAGTGGGGCTAACGTTACTGTCCTAGGAGCAGGTTCAGAGAAATTTTTGGAGCAAAATAATATTAAAGTTCAGGAATTAACAGCTTATTTACAAACCGCTAGGGGGGAGAAACAGATAATTATTGGTCACGTCGTGCTCCCAGTTGCCTATCAAGGCAAAGAAAAGCGGTTGCGTTTTCACATAGCTCCCGGCCTTATTCAGTCACTGTACTTGGGAATGGATTTCTGGGACCTATTTGGTCTTATTCCTGCTAAAATTAATTCCTTAGAAATAGGTAAATCTGTTAAAATGACGAGTAATTGTCATGAACTTCTGTCTGCCCAAGAAAAGACATTAAGTCAAATCATCGAAATTTTCCCTTGTTCAACAAAAATTGGTTTAGGATGGACAAATCTGGTTACTCACAAGATTGATGTTCAAGGAGCACCACCCATCAAACAACGGTTCTATCCGGTATCACCTGTCATTCAGGCGGAAATATATAAAGAACTGGATAGGATGTTGGAGATGGGGGTTATAGAAGAATGTCAAAGCTCATGGTCCTCACCCGTTGCCATAGTTCAAAAGAGCAATGGTAAGGTGAGACTGTGTCTTGATGCGCGGAAAGTAAATACGGTCACGGTTAAGGATGCTTATCCTCTACTCATCATAGAAGGGTTACTAAGTCAATTAGACCATACCAAATACATCTCGTTAATTGACCTAAAGGATGCCTTCTGGCAGATCCCATTAGATCAAAAATCGAGAGATAAAACCGCGTTTACTGTTCCGGGCCGATCTCTATACCAATTCACCGTAATGCCCTTCGGTCTGTGTAACGGTCCACAGACGTTATGCAGACTGATGCATCGAGTAATCCCATATCATTTACATGACCGGGTATTCGTGTACCTGGACGACCTACTTGTAGTTTTCGCGGAGCTCGAAGAGCACTTTTCTCTTTTAGCCGAGGTCGCTAAATTATTAAAGTTTGCTAAATTAACTCTAAACTTAGAAAAAAGTGGGAAAAGAATGGGATAATTCAAATGGATCCAGAGAAGGTGACGTCAATAGCGGACTATTCAGTTTCCAAAACTACTCGACAACTGCGACGTTTTCTTGGTATGGTGGGATGGTACCATCGATTTATTTTTTACTAACTGACCTGCTCCAACGAAATCAAAAATTAATATGGAACGATCAAGCACAACAGGCATTTGATATTCTTAAAACAGCATTAACAACCGCACCCGTACTTAGAACAGCTGATTTTAATAGACCTTTTTATATCCAGTATGATGCCAGCACGAGTGGAATCGGAAGTGTTTTATTCCAACGATTCGATAACGGGTCGGAATATCCCATTGCGTTTTATTCGCATAAATTAAACCCGGCGCAACGCAAATATAGTATCACGGAGCTGGAATGCTTAGCCGCCGTGATGAATGTTAAAAAATTCAGGCCATATGTGGAGGGGTACGTTTTTACCATCATCACCGACCATTCCAGTCTTCGATGGTTGATAGACCAACGGGATTTATCCGGACGATTAGCGAGATGGAGTTTGAAACTCCAGAGGTACAACTTTAACATCGAGTACCGTAACGGTTCATTGAACGTCGTTCCGGATACACTTTCTAGAATGCATTTAGATGCTTTTGACAAAATTCATGAAATAGGGGATGGCGGTATGAATGTTCCTTCGTTGCATGTAAACTTGGACGATAAAGCTTTTTGTGATGAAGAATATATTGGTAGAATCAAGACCTTGCGTGAAAATCCCGATGTAAAAACCAACTATAATGAAGTAAATGGGAAATTATAAATCTTTCTAACTCCGATATCTGACATATCTCGTTGGAAACTTGTTATACCGAAACCTCTCGTGTCAAATCTGTTGCAGATGGCATACAATTCTCCAACAAGCGCTAATCATGGGTTTTCGAAAACATTGGAATTTCTACAGCGACAATTTTACTGGCCTTCTATGACAAGCGATGTACGTAGTTATACATTCAAAAATGCGAAACATGTAAGAAAGTTAAGCCTACCAACTATGCAACACATCCACTGATGGGGAATTATAGGGAAGTGCACCGACCATTTGAAAGAATGTTTATGGTTTTTCTGGGAGCTTATCCCCTCAGCAAGGCCTCTGCTGGAAGAATTCTGTTAACGCTATCGGGGTGCGGATCTCAATGGCGTCGTTTTTAATGACACTTTTGGGACTCGCACCTTGATCCGTTACAGCAACTCACTTCGAAGGAATTTGGGAATCAGCCATTAAATCCGCAAAACTGCGCATCTGAAAAAGGTGATAGGAGACTGTACACTAACTATGGAAGAAATGATGACATTACTTGCTGAAATCGAGAGCATATTACATTCCCGGCCATTATGCACATTATCATCCGATGACATGGATACGATAACTTCTTCCCATTTCTTAATTGGGCAAGCAGCAACCAATCTTCTGGAATATGACATCACACATAATAAAATATCTCATTTATCGCGATGGCAGATGATCCAGAGTATGAAACAACATTTTTGGAAACAGTGGAGGCTTGAATACCTTACGTCGCTGCAACAGAAGCCGAAATGGTTGAAATCTAAATACCCAGTACAGCAAAACGTGATCATAAAAGAGGAAAATAAATGGTTACTTGGTAAAATCGTCAAGCTACATCCTGGACTCGATGGCCTTACAAGAGTGGTCACACTTAAAACGAAGAACTAAGAATTCAAAGGACCAATCACAAAACTGGTCAAACTTCCAGTTGAACCCGAGAGTTTAAAGCGGGTGGAATGTTCGGAAGCGAACACATAGCAACATCTTACACTGAGCAATAACATGATTAAGTACAGAAACGAACCATTTGGTGGTTAGTAAATATAGTTTATCTGATTCAACTATAAAATAATAACATTTTATAGCACCAAGTGCTACCTACATGATATCTGTCGTGTGGCTTTTTAATGATTAAAATCATCAATAATCTTGTATTTGACAGTAAAGTTTATTAGTATTCAATCATATCTCAAAGTGACATAAACAAAAATTATTGTAAAATTGTAAAAAATATCTAAAGATCCAAATTGTTAAACAACCAGACATCAGATACAGTCCATCCAATAAATGCAACACATCATCTTAAACCAGTTTAATTGTAACAATTAAAAGTTACTTGATTTGTGCTCCACCATGGTGATGATACCAACACCTTCACTTAAGAGGTATTTGGATTATTTGAGAATAATCCAAATGTTACATCAGTTACATCAAAAACAAGAGTAAAACAGATGTCCATAGTACAATTGTAGCTCTGTGCTGCACTGCAGTTAGTTAAATTTATTAAATCAAAACTAAAATGGATTTCAATCAATCATATTTTCAGCATGGACCGACTCGACCATTATTTTGGCATGGATAAAAAATTCGTTACCAATCGAACAGATTCAATTAGAAATCATTATTTACCAATTCGTCTTCGCTCGTTCATTAACATTAAAAGTAAATAACAGCTGAATGTCGAGATCAAATTTACCAAGAGGTATGTAGCTCTATTTGTGTGTAAGGCCTATCCGTAAAAAATTGGAATAGATCTGAAACCGAGTTTCATCTGATACGTATAGTGACAACGGTGCCTAGATTCGGTACATACCAGCCTGTAAATAATAGTGGTCTGTAAAATTAATCATTAACATAATTTTTTTCATAAAATATGGTGGACTAAACCATATACATCTTAAGATTTATACTACTGACCATGAATAGATAACATATAAATTAGTAATTTATGAATTTATGTTCTTGAACTTTACAAATTTGCGAATTTATAAAAATAGTTGCTATTTTGAAAAGAAGCAGTTCATAAACAATATTTAAAGTCTATTTTAAACGGGTTTCGATGAAAAAGTTGAAAAATGTTAACATAAGCTTGTTCTATACGATGGTCGGGTTTAACTTATGTTGAAAAAAATCCAAAAATGATAATTTTTTTGATTAGAGATGGAAAAGATTTGACCATCTATTCTAAGTGGATCTATTCTATTAAGAAATCATACTGACGATGTGAAGACTAAACCGGTCTTTTAGATTAGTACAACGAATACTTAATTTGTGGGGAAATTGTTTGAACAACTGTTAGAGATAGATTATTGCCTATTATCATATAAACATTTTCATTAGTTCAATTATTTATGTAATCCGATCTTGTTAGAATAATTATGTAAATTGAATTGAACATGTGTAATTCAACTTTTATGTAAACACACTCACTAATTTAGTACAATTGTAATAAGACGTAAAACAAGTTTGGTTGAGTATAAAACCAGAGAATAGGGCGATTTTTTAGTTACAGTTTTGGTCGCAAACTGCGACACCGTGAGGGATAGATATTGAAATGTCATATTTTTGTATGAGAAAACATGTTAAACCTAACGTGAAAAAAATAAAAATTATAAATGGATTTGTGGAAATTAAACTAATCAGCATAGGAATTAAGCACGACATTTAGTGATTAAAAAAAATCACTAACGAAAAATAATTATTAAAACTGCTACAATAAGGTTACATGATACCAACTCAAAACATGGAGGATTTACATGATACCAAAAAAAATCACTATACAAAATTTATTTTATTAGTACATCCATACCAGTCGATAAAAAAAAATCATTCTAGAATTGATAACAAATATGCAATATTTAAAATAAATAAAAGATATTATGAATTACAAATACATATCATACAATATTTTATTTTATTTTCATTTATTTATTGTATATGAACTTTGCCGACTAAAAATGAATTTGATTAATAAATTTGTACATAACCGCCGAACAATATTTAAACAACGGAAAACTAAATTTCTTTTTGTAATAGACTATGTGATAAACGTAAATCGTCTATCACATTGTCTATTACAAAAACAAATTTATGGTTTTATAAAACTATTAAAAAATAAATAAATTATAATAATAAAATAACAGAATAACAAAATTTAAATATTTAGATGTTATTATATTATATTCACTTTCGTATATTTTTAATATTTAAAGACAAATAAATATATCAAATTTAAATTTGTAGCACAGCAAAAAATAATTATTTTTGTATTGACAACAACATACGTAAATGTCAAAAAGAAGCATACAAACAATAATCAGAAGTGTTTTTAGACATACGTTTTTCTAGTAAAGTACAAGAAATTATTTCGTAGTGTTTTTAGACATACGTTTTTTTAGCAAATTACAAGAAATTATATGGATTTTTTTTAATCACTAAAAGTCGTGCTTAATTCCTATGCAGATAAGTTTTTTTCGTAAAAATAGTTTTAATTAATATATTAAAATAATAATATGTGCAATTTCTTTTGTTTATAGGCCGCAATGCAACAGTAAACTTAACCATATTTTGAGTATGTTGACTATCTAATTGTCAAAAATATTTGTCAATAAGGCGCGGGATATCGGTTTCAACAAACCGATCAACGGTTTCAACAAATTGTGATTTTGAGCAAGATGGATCTTAATAATAATAATGTTAATAATTTAAAAAAAAAATTAAGAAGTGTTGGTGCAAAAACAAGTGGTAGCAAAGCAGTTCTAACTAATAGGTTGTTCGTTGAAAAGTTTAATGTGTATAGACACCCATTTAAAGCTATAATTATTTTTAGGTTAAGGCTATGGAATTATGGAAACTTAAGCCATAAACTCTACAAGGCTGATGTTGTGCCAGCCGTCGACACTACAGAGTTTCCAACACAAATTGTGTACGTCGATCTAGATGCTGATTCCGACCGACGAAATCTACAATGGCTGTGTGGGCTATTAATTTCGGAATGGTTCCGGGAACGAAAGGCTAGTGCCGGAGAAAAAAAGGGGCGTATATTATTTTTTAATGAATTTATTAAAAGTATTAAATTTGCCGTTGCATATAACAATATTTTTTTTAAAGGGATTTGTAGCGCAGAAACCAAGAAAAGTGTGAACTATGCTGTGCAACTACAACTTAATTATGTGCTTCGACAAATCATGAAAGCAACTTGTAAATGTCCAGCTGGGGGAGGATTAAGCGCTGCCTGTAAGCACGTATCTGCGCTTTTATACGCAATTGGGTGCTTCGCAGTTTCAGGTAAACATTACATATTCTAAATACATGTGCGTATGATTTTTAATATGTATTAACGATCTTTAAATTTCTAGGAAAGGTACCAACAAGTTTTAGCTCCACTTCACAGCTCCAAAAATGGCACAGACCTTCAGGACGCAGTTTAGAAAACGTATCAATTAATAAAATGATGAACATAAAAGAATTTACTCAAAAAGAATGTGATGTTTCCAACGTGGCAATTAATTATATAATTAATTACAAAAAAAAACTCCATTCTTAGCATCACGATACGTGTCTTTCTCGGAATATTGTAGAGAGCATGACTACTGTGCAGAACCACTGGAGTATTATTTATTAAATAATATAAATAAAGTCACCGTAAAAAATATAAGGAAAATAGAAAAAAACACCCGGACGCATAATCAATTGTGGTTTCACACGCGGTCTTCGAGGATTACTGCATCGATCTGCTACCAAATCGTACGATCATCAAACTCTGGCAGGTATGGAGTAAGTTTTTTAAAAAATCACGTCCGTGGCACACAAATTTTTGCAAGGTCGATAAAATGGGGTTTATCGAATGAACATGTAGCTTTAAAGAAATATTGCCAAGTAACAAAGCAGGAAATAAATAGATGTGGGATATTTATTCATCCAACTCTCAACTTTTTGGCGGCTACACCTGATGGGATTAATAAAACAAAAGACCTTGTTATTGAAATTAAATGTCCTTATACTCACCGTAATGGATTACCGACCGATGCCAGCTACATTTCTAAAAACGGTTTATTAAAATCCCATCCCTACTACTACCAGGTTCAGTTACAAATGCATGTTACTGGAATTAAATCGTGTGATTTTGTGGTCTGGACACCACAATCAATGTACGTAGAGCGTATATTATATAATTCAAGTTTTGTAACTGAAATGTTGGACACGTTGACAAAATATTATAAAACCATATTCTGTGTCACATATTATAAATTTAAATATTAATATTTTATTTGGTTTTGAA
Organism: Tipula confusa; assembly: GCA_963556175.1. NCBI lineage: Eukaryota > Metazoa > Arthropoda > Insecta > Diptera > Tipulidae > Tipula > Tipula confusa. The sequence goes on from OY744477.1 coordinate 82,740,459, forward strand.
TATTTAATATTAACTTTATTTTTATATTTACATACTGAATTTTTTGGTTTTTATTTTGTTAAAAGTTAATTTAATATTTTATAATTTTGAATATTTATTTTTATATACACTGAATTTTTTTTTAATACAAAAATTTATTTATTTGAATTTATGTATTTAAATAAATAAATAATTTTACCTCAGAAAATTTCAAAACAGACAGAATAGTTATTTATATTTTTGAATATTTTTATTTTGTGATATAATTTATTTCGATACATGTTTTACATTAATGTAATGAATTTTTTTATTTTATATTATTTAATAAAATAATTAAATAATAGAATTAAATAATTTTATTTTTTAAAATTGATTGTTTTTATTGGTTTTTGAAAATTGCATAAAATAAAGCAATTGTAAATAAATTTGTTTGCGTGCTTCCACATATGTGTTGGAATGGTATCGGAAATAATACGATTTATTTTAGCTCGTCCAATCACTCTCTCAACTAAAATTCGTCTATTGGCAATGTATCTCGTATCCATTATTTCCTCTTGCGAGAGTTGGTTTTTATTTCTTAAAAAAGGAGGTATATTCAGACCAACATTTATATTTTCTAATATGTCAGAAATATCAAAACCACGGTCAGCTAAAATATAATCACCGGATTCTAGTTGGTCTAAAAATCCTGACTTAATTACAATCTCTCGATCGCTAATTGCTCCACCATACGCTTCCGAAATAAATGTTATTAAACCGTTTTCATCTATGGAAATTAAAATTTTGAACGTTGTGGTATTTTTATAGTGCGAAAACGTTAATTGATGATACACAGGATTCTGTGATCTTTGGACAAAGATTTCGGTACAATCAATTATTGCACGATACGCTTGATTTGAAGATGGACTGTGTTTCCAAAAGTCGATTCGTTTGAATAAAGAATAAAGCATATCATTCATGTAAACAAAACATTTTGAAACATTTGTGGGAGTGATTTCCAACTGCCTTGCTATTGTTTTAAAATCATTATTCGTCCTATACTTAACGAGTAATAGAAGAAAATGATCTTCAGCCACCAGTGCATCTAATAATTTTACTTGATTGTAGCGTATTAGTAAACTGTACAAACATAGAAAACTCTTTCTATCTAGCCCGGTATATTGCAACAGTTCAGCATCTGTTATTGTTGAAAACGAAAGCTTGGAAATTTCAGTTTGTGTTGACATGTTACAGGTAACAATTTTCAAAATTGGTTTAATCTAAAATGAATTTACTGTTAAATAAAAACTATCGATTAACCTAAACTAAGCAATTTACCTCTATAGCATCTAATTTCACCAAAGATAACTTAGACAAATCAGAATTTACAGGTAATCCTAATTGTAAGTTTACATGTTCATCTCGTGTTGGTTCAGCAATAGTTTCACATTTTATAATTTCTCGACGTCATTTTTGAAAGCTGCTCTCGTGGGTACGTGCCGGTATATTTTGCGTGGGCACTGCAGTTTTTTTGAGTAATATTGGTGGTCCTGCTAAGACGATAATAATCAGATTATATTCTATATAACAATAAAAATAATATGTTGTTTACCTGTGCGAAATTGATTGGCTTCGTAGTAACAGTCCTCAAAATGCTTGCTACACACCACGGCATACTTGGAAATAATTTTTCCAATGCGAAGTTGAATACTCCATTTCTTTTTTAAACTTATATTTTTAGGAAACCTATGAAATTTGATGCCATTTCCTTTTAGTGCTTTTGAATTGCATTTTGACACGCAGCAATAGTTCACCATCTTGATTAACACTTTTAAATGATTTGAAGTTGAATCAAACAATTAAGAAAGATATATTTTTATTCGCTTATATGGTCTATTAAATATATGACTTTCGAAAATCACTCGGTTTATTTATATATAAAAATGTTTTAATTACACAAATCTTTCTTTAAAACTTATTTTGTCAATTTCCAATATGAATGTGACATTTCTCGAATTGTTTATCCCTATCATACAACTGGTGTTAATCGGTGGAACTAATTGATAAATCGCCCTATTATAAATAAAAATGTCTTCCGCTTGTTGAGTTGTGACTTGTGAAATTAATGTGAAGGTTGAAACAGTTTTATTATATGTACTCAAACATATTTTTGGTGCCGAAACCCGGGAATTAAATTAATTAAATTAAAAAAAAAAAAGTTTGTGAGATTTGACATTAAGATAGTAATGCCAATAGTTCCGTAAGAAAAGAAGATACGACAGATAAGGTAAAAGAATAGTGTGCGGATCAGCTGTAAATTCTTCAGTTACAATTACGCACTATAATCAACGTCGGATAAGTATCCAGCCTGCTAATTTATTTATTTAACGGTAAATTGGAACCGATTGTTAAAGAAATCGCGTAATTGTGTGAAAAGTATATAGACATCAATCTTAACTAAAAGTGTATAATTAAAAAAAAAAATTAGCGCATTACTAATAATAAAAAAAAAACTTGGTTAACAGTGCAGTGAAATTAATAACGGTAATGGATCGTACGACTAGAATTCGAAATAGAATAGACGGTCAAATACAAGCCATTTTGTCTTATGCGAAACACATGAATAAGGATTTGACGGAGAATGCTATTCGACCGCGGTAAGCGCATTTGGAGAAACATTATGAACATTTCAATGAAGTAGAAGTTACTCTATCGGAGTATCCGGATTATGTGCCTGGTACCTCCAAGGTTGATGACTTATATTATGAAGCACGAACGTTATTAGAAGATATGTTGGTCCAACTTACTGGTGTAAAACCATCCAAAGGTAAAATGGCTGATGATTTGAATGCGACCTTAGAAACATTTATGGCTCAACAAAAGACATTTTACGAGCTAAGCTAAGCTACCCAAATTTAATATTGAAGCATTTAGTGGCGATTATAAAATGTGGCCGTCATTCAGGGACCTCTATATTAATGCAGTTCATAGCCACCCACATTTAAAGGGTTCCCAAAAATTGCAGCAGCTGAAAACGTTATTACGAGGGGAAGCGGCTGGTGATTCGCCACATAGCTCTTAAAAGCCTTGATCCAGCAGAAGAATCTTGTGATCCGTGGCTCATCCATCTGTTACTACAAAAGGTCGATAACGACACGAAGCTGCTATGGGCACGAGATTCGGTAAAAAAACCTCAGCCCACATTTATCGAATTTTTGGGACTTTTAAACATAAGATGCGATACACTTGAATCCTGTAACATAGATGAAAAGAAAAATCATCCGACTCACTCAACAAGGTCATTTCTAGTTAACCAATCATCGCAACCACAATCAATACAAAGGAGCAGTTGCTATGCTTGCAAAGGTGATCATTTACTTTATAAATGTCCATCATTTCGCAACATTAGTTTAGAGACTCGAATTAATTTGGCGAATGAGCAACGTTTATGCCATAATTGTTTAAGGAAGGGACATTTTGTTACTCAGTGTACATCTAAAACTTCTTGCCTAATTTGCAGAAGAAGACATCATTCACTGTTACACCCACACACGGGTTCAGCCTCACATCAACAAACAGTAGCTAATTCAACATTCCTCGATCAAACAAGGTCGAATTACCAAAAAAGCAGCAATCAATCATCAATGACAAAACCCGTTGTAACACAACGAGCACAACCTGATCAGACACCAACAAGCTCAACAGAGGTGACAAATAATCAAAATGGATCAACCCATTTATATATGCAGCACCAATCGATTGCTCAAACCATACTACCTACTGCTATAATTCAGATAAAATCACGCAGTGGAGAATACATACAAGCTCGAGTCTTACTAGATTCAGGATCCCAGTCATCCTTTGTATCAGAATCATTTGTGAAACGACTAGGCCTAATACGTGAAAAATCGAACGTTCATGTTTACGGTTTAGCAACAGTACCTGCGAGTATCACAAGGGGCAAAACGTCACTGTGCATACAATCACTTGTAAATCCTCGTTATACTATAGTCGTTCCTGCCTTAATTGTAAAATGTATCGGTGCAAAGTTACCAAACAGTTTGCTTACTGTACTATCTCATAATCATTATGACACTCTGGGCCTAGCGGATCCATTGTTTTATCAACCAGCCATATCTCGCTATACGTACACTGAAAAGAATTGCGGATGAGCATTCAAATGAGTTCCCATCAGCATCGAAGGTAATACTATAAGACTTCTACATGGATGATATGCTGTCAGGGGCAGATTCAGACAAAGAAGCACTCCGGTTAAAAGCAGAAATTACCTTAATACTCAAAAAAAAGGGCTTCAATTGCGAAAATGGAGGTCCAATTCACAAATTGTACTCGATTCATTTGCAAATGATATCGAGCTAAATCCAAAATTAATTGAAGAAGAAAGTAATGCTAAAACTCTCGGCATTTTGTGGAATTCACGAACAGATACCTTTTCATTTAAGGTCCAGCTTAAGGCAACCTCCATATGGACTAAACGTAGGGTATTATCCGAAACATCACGAGTATATGATCCATTGGGATGGATAACTCCCACTATTATGATATTTAAAATTATACTCCAAACATTCTGGGTACTAAAATTACATTGGGACTTACCACTACCCAGTTCTCTTCAAAATGAATTTGAATCCACATATTCTCAACTAATCCATTTGAATCAGATTAAAATTCTACGATGCTACCACAATTCGCTAATGCTAATACTATTCAATTACATGCCTTTTGTGATGCGTCGGAAAAGGCTTACGGATGTGCAGTATATTTACGCGTGAGTGATTCAAATGGGAAAATTATGACGAACTTAATATGTGCGAAGGGCAAAGTGGCCCCAGTCAAACAAATTAGTTTACCGAGGTTGGAGTTATGCGGCGCTTGTGTGTTAGGGAAACTATTGAAATTTGTAAAAGGTGAATTATTTCGAGAAGATAATATTCAAATCTTTGCATGGACGGATTCGATGACGGTGTTGAGTTGGTTGTCCGATGTTACCCGATGTTGGAAGAGCTTTATTGCTAACCGTACGTCATATATTTTAGACATAGTTCCACGACATCAATGGAATTATGTCCTGTCAAAGCAGAATCCCGCCGATATGATTACTCGAGGTGTGCTACCTCAGAAAATAAGCACGGCGCAGTTGTGGTGGAAGGGACCAGAATGGCTGGAGAAGGATGATAGTTGGTGGCCAGAAACGCCAGAAGCAGCTCCAAAGATTAATCCCGAACAATTAGAACAAAGGACACAAACGTTTGCTATTCAACAAATACAAGTGGAAACATTAGAACGACTATTCATGTCAAGCTCATCGATGTTCAAGCTAAAAAGAATTTTGGTTTACATATTACGTTTTGGGACGCATCATACTTGATGAATTATTGAGGGCAGAAGAAATTATTTATAAACTGGTACAGTGTCATAATTTTACTCATGACATAGCAGATTTAGGTAAACATGGTCACGTTAATAATACTTCGCAACTAAAAGCATTAGATCCCTTTATGGATGATAAAGGAATACTTCGTGTTGGTGGTCGTTTGCGACATTCCGAATTACGATATTCGGCAAAACATTCAATTATATTGCCGAAGAACCACAGCATTAATGAGCTATTCATAAAGGATATTTCACTTCTACATGGAGGTCTAACATTGGTATTAAATACAATCCGACAACGATATTGGATGCTTGATGATCGTCGTACTGTCAAACGATTTATCAATCACTGCGTTACTTGTGTTAGACATCGTGGTGCCACATTAGGGCCTAAAATGGGAAATCTGCCAGTAGAAAGAGTCCGGCAAGCACGCCTTTTCAAAATTGTGGTATCGATTATGCTGGTCCACTCATCGAAACGCTCCACTTGAAAAAGCATTTTTGGCTATTTTTGTATGTCTGTCAGTCAAAGCAGTACACCTGGAAGTAGCTACCAGTATGAACACAGATGTATTTCTAGCCGCTCTTAAAAGATTTGTAGCAAGATGAGGACTCCCAGATCAAATCTGGTGTGATAACGGGTCGAATTTTGATGGTGGCAATCGCGAACTAAAAATATTACATGGCCAATTTATTAATCAATGTCAATCTAACGATAATTTAAATTTTTGCTTACGGAAGTCAATTCAGTTCAAATTTAGTCCACCTAGCGGTCCAAACTTTGGAGGACTCTGGGAGGCCGTTCTTAAATTCACGAAATTTCATTTAAGGCGAGTGATGATGGGTTCCAATTGTACATATGAAGAACTTTGTACTCTGGTGGTTCAAATCGAATCCATCCTTAACTCACGACCACTATGTCGATTAAATGATACGATTGATGAACTACAAATGTTAACTCCCAGTCACTTTCTCATCGGAGAACCACTAGTAGCAATTCCAGAGCCAGATTTAGCGAAAATCAACAATGGAAAACTTAATAAATGGCAAAATATTCAGAAGCGGATCCAAGGTTTTTGGAAATGTTGGCATCAAGACTACCTTTCTACCCTGTAAGAGAAGAAAAAATGGCGAAAAATAGGGCAAATATTCAGTTGGATGATGTGGTATTAATACGAGAAAGCAGTTTACCACCCAATAAGTGGTTACTTGACCGTATCGTACAAATATTTACGGGTACTGATGCAATTTGCAAAGTTGTCAAGATCAAAACGGCAACTAATGAAATTATTCGTCCGGTAAATAAATTAATAAGATTACCGCTTCAAGATACAACAACAGAGTGATTCTTAAGAGACTTATTGAATATTATAATAATTATTATAATTTTTCTAAAATAAATCTAAATTAGATATTAGTTAAGCAAATTAATCCAATAATGTCCTTAACGAGAGGGACTATGCTAGAGATAGATTATTACCAATTATCATATAAACATTTTCATTAGTTCAATTATTTATGTACAGACTGTAATCCGATTTTGTTAGAATAATTATGTAAATTGAATTGAAACATGTGTAATTCAACTTTTATGTAAAAACACTCACTAATTTAGTACAATTGTAATAAGATGTAAAACAAGTTTGGTTGAGTATAAAACCAGAGAATTATAAATAAAAAATTCTTCTGCTTGTTGAGTTGACCGATGTGAAGCTAGCACGAAAAGTTAGCACGATTATTTTAAAATTGTACATAAGGTAATACTTTTATCAAAGATTTAAACCAATATTTATAACTTATGGCATAAACAATTTAATCAAATCGAATTGTTGGCAAATAATTAAAAAATGTAAAGCTTTTTGATGTTTATTATTAAACTTTACTAATTCAATTAAAAGTAATTTGTTTAATCATAATAATTAAATATGCATTTAATTCTTTGTACTAAAAAATGTTGGTTGGAGTATTAGATAGAGATAGCACGAAAAAAAAATCATAAAGATTATAAATGGAAATTAAAACTAATAAAAAAACAGAACAGCAATATGCGATTTGCATAATTTTTACAAACGATTCACTGATGAGCACTAAAATAACGTTTTAATTGTAATTTATAAAAAATAAAATATAAATAATTATATCGAAATTAACAAAATTAATAAGCATTAACAAAATTTTAGTAAAAACCTAATGACTAACGATTCGCGCTGGACACTTCCAAACATTTGTCGGGCATGGAATCAGTTTTATATGAGAGTAGAATCTACAGCGAACTTATCACATAAATATCAAAATATTTGTATGGGTCAGAGAGGAGTACTAACACTTCGTGCTAGACCCTTCCAATCATTTGTCGGATATGAAATCAGTTTTATATCCGACAAATGATTGGAAGGGTCTAGCACGAAATGTTAGTAGTCCTCTCTGACCCATCCAAATATTTTGATAATTTTGTGATAAGTTCGCTGTAGATTCTACTCTCATATAAAACTGATTTCATATCCGACAAATGATTGGAAGGGTCTAGCACGAAGTGTTAGTACTCTCCTCTGACCCATACTAATAGTTTGATATTTTTGTGATAAGTTCGCTGTAGATTGTACTTTCTTATCAAATTAATTTCATTTATTTCTTATCAAACCAATTCCATTTAAATGTGATTATCTTTTTTTTCGTGCTAACTTTTATTTCCATATGTTATTTGAAGTATTTTTCGTGCTAGTTTGTACTAAAAATGGGTTATCTAAGATCCACACCATTAGTGTTACCATAGTTTTTTCGTGCTAACTTTTCGTGCTAGCTTCACAGACATGTTGAGTTGTGACTTGTGAAATTAATGTGAAGGTTGAAACAATTTTATTATATGTACTCAAACACAACTTATACGTATTAACGTCTACTATTTGAAGTAAATTTGGCTTAAACCAAAGGCATGTCAGTGAGAAGAAAGGATATACACATTTTAAATTGACTTAAATATTTAAATTGTGGTCTGAGAATGTTGACTCATAACTTTTTGCTTTAAAAAAAAACCACTTTCTAAAGTTTTCACTGAATCGAAGTCAGTTGTTACAAGAAGAAAGTGTGTAGTATAGGTTATATGAATAATAATGGCACTTGCTTATCGTTAAACTAGAATTCCACTACATTTGGGGTAATAAAACCTCAGACTGAAATTAAAGTATCCCTACTATAAGCGTGTGATTTGCGAATATGTTTACGTTAAAATATAAAATTAAATTATTTTCATTGCCTTACTCAAGCATTAATTTTGTGGCACGCGTCAAGTCTTATTTAATACTTGAAAAACTACTTAAAATTAATATTCTTGATTTTGACAGTAAAGAAGTTTCAAGTAAAAGTAAAATAAATAAATTATGCAAATTATATGCGAATATTACCTTATATATCACCAATTCTTTACTACACATAAAGTGTGCGTTGACATGTCAAGAAGCAAAAAAATAAACAGATAAGTTTTTTGTGAAATACATAATATAATTTTCTATTTATATTTTAAGGCTTTTCGTTTTTTTTATTTATTTTATTTGGTGGACTGACCCGGTGTTCTCTATAGCGGTACTCACTTAGAAGGCCTCGTCACTGTAAGTGAGTTCGGCTGCACAAGGGCTCCATATTTAATCGGTCCCTAAAATTGGTTTCATTGTTCTCATTGTTTACGTTGTTTACGTCATTCTGTTTACTTTTCGTTAGTAAAATGAATTTTTATTTTGAAATTCATTTTACAAATATTCGGGGCTTTAAAACTAATTTTAATTCCATTTTAACTCACCTGGAGTTAACCAAACCTGCCATACTTAGTTTAGGTGAAGTTCAAGTTTCTTACTTAGGCGATCCAAATGACTTCAATTGTCCGGGTTATTCGCTATTTGATTCCACATCGAGGAGTGATTATTTTTGTAAGGGATGATCTCCACTTTAAAGTACCCAAATTTATTTCACCTAGTTCCAATCCTGCGTTTAATACTTTGTGGATTGAAATTAAATTCCAATCTCGCTCTATTTTTATTTGTTCTCTGTACCGTAGTCCAAATCTAACACAAGCAGAGACATGTCACGAGTTTGAAATAATTTCAAGTTCAATTGATATGATTTACCAGATCTCTCCAATGTCTGAAGTGATTGTCTTGGGAGATTTTAATATTCATAATGACACATGGTTGGGATTTTCTCAACCAAGAGATCAAACAGGTGAATATGTTGAATTGTTTGTGGGGATGAATAGTTTTGTCCAACTTGTAGACAAACCAACTCGGTACCCAGACATATTAGGTCATTCATCTCATTTGTTGGATTTGTTTTTGACTACCATGTCTGACAAATATTCTATTGATGTTAATGCTCCTCTAGGTCTTTCTGATCATGCATTGGTCTCAGCGAAATTTCCGATTGCCCCACCTACTTCGGAGCTTATTACATGTACACCTAGGCTAATCTGGAATTTCAATGATGCTGATTGGCAAAGTCTCCATCTATTTTTCTCTTCTTTTGATTGGTCTGTGTGTTTTAAAAGTAATAATGTTGATACAGTATCCAAGCTTATAACTTTGGTGATTTTAAAAGGAATGAAGTTATTAATTCCTAGCTTTTATAAAAGAAATCGACAAAACTCAATGGTTTAATGCAAATTGTAAGTGTGCTATCTCCGAGAAAAAATGTGCTCATTTAAACTATCTCAGTAATCCTTCTAATGAAAATCTCATTAAATTTAGAATAGCCCGTAATAAATCGAATGCTATCATAATCAGGTGTAAATTAAACCATGACCTCAAAATTCGTAATCGAATACGAAATGTATTAGATTCTAAAGCGAACTTTTTGGTCGTTTGCTAGCTTGGTAAAAAGGAATTTTAGCGGTAAGACATCATCTATCCCCTTATTGTTTTATAATAATAACTATTATAAAACCACCATTCAAAAAGCTAATTTATTAGCGTCTCACTTTGCTTCCGCATCGACTCTCCCTTTTCTCCCTAACCAATCCCCACCAGAATGTACTACTGTTTCTTCATCTATGTCCAAAATTTATTTTCGTACTCGAGTTGTTTCTAAAGTTCTTAAAAATCTGAGTCCATACAAAGCAACTGAGCCTGATGGATTACCATCAATTGTCCTAAAATGCTGTCATTTATCCCTAGCTAAACCTCTTGCCGAACTGTTTAAATTATCAGTAAACTCTGGCATTTTTCCCTCTATTTGGAAAATAGAAAATATTCAACCGGTTCCTAAGAAAGGTGTTAAAACTTCTCCTTCCAATTACCGCTCAATTGCTTTGTTGTCGACCTTATCTAAAGTAATGGAATCTATTGTGAATTTTCACATAATGAACTATCTCGAAAGGCATGCGGTTTTATCAGATTTTCAATATGGGTTTCGTAAGAATCGCTCTTCAGGTGATCTTATTGCTTATTTAACTCATTTGTGGGGAAAAAGTATTGAAAAATATGGTGAGTCAAGTGTCGTATCTCTAGATATTTCAAAAGCTTTTGATAGAGTATGGTATCAAAGCCTGATCAATAAAATTCGGTCACTGAATCTTGATAGTTCTCTAATTAAATGGATAGAGAATTATTTAATGGGACGATCGATTAAGGTAGTATTAGACGGCATTTTATCCGACTCGTATGAAATCAATGCTGGTGTACCGCAAGGTTCATCTTTGTCGCCTACCTTATTTTTGATCTATATCAATGATATTTTTAAATTGGCATCATGTGATATCCACTCTTTTGCTGATGATACTACAGTGTCTGCTTCTATTGAGTTTAATAGCCAAAAGGACTGTAATTCTCATTTATCTTGCTCTCGTCAAATTATGAATAATTCACTTCTTACTTGCATTGACAAGGTCATTGAATGGGGCAAATCTAATAGGGTAGAATTCAAACCACATAAATTTCAAGCGTCTCGTTTTTCACAAAAAAAAAATCAAAATTATGTTCCACCCATAATAAACGGCATTTAAATTAATAGATCGTCCTCTCTTAGAATGTTGGGCTTAAACATTTCGAGTGATCTTTCTTGGAAAGAACATATATATTCTATTGCAAAAAAAGCTAGTCAGTAACTGGGTTTCATTAAACGGTGTCACTTTTATTTTACCCCTATAGATGTTCTTAAGTTATACAAGGCTTATGTTAGGCCCATTATGGAATTTAATTCATTTGTCTGGGGTGGTGCTCCAAGATCAAATCTCAAATGTCTCGATAGAATTCAAAATAGAGTTATTCACATGATTAACGATAAAAATATTGCTTTATCAATTGACTCATTAGAGCACAGACGCAAAGTAGGTGCTTTATCGCTTTTTTACAAATATTATTTTGGTCACTGTTCTTCCGAAATTAATTTATTGATATAATTGGTTTTAATGTGTCGGTCGTTTTATTTTCGTGAGCGTTATTCACCTTAAAATGAAAATCAATGCATTACTGAGAAAATAAATTGAAATCTGAGAAAATAAATTGAAACCGGCTACATACGTGATGAATGTAATGTTTATTGTAAATTACATTCATTCAGTCTTTAAATTAATTGTAATAAAGGGTTTTAGCCCACCATCTTGCCGTGGCGTAAGCCATTAAGGGAATCATCTCTAGGCAATGTGTTAATCTAAAAAAAAAAAAAACACACGTGTATATTGGAAATAGTCACTATAGGATAATATCGCATGCTTTAAAATACAAGTTTGTTGATTTATAGTGTCTAGTTCTTTAACCGCCATCTCACACGTTTTGAATTTGATTCTATAAGAGAAAAAAGCCAAGTCATCGGTTTATGATCTGTGTCTGCCTTACATTTTTGACCTTATAAAATTTCTCTGTTCTTTCGGCATTGAAAATTCAATTTTTACAATACTTGTCTAACGTTTTCGATATGTTCTTTTAGTTAATGAATCCTTCGGCCATTGAATTCATTACCAACATATAACATGTGTTTAAAAGTACATATATTAATTTTATAACATATACATAATAACAATGGTGTAATTGCTATAAAACGGTGGACTCGATCGAATTTAAACGTTTAATTATTTTAATAAAATTCTAATTGTAATATTTTCGGTGTTAAAGTGAATATAAATAGGATTTTCTTGCGAGTATTTTCTGTAACTGCTATTCGGTCGCTTGAGCTCACTATTCTTTGTTTTTACTGTGACCACTCGTGCGATACCATCAGTCCCAGGGTGAAGACCAATGACTCTTTCAAGCAGCCATTGTTTAACGGGTAAGTTGTTATCCTTAAAGATAACGATGTCATCTATTTTTAATGGGTCTTGCTTAAACCTCCATTTGGAATGCTGCTGCAAAGAGGTCAAATATTCTATGGACCATCTTTTCCAAAACTGTTGGCAGATTGGTTGCACCATCTGCCATCAGGTAAGATGCGATAGCTTGAGGTTTGTTATGTCCAATTCAGGAATCTTCGTATTGGGATGTCCTAGCAGAAAGGTGTTTCGTTTATGCGGCACAACGGTCTGGAATTCAATATGGTTGGCAATAACACTATTTAATTGGAATTTAGTTGATTTTATCGCGGCCTCCCAAATGCCTTCAAAATGTGGCGTGTTGGAAATCGGAAATATTATTAAAATGTTTAATTATCTTATCAAATTCTTTTGGCATTTCTCTTGGCAAACACCTCGGCGTGCAGTAAATCTTTTGAGAGCTCCCAGGAAGGCTTCACTTGACAAATCGCTGACCAACTCGAGGTGCACTGCCTTAGTACTTAAGCACATAAATAAACATATATAGGCTTTGTATGTTTTATGACCTCGTCCTTTCATTAAGTGAATTGCGATTGGGCCAGCATAAACTACGCCGCTTTTAAAAAATGGTCGAATTAGCTCAACTCGCAATCTTGGAAGGTCGCCCATTTGTTGCTGTTGGCAGTGCGCCTTTAATTTACTGCATGTTATGCATTTTCTAACAAATTTTTTGGCCTGGATTTGCCATTGGGTATCCAAAATTCTTGCCGGACAATTGACAAGAGTAGTCATGGTCCAGCGTGCTTGTTGTCTTGGTGAGCATCCGACAAAATTAAGGTTGTTATTTTGGGCTTGGAGTGCAGGATGATAGGATGTTTGGTTAAATAGGGAGCAATACTATTTTGTATTCGCCCTCCAACACGCATTATTTAAAAACCATTTAAAAAAGGGTTGAGAGATTTGAGGCTGCTAGTTTTGCTGTCTTCTCCATTGGTTTGAAGTGCTGATATGTCGTCAGGGTTATATCTACATTATTCGTTTTGGCAGATTTTGTACAATCAATTGAACAATTCTTCTCGACGTAAATATATACCATCAATTTGTGATCCCGGGAGTTGATCAGGCCTATTCCACCATAGACTATGTAGCTCTGATTCATAAGGAGATAAACCACGCGTAGCGCAATCTGCAGGATTTTCGGGGTAACGAAGGTACCCCGAAAGGTTCGGGGTAACGAAGGTATAATTTCAGCTATCTGGTTACCGACGAACGTGGACCAGCGTCTAGGTTGACTGCTCGGCCAATCCAACATTATTTGGGAATCGGTCCAGGCATAAACCTGATTAATATTTGTTTGAGTTTCACGCATGATAACGTTTGTCAACTTCGTCAACAGAACCGCGGCACATAATTCCACGCGAGGAAGGGTCTGTTGCTTGACAGGAGCGACTTTAGTTTTTGCCGATATAATATTAGTAAATGTACTGCCATTCGAGTTTGTGATTTTGAAGTACACCGACCGCTGCATAAGCTAATTCTCTAGCAGCACAAAAACAGTGCATGTCTGTTATGCATCCCTTTGACGTTTGAACAAATCTGGGAATTTATATTGAGGTAATTTGCTTTAGATTATTTCGTAGATTTTCCCAGATAATTCTTTTCTTTGCCGGTAGTGGGTCAAGTTTATCTCCTCAAAGCAACTATATAAATATTTTTGAACTTACGACTACGGGAAAGAACCAACCCAGAAGATCAAAAACTCTACTTGCTTCAGATCACACTGTCCTCTTCGTGAAATTGTATCGGGTAGGTTGGACGTAAAAATAAAATGATCCGTTTTTAAGATCCACATTACACCTAAAACCAGCAAAGGTAACTTTCATGTCATCTCCTTGTCTTGGAGTGTTTTAATTTGATTGTTATCAACTTCTGTCGACGCTTTGGCTAGTATTTGGCTACTGTTGGATTGCCATTTACTAAGCTGGAAATCCGTAATTTGAAAGTATGCTAGTGATTTCCTCCTGTAGTTGTATTAATTCATTCTCATCGTCCGCTCCAGTCATGAGGTCATCCACGTACATATTCTTTGCTATAACTTTAGCAGCCAGAGGAGAGGTGATGGTATTACCAAAATCGTTGGATAGCCTGAGATAGAGACTGCAATTGACTTGCGATCCAAAATATAACAGTACGCGGCAAACAACTAGGTCTCCTGAGGCATCCACTACTTTAACTAAAGCAGAAGGAAGTATTGACGTCATGGACATATTTTGCGAGTGAATATTTTGAGAGGTTGTGTGGTAGCCATAGATTCATGTGATTATTATTATAGATTGATGTGGTTATTAGTAGCCAAATCATGTGAAGTAGGTTCGTTGGTAGCAATGTGGGCCTTAATATCTGGTCCAATGCTTGCACGTTTTGATCAGGTATTTAATGATTCCAGCGTGTCGATTCACCGAGATAAAATTTTTAAAAACTGTGCAAATTCAGGATTGTCTATAGCCGCAACTTGTTCTGCCCATAATGCTTTTGATTTATCGTCTAATTTGTTCATTACAATATAGATCAGCCAGTGATCACGAGACTCAGTTATATCTCCTAATGCCTTGACCCCGCGAATCTCCTTGTTGGAAGTGTCCATGGACACTTAATTTGAGCAGCATTCGCATTTGTTATTGGTGCCTGTTCCATGAAGGTACGAATAAAAGAATTGATTATATGTTTCTTTCTGTCGTATCTGTCCTTCAGCTTATTTAATGCTCTAATGTAGTTGCTCTCTGTGATGTTGATATGGCGCAGTAGTACTTCAGCCTCTCCTCGTAGCAATCCCTTCAAATATTGAAATTTTTGAACTGTGTTGAGGGAAGATGATTCATGTATAGTTGCAGTATATAGATCATAGAATGATTGCCATTCAGAATACTCGTCGAAAAATAACGGAATATGAATTTTCGGTAATTTTACTTCCGAACGAGCACCAAACTGAATCGCATTTCACGGACAAGAGCATTAAGACCTGCGTTTGCTTTATAATAATTCTCTCCATAAACCAAGTCAGCAGGCTCATTTTCTTCCAGCTGGAAAATTGACTTCTCCAGATCAGTAAACTTTTGCATCAATTTCTCTACTCGATTTAATCTCACCATAATTTGTTCCAAAAGCGTATGCACCGTAGCTACTTGTGCGTATTTAACTAGGTTTGTTAATTTGCCCTTATTGGTTGCTCGATGTTTCTTTAAGCTTGCGAGTTCAGCCATTTTGAACAATATTAAAGTTATAAATGGCGACCTTAATTGCAGAAAATGTGCTCTTGACCGATTTTATAAAAAAAATTTTTATTAAATAAATTTGATTTTAGAGCAATGTTTTTTTTTTTTTTTTAATTATTCACTGGTCACGAATATACTGAATTAATCACTTATTTATTTAACTTTGAATAGAAAATATTCACTTAGCTGAATGACCATGTGGTCTTTCATTCTTAGCTGAATGACCATGTGTGGCTTTCCAAATACTTGATTTACAGCAACCTTTAGTAGGCGGGTACCTCGGTGCGTAGTTTAAAACTGCATACAATTGCAAGATGATGGTGTTGTAATAGTAGAAATCCGGCTCGAAGGACTAATATGTTGGGGTGAAGACTCAGCTCTATTTCTTGTATTAAGCTGATAATATTTCTTCACGATTTTTCACAAGTAGTTGTTTTGAATTGAATCGTATAATTTGTATTTATTTTTGGCTTTATTTTACGACAGTTCTTTTTGTAATGATACAACAATTATCACTTGGCAATAATCCAAATTAACTCTACTCATGCGACATCTATCTTGCTATAAAAATATTGTAACTATTGTAATAAAATTAAAACCACATTTTCTCTTTAATATTAACTTTTTCTTTATTCACTTTATTCTGTCTGTCTTAGCTTAATTACTTATTAAGACTACCCCATCATATCTTATCTTTTTCTTTAACACCAACGTCGTGTACATCGAAAATTGACGCGTTGGTGTTTTTAAGTGCATTCGCCTTTGCGCTCATGTTTCTTTATTTAGCGCGACGAAAAATGCTTACTATAACTAATATTTATTTCTTAATAATAATGGAATATACTTTGTGCTCAAATTTCTTGTTGCACAAAGGAATGCTTATTTTATATAAAAACTTAATATTGCTTATTTTACATAAAAACTTAAAATCTATACAGGGTTACACTACACCTCTGGCCTTTAAGGAAAAAAAAATATGTATATATTAAATATATATAGATATTTTTTTTTTTTTTTTTTTTTTTTTTTTTTTTTTTTTTTTTTTTTATAATTTTTATTTATATTTTTATTTTATTTTTACGTTTTACAATGATAAGACTTTAATCTATTTTTATGTATTGTTTTTAATTTATCTTTTAATCTTATTGTAACATTTACGTTATTTATTTCAATTATCTCGTATGGACCACTGTATGGATTCTCATACTTTCTACGATTTTCATTGCTTAATAGAACGAATTGACCTATTTTGAATTCGTTATTTGTACAATCATTTGCGGATTTTTCCTGCCTTTTAATCTTTGCTATTTCTAATAGTTCTTTGGCCTTTCGATGTGCTAAACTTAACCTATACTTAAATTTTTTTGTATAGTCATCAAAATTATATATTTTGTTCGTATTGGCTATTGTTTCATTTGGTAAAGTTGCGGTTTTTCCGTATATCAGTTCAAACGATGTGTAGTTTGTATCCGTATGTGGTGTCGTATTGTAACAAAACGTGTAGTATTTTATCCATTCATCCCAATCGTTAATATTGGCAAAAGCTAATAGATATTCATTGAGAACACGATGATTCCTTTCTATTGTGCCTAAAGTTTGATGGTGATAGGGAGTGGATGTTCTATGTTCTATTCGTAACGTTTTACATAAATTTTTGAATACTTCGTTTACAAATTCAGTACCTAAATCTGTTTTTATACTTGCAAAATTACCGAATACTAAAATACAATGTTCTACCAGAGCTTTGGCGATTGAAATCGCGGATTTATCTCTCATTGGAACTGTTATTATATATTTTGTCAACTCACATTGAGCGGTCAATATATATCTAAAACCATTTGATGGTAATAAAGGACCTACTGTATCAATAGATACCACTTCAAAACTAGTATTAGGAGTATCTGTAATCATTAATAATTCTTTATTATGCCTAATAATTTTTGTTCGAGCACACATGTCACAATTGTTGACGTACTTACTTATAATTTTGTTCATATTTTTGAATATATATTTTTGTTTTAATTTTCTGATTAAACGTCGCGTACCAACATGACCTCCTATGGGTACATCATGGTACATACCTAATAGTCTATTTATTTCATTTTCATCTTTTATTAATTTCGGTGCTTCATATATTAATATTTTTAATTTGTTAATACGTTTTCCTAATCTTTCGCATACTTTTTCATATAAACTTTTAAATTCCTCGCGCGGTATATATTTAAAAATATCATCATTAATATCTATGGATAATTCTAATATCCGGTTCCTATTCATAGATTCAATTAACTTCTCAAATACCAAATCTAGCTTCGGCAGAGTTTCGTCAATTGTAATCAGTAATTCATTATTTTTGCTTTGCACCTTAGTGGAACCATTTTCTATTATAAATTTTAATTTTTTTAAATTTTTTACATCATTATACGATGTACAATCCCAGATGTGAAGTTGATCAGACTTCAATTTATCATCAGTTTCATTCGTATCTATATTAACTTTCCGAGATTTATCTGTCATAGACCTAGTAACTACCTTTATCTCGGCGTCTCGGGGTATTAGTGCTCTAAGCATTTCGGAGTCCCATCTGATACGTGATAACGCGTCCGCCACCACATTCAGTGACCCTTTACGATACACTATTTCGTATTCGTATTCGCATAAGCTTTGTCGCACTCTTGTCATCTTGGACGAAGGTTTGTTGTCTGAAAACAGACTAATTAATGGTCTATGGTCCGTTATGACCTTAAATTTTTTACCATACAAATACGGTCTGAAATGGTTAATGCCCCAATGTATTGCAAGGAGCTCTTTTTGCAATATATCTTTATTTATTTCATATTTGTCGAGATTTTTACTCGCATATGCTATTGGAAGATCCTTTCCGATTTCTCCTTGAGATAATACTGCACCATACGCATAATTCGATGCGTCGGTCGTTAAAATAAATTCTTTGTCCCAATCGGGATACTGTAATATTGGTGAATTTATTAATCGTTCTTTTAATTCTTTGAACGCAGTTTCACATTCTAAAGACCAATTGAAAACTACTTTTTTCTTTTGAAGGTTATATAATGATTTTGCTATTTTTGCGAAATTCGGAACGAATTTGCGGTAGTAATTACATAATGCTGTGAAACGATGCACCTCGTCCGCGTTGCTTGGGACGGGATAATTTTTTATTTTATCAAATTTGGAGGGATCGGTTTTTATTCCCTTGTCTGTGATCAAATGTCCTAGATATACAACTTCATTTTTGAGGAAATTACATTTTTTAGGGTTCAATTTGAGATTATATTTTCTCAAGCTTTCAAAAGTTGAAATTAAATTTTTGTTGTGGTGATTTAATGAGCATCCGTGGACTATAATATCGTCCACATATAAAAATGATTGTCCGTGTAATCCAGCGAGGGCAATAGAGAGCATTCTTTGAAATGAATTGGAAGAAATTTTTAATCCAAATGGCAATCTTTTAAATTGATAGTGTCCTCGGTCACTGGAAAAGGCTGTAAGAGGTCTGGCACCTTCTTCTAGCTCGATTTGATGGAAAGAGTTAGACAAATCGAGTGTGGAGAAGTATTTCGCTCTGCCTAATTGATCTAGAATATCTTCTAGTCTTGATAACGGGAATTTATCATTTATGACCACATTATTAAGTTTCCTAAAATCTACTACTAATCTCCATTGCTTTGTATTATCGAGATCCTTTTTGGGTACTAGTAAGATAGGAGAATTATAAGGACTCACAGATGGTTCTATTATTTCATTTTTTAATAATTTTGATATTTGTGAATTTATTTCAGTTTTTTGGTTAAAAGGTTGTCTATAATTTTTTATATAAACAGGTGCATGTTCCGTAGTTAGTATATTTTGCGTGTAAAAATTATTTACCGATAGCACATCACCTTCGAGAAAAAATATATCATTATATTGCTTACATATATCAACAATAACTTTGTTCGCGTTTTCGTCTATGCCGTCTATCTTTAAAACTTTTTCTAGATTTTTGATTCGATCAATTGTACCTTGTGTAGTCGAATAAGGTTTTTCATTGTAACAAAATTTTGAAATTCGTGGTTTAAAATTGTTAATCGTTACATCTTTTTCGGTCGTATTTAAAAATCTGGCATGTGCTATACCTTTACTAGGTATAATGCTACTGCCCACGAAAATACCTGGTTCTAATTGTTGGTTTTCAATTATAATTTCTGTTTCCCTAACTATGTTAATAGCACAGATGACTTCGCATCGAGCTGGAATGTAGATTTCATTACTTTCTGAGTCGCAAACTATTAATGGTACTTCAATTATATCTTCATTTAACTTTGTTGATAAATTGCTCATTTAATTTTTCAATCGTATTAGCATCACCATTAGTTATTTCGTCTTTATTTAACCTATTTAATTTTAGAATTATTCCCTCAATTTTATTTATGTATGTTTCTAACGAGCCATTTTGTACAATGCGCGATAATTGACTGTGCAGTGTTTGTACTGTATCTTTATTTGGGTAAGATTTCTTTAACAAATCTTTTAACTCTGTAAAGGTTTTTGGTATCGTTTGTACACTTAGGTTTAATTTTACGTTCCCTTCTATCTTAACTAACCAGATAAATTTTAATAACTTCGTTCTCTCATCGTCGTTTGACAACGATTCATTCACTAATTCTATTATATTTAGGAAGTTGTCTAATTCTAAAAATTTCCCCTTAAATTCGGGTACTATTTTCATACTATTGTATAGGTCGAATTGACTCATTTTGTCGAGTTCGTCTATATCTAAAGTTTCGTTTAACACAATTTTTTGTTTTTGTGACAATGTTTCTTTTAATGATTGATACGCTTTATTGTATGTATAGCATAACGCTTTTACATCATCGTCATTTTTGTCTAAATGACTGATTATTGACACGTATTTATTGTGCGTATCCTGTAAAATCGTTATACTATTTAATATAAATTTATCTGAAAAATTTCTATTTGGGTTTTTTATAAAACTATCCCTTCTTAATTTTAGCGTTTTGATTAAATTATTTATATTTTTCATTAAAAAAACATTTCACTTAATTCTTTTTTATCGGTAACTTAACTACTTTAATTATGCATCTAAATTGTATTTATCTTAATTAGAATCTTATATTATTGTTTTAAACTAATTTCTAAATTTTCATCATTTTACTTTTTTGTTTATGCCAACTCGGTTTGTGATCTTGCGATCTTCTTAATTTTATTTAAATGTCCGTTATACAAGTGTTTAATTAACTCACCCATAATGTAGACACCAGTTGCCACTATTACCATCTCGATAATTAATTTGGATCCCTCGTCGTCCTCACTACCATTCTTGTTGGCGTTGTTCAGCACTATATTCTCTTTTACCGTTGGTTCGGGTTTGGAATCGCCGCCGCCCATATTTTATGGATCTATGGGGTGCTTCTCGTTCTACGTTTATAAAATTTTTATATTTTTATTTATATTATTTTATTATATTTATTATATTTATATTTTCACTGCATATACGTATTATTTTCGTACATTATTTTATATATTAGATTCATTATGTTATATACATTGATATACACTTGTATGTTAAATTTTATACACCATTTACGAATTATTTTTCTTACATAGATACTTTTATCTATGTCTTTTGCATTTTTTTTTTGTTTTATACCTTATAGTATATCGATCTATAAACACTATTTTATAAAAAAAAATTCTTGCACTTTCACTCACGGTCACTGTTTTACACGTGTCCTGTCACGGTCGCCATGTAATAAGATTAAAACCACATTTTCTCTTTAATATTAACTTTTTCTTTATTCACTTTATTCTGTCTGTCTTAGCTTAATTACTTATTAAGACTACCCCATCATATCTTATCTTTTTCTTTAACACCAACGTCGTGTACATCGAAAATTGACGCGTTGGTGTTTTTAAGTGCATTCGCCTTTGCGCTCATGTTTCTTTATTTAGCGCGACGAAAAATGCTTACTATAACTAATATTTATTTCTTAATAATAATGGAATATACTTTGTGCTCAAATTTCTTGTTGCACAAAGGAATGCTTATTTTATATAAAAACTTAATATTGCTTATTTTACATAAAAACTTAAAATCTATACAGGGTTACACTACACTATTATGTCGTACACGTTTACAATTTAGGTTATTTGGCTTAATTCATTTCATGTAACCTTGGTTTATGACAAATGTTGTTGTTACATTAAGTGTCACAATTTTGAAATTATATAAAATAATTAAATCTAAAGGGTAAGTAATACATTGTACAATTTAAAATTCAACAAAATAAGTAATAATAAATTTTCTATTCTGTTCATGCCATTACACTTTCAGGAACCCTTGAATCCAGAAGCCAGAACACGTCTAATTATTTTAATAAAAGTCTAATTGTAATATTTTCGGTGCTAAAGTGAATATAAATACGATTTTCATGCGAGTATTTTCTGAAATTGCTATGAAACGATAGATTCGATCGAATTCAAACGTTTAATTATTTTAATAAAAGTAATTGTAATATTTTCGGTGCTGAAGTGAACATAAATAGGATTTTCATGCGATCACATTGTGTATTGGCTATAAAACGGTAGATTTGATCGAATTCAAACGCTTAATTATTTTAATAAAGGTCTAATTGTAATATTTTCGGTGCTAAAGTCAATATAAATAGAATTTTCTTGCGAGTATATTGTGTAATTGCTATAAAACGGTAGATTTGATCGAATTCAAACGTTTAATTATTTTAATAAAAGTCTAATTGTAATATTTTCGGTGCTAACGTGAATATAAATAGGATAGAATATCCGAAGAATATTCGGATGCTAAAATAATATAATTTTTATTTCTAGCAATAGGGAGATAAAATAATTAATTAATAAATTTGGAATCGTAGGCGATAATAATAAAATTTAGTACAGGCTATGAAAAGCTGAATAAATGACACACGGAAGTTACCGATAAAAGGTGATAGGAAACAGAGCAGTTTATAAAAATTGGGATTGTATTACAGTTACAGTAGTTTGAATATTGGCTATCGCGAAACCGGATCAATTCTGTCATTACTAACATAACTTAACTTGCCTACTCCACAAAAACCTGTAGAATAGAAATGTTGCGTAATGATCATGATATGGCTGAAACCGGGTCGTTTCTGTCATTCATGGAAGTATATCTATAGAAATATAAATATAAATATATAATTAATCAATATAATAAAACATAATAACAATCAATAAATTATTAAGATGTTAACTAAAATTTTGCTAAAATAATAAAAAAATAAAACCAATAATTAATAATAATAAATAAATTATAATAATAAAAATTCTTTAGAATATAATTTTTTTAACCGATCCGAGGTTATACATTTTTTTTATAATTCTGACTTGTGCTCGTAAAATCGTGAAATTTATACAATTTAAAATCTATAGTCAACCGATTATTCGCACATATAACATAAAAAGCGAAAACACATCAATTAAAACGAGAAATACTTAATCATGAAAATATAAAATATGGAGATGTATAACTTCGCCTGAAAAACAGCTGACATAAATTGGGACCTCAACATCACACACTAGACGCTCAACGTAATAAATAGACCATATTTTGGATTATTAAAATTGGTCATCATACCCCAGGCGACAAATTTAGGTTTCAAAGCCGTTTAGAAACGGTTTTGAACCTTTGGTTTCAAAACGAAACGTTTCCAAAATTAAGCGCAGTAACGTATCTGAAACGTTGGAGAAACATCTTGGTAACCCGTTTTGTCCAGGTTCAAAAAAAACATTTGGGATTTTTATGCATGTTTTAAAACGTTTTTGAAACCTTTTTATTTTAATCCAAAATCGTAAAACGTTTCTAATAAACGATTAAAAACCGTAAATGTGCAGGATTTTTGTTTAAAATTGCTTTTAATAATACGTTTAAAAAACGTTAAAAATGGTATTGTAGAAACCTTTAGTGTTTTGGGATCGAACCAAATCCTGCTTCAATTGGTTTCATAGAAACCATTTTTTTAGATGGTTTATTTGAAAGGTTTAAATATGATAATAAATTCGTTATATTGTTATTTTTAAATTATAATAAAACGTTTTAAATATCATAGTAACGCGAACTAGAATTTATTATTCCTTTAAATGCTTTGGGATTATAAATTAATTATACATGGTGGAAGTTCTTATCTTTTATCGTAAGAGAAGTAAATCTTAAAGCAGAACGATTTAACTTTTTTATTTTTTTAAATATGTTTAATAATTATTAGAAATATACTCTGCTTATGATAAGCGATAGCCGATTTCAACGATATGGAGCTTTTTTCACGGACTCAATGCAGTTTTATTTGAGAATTTTTGAAATTATATGGAGGATTATATAAAATAAAAAACAAAAAATAATAGTTTTTAAAGTATATTTCAAACACTACAAATTAAAAAAAAATTTAAATTTAAATTTTGTATCATAGATAAATAATATTTATTTTTTGATTGATTGATTGATTGATTTTGAATGTACTGCCAAGCATTAAGCAGGATATCCCGGAAAGCGCCGGGCCCACAGTACACCCGTTTTTACATATACTTGGAAGGATATGGAAGGATACTAATTAAATTATTGAGATCGACCCGGTTACAGACACCTTGGCGGCCAATAGTTAGTAAATTTTTGTGGGTTAGGGAAAGGAAAAGTATGTTAGTTATGACAAAATTGGTCCGATTGCCCGGTAGCCAATATTCAAACTACTGTTAGTGTAAGACAATCACATTTTTGTTGTACTGCTCCGCACTCTGCCATCTCTTATCAGCAACTCCAGTATGCCGCCATTCATCTATAATCTGCAATGGTACCCTGAAAACAATATCTATTAATTAATTAATTGCTCTTAGCCGTGAGCTGTAATAAATTGAATTAATTTTTAATCTGAAATTACAAATCCATTAATTCCCAATACAATAACATAATTATATAATAATATAACTCCTACAAGTCATTTCCTGTAATAAATTGAATTAGTTTTTGCCTGAAATTTACAATTAATTAAATTTTAACATTTATAGAAATATGAAATTATAAAAATTATAAATAATATAAATTAGATTTTTCAAATTTGATTAAATATTACAAATCAATTGAATTAATCGCTTTACGACAAATAGGTCATATACTCGCCGAAAATCTAATTTATACACCTTATAAATATAAATTTACCTTCTAATATAATAATAAAATAATATAATAATATAGTTATAATAATACAGGTATAAACAGCCTTAAAAATTTGGTGATGTACCAAATTTGGAAATTCAAAATCCTAAAGTGCCTAAAGGAAGGGGGCGTAAAAGAAATACAATAACTAAGGAAGACTACGCTTGTGTAAAGAGACCCTTTGAGTACAGGAAAATCTGTTCTAAGTGAGATAAACAGTATGTAAGAGAAATAAAAATTAGTGTCAAACTGTACTCAGGTGGCTTTGTGAAGCGAATGTAAAAAAAAAAAAAAAAAAAAAAAAGGCAGAAGAATAAAAAAACCGGCTAAACTTTGCTCGTACCTATTTAGTGAAACCTGCCGAGTTTTGGCGGATAATATTATGAAACAACGAATCAATCTTTTCTTTAGATGGAAGCTACGGAGAGAAATATTTTTTGAGCATCTCAGACATAGGCGGAAATAAGGCATGCGTTTGTAAGAACTCAAACTTGTCTTACGACAGCAAACAACCCATAATTCTAAGTAAACATAACATAATCACACAAAAGATCATCGAGGAAGCTCATAGCAAGATATTGCATGGCGGCACTCAAGTAACGCTGGCACTCCTGAGGAACAAGTACTGGATACTCGATGATAGACGCGCTATGAGCCAAGTAATAAAAAATGTATAACATGTTTTCGCCACAAACAAACCAACATGGAACAGTTGATGAGCGAGCTACCACCATCAAGAGTGAGGCCATTCATATCGAAATAGTAAGCAACTTAACAACAGAAGGGTTTATTGCTGCGTATAAGCGGTTTATAGCCAGGCGAGGATTATGCACAGATATATACTCCGATAATGGGACATATTTTGTTGGAGCTAACGCCAAAATAAAGAAATGCTACTACATGGCCATGGCGTCATTACCAAGTGATATATCAACCATACTCGCCAGTGAAGGAACAACCTAGCATTTTATACCACCGCATACCCCTCACTTCGGAGGCTTATGAGAAGCTAGAATAAAATCGGTGAATTTTCACCTTAAAAAAGTGATAGGAGAAACAACACTCACATTTGAAGAATTATACACCGTCATAAATGAAAAATGGTACAAGATTTCTGGAAACGATGGTCATCAGAATCTCTACACCAACTACATCAACGGAATAAGTGGACAAGTATTCAACCTGATTTAATTACCAATGACCTAGTTCTATTAAAAGATGACCAACTACCTGCCACACGATGGAAGTTAGGACGGATTCTCCATACTCACGCCGGAACTGATGGTTTAGTGCGAACAGTCACAGTTAAATGTAAGGACGCAATCTACAAGCGGCCAATAGCGGAACTATGCAAGCTACCAATCAGCGATCGAACCGATAAAACAGAGCCAATACAACTAAGTCATCTGGCGACAGATGTAACACCCAAGAATAGCATACCGAGAACCAGTCGAACCCATAGCACTACGTCTAGACAACAACCATGCCGACGTGCCAAAAACATAGAAAAAAACAGAAAAAATGAATCCTTTGCAATAACAATGTTATCAGTTTGTTGTCGCGATGGAGTGGACTTTAGTAATTCAGTAAAACATGAGCACTTACTAAAACGAAATCGAGAACATCGAATTAGCTGACAAGGAACTACAGGCACTTTGCAAGGAACTGCCTAGATTGAATTGCAATATTCTAAACCAACTGAAATGGCAATTAAGAAATTTAATGGCAGATAATGAACTTCTGCTAGCTAGTAACAAGGGACGATCACGCGTAAGGCGAGGTCTAGGAGTCACAATGGATGTCATATTAGGGGACATGTTCGGAGTACTCACACAACGAGAGGCCAGCGAATATGAAGATCGGTTCAAGAGAATTAACAACAATGAGCACCTTTACTAGCACTAGTGAAAAATCAAACATCCCTGATCGATAATACCGTCAAGCTGGTAAAACATAACACAAATCTCACCCTAACGTCAATAAACAGCTTGATAATGGAGCAAAACCATTTACGGCGGGAAATGTCGGAACTCCAGGAATACCAAAGTTATGAGGACAGAGTTCATTCGATAATGCTAAGCATACTCGGATTTGAGTCTAATCCTGAGAAACCTGGCGGAGACACAACAGGCTATCCTAACACCAACTCAGTTAAGCAGGGTGCTACAGTTAATTCAGCAGCACGTGCCAGTATCATTTACCATCTCGGGACACAACCTCCGGGATCTTACACATGTGCATCAAAGCATGAAAACACGAAGCAGGGTAACACCACAGTGTATAATTATTAAACTCACACTACCGCTTTCCTTCAAGTGGAACTACACACTACTAGCAGTGGTTCCCGCTCCAGACATCAACCAAGGGACTACCCAGTCGCACATCATCAGAACAACCGAATACCTAGCCGTAGATAAACGATGAGAGCATTTCGCAACATTAACAAAATAAGACGTAGGCCGGTGTTAAGTTTTCCAACCAACACAATTTCTATGCAAACTATCGCCAATTGTTACTGCAATTGCCGACCAAGAAAAATGCGAAATAGCCCTATTACAGCGAAGGAAGGAAATCAATACCGTGTGCAGCAGCAGAGCAATAAATGGAACCAACCACTGGATCAAGTTGCACAGTTGCACACCCCGAACCAATGGATATACGTCATACCCAACGAAGCTACGGTCGATGTTATCTGTAAATCCACTCCAATCTTGCAGCCATGCAAGTTCCAAGGATTCGGGCTAGTAGAAATAGGCCCAGGGTGCATTCTAAGGGATGCCGAGACACTAATCATAGCCACGGCGACAGTTCACAGCAACATCAGTATAGCATTCAATAATTCGGCGGTCTGCTACACGGGGGAAATCATCTAAGGGAATTCAATGCGCAAATCATAAACAAAACTATAGGACATCAGCAGCTCCAGTTGATGACGGCACCAACAACAAGGGAATTAGAAAAACAAATCACAACTCTAGAGCAGAATGAGGTGCTTGCGCCGAATCAAAGCATTCACCACGTTCACCATTATACCATGATTCACATAATATTTTGGAGCGACATACTGATCGCAGTAACCTGGAGCGCACGACGCCTATATAGAAGAAATCATCCGCTAGTCACAGGTCCCCCTCTCCACTGCCAACCATAGAAGGAAGCGTTGCCTAGAGATCCTGTAATTTAACCCTTATAGACACTTTTCTTTGGAGCCACGTGAAAGATAAGGTCTATGCGAATACTCCACCTTCAATTCAAGACCTTACAAATGAAATTCTTGAAGACACCGAGGACATCGCCGCAAATGCACGAATTTGTCATGGAAAATTTCATAAAAAGGATATGGTGCTGCACGCGTAGGTGTGGCGGCCATTTGGCTGATATCGCTTTCAACTTCAATGGCATACCTCTTTACAATGAAATAAACATTCATTGATTTCTCTAAAAAACACTCGTTTTTTAATATCAAAATGAAACCTCTTATTGGGAAACCCTTATAATGATATATGTAAATAGTATTTCAGACTATACACCTTTATCAAAACCTTATATACCTTATATACCAATACTCACTTACATAAGCCAAAACACAACAAAATACAAATTATAAAATATATACAACAAAACATGTAAAACAAAACGTAATTAACAAACGGGAAAATTGTAAATATTATAAGTGAGTATTGGTTTTCATTATATACCTGTTACTTGTACCCATTTATGTTCCCTCCATACTTATAGTATATTAACAATTTAAATTCTACGAAACTAAAGTATATCTATCCCGTGTATATAAAAAATAAAAAAATAAATCCGTGTTGATTTTTTTCCCCTTTTTCTTCTCTTTCTGAACGACCACACTACATTATTTACTACACAATATTATTTCCTATAATTTACAACACAAACAAAACTATATACTCAAAATTACACACATGCATAATGATTTATAATTAATAAAAAATGCCCATTAAAATGATTCATTGAATCATTGATACCTTGTCTCTGGGAAATCGACAGAGACTCCGATTCACTTCAGTTCTTAACCTAAATTTAAAACACATAATAATGTGATTAAAGTTAAAACATATAACTTTAATCACAAAACACTAAATTCATTTTATTAAATTCAAACAAACACACACAATCACATTTTCGTCTATGTAATATGTACCACAGAGAGAACTATAGTAAAGTTTCTGTGATAATATATTATATGTATACGAAATTATTTACACAACACAATGAGAAAGATAAAAAAATAAAATAAAATTAATTTTAATTTTAAAATGAAAACTGAAGAGATCGGTAAAAACACGTCCGATCTCTTCAACGATCAACGATCGACCACCTATCATAGATAAATAATATTTATATCACATTATTAGATTTATCTATGTTTGTATGTTAAATAATATAATATAGTATAAACATTTAAAACTTCAGTTTAAATCAATAAAAAAAAAAACTCAACAAAGTTTTTAAAAAATTAATTAAATTTGAAATTAAAAGAAATTTAGATATATAATAAAAAAATCACATTGTCAGTAATATAAATAAAAAACAAATATTCAATAGTAACATAAAATTATATATACATATGTAATAAAATATAAAATATCACTTTTCGATGCACCCTGTCGCTCTTGCTAATCGGGTATTAGCCGATTTTATATAATCTTTTAAACATTTTACATTATCGTGGTCCGTGTAGTCTCCAAACTTGTGACGCACAGCTTGAACTAAAATATTTTGGATTTCTTTGTATGGGAGAAATGATCTTTTACCTCTGCTCCCAGTGCCAGTCCATAAGAATTCGGTTAAAATGATATTTCTAGCACAACCCGATGCGTGCGGTCCACCAAAAGTACTCATGTAGGAAATCTAGAAATAAATTAATTAGTAAAGAAATAGGAAGAAGAAAAACCGAAACTTATCCTAAAGTGCATGTAACAATTATTTACATAAATTTATACAAATATCTTATGATATATTATATATATAAGCCATCTGACATATTTATATTATTTATTGATTACACCGATAAGCAGATTAAATAAATTTATAAGAAAAAAAACCTAAAAAAAACTAGATCGACATAAAGATAATGAGTCCCGGGCAAATATTAATCTGTAATTGGTTATCCTTTCAATACATTAACTGATAACTACGTACCATTTGTGTTCTAAATTCCAGATAATTTTTGATTTGGTTTTCACACAAATCTAGTCCTTCTAAGGTTGTCATGGGAAAATCGAAGTCTGGTTTTAGCGATATGTGACTCGATTTTGGGGCTGTCATTTTGCTTATTATTAAGTCTAAGGACACTTGAAGGGTTGCTTGATTTTTTATTATTTGTTCCGTTTTTGTATTAAAAATATGCATTGCTCTTTCAAAATATTCTGGTAAATTATCTTTTTCTGAAAGCAAAAAAGTTTAATTAGATCATATTATATATATAGCATCAAAAATTAAAATAAAACCCACCATTATAAATTAAATTAGTCTTGATGTCCTTATTTATAGGTGGTTCAACTGATAGAGGAATGCTAATTAAATTACTCTCTGTGGTTTGAACTTTAGCTGTGCTAACCCTACAGAGTTGGAAGCTAATGAGTGCGCCTGTGGTATTTCTGCAGGATTTTGGAAATTAAAGTTTTCAAGGTGATCTAGGTTTTGTAAAAATACTTCCGTAAAGTTAAAATTTTCCGGAGATTTTGATTGTATTTGGTTTGGATTTTGCTCAAGAACCTCGTTTTCACTGCAGGAAACCATTATGGTTTCTCTTTCTTTATCAAGAGCTTCTTTTAGAGTGGCTAAAAACAAGATGAACATTTGTAACAAAAACATCAAATTATATTACTGTTTCTAAGATTATAACTTACCAATGTTATCACGTAAAATGATGCACGGCATCTTTATCCAGCTTTGCTGTGGTAAAATACATTTTTTTCCGGCTTTGTTCACATCCTTGGTCTCCGAAGGATATGACAAGGTAAAATTATCTACCCAACTACGTGGAACAGCTGCACAATTTCGCTCACCATCTTCTACAGTTTCCACTACACAATACATTGTATAGGTCGGTAATGGTTAAAAAAAACTAGAAGCGTGTCAATAATTATCCTTCCTTAATTTTTGGTTAGAATCCTGGTTGCAAAAATTTTGATGTAATTATAAAAAAATTATAAATTTCTAACGGAATTTAAATATTTGAATGTACAAGTGGAAAAAAAACGGAAGTATTAAAAGAAATTTCAATTCTAAAAAGTTTGCTTTTGATATTTTGAATTGGCCAATACGTCAAAGGATCAAAGTTTAAATCAGCTTTAAATATGTTTAATAAAGATGATTTGATTGGAGTTTGAGTTTCATAAAAATCAGTTGTATTTTTTAATTTTCTTCCATAAACTCCATTTTCAAATTCGGATGAAACAGCATACTCCATAGCTACTATGTCATTTTTTAAGCTCAGAAACCATTTATTTGCCTTTGAACTATTTAACTTAAAATTGTTGATGAAAACTTCTCTATCATTACGAACCATATTTATGTTTTTTTGTAATATTTCTACGTTATTTAAACTTTTAGTTTGCTCAGTGATGCGATTTGCTAGTTGCTCTAGTGGTTTATATCCGGATCTTAACAACCGTTTTATAGCTCCCAGTTTGTCTTCAAACGGAAATGCACTGAAATTGTCAAGCGTTCCAAATTTCATCACGTCGTCAGATAGATGAACCAAATTATGAACATTATAGCTTATACTATCTGCACCGTATATTAATGCACATTTATTAACAAAATGTTCTAAAATTATTTTAGCTAAACTAAAATTACTTTTTAGTCTTTTAGTAGAAAGTATTATAGTAGCGCAATGAAGTAACATAAAGTGTTCATAAACATCAGTTTTTAAAATACCATACAGTGCTACTGGTGATGCATATAATAAAAATGTTCTAAACTCAGTTGCCTTCCAAAAGTGAATATCTGATAAAGTCCTACATTTACGGTTAAATTCTGAAGGCTGAGTTGAGGAGTACAAAACAAATCGATTAGATATTCTTTCTATTTCACTTGCAGACAATTTGGTATAAAAATTGCGCTCTTTTATCCAAAAAAGAATCAGTTTTTTACAACTCCTAAACAAATTAAATGCATGTAATCCAAAGGAAACTGTTGAACCATATCAATGGGTAAAATTTTTAATATCGAATCGCCAGTATGATGTTCCTCTTTTGTTCTATTTCTAAAATCATAATCGGTTCTCAAATTATCCGTTTTAGTTGAAAATCCAATTCGATGGCGGTCATGGAAATACTCTCCTTCAGTAGAGCAGTAACCACATCCAAAATAACCATTGTGCGACTTAATGCATTTAATATAAGCCTTAGCAGGAGCATCGCAAATAAAACCTTCAAGTTGTAGGATATATTTGATGTTATTTTTCAATATTCCATTTAATAATAAAATATTAAGTTCAGTAACAAATTCCTCAAGGTATTTATTGACGTAAGATGGTTTAGATGAACCTTTAAATACACCAACAACAAATGGCTTATGGGATATATCAGGTGCTCTACCTAAAATAGGCCAAAATTGGCTCTTTGAGCTTTTGCTGATGGGTAAACCATCAATATTAAAAAAAAGTTTAATTTGCTCTGACCAATTTAAATCTTTAAACAAATTTAGTGCATTTTCCAAGCCATAATGCCAATATTCTCCTGGTTCCACGGGGATAATTGAACCAATTCGGTTTTGTGTTTGCAATAGAGTACGAGCATCTATTGGAAGATTGGTGTGTCCATTGTTGTGTAATAATTTTAGTAAATTACTAAGCGCTATATGTGATATAATAAATTCTAGAGCCCATTGTTGAAGACTTTCTTTAATGGAGATTTTCGGTGGTTTCAATTTCGGTATCTGTTAAAACTTCAGCAGAATCAACACTTGAAGAATCATGATCAGATAAATTTAGTTGGGAAACCTTATCTTGGAATTCATCATTTTCTAACAGTAAGTTTTTACTGTTTGGCTCTAAAATTTCAACATTTGAAATTTCAATATTTTGGACGACGTTGGTAGTTTGATCCACTGATGGCTGCCGTGGATTAAAATTATTATTAAGGATATTTAAAACTTTTCTTTTAAATGTTCTTGGATTTATGTGGCTATAAATTTTGCGTTTATGCATCTCTAAGAATTTGTGATTTTAATCGGTTAACTCCAAAAGTTGAATACGTCCGTTCACAAAAATAAAATGCTAAATTTACAACACTTTACGTTCCTAATTGTTTATTCTATAAAATATCTCAACAAAAGAATATAAAAATTTAAACTTATCAGCATTTTGTAATATTAAAATAATGAAATGATTCTGTTCTGAGAATTTGTTAAAGGTAACGATGTTTAGGTCTGTTCAAAAATAGTGTTTAATATAACGGACAACTGTGTTTTTATATAAGTTCTCTGAATTTATATTCAAGCGAACATTTACAATTAGAACTCGTCAATAGTTATCAAAAACGGGACGAGTGTGTTAAAGATTAAAGGGCTGCTAAAATCATTAGAGTCTGAACTCTAAGAGAACTTTACGGGCTTTTCAAGAAGATCTATACTCCTGTATAAAATCAATAGGAAAAGCTTGTCGATTTGAGAATCTTAAAGACTCAGTAACAAAAGCGTGTGAGGTAGAATTAGTTTACAAAGTACACTAAAACAAAACTAACTCTCTAACCCCATCTTGGCAGGAAGTTAAGTGTCAGTTGTGTTCCAAAAAGTGTCATGCAGCTACTTGTTACCTTAGAAACCCTAAACAAACCCATACGTAGCAACCTAATTGGTCCACTAATCCGAAAACTCCAGTGCAACTTCGAAATTCAAATGTCTCTTTTAAAATTATTTTGACGTTACCAAATCCAAATGTTAAACCAGTTTTTATTTGCACGTACTGTAAACATCCTGGTCATCGAGTTAATTATTGCTTTAAAAAAAGCAAATGCCAATAAAAATACTAATAGTTTAATTAGGAAAACTATTAATAGCTAGTTCAAACGTCGAAAAGTTATATGTTCATTAAAAATTAGACATTGCCAATTGTAATTCCCTTTTTTTATTAGTTGACACTAGAACTGACATATGTCTGGTTAAAAAAAGTTTTATTAAATTCGATACACTTATATTATTCCTCCTAGATCTGTAAAATTGGTTCAACTTGATTCTTGTTGTAACATAAATCAGGAATATTTATGCTGCTCAAAAGAAATAGCACCTGGCGATTATATAGGAAATTCCCTAATTAAAAATTACACAAATTTTATTCAAATTTGTATTATAAATACCACGAGTAATCCATTCAGTTTTACAGATCTCTCTCTCTTACTTTGCATGAACCACAAAATGATTGTCTAACAAACCGATTTGAGGTTCTAGAAAATACAATTCAAAAAGACATTTTGGATTCTGAAGAAAAGTCTTTCAAGGTTATGTAAAGAATGTAACAACATTTTTCTATTAACTGGTGATCAACTAACCGTTATTGGTACTATTAAACATAAAATTCAACTCTTTGTAGTAGTAGTCCAATTAATGTTCGTCCATATCGGTTACCCCAATCTCCAAAGATCAGAGATTAATACTCAAATTTCAAAAATGTTAAAAAATAAAATCATTGAACCAAGTAAATCACCATAGAATTTTCCCCTTTTGGTGATCCCGACAAAATCGGATACAGAAGAGAAAAAATGACGCATCGTTGTCGATTATCGAAAGTTAACAAATATTACCGATATTTTGGATCAAATCGGGGAAAGTTGATATTTTAGCTCTATAGATCTAGCGGATGGTTATTATCAAGTACCCTTAGATGAATCAGCTAGAAGTAAAACCGCTTTTAGTACTGTTTTTAGGGCACTATCAATTTACTCGGATGTCATTTGGGTTGAAAGGCTCTGGCAATATTTCAACGCCTTATGAATTGTGTGCTAGGTGGACGCAACGGTATCAAATGTTTTGTTTATCTATACGATATACTTGTCTATGGGTACAATTTAACTGACCACAACTCGAAAATTCGGGAAGTTTTTGATTGCTTTCGCCAGCATAATTTGAAAGTCAATCCAATTAAATGTCAGTTCCTCCGTAAGGAAATTACTTATCTAGATCATGTTATAACGACTGAAGGTGTCAAACCAGACCCAAAGAAATTACAAATTATCCGGTTCCCAAAACTATTCGAGAAGTCAAACCTTCATTGCAAGTTGTCTAGTACGGACAACCTACCAGCTGAAATATTCAAAGGGGCCATCTCCTCATCTACAAGTGCTTTAACACCAATATTAACAGAAGTTTGGAATTCCGGTAAAATACCGCGAAGATGGAAAGAAGACTTGGCCATAACGATCCCCAAGAAAAGTGACCTGAGAGAATGCAACAATTGGCGGCGTATATCACAAATATAAATAAATTATCAACACAATTATAAATAAATTATCAATGATCATTCTAGACAGAATGTTACCGACAATTAACTCGAAAAGAGCAAGCTGGCTTCAGACCAGTTACACTGATCATATCAATAAAATACAAAAGAACGCAATTTGACATAATACAAAAGAACGCAATTTAGAACGCACTTTGTAAAATGGCCATCGCAAAGAAATTATTCGAATACAAAGGCAAACATACAGCAAATGCTACAACAACAACCAATAAGTAAGACGAAGATGCGTACTCCACTTCTGTTCCTATAGTATAGTTAATCCTATAAGATTAACGGAGAAACCCAATGATGTAGACGTCATCTTACGCAGTGTGCAGCCTGAAGTTAAAATCGAGCTAGTGTTATCTAGGCAATCGCTCATACTTTAGTTTTTATTTCCTATTTTTTTCGTAAATCTCTCGTCAATGTATTAATTGCACAAAATAAGAAATTATACACAATATATTGCGCAAAACATGACGTCACACAAGCATATTGCGCAAATTAATTGTACGTAAATTTCCACCATCAAAAATTTCCACAAAACTGTTCCAACCTGCCACTTTGCCCATCTGTCTCTCATAATAAAATATCTATTTGATTCGGAATATTAAATGTGGCACGATCTCAAACAGGCCATCATAGATTGGTTGAGTGAATCCGCAAAAAACCAAGCTAGACAAGCTAAACCAGATTCAAGTTGAAGACTTGCAGAATTTGTGTCTTCAGCGGTGGCCTCCGCAAACACAGTCCATATTGACTTGTTAAGAAGAACGAAGATTAAACATTTTGGCAACTACGGCAGACAAGATTTTGGAAGTTTAAAGCGTCACGGGAATTTGCTCAATAAATAAAAACGACTCGGTTGCTATCGATAAATTGTCAGCTCGACATTTACAAAGTTCGTCGCCAACTAGACACTCGTTGTTTTGGTACCATTATAGGTTTAACGAAAAAGCTCGCAAATGCATTATGCCATGCAACTACAACGCCCAAAACGATTCTGGAACTAATCTGGAAAACAAGTCGTTGATGACGACAAGCGTTGGGTGCCAATGTAATTGTCGTCTTATAGTAATAGACCTAGCAAGGAAATAGCAATTTCTAGTCGAAAAAATCAAAATGATGCTTTTAATTGTGGCAAGGCTCAACCGTGCGCAGCAAAAGTCACCTGAAAAATTAGAGATTACTAGAAAAGGATTTGACTTGTTGTTAGTTAAGTCCTTTTTTATTTGCCGACCTTCTGAGTCAGAATGATCCAGTCCATTTCAACTGGTCAATAAAAAAGATGGTGCATGCGGCGATTATGGAGCCTTAAATGCTCAAACGAGACCTGATCGATATCCGATTCCTTTTTTATCTGATAATTCCTGTAGAATATTTTCCTCGATTGAATTGGTGAAAGCTTATCATCAGATACCAGTGAATGAGGAAAATATTCCTAAAACAGCGATTTGCACACCGTTCGGATTATCCGAATTCGTAAAGATGACTTTTTGCCTTAGAAATGCGGCCCAAACCTTCCAAACAGTGTAAAATGAAGCTAAGAGATGCTGCAATTTTGGCACACTCTTCTTCAGAAGCGGAATTGGCGCTTATGGTGAACGCGCCTGATACTGCTATCGGTGCTGTGATACAACAGCGAGCAACAGAAGTCTAGGCTCCTCTAGAGTTTTTATCGGCGAAGTTAAATGACGCTCAACGGAAATAAAGCGCTGACGACCGTGAGCTCTTGGCAGCTTACAGCGCAGTTAAACATTTTAAACACGTTTTAGAGGGGCGGTCATTTACGTTTGTTTACTGACCATAAGCCACTTGCTTACGTTTTGAAGCAAAATCTCGATAAGGCGTCTCCACGGCAAGGCCGTCACTTAGATTTCATTGCGCAATTCACTTCGGATTTATAAAACATCGCGGAAATAGACAATGTAGTAGCGGACGCCCTATCAAGAATCAAAGGTATCACCTTAGACGGTGCAATGGATTACAATGCTATAGCAATTAAGCAAGCATCCAATCCCAAATTGCGGTTGAATTAAGAGAATCGAATAAGTCCCTTATTTTCCAGAAATTCCCCATATTCGGATCTTATAACATGATTTTCTGTGACATATCTACGGGTGCACCAAGACCGTACATTTCAGAAAGATTTAGGCGAAAAATTTTTAACATGAAGCATCCTGGCATACGTGCCTCTATCAAATTGGTTGCGAAAAAATTTGTTTGGCGCATGAGATGAACAAAGATATCGGTAAAATGGCGAGGGCATGTATTGCTTGTCAAAAATAGAAGTTGTCCAGACATGTTTAATCACCAATAGATGCATATTCCCCTTACCCAATAAACGATTCGATGAGATACATTTGGATATTATAGGCCAAGTATTGTCTAACGTTAAGCGACCGGTTTACACATTGGCCAGAGGTAATACCAATGGCGGACAATAAAGCCGAGACCGTAACAATCGCACTATTCAAGTACTGGATGTGTCGTTTTGGCGTACCAAACAGCATCACTTATACAGATCAGAGTGCGCAGTTTGTATCGGCACTTTTCGCCGAACTTACAAAACTCCTTGGTTTCAAGCACAAATGCACATCCGCTTATAATCGGTCTGTCAACGGTATTATTGAAAGGTTCCATCGCACGATGCCCAATGGACAAAGTCTTTAGCAATTTTTTTTTGGAATTGCGTGCAGCATTCAAAGAAGAATTAAAGGCCTTCGCAGCGGAGTTGGTGTATGGGGAGTATCTAAAATTACCCAGTGACTTTTTTAACTCAGTAAAGGATAACACAAGCCCGTCCGAGTTCGTGGTTGTGGTATGTTTGCCTTTAAAGAACTAGCTAGCTGTACTCATGTGTTTTTTGGGACCTTAGAAAATTTTTCACCATCCAACTTAAAAATAGAATAATTAACATTTCGGTTAATCGATTAAAATCCTATTTCATTGAAATTACTTATAGCAAGACATCTCATAAGATCGGCGAAGTAATCGTCCTCCCAGTTGAAGTAGCTCAGCATAAGCGAGATAAAAAAAAGTGACTTTTAGTTGCCCGGTAGATTTGCCATCCAGGAAAGAAGTATATTCGAAATCAAGTTGACCGATAAGGCTTCCGAGCAGGTTCTTGTAGCGTTCTCGTTCGTGTTACAGTCCGAACCAATCGTCAGATGGTGGGTCGGGCGTTTTGTTCGTGTAATAAGAAAAAACGGTCATGTTTAAGGCGTCAGTTGCTTAGATTCTTTGGCACGCGAATCAGGCGCATTAAAAAACTTGAAAGGTCGTATGGCGAATAAATGTGTAAATAATTTTTTTGTTCTGAAATTTTAGTAAAAAGTAAAGGTCCAACCATTGGTGGACACCAGTTATCACAGTGCTTTTTGGGTGTGATGGCAGTAATTTTGAGAACGACCTCGTTAAAAAAAATAAATTTGGAAGTTGGTGAGATAATTACCACGAGGTTGGTATATTGCCATGTCAGCCGTTAATAACCCCAAAAGTCATATTAAAATCGAAATTTCAACAATTTATGTATATTTAAAGCCCTAAATATTATGCAGTTTTATCATTCTGGATCGTACACCTTGAAATAAAAGTTGGCAATGAAGAACAGATATTCGGTTTGTTAAAACTTTTATCTATTAGCAAATATGTCATTACCAATTAGAAACTTGCATGGTTAAGGTTACATTAATGATGCTAAAATGGTATATGTATATGCATATTGGTTATGTTGTCTTTACTTTGTTTAAATTTGATTGCATATCCATTAAGCGACACAAGGTGAAAGGCCGAATTGATGCCCTTAACCATTACACTATCAGCTAAGTGAAATTTATAGTCCATCAATGCATTAATATTAATAATGCTTTTGAATATCAGTGAACTGATTAAGAATATAACATTTTAAGATACTGAATTATCAAACCTGTATTTGTGCGTCCTCGATACAACATACATTATAATTTAGAGTAACATAATTAAAAGTCATGGAAATGTATATTAACATATTTGGCCAAATGTCAAATTATTAGACAAAAAATAAATATATAGGCAAATCATAACAAAGACCAAGACTAAAATTATCAATACCGCCAGGTTTAATAATAAAAACAATTTTTTGTTCAAAATAACCAAATATACATGATGTCACATAAATACGCAAGTTAAAAGCTTAATCAACATTAAAGTCCAAAGTTGATGCCTTTGGACTTGAATGTCAGTTGAATGCCCGATAAACCCAAGTTAAATCTGTTAAAAACCAAGGTAACAATTATGTTGAAAATCCCACGCTTACCACAAGGTCAAATCGGTAGCTGAGCTAAATTTTTAGATTTAACGATATCATATCCATTGGGTAACTTTAGAAATACAATTTGTATTGATCTGTAATTTAAACTTAACTTTGACTTAGTTTAAAACTTAAGTTTGGCTCGTATTACAATCGACGATACGTGATAATGAAATTATTAATACTATTTGACTGGCAATGGTATTACGACATAATCATATTAAGACATCCATGTGATAATCCAAGTAAATAAAATGAATCGAAAGCTATACTCGTCGTAATGATTAAGGAGTTTTTACGCGATGATTTCTTGTAGAAATCTTAGAATATAATTCGTTGCCAGCGATCTGGTGTCATTATGGCGACGAGAATCTCCAAATGGAAATCTTTTTTTTTAACTACGTGGTGTGGTGAAGAAACCGTTGCAGACAACGGTTGGCATTTGCTCAGTTACATCTTATCCAATTAGAATCCAGCCACTATGTTGTTGTAATCTCAGTACTTTGGACTTCAATCATTCACGAGATTCCGTCACAAATAATTAATTGTGCAAATATAATTTTTCAAAGTTTATGTTAGCTCCATTTTAAATTCGAATTTGCCTTGAATTCGATGGATTTTACTATTGATGATGACTTGAATAGGATAGCCTTTTACTTATTTTGCTCATGACTTGTAAATTTTAATTGAACTTTGACTTCATTGTTGTTTTGATTTAAGTTTTATCCCGTGTGAAATTTATATAGTTAAGCAAGATATACGGTTACATAATGTATACATAAAAAATATATCGATTTTGGCCGATAAAATCACTAAAATCACACTAGGAACCAGTATAGAATTTCACAATTTTAATTGAAAAAACTGATAAGGAGGAAACGTACGGTGCAGGGAACGGAGACCCAGTGCCGGCGACTGGAGAGAGTGTGCAAGCGGGCTCTAAGTCATCGTTATCCAATGACCGCAAAGTTTCAGCAGTGGTGCACTTGGCAGCTGAAACTGATAATACAACAAGCACTGCTACTGCCGTGGCAAACTTCGGCTGGAGTAACAGTAAATTTTACAAGGGAAAATGAGAACCCATTTCTGAGAGATAACAAAATCTTGAGATCTCCAACAATTAAAAAGGCTAATTCAATAAGAGATATTAGAAAGAATAATCTATATCAATCAAAAAAAGAGAATGAAGATAATGCTACCTCAAATATAAAGAGTGAAAACCGGAATCTCTATGCAAATCTGAAGAGTCTAGAAGAAATGGTTTTACTAAAACGAAGTTATTTTACTAAAAAATGAAGACCTAAAACGCATCATTCAAGTGGGTGGACATTCAAACAATAAGGATACCATCGAATACCACACAAATGAAGAAGAACTCGAGCGAGAAATTCATCCGAATAAGAAATGTGAAAGTGATTCTCAGTGGACACTCGTGACAAAAAAAACCTAAAAAAACAGTAACAATAAATATGGAAGTTACTGATGAATACGAGCCACCAAGAGAAACTGCTTGGGCATTGAAAAAAAGCAAGCCCACAAAGAAAAGAAAAGCAGAATCATCGCCAGAATATATTGGAATAAATTAAGCAGCACCAAAAACGAGTAATGATAAAACTCAACAGAAAGAAAACCAAAAGCAACCAGAAAATATTGAGCAAGTAACCCGCACATCTGTATCGGGTAATGCAACTACTCAGAGCAATAAAAATCCTAAACCACAGAAAATAATTCAGCCACCACCTATTAATATAGTTAGTGTCAAAGACTACCCTACTATCAATGCCTTGATGAAAAATATCACGGATAAAGATTACAAGCTAGTAGCATTAAACAACGATGTCTGGAAGGTAAATGTACCAGACTCAGAAACATACCGTACACTTACCATGAAGCTTAACGCTGACAAGTTTCAGTGGTATATTTATGAAGATAAGCAAGCTAGACCAATTAAGGTTATGGCTAGAGGGCTACACCATACCTGTGAAAGCAATGATATCATAGCTGAGTTACAAAATAAAGGGTTAGATATACAGGATGCTGTCAATATGATCAAAAAAGACAGAACTGAAAGCGATAAAGGAAACCGCGAACTAGTAAAAAGGGGACAACCGTCTTTATGCTTACGTTTGGCAATAACGAAAACATCCAAAAGATATATAATATTCGGGCAATTCAAAACATGAAAGTTAGAATAGAGCCAATGAGGCAGAATACTTCAAAGATAGTCCAATGCAGAAAATTTCAAAGTTATAATCATACCCAGAAATATTGCGGGCGTGACGCAAGATGTGTCAAATGTGCTGTTGCAAAAAATTAGAAACCGTGCAAGAAATTCTGAGCAAAATCAAAGAAACCCTGGTACAACAAACCAACCGAATAATAAGGGATTATACAATCTGCGAGGTAACGCATCATATGCAGAAGTTGGTTAAAATCAAGAATCAACCACAAAAGTAAATAATACTGGCCAAGTTCAAATAGATTTCATCAAAACCATAGAAGCTTTAAGTAAAAACCTTGACAAGCAAGCTTAAATAAATAAACTTATATTTGACCAATTGAAAACTCTATCATCGCAGTATTCCAACGTGAATAAAAATAAAAATTAATTTACAAACGCTGAGAATAGTAATATGGAATGCAAATGGGCTAATCCATAATATTCCTGAGCTAGAAATATTTTTAAACATGCAAAAAATTGACATATGTTTAATCTCTGAAAGCCATTTTAATAGATCTTCATATTGCAAAATCCGTGGGTACAGTTTCTACCATGCTATTCATCCAGCAGAAAGGGCAAGAGGGAGATCTGCCATTTTCATTAAAAATAATATAAAACACCATGAAGAAATGAAGGTTGAAACTGAGACCATGCAAGTGACAACAATCACAATTCAAACTAAGAACAAAGATGTATGTATCTCAGCTATATACTGTCCACCACGCTATAACTTAAAAAAAGAAGAATACGAAGAACTTTTTCACTCTTTGGGACGATGCTTCATTATTGGCGGTGACTTCAACGCAAAAAACACTTTTTGGGGCTCCAGAATTACAATACCAAAAGGAAGAGAACTGTTTAAAGCAGCCAAACAATTAAAATGCGACATCCAATCTGGTGTCGAACCTACTTACTGGCCAACAGATCTAAACAAAACTCCTGACCTTATAGATTTCTATGTAACAAAAGGAATATCTGACAACTACATACGAATTGAAAATAATGAAGACCTAACATCAGATCACTCTCCTGTTATCATGACATTCAGCGAAACTATTATTCAAAAAAAAAAATATCACCAAGATTTTACAACAGGAATACCAATTGGAACCTTTTTCGTGAATTGTTAAATGAAAATATCAAACTACAAGTGCCAATAAGAATATCTATGCACAGTGAGGAAGAAATTGACAGACTAATTGAAAATATACAGCAAGCAGCGTGGCAGAGCACTCCACTCGAACCTGCAAATAACATTAGAGGCAAAAATTATCCACTCGAAGTAAGAGAACTCGTGGCTAAAAACCGTAAAGCACGTAAGTTCTGGCACATAAATCGAACTTTGCAAATAAAACCGAGCTTAATAACTTATGTAAAAAACTGAAATCTATTATCAGGAAAGTAAAAAATGAAACAATAGAATCATATTTATCTTCACTTATTGGTCAAAAAGACACTGAATACAACAAAATGAAAAGCAACAAAATCGATGAAGAAACCAAAAAATTCGACAGCACCTATTAGAAATGATAATGATACGTGGGCTCGTAGTAGTAAGCATAAAGCGGATCTGTTTGCGAGACACCTCAAAGAAACTGTTCAACCACTACCCAGACAATCTGCGAATGAAAATGTTAATTTTGTACACAGATCAAATGAGCTTGAAATACAAACAGTAACTCTCCGTGAGTTAAAAGAAGAAATAAAATGTTTAAATCCGAAAAAATCTCCTGGATATGATTTAATAACTGGGCAAATTATAAAAGAACTACCAGACAAAGCAATACACAAACTTCTGCACATAATCAATGCTGTGTTTAGATTAAGATACGTTCCAAGGTAGTGGAAGGTAGCAGAAGTGATCATGATTTAAAAGCCAAACAAAAACAGTAACGATAAAAACTCATTTAGACCAATATCTCTACTTCCTACTATATCGAAGATATTTGAAAAACTACTTCTGAAGCCTATAATAAAAGATAATGATCTTATACCTGCTTATCAGTTTGGATTCAGAAAAAAACATTCGACCATAGAGCAAGTTCACAGAATCACAGATATTATAGAACGTACTCTAGAAACGAAAAAGATATGTTCAAGCCTCTTCTTGGATGTTGCGCAAGCATTTGATCGTGTATGGCACAAAGGATTAGAGTACAAGTTACATCGAGATCTTCCCAAACAGTATCATGAAATCCTAAAATCTTACATAGCCGACAGGCATTTCCGTATAAAATATGAAGATGAATATTCGGATCTAAAGAAAATTACAGCAGGAGTGCCACAAGGAAGCGTTTTGGGCCCCATCTTGTACCTCCTGTATACACGAGATATACCACTAATGAAAGAAACAACCATAGCTACATTTGCTGATGGATGACACAGCAGTTTTGGCAGTTGGGAGTAATTTAACGCAAGCTACAGGAAAATTACAAACGTCAATTAATACAGTTAGTAACTGGATGAAGAAATGGAGAATTAAGCTCAATGAAACAAAATCGGTTCATGTGAATTTTACTAATAAAACAAACTATGTCAGTATACCAATCGTAATAAACTCTA
Source organism: Tipula confusa (assembly GCA_963556175.1). Lineage (NCBI taxonomy): Eukaryota > Metazoa > Arthropoda > Insecta > Diptera > Tipulidae > Tipula > Tipula confusa. Next base: position 82,785,082 of record OY744477.1, read on the forward strand.
AACAAGTCCCTTATGCAAATACAGCAAAATATCTAGGGATGACGCTTGATGCCGAACTTAAATGGAAAAATACAGAAAAATGTATTGGCTCATAGGTAGAGACTCGGAACTATCTATACATAATAATTTGCTCCTATATCGGCAAACTCTGAAACCTGTGTGGACTTACGGAATACAGCTTTGGGGCTGTACTAAACAAACGTTAAGATAATTCAGACGTTCCAAAATAAAGTACTTCGGAATATTGTAAATGCTCCGTGGTACATTCGAAATGAAGACCTGCACCGTGACTTAAAGATGGAAGACATCAATGAAGTAATTGCAGTTTATGCTGCCAAACATAATTCACACCTTCAACAACATGAGAATATCGAAATACGTCGTATGCTGGACTGTCCGATAGCAATACGACGCCTACAAAGAACCAAACCAATGGATCTAGTGATTATAAACTAAAATAATACTAATATATTATAGCAAATATTTATTTAAATAAATAATTATATTTATCTTTGGGACTAGTCATTGGGCTTTATCCCAACAAATGTGAATTAAATTAAGATAGAAAAATTGCTAGATGACTTATAAAATTAGTCAGTTGTAATAATAATAAAAAAAAAATTTAATTGACAATTTGAGAACAATTTTTGATAACTTCTTGAGGTGTATCACTTTTCATTTAATTCATGCATTCATGTGTTTGGTGTATAAATCAGAGGATAAAACATTTTTGACGTTTCGAAATTTCGATAATATTAACTAACATATTCACATATTATAACTAAATTATTTCATTTGTAATTATAAAATAGACAAAATTAAATAAAATAAACTGTAATTGCACAAAATATCCAATTCAATTTTAATTTCTTTATCTAAAAAAAAAACTGATTTAAATTTGATAAATGTCAATTCATAAAAACCATAGAAACAAAAAAAAATTTAAGTTCACGTCACAAAAAAGTGTTACCACGTATACAAAAACTGCAGTAAAACTACAATAAAACCAAGCGTAAATTATAATCTATCATCGTTCATAGAATCGACGAAAAAAATAATCGTCGGTTGCTGATTAATCGTTACTCTCGATTTTTTATTGTTTTTATTAATCGTTGTTCATATAGAATCGGGCCTATATCACCATACCTACTATTCGCCGTTACTCGTTTTTGTTTTTGTCAACGCACACTATCGTTTTTTATTTTGTTGAGCCGGAACACCAGCTTGCTATGCGGTTACATTTGTCCATTTTGAGCTCTCTGATGTTCTCTTCAGCATCATCAAAAATATAAATTCTAAAATGCATACCATGCCTTCCATCGGTTCCTAAAATGCACACCTTATCTCTTCATTATTCTTATTCGGCCTTTTCTATATCTATGATAATATGTTAGTCATTTAGTAGAATGGTATGGGTGCTTGGGGTATTTTAATAGGGTAGGCGTTGACCGTTTATAGCCAATTATACATTAGTTTATATTCCAACGTTGAACTATTTAGAAATCATAATCTGTCTCTAGTTTTACTCCACGTGGTAGCACCTGAATGGGATGCATGGCAACGTTGACATGCATGGTTAATGTATCACAACGCCTGAACTTCTAGAGACGAGTGTAATAACACTATAAACAACAAAACGCAATGGATAAAACAAACAAGGAACTTAATACTCTAGGTGGCAGACCTGATGTTTAGTAAAATTCACTCTCTTTGGAGGTCAGAAAAACACAAAAATACCCTGCATTCACCCATTTTCGTGAACAATTTCAATAATTTTGAACCTTTTCGACAAAAAGTAATAAAAACCACTAGTGAGGTATAGCATCCAACATCACGAAACTTGCGTACTATATAGATAACATTGAGTCACCTAACAAGACAAGGGGCATTCCACAATGTACGAATTGTCAACAACTTGGATATACCAAGAGTTTTTGCTATCGTCAAACCAAATGCGTTAAATGTGCTGAGGATCGTCACACGACAAAATGCAATAAACAATCATATAATGCGCTTTCATGTGTTCTGTGTCAACAACAAGGACATGCTGCAAATTATAAAGGATGCTGTGTATATCAGAACCAAATTAAAAGTCAACAGAATAATAGAACAAGTTTATAGTACAGCGACTACAAACCAAAACTACTAAGCCACAAACAACAATCACACCATCCACAGTTGGACTATCCTATGCGCAAATCACCAAATTATCTGCTGAATAGAAATTATTAAAATCCCTAGACAAATTTAACGGACACTTGGTCACTTAGCAAAAAGGGTGGAAAAATTGGAAAGTAATTTATTTCCACCAGGCAAAAAAAGTCAGCATATTTAATTCCTACCGGTCAACCCATCCTAGTGAAAGTGAATCAAACATAATCAACAAGAGGATTTTCGTGAAAGCTGCATGTGCAAGCAACTGTTATCTCAATCCAATATAATGGCGCAGTTCTAAATATTGCTGCAGCATACTGTCCTCCGCGGCATACACAAACAAAGTTATAATTTGAAAACTAGCATACTGGCCTATGAATGAACTATATACAAGTAGACGAAATTCGAGACCTAAACTCGGACCATTCTCCAATACTTTGACAATAAGTGAAAAAACTATAAGTGAAAAAGAAAGAAATCGAAGCCTCTAATAAATAAACACACTAGTTGGGCATGCTTTAGGCAGTTCTTAAGCCAAGTGTCCACTATAGAGTTTTTTCGGTAGAGAGTAGAGTGTAGAGTGTAGAGTCTCTACAAGCAGTGTGTACACTATAGAGCGTCTCTACGACTCTACTGCTTTCCGTAGAGTAGCCGTAGACGAATTTTAAGTGGAGCTCTACCATGCGCTTCACAGACTGTACACACTGTAGAGCTATTTTTCTCTACGATAGAGCGCTCGGCCACTACTATATTTTATTTTCGATTAATAATATTTTATTTTCAGACATTTTATTTTCAGTTTTTCGTTCGTCAAAATAAAATAAAAAATCAAATTAAAATGAGTTTTCGTCAAAAACAAGATGCCGTTATTTTTTTACTAGAAGAAGAAAACAAGAAAAAAGAAAGTGTAGGGAGCGCGAGTGGATCGCGAAAAGGAATCAAAACGCCTGATTTTATCATGGACCAATGAATGAAATTGGAAAACGTTACAAACGCCTTTGAAAATTGTGCACGTATGTCATATAGTAATTCCAATATATTACTGCAACTGGTTATTCCGATCATTGAAAAGAAAAATACACACTTACGAAAATCTATTCCACTCGGAGAAGTATAGATATAGGTATTGGTATAGGCAGGGGTGATATTCAAATGTTTTGGATATGTGCTTCATTATGTGCTATTAGTGAGGATGTAAATACATATGATGCATTGACGCCCGGACATTTTTTGATTGGCTCCCCTTTAGTTGAGTTACCAGAGCCTGATTTGCAACAAGTAAAACCATCACGATTATCGATGTGGCAAAACCTGCAATTGCGAGTGCAGACATTTTGGAAACGGTGGTCCCTTAATTATCTAACTACATTACAGCAAAGGCCAAAATGGAGACAAGAACGAGTAAACTTAGAAATTGATCAACTAGTTCTTATCCGTGAGGATAATTTACCGAAAGCAACGTGGCTGTTGGGTCGCATAATAGGTGTACATAAATCTCCAACAGACGGACTAGTCAGAGTGGCAACTGTTAAAACCACAAAAGGTGTGTACAAAAGTCCAATTGTCAAGCTTGTGTCATTGCCATTGGCAGTTGAGGAAATGATCAACAAAATTCGAGAGACCAACCATCCGAACTGTTAATCTAAGATTGTACACATATCAACATGAATTGTGCCTTACATGTAAAATTTCTAAGTTATTACTATGTTAGATTAAGGTGTTATTATGTAATCCTTTTATGTGTTGAAATTAATCCAATTTTCGGGGGGCAGTATGTTTGTGCAACAGCTCATAAACCTGAACCGTATTAAAGGAAAATTGTCAACAACCTGATCAAGTGTTGCATTGGTTGAAATTAGTGCAATTTTCCTTTAATACGGTTCAGGTTTATGAGATGTTGCACAAACATACTGCCCCCCAAAAATTATAGGTCCAGAATAAAGATCGTTCTGTCCAATTAAGTTCGACGACAGTGAGCGGTGACGATGAAGCAATAATTTCGTTGATATGGATCTTACCCATTCAATAGATTGTGAGTAACCTTTAATTGTGTTTTATTGCTTCTCAATTGACTGCTCATTTTCCTCATGAATGAGGAATTTTCTTCAATATGTGTGTTATTCGATTAGCAACGAAACATTCTCGTTTTCGAGATGACGGGGTAAGCCATGATAGCACGATGGTGTTGTCAGTCCATGCATACACTTCTAATTGATCATCCTGACACGCATTTTTTACAAATTTCTCCAACCGACTTCCTACTAATGCTGCGCAATTCCAAACGTGGCAATGACATCTGTTTGATGGGTGCGACTTTCGATTCAGCTACGACCATTCGAGTTCCAACGAACTTATCATTAGTTTCGGTCCTCAAAAAGACGAAAGCTCCATTCGCTTTCTCTGATGCATCAGTGAACACATGTAGTTGTTTGGAACAATTTTGACTATTCAGCAAGTATGGTATGATAGAACGGGGAACTTCAATATCTTCTAATTTAACTAATTGTGATCTCACCTTAATCCAATCAGAATTTATATTAGGGGGTAACAATTCATCCCACGAAATTTTACTCACCCACAAACGTTGGAACATCATCTTGATTACTACAATTACGGGGGCCAACCAGCCAAGGGTGTCGAATATTCTGTCCGACTCTGATAAAAAACTCCTTTTTGTATGGTGCGTTCGATTATCAAAATGCACCTTAAATTGAAAAAAATCTCGTATTGGACACCACATTAATCCAAATGTTTTTACGGATGAGGTGTCATCGAACGTAGCCGGGTTATCTTCTGAATGATTCGGATAGATGGATTGCATCAGTTCTCTTGAATTTGATACCCATTTACGCAAGGTAAATCCGCCCTTAGCCATCAAACTTGACATTTGTTGATAAATGATTTGTGCGCTGTCGAGATCGTTGCTTCCAGTAATCATATCGTAAACATAAAAGTCACTTTTTTACGATAGTTGATGCCGCTGGATATTCCTTGGCATAATCACCAGCAAGCTGGTGCAGTGTACGTATTGCCAGTGTACGTTAACATCCTATAATGTTCAATTTCTTCATTGGCAGCCTTCCTCCAAACTACTCTTTGGTAATCACAATCTTCACCGTGAACAAGTATCTGACGATACATCTTCTCTATATCGGCCACGATTGCAATCTTCCTTGTGCGAAAACGACAAATGAGTGTAGCTAAGTCGTCTTGTATTGTTGGTCCACACTCTAGTATATCATTTAGGGAATATCCTTGACTTCCTTTACATGATCCATCATATACCACTCTCAATTTTTGTGGTGCTACTTGATTCCTTTATTACGGCATGGTGTGGTAAATAAAAATAGTGACGGTAGTGTTCGCTCATTGGCACCAATTCCATGTGGTGCAATTGCTGATACTCCTCCATAAATTTTTTATAGTCTGTTGCAAATTCCGTATTTCTGGTAAATTTGCGTTCCATATTCAATAGTCGCTTGGTAGCATTGTACAGCATTGAGTTTTTCTGATTATGAATAGAAGTTAATTTGAGATTTGTAGATCCCCTTGTATATCCAGCCCTTGAGGAATCGAGTGTGTTGATTACGTACGTGGCCAATCCGTTGAACACAGTTTTCAGATATTAACGTGGACTGTGAGCCACTGTCTAATAGTGCTCTAACTACGTGCATCTCGTTATGTCGACCAGCAACTAACGCTGTTATTGTTGATAACAAAGTTTTCATTGGCAAGGAATTACTAAAATAATTAATGACTGATGTGGTTGGTTGACCCGCAGTGAAGTGGCCTGTGGACGTTGTAGTTGGGATAGATCGAGCCAAGCACGGGGCTAATAATTGTTATTCGCCATGATGTTATTAATTGATTGAATCATTAATCAGCATTGCATTATTACTACTTGTTATTAGTACTTTAGGTAAATTGCCGTTGTCTGGATTAGTTGTAGAACAATATGTCGACATTGTATTCAACATTTTATCATTACCATTGACCGAATTTGTATTATCTGTATACGAATAATTCGATGTTGACTGGTCAGATGATCTATTACCCCTAATATGAAGTAAGGTATGATGTTTTTTGTTGGCAAACATAACATCGAGCATTTGACATGCATTCGTTTGCATTATGGTTTGGTCTCAAACAATTAAACCACAAATGATTTCTTTGAGTAACCTCTTGTCGAGCCATTATGTCTAAATTCCTAAATGCTCTACATCGGAATACTAAATGGTCACTGGGACATATAGGACATGTACCATTATCAATGTTGGTAGTATAAACATGTCTGTTGTCTTGATTGCCTTTGAAGGGTACTTGTTGTGTTGGTAGGGATTGCCGTTTGGTAACAGTACATGATTCAAACATGCGGCACCTCAGATCCAAAAAACTTAAAAATTGAGCGATGGTAGGATTTCCCATCTCCTTCGACTCTTGTGCCCATGCTTGTTGTGTATCAAGGTCAAGTTTATGCAATATAATGCAAATTAGCCAAGGATCCTTGGACTCCCAACTGCTGCCCATTGCACGAATTGCTCTTAATACCTCATCGGATGTATCATATATTCTTTGTAATGATTTCAAGTTAGCAGATTAACTCCGCCATGCAATAGTTTTTTCGATCATATCGATCCTTCAGCTTATCCCAAGCTTCGATGTAACTTGTTTCAGACTGTGGAAGCTGCCGAAGTAGGCTTGCAGCTTCACCTTGTAAAAGACTTTTCAAATAATGTAATTTGGCGACATGTGATAAGCCATTTAGAATAATCACATTGAAACGGTTCTATATATATACGCGGTAGTCGCACGTCACTATTCGTAGCGGTTGGTTGATTGAAAAACTCGTTGGTATTAGCACGATTCTTGAGTTGTAATGGTGATGCATTAGGATTTATGCTTAATGAACGAATGTTTAAAATTTGTCTTAAATTTGATTTGGTTTCAAAATATTTATCTGCGAATTCTTCGGCCTGAGACGGTTGACCTGCTAACACTACTAAATTATCAATTTCGTGAAAATCATTCCATGCCTCATCGAGTTTATCAATCCTTGTTTCAATTTGTTCACGGTTAACTGCTTGCGTTTCATCACTAGTGATGTCTTGAATTAGTTTATCAACCCATTTTTTAATAATAATTACGGTGGCCTTGATTGAACCACGTTTTTGAATATTGACTTGAGCGTCCGCCATTTTGAATACAATAGGAAACTTGCATCCAAATTAACTCACGGTGTAATGAATATTAATGATACCGTCAATAGGTAGCGGTATGATTAGCTATTAGTATAATATGCGACTATACGGAGCTGTAGATACATATTTAAGGCTATAACTTTCGCAACAGTACCAGTTTCACATGAAGGTTATACGACTGAAGGTGCACTACACAATACACTGCACACACTTGATTAAAGATCCCGGGTTTCGGCACCAAAAATATGTCTGCTCGTGGTCAAACAACAATTACGTGAACCCGATGGTTAATTAGATTGCCATTACACTACACACGATTACACTATATTTTTTGTTTATTACTTTTAAGCCAAGTGTCCACTATAGAGTTTTTCGGTAGAGCGTAGAGTGTAGAGTGTAGAGTCTCTACAAGCAGTGTGTACACTATAGAGCGTTTCTACGACTCTACCGCTTTTCCGTAGAGTAGCCTTAAAGAAATTTTAAGTAGAGCTCTACCATGCGCTCTACAGACTGTATACACTGTAGAGCTATTTTTCTCTACGATAGAGCGCTCGGCTACTACTATATTTTATTTTCGATTAATAATATTTTATTTTCAGTTTTTCGTTCGTCAAAATCAAAAAAAAAATCAAATTAAAATGAGTTTTTGCCAACAACAAGCTGTTAGTGCCGTTATTTTTACTTGAAAAGAAAACAAGAAAAACAGAAAGTGTTAAGAGCTCGAGTGGATCACGAAAAGGAGGCAAAATGCCGGATTTTATCGTGGACCAAGGAATGCAATTAAGAAAAACGTTACAAACGCCTATGATAATTGTCTACGTATGTCATATAGTAATTTCAATATGTTACTGCAACTGATTATTCCGATCATTCAAAAGAAAGAATGCAGTTACGAAAATCTTCAGACAACATATTGCTTTACCAAACTAATCGAATGAGATCGAAAAGAAACTTGTACTAAGTATTTCCTTCGAATGTCAAGTGCTCAAGTGAAATTAGTAATACAAGAATATTCAGGAATTTTGAATTGAATTACTAACAGTACCTTGACCTGCAAGAATATATGATCTAACTGCAAAAAAGAAATTTCGATTCGTAGGCGATTTCTTATCTCAATACCAGCTGGTCAGAGATGACCAGCTAAAACCTAATTTAAGAGAACTGCTAAAAACCATTGTTTGACAACATATAAAGACAAAAGCCTGTGCCTTTTATCAGTAGTTGTAAGGAGCCCTAAGACAGAAATGTATACTTGAAAGTAATAGTTTTGAGCGGAACCCAGCTATTAAAGCCTGAAATCCAACTAGGATATGGTGTATCCTAATCAGACTAGGATTTCGTGGTCGGAGTCTTTTTTGATAAAAAAAACTATGGCCTAAATTTCACCCGTAATTTACCATAATTTCAAGATTAAAACTTTTAGTGAATCCCTTTTTAAAATCTTCCTCCTTTAAAATATATTCCAGCCGGAGAATAATAGGTATATAGGTATAAGGTATAGGTGTGTTTTAGAAAAATTCAATTGGTGACCAATCACACTATTTTAAACATTTCAACAGTATTTAAAGGGAATGACCTTCGAAATGCAAATAGAAATGTCATTAAATATTTAATTGTCAATGCACACATGCGTTCGAAAGAAATGACCAATTCAATTTAAAAATTACGTGGACCTATACATTTACTTTCTCTACTTGAGAGCAAAAAACATTATCAAACATGCTAGATAGATAGAGTGTAGAGCTAAGGTAGAGCTCTACAAAACCTACGTGAACTCTCACGTAGAGTGCGTTAAAAGCTCTACTGTAGTGCTCTACAGGGTGTTTACACTACTCTACAAGAGAGTTTTCTCGAGCTCTACGTAAAAAAACTTTATAGTGGATACGCAGCTTTAGAAGAAAAAATAAAAAGGTTACATTAAAAAACAAAATGCAAATAGAAAAAAGCAAACCGAGCTACGTCAATATCTTACAAAGGTTTCTGAACTGGATTCCTTAGTACCGTACATCGTAGATGCACCATGGTACGTCAGAAATAGTGACCTTGATTTAGATCACGATTCAATTGAAATCTAAAAAAAACGCTATGATACACAAAGAAAGACTTCAGCAATATGTGAATCTCGAGGCAATTCAGCTGTTAGCCAACACCAATACCGTACGCAGACTAAAAAGAACCAAACCCTTTGACCTGGTTAAATTGTTAGGAGCAATCGCGAGTTGCTGATTTAAATCCACAATAACGATGTTGCTCATTAGTCCAAGAAATATTAATTTTTAAAATAAAATAAATAAATTCAATTTATTTAAAATTAAAAAAAATTAAAAAAAAAAAACATTAATGATGATGGACAGTTCGAGGTTGAACATCAAACGCACTCCTGCAGAGTGATACATTCAATTATAGTTGATTGACTTTACCACCTTGCTGGAGGCATTTATTGCATTATAAATAATAATTGCAACTCTCAATTAATTCGGTGTTACCACATAAAAAGTAATTTGGTGAAAGTGTTCAATGTCACCGATCGTATATAGCGATAGTTAAGATATACTTGTTTACCATAGGCCGCGAGTTTTAATTATCTCCATTGACCAAAATTTAATGAATAGAAATTAAATAATTACATGTTGCATCGATGACCGAATTGTGTGTAAACGTCAATTCGCATCAAGTGGTTCAAAAAGTTTCTTGAGACGCGGTATGGGCCGTAAACGTGGTGTATAATTATCATATAGTTTAGTTTATGTTAATTCGGTGTCTTAAATCGAAACCAAATCTAGATTTTCAAACTTACTAAACACACGACATATACTAACTGTATCGATATATTGTAAAGTATTTTTATTCTATGGTTCATAGGGCACAGACGATACACATATCGAGACCCAACATAAGCGTAGCATTACATGGTGTCAAATGTGGGGTAAAGAATGCTGTCATTCAAAATAGTAAATAAAACAACAGTTACAATTATGGGTTATGAAGCTATCAAGAAATTGAATTTTTTGAACACATCGCGATCTAACATGGTCAATGAACTAAAAGTACCAAAAGCGTTATTCAAGGGCCTATAGGATGTCTGAAAAATATTGAGTACGACATTGATTTGGTTAGCAACCCAAAATTTGAAATCAAACCAGCCAGAAGAATTCCGTTGGCCATCATAGACGATGTTAAAAATGGAAAATTAGGAGTCATTAGGAATATGACAGAACCTACTCCTATTGTCAGCCTAATGGTTATTGTTCGTAAAAATAAAAAAATAAGAATCTGTATTGATCCAACAGACCTTAACAGAAACATAAAACGACGTCATTTTGCACAAAATATGCTAAATTTTTCACCAAATTAGATTGCAACAAAGGCTTCTGGCAAATAAAAGTCAGTCAGCGATCAATAAAATACCTAACATTTGCCACTCCATGGGGTCGGCACTATTGCACAAGACTCCCATTTGGATTGTGTTCTGCTCCAGAGAACTTCCAAAAAATGATGTCATCGATATTGAATGGTATAAATAATGCTGAATGTTCGATGTCCTAATATATGCCGATATGGAAGAGAAAATTGACGAAATTACAACGATTGTACTGGAAAAATTGCACTTCGTAGGACTAATACTAAACAACGAAAAGTGCGAGTTCAAACAAACATCGGTCAAATTTTTAGGCCATATTCTAACAGCTGAAGGTATAAAACTTATAAAGTAATCTTATTTGCGCAATAAATAATTTATAAATTCCATCCAATAAAGAGGAACTTCAAAAGAATTTTAGGCATGGTAAATTACCTGCATAAATTCATTCCAAACCTCTAATAGATAACAGATCCGCTTAGAACTTTATTGTCGAAAGATGTTGCGTGGACTTGGGAAGACAATCATGAAAAATCGTTCGAAAAAATCAAAAATCTGCTAAAATCATCACCTGTACTGGCATACTATGACGAAAATGCGGATGTGTCACTTTCAGTATATAGCAGTTCAAAAGCAATTGGAGCAGTTTTAATACAAAATGGTCGACTGGTCGCATATGCCACGAAAACCTTAACGTTTATGGTAAACGACTAATTGTTTTTTGTTTGTATCTGAACCCTGCAATCTTTTTCTGGGGCCGAAGCTCTCCCAACTCTTTCGCGGTTAATTTTTAACGTCTTACCTTACGCCGTCACCAGCCACATCGAGGACGCACGAATACAGGTTCGATTTTAAACGCATCTGCACATATTGCATTGCTCCAGCCAGCCATAGTTGTGTTCATCGTCATCACCGATCGTAATCAGGTGATGAAAAATCCGTTTTGCAGCCCTCCCCCGTTGTGATTCGAACCCGGTACCTCCTTTGTTCCAAACACCGCAGCTTTAACCATTGCGCCAATTGCTCGGTTAAACGACTAATTGTTGAAACGGATCATAAGCCGTTGGAAACAATCTTCAAAAAATCAATTCATAACGCGCCTACTCGACTACAAAGAGTCCTGCTCGATGTTCTACAATACAATCCGTAGGTAGTTTATAAAAATGGTTGCGAATTGTAAATAGCCGATACGTTGACTAGAAATTGCCGTAAGGATTAAGAAAGCTCAAAACATGCTGAAACCGAGGAACGCGAAATTGAAGTCCAGGTCATCCTACCAATAACTGAAAGCTATTGGTAGGATGACCTGAAAATAATAAATTCTGGTTGGCCATCCAACGATGATAAAAATATTCTGTCAGTTAACACTCAAAAATACTGGAATTTTCGAGACGAACTTTCGACCCACAAAGGTCAAATATTCAAAGGACATAAAGTGGTAGTTCCTAAGTTACAAATAACCCGACTGCTACATTGTATTCATAAAGGACATTTAGGTATACTATCCTGTGAAAGTCGAGCTAGAAGTACTCTGTATTGGTACGGTATGAACAACGATATTAAAAACTTCGTGGAGAGATGCGAGGTCAGAAGACACAAAGAAAAATTACAAAGGAACCAGTGATGTCAAAAATGATCCCTAACTATTCGTTTCAGATCGTAGCATCTGATATATTCACGCTTCATGGTAAACATTACATCGTGTTAGCACCTAGCTACTCTGGGTTTTTTGACTTGGAAAAACTAGACCATTCAACTTCACTAGTAGTCATAATGTTTTTGAAGCGCCACTTTTTTGTTCACGGTGTGCCCAAGATCTTAGAATCAGATAATGGGCCACAGTTTTCATCAAATGTTCAATGATTTTGCAAAAGATTGGAAATTTGATCATAGAACATCCAGTCCAACCTTCGCCAAAGCCAAGGGTTTAGCAGAACGCTTTGTTCAAATCGCAAAAAACCTACTCAAGAAATGTTTGATGGACAATACTGATATACACATGGCCCTATTGAATTGCAGAAATACACCGAATTCAACAAACAGTTCGCCAAATCAAAAGTTATTTAGTAGAGTTACTAACAATCCACACTTGATGTTCAACAAAGAAGTACTCAAACCGAAGGAAGTCACAAAGGTAAACCAACTCTTGGAAAATAACCATGCTAATCAAAAATACAACGCCGATAAATGCAAAACAACGGCATAATATTCCAGAAGAAGATATAGTACGGGTTCAAGTTAAACCACGTGCGTGGGTAGGAGCAAAAGTCGTCGAGACATCCAAACATCCAAGATCATTATTAATCAATACCGCAACACAGGACAAATACTGCGTCGAAATCAAGCGCATGTTTCTATAACAAAGGCCGATATTTATCAGAACGGCGTAATAAGAGAAAATACTATTGATATCAACATGGGACTTCGACTTCCAAAGTTGAACAAAGAATGTCTTCAAATCCAACGGAGTTGAACGCGGAAAGCACAATGGCTCGCACAACGACAGATGCTGAACCATTACAACATGATGCAGAGTTTAGTTCCACAAAAGATGATATATCGCTACGAGGTTCACCAATAATTACACGGTATGGTAGGGTGAGCAAACCGGTTAGAAGATTAAATTTGTAAGCGTATAGTCATCTTGAATTAATTTGATTTAAATTTCATTGCTAATATGTATAGATTGTAAGTTTTTAAGTTTGAAAAAAAAAAACAAACGAAAGATGTAACGATATTGTAAGGTATTCTTATCCTATGGTTCATAGGGCATAGACGTTAATAAAGATACACATATCGAAACCCAACATAAGCGTATCATTACACTAAGTGTACGTTTCCACCAAAAAGTTGGTTATATTTTTTTACATCGCACCTCACACGGATAGTATACATTCTCAAAAAAATTGCGTCTCAACCAAAACCAACACTATTGTATATTATACAAGCCATGAAGCTTGGCTAAGTAAAACTTATTATGACTACTATTTGGTGTATATGTTAGTGAATTTGACTACAGTAAAAATCGAAACAAAAAATTATATTTCGCACTGTCCATACTCCTCTAAATTCAAAGTACATAACATTTCTACAAAAAAAACGAAACAAAAATTATATTTTGCACTGTCCATTCTGCTCTAAATTCATAGTATATAGTATAGTATATAATGAAGTAAATAATAATAACAATACTTCTCTCTCTCGTTAAATAATAAATTTGTTTTTTGCTTTGTCATAAAGAGCGCAACATACTGTTGTTCCATCATTCGTATTCATTTTTTATTTACATCAAAGCATATAATAAAAGTATATACAAATTATACTACGTCACAACACTTATACTTAGGTATAGTAGTCACTTTTTGGCATAAGTATCGCAACTTCATGGCTTGTATATACATTTGTGTTGGTTTTGGTCTCAACACAAAATTTATTACCTACACATACAAACAAAAAACAATTGATTTGTAGAAAAACAACCGATTTGTACTAATGAAGAGAACTTTTGCTGTTGTTTTTTTTTTTACATTGGTACTAAAATATAAAATTTCCTTTAGGAAATTTTATGGACAACCCTTCATTTATTTTAAAAATGTCATTATCATGTATTTTTGTTGCGATTAAAATTAAAATTTTTTTTTTTTACTATTGCCAATGGCTTTATTCTTGAATCTTTCTTTATCTGAAACTAACAAGAAGTGTGCAAAACTTAAATCTAAACTATCTAATACTAAGTATTAACCAATGTTAATACTTATACTGGTAGGCAATTAATTAATTTATTTAGAAAATTGAGTTAGCTCCTTACGGATAAATTATGTTTATAGCTGCATTAGATCTAGTGGGTCTGTTCTGCGAAGCCGTCTATACCTTGGCTGCTTTAGTAGTTCCCTTGCTAATTCATTGGGATGAGTTTCCAATTTTGAATGGTACTTCAAACTGTATGTTTTTATCGTCTGATTTACCGTTTTAATCTCTAGATCCCTGTGGATGTTTTCATTTCGAATATACCAAGCAGAATTTGTAATACTACGTAGTATTTTTGATTGCGTACGTTGTAAAAGGTTTATATTTGATGCGCTGGTAGAGCCCCATAGTTGAATTCCATATGTCCAAATGGGGATTAGGATCGCCTTGTATAATAGAACTTTACTGTCTAGTGACCGTTTTGATCTTCTCCCAATCAACCAGTACATTTTTGAGAATTTTAGTTTTATTTGTTTACACTTTGATTCAATATGCTTTCTCCAAGTCAATCTTCTATCAAGATGGAGACCCAAGTATTTGACGTTTGTTTGTTGAGGAATCGTGACATTGTTTAATTTTACAGGGGGGGCATGTTCGTTTATTTAGTGTAAACGTTATGTGTGCCGATTTGCTTTCATTCGTTTTTATGCGCCACTTGTTTTGCCAGTCCTGAATTTTGTATATGTGATCTTGTAGCTCTCTTGATGCTGTTTGTGGATTTTTATGTGAATACATAATAGCAGTGTCATCGGCAAATGTTGATGTAATCACCTTTTCAGTTGTTGGTAGATCAGCTGTGTACAGCAAGTAAAGCACTGGTCCCAGCACGCTTCCTTGTGGAACCCCTGCACTTATCAGATTTAGTTCGGTAATGGCTTCATTTTGTTTAACTTGGAATTTTCTTTCGAACAAGTAATTTTCAAGGATTGCATGAAATTTTTTAGGAAGCAGAGTATTTATTTTGTATATCAGGCCCTCATGCCACACTTTGTCAGAAGCTTGTGCAATATCCAGGAAAACAGCGGAACAGTATTTCTTTTCCTCTAGAGCTAGTTTGACTACGTTTATAACCCTATGCACCTGCTCAACAGTACTATGCTGGTCACGAAATCCAAATTGGTGGTCTGGTAAAATGTGCTTTGCAGATAATATTGGTTTTAATTTTTGTAGTAACATTTTTTCAAAAAGTTTTGAGATTGTAGGAAGAAGACTTATCGGCCTGTATGACGTGACCTGCGTTTCGTCCTTGCCAGGTTTCGGAATCATTATAATTAGTGACGTTTTCCATTTTTTAGGGAAATATTCACATCTCATTATTGCGTGGAAAATATAGGTTAAGAGTTTTATGCATTTATCTGGTAATTCTTTAATCATTTTTCCGGTAATCAAATCATGTCCTGGAGCTTTCTTTGAACTTAGACTTTTTTTAATAGTGGTTTTAACACTTTTCCACTTAAATTTTATAGGATTTAAGATAGAAGCATCCTTTGTATAACCCGGCAGTACACTAATATTGCTTTGAACATTTGGTGTGAATACCTCTTTTAAGTGGTTGGCGAAAACATTAGCCTTTTCAATATCACTTCTGGCCCAGTGACCATCTGGTTGCCTGATTGGTGGATTCGGTAGGGCTGGCCTTTTTATTTTTTTTGCTGCCTTCCATAGTGAGTAATCGGTTTTTTCCATTGCTGAGAGTTCACTCAGATAATTCTGAACTCCTTGATCTGCTTCCTCTACCAAAGCTCTTTTTAGAGCTTTAATAGCTTTATTTAGTTTCCATTTGAGTAGTGGAGACTTTTGGTGTTGCCATTGCCGGCGTATTTTCCGCTTTTGTTGAATTAGCTGCTGAATGTTAGGTGTTGGGCTATTGACTCTTTCAGAGCTAATAACTCTTGGTGTAGCCTTTTTTGCAGCTGTTTCCATTATTTGCGTTAGCTTTTCTGTTGCCAGTTCAATATCTTCTGGTGTAAACAGTGGAATATCCAGTTGGCAGTTCTGCTCAATGACCTTTTTATATATACTCCATTTAGTTAATTTGCTTGTTAGTCGTATAGGTGGATCAATTTTTAAGGCATCGGTACTTAATTTGACTATAATTGGAGAGTGATCAGATGATAGGTCATAGCAATCGTCTACTTGAGCATTGGTGCGGGCGATTCCTTTTGTTACACAGAAGTCTATAAGATCAGGTATTTTCTTTCTATCTGTAGGCCAATAAGTAGGGTTTTGTGAAGATAAATAATCCAGATTTGCCTGGGTAATTGCTTCATAAAGTTGTTTACCTTTAGGTGTAGTCAGTCTCGAACCCCATTGTACATGCTTAGCATTGTAATCACCTCCTGCGACAAACTTTACGCCCAACTGATTAAAATAATCAGTAAATTGCTGTTTTTTAATTGCATGTTTAGGAGGGCAGTAAACGGCCGAAATTACACAATTACCAGACCATTCCTCCAGGCAGATATTAGTTGTTTGAATGTGATCTTTATCGTATTTGTTTAGTTCATAGTGCTTTATTCTTTGTTTGATTAGAATTGCAGTGCCGCATGTGCTTTATTGTCCGGATGTTTGGTGTCATAAACTGAATAGCCATTAATTTTAAAATATGTTTTAGTTGTAAAGTGCGTTTCTGATATCAGCATGATATCAATATTATGATCGTTGAGGAAAGACTGTAATTCAGCTTTGTGTTGTGTAAGACCATTTGCATTCCATACAGCTATTTTTAGGAGAGTCATTTCTGGTTTTTAACAATAATTTGCATTAGAGTGGTCATATTTTGCATCATCATGCTCATTTGTTTTTCCATCATCATCATGAAATTTTGAATTGTTTCAGTCAATTTATTTATGGTTGCGTGGATATTCGATTCTTCGGCATTTAATTGAACTTTTGGTGTTGGTTTGGTGCCCTTTAGAATATTTGCATAGGAGATGCCAGTTTTTGCGAAACTATTTTCAGTGATATGGATTTTATTATTTTGTGCGGTTGTAGATACATCTGCTGTTGGAATAATCAAATTTCTTGAGAACATATTACTTTGGTTGTATTGTGTCTTAAGCACTCGTTGTTCGTATCGCATTTTTGGGGTAGTTTTGCGTTTCAAGTCCAGATAAACTGGACAGCCTCGGTAATTAGCAGTATGATTCTCACCACAATTACCGTTTTACTGATGGATCGTTTTTTGTTTTATTACACTGTTTTTAACTATGAAGTTCGCCACAAATAACACAAACTTCGTTCAGCGTACAGTAAGCTTTAGTGTGGCCGTATTCTGGGCACTTGATGCACTGCACTGGTCCTGTTTTCTTAATGGGTTCCTCTACGGTGATTTTGCGGTGAAGTAAATATTTTAAATTGTATACGCTGTGTCTTCCTTTTACTTTTACCTCATCGGGCTCAAGTTCTATCCGGAACATTGGTTGTGGTACTTTATCACGATTTAGGATATTTGTGATAGTCTTTGCTTGAAACCCTTTTTCGGCGAGAGCAGCATATATATCGCTTACATCTACGCAGCTTTCTATACCTTTTAAAACTATAATCATTCCCTTTTGGCTTTTCAATTGGTAAGTGTAATAATGCTTACCAGCTTGATCAAAATGTTTTATTATTGCTCTGTAGCCATCAATTTCAAATGGTTGTATTTTGATCTCGTTTATATTACCCCTTTTAAGCGGAGCAATATAAAATTTAGCGCCTAGTAAAATACTAATAGTTTTTACGGTTTCATTATTTGAAGCCTCCCTTAGATAAATCGGCGGCGGTTTCTCGTTTTTTATCCGTTCTTCGGTGCCATCGGACGCATCAACCTTAAGGTCAGAAAATCTATTATTTAAAGGCATTTGGGCAGTAGTTTCTTCTAGCCTTGTAGCTTTGGTTTTGCTAACAGATTGCGCAGATCTTGGGCTTCGTTTGCGCTTAGTAACAGTGATATATCTGTCCATTCCGGTTTGCACCGTGTTACTACACTGACCTATATCACCTGAAATAATACTATTTGCTGACGATGAAATAATATTATTTTTATTTCAATTTTATAGAATTTGCTGATGAGTGCATATTGTGTTCGTCACTAAATGTATTATTTGTTGAAAAATAATTTTTTTATTTTATACGGCGGTATAACTAAATTTGACACCGTTGATTCTTTATTTTCTGTTTTTTCTACTTTCTTAGGAGAATGTTGAACTTTACACGTTTTTGGCGCACTTTCCACTACACTACACTCGGTTATATCAGATGTCGATTGTGTTCTTTGGTCATTCAAATAAAAATTTAAATAAAAATTATTTATTTCTTTATAACACTAATAGCCATTTATTTTTTATTAAACTTTAAACATTTTAGATTTGTAACCATTTACAATAAATTTTTATGAAAAAAATCGACGTTAAAATTCAAATATTTAAATTTATAATTCTAATACATAGAATTTCAATACACATACATGAAAAAAATTAAAATATTTCCCTTTGTAAAAAAACAACCGATTTTTTGGTCGAAACCAAGAGTAACCATGAACTATTTTAGAATTTAGTCGTGGTTTGTTGGAGTAAGCGCACTTCATAATTTGTACATTTGTTTACGTCAAAAAAGTGAGTACACACACTTAAAGAATCGGCATTTCTAGATCATATCTAAAGAATTTTATTTTACAAATAGTTTTTAAATATTTACATTTTTAATTTATGCAAACTACATTTATGGCAAACAAACAACGTATAGTATGTGTGTATACTATAAATGAAACATTTTTCACATTACAATCAAGGATAGTTTTTATTGATTTAAGCGTTCGTCTGTATTATTCTGGATGTTTAAATTCCTAAAATAAACCGGACGAACTGTTTTTTAGCAAATATATAGGGCCAGTCGAATTAATTTCGCACTTACGAATATACTTTTATTTGGTTCTCACGCTCTGCTATATTGCATAACTTTTTGTTTTAAATGTATACACAAAAAGGTCCATTACACTTTAAGACGCGCGCTCATTTTATTGTTCGTTAACCGGAGGGGGCCAAACTTTGTACAATGCAACCGCAAATTCTTTTTTGTCTGCTTTTTATACATTTGTTGATCTCTACGATGGTAACTGCGCATGTTCGTTTGAATTTGTATTTCGTGTTTTGTTGATTTCGTAAACGGAATGTAAATAAAATATTTTTTGAATGAAATTCAAGATTTAGATATACGTATAACTTTTACTTTTATGATTCGTCTAGTGATTAATAATAACGTATTAACATAATTGTTTATGTTGCGTAACTAGATTGAGCTAGACACGCGAATTTAGCATAGGTGGATTCGTGGGTCGTTTTGTACTCTATTGTCTTTTAAAAATCAAGAACCGCAATAGTGTTTCCCGCAACAGGATGAGACGCATACTGTGTGAGATTGTCACATTTGGAAAAGTGCAATTTTAATTCAATTTTCTCAATTTAAAGTTGGGTTAAATTCTACTAACCTTTGAATATTTATTGTGTTTACATTTTGAATTGCAGCTGATTGTATTTGTATCGTCACTGCAATCTGCAATACCATCAACGTTATTGGGTAATTGGTTTATGTATGTTGAACTTATATGTATGTTTAACCTGAAGAAGACAAGTCATTTTCTACACCGAGGAGCTATGTTACCGACATTGACCACTGCACCTGCTAAATGGCGGCTTTCCTTAATGGCATTAACCATCTGTCAAACTTACCCATCAGGGTCCATATCTCACACGCATAGTTGACAACAGGTCTGATCAACACCTTGTACAACTTCAGCTTATCGGCATTTGCAAGGTATTTGACTTTTGCAGAGGTCGTAAGGCCTACAAAGTGCGGTTTCCAGCTGCAAGATGCAATTTTACTTCTTCTGACACACAATTATTTGTGTCACCAATACTAAACTTCATTGCGTCTTGGTTTTTAAAATCAGCGATCATGTATTTTGTTTATGACTTATCAAACTGTTGTTAATTGATTGATTGGTTGATTGATTGATTAGAATGAACAGCTAACCGTACATCCTTGTTGCATATATCAAAACCAAAAGAGTGGAAGGAATGTTATTTATGACTCGACCCGGTTACTGACACCTAAGCGATCGATAATTGGTATTATTTTTTTTTTGTGGTGTAGCGAAAGGAAAGGTAAATTAGTAATGACAGAATAGGTCAGGTTTCCCGGTGGCTAATATTTAACTATTATTAGCACAATACAATCACAATTTTACTGAACTACTCTGCATTCTGACGTTTCTTATCACTAACTCCAGTGTGCCACCGTTCAACTGTAATCTATAAAGTTTCCCTAAGAACAATTTATTATTAACTCTATTAAATTTGCTATTGGAGTGCAATAAAATTCCTCCTAACTCGAATCTTCATTACTACCAATCTCACATTGACGTGGATTAAAACTATATCGGAAAGTTATGATGACTCATGTAGGGTTTTGGTTTTTGGCGATTTCAATTTACCATATATTTCATGGATTCCCGATTCATGCTATATGTTACCTAAAACTTTGTCTTCTATGATTGAATCTAAATTCATTGATGCCATGTCATCGTTAGATTTAAAACAAATTAATAATGTGTTTAATCTAAGACATAGGCTATTGGATTAAGTTTTTGTGTTCGGTAATTTTTTTGAATTTAATTATTATTTAGAGTGTTGTGATTCGTTAGTTATGAACGATGAGCATCATAAAACCATTCTCCTAAATTTCAATATAGAACGTAAAGAATTTTTTAAACCTCAAAGGTCAGTTATTTTAAATTATAAAGTCAGTGATTACGTCGGCTTAAACTCATTTTTAGGTGGTATAGATTGAATATCTCTTTTTGATTTTTGTGATTTGGATTGTGCCGTGGAAAGGTTATATGACATTCTGTTTTTACGTTTAAATATGTTCATTCCGGTTCGTACGACTCGTTTTCAGCATAAGGTATTTTGGTTTGACCGAGAGTTAAGGAATGCAAAGAATACAATGAACAGACTCTCAATATAAACGTAGATGTCCGCTTTATTCTCTTTAGTATAATATTGCTTGTCGTAACTCTAACAGTCTCAAGAAATCTGAATTCCGTTTGTATACTGTGGGTGACTGCGCTAGTATGTTTTCAACTTTTTTTAAATCAAACTTTTTACCTTTAACTCCTGTTATCCCACCTGTTTATCCTTTGTATGTCAACAATGAGAGCATTGGTCTACTACAGTTTAATTGTGATGCGATGTTTTATTACCTAAATAAACTAAAGCTCAATTGTTCTCCTGGCCCTGATGGAGTTCCAGCTTTTGTTTTACGTGAGTGTGCTGTATCACTTGCTGTCCCTCTAACTCTGATTTTCAATAGGTCACTACTTATTGGTTATTTTCCTAAATGCTGGAAATCCTCTCACGTTATTCCAATTTTTAAGTGTGGAGACAGATCCAACATTGAGAATTATAGACCAATATCTATTTTACCACCGGTCTCTAAGATTTTTGTATGGTTCGTGACACCATGTTTAACTTGTTAAAGAAACATATTATTCCTGAACAACATGGCTTTTTCCCTGGTCGTTCAACTGCAACTAATCTCGTTGAGTTTGTTAATTTTACAATAAGCTCATTTGAAGATGGTTCACAGGTTGACGTTGTGTTCACTGATCTCAAGAAAGCGTTTGATAGAATTTCTCACCAAATTCTTTTATCTAAGTTGCGTTCGATCGGTGTTTACTCGTGTTTGCTTTTATGGATTAGTTCATACCTTGCTGATCGGCAGCAGGTTGTAAAATTAGGTGAAACTGTTTCTAGCTCGTATTCCATCCGGTATTCCATCCGGTGTCCCTCAAGGTAGTCGTCTTGCACCATTATTATTTTTAGTTTTCATCAATGACGTTAAGCAGTGTTTAATGCATTGTCGTTGTTTGTTGTATGCTGATGACATGAAGATATTTCGCAATATTAAATGCATCAATAATTGTGATTTGTTACAGAGTGACTTATTTCGCTTTTATAAGTAGTGCGAGGATAATCTTTTGGAACTGAACTTTAGGTGTAATCTTAGATGATAAGTTGAATTTTAATCAACATTTAGAGAGGATTATTTGTAAAGTGAATTCTTTGCTTGGTTTTATGTTTAGAACTTGTAAGACATTTAAAAATGTTAAAGCTATTAAAGCTATATATTTTACATTAGTGAGATCTCAGTTGGAATATTTGTCGTTAACCTATAGTCACAGTATAATGTTCACTCTGAAAGGATTGAACGGGTCCAAAGAAAATTTACGAGATACCTTTGTCGTTGATTTTTGAATACGTCCGAATATTTATCTTACAACGAACGTTGTAAGCTTCTCCAGATTCAACAACTACATGTTAGACGTTCAGTATGCTTTGCTTGTTTCGTTTTTGACCTACTGTTTGGCCAGATTGATTCTTCTAATCTTTTGTCTAAATTAAATATTACTGCTAATAATTTAAATGTTCGTAATCGCACTTTTATTCAAACTGAATTTCATAAAACTAATTACGGTTGTCACAATCCTCTTGATATTGCAATTTTGAATTTTAATAAGTTTTACTCCGAATTTGTTTTTAATAATAAGAATGAATTTAAATGACGTATCGCTGCATTTTTAAATTGTAATAGTTAATTTTACTATGTGTTATTGTTATTTTTATGGTTTTTTTCAGTTTATTGATTTTAAACACAAAAAAGGCACTTTTATATTTTATTTTTATTTTTAGTTTTGTTTTTGTTTTTTATTTTTTATTTTTATGTTTTATTTTAATTAAATACTATATTGTATCTGTTTTTATTTATTATTGAATTCATATGTATATTTATTTATTTTTATTTTTTATTTTTTAAATCTGTTGTATTACTTATTTGTAGTTTTTTCTTATTTTTCTCTAGTATGTTCTGTTTATAACTAAATTATATTGAACTGTAACTATCAAATAAATAAAATAAATAAATAAACAAAATCTATAAATTAACTAATTTCTCCAAGCCGTAGGCTGTTACAGATGCCATTAGTTTTCAACTGTAAATTACAAATCTGTTATTTCATCTTCATGCTGCTAAAATTTATTAAGTCAACAAAACTTTAAAATTAGATTTTAAAAAAAATGGATTAAACATTACAAATCAATTGAATTAACCGTTTATGACCAATTCCAGCTGTTGCATCTTATCCCGAATGGCAATAAACCTTAGAATAGTGCAGCCCTTTGAATTTACATGAACTGTGCTCAATGCTGAATTATTGAACTGTTGAGACTGTGCATCCTCGATCATTGAAGTAGCTCAAATCTTTGTATCTTGAATTGTTATTTTTGGTTTTGCGTACATCAGTGAGTGTATACATTTACAAATTATTCACAAATTTGCTAGTCGCATACGTAAACGAAGCTTACTTATACGATTATCAACTGCTTCGAAACAAACGCGTAGTTTGTCAAGGTCATCTTCACTTCGGAAATTAATTTTGTTGGTCCGCAAGAGAATTTGAAGGACCCTTGGTTAATATACCTATTGGTTAATAAATTATAAATTGATAGCAGGCAGTTGACGGCACATTTAATTCTACATTTAATTGATTCACACCATTGTAGATACGGTATTTAAGGTGTAAAGGAAATCATAGGTAAGCTGATTTCCAACTCGTGCCGGTGAAATTTTAAAGTACCCGTTATGTTACGTGGAGCACGTGTTGTATTTATGTGAAACATTAATAGAAATGAGCATCACCAATAGAAAGGTATTTATCAAGTTATTTGGTTTGGAATTGTACTTGTCCATTTCACATATATGATCAACCTGGAAGCTACCAACACCGCTCGTATTATGGTCAAAATATTGTTCCAATTGTAAACGTGGAAGTGACAGTTGTTTAAATAGGCCAACCTATAGTTCATGACAACTTTTAAAGGAACAAAATTGACGTGATTATATTTAATTGATCTCGCATAAACCACCGCTAAATAAACTTTAAGACAAGACACATCTAAATATCTATAAAATTGAACTATATTCTTAGATTGGATTTGAAACAATCGCGCAATACCTTTATATCGTTAAGACATTGTAATTCTGTTCTTGCAGTGCACCAATTTTGTTGGTCTAATGTTGGTTTTGTTGAGTCTAATGTGTTTTGACATATCCGCTTCTCGATCGTCAGTATATCGCTTTGGATGATTATTTTATGATATCTCTGGGTATCTGATGCTACAATCTGATGGTTATATATGTCGAATAGATTAGCCCATATGTAATCATTTCTAGTCTAAAATACCGCAATTCAATTCTTGAATTTCGACGTCACACAATTATCTGGTAGTTTTGATATTTAGGATGAACCGATATATATTTTCAATATCAGGTGTGGTATGGCTGATAAAAAATTTCGTTTCGTGGCCAAGATTCTCATATTCCACCTATAAATTGTATTTGCATCTCACATCTGTACGTCTGTCTGGAACTTACGTTCCATCACAATTATTTAAAATGTTGCTGCCTTTAACTACGGTCTAAACATTCATGATTATCGTTTGAAAGGTAGTTTTACTATATTTATCGACCGTTAATAAACCGCCGGGTTCAACCTGTGCGATCATCCTGCTAGTGATTACTTCTGATTGTGTCTTTAGCTATATGTACAACAGTATAAATGTATTTTATTTAAGAATTCCAGTTGCGTCACCATATCGTTAAAGGTGTTTACTGCATGTCACTAATAAATAAGTTACCTAATTGAAAAATATTGGCAACTCATCATGACGTCGATGTTTGGCGTCAGCTTGCCAAAAAGGTCGTTTAAATACGTTTAACTGGGGAAACATGAAGCTAAAATTCTAACATATTTATAGCTTGAATAGTCGATAAGAAGGATATTGAAAATATCTTAAGGAAATTTTTCGAATCAGAGGATTGAATGACATATCAAAACCGCAGTCGAGTGAAGAAGAAAAAGCAGAGAAGAATCGAAATCAAACAACAGATTGCCATTCAAAACACTTAGTCCAGTACTTGGTCAGTCAATATCGATGGCAGTCCAAAGACTTAAATTAGTTAAATGTTGAATGGCATGATATGTACAGTATAAATTGCTGTATTCTGATTTCAAAAAGGATTATCTAAAGCTTGATCATATAAAACCTAAACAAAATGAGATCTACTTTCCTAGTCATCGACGGTGTTAACCTCTTGGGTGGCTGGCATCATCAAGCACTTTTCGGGGCTCAAGAATTACAACACCAAAAGGAAAAGAGCTGTTTAAGGCAGCCAAAACATGTAAATGCGACTTTCATTATGGTGAAGCACTTTCATACTGGCCAATCTTCCAGTGCCATCAAGGAAAGCTATGTACATTGAAGAGAAAGTTGGAAAGATAATAGCAAATAAACAACAAGCAGAGCACCCGACTCGGACATCTAAACAACATCTGAGATACAGATTACGCACTTTAAGTAAGAAGAGTTATGGCTAAAGCTGAATACTCAATTCTAAAGAGATTTGCAACAGGAGTACATGGTTATGCTCGTGGGAACCATTCAAAGATTTCAGTCTGTACTAAAAATACGAACGTTAAGATAATTCAAACGTTTCAAAATAAAGTAATTTGTGGAACATTCGAGATGTACGACTTACGTCGTGACTTAAAGATGGAAGATCTGGAAGACACTTAAATAAAGTTTATGCTGCCAAACATGATTTACGCCTTCGACAACATGAGAATACCGCGGTATAAGAATACCACGAGAATACCGCGTACCGAGTTTGCAAACCGATTCAACTCAACTAATATTTTCAACTAAAATTTTTTTCAACTGTAACATATAAACTGCTACCTATCAATTGGACGTCATAAATTTTCTAAATTTTTGTATTTTTTTAAAGATCAACAACACAAGTATATATTCACATTATGCAATTATGTATGTTATTAATCGGTGATCATGGTCAACAGTGAATGTTACTAAAATCGTATATGTTATTTAATTCTGAGCTTAAAAAAAAAAAAAGAATTTTGCGTAATAGATCTCGTCGCAATTTAAACATAATTTTAATAAATAAAATCATTCGCCACGACACGCCAATTTAACGAAAGCGAGTTTAAAAAATTTGCGATCAAAAAAAAATCAAGCAAAACTTTTAAAAACATTTTTGAGACACGGTTGTATTCAAATCAACAAGGTCTTTGAAATTATTAATTATAAAATGTTTAAAAGTAACTGCGCTTACGCAAATGGCAGATTTATTTGCATTGTAAAGTAGTTTTTTGGAAATTTTTTCATCTATATGATTTTGTTTTTTTCATGCTTACACTGATCTTCGTTTTAAAGGTAGTTTGAAATGCAGAAAACGACCATAATTGGTCACACGAATTGCGTACTGTTACGTACTGTTGTGGCCATGTCTTAGATTACAAATTAGAGAAGAAGACAATAAAGATAATAATAATTCTTTAATGTAATAAAACCAAACTACTAGAAAGATAAGAAAATATATTAACTGATAAAGATATCATTACCTGTTACAACAACAACATCAATGGAATAAATTTGTAACATGCATAACAACGAAACTCATATTCATTTACATCCGTTAAATGCATATACAGTTTTATTCATGTTCATGTACATCCGTTAAATACTGATGACATATGGAGATATCGGTGACATATGGACATATCCGTTAAATACTGATGACATATGGACATATGGACGGATCGGGTTCCATGAACTCTAAGTTAGTGGATCAAAAAGCCAGTCTAACTGTTACCCATAAGATCATGTATCTGAAAACAAATTTGGAGGGAGCAGCAAGCAAAATCATCCACCATTTGCAGCCAATAGGAGACAACTATGAAAGCGCAATGGAAATACTAGCTAATAAATACCAGAACAAAAGGTTACTAGTAACCAACCACATAAACGCTATTTTTGCCCTCCACAATATTCAACAAGATGCAGCATCTGCAATTAGAATATTGCATGACACCGTCAGGGAAAACCTACATGCAATAAAGAATTTAGGAGTCGACATCGTGACCTGGGGTGCTTGGTTAGTGCCATTTTTAATGAAAAAATTAGATAATGAAACTATGAAATCATATGAGATGTCATTACATAATCCAAAGGAGCTTCAAACCACCAACGAACTTCTCAAGTTTGTGAAACAACGATATCAAGTACTAGAAAACTTGCGGCTACCAAAACCAAAACCTGCAAACGATAGCCACCGCCATAAACAACAAGCGTTCAGTGCAACAATAATAAAAAATCAACCATGTATCTTGTGTTCGGGAAATTATAAATTAGAATTGTCCAACAAGTTTAACAAAATGGGTCACATAGAACGAATGCAGCTTATCAATTTGCATGATCTATGCAGAAGGTGCCTAGCCACTGGACACAATTTCCAACAATGTTATAGTCAATTAAGATGTAAAGAATGCCAGGGCAAGCACAACAATCTACTTCATACAAAGCAGCCTACAACTACAACTTCAAGAAGCATTTCAGCCAACAGTGTGATAAAAACGCATGAGACAACACTTTTAGCAACCGCCCTTGTCAAAACAAATAGGTTTGATGGACGGGAAGAGCTCTTAAGAGTGCTCGACACCGGTTCACAAACGTCATTCATAACAACAGGAGGCAAACAACGTTTAAATCTAGTTGGTCGTAAAATCAGTGCAAAGGTCTATGGAATAGGCGGCCAAATTGCTGGCAAAATCAATTGTATTGTAAATATCAACCTACAACCAAGATATCCATCAACATTTTCAATAGAAATTGAAGCTCTTGTACTAGCCAAAATAAGCAAAAACCTTCCAGAAACACCATTTAAATCTGAAAAATGGAAACATTTAAACGAGCTCCTGCTGGCCGATCCGAATTACAACATACCCGCACCTATTGATATACTTCTGGGTGCAGACTACTACTCGCAGATCATGAAGCCACAGTGCATAAAAGGGAGTAAATTCGAACCAGCCGCACAGCTCACGGAATTCGGATGGGTCATTTTAGGTAGGATATCTACGCCCAACAGAATAACAGAGCTACAATATAACTCACATGTCTCATCAACCGAGATAGATGAACAACTAAAAAAAAATTGGGAATTAGAAGAAATGCATCCTCCACGCACTCTCACAAAACCGAAGCAGGAGTGTGAGGAATTCTTTCGTGAAACACACCGGCGACTGAAGGATGGGCGCTACGAGTTACGTATCCCATTCCAGAAAAATCCAGCTACGCATTTGGGAGATTCTAAACGTATGGCAATAGCGAGGTTCCTTCAAGTCGAAAGAAGGTTGTCAAGAGAACCAAACCTCAGAAAAAGTTATATAGAATTTATGCGTGAATATGAACAACTTAATCACATGGAGATACTAAAAGATCAGGAAAGATCAACTGTAGCATATTATCTTCCACATCACGCAGTGATGAAATCAGACAGCACGACTACCAAACTAAGAGCCGTGTTCGATGGGTCAGCAAAACAACATCCGGTGCATCATTAAATGACTTAATGTTGAATGGTCCAACGTTACAACAGGATTTAGTGTCAATTCTTATGTGATGGAGGAAACATAAATTCGTTATCAAGGCTGACATCGAAAAGATGTTCCGCCAGATCATAATTAATAAAGAAGATCAAAATTATCAACGGCTGCTGTGGAGAGTATCACCGAAAGATGAAATCAAAACATTTAAACTAAAAACAGTAACATATGGGACCACATCAGCAACATATCTAGCCACTAAAGTCTTATGTCTCATCTTATGAGATTTCTATGTAGATGATCTGCTTTCAAGAGCGGATACATTAAAAGAAGCATCAGAAGCCTAATCACAACTCATACAACTGCTAAAGGCAGGAGGTTTTAATCTAAGAAAATGGGCAAATAACAACCTGGAATTGATAACACATCTACCTACAAGCGCTCGAGAAGATGGGCTATGCTCAATAAACATCGATGAAACAATTAAGACGCTCGGTATAACTTGGAATCTTCCACTGTCGAACGATTTAGAGGATTTTGATGCTTTGACACCTGGATATTTCTTAATCGGGAGGCCACTGATATCACCCCCTGACTCAGAAAAAACCAACATAAATCCAAAACAGAGGTGGACCTTGCTTTCAAAAATGACTCAAGGATTTTGGAAAATATGGTCCAAAGAATACTTAAACAGTCTACAGCAAAGGTACAAATGGAAAGAACCAAAAGAAAACTACAGAATTGGTCAACTAGTTCTAGTAAAGGATGAACACCTCCAACCTACAAAATGGACAATGGGAAGGATAACAGACACACATCCAGGGTCAGATGGTCTAACTAGAGTGGTATCAATTAAAGGTCCAAAAATCACCACCTTCAAGAGACCAATTACAAAGATAAGTCCCTTTCCAACTGAGGATAATCAAGAACCAACAACCAAATCATATGAGGATGGTAAAACAAATAAGAACAAAGTAGAACAACTTAAAGTCTGCAGGTCTCGAGTTGCCACACATACACGCACTAATATAATCTATGCACCACTGCTCATATTACTAATTACGTTCAGTTTTTGCAATTCGAGCACACTACCATACAATATTACAACGTTCGAAAATCAACCAAGGATCTATTTCGAATCCATTGGAGAGCTCAAACTCACAAACAATGACTGGAACATAATAGTGTATTATATTCTAACCAACTATTATGCAGAACTGGTGGCCTATAAGGGCTCCATAGACAGACTAGCCAAATATTGTTCACATCCTATCGACAACATCACAAATTCGAACATAACTAAAAGATCAAGAGAAAATACATGTGGACTGTTAGAACCATCGCTCGAGCAATCCCTACAAGAAATGGAGCACAAGGATGAATTGCTTCACCACCATAAGTTGGTGAGTTTTGGAAGAAGCAAACGGGGACTTTTTAACTTAGGCGGGAACATAGCCAATGAGGTATTTGGCGTGCTAGATAACAGGGCCGCGGTGCGTTATGAGAAGGAAAGAGAAAAACTCAAGCTGAAAAACAACCATTTTACGGCGTTATTAAAGAATCAAACATCAATCATCGAAAAAAGCAACTTTCTAGCTCTATCAATACATACAATCTTACGCATGATTGCATTCAAGGAAATTCAAGATACATTGATAGAGGCAGTATTGGATACGCACAATAGAGTCATTACAACGAGACTTTTGACGACCCAACAGCTTAAAATGGAAATTGATCTCATGACCAGAAATCTACCACCTGAGCTTATGTTTCCCAATATCGACGATACTGACGACATATTGGCACTATACCAGATCATGACAGCCAAGACAAGGCTGCAAGGAAAATACTTGATGTTTGAAGTGAAGCTGCCATTAGTATATAAGGAAATATACCAAATATATAAGCCCATATCGTTGCCTACCCCCAACATTCCATCTATATTTATACGGCCACAAATGGAACTTCTTGTGACAGATTTGCATCGGCACACTTACTCTTCAATGACAACTTCTGAATGGCAAAACTGTATCAGCACCAACGACTTTAGCATATGCAAATTAACCCAGGTTATCCATCAGAATCAAGAAGATGAGGTTTTATAAGAACTGCTCCTACTACGACCAGAAGGAGTGAACAACAAATGCGAGGTGGTCGAAAGAAAGATGACCAACATGCCCGACACATGGATTCAACTAAGAGATTACAGATGGCTTTATTCAGTACCAACTGAGCGTACAGTCAGTATCGTTTGTCAACAAGAGCCATTTTCTACAAGGATCTCAAGAAGTGGAATACTAAGCTAAGGCTCTGGTTGTACACTGAAGGGAAGAACCATAAGCATACTAGCGAAGCAATCGTATAATCACAAGGTATACGCCTCAATATTACCAACAGTAAATCTCTCAACAGAAATGGCCAAGCAACCTCAAGATTACTCGGATCACTTTCAAGAGTTGTCAAAAGGACAAGGAATCGATGAACTACAGCAAAGAATAAAAGAAGTAAAAATCAGTACAGAAGAAACCTTATCTCACCACCACGTGCACCACTATGCAATCACGTATGGGCTCGTTGCGCTTGCACTCATAGGCATAGTCTTTGTGGTAATCAAAAGAAGAATTGATAAAAACAAAAATAAACCAGTTAGAGTTATTCCTCTAGAAGCGCTGGTATAAAGTACGATAATTTTCACATCTTGGCCGGGGAGACCGTTACAACAACAACATCAATGGAATAAATTTGTAACAAGCATAACAACGAAACTCATATTCATTTACATCCGTTAAATGCATATACAGTTTTATTCATGTTCATGTACATCCGTTAAATACTGATGACATATGGACATATCGGTTTACATTTATTTGTATTTTTTTTGTTATATAAAGAAAATGAATATTTTAATAAATGTTAGTTATTACACAAAAGTCAACGTGTTTCTGTCAAGCCCTGACCAACAGCAAGTGAGAAACATTCTACAATCAAATTCATGTTTTGGCCAGTTAACACGGTCAAACATTACCTAGTCTCCACCTATACACCTGGAGGGAATAAGGGAAACCTAAAAAACCATATGCAATTTATTCAACAACAACAAATTTTTACTCCAAGTGGTATTCCAGTCAATCGGTTAGAAAACACATCCTCTTCGGAGTCGGGGCCTATAAATCCTGAGCCAAACATTTTATGAAAAAAGTGAAGCCAGTGGAATTTAATGTTGCAAGCAACTGCAACAAGAGAAAGAATTGTTAACCAAAAAAAAAATATGGATCTCTGGGAAAAATCTCTGCAAAGCTGAGAAGCCACCACCCACAAATAAATTTTGTGGGAGTAACCAGTTACCCAGTTATTCAGTCACTGGAATCAGACAGTTATAGACATTTATCAATGAAGTTGAATGCTGAAAAGTATCAATGTTGATTTTACTCAACATGTTGCCAACAGTTGGTGGGCCTGAAAGCACCCATTGTGTATAATATTATCCGCATCCGCACTCGTTCAAAATACTTATATCCGCATCCGCAAAAACCGAAATTTAGTTTTGTAATGACAATTAATTGTTATTTATGCGTTTCGTTCACATGACCAGGACTAATTGAACTTCTCTTGTCTATTTATATATTCCCCGAAGTGGAAACAATGCGTTCCCGAAGTCGAAAAACTTAGTGTAGGAATTGCATTAATTTGCTGTGCTACTAAAAATTAATTTGGATATTAACGTTTTTGATCTTTTTGATTGATTGATTGATTTTGAATGTACTGCCAAGCATTAAGCAGGATATCCTGGAAAGCGCCGGGCCCACAGTACACCCGTAAGGCTACCGTAAGCGCCAACATCTACAGCTGTACCTAAGAGAACCACACTGGCCTTTGTAGTTAAAATATAGCGATCCGCTCTTTTGTGGGCATCGAATATTAATACGCTTGCCGTCTATAGAACCCAAGCAATTCGGCATACTAGTTTAAGTTTCAAAATCATGAGCAATTTTAAACCACTCAGCATTGTTTGGCTTTGACACATATACGCCATTAAGGTCCCACAACGCGACACATGTATCTAATATAATCTCGCGCATAGTAGATGCACTTAACTTGAAACTCCATGCCAGCATCTGAATAGAGCAACCATGAGCAAGATACCTAAAAGAAAATCAATGTCGTGTACATATTACTTTACATATATGATTTATTATGAAAAAAACTGTTATATTTTCGTACATCAGTGTTTTTTTTTTTTTTTTTATTAAAACGGCTGGAACCCTCAAGGATTCCGCACTCAATGCCACAACGGGCCAATGGTGCAAACCTAGGATTCTATTAAATTTCACAAAGGCGAGTAGCTGCCTTAGCAAACTGAATCAGCTTGAACCAAGGCAGGGAAGACACTTGATCTAACCGAATAGACCTAGAGTTGAAGACCTGAAGCCTAACTCCTTCAAAGGCCGGACAACTACAGACAAAGTGAATGCAATCATCAACCTCTTCGAGACAGTCCTCACATACACCATCCTGAGCTACACCCATGCGATGAAGAAGATCTTTGAATCGGCCATGACCTGTAAGAATCCCAACCAGAATCCTCAACTGATCTTTCCTTAAAGACAAGGCAAACTTAGTCGACCTCAAATTGGGTTCACTAATAAATTGTTTCTCCCAGCAGCAGCCAGACGAAACACGCCAATTTTGTTTTGCAACAGACATAATGAATTTCTTAATAGCTTGCTTACCCAAACTAAAAGAAAGGGGAGTAGCTGGTTCAGTGCCGAAAATTTCCAAACAAGAACCAACTTTAGCTAAGGAGTCCGCGAACTCATTGTCCTCGATGCCACAATGAGCCGGGACCCACATTAGTGAGACTTTATTTAATACGCAAAGACGATTAATGTAAAGTTTACAATCCTTGACTAGTTTGGAAACAGTCAAAGGGTTTATTATTGAATCGAGCACAGCTTTACTATCAGTACACATTATGATGTTTTCCTCAGCAAAGCTATACTTTAAAGCAGCAAACACACAATGCGAGAGCGCAATCAGTTCCGCCTGAAATGCTGTACAGTACGAACCCAGACAACCAGACGAACTCTGAACCAACGCGGGACAGTATGTTCCAAACCCTGCAGAAAGTTCAGAGCGCGATCCATCCGAGAAGAATACTATTGATTCAGACAATCGTTTTTGAAAGACCTGCGAAGCCCACAGATCTTTAGACGGATATTCTACCGAGAATGAATTGGAAAAGTCAAACTCAGGTAGCAGTCTGTCATTAACCATATCAATTTCTGGTATAAGTGAATTATACCGAGAAATAATGAGCCTATGACCCAAAATGGATCCGAAACTATTCCAAACCCCTAAGCACCTCAAACGGAACTCCGCAGAACACGCCGACTCAAGTATGAAAGAGTGCAACTGAGGCAAAGAAAGGATAGCTTCCATAGCAATAAGTGGTGTGGAGGACATAGCACCGGTCATAGCCCGACAAGCAGTGCCCTGTAAGCCACAAAGCTTCGCTATGGATGATTTCAGATTAATCACTGGCCACCAAACGACCGATGCATAAGAGAGCATTGGCAAGACCATAGATTTGTATATAAGAGCTAACGTTTTAGGAGTCAGTCCCCAAGATTTACCAAAAGCTCTTCTGCATTGCCAAAAAATGGCAGTAGCTTTTGACAGCTTACTATCAAGATGCTTCTTCCAGGAAAGTTTACTATCAAGGAAAACACCAAGATGCTTGACATAATCCGATCTAGTAGTAACTTTGCCAAAAAGAGATGGAACAGAGAAGTCACCAATATGCCTGCGCTTGGTGAAAACAACTAAGTCCGTTTTTAGAGGGTTAACATGTAAGCCCTTATCAAGACACCAGGCTTCAACAATTAACAAAGCATGCTGCGTTAGATCTGATAGGACATTCAAGTGCTTACCCGAAACTGTCAGAACAAGATCATCAGCATAACTCTGCACGACAAAGCCCGAGTGTTGCAGTATAACAAGTAACTCATCGATTACCAAGAGCCACAAGAGAGGTGGCAGTACACCACCTTGTGGACAACCTTTGGCAACTTTGACGGAAACTGACTGATCATCCAGCTTTATCTCAACAGTTCGAGATTTAAACATAGATTCAATCCAACATATAATGTCTTGATCGACACCAAAATTTTCGCATGCCTTCGTAATCGTTGAAAACAACGTACTGTCAAAAGCACCAGCAATATCCAAGAAAGTACCCACTAGAAACTCTTTATAATCTAGTGATCTTTCAATCCTAGTCACAAGTTCATGTAGGGCCGTTTCACATGACTTCCCGACTCTGTAAGCATGCTGCATGTTACTGAGTGGTTTAATAGATAGACAACCATCCCTGATAAATCTATCAATGATTCTTTCCAAAACTTTTAAAAAAGTCGAGGATAAGCTGATCGGACGAAAAGCCTTCGGATCCGTGTAATCGGACTTACCAGCTTTAGGAATAAACACAACATGACTCCTGCTCCAAGATTGCGGAATGTACGCGAACGCAACTGATGCTTGGAACAGCATGGTTAGATGATCCTGAATAAGTGGAAAGCCCTGCTGTAATTCAGCTGGAAAAATTCCATCAGGTCCGCCTGTTTTAAAAGAATCAAAAGAGAAAATGCTCCAACGAAGGATATCAGAATTGATAATCCTTCGAGCAAGGTCCCAATTCGGATTATCAACAATTGTATTTGAGGGTACGACAGCAACATAATCAGAGTTGATTATGTCACAGTCGGGAAAATGAACAGAAAGAAGGAGTTCCCCAACTTCCCTGTACGACGAGGTTAGTTCGCCATCAGGACGCCTAAGGACACCAGGTCGACACACCTCGTTTTTAGCCAAAGCTTTATTAAGTCTGGCTACACCAGACAGACTATTTATTTCCTCGCAGAATTTTATCCACGAAGCTCTGTGGGCGGATCTTAGACTTTTTTTTATAGTTCTTTTGTGCCACTAGAAAGTTGACCCAATCAGCCGCATGATTAGATCGTTTGGCTGTATTCTTCAGTTTTCTAGCGATTTTCCTTAATTTTTTCAGATCAGAACACCAAAAAGGTTTATTCCGACCCTTACGATTAGAAACAAGTGGGCACGATTTTTCAAAAGCGCTATTGATTGCATTGGTTAGCGAGGAGGCTAACAAATCAATGTCTAAAGCTGAGCTAATTAGCCCAGATTCAGGTAGTAATGGAACAATCTCACGCGAGTATAACTCCCAGTTAGTCAATTTCCTATTACGATACGGTTTTAACTGTGGTCTTTTCAGATTAATACTAAAAGAGATACACCTATGATCAGAAGTGAGGATATCATCAGTCACCCTCCAACCGAGAATTAAATCAATGATAGACATAGAACACAAACTAATATCGATTACCTCATTTCTCATGGAGTTGACAAAAGTTGGTTCACAGCCTCTATTGAGAATTTCCAACTCGGACGAGCTTAGATAGTTAAACAGAGAAGCGCCTCTATTATTAATGTCTGTACTACCCCACAACGAATGATGAGCATTCGCATCACACCCCAATATTAGAGGAAAATTTTTCTTCTTGCTCCATAGAACAAGGTTAATAAATTCCACTGACGGTGGTGGTGAGACAGAATCATACGGCAAATAGACTGAAGCTAACACCAGATTTGTGCATGGATTAGTAGAGTCAAGAGTAATGAGTACTGCCACAAGATCGTCTGAGCAGCACTCAGGAATAAGAGAAGCATTTATATTATTAGAAATAAAAATGCAAGCTCTAGTTTTAACGTCAGAATTTTTGAAGAAAATTCTACCATTAGAAGTATTCAACCCAGAAACAGCTCCATCAAGAAGATACGGTTCCTGGATTAGACAAAAATCTGTATGCGATACAGTAAGCAGCTTTCTAAATTCATAGGAAGCGGACTTACTGTGGTGCAAGTTAATTTGTTTTAATTCAAGCATGGAAGACATAGAGGAAACCATGAGAAAAGAGAAGAAAAAAAGTAAAATTTACGGCCCAGAGATGACCCTAAAAGAGATCAGCTCTAAAACGTACTGCAACATAAGGTCAGAACCCAGAATGTGGTCAAAAGATTTCCGGTCCACCCGAAAAACAATTGATTGGCGATTAACCTCACGCTTGCTCCGGACCACCTTCCATCCTCCGACATCAACAGACGGATTCATCAACCCGATGTTGGTAGTTACTACAGCAGGTTCCTCAGGTTGCCCTGGGACCCACGTCTGTAGTAGTAATGGTTTTGGAGGGTTGCCAACTGTTAGCTGACAACCACTCCAAATATCTTTGATTTTGGCGACCTCCTCACCAAACCAAACAAACGTTTCTTCATTGCTACACTTGCAGACGAAAACCGAATCAACCAGGTAGCAACAAAGCATACGAGGTATAAAGCATTTATTTTTCACTGCATCTAGGACACGCCGGCTAACCTCCGCACGGAAGAGTCCAAGCTTGGCCTCGTCCAATATGCAGTCGGGGTTCAAACTACGCACACTGATTTTTTTCACTGTAGATGCAGCAACTGTTTGTGCCAATGTTTTAGGTTTTTTAGCCGCTAACTCCGGGGTATTGCCGGTGATATCTCGGGTTCTTTTCGGTGTGCTTACAACACTACCGGAAGGCACTTCCGAGATAGAGCCAAGCTTAAGCCCCAGAAGTTTACGTTGCAAGCGCTGGCGTCTACGCTTGCCAAGACGTTTGCTCTTTCCTCGTTGTGAGGATTCAGAAACTGAACCCTCTACATCCGATGCAAGGAGAATATTCTCCGCACCCGATGTTATGCCAGAAGAGCAACCATCGATGCTAATCGCATCTAGGTCAACCAACGGAACATCGGTCACAGATGTACTCCCCATGAGATCAGGTGTCAGAAACCTGCTGCCGCAACAAAATCAAAAATTTTAAAAGTAAATAAAAAGATCTGCACAGGCTAATTCCCTTATCTGTTTAATTCCTTTCTTTATATCTTTTACTTTTATTTATTGTACAATAATTTCACAAAACGCAAAAACATATAGAAATAAATTGTTGGTTTTATTTTAATCACTTTAGAATTTTTATTTTTTTTCCTTCTTTTTTTTTCCTCTTTTAATTATTTTTTATTTTTAGATGTTCGCACTATGAACGCACAAAATGGAATGTTACAGCCACGTCAGTGTTACAGCCAATCTAGTTTCCACGCTAATTGGCGTCCGTTCGAAGTGCTTTTTTAATCTATCCTTTAAAAGATTGAACACTAGTTTGAAATAAGCAACACTCATTCGTGTTGCCTTCTGGAAATGCTCCAGGTCATTTTCTTTTATTTGTAAAAAACTTCATCGAACAAATCCGTGTTGGTTTCTTGTGAGGTTTACTGGCCTAACCCACCAACGTCTATTTGGCCTTATTAAATTATAATATTCATATGCTAAAAACTCGAGATAAACAATTTTAATAATTTTAAAAATTATTATTCGAGTTATAGAATCCATTTTGACATAGAAAAAATATTTTAGGTTATGTCGTTTGTTGTTATTTTTTTATCGCCATGAGCTGACGCTCTTGTTATGTTAACTACAGCGATATTGCAGCTACATTTTTTATTTATTCATCGACGCTCGTCGTTGTCGCTCTTGTTCTGTTTCGAGCGTTAGAATCTATTTCCAATTTTATCGCCGGCGAAACAATGTTGCCAACTGTTTTTTGCTTGTTTTACTTTGCAGTCCTGTTTTAAAACTGTTTATTGTTATTTTTATATCAAGATACACTATCAAGATGCTTTTGTTTGTTATGTTTACTACAGTGAAATCGCTGTCGAAATTTGTATTCATTCGTTGACGCTTCGGTTCTGTTTATACCTTTACCTCGAGTTGAATTTCCCTTAAAGCGCAAGTTCGTACGCGGATGTAAAATATAAAAAACATCTGCATACTATCCAATCAAAGCAACACATATAAACCATGTGACTAGCTTTACCAATCAAACTACACGTATGCGGACAAATATCCCCGTATTCCATTTAAACACGAATTTAAAACATTTTTATCTCTGTTTTTATTTTGCTACGCAACATTTTATCCGTGTGATTTGATTGGTGAAGCTAGTCACATGGTTTATATGTGTTGATTAAATTGGATAGTATGCGGCTGTTTTTTACATTTTACATCCGCACACGTACTTTCGCCTTTATTAACGTAAGCGCAATGTTTGAAAAAATTTTTTATAATAAATCAAAGCCTCCTACATTAAAATACAATAAATTTTTGTTTTTAATATTGAATGTGCGTCAATTGCATTCATGTATGTGTAAGCGATGTTATAATTGAAAAGTACAAAGTAATGAACTAAGCGAATTATACTAAGCTATGCAGAAATCTTTTCTTTGCTTAGTTTAGCTGAAATATCGCCTTTACTAACGTCAGCGAAATCGCTCACATGTTTGAAAATATTTTTTATAATAAATCAAAGCCTTCTACGTTAAAATACAATATATTTTTGTCTTTAATATTGAATGTGCGTCAATTGCATCCATGTGTAAGCGATGTTATAATTGAAAAGTGCAACGTAATGAACTAAGCGAACTATACTAAGCTATGCTGAAATCTTTTCATTGTTAAGCTGAAATATGCAACATGCCAGTTTAGTGTATTAAACAAAAATATATTAATATATTAATCCTACTAATGATCATCCAACTGGTGGAATATTGTTTGTCTTCAATATGACTATGTCACCGACCTTGATGTTATTTTCTTTGAGTTATCACTTTGGCAGATGATTCATTGAAGTTTGTCATTTATCTTTCCATCTTTTTGCAAAATGCTGGAACAATTGCTGTGTCATCTACCAACGAGATGTTGTTGTGGTGAACTTTCTAGTTGAAAATGTAACGTTAAAAGATTTCTTTCAATAGTTTCTCTTATTCAGATTTCTACGTGTTCCTCTGATATATTTTTTAGAAGTTTTACATCATTTTCTGCCCATTTAAGTAAATTATAGCCATCCGGTTTAAGCAAAGAAATGAACTTGGTTCTAATGTGTCTGAATATGCGCGTTTGCTAATCTTTCAATGACTTGTGTTGCTATGAACAAAGCTAATGCAGTACCGTAAGAAATTGTCCAAATACGGTAGTGGTTTATTAATAAAGATGGTGATTGGTACCAAATTGTATCAAATTTCACGATCCTCTCCTAACGGAACATTTTCTCAATGTTTGCTGTGAATATATAGCAATGTTTTCGGAATCAGATTCATATTCAAATATATTAAAGAGGGTATGTTGAATGGTAGGCCTGATCGCCAAAATGTCATTCAAGAAAATACCGGTGATTGTTTTTGCTGACGTGTCAAATACACAGAGCATAGTAGTTGTACTGGTTTCCTCAAACATGTGAAGGTGTTGCAAATAATAAACTTCGCTCCCTGATTGATCAATTACATCTAGAAAATTAGCAACCCGTTTCTGACCACTTAGCGTATTTAAGTTGAATCTTGCATTGGCTCGGTATGGACAATTGAATGATGTTTTTTTCTACAGAAGGTATCGCGCACTAGATCTACATTGATATACACTGTGCCCTTCTCTTAGGCAGTTATAGCAAGTTGAACTGGTGTTTATGTTTTATTGACATTGCTCTAAGAATATCTTGATAAACTTAAGACAATCACCTAAACGTTATAGATATCCGCTAAACGTTATAGAGAGTCACTGTCTTAGTCTCTTGATTTGGAATCGGCACTGCTAACGAAAATTTTGTTAAATCGTCTTGCATTGTAAGGATAAATTTATTATTGTTATAAGATGTGTTCAGTGGACCGACTATATCTAAAATAATTTTTCAAAGGGACGTGATGACATATAGTCGTGATCTTCATAGCCATTTTATTAGATAGTTCATCATTAAATCCTTAATGGTGGTTTCTATTTCAGATAGGTCTGTAATACGACGAAAAGTATCGGAAATTCCTTTGGATGAAATGAGCAATTTGACTTACACTCAAGTATTAAGGAGTAAAGTAATTCAAAGAGAAACTACCAAAAGTGAGGATATAAGTCAAACTCTGAAATTGATATTAAGTAAACTTAATACTTTTGATGAGCGATTACACACACTTGAGTATAGAGCTAAGGGAGCTACCCCTAAACAGAAAAATGGCCAATGATCTTAGAATTATATGCTGGAATGCCAATCGACTAATGTAACATCAACAAGAATTGCAGATGGTCTTGAAAACAGAAAAAATCGACATATGTCTTATCACGGAAAATCACTTTACTAGACAATCAAATATTAAATTTAAAAATTATCAAGTATATAAAACCAATCACCCAGAAAACACTGCTAAAGGAGGAATCATTTTTAATGCAAAAAATGTCCATTGGGGTTCTAGGCTAACAACGACTAAAGGTAAAGAACTGCTGTCAGAAAATGCAGTAGTGAAACCTTGTCAACTGGAAAACCAACCTACTGGCCTACAGATCAAAACAAAATACCAGATTTAATTGATTTTTTTATATTCAAAAATATATCAATGAACTATATACAAGTAGACGAAAGACGAGACCTAAACTCGGACTATTCTCTTATACTTTTGACATTAAGCGAAAAAATTATTCAAAAAGAAAGAAATCCAAGCCTAATAAATAAACGCACTTGTTGGGAAGTCCTTAGAAGAAAAAATTAACCTAAAGGTTTTATTAAAAAGCTAGGAGCAAATATAAAACGAAGTTCAACAATTTGTAAATGATATACAACAATCAGCCTGGGAAAGTACCCCAAAAATTAAATATAAAATAAAAGCGGAAACAACTACCCTAAAGAAATCGGAGATCTCTTGGCAAAAAAAGGAGAGTGAGAAAAATATATGGCAGCAAACAAGAGGTCCTCAATATAAAACTAAGTTAAACAATTTAACTCAAAGAAGAAGAGAAATCCAAAAAGTAAAAGATGAGTCAATCAGTAACTGTCTAAAAACTAACTAATAATAGCAGGACTGATTATCCACTTTGGAAAGCAACCAAAAAAATTAAAAGACCAACAATGCTGCACCTCAAAAAAAATTTTCGACTACATGATGATCAAACTTTAGCATCTCGAAAAAAGCTCCTGGTTATGATCTTATTACTAAGTACAGTTTGTGGAAAATTGCAGAAGTAATAATGATATCAAAACCTGGCAAACCACCATACGAAACTTCATCTTATAGACCAATTTCGTTGTTGCCAGTGATTTCTAAACTCTTTGAGAAACTACTGATTAAAAGGTTAAATCCGATAATCGTAAGGAATAACTTAATCCCAAATCATCAGTTCGGAATTTGTCGTAAACACTCAACAATACAACAGGTACACAGAGTAACCAGCAATGTAATTGAGAAAGCGATTGAAGAGAAAAATGTCTGCTCCACGATATTTCTCGCTAAAATACTGGAAACATACTTGAAAAATAGATTCTGTTTATACGGGAAGGAGCTTTTTCCTCCCGTCGATAATTTTAAAATAAAAAAAAAAATTTACTTCGATTTTGTTATTATTTTTTTCGGTTGTTGTGCCGCAACAAACTGGAGAAGACTGACTCATAACAAAAACATTTTATTTTATTTTAATTTTTGTGTAGAATGTTGGCCATCTGCCAACAGGTATGTAACATAAAATTTGTAGAGTAACAGAGCTGCATTAGTGACTTGAAGTATTGAAGTGAAGATTGAATAGAAGATTAAACATCATGAATTGGTGGTTAACATATTCCCACGAGATGGCACGTGTAAATATTCCTGCCGAAGTTTTAATTGATATGAAACGGACTTGACCGTCCGCTCCAATATGTTCCTCAATGACTTTGCCATACTTCCATTTTAACGGAGGAAGATTGTCGTCTTTGATAATGACAACGGTGCCTTCAGGAATATTATCTGTTGTCTTTTGCCATCGAAACCGATGTTGTAACTGTTGTAAGTATTCAGTAGACCATCTTGTCCAAAAGTTATGGCACAATTGGTTTACCAGCTGCCATCGTTTGGTACAGGTTAGTTTCGACTATTAAATCGCTGGTTCAGGAACTGCGATCAATGGACGACCTATTAAAAACTGTCCCAGAGTAAGTATTTCGATGTTGTCATCGGTAGTGATTGATGTGAGTGACCTTGAGTTCAATACTGCTTCTACTTGTTTTATTAGTGTATTGAGCTCTTCATATGATAGGTTTGCGTTCCCCATCATGCGACATATATGATGTTTCGCAGATTTTACAGCTGCTTCGTGGAGCCTTTTAAAATGAGGTGAATTTGGGGGAGTGAATTTCCAGTTAATTTGTTATCGTGACATAACTGGTCCAATTCGTCTTTATTTTTCATGAGTAGTGTGTGGAGTTCGTGCAATTGGGTATTTGCAACTACAAAGTTTGTGCCGTTGTCGGAATAGATATTTTTGCACAAACCTCTAGTGGCAATGAATCGTCGTAATGTCTCAAAAAACGAAGGCGTAGTTGAATCAGAGGCCAGCTCTAAATGAATCGCCTTCGTTGAAAAGCACACAAACACAACTAAATAAGTTTTTGTCGGAGGCTTACCTCGAATATGATGGGATATATATAGTGGTCCATTGTAGAATGGCGGCGCTACGTTTACGTGCTTTGCAGGTAAATCAGCCAATATGTCAATATAGGCCAATATGTCTGTCGGACGGCTGCCAACAATTCTTGTAGACCAACGTGCAAGTGT
Source organism: Tipula confusa (assembly GCA_963556175.1). NCBI lineage: Eukaryota > Metazoa > Arthropoda > Insecta > Diptera > Tipulidae > Tipula > Tipula confusa. The sequence goes on from OY744477.1 coordinate 82,828,766, forward strand.
TTAATATGTAAGTGAATCATTACCGTACCTGTGAAGAAATGATCCTTTGGCAGAAGGATATCATGTTTTGATGGGTATGCTAATGATGAGAACTGCAGTCGGCCGCCAATTCGAAGTATTTTTTGATCATCTAAGAATATAGATAACGATTTAAGGGACTGGTCACGAATGTTATAATCCCCTTTCTCATTTTTTAATCCATTATAAATTTCTGCAAATGCTCTGGATTAAATAGATCGCACAATCATCGTAAGGTCTTGGTCAATTTCTTGTACTGTCAACGATTCAGTGCTTTTGACGGTGCTTTGCTTGTATTGTTGAGGAATCGAGCTACATACGCCATTGCAGGAATACGATCTAGGGGTTCATTGACCTCTCCCGTAAGAATGCTTACAATAGCCGTCTCGTTCCATTGCTCTGGAATATTAATACCGTGCCAACGTTCATCAGAGGATTTTAAAAATGTATTTCCATACCACCACAGTTCGGATGACATTAATGCCTTGGGAATGATGCCTCGAGATACTAAATCTGCTGGAATTGATTTGGACTCTACGTGTAACCAATTCTTTTACTTAGATTGTGCTTGTATGGTTGATACCCGAATTGCTACATACGTTGTCCACCTAGTGGATGGAGAGTTGATTCAATGTAAGGTTATCAGAGAGTCCGCCCAGTAAAAATAATCTTCAACTATAAAGTTAACGAAACTTGCTACTTTTTCATGAGATTTACTAACAATATGCAGCACAAAGTTCTAATCTTGGTAAAGTGTGCTGGAGTCTTGATACCACGCGTATACAACTGCAGCGTAGGCCTCATCTGCAAAACCATGCAACTGAATGTTTTGTGGAGATTGGCTTGAATTGAAGGTATGTCGAGGGATTTTTAGTTTATTTAAGTCATGAAAATTGTTGATGAACTGAATCCAATATGTATGATAAACCATTGGGAGACTTTCATCCCAATGACCCTTTAATGACCACAACTTTTGTAGAAGAATTTTCCCTAATACTATGACTGGCGCGATTAGACCATTTGGATCAAAAATACTGGCGAACTGGGAGATAACTATTCGTTTGGTGATTCTCTTGAATTAGGCTGCCAGTATATGCCTAATGCTTGTACACAACGGTCATTATTAATTTTCGTCAACGTTTCCCTATCTTCGATTGGGGTGTCTTGCAATAGACTGTCATGATTGGAGCACCATTTTCGTCATTCCCGCAGAAATCAAAATGTTTTAATCTAGCTGCCTCGTCAGCATAATTTGATCCGGACAACAGATCATCAACATAGACATCATATTGAAGAACTGCACTTGATAACGGATCGTTAGCTTGGTTCTCGAGTGCCAGGTGTAGCAAGGAGCGAGTAGACAAATACGGTGCTGTTGTAGTTCCATATGTGACGGTCTTTAGTTTAAAAATGCACAACTCTTCTGCATGGTTGTAACGCCAGTAGATATACTGATATTGTTGATCTCTAGGGTGTGTGAGTAGTTGGCGATACATCTTGCAAATGTTAGCACTCAACGCATATTTATGTGTCCTAAATCAAATGAGTACTGCAAAAAGTGCGTGTTGTACCACTGGACCCGTCATTAAAATGTCGTTTAAAGAGTACCCAGTTTACGTCTTCGCAGAGCCGTCAAAGACTACTCTTAATTTTGTAGAAGAGGATTCAGGCTTCACAACAATGATTAATTGTTCGTAATCATGCATAAATTGGTTATGAGCTGCACGCAATTCAGGATCTCGGTCTAGCTTACTTTCCACATTGAGAAACCTTTTTCTTTGCTCGTAGAGCTTAATCACCTAATAGTGCTGGGGACTTGGAGAACGGTAAACTAACAATAAACCTTCCCAAATCGCATCGTAAGAATGTTTCTGTACAATGACGCTCACACTCATTTTCGTGCAGCGATGTCAAATTGGTGGCTTCACCGTCATGTTCCCACATCCTCTCCAACAATTCATCTAAGTGTTGTGTTTAGGAACATGGGTCTACTTCACTATAACATCCATGAGCGGTTACTGTCGTAGCACCCATTACGACCCAACCTAAGATGGTATTTTTTAAGATCGGTAGATTTTGGCCTTACTGAATTTACCCAACTGATTGTAATTCACCATAGAATTCCACTCCAAGAAGAAGATCAATTGGTCGAGATACGAAAAACTGAGGATCTGCCAACTTGATAGTGGCTGGGATTGACCAGCATTTCCAAGTAAAAGGACGGTTCGTTAGTATGTCGAAATATTTTTTAAAATATGAGCTTCGATTACTGTAGAAAACTCGCATATGCGTGACTGAATATTTATCATGGCGCAACGTGAAGATGTTGCTGGAGTGCCACCAATACCACTAATACTACGGTAATGGGCTATTGTCAGCCTTGTTGCAACTATCTATTCGATGACTGCGAACTTATAAAAAATCATTGATTCATTGATATCAGCATCTAGCTTGGTAAACATCAAAAAGACCAGTAGATCATCCCAGTAATGTACTGAACGTTCAAGTGTATTTAGTGAATACTTAATGTGCTCTTCAACTATTTGATTTGGTTTGTCAAACCATTTGCAGCACTGCCCCTAACGGAATTTGCAGCAACGAAATCCAAATTCTTAAATGTCCTTGCAGCACTGCCCCTAACGGAATGTTTGAGATACTGCAATTTTGTTAAGTCATTGAGCGTTGGGTTGTTATGCACGTGGTTACTGAACTCAGCTTCTTCGTCTCGAATTCCGATAATCCATTTAACGATTCTTCAAACGCTTTGTTTAATTGATTCATTCGCTTAATTTGAGTACCCATGATGAACAATTAGAACAATAACTTATGATACCGAACGAACATAAAAATATACTGCTACAAATTGGTAGCTGTTACAATCAACTGTATCGATTAACGGAATCAATTTACGGACACGTGTTTTGACAATGCAATAAACTAAACTCAAAGAAGATATTCAATCGAAATGTAATCTTAAGAATATGGTCAATGTATATATAAAATTTTAAACCAGAAACTAAACCTGGTTATTAAAAACAAACTTACGGTTGCACGCAGATGATATTCTCCTAGAAACTCGTGAAAAATCTGGATGATTGAAAAGATGATTTGTAGACGAATATTATTGCAAGTGCACCAATTTGGATGGTTGAAATGAAGAATAGACCAAGATGGTTGATATATAATGAATGACTCGCTTGTTCAATAAACTGTAGCTAATTGAAGATATTATTTGTAGCAGATATTGTACATATGAAGCAATTTAGAGGATTGATATGAAGAAAATCACCCACGCAATATGATAATTCGTCGACTTTTGCACAATCTGCTATCCCACTTCTGACACCAATGTTTATACGGGAAGGAGCTTTTTCCTCCCTTCGATAATTTTAAAATATAAAAAAAATTTACTTCGATTTTGTTATTATTTTTTTCGGTTGTTGTGCCGCGTACAAACTGGAGAAGACCAAATGAAGACTGACTCATAACAAAAACATTTTATTTATATATATATATATATATATATATATATATATATATATATATATATATATATATATATATATATATATAAATATATATATATATATATATATATATATATATATATATATAAATATATATATATATATATATATATATATATGTATATATATATATATATATATATATATATATATATATATATATATATATATATATATATGGGTCATTCCATTATATTTCGAACGGGCTCCGAAATTCATCTCTTCGATTTTTGTTTTTTTGGTGTTTTTCTTTTTCTCAATACAAAAAAGTGTACCCATACAATTTTTTTTCTACCTTCGGTTGTCCCATTATTTGATATCTAAGTTTTGACAGGTTTCGAATTGTGATTTTTGGCTCACACATAAAGTACTGTATTTTCAGTTCTAACTACAGTATTTTCAAAAATTAAAATATTTTAAAAGGGGTAATTTTAGTCTAAATGAATACGAAAATAATTTTTATAAAGTACCGTTATCTTAGGTGTTCTAATCAGATAGATATTAGTTTATATTTTTGCCGCTAGAGGTCAGAGCTACTAAAATTTAAATATACCCGATACATGATTTGATTTGAACACTCCGTTCTTTCATAAAAACGTAACATTGTTTTTGAAAGCACCCTAGTTTAGCAACCAAAAGGCTTCAAAGTTGAAAAATTGTGGTTTTCATAAAAAAAATGCTCTATTGAATGTGAAAAATGAATCGATATTTACAATTGATTTTTATAGGTAATAAATCAACAATTGAAAATAGTGGAAGCTTCGAATTCTGTTATTTTCAGTATGACCTTCAGATGGCTGCAAAATTGAAATTTATTGAATTTATAAGTTTGTTCGTAATAAAATAGCTATATAATTCATCAAGCACATGTATTACAGTTATGACTCATCAAATACCTGTTTTATTACCTTCTATTGTTTATTGGTACCATGCAAAAAAAAAATTACCTGCAGAATAACTTTACCACACCCCAAATTTGCAATAGTATCATCAAACTTTTAATTTGGAAAATCACAAAAATTTGTGACAAAAATCTATAGCAGTTAGTAAAAAATTAGCTGAACAAGCTCAAAAGTTTTTAAATCGTGAAATAATAAATGAAAGAATTTGTAAAAAATGCGGCCTTAAATTATACCAATTAAATGAAGTTGTAGTTTCGTGATGCTAATGGGGAGCGGATTCAAAAGCAGAAGCTACTTGTTTTGTGTAATTTATCTGAGGCATTTCAGAATTTTCTGGAAAAAATCCAACTGAAAACGTTGGATTCTCTAAATTTGCGGAGCTTTGACCAAAAGAATGTATATTAATTAGCTGGAAAGGCCGGAAGACATAATGAATGTGTGTGTAATATTCATCAGAATAACAATTTGTTATGTCCATTTTTAACAAAAATTTTACGATTCGATCCTGTTATTAAGAATAAAAGAGAACTATTAAAAAAAGTATCCTGTGAAAATTTGATGTAGGACTGCTGTGAAGATAAATGTGAAGAATGCTTGTGGATAATTTTCTGAAAGAAATTAATTGATGAAATCGTCGAAACTTTATCAAACTCAATGATAAAATAAAATCGTGTCTAAGCAATGCTGCTTGGTCTAGCAGCATTGCGTAAGCACGATTATATCGTTCAACAACAATCTAATTACCTAAATCACGTAAAAAATAATCTGCAAGTTGGGGAATATGTTGTGATTTTGGATTTTTCTGAGAATTATAAGATTATAACACAAAATGAAATACAAGCTGCGCATTATTATAAATGACAAGCAACTTTATTCCCAATCGTAGCGTACTACAAATCTTCAGCAGATGAAATGAGCATACTTTCCTATGCAGTAGTATCAGAAGAGGAAATACATGATGCAGTAGCTGTATATGGATTTCAAACTATATATATATATATATATATATATATATATATATATATATATATATATATATATATATATATATATAAATATATATATATATATATATATATATATATATATATATATATATATATATATATATATATATATATATATACACAGTTAAAAATCTTCTGTTTAAATGCAATAGAAGCTTTGTATTAAATTTTATACAATACAATATTCTATTATAATTTAATGCACACCACCGCTAAAAAATTGTTTAATACAATACCATTAAAAAGTAATATTATTATATTTAACATTTGTGATAAAAATGGCTGCAGCGGTAAATCCATTATTTTCGCTCAATTTTACTCTCATCGAAAGTTTTTATAATATATACAATCATTAAAAATTATAAAACATAACAATCGATTCTCGATCGGTAATTTTTATACTCTCGACTTATCCTGAATATTTCATTTCTATTTGTGTATCGTTAAGTGCGGATCGATTTTAAAATAATATCGATTTTTAATTTTTTTTTTTTTTGTTTTTCAAGAAAAAAGTAATATGATTATACCTAATTAGATTTATGATAATATAATCGTTTTAATTTAATGTTAATGTTAATGTTAATTTATTGTTAAAACAAAACGTAACATCAGTGTCAGCAACTTTGGATATGAAACCTACGTAATTTCTGGTAAGTTGCACGTTATTTGTAGGTTATATAATTTTTAATATGTAATAGTAGATGTATTAGTTTTTAATATATTCATGTCATATGACAGTTTTCTAGTGATTTTAATATAATTTGTATTACAAATTTAATAGTAGTTAGCTTTCCACAATGAAATATTTGTGAAACCAGAAGGAGAAAAAAAATCCTAAATTACATTAGAGAAACAAAGACAATTATTTTTGTTTTTTTCTGTTTTGTTGTAACAAAAAATACAAAATAGAACAAAAAACCAAAAACGATTATCTTTATCACTCTGAGTAGTTTAGATTTTTTTTTCTCCTTCTGGTTTCATAGTGAAAAATACTGACAGTAAATGTGTCATTGAAGTGTCATAGACGACTTTAATATTTTGTTATTAGTTCTAACTAAACTCACTAATTTAAGTTTCTTCTTTAATATTTTAACTGCAAATGATTTGGTTATATCTGTTTATGACATTTCATTATGAGGACTCCAAAGGAACACTTTTTATTAATTATTTATTATTTATTAGCTCATATGTGTATTAATTAAATTATTATGTAAAAATGACATAAGCTGAATTTTTTTAATCAAATTGCTTGTGTATAATTATAAGTTTTAACCAAATATGTATACCATTTAAATATCTGTAATATAAGTATTGGAATAAAAAATGTATGATAAACAATTATGTCTTTTGTTTTATTTGTTGTGTTATTATTTATTTATAAAATTATATTAGTGATCTTATATATAAAGACCGAACTTAATGGCGGGCGAATTCCAATAAAGCCTCTTTTTAAACAAATAATGAAATGTGCATTAAAAAGAGTCAATTTTTCTGGTATTGCTTTTTAAAAAAACTGGTTTTTAGTTTTAAAAAACCCACTATTTAAATATAATCATTTGACTTAAAGTCAAAATCTGTTAAAGTTTATCAGTAAATAAAATTTAATAGATTTTGACTTTAAGTCAAAATGCATAATGATTACATTTAAATAGTGGGTGTTTTAAAACTAAAAAACAGTTTTATTAAAATGCAATACCTGAAAAATTGGCTTTTTTAATGCACATTCCATTATTACTTTTAAATAGAGGCTTCATTAGACTATAATGGTTGGTCCATTATATTAATAAAATGGTGACACTATTGAAAATTAATAGAAACAAAAAACATAAATTTTAATGGAACTTGTTTTTAAAAAAACTAATGGTGTCTGTATTGAAATCTAATAATTCAAAATTGATATTTTTTAATACAACTTGCATTAAAATACTTTAATAATTTCATTGTATTAAAATGTAATGGAAAATTGCGTTGGACTTATATACAATAGAAGTAGCATTGTATTTTCGTAATTTTTTTTACTGTATATATATATATATATATATATATATATATATATATATATATATATATATAAATATATATATATATATATATATATATATATATATATATATATATATATATATATATATATATATATATATATATATATATATATCTTTTGAAGTTCATTCAAATATTCAACGTGCCAACGTTTCCAAAACTCTAGCAACATGGCTTGTATCATCTGGTACCGAGATAATCTATTTGTATTAAAATCTAATAATGATGGTTCAGAAAACGATACGAGGGGACAATCAATCAAAAAATGACCAGGTGATAGCGCCGTACAATCTGTTGGGTCGTTTGAAATAGCGGAGAATGGCCTTGAATTGAGGCATGCTTCAACTTGGCAAATCAACGTTAGATATTCTTCTTGAGTCATTGTACGCAAACCGATTACTTGTTTTAAGTGCCATTTTGCGTTTTTTATAGCGGACTCCCATAGTCCCCCGAAATGGGGAGATCGTGGTGGAATTTGGAGCCAATCAATTTGATTATTAGCGCAAAACGATTTGGTTTCATTCTGAAAACTTTGTGTTATAAACAAATTGTGCAATTCTTTTAATTCCGTACGACCTCCGATAAAGTTAGTAGCATTATCTGAGTAAATTTTAGTACAAAAGCCACGCCTTGCAATAAACCTACGGAGACAAGCCAGAAATGACTGTGTTAACAAATCCATAACTAATTCTAGGTGGATAGCTTTCACTGCGACACAAATAAACACACATATGTACATTTTACCTTTAACTTTTGACCAAGTACTTGGCTTTGCGAAAAAAGGTCCACAAAAATCGATGCCTACTCTAGAAAATGATTGGTTTACGCGAGCAGCAGGTAAGTCGCCCATTAATTGATGCGAAAATTTTGGTTTGTTTCGATAGCAGGTAATACATCGATGAACAATTTGCTTGTATAGATTGCGACCGTTTATAATCCAATACCGTGATCTCAAGCTGTAGTGAGTGCAAGATTGAGTTCATTCGATATTAGTGCACCAATAATCTTTAATTGTCCTTTAGATTTCAAGATTTTTATAAATCGAAGAATTACAGCTGTAACGAGGAGAATAAATCCCAAGACTCGGTGACAGGGCAAACCGGCATTGATATATGTTTTCGAACTTCCAAATTTAGTAATTCTGAGCTAATCTTTAAATTAGGATTTTTAGGCCAAGTAGTTTGATTTTTGACCACCAAAAATCTTGTTTCAGAAACTCATTTGGCATTATTCCTCTTGAGTCTAAATCAGCTGGATTTTGGGCAGTTGGAACATAGCACCAGCTGGTTATTACAGAATTTTCTTGTATTTGGGTGATTCTATTTGCTACAAATGAAGCAAATTTAGATGGTTCAGATTTAATTCGTAGTAGTATTATCTCCGAATCTGACCAAAGGTCAATTTTGTCAACCTGCATATTCAAACTGTTGACGAGTTTTTTCAGTGTTTGCGACAACAGCAATGCAGCGCATAGTTCTAGACGTGGAATCGTCTGTTTATTTAATGGAGCAACTCTAGATTTAGAACAAATTACTTGAACATGTTGAATATTATGATCATCTGTGGTTTTCATATAAACAACACAACCAAAACCCTTTTTCGATGCATCTGAGAAACCGTGGATATGCACTGAATGATATTGAGGTACAAGGATACACCTTGGAACTTTTATATGCTTCAATTCAATTAGTTGTTTTTTAAATTCTATCCAGTGATCCTGAACTTGAGGTTTGTTTAGATTATCCCAATCTATTGTATGCCAAGTTCAAATTGTCTGCATTATAAGTTTGACAACTAAAATCATTTGCGCACTTAACCCCAACGGGTCAAACAGTTGACAAATTTCTGAAAGGATGTTTCGCTTAGTACAAATTGTATCTAGAGAAAATTTTGAAAAATTCATTACGAATTCATCTTGCGAAGTGTCCCAATAAAGTCCCAGTACTAATGATATTTTCGAGGTAGTTTCGGTAGATACCGATATAAAAGAACTAATTGAAGAAAAAAATTTTAGCTGGAAACCACCTTTAGCTAGTAATTTGGTTAGTTCATTCTTCAAACTTAGTGCATCAGCAACATTATCAGCTCCAATCAAAACGTCAAGACCACTGATGATACGGGAAATGATGCCGTTTCATCGAAAGTTAACTGTTGCAATGTGCGAGTTGCAAGGTAAGGAGAAGTTTTAGTGCCATAAGTAACTGTGCGCAACTTATAACATTGTATATTGTCTGCTGGATTATCTTTCCACCAAATACTTTGGAAATCTAGTTGGTCATTATGTATGTAAATTTGCCTGTACATTTTAGTAATGTCGGCTGTGAATGCAACTAAGTGTTTTCTAAATCAAAGAATTATCGACAACAAATCTTGCGTAGGTTCTTTTCTTAGGCAATCGTTTAGAGAGAACATGGAACTTGATTTCGATGATCCATTAAACACCACTCTTAATTTCGTAGTGGTACTAGTATCTTTCATCACACAATGATGTGGCAGATAAATGACTTTTTATATGAATTATTAATACTATTTGGATTTTGAACTAAACTCATATGCCCCAATGACAAATGTTCGATCATAAAGACACCGTATTGCTGGTAAGTTTCAGGCTCACGAATTAGTTTTCTCTCTATGGAATAAAATTGTTGAAGCGAAGTGAAGTTTGAATGACCAAGATATTTTATGTTGTCATTTACAGGTTATGAGACTGAGTACTGACTTGCCGGAAGACACTTGAAGTTCCTTATATAGTGGTCCTCACAATATTTTTCTTCTAATTTAAAATTATTTTTAACACGGATTGTTTCTATTTCCCAGAAACGCTTCAAATCGTTATGAAGACTTTCATTAGTACACAAAGCTGTAGCTGGGCCTTCATCAATACTTTGAAGAGAAATTACCCGACCACTAATTACATATCCGAATACGCTTGACATGAATGGTGGTAGGGTCTTAAGGACAGTAATAGCTTGTCCGCTGAACAATTGATTATAAATTTCAGCACTAAGTAACATATCTATTCTGTTTGGTACATGAAAATATGGGTCAGCCAACTGAATTTCGGCTGGTATTAGATTTAAATCAATATTAACTGGATTGGTTGGTAACTGGTTTGTAATTTTTGGGATTATAAAAAAGTCCAGTGTTGCTGAGAAATTAAATGTTCTGGATGTAATAATTAGCGAAACCTTTGACTTTATAGTATGGTTTCCAATGCCAGATACGACTTTCTTGGTAGATTGTTTTTTGATTTTCAATAAATTAACAATACTTTCAGTCACGAAGTTTAAATGTGACCCACTGTCCAATAAAGCCCTGCACAACATTTTCCCAGTTGTTTCTGTTGCAACGTTCAGCAAAGTAGTCCAAAGCAGAATATGTCCGACTATTCTTGAACGAACTGATTTTTTGACTGCAGTATTAGTAAGTTGACATGATGATAACCCAGTTACTTCAGAGGTTTTTAATTCTTCACGACGATTGTTACTCGAATCATTTTCGATAAGCCCTGGATTTGCTGCAAAAATGCTTAGTATTTTGAAAACGTGCATTATTTCCAAACTGAAGCAAATCATTATGCTTTAAAAAATATTTACTGCAGGGTGGCTTATCACATATCCCAACTTTGTGCTTCGAAATCAAGCAATTGGTACACAATTGATTATTTCGTGCATATTGAAAACGCATTTTCGGAGATATTTTAATATTTAAGAAACCTGGACGATTTGTTATCAAATGTGATCCATCACAATACGAACACTTGCAATTATTGGATACTAACGACACTGGTTTGCCTTTCAAATAATGAGTTCGTTTGTTATTAATTGGATACTTTGAGTTAGTATACTATAATTTTTTACGGAATGGTCAATAAATGTTTGCAATGAAATTACTGAATTTTCATATGGAGTTTTTATGTCATACAATTCTTTCATATGGATTCTTTGAATTAAAATGGCATTATCATACCGTTTACACAATGCATCCCACGCTACGTTGAAATTATCAGAAGTTACTGGAATGTTCTCTATTAAAGTATAAGCTTTTCCTGCACGAATGTGTGAAATAAGGTATACACATTTTACAGTATTATCGATGGTAGGTTTGTTATTAATCAGATCTCTGAAAATATCCCTAAAGGCTAATCATTCACTCTCTAAGCCACTAAAGGTTGGTAACTTGAGCTCTGGGAGCTTTATAGTCATTATTGGACTATTTGGCTCTATATGAGTTCTTTTGATTGACTTTCTAATTTCCTAAGGTAATGAATCTTATTCAACAATTCGCTTTCAACGTATTCGTATTCTTCTTCAAAAGATATACGATCAGCTGTAGCAGCTTCATCAGAGATTTCTATCTTAAGCTGGACTTGATGATACTTGTCATAGACCAACTGTAATCTTCGAATGTTAGATTCATCTTCCCCTTTAGTATTTAGACTTACTAGCTTGGTTCTAAATTGGGTTAAATGGCCTTTAAACGCACCACGCTGTCTTTTTAATGACTCTATATAGTCAAATACTTCGACTTGGTTTTAGAAGTACCTAGGTATGACCCTGGATGCTAAACTTAGATGGAAGGCCTACGTCAAAAAGAAAAATGAAAAATTAAAACTAAAATATAGAAAAATGCATTGGCTGATAGGCAGGCACTCTTCTCTATCATCATACAATAAGCTGCTACTTTAAGCAAATACTTAAACCAATATGGACTTATGATATTGAACTTTGGGGTTGTACAAAACCCAGCAGCAATGTCAATATCATACAAAGATTTCAGAACAGGATACTAAGGAACATCGTCGATGTACCATGGTACGTCACGAATAGTGATCTACATAGAGACCTTTAAGTTGACCCCGTTTCAATTAAAATTTAAAAAAATGCAAAGAAACACGAAGAAAGACTCTAGCAACATGTGAATATAGAGGCAATTCAACTGTTAAGCAACACCAATATTATACTCAGACTAAAAAGAACCAAACCCTTTTTTTTTCCTTTATCTTCAATTAAGGTCTATTATTCTGAACTATCTTACTCTATTTGGGGCTATTGCTTTAATTTCCGCCCATGATTTCCCCAGGTGTTTTGCCTCTGCTAGCATCGTTCTTTTCCATGTCATTGCTGGCCTTCCAACCTTTCTTTTTCCTTGTGGATTCCAGTCTAATGACATCCTCGTTATATCACTTGATGCCTTCCTCAGTGTGTGGCTAATCCATCTCCATTTTCGTCGCTTTATTTCGGTCTCAATGTCTGACTGACATGTTGTTCTGTGCAGATTGATGTTACTGATCGTGTTAGGCCAGAACCACTTAAGTATTCGTCGAAGGCATTTGTTTACGAACACCTGTAGCTTCTGTTCCAGAAGAAGACATACACAAACGTATGTGTATTGTAGTTATATTTGTGTTGAGTCTCATCGTCTTGGTTTTTCTTGATATTAATCTTGAGACCAACTTCGTTAGCTAGATCTTATAGCTGTTGCACTTTCTGCTGCATGTCGGAGTGTTTGTGTGTGAGCAAGCATATGTCGTCTGCATAGTCCAAATCATTGAGTTTACCAGTTAACCCCCGCATTACACTGTCTAATACGATTAGGAACGCAACCTTGCCTTACTCCTCGAGTGTTGTAGTATGTTTCACTTTGTTTGCCTTTGTATTATTGAATTCGGTTCTATCGTATATCGAATGCGCGTTCGAAATCGACGAAGAGCATATACAATGGTGAATTCCATTCATTGGATTGCTCAGTTATGATACGGATTGTGTTGATGTGATCAGTGCAACTTCTTCCTGGTCTAAATCCAGCTTGTTCGTTTCTTAATTTTGCATTGATCGTAGGTGAGATTTTGTCAAGTATGATCATTGCGAGTACCTTTATTGTTGTGTTGAGGAGAAAGATACCTCGCCAGTTCCTACATTCTCTTAGGTCACCTTTCTTGGGTATCGTAATTACCAAGCTTTCCATTTCAGTGGAATTCTCCCAGAATTCCAGATTTGCAGTTGTAGATGAATCTCCTTTAAATATTTCGGCGGTTATATTGTCTGTTCCAGCGGCCTTATTCCACTTCAGCCTATTAATGGCATCTTAGCTTCCCGTTCCGTTGGTGGATGGGTGCTGCTAGTTTCGTTATTGATATCAATTGATGACTGGAGATTTTCGGGGTCGGCGAAGACGCCTCTTCGAAATATTCCTTCCATCTTCATCTGTGCTTCATCTGTTGTTAATTCTTGACCATTAGAGCCCCTTATAGGTGGTATGTTTGTAATTTTACCAGTGACCTTTCTTACACACTGGTGAAGTGTTCGCATATTTTAGATTGCTGCTGCCTCTTCAGCAGCTTTTTTGAATGCTTTCTGTATATTTTCTTCGATCATTCCTTGCCATCTTTTACTTGACGCGCTGTTTCCCCGTATCTAAGTTTCACCCCTTCCGTGTTATGTTGGCACATTTGCAACTTAAATTGACGGCGTTTCTCAACTTTCTGCCATGTATCATCACTGATCCAAGGTTTCCAATTGTATTCTCTGTAGCCGAGTTCGTACGTGGCAGTCTTGATGCAGTTCTTGAGTTCTTGAGGCAGTTCTTCTGCTTGGTTCCATCTTTCTTTTATACGGGTAGCTTCAGACTGGAGATTGAGTTTGGACCGTTTCGTTGAAAGTGTTTCTTGTTTCAGTGTCTCTCAATCTATTTGTGTTAAATTTCCTCCTATTTGTCTTCGAATGTTTGACAGCTGCTAGCTTGATCTTGAATTGTGCTATTACCAGTTGATGATCGCTGTGTACATCCTCGCCCGTCATTGTTCTTACATCTTGTAGTGATGTGAGGAATTTCTTATTGATCATTACGTGATCTATCTGATTTTAAGTTCTGCCATCCGGTGATGTCCTTGTGTATTTATGTATATTTTTATGTGAAAACCTACTGCCGCCTATGAACAATTTTGATTTGTGCTACAGAAGTCGACAAGTTCAATGCATTTCTTCCCATGATAGTGGTTAGGTTGATGTTGTCTGTACCAATTTTTGCATTGAAATCTCCTTGTATGATTTTGACGTCATTTCTGTGCGTTCTTGCTATTGTGGCTTCTGCATCTTCTGTTGGGGCATAGCACTGAATTGTGAATTGTGAATTGTGTTTCTTATTTTTGAATGAAACCTTGCCACTATAATTCTGCTGCTGTTAACTGATTGCCATTCCATCAATACTTTTTTGCTTTATTTGTTGTTAATATGCCCATGCCCCCGTTCATGTGTGTCGTCTCTACCAGAGAATAATATCATATAGTTTCCATTGCTTCTTCTGTTTATTGCTCCACTGCTTTTCCATCTTGATTTCACTGAGGCCGAGAATCTCGATGTTATAACGTTTTATTTCCTTCTCTACTTGGCTAGCCTTGATGTTTTCTGTAAGAGTTCTTTCTGATTTTCCAATTCGTTTCCAATTCGTGTCCGTGTACGATAGATAGCCAAGGGTCGATATTTGTGTTGGTGTCCGGTTTGTGTTGTTATTTGTAATAGTATGCGTTTCTGTAATCATTTTGGTTTCAGATTAATAAATGATTTGGGCAATCATTGAATCCTAGCCAGTTTCCAGGGCTGCTGGATAAGGTATACTGGCATACGGGGGGGAGGGGGGGGGGTTAGGTTCTCATTATTTTTTATGTTTTGTACTTTTCTTCTTAGATGTTCCCAAAGGGTCAACCAAATATGTACTAACCACGCATATGGTTGTTTGACGTCGTTCATGAATGGTGTGACGTCTCTTCTGCCTCCTCTACTCAGTTTACGTGTCCATGTTCAAAAGCCGATGGTTAAAGGTCGAAGTACCATGGTGCAGGTTCAACTGTGAAGAAATCGAAACTTTAAATGATTGCTGCTATAAATGCATGGAACTAGCGAGAAAACAAAAAACTATTTAACAAATACATTTTTTTACGGGTGTAGTTTGACTGCTCTTGCTAGGCCACTGATTTTTATGATAAATAGCCAACTTTCTGATAAAGTTTAAAATTATATTTATGATGGTGATTAAATTTGAACCTGCGCTATTAAATTAAATTTTACTCTTTTGCAGCTTCACCATTTACTTGACCGAGATTCCTATTACCTAAAGCCCAAGGCAATAAAAAACTCGTGATTTATTAATAACGTTCCCAAAAAAAAAAAAAACATATTACATCATAAATATACTATTGCACGTAATCTTAGATTTTCTAAGTATGTATTATGTGTCAGCAAAATTAAAGGCCAACTATCGTTTAGATGTCAATATATATCTACCCCACTGAAAGGTTAAACAAATATCCGTTGAGTACATATATAAATGTACAATTATCACCCCATATGTACCTGCGACTATTACCTGACTTTATGTACATACTCGTATATGAAGTTGCTTTATAACGAACCAAACGATGTTTTCTTTTCTTAAGAAAAAAAAAATAAAAATTACATCAAACTGTAAGCAGAAAAAAAGTGAGAGAAATGGTGGAGGGAATATCATTTTATTTTCGTTTTTTTTTGTTTTTTTTTTTTTTTTTTTTTAAATAACTAAATAGTAAAATAACATAAGTCATATAGTTGCGTTAAGTTAAGACAGACAAGTCGTATTCGTTTTTAAAAATCCGTCTACATAGTTATAATCACAATGTTTTGATTTTCGATTTTTGGTTTTAGTTCTGATTTAGATCTGGCAAAGATCGAATACTGAAGTTAAATTGATCGTGACTCTTCATATCGTGCTTTTGTGTGGTATTTTTACTGAATACAAAGTAAATAAAATATTTAGTGCTGCGAGTCTTCCGTATTGAAAAATATTTATAGTGAAGTGTAGTATTATATAATTAATAATTTTTTTTTTTTTTTACAAATATAATATATAAAATAAATAATTATGCATATTATACAAATGTTATGTGTTATGATAACACTATTGAAATTATGTTGTTGTGAGTTACAATTAAATCAACGGTCGGAAATTTTATATAATTTGGCTGAGTTATATGAAAAAAATTTAACGATCAATGCTAATTGTAAAAGTGATTTAAAACATGTGATCGATGGAATTGATAATCGTGAAATATGGGCCTTAAAATGTGAGTAATTAAGAAAGAAGTGCGCATCAACTTTCGAACAAAAAAAAAACATTTTTTTTTTTTTAAATATGAAACATGGTACAACCTCACAGATTTAGTTTCGAACTTGACATACATAATATGCTTTTTCTAAATACCATAGCATTATGCAATTTTTGGTTATGTAAATTATATGCATTATAAAAATAGTTCTTTTGTGCTTTTCTAAATTACATACTTATGTTATAAACGCATTGCTTAAGTACCTAAAACCTTCAACATAGAGATTAGTGCTCTCATATATTGGAAACCACAATATTTTGAAATTTTGTATATTACCAAAAAAAATGCAATACAACATAAAATTTATAATCATAATAATATGTTATCAACATGACACTTTTTTTAAGTCAGTGGGTCACCTAAGCCATAAAATAAATATTGTAATTTGCATAATAGGCATTTTTCATTTTCATTAATTTAAGTTTTGCATAATACTTACTTTAGACTATATCGTCTATAGAGTAGGTTGAATGAAGTGTTTTGAATTTCAAGATTACGAGATATATCTTATGCGCACATCTTCGGGTTTTATTTTTTGTGTAATTGATTGTGGCACTTTTAAGTACATAATTCAAATTTGTATAACTTATTTTTTTTTTATTTGTGTTGTATTAAGACAACTTATTATGAATGATTTTCTTTGTGCGTGTACCATCATTAGTTGCAAATTAGTTAGTTAAATATTATATGTCGATATGTTTTGATAAGCTGCTGTAACGTTTTTTTTTTTTTTATTTCTGCTTCCTCTTAATTATGTTAAATATCTCGTTTTCAAATCCAAAAATGTACGACTATAACAATGCACGAGTGCACACGTGTTTTGGCGTTGTGACAAAAATGTATGAATTTGGTTCAGATTACTTCAAGATCTTTCATATTCTACAGATTTGGTAATGACGTTATTACTGAAACGCATATTTTGGAAGATATTAGCAAATCAAGTCAATTTTGTCTTGTAAAAGCGTTCCTTTATTTATGGGCCGTATTACAAAGTTTATTCCATTTCTTTGTATTAATTAAGTACAATAGCCCAGTTCTAAAGTTTTCTGATTTTGGATTACTGCATTTGGTGCAGAAATAATTACTGATGTGTTTGTCTGTATAAATTTGTGTTTCTTTGCAGACATTTTCCATGTTTAAGCCCTTATGAAAATTATCATTTCTAATATACCATGGTGCGTGGTGTTAAAATTTGACGATATAACAGCAATTTGTTATGAGTTGTAAGCACAGAGGTTCTACCGAGAAGCCAATACATTTTTCTATTTTTTATCTTAAATTCTTTTGTAACTTTTTAACATGCTTTTTCCATCTAAGATTGCAGGATTGGCTTTGAATTAAGTTCTACTGGAGTCTAGTTAACTTTCTGGTTTGTAAAGTTTACTTGAACCGTTGTTTCTTCGTTCACGCTAATTAGCCATTTTTTTGTCCAACAACGAATTTCGTTTATGGCTTTTTAAAGTTTGGTTGTTACTTCTCTTTCTGAACCTTTTCGTTTTGCCAGGATAGCTGTATCATATAAAAATATTGCTATTTAATGCCTGGTATACAAGATGTACAATACGCTACCTTGTAGTAAAGTTGCTTTTCTTTAATACAGAGTACTTTCCGTTAAATTTTACACGCAAATTTCGATCTGCGATATAAAATTTACGAGGTAGAACTGCTTAGGTAAATCTCATTGCAATTTATATTCTAACCCTTGATGCCAAACTTTGTCAAAAGCTGGTGCTACATCTAAGAAGATGATTTTTAGAATGATATTTTCTAAATTCAAATTGATGTGGTGAAATCAAAATTCGGTATTCCATTATTGGCTTAAGCCTCTTAAGTAGTAATTTGTATTTACTTCTGCAACTTTCCACTGACGTGGAACACATTTAAGTCTAAAGGCTGTGATGATTATTTGAATAATTTTTAGGAGTACCATTTCGGGAATGGTTTTAGCAATTTGGCCAGTAATAAAATCATATATTCTTGAACCTTTTTCCCCACTTAAATTACGCTTGATCTCATCTTTGAATTCCTGTAATGTTACATCAATATTGCTCAAAATTGTTTTTTTCATCAGCTTTTTGCTTTGGTAATGGATGAATGGTTTCTTCCAGATTCTACGATATGCATTTTGTTTTATAAGAAAACTATAGTACCTCGAGCTCGTCTTCCAACTGTATCGGCGATTGGTATTTACAGGTTTATTTACTCTTCAATTATTTCCGTTAGTTAGTTTTACTATTCGAAAACTTAGGCAAGTTTTCCTTATGAATCATCATTGTGCTAAAAGTCATGATAACAGGTAAGTGGTCAGAATATATCCCCTCGCTGTTTTCGAAGCACATAATATAATCTTCAAAAATCATTTTTGTTACAAAGAAATCATTGTGATCTGATATTTTATGTATATCACTAGGACAATATGTTGGGTTGCTTCCTAAATGGAATTTATAGTTATTTGTGCGTCCTGCTTCAAACAGTTCTTTCTTTTATAAGTTATGTAAGTCGTGATCTCCAATTGATATTTTTTACATTAAAGTCACCACCAATAGTACAATTGGATTCTAGTGATTTTTAATCGGGGAGGGCAGTAAATAGGGACTATACTATATTCCTCATTATTACTATATAGTTGCAAGTTTTATGGCTTTAGCTTGCAGGCTTTCTTTTTCAATGCCAGGTTCTTCATAGTGTTTATATTTTTTTTTATTATTATTGTTGTTTTTCCTTGCTTTTTTTCATGGATGAACAGCATGGTAACATTCATAATCACGTATTTTAAGAGCTTCTTGAATTACTTGAACTTATTATGTGTCCTTGTTCTATTGTTGAGTGCTTGGGCCTAAACCCAAGCTGATGGTCCAGAATCAGCTTTAGGCGCATAAATAGTAGCATTTCAAATAATCTGGGCAAGTCTTGCAAAACCTTTCCTGTTATAAGATCATATCATGTCACCTTTTTAAGATTTAACTCTCTCGGAATCACTGTTTTTACGTTAAAGATAGAAAATATCGTAGTTGTTTGATTCATTTGCAATGGCAATTACCAAAATCATTTGAATGTTGTCCTCTTCGCCCATAGTTTCTGATAGGAACAGTTGAAATACTCTTTCGAAATGGTCTGCAAATACCTCAGCCTTTTCATCAATATTTTTCATCCACTGACCGTTTTTTCTTCTTCATTAAGTAGCAGTTTGACTGATTTCAATATACCCTATTCTATTCTTTAAAATCTTTTACTGTCCCACTGCTTGATCTATCATTTTCCGTCTTTAATTTGATTTTTGTGCTTAGATTCTCTGTTACCTCATATCTTTAGTAGTTTCATTCAGTTATATAGTTTCTATATATTTGCACTATCTTAGTACCCAGATCGATCAAGACAGGTGAGTGGTTCGATGACAAGTCCAAACATGGCGTCGTTTTAATGTAATTAATTACTAGGCCAGTATGTAGGTTCACATGTTGACCCATGATGAAGTTTATTATTTTTGGGATTGATGCCAATAACTGTCGGCCTCTCGTTGAAACCAATCTTGATGATCCCCATTTTAGTGTTTTGCAATATAATCACCTTTGCTAAAAAGCGATAACCTAAAGAATTATAAAAATGATCAAATTGTTACATTTTTATTGCATGTTTTGGTGAGCACTATATGTGGCCGAAATTGTTATAGAACCTTCTTCTCAGATTTTTCTATTTCATGATTTTTAATTATGTTTTTGATTATAACTGCTGTGCTACCATAAACTGTTCTGCCTGGATGGATTGTGTCAAAGATGGTGGATCTTGGTGTTTTTAGGAAAATTCCGCTGGTGTAATGCGTTTTCGGTATTACAGCATAACATCAATTTCTTGATCTATCAAGAAACCTTCTTGGTAAATGCTGCAACCTCAATAGTTGCCTATTACAGAGCACGCATTTCATCTCTGTACCTCACTTTTTCCCATACCTTTGACAAGCTTTACCTCTAGAATAAATATTATTAAAACCAATTATACATCAGTCAAAACTAAATCACATTCAACTCCATTCGAATTATCGGCAACTCTCCTCAATATTGGGCAATTCAACTCCGTACATGTAGTTTGAGAATATAAACTTAATGCAGGTGGCATAACTAAAGCCAATTTAATATTTTCAAAGGCTTCTATTTAATTTCCCCCGAGTTTTGCACTTCTTTGCAAATTTTACGCTAAGCAATTTTCCTTCTTCCGTAACCAGATTACCTATATAAATAAACGATCTCGGTCACTAAAAATTTGAGTTTTTCTAATTTAAACACCATACAATGTAAAATAAGGACTTTACCTTCCTTTACCACCAGAGCGTGGTTTAAACCAAACGCCATCCTCATTGATTCATTGATTGATTAATTAAGAATGTATGGCCAAGCATTAAGCAGAATAACCGGAAAGTGAAGGGCCCACCGTACACCCATTAGTACATAGACTTGGAAGGATAAGCCAGGATATTAGTTAAATTATTGAGATCGACTCGGTTACAGTCACCGTGACAGCCAATAGTTAGTACATTTTGTGGAATAAGGAAAGGAAAGGTATGTCAGTAATGGCGGAATTGCTCCGGTTTCCCTGAAACCCTGAACATAAAATCTATTAATGAACTAATTGCTCTTAGCCGTAGGCTGTAATAAATTGAATTAATTTCATCTGAAATTATAAATAAATTAATTCGTAACACAACAACACAATCATACAATAATGCAATTCCTGCAAGCCACAGGATCAGCAAAACTGGACCATATTTCGCCTGAAAATTACAAATTCGCGAATTATACCGACACCAAACACTCCAAGGCCAAAATTGACTTTACTCTACACAAAAACACCAAAATAAAATTTTTAAATAATTGAACTGTTAAATTCGACCGAATGTACCGTTTTATAGCAATTACACAAAGTACTCGCATAAAAATCCTATTTATATTTGCTTTACTCTACACAAAAACACCGAAAACCTTTATTAAAATAATTAAACCGCTTAAACCAAGCGGCATCCTAAAGAACTTATATTGCCCTGTTGGTATCACAAAAGTCGTAAATTTAATGGATTTGCTATTTAGTCGACATCCAAATGAACTGGCGCGAGACTGAATGGGACTCCACTTGCGTATTTGGAAAACGTTGGAAAACTGCGTTGACTGACTCCTTACCTGAAAACTGCGCTATCATTATAGTCATTTTCTTAAATTTTTTAGAAGTTAGACCCAACACTTACAAGATAATTTCTCAAAACTAATGCGAAGCGAATGTTTAATTTTTGTTTTTCAACAATTAAATTAAACAAAGGAATTGATAATCATAGCCTACTGGTTTTTTAATACAAAAAAACTTTTGCCAGCAAAAATCTTTTAATCAATACATTTTTACTATTTGTAAAGTTGTAATATTTTTTCAAAAACCCTTTTTATTTGGTCTGGAAAATTATTTTGAAAATAATGCTCGATCTTTTTTCACCGCTGACTAACGTTGTGTTCTCATGAGTGATATTCTTGACAGCGAATTTTACGGCCTCCATTGCTTTAAAAAGTAATTTTGAAGTTTGCGACTAAATATCGTCTGTATAGATCCATCTGTCCCAATCATTTTGTTTTTCAGCCTTTTTAAATCTAATCTTGAATACTTAGCTCAGATTTTGAACCTATTCTGGGACATAAATAAACCTATTTTGGAATAGAACTGGATGCATTCAGAGAATGATTACGAAATTTCTATGCTTCAAATATGTTCAGCTTAAGCTCACTCAAAAACAGAAGAAACCTGCTTGACAAAAGCTTGTTCTTGTTTATATTTTAGGGCTTATGCCTGTTTGCTGACCAGAATTTCACGATTATTAGCCTCGGCAGTAAGGGTGAACGGAAAAACACATTGTTAGCAATATTAAGTAATATTTAGCGTCAAATTCATAGCTGTACATCAAGTAGAGAACTTATTTAGAACAAATTAGAAGTCTACAGCATCCGTGGCACTTTTAAAAAATTTGAAATATTTAAAACCGTCTTTGAAACTGTAAACGGCTACCTTTTGAGGAACACCGAAATTTGATATTTGTGGATTCCAAATAAGATCCAACCAAAATTACTGACAAATAGTTACAGTTGAAAACTTTTGATCAAGAACCGCAGGACAAAATTTAATTTTACATTATTATTCTGATCTCGTCCTTGAATAAAATTAATCGGTATGTGTCAAGCACACGCACACTTGATCACGAAATATTCGTGTGTAAAACTAGAAAATGTCGAATTAATACGTCAGTAACTTTTGCGTAACTTACTGTTATTGACATGCATGAGACGTACTACAAGCTATATCCTATTAAGTAAAACAAACACACCTTACGATCTAATAATGTTCGTTTAATATTGTTATGTTCGTTTCATGTAATCCCTGATTTGTACGATAATTTCTATCGCAGATAGGCAGTGATCAATTGATGATCGCTGCTTACGAATTTGGTAACCAACCGATAAGACCTTATACACATAATAAAAATACACATAGTACTACCATAGTATGTTTGACGTTCTAGATGTCGCTAATGGTATCCTTTTAAAATAATCAAAATATTTTTATATGTATAATCGCCTAAATGTCATATATTTATACTAAATTTGACGATATTCTATCATCCCGACATCTGGAACGTCATTGGGTAAACTGTTTTTTCTTATGATAGTAGCACTATGTGTATTTATATTACGCCTTACATCTTGATTGATCCGAGATCGTCACTTAGCAATTAACAAATCGTCAATTTGACTGCGAGGCGTCTTGCGCGGGTGTGGCCATGTTTCCAAGTGGATGATTTTTAGAGAAAAGAATATGCTAATATTATTGGTCGCTCGTCTAGATTGAGAATACGAACCTATATTTTTACATATTAAGTCACTCTGAATTTTGCCAGTGTCAGCATTAAAATAACTAAACACTATTCTGACGTCTTACTCCAATATGAATCCCATCAGCTTATCTAAATATCCTTTGGACGGGAACCGCCCAGAACTGGACATTTTAAAACTGGATATTCCAAAATAGGATTTGACAAAATGATATATGATACAAAACTGGATATTTCAAAATAGGACATTGATTTAAACTTAAAATGATTTTTTAGGAAAGTTCTGGAATATGGCCAATTAAGGAGGACCTCGGCGAGTTCTTAACCGATTTTAATGAAATTCGATACGTCGTAGGAAGAAAATAGGATATTAAAATGATTTTGTGGAAAAGTTCTGGAATATGGCCAATTAGGAAGGAACTCGGTGGTTTCTTAACCGATTTTGATGAAATTTGATATGTAGGATGAAAATGGGATTTTAAAATGATTTTTTGGGAAAGTTCTGGAATTTGGCCAGTAAGGAAGGAACTCGGCGAGTTCTTAACCGATTATGATGAAACTCTATATGTAGGATAAAAATGGGATTTTAAAATGATTTGTCGGGAAAGTTCTGGAATAAGGCCAGTAAGGTTCCATACTTGAATATTTCTAGGGAGAGAAATAGAATTTTCCTTCACTTAATGTTTTTTTTTAATTGCTGCTTTTCTCATCTTATTAAAATAATCATTGACTTGATCGAGTTTACTGTCAGTAAAATGTATCTTCATCTATTTTTTATTCTTCTACTTAATATAACTTTTCTTCACTTTAGAGAATCTATGTGAGAAAAATTAATTAATTTTCATCAACATTTTCACCCTACATATCGAATTTCATCATAATCGGTTAAGAACTCACCGAGTTCTTCCCTAATTGGCCATATTCACGAGCTTTCCCAAACAATTATTTTAAGTTTAAATCACATGTCGAAATATCCTGTTTTGAATTATCCAGTTTTGTACCATATCTCATTTTGTACCTTATCTCGTTTTAAAATATCCAGTTTTGAATTATCCTGTTTCGTCAAATCCAGTTGTAAAATATCCAGACACATGGTCCCTACGTTTTGGCCATCGGATTTCTCGGTAAAGAAACAGTTTCAATCGATCTTTCACGGCATATTTAGTGCTATCAAAAGCATCCGGTTTTTTTAGTGACTGCACATTCCACACTAATCGAAAACCGCAGCATTAATGTTTATGGGTTGCGGGTAGTCAGTCCAGCGATCGAAACTTCTTTTAGTCGTCTCTAACGACAAGCAAAGACCACTGTGATGGTATTCGAAGGAAAAAATAATTTTCGATACATGTGGATGCCCCCGACTACAGAGATTAATAAAGGATGTGCCATATTGAAAGGCTGCTCTAGCTTCTAAATCTTTGGCATATACGGAATGTTGTATGATTAGTGTAAGTCTGATCTCAGCTACAATTTTTTACTTTTAATCTGATTCTTAAAATCAGACAAGCAGCACTGACAGTGACACAAACTTCAAATTTCTATAATGCCTCAATATTTTCTAAGTGTAATAGTAGACATCTTGCTGAAGGAACAATGGTTTTTGTTGAGAATGATTAGGCGTTTGTGTGCTTTGTTTCTATCGTCTGCATCGGTACAGTATTTGATACTGTTAATCATGATTTGTTGCTAGAAAAGCTGCTGGACGTCTTTTTATTTCATTATTGGCTTCTATGAAGTTTGAGCCATTATCACACCAGATTAACGAGACACAAATGTTTTTAACGCATCCAGAAACGCTTCAGTGTTGAGACTACTCACGACTTCTAAATGTACCGCTTTCACTGCCAAACATACAAATACCGCCATTTAAGCCTTAGTAAGTTTTGAATTTCGTTGTTGCAATAATTTAATATAAATTGGCCCCTAATAGTCGACCCCCGTATTCAGAAATGGCCTATTTTGTGAGCATCTTTTAGCAGGTAAATCAGCCATTTTTTGTACTTACTGTGAGCCGCGATATCTAATATAATTGTTTGCTAGTTCTTCTAAAATTCGTATCGCCAAGTAAGCGTGTTTGTGGTACATTTAAAGGTTTTAATTTCTTCTTGTGGGCTATTTCGCTATATAGTTAGCGTCAGTAGGATCCACCAAAATCTGTCTATACATCCGCGCATTTTTATATCCGCGTTTACGGCAATAATGTGTTTACGAAATCGCAGCAGCGTCGTTGTTAGACCAGGCTGCAATTTTGGCCCTACTAACAAACAATCATTTAAAGATACTGTCGTGGGAGTTTTACAGGACGCATCAACCACAATCCTTAATTTGGAAGTAGTACTTTCTTTTAAACAGCTCTAAAAAGAATTCAGCGCCAATTGGTAAATCTGCCAAATTTCATTTATCCTGTATACCACCTATCTTTGTT
The DNA here is from genome assembly GCA_963556175.1 of Tipula confusa. Classification (NCBI taxonomy): domain Eukaryota; kingdom Metazoa; phylum Arthropoda; class Insecta; order Diptera; family Tipulidae; genus Tipula; species Tipula confusa. The sequence continues at coordinate 82,854,683 of OY744477.1, forward strand.
GTAGGTAATGAGGATGATATTTTCTCAATTATAAAAGTTGTTATATTGATAGTGTAAGATGGTTTTACACGTGAGGTGATCTTAACGTTAGTTTTCTCCCTTGTTTTACCCGCTGAGCTTGAATCCTTTGTTGGTTGTTGATTTTATATCTTGTGTTGCTTGCAGAGAAGACGTTACATGCAAATTAGTTGCAGCAGGTTCTTTATGAAGTAATGAATGATGACGTCACTTACAAATTAAGCACAATGTCCTTAGGAAACATTTTTGTACGATTTTCCACATTTATGCTTTTAAATAATGGCCACCTGTACAAGGCATGATCTTGTTTACACACGATGCAACTCCATTTATTAGGGTGTGCAGTTGAAACATTAAAAGATTTCACATGCCTTGGTATGGCACTTGGCTTTACACTTTCAACACATGATTCCAACGCGGAATGTCAAAAATTGTGCAAATGCAAGATGTGCGTTTCATTACTTCATCCGAAGTATCACATAGTTTTACAAACAAGTGAATTAAAGCTCATATAACCGAATTTGGCTTAATGTACCGCGACACCAACTTATCCCAAACTTCGTCATAATTACTTCCTTAATCTTTATATGACGTATCAAGGTAGTTGCCTCACCCTTTAATAAACCATTTAAAATTTGTAATTTGTGAACGGCACTTAAACTTTTATTACCAGTGCATGATGTGACGTCATATATAAATCATGAAATGTAGGCCATAATTTATAATCACCTCAAAACAGTTCTATATTTATTTTCGGTAATCGGGCGTTTGGTAATTGATTAATGCCGTTCATAAAACTTTGTTGTTGGCCTATAAATTGTCCTAAGGTAGCATTTAGGTTGTTTACATCCACTTTCTTATTTGGCGACCTTGCATTGATTGCGGCTTTCAATGACGCCATAGTATCCACAATAATTGTATCGACTTCTTCTGTTATGGACATGTACGTTTCAAAAACCAGTAATTCGAGCTCAATGCTCTTGAACTCGTTGTACAGTTTTTCATACTGTGCTTCACATACTGAACGGCTTTTAGAGTTAAACTTTTATTTGATTCACAGTTCTAGGTTTTTAATTTAGCACCTTTATAATTTTAGAAACTATTATCTGTGTTGCTGAAGAAATAGGTTGAATGATACTGCAAATTTTAACATAACTTCAATACGGTCCCAGGTTTCGGTATAAAAATATTCGTTCTGGTAGAGTTTGAACGATCTTTCTTTAATTCATTATTAAAAACTTGATTTTTTAATTGATTTTAAACAACATTTATTCATCACTTTATTTGTATCAATTTTGATTTTACTGACATCTACCGTAAAAAAATTAAATTTGTTTTTAGTACATATTTAGCCAAGATTCGATTTTTATTTTTAATTTCACATTATTGGGTTTTTATTTTATTTGTTAATTTATTTGTGATTTATCTTCAAATTGACAGTCTAATAAATATACACCGAATTAATATTAACCAATTCCGACCATAAAATTCCAACTATAATGTTAGCAACGAAACGGCCAGCAGCGTACGTTGTTTCGATAGACACCCAAATTTATTTGCCTGTAAGGTCTTCTTTTATTTTAGTAATTGTATTTGCGTAGCAAGAATTTAGATAGATTTTCTCGAATGGTGGATTCTTTAGGAATTACTTCTCTCGTATATTTCTCTAGGAAAGACCTTTTGAAATAAAATTTAAATTCAAGATGCACTGCCTTCGTAACAAAGCAGATGAACAGGCATAAATACGTCTTGGTTGGTGGCTTACCGCGGATGCGATAATGAACATAGAATGGTCCTGCGTAGTCAACTCCGACCGTATAGAATGGTGGCGACGCCTCAAGTCGTTCCACTGGTAAATTTCCTATTTGTTGCTTCATAGGAATAGGTCGAATCCGAAAGCTCTCCTTGCACTCTTAAAACACCTTCTTGCATACGGTGCCTTCATAGAGCGGCCAATAATATTGGAAAATACCAGCTAATAATGCTCGGGGACCAGCATGTAATAGTTTCCTGTGATAATTAATGTTATTGTAAAATGATGTAATTTAGGCAAAAGGATAGGATGTTTTGATATGTAAGGTTATGAAGTATGTTGAAGCCGGCCACCAACTCGAATGCTATAATTTTTATCCAAGAACACTGATAATGATCGGAGTGATGGCTGCTTTACTATGAAATTTGGTTGTCCCAGTCCCTCATATTCGGTAGGAAAATACGGTTTCTGGACCACTCGAATGATTGTGTGCAACGCTCGATCTAATTCTTCTAGTTTTAGCGGTCCGCTAAATTTGTATTTTGGCTTTAGCTTGAAACAAAGAATGTAGGCAATGAATCGTCTGATCTTTCTGAAATCATTGTGGTATTTGATTTCGGCTAATATATCTGGCGATTCGGCAGCAATGTAATAATATTCTGACTGTAATAATATTCTTCATTTCGCTTGTGTCTTCACCCTATGCGCAATCTACAAGGAGTACTGGCCAAGATGATGTCTCTTGGAGTAGAAAAGACGGCCCATGGAGCCATAGGTTAGAACGCAAGAACTTGTCGGTACTCATACCTCGAGACAGCAGATCTGCAGGATTAGATTCGGTCGGCACATGACGCCAACTTTGCTTATTTGATGTCTCCTTTATAGTTGTCACGCGATGTGATACAAACGTTTTCCCCCTGGATGGACATGATCTTATCCAGTTAAGCGTAATCGTCGAATCAGACCAATAAACATTTTGATTGACTTGGACATTAAGGTTCTCGGAAACCTTGAATGTCAGCTGTTTGTCAGATGTTTGCCAATCTGTGTGCATACCCTGGGGAAGTGATTGGTCCCAACCTAATTTCAATTGCCATAACGATTGGATAAATAGTTTCCCTACGACAATCACGAGTGTCAATAACCCGAGTGGATCGTATATTCCCGCGATCTGTGAGAAAATCGTAAGCTTTGATATTAACACCAAGTGTTTTGATCATGTCATCTTCGTCTATGTTGAGCTGCATTTCTTTGAATTCAGGAGGTACATCTTCGAGAATTTCGGAATAGTTGGAACACCACTTTCGTAGTTCCATTCCAACGGTCAGCAGAATGTTTGAAATTTGACGCTTTAATGTCTTTGCAACTGAAGCAACTGAATTGGTTCCGGTAAGTAGATCGTCTACGTATACATCTTTTTTGATCACAAGAGCTGCAATAGGTAATGTAGTTTGGTGTTCGAGAGCCAATTGCTTTAAACATCTGGTGTCACCATTTTTAATTTATACGTCAAGAGTGGTTCATCTTGCGACCTTCGCCACAATATAAGTTGAAGGTTGTGATCATCTTCATGTACTCGAATTTGCCTATACATTTTGGCGATGTCGACGCTAAATTCTTAGGCATGCGATCGAAATCGGAGTAAAATCGTAAATAGATCGCTCTAAACTACTGGACCAAGCATCAGAATAGAATTTAGTGACCTACCATTAGATGTTTTGGTGGAGCCATCGAAGATGACTCTTAGATTGGTGGATGAGCTTTGTGGTTTTAGTATGCAGTGATGTGGAAGGTAGAAGCATGGAGCAGCTATAAAATTTAGTTCTACAGCTTCCATATGATTTGCCATCTCGTATTTGTCCATAAATTTTGCTTGGGTGGCGAATAATTTAGGTGATTTATGTAAACGTTTCTTCAAATTGTAAAAGCTGATTTGTGGTAAAATGGTAGTTTTACCACAAATCTTCCTTCACTGTCACGTGTGGTAAACCTTTTAAATTGACCTTCACATTCGGATTCCTCGTTCGACATTTGTTTAACGGAGTGAGGCAGGTTTTCAATGGTCCAGAATCTCTTAATTTGGTCATCTATAAGGTACTTGGTTCTTCGATGGCTAAATTGCAAACTGGGTTGGTATTGATGGGCGTAGAACATTTCCCAGATACAATCCAGCCTAGGACGGTATTCTGCAAAATTTGCAAATGATTTGCTAATTTTATTTGTTCGACAGAAAGTAGTTGTGATAAATCTCGGCTCCTATCTTCGGATCGATGTCTTGCGATTTAAACAATTCAGGATCCGCAAGTTAGATGTTTGATGGAATATGGCCCATGAATTTACCATTTGCTGCGATTTAATTGGCTGATAGCTCGTAATTTTCGGTAGAATTTTTACTTCCAACTTAGTACAAAAGTTGGTGGTGTGTGAGCTCAATGTAATGGTAGTGCTGGACATTGAAGCTACAACGTTGGAGCCATTCCTTGAATCTTGATGCTGGAATTGCGATGAAGAAGATACAATCGCAGCGCAAATGATTCTGTCATGAATGATTCTGTGAACCCGAGTCTAACAGTGCTCTTCGTACTACAGGTTGCCCAAATTGATCAAAGATCTTGACTAATGCAGTTGCCAAATAAATGAATGATGTCGATTTAATTTCGGATATGACAGCGGCAAACGAGGAGGTAGATGCAATGATCGAAGTACTGGTTGAAAATTAGGCTTGGAATCCGGGCATGCTGACATATTTTCGAGTTTTCTTGTTGTAGTTGGTTGCTCAGCAGTTGTATGTGTTGTTCGAGCACCAGTGTCTCCGATGTGCAACAGCGTGTTGAGTTGTAAATTACAATGTCGGCAGCGAAGGGTCACTGGACGACGTTGATCTATAGGCATATGTAAAAATCTATGACATCGAACCAAAGTGTGTCCTTAAGTTTTACATTGAACACAATGGTATGTTAATGGTTTAGTGACGATTAACGACGTTGAAGATGTGCGATTAGATCAATTATTTCCCTTCGATGTTAGCTTTGGTAGAGGCATAGCAGGGGTGGAATTCGAATGACTTTCCAATCTAAGTGCTCTAGCAGTTGGTAAATGAGTAGATAGAGGCTTCATTCCATTTGGCTTTCGTTTCCAGATCCAACTTTGATATACCATCAAATAAACTTTCAGGTCATCCCATTGTTTAACGGGCCTCTTTAATGCCTGTAGTGTTCGAATATGCACCCGAAAATGGTCATGAAGATTTAACAGGTTTCGCGGTTCCGGTCGATCGATTGATTTGAAGGTAAAAAATTGATGAATGTGTCGTTCACAGATAAAATTTGGTTTGTCAAATCATTCTTTGAGAATGTCTCGGGCGAAAATGTAATTTTCATCGGACAATTCAATTGCTGGTATGGCGTTAGCAGCGTCTCCGGCAAGTGACAGTTTTAGACATTTAAATTTAGTCCGATCACTGAGGGACTTATTCTCGTGGATGAGAGCGTCAAAGGTACCGCTAAATGTGGTCCACTCAAGGTAATCACCACTAAATACTGGGAGCTCAACGGTTGGAAGCTTGGCACTAATGGTTAGTGGTAAAGTTTTAACTTCTTGAGGTTTCTTAACGCCAGTCTGTAATTTGTGCCGTATTTCTTTAAATTCTTCTAGCTTCTCTTCGAAGTCTGACGCGATGGAGATATACGACTCTTCGATAGCGCTAAGTATCTTATCTGGTAACAGCTCAGTGTCTAAAATCTCGTATGATGGTAACATGCGTTGGTAAATAGACCAGCTTTTGTTTAAATCTGCCAAGTGATGCTGAATGTGCCTTGCCTTTGCAGTTGCCAACTTTTCTTCAATGAGTGCTTCATATCGTTCTAATTTTTCTATCATGCTAAATACTAACTATTATTGAGCTACAATTAAGTAAAATGGATTACTTTTGCTTTATACTGAAATATAACGGAACCATTAACCTCCATCCATGAAAGGTCATAAGTATCTAAAACAAATACGTTTCTTAAAGCTTCCACATTTACCTGGCCTAGATATAGCGAGTATTATAGAAAGTTGAAAACTATCAGGAAAACATGTAAATAAGAGCATTGATGATTTCTATAATGATGGCTTTTATTGAAATATGCGACCCTGGCATTTAATTATATTTTAATTTTTCAAATGTTCATTTAATGTGCTAGTTCTGACAGTTTTTAAATATTAACCAAACAATTATTTACTAACAGCAAATCAAATATTGTAAATACTTTTTAAAAAATTAACAAGAACTGGCTAAAACTCAGTAAAAATGTCAAATCAACTTTGTTTAAAAAATTAATGCGAAATATCATTATGGCCCATCAATAATAATTTCCAATGGGTTTAGTAACCGCACGTATTATTATTTAAAACAAAAGCTATTTAGGTAATAATTCTGGAAAATAATATACGTCTTTGCGAATATGTGCTATTATTCTCACCTCAATGTGAGCCCAATTTGCGCAATATTTATTGAATAACATATATACATAACTTATACATAAATCAATAAGGAACCTTCAACTTGATAAATATTTGGCGACAATCCATCAAGTTCAATTTATCATATACGTTTTAGTTGTGTGTCATATGTCAACAAAAACGATTCACATGTAGCGGTTTTCCAAATATTTTTGTTAATCTGACACTATAATACGTCTTTTTAGAATACAAATTTATATTTGTAAATAAACATAAGAAATATGTTTAATTAACACCAAATCAATATGGCGACAACTATTTCTAGGTTAATGTATAGGTTCACACTATTAGATATATAAATAAAACCATCAATAGTTAATTTGCCATATAAATAAATTTGCTCAAGGTCAATTATGCTACTGTTATAATCCATGCTGATTTGGTGATGATTTTTACTATTTATTTTTCAAATTCACTTGACATTTTATTGCAACGTATAATTTTACCAAATGGTTGGTTAGAATACGACGAGACATACTCGTATAACGTTTCATTCTCTAAGAAGTATTTTTCCATTTGCATTTCCACCCATAGTTTGTCTTTTTCGCTTCTGCTAGCATAGTTCTTCTGAAAGTCATGCTGGTCTTCCGAATTTTTTTTACGGGTTCCAGTCCAATAACATCCTTGTTAAATCACTAAACGTGGTTTTCGTATGCCAATTTATCTCCACTTTCGGTTCTTTATATCGGGTTTTTTATTCAACTGCTTCGTGCCTTTATAAAGATCCATGTTTTTATAGTGTTCAGCCATTATTAATGTCAAAGGCATTTATTTACGAAAACCTGGAGCTTAAGTATGATTTGTTTCACATGTTTCCGTGTCCTACACTCATATAGTAGTATTGATTCTACACACGAGGTTTCATTCAAATCTTGGTCTTGCAGGACAGGAGAGAAATTCCATCTAACGTACATATCTGGCTTTTTTATGCGTTTATTAGTGTTTCATTTTGTCCCACTTGCTTTTTACAATTTTGCAACCATAAAACTGAATGTGCATCACTGTGTTTATATTCTCATCGCCTTTGCTTAATCTTAGGGTTACCAGACTCATTTCTTCATTTTTATTTAAAATTAATTTGACACTTTGTGGAAAAACCCAGTTCTTATTTAATCTTTTGCGGTAATTAAAGTGGTTTGTAAAACATCCAACACTTCAATTATTGACTTACAACGTCCATCAATTTTGAGAATTTGTAAATTGCTTGACTATGCTTGACTATGAATACAAAATAAAAGATAAGCCTCACTCAATTGATCATTAAAAAAATGTACTAATGTTTTTGGTGCTCTCTCGTCATGCAAAAAAAGCGACTTCAATGCTTCATATAATTTTAAAATTCGTTCTATTGCAGGCAACAGCGAAAGCCACCTTGTTTTTGAATATGAAAGTAGTGCTTTGTACTCAATTTCATAAATTGAAAAATATTGAAAAATTTTAAAAACGATTTGATCAATATCGCAAGATAATTGATCTGCCGGTGTTTGTGTTGTTTAAAATATGAGCCGGGCAACCTATCCCTTCAATATCGGTGCCCAATTCCACCTTCAATTTAGTAAATATATTATTTTTCCCAGATCTCTTTTCCACCAAAATTTACATTTGCATTGTCCCCGCAGAATGCTCTAGATCTTTTTAGATCGTTTTTTAAATTATTTAACGTTTGAATACAAAAGTCATATTGCAATCATATCGGACGTTTCACATTTTAAATTATCCATTTTTAGAAGTTTAACATTAATTCTGCTCTTTGTAAAATATTGAATTACTAATGGTGCGTACATGTACGTGATCAAAAAATTGATTCGCGGATCAAATTTGTATATTTTTCATACGAAAAATATATAAATTTCTCCTCCTGAGTTAAAATAATATAAACTTTGGGCACATTTTTTACCGCATGCTTCCAACATAATAAAATAAAAATAAAAATTTTGAGCAATAATTGTGCTCATTATATATAATTTTGCTATTTTTTGACATTTCTTATTATGTTTTATTTGTTCTTATTTTGTTTATATACTGTTGTCAATTCACTGACAATATTTAAGTCTCGCGCCAAAATTTCGATAGCGGTTTGTCTTGATAAAGATATTTTGGGTATTATTACGAATTAACTAAATTCAAAAAATTAGATTACACGAAAAAAATTAAATTACACGAAAATTTAAAATCACCGAAAAAAACCACGAAATTAAAATCAACCAATAAAAACAAAATGAAGTTAAATTTAATATTAGAAATTATTACGAAATATCACGAAAAAATTTAAATCAGCGATAAAAACAAACAGCATGAATTTAAAATCACCGATAAGAAATTAAAAATGGAAATCTAATCACAAAAAAAATCACACAAATATTTCGTATACAACGATACACAATTAAAGATTACATATGTTTCATATGGGTACCAGTCGAAACTGGATATTTTACAACTGGATTTGACGAAACAGGATAATTCAAAATTGGATAATTCAAAACGAGATAAGGTACAAAACGAGATATGGTATAAAACTGGATGATACAAAACTGGATATTTCAATACGAGATAAGGTACAAACCGAGATATGGTAGAACACTGAATATTTCAAAATTGGATATTTTGACATGTGATTTAAACTTAAAATGATATTTTAGGAAAGTTATGAAATATGGCCAATTAGGAAGGAACTCGGAGAGTTCTTAAGCGATTTGGATGAAATTCGATACGTAGGATGAAAATGGAATTTTAAAATGATTTTTTGGAAAAGTTCTGGAATATGGCCAATTAGAAAGGAACTCGGTGATTTCTTAACCGATTTTGATAAAATTCGATATGTAAGATGAAAATGGGATTTTAAAATGATTTTTTGGAAAAGTTCTGGAATATGGCCAGTTAGGAAGGAACTCGGTGATTTCTTAACCGATTTTGATAAAATTTGATATGTAGGATGAGAATGGGATTTTAAAATGATTTTTTGGATAAGTTCTGGAATATGGCTAGTAAGAAAGGAATTCGGTGAGTTCTTAACCAATTATGATAAAATTCGATATGTTGGATGAAAATGTTGATTGATTGATTTTTCTCACATAGATTCTCTAAAGTGAAGAAATGTTATATGAAGTAGAAGAATAAAAAATAGATGAAGATACACTTTACTGACAGTAAACTGAATCAAGTCAATGATTATTTTAATAAGATGAGAAAAGCAGTAATTAAAAAAAACCATTAAGTGAAGGAAAATTCTATTTCTCTCCTTAGAAATATTCAAGTATGGAACCTTACTGGCTTTATTCCAGAACTTTCCCAACAAATCATTTTAAAATCCCATTTTCATATTACATATCGTATTTCATCATAATCGGTTAAGAACTCACTGAGTTCCTTCCTAACTGGCCATATTCCAGAACTTACCTAAAAAATAATATTTAAATCCCAGTTTTATCCTACATATAGAATTTCATCATGATCAGTTAAGAAATCACCAAGTTCCTTCTTAATTGGCCATATTCTAGAACTTTTCCAAAAAATCATTTTAAAATTCCATTTTCATCCTACGTATCAAATTTCATTAAAATCGCTTAAGAACTCGCAGAGTTCCTTCCTAATTGGCCATATTCCAGAACGTTCCTAAAAAATCTTTTTAAGTTTAAATCACATGTCAAAATATCCTGTTTTGAAATATCCAGTGTTGTACCATATCTCGTTTTGTACCTTATCTCGTATTGAAATATCCAATTTTGAAATATCCAATTTTGTATCTTATCTCGTTTTGTCAAATCCTATTTTGAAATATCCAGTTTTAAAATGTCCAGTTCTGAGCGGTTCCCGTTTCATATGTCAAGTAAAATAGGTAATAATTTTGAGCAAAAGCTTTTGTTACTAACTTCATCCTGTGATGGAATTTTTTAATGACGTACATGTACGCACCATAAAGGAAACATTTTTTCGGCTTTATGGTTACTGGCATCCGTACTAAAAAGATAGTAGTTCTTTGAGGATTACTTCGATTGAATGCGGCCCTAAGACTTTAATAATTAATTTTGTTGTTTTAGTTCTGGCCGATGAATATCTTAATGCTACTTTAGAATCAGAAAAGAGTTAAGGAATTAATTTGTTAATGCAATCGGATAATAGTCCTAGTGTCCCAACGAGATCTTTCGGGACACTGGAACTATTATCCAAAAACCGGGGCAATCTCGGAAAACCGGGACGTCTGGCCACCCTATTAATCTAGATCATTGAGTTTATCCTTTGCTTAATCCTCAAATGTTGTAGTATGTTTCACTTGAATTGCCTTTGTATTGAACTCAGTTTCCAGCCTCCCGATACATTTCTTTTATGAGCTCAATAAATTGTTTTGAGTTACCTATATCACAAAGCAACTGCAATATTGCATTCCTATTTATCGTGTCAACGAAGAGCAAATTGATGATCATCTTCTACGTTTCTTAATTTTGCATTAATTGCAAGTGAGTTTCTTTCGTTCTTGCACTCTCTTAGGTCACTTTTCTTAGGGATCGTGTTAATAGTCAAGGTTTCTTCCAATTTTTATGGTATTCTGCTATAATTCCAAATTTCTTATATTAGTGGTGTTTTAAGTTAAAAAGCTTGCATTTGAAGATTTATTCCCTTTGAATTGCGGTTATGTTGTTAGTTCCAGCAGTTTTATTGTTCGTTAACTCTATGCTACTTTTAATTTCGATCATTGCGTAAATGATTGATTGATAAAAGACTGTGAGACCAAGCGCTTGTCAAGTGTTCCGGTTAAAGCCGGTCCTATTCCCACAGCTCTTTTACATTTAACAAACGGTAAGATAGAAAGGATTTTCATATATTTATATTTCTATAAATATATTTCCATGCATGATACAAACGACCTGGTTTCAGACTCCTCATGATCATTACGGCACAATTACATTCTATTATTGTGGTGGAGGGAAAGTAATGGTATGTAAGTAATGACAGAATTGGTCCAGTTTCCCGGTAGTCAATATTCAAACTCCTGTTAGAATAAAACAATGACAATTTTATTGAACTGCTCTGCATTCGGTTTTCTGTATTCTGTCACCTCTTATAAGGAACTCCAGTGTGCCACTATTCAACAGTAATCTGCAATAAAAATCCCAAAAACAAAATCTATTGATGGGCTAATTTCTACCGGCCGTATGCTGTAATAAATTGGATTAGTTTTTGTCTGAAATTTACAATTAATAAATTTATTACATCATTAAAAATATAAAATTATAAAATTATAAAAATTATATTATAAATTAGATTTTAAAAATATTGTTTAAACATTACATGTATAAAATAATAAAATCGCTTTGAATTTTATTTCACAATTTAGATTTAATTAAACAATTGATAAAATTCTCAATTAAATTACAAAATTTTTTTGACAAAAGAAATTATGCTGATGGTGGTTTCACAATGGTTGATTTTCAAGAAGACACTAAATTATTGACAAGAAAAATTCTACCATAAAAATTTAATTACCATTGCGACATCTACAAAAATACTTAATTACTATGCCAATAAATTATGGTCCATGTAACCATTTATAATATAAGTACATGTAGCTATATTGAGAACTGCCATAACAATAATTTATGTGGGATATAATTTATGTGGGATATAATGTGGGAACTGATTGGTATATATACGTTTATTCGGTAGATATGTATTAAATACTAATATCCTACTGCTATTCTGAACATTACAAATCAATTGAATTTATAAATATCTCCTTCGGTTATTTTAATTATTTACCCAATTAATAAGAATATTTATTTAATTTGTTTTTGAATAATTTATTATAATTAATAATTTATAATTTTATAATTTAATGCTCTATTAAATTTCGCTCCGCTTCTTGACATCCAAAACGAAAAATCAATGACTAACCGCGTTTTTACCACCGCGTCTATACCACCTTTTCTTTTATCTTGCTTCGTTCGTAGTCGTCTCATTGTCGGTCGGTTGTTTAAATTCGTTATGTAAAATTCGTTATAATTTCGTAATCGTCGTTAACATTGGAAGTACCATCGCGAGACTGTATAGCATTTTAAACATAACTGTTGCATGTGACCGTTTGCAGATGGCATTGCATGACGATTGTTATTTTATGTGTGACCAAAAATTTGTATTCAAAATTATTGGTCACTACATCACCCTCTCCCAAGTGAAACCTCCCTGGGGAATCGTGATTCGCTATTCCTCACACTATGATTGCTAACTACTCGTGTAAGATAAGATTTGCGACGAAAAACGTTTCAGCTGATTGAAGCTGGTTTTCTTATCCTTCTTACTGAACGTTTAAATGTGAACGTTTAAGGAGAATCCAATTGGATTGGCAATGCGAAACAGTGTTTGAGAAGGTTTTGAGGTTGATCAGGTACTTATGAACTAAGTTCGATCCTCGAGTTTCATCATGCGAGTAAATAAACCCCTAAATTGCACGAGATTCAGGTTATAAATTTGACTTTCTTTTGCGATCTATTGTTCGGCTGTCGTTCAGTTATTCCGAATGCCGGCTTTAATCTATCTACGCAGATTGTTTGCTGTTTGCCTTTGATTTCGACTACAAAAGTCATATGGCGGTTGTAACCCAGTTCGAATTTTATCTACACGGACGAAAACAAAATCGCAATTTTCCAATGATTTTGGTAAGAATATATCGTCTTGTTTCGTTTGACGAGGTGCTGTTGGAATAAGATTTTGCATTCTGGTGCGTAGTTGGTCGATAATCATGTCGTGAGTAGGCAAAGGTGTAAGAGGATTTTTGATGAAGAACTCTCCAGATAATTTAATGGTTTGTCCATAAACTAGTTCAGCTGGTGAGCACTTCAGAACTTCTTTCACTGTGGCTCGGATACCTAGTAGGATTATCGGTATTTCTGAGCTCAAATAGATTGTATTGCTTCTGGCCATAAGCGCAGCTTTAAGCTGCCGATGAAAACGTTCCACCATGCCGTTGGCTTGTGGATGGTAAGCTGTTGTACGGATTCTATTTGAGCCAAGGAGTTTCGTTAACTCGGCAAAAAGTTTAGACTCAAATTGTGATACTTGATCGGTGGTAATGTTACTTGGAACACCAAATCGCGATACGTAATTATTTACGAAAGTCGTGGCAATAGTGGCTGCAGTGATATCGTTCATGCAATACGCTTATGGCCATCGAGTGAACCAATCAACGCAGGTTAAAAGGTAAGTATATCCATTAGACGGAAGAAGCGGACCAACGATGTCTATATGAATATGCTCAAATCAACCCGTCGGAATTTCGAACTGTCCTAAAGGTGTTTTTGTGTGCCTTTGCACTTTCGAGCGTTGACAAGATATACAGATCTTTCCCTAATGCGATATATCTTTGTTTATATTTGGCCAAAAATAGCGAGTGGTTATCAATTTTCTAGTGGCACGAACACCAGGATGCGACAGATTATGTATGGTGTCAAATATATTTTCTCGTAACGTTTCTGCGATGTATGGGCAATTCATACCCATCGACGTTTCGCAGTAGATTTCCAATCTGGGTAGCTTGAAAAGCTCTAGTTTCACGTTGGAACTAGCGTGACGTTCGGAACCAGAAAGTAAATTCTGAAGTTCTAAGTCTGCTTTTTGGGCTACGATGATTTTATTAATGTCGAAATTCGTATCGACCGTCGCTGTTTCGATGTCGTTGATGCGAGATAACGCGTCTGCGATCACATTATACCACATATCCTTGGACATGCTGGATGTCCGTGCTAAATTGACTAATGAAGTCTAAGTGACGAGATTGTCTCGGATTTCTTTCAGTTTTCGACTGAATTTCTCTTGTCAGAGGCGTATGATCGGTATAAATTGTAAAGTCCCGACCTTCGACAAAATATTTGAAATGTTTAATGGATAGATAAATCGCAAGTAATTCCCGGTCGAATGCTGAATATTTCTTTTCAGCTTCCGACAATTTCTTCGAAAAGAATCCCAGCGGCTCCCAACAATCATTATTGAATTGTTGCAAGACTGCACCGACGGCAATGTTGGATGCATCCGTAATTAAACTGAATTTCGCATTATTCAGTGGCCAGAAACGTTACGTTAGCCAATTCTGTTTTTGCTTTAATAAATGCGTCATTGCATTCTTCGGGCCAAGCGAAGTTCTAGACAGTTTTTGGATTCTTGAGTAAAATGGCCAAGTGTGAATGAATCGGGGCTAAAATTTCGGCAAGTTAAGGAATAAATCGGTGATAATTTTTTACCATGCCGATAAACTGCTGAATGCGCTTAATTGATGTTGGAGCTGGAAATTCTGTAATAGCATTAATTCTCTCCGATGACGGCAAAATGCCATTCGGAGTTATCTTATGGCTGAGGAAGTCAAGATTGTTTACACCAAATACGCATTTGGAGCTTTTGATTAATACATCAAACTTTGCCAACCTGGCAAAAAGTTGATCGATATGTAGTTTGTGCTGTTCCTCAAAAACGAAATCTAAGCCTTGAACGACTTGATTTATAAATCTTTGAAATGTTTGTGCGGCATTTCGAAGTCCAAATGGCATGCGCGTGAATTCGAAGAGGCCAAATGGAGTTATCGCTTGTTTTATGCACATCTTCGAGTACAACGGGAATTAAATGGTATGCTCTGACTAGATCTATCTTGGAGAAAATTGTACTTTCTTGCAAGTGCATAGAAACATTTTGTATGTGAGGAATTGGATACCTGTCAGGTATTGTAACTGTGTTTAATCGACGGTAATCCCACACGGCCTCAAATCTAGATCTTTTTTCTTGACAATGTTTAGTGGATAAGAAACCGGTGATGCCGAGGGCCGGCAAATTCCTAATTCCACCATATGATTAAATTCGGTAAATGCAGCTTTATGTTGTGCTGGATCTAGTCGCAGTGGTCTTGATACTGTCAAATGACCAGTTGTCACAATATGATGGACCACGTTATGTTGGACGGATAAATTGTAATTTGGCCTAAATTGCCAAAATTGTTTGTATTAGTCTTGCGCGTGTTGGATTTAGAATATTCGTTTATTTGCTGTTCGGGAGTCAAATGATCGAACATTATATCGGCTGTTTTAGCTAGATCCTCGAGTGGCATGGTCGTTGGTTGTCCTACAATAGCCATTTTTATTATGGGAGGTAAACACCTCCCATAATATGTGTGATCAAAAATTTGTATTCAAAATTATTGGTCACTACAAATTAACCGTTTTATGACAAATACGTTATGTAATCGCCAAAAATTTAATTTATTTACACTTCATTTGACACAAAATTTTAAAATTAATACAAATTAGATTTCAAAAAAATTGTTTAAACATTACAAATCAATTGAATTAACCGTTTTATGACCAATACATCCGCTTGCAACCAACTATTGCGGTAGAAGATAATTTTTAATCGCAACCGATCTTGTCTTAATTTTGTACTTTATAGTTTCTTATAAAAATTTAGGAGTCAATAAATTGGATTCATATTTTTGAGATTATAAATTTGGTTTTAGTGATGAAATTTTACTAACACCTGTCTAATTGCTAATAAATAATCAGCAGAAAAATATGGGTACCGCTTAAATTTAACCAGAACTCTTCTTACATTAACGAACGTGCGTTTTAGGATTGGTACGTGGAATGTGCTGTCACTAGGAAAACTAGGTGCACTTGATGGCAATATAAAAATTATGAAAAAAGTGGAGACCATGTGTCAAAATGAAATAGGTTGCTTTACAGTGAAGATGACCTCGACAATCTTGGTTTTCTTCTTGAGCCCCAGATGAAAGGCTGTTTTGAATTTCAAAGCAGTTGATAATCGTGTATATAAGCTACGTTTACGCATGTGACAAGCCAACCTGTCAATCATTATTGTGGTCCAAATTGTGGTCAGGGATCCATACCGGAGCACAGCGTCAAAATAGTAGTTAGTGACTTTGCTAGAGCTGGCCATAAACAAACCAAATTATGTAAAAATATAATTATATTCTGACACGATCTAAGCGACCGGTGATGGGAAAATATTGATAAAATTTATGATCCCGCACGTTCATTTATGATCGCAGTGATCATCAATTGGTCATATTTTTTGACGGAAAATACGTGAATTGTGCAACGCTAAAGTTTTAAGTGTACAACTACTCAGCAATGAGCTTCTTTAAAGGAGTTCCTTGAAAGTTTTCAAATACAGACTGGGTATATGTGCATAGGGGACTTACGAGGACTTTACACTGGCTATGCAGTCACTAAAAAGAAACCGTTAAAAAACCGACCCTGTGGTGGTTTGCATTAACTCCGAGGCATTAACTATCTTTGGGACCTTATTCGATCAGTACGGAAAAGCGTAGCTATACTTGGTGAATGTAAAGGAGCCGCTTTGTGCCCTATCCTATATTAAACAAGGAGATAGCTTAAATTGTGAAAACTATCACGACATAGCTCTACTCTTCACTGCATACAAATTAATGGTTTGCATAATATTATGGAGAGTATAACTTCCTGGCGAGGGAAATTGTATTTTACCAATGATAATATAATTAGAATCGATCTAATCGATAACATCATCAACCTTATTCTGTGTAATTGGTAAAAATGGCAACAGTGTAAAATAACTACTGAATCCACTTGTACGATTCTCGGCTTCAGTTGGTCTCAAAATCAATGAGTCCAAAGACGCAATGGATTAGTACTGGTGACCCCACATTTAAAGGTATGACGAGTTTCCGACACCTCGGGTCTCTAGCTACCTTGCTTTTTAAAATTAGCTAAAACGTTGTATAAAATGAATTTTACCCTTCATGCAATTGATAAGCACGATTCGTATCGTAAGACCTACATTTCTATTTATATCTCGTTTTGGGTTTCCATTTCACGTAAACTACACCATCGTGAGTTCTAAACCGATATTTCGGTTAAAAGTAAACAAATTTTGAGTCGATAATCATAATAATCTCTCTCGTTATTATAATCCAACCAAAGTTACTATTACATTGCAATAATTATGTAACACTTTTGGTATGTATAAGTATTTATATTGATATTGAAGAATCGTTAATGTCATAAAAATAAAATTATGTAAGAACTCGAATAACAAAAAAAAAAAATATTAAAAAGAAAGTTGCTGCATGACCATAAATAAATTTTTATTTTTTTTTTTTGTAAATGCAATTCCAATGCATTTTTGCAATTTATATGTATAAATTCTACATTTGCTTTCCTACTTTCTCAGTGGTGTCTGGTCTGATCGTGTCTGTCTGCACTACAAGCGAACGAAAAGAAAATTGCAAAATAATTTTCCCATCGGCCTGTTATATGCCAATATGTAAAACAAACTTGCTATTTATAATATTATGTAAACATATTACCACTTACCACTTTTATTTCGTAAGTATTATTATAAAGTGTTTAGATGTTATTACAAAAAATCGGTCTAGTTTTCACGTGCTGACAAGTGACATATTAAGTGGTAATTAGTTTATGACTAGAAAAAATTAGAAATTTAATAACCGTATACTTGTTGTTAATCTTTAGTGGTTACCGAGTAGACTAGGGTGGTGAAAATAGTAGCTGCTTGTCAAAGTTAGTTCAAGGTCATTTAATTTTTTTTATAGATTTCAATATTTTTATAAAAGAAGAACCAGTTTTTCTATGACATTAACTGTTTTAGATATTCAGAACATTTTCTACCAATTTTTACTACTACCGAAAATATCCATCAACCGTGCATTGATTATTACAGTTGCGTTATTTGTTTAATTTTCAAGACATTCAATTATTTTCTTATGTGACACGTAAATAGACAATTTTTAATTAGTGAATACATAAGGTCATATAAAAAGTCTCCGCGGTCTTCCAGTCACTGAAAAAGACGATGAAATTTTCCAACTGGAAAGCAAGACCGGCTGTCAAGAAATAGCGGAGGCATTAAACCTTAACCACATGGCAGTTTGGCATAATTTGAAAAGAACAGGCTACAAAAAAAGCTCGATGTTTGGATGCCACATGAATTAACACAAAACAATTTAGTTAACCGAATTGACATCAGCGAAACGTAACGAAATCGAACCATTTTTGAAGCGAATCATTACAGGCGATGAAAAATGACTGAAATACGAGAATATCAAACGCAAGCGCTCATGGTCAAAGGCTGGTGTCTCTCCACAAACAAGGTTATGTTGAGTTTTTAGTAAGATTGGAAGGGAATTGTCCATTATGAGGTGCTGCAACGTGGTGAAACCTTCAATTCGGTCCTATACTGTACACAACTTGACCATCTGAATGAAGTAATCCAGAAAGAGCGACCAGAATTGGCCAACAGAAAGGGTGTTGTGTTTCATCATGACAATGAGCGGCCACACACATTTTTGATGACTAGGAACAAATTGACGGAAAACAAAAGTCCGAGACGGTAGTCAGACGGTGTGAGGTTCGGACTATACGGTGGATGCATCAAAAGTTTTGATGCATCCACCGTATAGTCCGAACCTCACACCGTCTGACTATAATTTGTTTCGGTTTCTGCAAAATTCTCTTGATGGGAAAAATTAGCAGACTGAAGCGCCGCTGAAAAGCACTTGGTCAAGTTATTCGACGATAAACCACAGAAGTTCTAAACCGATGGGATTATGAAGTTACCCGAAAAATGGCAAAATATCATAGATAATAATGGTCGATATGTACTTGAATAAAATTTATTTTCAATAAAGAAAATTTTTGTTCAAAAATGTACCAAAAAACCAGGGAGACTTTTTATACGACCCGATATTTAGAAAATATTTGACATCAAATTTGTGACGTCATAGTAGTCATTTGTACGAAAATCAAACAAAACACGTGGTTTTTTGTTTGATTAAGTTGGCCGAAAATATTTTAACACGAAGGGGCGTATTTTTTTTTAAATTTAGTTGATGGATTGGTCGAGAGCATAAATTTAATATTCTAGCATAATATTCGCTAAAAATCTTCAAAATGGTAGTTGCGCGGATTATAATGTAGATATGGTACTACTAACAAGTCTTTACTGAATTTAGTGGCTATTTATTTGCAACTGCACGATACATTAATTGTACGATGTATTTTAACAGATATTCTGAGAGGACGCGTAAATCCGCGAAAAAGTAATCAAAACTATAATATTAATATTATCCTTTTGTCTTGTCAACCAGGCAACCAGCCCAAAATTTTAATAATTTTTAGATTTGGTAGCTCGTTACGAAGTATAATGTTGGTCATTGAATGTTAATGGAATAAAACCCCACCATGCTTAGACAATATTTGACGTTTAGTTGCTATTGGCACGACTTTTAAAGTTTCTTGAAAGTAGATACTCTAGCATGAAACTGATTCCACTAGTAATTTCCGGTTAAGACTATTTGATACTCACAAAATCTAACGAGTGTCTGATACAGACTAGTTTGCTTGATAGGACTAACAAGTAGGATATCGTTTAACTAATATCCACTGCCGATTTTAGCCGAGACTTCGAACACCACTCTCAATTTTGTGGTGGTACTCGAAAATTTCATGACGCCGTAATGTGGTAGAAAGCATTAATTTGGTTCGTTCATAATGGCTGCTCCCTCCATGTGTCTGAAGACATTGAACTCGGCCATAGAGCCTTTATATAAGATTTCCCAAGTAGATTTGACGAAGTTTTGAATGCTAAACGGACGATAAATCACCTTCTGCATTTCTTGTGTGAGTTTGTACCATGTGACGTTCACATCCTTCTTCGTCTTGTGTAAAATGATTTAGTTCTGGAAGTTTTTATATTTTTCATAAACTCCGAAGAGACTGATCAATATTTGCTGCTACTTGAAAAGATGTCGATTCATAAAAATAACCAGCCGGTGCTTCCAGTGATAACCCATTCAAAAATCTTATTGGTAGCTATTGGTGATGGCTAGCAATTGGGATCTTCCCATTGCTTATTGTTTGGAAAAATCATCGGCTTTTATCAGAAAATGAACACCACCAGGAATATTAAATTAAGGATCCGTAAGTTAAAGATTTTTAATGAGATGGCATTGCTCAAGGTCTAGCGTTGAAATTGGCAAGAGCAATGTAACTACATGCTGACGATATTGCTACTGACGATATTGCTACTTCTTCCTATAGATGTACCTGTATACCGACTTACGTATAATTAGACGCGAATTATCTCTTGGTAGATTTAATTTCTGAACACATGATTCAGTTACGTTACGCATGTTGTTTCAGATCCGGAGTCCAATAGTATGCGACATTTTAGCATTTAACAGGCTTAACATTGGTTTAACCTGAGATGTTTCTGTATAGGTTTAACAAAAATCTGATCACATGAAAAAACCCGGTTAAACTCGGTTGATTTCTACTACACAGAGTCCAATTTTTTTGTCTCTAGTTTAGTTTTTTGCCATTTTTTTTTTGTGTAATTTTTTGTGTAATTGGCGTTTCGCCCGGTGATTTTTCTCCAAAACCCTGAACTCGGAGATTTGCCGACAACCGCTGAGTCTCCGGGTAGAAAATACTCAGTTGGCAATCCTTGGTATAAATCATAATTCTTCAAATAGAATTTCATCATAATCGGTTAAGAACTCACCGAGTTCCTTCCTAATTGGCCTTATTCCAGAACTTTCACAAAAAATCATTTTAAAATCCCATTCTAATCCTACATAAAGAATTTCATCATAATCGGTTAAGAACTCACCGAGTTCCTTCCTAATTGGCCATATTGCAGAACTTTCCTTAAAAATCATTTTAAGTTTAAATCACATGCCAAAATATCCTGTTTTGAAATATCCTGTTTTGTACCATATCTCGTTTTGTACCTTACCTCGTTTTGAATTATCCAGTTTTGAATTATCCTGTTTCGTCAAATCCAGTTGTAAAATATCCAGTTTCGACCGGTACTCGTCGGAACGATAGAATATCGTTAAATTTAGTATAAATATATGACATTTAGGCGAATATACATTTACAAATATTTTGATTATTTTAAAACGATACCAGTAGTGCCATCTAGCACGCCAATGGGCTAATATACCGTGGTAGTTAACCGTAATGTTATAATTTATGTCAGGTGAAGATAGCGGGTTAGACACATATTTAATGAATCCACTATATAAATCCAAACTTGTGAAACAAGTATGATGTGAAGTAGTTCCATCTGCAAATCGATCTGCGGAAGATTGAAATTACCCTTTTTCGAAATTCAGTTAAATTCACAGTATCCGACACATGTATTCGACGAAGCAACTTTCAAAGAAAAATTCTGCAGAAAATATTAGTAATTTTTCTCCGGCAAAACATGGCGGAATTAACTAATGTTTATCTTTTTTTAGTGAATTAATGATTTTCTTAATTTGTTTTAACGTTAGTATAAAAAAAATCAAATAAAGAAAAATAGAAAAATGGCCGGATTGTACTCTGTTCGATGTAATTTTGTTTATTTTTACTTTTTACCAAGCGCAGAAGTTACATTTAGTCCATTTTATTAGCAATATCACAGGAATAAGAATTAAAATATTTAGCTTTTTTCTAAATTCTTCAAAATTTTATTTCACAAAAGTTTAGTCAAATGACACTAGACTTTTGTACTAGAGACATCTGTTGGCATATTGCTTGAACTAACAATATATCGAAAAGTTTAGTTTGAAAGGTGCTTAGAAGGCACATAGCATTAGTCGATTAAGGCACACAGCATTAATTTTTCTAGAACAACGCCATCTCTATGTGAGCATCACAATTTTTTAATTACTTCAGTGTTTAAATACTTCAAAAATTAACAACATTCAAATTCATAAAGTTAAAAATTACTCTCTGATGCAAACCTTAATCGGCATAGGTGAGTTTTTACACGCTTAAATTCTGAATTTGACGTTTTAACTGAACCCACTCTAGAGTATACACAAACTCGTTTTGACCCAGGTAAATGTTGATAATTCAAGCCAATGGTCATTTTAATGGAGGCAGATAATCTTCCTTTATTATACCAAGATTTCCGATTTTTAAAGAATAAACGTCCATATAGTACGTCCCACTTACGGCGCTGCAGAAATTGAGATAAATATTTCTCCGGCCATCGTTTCCAATTCTTTTGAAAAGTATGTTAAATTTTTGGAAAAAAAAGAGTCGGTTTGTACTTATTGTACTAATTGGCTGCCCAATCTGAAAATGTCCAGTTGTCAAAACCTAGTTTCAAGTTTAACAAAATAGGTTGCTGGGGTAATACTAACATGTTTTTATTGATAAATTGTGGACCCCCACTACTGATCGGACTTTAGTAATTAATTATGCGTAAGCTCTCGATAAACCAGGTCTGCTGGATTTTGAAACGTAGTAGGCATTTTCAATCACCTGGAAAACATAAAATTTGAATTTTAAAAATTCTGTTAACCACAAAAGTTGCAAACCTTCCTGGGACCTTACTCTATTTCTTGTAATCTCGGAACCAGTATATAAAAAAATTCAATTCAATTTTATTTGCATTGCACATATAAGTTTGTGAACGAGTTGGGCCAGCAGAAGAGAAACGCATAACTCTACACGTGGTATAGTTTGAGTTTTAAAAGGAGAGGCTTTACTTTGCATAGATAGTTTACTTCAAAGACAATAGGTACGCAGAGTCTTAATGGGTCAAACAATTGTGCAATTTCAGATAATATACGGTCTTTTTAATAATCCTTTGGACCACCTAGTTCAGAAATGCGGACCCGTTGTTGAATTAATCGCCACCGTTTGTTGTACCCAATTGTTTTACCTGTAATAATTGGTTCAGGAACAGCAATAAAAGGTCGTCAATTGATCAATAGATGACTCGGTGTGAAAGCTGGCTTACCATAGTTAGTCACTTCACCTTAATATCTTGATGCAACTTTTAATTTTGTAGGAAACAGTTTAGTTGATGCAATTCAGAATTGGCACCCACGAAGTTTGTTCCGGTATCAGAAAATACCCGTCTAAATACTCCGAAAAAGGAGGCCTTGGTTCCAAAAAAGACGGAAATACAGAGACACGTATTCGATCACGGATTCACTATGTGGAGTAGAAGGGCCTACAACAATCAATTCTACGCAGTGGAATGAATATCCTGCAGATAAAATTCTGTGCTTGTGGACCAATGTGTAGATATTTTCAGTGGAGATAAATAGGCCGAGTCTTCGTAAAGGGATGGAAGGAAGGAATAATCAGAAGATTTTTGGTTGGATATAAAACTAATGAAAACTGCCATCTCCCACGAACTCAGATACGTCCTTTTTTATCAAGGAATAATGATAAACTTTTCAATTTATTAGGTTGAATGGGAAAGTCCTTCCTTGGCAATCCATAACTTTAGCTCCAAGAAACATTAAATCTGAACAAAGGAAATGATTATTGACAATTATTGTACGAAATCCGCTTGCCAGAGATACGGATACTCATGTCGCATGTTGTATTTTGAATCTGGAAATATATGCCCTCACTCTAATCAATCGATCATATCGATTAAAGTAAAGATTTTAACCAATGGAGCACAGTATGGTTAAATATAGGTCCAGTAATATATAGCACTAATGAGAAAGTCCACAATGGGTCAAACTTGTAATATCAGTACCCCTTTCAAGTGGTGCAACCCTAAACATCAGGGTACAGAAATTGCACAATGAAACGTTAATCGGGTTGTGCACATCTTGTTTAAATTGGAACGCACCATATGCAGATTCGCTGGAATCAGCAAAGCCATGTAATTCAATAAAGCTGTTTTGCATAGGTTTCTAGTGTCCAAGTGCCAATAGAACTTTCGCGTGAATCTCTCGACGTTATGTTTATCACATGGATGATCCTTTGCAATAACGCCCAGACAAGATCCAACCCAAGTCAGGCACGGAATGTTAACCCCTTACTTTACCTGGGTAATTTTGACTAAATTACAATGCAGAATCGGAGAGTTGCGGGAATCGCACATCCTTCTAAGTTTATCGGTATCGATGGGGCAAAAGTTTGAAAAAGTTATGGAATTCAAAGTTTTGATGCTCACAAAGTTGAGTTGAGAGCCGGAGTCAAGTAATGCCCGTCCACAACAGAGCAACGAACGTTATCTCATACTCCTACCATTTCTGTAGCTAAGACGCATGTGAAAGTCGATGTTTTCGTGTCTTGGAGTTTTTACACAAATTTTGCACAGTTAAAACAGAGCGCACACCGTTTTAATGTAGCGAGCAACCAGTGAGCGGGTTGATAGTTTTAAAAATGCAAAGCAGCGCAAAATAGAGTGCGATCGCATGTGTCACAGAAACAACAATGATACTTGTTTGATGAAGCATGATAAGAATTCGTCGTATTGTAACATTCACGTAGCCTTGATTATGTAGTAGTTGACGTAGGCAAAGATGAACTTGCAAATAATGTTGAAAGTATCCATTTTGTCTACAAGAGCCGATCCTTGACATTTCTCTTTTCTTGCAGTCGAATTTGCCAGCAAGCAGGTAAACCGTTAAGTAATTCCACTATTCTGCTGGTCGATGCAAAGTTCAAAGATATCGTAGATGAGGATTAAAACATTTCAGTAATTCCATTGTATGACGTTTTTCTAAAGGCCTTACAGTAAATAACCGTTTAATATGCGGTGTTCACAGATACGATTTGGTTTTTGAATCTCTCCTTCAACATGATTGGTAAGCGGCCTTTTTCTAAGACTTTTTACTTCTATCGAGATGTCACTACTACATTTCATTTGCTCAATTTTTAGTACGATAATTACTGTCGATACTTAATAGATGTCTCTAGGGTTAAGCATAGAGAAATCTTCATATATTTGGACTTGTGCTATCGGACGCTAGGTGGTACCGTAACAATAGTTTTTGCTATTGGAGAACCGTTAGTTCTATGGCACTTGTATTTTTCTCTTTATGAGTGAAATTTTGTCAATATCTACTTTGTAGATTAAAACCACCGGTAAACTTCATGTACTGGAGATGGCTATAATTTATCCTAATTATTTCATTTTATTCGATAATATTATTTATAATGAATTTTTTTTTTAAATCATTTTCAGTACTTGATGCTAGTGGCCGCAGAGAATCAGGTTTTGTATGGGGACACAATTATTGGCTGGGGTCTAAACGAGCATGTGAAACCATACAAATACCCGTTACATTGGATTTATCGGATGTCTACGCTAAAATGAATTTTTTTAATTTAACAGAAATGGGATCAAAATTTCCCGTCGAATATCGAGTAATATATGCTCGACACTATCCTCAACTACAAGTTGATGTTCAAGTAATGGATCGTGTAAGTTATTTATTTTAGTTTATACAAAATACAGATTTACATAATATTATAGTTGTTATATATATATATATAGAAAATACTTCACATGGGATTATGTTTTCCGGCATCGTGCAACAACGACGACACGATGAAACTTTCGAAGGAAATGCTGCAAAATACTAATTTTACATCAATCAACTTTTTAGCACGGAACACAACCACTTTGTATACGAAAACATTAAATCTGCGACATAACTTTTTAACAGAAGGTTTTGTCATTGTTTTCTTGTAAGTTTACACGGCGAAAAAATATTTTTTTTAACAAGTATTAATTTTATATTTTTAATCAGGATCATGGTCACGTTTAACGTATTTTGTGTTATTGTTGGAACCATTTATATCTGGCGCCGCCAATATATTAAGAAGAAACAGGAGGATTTAAAAACGAAGCACCTCGAAACCAATAACAATAATAATAATAATAATAACGTGGATGTGAAAATTACCCAAACAGTTGTTAACATTAAGACTTGTTCGAGTGTAGCAAAAAAAGTCATTAAACCAGATGAAAAGAAAACGGAAAAAATCAAGTTAACACCACTGGAAGTTTTCTTCAAATGTTTTTCGCTCGTCGAAAATGCTAAACTGATTAAATCGTATAATTTGGGGCGGGATTCAATTGCGGTCATCCATGGGATTAGGTGAGGTGAGATTTTTATGAATATCCTTTAACAAAATGCGATCAAAATTCGTTATCGTAATATGTATGTCAAATACTTAAAAAGCAACAACAAAATTATATCGTCTGATTTACATAATAATTAATAACGTACCGGTACAATCATAATATTAACTTACTAATTGCGTATACGGGTATAAGATATAATGTTGGTGGTCTTTATTATGTAACTGTGCAGAAATTGGACGTTTCACTTTAAATGTTAAAGTTGAGTTGGTACATTAAATTTATTTTTTATTAAGTAATGGCCGAAAATAAATGATTTAATCTTAATTAACTTAATTGAGTTGGCAATTATTGCGTTCGAATATAATATAAATACACATAGTTCTACCATGCTATGTTAGCCCATTGACGTGCTAGATGTCGCTCTGGTATCGTTTTAAAATAATCAAAATATTTTTATATGTATAATCGCCTAAATGTCATATATGTATACTAAATTTTGACAATATTCTATCGATCCGAAATCTGGAACATTAATGAGTAAACTATTTTTTTCTTATGATGGTAGTACTATGTGTATTTGATGTATGATATCCTCACTGAATGACAACACACTTTGGTAGAATTATGTTCATTGTTGTTGCGCACTTTTCAGACCTGAAAGGATTCTGCGTATTCAAATCTATCCGTCGAGAACTCAATGTTTAAATCATACATACAGGAGTAATGTGCATGTTCAATTTTAAAGTCTATATTCGCAGTGTTAATAAAAAGTAATGGGCCCGCTTGTAAAATAAACTTCCGGCCATAGATTATCCGATTATTTTAGTAATTGCAAATATCAAACATAACGCTTCTTTTTCGATCTGTTCGAAACCGATCTCGGTCATTGTTAGTGATCGAGAAGCTGACTACCTTTACCTACTCGTCTTTGGATTGGTTATATGAGCAAGCACCAATTCCACTCGGATATGCATTGCCCAAGGAGTAAAGTAAAATTTACATCGTCGTAAAACCCCGACATCAGGCTGCATCAATGGCGGCTTTGATTAGTAGTTCAGCCCAAGATATACACATTGATATAGTTGAGCCGAGAATCTCAAATCTGTCAGACGTAGCCAAGCTGGACTCATCAGTCAGAAAAACGGTGAATAGCCATCAATTCGGCCAGAAAAAACACAGGATTGACGTTTGTTGGGATTGAATTCAATCCTGTTGGCTTTAAATCCATTAAAAAATTTTAATATTAAAAACTCGCATTAGGCGATCCTTTCTGCGAGAACGTCGTCGCTGAGAGATACCGCCAGCAAAATTAACGAACGTTGAAGGCTTACTGCCAATTATCCAATTGTTATAGTCCCGATTTAAAACGTACTACGCCTCTTCTTTTACCTTCTTTTCGAAATCCTTTTTAGCTAGAGATACTATTTGCGGTGCTAGCTTTCTAGCCGCCTTAAGTTCAGCTAAATTTTCAGTTGACGTTTTTTTTTTACAAATTTGCGGTGAGACTGAAAGTAATGAACTGTGCCATTCTCGGGAGAATGACTGTCGAACGAGGATGTTAGCCTTGTTAGTATTACCGAAGGCAAATAAGAGTGCCATTTGAACACCTGAAAGAAATTATTCATTTCTACCTACTCCGCAATGACAAAGATGCTAAAAACAGATCCAGTATATGACCTGTATTGTTAACACGGTCTGGTAGTTTCTTATGCTGATATCCAAACCGTGTTAGTTGGTTTAAAGCTGCAAACATTTCAGTCGCTTCACCAGCCGGCGTAATGAACTTAGAATATGAAAGCCACTTCGCAGAAATAATGAAACTTTAGTGTTAATATCAGCTGTTGCTCTAAGTTGTTGCTATTTTGACTTGATACAAATCATTTTTCCGTAACTGCAAAGTCTCCAAATTCCATTTATAGTTCAAGCAGCTAAATTCTCATCAGCTTATCATCAACTTGACCTTGCTTGTGTTGCTTTTATGGTGGTGCCAAGTGTCGTTGTGTTCATTTGGCAGCTTCCAAATTTTGGTTATTGGTCGTTTATATGTGTTTTGGTTACATTTTACTGGCGCTATACGAATCAAGCCATCTGAACCGGTCTGTTCCTCCTGTAGTCTCCCCATTTTCAAACGTCAAAGGGGTAACATAAATTTAGGGGTAAAATTTAGAAATCGGAGAAGATACATCTCCAATTTCTAAATTTTGTGCGTTACTGCAACTGCCGTGTAGATACTGACTTGAACATATTTTCCAAAAATCGATCGCCATTTTTTGGAGTAACTGTCATCGTGTTCTTAGTAAATAGATCTTAGTTTTTAATAGGCCCTATTAAAAAGTGCGCTAGGGTTGGGATTTTAATATCTTGCGGATGTCATCGTATAATACCGCTGAAGGTCTAGAATTAGGGGAAATTTCTATTTGTAGTGATGTAGTCATTTCCTTAAATTTTAATGCGGTTTTCCCTAAAACCTTCGGTTATCGCTCTGCTGCCATATCGCTATTTACTAAAAAAAAATCCGGGTTCATAGTGGAGTACTATAGTTACCGTTACAACCCTCTTTGTCTTGATTGAGTTCTCAAAACGAGTGGGAGGATATAGGCTCAACTGGGTATTATTTATACTGACATTTGGCATTTCTTTCATTAATTTGATTATCTTGGGCCACTTACTTTTCTCACTGTTGATTACACCAATGCTGTCATCTAATGTACATATTGATTTCATCACTATACTAAAGGTAATTCTCGGCTTCGATTTATGAAGCGGGCCAAGTCATCCGAGACCATTTTAACTGCACAAAGCACTCGTAAGGCGAAAATGTGTTGGATTGTTTAATGCGTTCGGCCCCCTGCATATATGGAGAAAAAATTTCTCTATGCAAGTATTATAGAAACTAACAGACCGCTCTGTATGTGCACGGACAGAAGTTGTCAATACTTCATTGGGAGTTTTATCACGACCCGAAGCTCTTAGAACTTCTTGCATTAACACTGGTGGAATTACTTTTTCCTTACCCCTTTGTTCGATGATTCTTACATTACCTTGGGCTTTAACGATTCCGCATCGATTTTGTGACAGCAGTACCTCTTTTATCAGTGAATCGGCCTCCTCATTCAACGACCCAGACATTAAAAAGACATTAAAACGACCCAGACATTCTCTGCTATTTAGCTTGAAAGGTTAACCACAGCCATTTGTACCGCCGATACCAAGTTTTAAGCATTGTTATAGAGGCAATACTTTTTCTTTTTCCAACAGCGATTCAAGAAGGTGAAGCACTTCGTCCTGTGTAGTCATTACACCAATGTCTATTATTTCTACGAGGCCTTTCTGTGTCAATTCTTTTACATCAGCTTCCTGTCCGATACTTTTATCCAATTAGGATTAGAAGACAGCTGTTTGTACCTAGTTCCTAGTGCTCTAGCAAAAAGTCTCCTTTCGTAGTTTGACGCAGAAAATTTTGATTCCATCATCACATTCCTAATTAGCAGTTCAGCATATGATACAGCTCCTTTTTTTAATTAAAAGCGCTTCAGGTAAAGTTAGTCTTTTTTGATTTTTTTCCCGCCTTTTTGGTGGTACCTTTTGCCATTCTGGTTTATCTCTTACTGCTCCTTTCTTCAATTTTCTTCCTTGTTCTAAGAGCTGGCTTTATCATTTGTCAGAATATTTTTAAAGAACTTGACCCAAGTTAGGTAACTTGTAAAATTTTTTACGTCGGTAGCCAAGATTCCTTTTGCTAGAGCATTGTGGTTATTGAATTCCAATAACGGCAATTCCACTCGTTCATCCCTAAAGCCATCGGTACCAAGGTTCCGAATCCTTGCACAGTAATTGTATCGTTCCTCTTCTTCATTCCTGATATTTATTGGAGTGCCTTCCCCTAGTATTTTATACCTACTACCAGGTTTTGTTTCAGCCGCCTCTAACATAAACAACAGACGCTTCCTCTATCCGACATTCAAGGACGCTCCCGATGGGTGACTTTCAACTGCATTAGGGTGGTCCGATCACAGCAAAATATGCTGTATGGTTTTCGAATTATTCAAACTAGTCAAAAGAATTGATTCGGTACATAGATCGTATACTTGAAAAAAAAAATCAAAATTGAGCTCCCTCAATAGAAAACTCTTTATATACATGTAATGTATTCTAAAATTTTATTTACCAATTTTTCAGGGCTATTGGCATGGTATATATAATACTTGGCCATATGTTTGTCTACACAATCAGCGGGAACGATAATTTTGAAATGTTATTTTTATACACAAAAATTTGGTTGATCCAGCCAATCGTGGCGGTTGCCTTAGCAGTTGATACATATTTTTTGATCAGGTAAATATAACGAATTAAAATCGTTTTTCGAAAACCATATAAAAATTCCGTTTATACAGTGCTCTACTGCTATCGTACATGTTCTTCGAACGAATGAAATTGGAGAGGGCAACTCCGATAGTCTCAGCCGGAAAAGGAATTTTAACACGTTTCCTACGATTAACGCCGTCATACTTTATGGTTTTGGTAATGACAACGATCGCATCAAAATTTTTAACGGACACATCACAATTTTGGAGCTTAGAGAATAACGATGAAAATTGTTCGCGATATTGGTGGCGAAATATCTTGTACATAAATAATTTGTTTCCAATGACTGACATGTGTATGAGTTGGAGTTGGTATTTATCTGTTGATTTTCAATGCTTCATACTCGCGACAGTTTTATTAAACGTTTATCGATACAATAAAACAGCATCGATTGCACTATTTGGTACTTTATTTGTTGGGTGTACAGCTTACAATGGATGGCTTGGCTATATTAGGACATACACATTTTCGTAAGTTTACTGCGGAGGATCATATAAATTTTGGTAAACTTATATTTTTTTAAATTCTGTTTTAGGGTTGATGTCCAATTTAATACGATAAATGATCTTTATACCCCGACAACGTCCAGATTTCCACCGTATATTGTTGGTATAGCTGTAGGCTGGATTTTGTTTGCACTAAAGAGTAATCCACGTGCATTTAATTTGGTAAACATAAAGTGCATTTTATTTTATTCGCTTGGAGGCTTATTGATGTAATTTTTTTTAGCTAACAATTAGAATATTTTGGATTATTGGCCCAATCATTAATCTAGCATTAATATTTGTTCATGGCGTTACTAATCCACCTATCGCACTATCGATATTGTTTACAGCGTTCGGAAAAACTTTATGGGCAGTTGGTATTTCGTGGATTATAATTGCAACCCGGATTGGCTATGGAGGTAACGCATATACAAAATCAATTTGATAAATTGTCAAAATTATTTAACATTAAAATATTTTTAGGAATTATTGGCCGAATATTAGAAGCAAAGTGGTTGATACCATATAGTCGGATGACATATTCAGTTTATCTTATTAATCCATTACTAATCATATTTATTGTGATGACAACCGATTTACCATTTCACATGGACTATTCGATTTTGGTAAGCCTACATATATAATATATGTCGCTAATAATACGGTTAAAAATATTGTCTTATTTTAGGTAACACAATCGATGGGAATTCTAACCATTAGTTTCCTACTTGGTTATGTATTTATGTTACTATTTGAGAATCCATATATTATGCTAATTCGGACATATATTGAACGGACAGTTCACAAATAATTTTAAATTTACTATATATAATTTGTATTGATCCGGTACATGACATTTAAGCCACATATTATATAGATTAAGTGTATAGTATAAAGTGAGAGTTACATCAGCTGGGAGTCTTTTATAGTTTAGTTATAATTTAGAACATAAGTTAGTAGTTAAGATAACTTGTATTCGACTAATATTCATCTATACTTCTTGCCTTTAGTGATTATGAAATATTTACTAAACAGTTGCTTATGTGATGCCTATTTTATGTTTCCTATCGCTTACACTGGAATAAAGTTAAAAATAAAATTTACGTTTCGACGATGATTTTTGTTTTAATTGGAAAACTAATTTTCCGGCATTAATTTGAATTTATGTGCCACATTGTACTGGTTTCGTAAAACCAAAGATAATATTTAAATAGAGAGAAATCTTGTATGAAAGAAAAATGAACGAGCATGAAAATTTAATAATTTGTTTTATTTCAAAATGTGTGCTACTGAAAATTATGTCTGCTCATTCTCTTCTTAGTATTATCAAATCATCAGCTGTTTATGGATTTTAAAAATTTTCTTTTGTTGCCAAACTGTAAAAAAAGTAACACGTGGGCCAAAACGCCGTTAAACGTCAGTGATGAAAAACTGCCCCAGCAACCCAGGACAGTAAACATACGAGTTGAAAATGTCATGGATCAAAATACATTGCGTCAAGAAGCCAAGCTACGCAACTTCAAAAACACGAAACGGTGGAGATAAGAAAGACAAACGAACTCTAAACCGTTAAGGTAGCCATCTTAGAAATAATATCTTTATTTAATAATATCTTTATTTAATGACGTAATTAATGACGTATTATAATTGCTTATTCAATACAAACCGAAATACTGGCCCGAATGTGGTAAATGATACCTTAATCAAAGCTCTGGTCCTCAGTATAAATACTGCTATAAAATATTTGTACATTTCCACAAATAATTTGTAGGCCAAAAAATTAGCAAAGGGGTTAGCCTTGGCAAATTTACGGATTTGATTGTTTATTCAATACATGCCGAAATAGTGGCCCGAGCGTGGTAAATGATAGCTTAATCAAAAGCTCTGGTCCTCAGTATAAATACTGCTATAAAATATTTGTACATTTCCACAAATAATTTGTAGACCAAAAAATTAGCAAAGGGGTTAGGCTTGGCAAATTTACGAATTTGATTTTTTGCTCAATACAAGCCGAAATAGTGGCCCGAATGTGGTATATGAGACCTTAATCAAAAGCTCTGGCCCTCAGTATAAATACTGCTATAAAATATTTGCACATTTCCACAAATAATTTGTAGGCCAAAAAATTATCAAAGGGGTTAGCCTTGGCAAATTTACGAATTTGATTGTTTATTCAATACAAGCCGAATTAGTGGCCCGAATGTGGTAAATGATACCTTATTCAAAAGCTCTGGTCCTCAGTATAAATACTGCTATAAAATTTTTGTATATTTCCACAAATAATTTGTAGGCCAAAAAAATTAGCAAAGGGGATGTATGTGAAGTTAGCCCGAAAAAAACCTTTCATCCCGAAAAAAGCCTTTTCAAAATGTGTCTTAGCTAAATATTACAAATAACTTAATTGTCAGCCCGAAAATCATACAAAATAAGAGAAATTTTAAAATGTATCCCAATTTTAATTTTTAAAAACATTATACATTATACAGTAAACTTCAAAATGATGAAAATCATATGTACGTATGTATTGTATGTATTATAAGCAAAACTCAATATTTGAAGAGAGTATAAAATTCCACCACTGAATCTCAGCTCACAGGGATTGATTTAGTGGTGTATGGGATATGTTAGATGGGATCCTTACTTTACTGGATTATTAGTTTTGATATGCGCGATTTTTTAAAATTCTTATTGTTTTACTTTATTTATTTATGCATATTTTAATATTAAGTTATAATTTTTTATCTGTTTTTTATCTAAACGATAATTAAGTTAAATTTTTTGAATTAGGTCCCACCGTGAACCTATTTAAATTACAGTTTTTTTTTTACAATCAGTTTTATTTATTACATCGTTGGTAAAAATATTTCTACAAATTACTTTGAAAAATATCAAAAAATATAAAAATTAAAATTTTTTGAAATTTTATAAAAGGATTTTTTTTTCAGATTGCTTTTCAATACTTGTTCAGACGTTGTTTTGTTAGTATATAATATTTTTGTGTGTGAATTTAACCCTTTTTTAGCAATAAATAAAAAGTTTTTTTTAAAACTACGACCTTCGCTTTCTCTTGGACTCTCTTTAAACTTGTGATTATATCGTTTTGTTGTTTCGTTTTTCATTCTATCGACCTCGGCTATCATAATAGGACATTCTCATTTAACGGTTCCATCTTTCTATTTGAAATTATTATACCCGCTTTTAAAATATAAACGGCTTTCTTTTACACGACTCTACATTGAATTTTACCATTAAAATGGAAAAATCAGGACATCAAATTTCTTTGTATAATTACAAAAAGAAAAGAAGTTTAATTACTGTAGATTTGGTAAAAACAATATTAGAAAAATTATCGATAATTAATGTTAAATTGACTAATTCAAATTCCAACTACATGGTTCAATTATGTCAATTACTTAAAGTGACAAATAATTTTTCAAATCGCACCAAGGTTTATAATATTTGGAACAGAAATATTAGAAGCAATAAAGTGTCAAATGATACATTTGAAAATAATTGCGTTTCTACAACTAGTGAACATATAGATGAACTGGAGGCATTAGCATTCATAAATCAAAATGATTCACAATTAAAATCAATAAATTATATAGATACAAATGAAAATATTGAAAATATTGAAATATTGTTGAAAAAGAATTTAGTTCAGACGAAATGAATCAAATGCCCAATATTCCTGATAAATCTGATAATATAGATTTTAATTTAAGTTGTGATAATTTACTCTCAGATGTTAGCGTGAATAATAATACGTTCCAAAGTAGCAGGTAGCCGAATCAGTTGAATTCTAATAAACCCACCAAAAATGGTTTACAAAAAACTTGATTATAAATTAATCATTCCAAACAGTATTTGGAAATAAATTTTTCTACCTAATGAACGAGCATTAGAAACGTATATGTACAGATCAGTAATTATTGAAAGGCTAACAAAACTTACTGGCTGTTTAATAAAAATTAAAAGTTATGATGTATCAAAAAATCATCTAACCATAAGAACTTATTGTGGTCATAGAAATGTAAAGACAACATGTCGAAAATATAAACTTGTAAATAAAGATTTAAAGGAAGGAATTTTCGAAATTTATAGTACGAGTGAACGTATTATGCATATAACAAAAAAATTCGGCATCAAATGCAAAATATAATTAATAAACTTAAAAATTATAATTATTTAATTATAAATTAATATTCTAATTACTTTTCTTAACTTATTTTAATTAACTGTTGTAAGTTTTTTTTTTTTTTTTTTTTTTTTTGTGTTTAGTTAATTTTGTGTGTGTTAATATAAAATAAAATAAAATTATCATACAATTTTTTGGGGGCTCAAGCCATGGGGCTACCCACTTAAATAGTGCTACAATATAGAAATATATTGAACAATTACAAAACATAAACCATATATACGAATATATAGTGAAAATCAATTAGTAAATTCAGTGTAACTACGAGTGTAGAGCTCTTACAGCGTTCCTCGCTAACCAGCGGCGAGAGGCTTACATACATATAAGTGATATAAAATATATATGTGGTGCTCTCACAATAAACTATAAACTTGTACAGGTAAAAAAGTGAAGGCCCCTTAATTTCGAGGCATAAAAAAAATATAAAAATTCAAAAGGAAAAAAAAATTCAAAATTTTCACAATCATTTTTGTTTAAAAATCAACAACGTTCAATTATTAAAAAATCAACAACGTTCAGTTATTTACGTACAGTTGTTCAAAAATTTCTAAACTTTTATTTTTATTGTTCAAATATTGTTGTTGACTTTTCAATTAATTAATTATTTAAAACATAATTTGTATATAATTTAAAAATTAAAACCAAAAAAAAATCAACTAGTGAATAAACAGGCTAATGGTAGGAATGCACCTGCAGCCAAAACCAATAGTACCAAAATTTTAAAAAATAAAATAATTCTGACAAACAATTTATCGTTAATTACGCCATTGCCCGCGTTAAGCGATAACGAGGAAGACGAACTCAAAATAGAGGCGATTATTATTGATCCCTCTCCAGCTACAATGGTAGACTCCATACCATCATCAACATTACCAATAACTTCTACAGCAGCAATAACAGCAGCAATTACATCATTTACAAATACACCAACTACAACGTTAACAACATCAGCAACCTCAAAGAAAGATACCAATAACCTCACACGTCGTGGCACCAAAAGAAACAACATCGATGACGACAACACACAGGGTGAGTCACTTAAATTCAAAAACATCATAAAAAATTTACAAAATGAAATTAAATTGCTCAAAGAGCAACTTATTACGACGCACAGCGACAATTACACTCATTCAATAAAATCAAACACTAACTCAATATCGTTTCTATCGAAAAATAAATTCGCTCCACTCATCCAAGAGCTGGATGATGAAAATGATGAAGAAACAACTATGCAATGCGATCTATTGCAACAAATTCAAATTTTTAATGAAGACGACGAAAATAATGGACCTTCGTTCGATATTGTCAAAAATAAAATCAAAAATAATAATCTGGCAAAATCAGTCAAAACAGTATCAACGGATTCCATTATAAATGAATCAGCGAAAAAAAATTTCGATTTAAATTCGACGAAATCTAAAAAATCAAAAACATCAACTCCGACGGCGACGACGGCGGCAGCTGAGTCAATTACCAAGACAACAGCTGCGACTGCAGTTATTAAAAAGCAGCGTCGTCCGCCACCTATACACATCTACGAACAAGATGTTAAGAACACAGTTGCCTTAGCCAAAGGATTAAACATCGATAATTTCGAAGTTAGACGTATTAATGGTAATAAACATACCATCACGACTGACAACTTACAAAATTTCACATCACTGAAAACGGTTTTTGACGAAGTGAATACAAATTATTACACGTACACTCCAAAAGAGTTAAAACCCAAAACCCTTGTACTGAGAGGACTTACGGAAACCGAAGACTTAATCGAACTGAAAACAGACATTGAAACAATGAACGAAAACCTCAAAATTATTAAAATTATACAGATGCGTTCGAAGCGCGCGTCTCAAAATAAAAGACTATTACCGCTTTACATTGTACAGTTTGAGCCAAGCACCCCTCTAAACGTTGTCTATGCCATTAAGCACGTAAATTATCAAAAAGTTGAGTGGCAAACACTCAATCGTACCAACGACATTTTACAGTGCAAAAACTGCCAACGATACGGACATACTGCGACAAACTGCAACTTGGAGTTCCGCTGTGTTAAATGCGCACAAACACACGAACCCGGCGACTGTACGGTTACGGACGAAATCACTAAAGATAATATTTTTTGTATCAATTGCAAAAAATCAGGACATCCAGCATCGTATAAAAGGTGCCCCATTTATCAAACGATGATCTCAAAAATTCGTAAACGAATTGCTGAGAAGCGAACAAAACAGGAGACTACAAAAACAACTCCAAAAATGTTCGACTCCATCAAGGTGTCAAAAGCAAACGGCACATTTGCCGAGATGATGAGAGGTGGTCCTCAAGCGACAACTAACACGACAACATCAACGACAACAACAGCACCTTCTGTACAACAACAATCAAATATCGACCGCGAAATAAAAACCTTAAACGAACGAGTAGACAAACTGACGAACGTAATTGAAAAACAAGCAGAACAAATGGCGCAAATTTTAAAATTTTTGGCCCAAATCTAAATTCGATCATTCAACCCAAAATTTACGACTAGACCAAGGACTACAACAACAACATCATAGACAAACACATCAGCAACGACGACAACGACGACTAACATCAAAATTCAAAATTATTGCGATTAATGTCAACTCAATAGTAAGTGTACAACGACGACTTAACTTGTTAAATTTTCTAAATTTACATAAACCCGACTGTTTACTGATCAACGAGACGAAACTAAACCCAAAACATTATTTAGAATTTAAAA
This sequence comes from Tipula confusa, assembly GCA_963556175.1. Taxonomy (NCBI): domain Eukaryota; kingdom Metazoa; phylum Arthropoda; class Insecta; order Diptera; family Tipulidae; genus Tipula; species Tipula confusa. Next base: position 82,892,647 of record OY744477.1, read on the forward strand.
ACTATAACATAATACGACGTGACCGAATAAATTCTACTCAAGGGGGAGGGACGGCCATTTTGATAAAAGACGACTTCAAATTCAAAATTATTGAACCTCAATCGATAAGCAATCAAGAAGGCATCGAGATTGCTATTATCCGATTGAATATAAAATGTTCAAACCAAAAAATTTTCCTAATTTCGATATACTGTACAGGCAACGCGACAATAATTACTGAAAAACGCTTTGAAGAGGAATGGAGCAAAATTTTTGACGTACTAAATTTAAGTAATCCAAATCATTATTACTTAATTGCAGGTGACTTAAACGCACGACATACTAACTGGGGTAATGCACTCAACAACTCGAGAGGTACACGACTAAATAAATGGATGACGGACTATGCCATGTTATACCGCGCTAAATTATACAATACAGACAAACCGACTATGATACGTTCAGGTAACTACTTAGATTTGGCTATAATGGACGTACGAATCAAAATTCAAAAAAATTCACTTGACCAAATACCGACACATCATTTCGATAGCGATTACCGTGCCATCGAAATTATTATAAATGGAATTAATAATTTAAATTCTGGCATCAACCAAATTGACATTGACAATAACGACGATGACGACGATGAACAGCAAAACATTCGATACAATTTCACGGGGATCGACTGGACAAAATGAACTGAAAATTTAGAAAAATTACATCGGACAGCTGCAAAAGAGGCGGCGACGACAACAATGATACGATCACAACTAGACAATGGTGAACAAGTATTGTTACCATTTTACAGAAACCTCTCGATTGAAGAGTGCAATGACTATATTACAACACTGACGAAACTTATTTTGGCTAATATAAAGACAAACTCACCAAAAAAAAGACGAATTAACAATATGATGTGCTACAGTAACCCGACAATCGAAAGACTATACAAATTTAAATCATTACTAATTACCAAAATTAAGACGACAAAACGAAATTTAGCCAACAACCATAATCGACATTTAAATACAGTACTACAGAACAGAATCCACATTTGGAAAGTGGAAATCAAACGGACGATACAATTAATCCAACAGAACGTCAAAATACAAATAGAACGATACTGGACGGACATCATGAAAGGCATTAAGCCAAGTTCTAAAATGTGGACAGAAATTAAACGATTTACGGCCAAGACCAAAAATAGACAAGACGCGACAATAAAAACTTTGGAAATTCCAACGACGGACAAACAAAAATACAATCACTTTGGCATTGATTGGAACACATTACAAAAAAACAGAGACAATACAAAATACAAAATTTTTGATGAGACGCAAAATTTAAATATACTAGGACAACATATTGAGGACCACACTCTGTTCAATCCGAATCTTGGTGATCGGCAACATGAGATTGATACAAAAAATATTATCAAACCAATTATTGATCAACACACGAACGAACGAACTCAACAAAAGACAAAAACAACCTTTTCGACTAAAAGCCCAGCATATGCACCACAACAACCGGACGATGACAAAAAATTCTTTATTGATACTGATCAACTGATGGACATACTAAAATTAGTGAACAACAAAAAATCATTTGGACTTGACCTTTTACCTAACATTATTTTTAAACACCTACCGGACATTATGATTATCGAAATTTGTACTCTATGCAACAACTTACTGAATAACAATTATTACCCGGACGCTTGGAAAATTGCGCGAGTTTTTCCAATTCTAAAAAAGGGCAAATCACCGACAGACCCTGAAAGTTATCGACCAATTAGTCTACTTTCAAACTTTGGCAAACTTTACGAAATTTTAATATATGAAAAAATTAACAATCACGTACGGACAAACAAATTGATGCATGAAAATCAATTTGGTTTTAGACGAGGACATAGTACGACGCATGCAATCACGAAAGTTTTGGCTGACGTAACACATCAATTAAATTTTAACATACCGACGGGCGCTGTTTTGATTGACATCAAAAAGGCATTCGAATCAATTTGGCTTGACGGACTACTCGCAAAATTAAAGACTATGAACTTTTCGGACGACCTGATTAAAATTTTACATGACTTACTGTACGATCGCACATTTTATACAACTTCGGGCTTTGGTAACAAACGCTCATCTTCCCAATTCAAAATTGTTAATGGAGTCCAACAAGGATCCATCACTGCCCCAATCTTTTTAATTTATACACGGCCGATCTTATTTCGAACAATTGTCTAAATTCAAAATTAATTCAATCATGTGCGTATGCGGATGACATGATTGTTTATAGTTCCTCCTATCGTATCGGCGACATACAAAAAAATCTCCAAAATTCTTTAAACTTCATACAAAATTACTTCAACCTTTGGCACATTGAAATTAATCCGGCAAAATGCGAATCTATTCTCTTTCGACGTCCGCTTAAAAACGCATCGAGAGAAATGAAGAGAAATTGGCGTCACCTTTCAATTAAAATCAACAATCAACCAATAAAATTGTGCGAGAGTATAAAATACTTAGGCGTTAACATCGACAACTTGTGTTATATGGCGAATCACACTTCAATACAATTAGAGAAGGCGAGACGCGCGTTTATGGGTGCGCGGCAACTATTTTACAACAGACATTTAGACAAACGGGTTAAAATTATTGCTTACAAGACTTTAATACGACCAATACTGACGTACGGATGTCAAGTGTGGTACAATCAAGTACCACGCTACATGGAACGATACAGAGTTGGAACGAACGGAAATGCCTTCGACACTGCAACGGACTGTACAGAAAGGCTTAGACAGACTATACGCACTACATTTCAAATCGAGTGCAATATCAAAATTATGGCTCGGACAGAATCGACGCACACATTTTAAATTTAACACGTAATCACATCAGACGAGCATGTCTCAATACGGACAACTCACTGATTTTTGGACCTTATCATGTTGACACGACACTTTCAAAATTATACGCGACATCTGGCACGATACCCGGACCGAATACATTTATTTACTTTGACCGTTTAGGCTATATACAAAACCGTGACGAATTACCACTCATTTACCATGTGGCAAGGAGGCCAAATGAAAAATGGTTTGACGATGACAAATTCTCGAACCCTGACGTACATATACGATTTGACACGACGACATGTACTAAGGACGACGAATACGAAAAACGTCTGGATGCGTATTGGTGGTTGGACGGCGCCAGCTGATAGTAACTTGCAGTCACAGCAATTTATTTATACACTTTTATATTATTATTATTTTTTATATATATTGTATAAAAAACAAAAGCTTATTTTGTAACTATATACACTTCTTGTATGTTATATTGGTATTTTAAAAACAAAATCTAATTTGAAGGATATGTTATAACAATTTAGTATGGTTTCCCGCACGGCACCATAATAAATGGTTAAATTTATTTTTATTTTTCATTTCCATATATGTATGTGTGTGTGTGTGGGTGTGTGTGTATGTGAACAGGTGTATTTGTGTGTGTGAATGATTTTCATCCTTTATTTATTTTCATCACTAGTTTTTAAGCAACACATGGTGACTTTTGACATAAGAATTTTTATAACATTTTTTTCTGTTGTCAATTTTTTAAAAAGAAAGATTAAATTTTTGAGATTTTATATAAATTTTTATACAATATATTTTTTCGTTAATTTTTAAAGCTTTTTATAGTGTATATTCATAAACTTAGTTTTCTATATGTAATACACCCGAGTGCCCGTCTTTTGTAGGGACAGAGGTGTTTATTTTGTATAATTGTTTTTTTTTTATGGCAAGCCTTTTTATAAATCCACTTGCCTTTTTATATATTTTTATGTTATTATATTTTAATCAAACTGTAAAAAAAAAATGTTTAAATAAATTGGATTTATTGTTTTAAAAAAAAAAAAAACAAAAAAATTCGGTCACACAACATGTTATAAGCGGGACCTTTTTAAAAGGCAACTATTAGAAAAAACTGTTGAAAGGGTTGCCGAAAATTTAATTCAAGAGGAAGATATTGATTTTGTTCAAAACAACAATACAATTCAAAGTCAAAAAATCAAAGTCACATGATGTACTTAGAAAAATACGATCAGAGGCATTGCAATTAAATGATAATGACAAAGATGATTTTATTGATATTGATAAAGAGTGGGAGAAAAAAGCATTGAGTGAGGATAAATATATCCAAAAAATTATGCGTCGTCCGTTTATGGTTGTGACATATAGTGCAATGCAGAATAATGTTTTGAAAATAATGAGAGAATCATTTAAAAATACAGAATTAACGGTATATTTAGATGCTACTGGTAGTTTGGTTCGTACTCCTTTTAAAACTTGTCCAACAATTTTGTATTATGCTACAGTAATATCTGCACAAACTACTAAGACTGATGCTACATCACCATTCCCAATAACAGATATGGTTAGTTCAAGCCATAATATTGATTCTATTGGAGGTTGGCTTAGATCATTTAAGTTATACGTCGAAGGACAATTTAAAAAATGGCCAGTGTTTAATTCAGTGGTTATAGATTTTTCATTTGCTGAATTAAATGCTGTGTTGAGTTCCTTTAATAATATGGATATAATTGAATATCTTATGGCAACTCATCCATGGATCAATAATAAACACTATTATAAAACAAACCAATCCATAGTTAAAGTTTTTTTATGCTGCTGTCATTTATCCCACACAATGGCACAATATATAAATTTGCACTTTTCAAAATGCCAATTGTTAAAGAAGTTCTTTCGTCGTTATTCATGGTAACAAACTATGAGACTATTAAAGAGTTATGGAGAAATCTAACAGTAGTATTAAGGTCTAAATTTATTACAAAAGAAGTGCAAGAATCATTAAGTTCCTTGACTACTTTAATAATAAAAAGCAATACATATTTTGATTTTACAGTAACCGATCACACAAAATTAATAATAAATAAAGACAGCACAAAGCCAATATACATACAAAGCCCATATTTCCAAGATTTTAAAAAAATAGAAGATGACATCTGTTTTTCATTAAATAATGAAGCATCAATTGGTGGAGCTAATAGTTTGTATAATATAAATTTTCAAAACTTAATATTAAAAAAATACATGGCATATTTACCACTATGGAGTGGTGTTTTGAATGATGGAGTACGACAAACTACCCACTAAAATAGGACGTTTTATTAGGGAAATACACGAACGAAATGTTACAATTCATCGACAAATTGTGGCTGGTATTCCAAAAGCTGCTATTAAATCAACAAATATTCAGACGCCTAATAATCAAACCCAAAGGCCATCACCTGACGTAGACCTAACAGTTCATGAATCCAAACTTAGCCAATCCATATGGAAACGCAAAAATAATGATGCTACAACCCCCAAAACTAAACGTTCGCATTTTAATTTGGCGACAATCAAAGAAATTGCGAATCAAACCCCACAGGAACGGTCAATAACCACTTTAAAGATATTAAGTAAAAATTCGAAGGAAGATAATGAATTCAGTACTCCAAAACACCCGCGAAAAATCATGAAAAGGATATTACCTATTATAAAAAATCATATACATTACCGGTTTTGCAAAATGGCACTAAAAGTTGTGATTATTATACAAATACGTGTAGCTTAGATGCGGTTATTCAAACTCTAGCTGCAGCAGTTAGTAGTGTGGGAATAATAAATTGTAATATTCGGGAAGGGCGCGTGAAAAGTTTAATTCAACATATATTAAACAATGAACTAAAGAGAGCATATGAAGTTAGGAAAGAAATTCTTTTAGACATTTTTGGTATACAGCAAAATTGTGAGTGATCGTTAATCTTAAATGCCAGCAATGTGAAACTGCAATTGAAGAAGAACGAAATTTTCTTCTTGTGAATGTGTTGAAATTAACGAATGTTGGCTTTCCAAATTTAAATAAATGCATTGAACAAGTTCCAGATCAAGGCTGTCCTATATGTTTCAATAAAATGAATCCCCAGAATTATAAATATCGACCAATTATATCTATTTATACCGAAAGTGACAATCTAAACCATAGGAATATAAAAATAAGTGAAATCCAATCGAAATTAGTATTTGACCAACTACTTTATCAACTAACAGGAACTATTAGTTACGAGCAACTTAGTCCAACTAGTAATCCCAAAAAGTTTATATCGGGGAATTTTATAAGCTATTCTCTACACAAAGGAAAATGGGGTCGATATGACGACCTTAAAAAATATGTAGCTATTGTGAGAAATCCTCAAAACATTGATGTCAATCCACATATGTTAATCTACACAAGATCCAAAAAATAAAAAATCGGTTTCTTGTAATTTACAGATTTCATATAATCCGAATATTTATAACTAATTCCCAATTTAATAATCAACAGTAATCAAATAATAAATTATTGCAATACTCGTATAATTCATTGGATCGATACGATAAATTATGATAATTATTTACAATGCCGCAGTTTATAAAGAGTCACCAAGCCATCGATGCGCTTTTGACAATAACTTTACTACTGTTTTGATTGTTAAACGAATTGGTTATGATCCAATTTCCACCTTAGAATCACTTTCCCCACATTAGTAAGATCTGCTACTAAAAAATACAAATAATTTAAATTATATACTTAAAATGTTAAGTTTGCACCATTTGTTCACACATGCGGACACTTTCGTGTTTTAATATTCCTTGATAGATATGGGGATGAAGCTCTATAAAACACCCTTCTAACCATCGTGTTGACATACGGATTGTTATTTTAGTGAGGTAAGAGTCTCATCTAACATATCCCATACACCACTATACCTATCAATCTCTGTGACCTGGGATTTAATTAGTTTGGCAATTAGGTGTTTTGTATATCTCTGTGAGCTGATTCAATGGTAGATAATTCCATTTTATATATAGACCCATTATATAGAACACATTTATTAAGAATTCTTAATTTACTTGGTTTTAAATTTTTTGAATTTATTATAAAAATTACGTCATTTAATAATTTAATATTTAAAGTTTATTGTAGTTATTTTTTTATGAAAAATCGGTATGGAATTTTTATTTATTACACTATTTTCGTACTATCAGTGAAGACACATTTTCAAAAGTCTTTTTTTTGGGCTAGATTTTCGGGCTAACTTCACATCCGTGCAAAAAGGTTAGCCTTGGCAAATTTACGAATTTGATTGTCTATTGAATACAAGCCGAAATAGTGGGCCGAATATGGTAAATGATACCTTAATCAAAAGCTCTGGTCCTCAGTATAAATACTGCTATAAAATATTTATACATTTCCACAAATAATTTGTAGGCGAAAAAGTTAACAAAGGTTTTAGCCTTTGTACAGTTTGCACCTTACCTTTTAACATGAACCATCGCAGGGGACTGAACTCTTGCTATTAGACACTATCTTATTACATAAAACACATATGTGTTCCTAGGGGCCATATTAAATTTCACTTATAATCATTGTCAGAAGTAAAAACAAAACGCCAAGATATAAATTAATGCGTATAACCTTAAAAAAACACGTGCAAGAATAGGAAATATTCACTTATTGTTTTATATAGCTATATCAAACCTTTAAAACTGCATGTCTTTATACAATTAATACAATAATGTACGATAATTATTCAATTCACTTCAGTATTTATCTTATTAATTTATTTAGTTTAAATTTATTTATTTGTTTTATTCAAAAAGATTTTATTTATTTAAAAGGTAAATTTCCGATTTAACCTCGATTTAACCTTACAAATTTCTGAAATTTCATTGCAATTTATTTTTTCTTTCATACAAGATATTTCTCTAATAGTATTCTCTTTGGTAAAATAAACAAATGTGTCTTTGCTAGATACTTATTAAAAGACAAAGTGCCATCTGTGTTAAAAATAAAGACATATTTGTAATTGCGCCTGAATGACGTTAGATGTCACAAAAGGGTTAAATGGTTGAAATTTGTATCAAATGCTTGAAAGCTCAATATCAATAATAAAACCAATAGCGTCTATATATATTATTTTACATAACGTTTTGTTTTAATATAATGCCCACACGACATACATCGAGAAAGTGTAATTGCGCCTGAATGAAGTAAACAAAAAAGGTAATAAAATAAGCTTTACAATTTATATTTCTTAGTCTATGATGATAATCCAAAGCTCTTAAAACAGTGAGCTTTAATTCGGAAAAGGGTAACCCGGCGTATTTACGAATATGTAATATATCACGTAATAATCATCTAAAATGATTAAAGGTAGATTTTTTGTTTATATTTTTTGTCAATGGCCACAATATTTAAAAAAAAAATGGTTATTATAAAATACAGTTTTATTTATGTTAATATATAATAAAATACCAGTTTTTTTAAAGCTTATAATCTAGTTAATTTAATTCTTAAATCCTAAGTTTTATATTTATAACTAAAACTAGCATCATCATGTATCCTTAGAGCACAGTTTCCTTCGATTTGCTCTAATAAATTCATCCGACAACCGATTATAAGGAACTTCAAACAGTAGTGATAGTGCTACCGATGAAAGGTATACAATAAGCATAATCGCCGTTGTCATAACACTCTGTCAAAAGATAATATTCGTTAGTTTATTTTAAACTTTTATGTGTTAATTAGAAAATATTACCGTTGTCATGATATCGGTGTGTGCTGCTGAATCACGTAACCCATAGATCATCGTCACAATGATTGGATTTAATAAATAAACAGCATAAGAAACTTTGTTGATATGAACAAACCATCGATGTTCTAGGAAGGTGGTGAACCAATCTGTAAATGAAATTTAAAAAAAAAAACATTGTAAAAATGTATATACTTAAGCTAAAATTATAGGGCTTAAATTAACGTAATCTATGCAGTTAAACGACAACGTTTTGTTGGAATTTAATTTATTTTAAGTAATATCGTCGCTAGCCAAAATGAATTGGATCGAAATCAAGTGATGCAAAACTTCTTGTTTATCCCTTCCCATTGGAGCTCGAAAACCCGACATAAACAGTGACTTAAGTACCTCCTGACTTAAATACCGCAGCTTTAACGATTGCACCAATTACACGGTTTTTGTAAAATATCCCATTTTATCAATAAAATTACCACACCACTGGACAATTTTAAAATATATAGCCAAGGTCATAATGTTTTACAGTACACTGCATTGTATTAGATAAAACATCTTAAACTCAACATTATTTAGAAATCAATGCGCCTATTGTTTCCTGTCACAGTTCGTTTACATCTTATTCCAATTTCAAAATGTTTAAATATTTACATTTTAACAAAACCTTCTCATTAGTGCGAAACTGAACTTTGCTTTGCACAGCACTCCAAATCTAAATTATTACATTAACGACATAATACCGTCATCTTTTTAAAAATGCAGTTTTGTTTATATTTAAAATATTTTAAGGTAGCCTAATTTTGAGCAAAACTTTAGTACCATAAATATTTAATGAACTAAAGACAACACACATACCTTTATAAAAGTGACAAAAAAATTTATAAAATTAATTTGAAGCTAACAATGTTTTTTGCGTAAATAGTAGCTCAAAATTTTTTTTTCGAAAAACGAAAGTCGCACCTCCAAGTTTTAAGTTGCTCAGATAATATTTTATTTATTTGTTAATACCATATTGAACATGGCTGTTAAAATAAGTCAGAACTAGCCAGATTACACTTATAAATGCTTTGCAATAGTTGCTCAGTCTTAAAACGAAATGTATTTTAAAATAAGTACCAAGTTAATAAGTTAATCATCACGTGGTCTTTTATTTTCTCTTTAAATATTTGAATGAACTTAAATATTTGAATGAGCAACAATTTCCATTTTTTAGAAGTGTTATCCATCTAGTATATTTTAGTAGCCCAAAACGAGTATTGACTATTTAGTTGTATATAATATTCTTATTGCTTAAAAAGTAGCTTAAATTTAAAATATATTTATATATATATATATATATATATATATATATATATATATATATATATATATATATATATATATATATATATATATATATATATATAATACAAAACGTTACTACTCCTTTAGGTCAACATATTGGGTACAGTTCTGTTTTAATATTGGGACAATGCGGTTTTAATTATTCAGCAAATTTTTTTAAAAAATAATGAAGGATTGACAGCTAAATAAGAGGCATATTCCGATCATTATTTTTTTTCCGCAAATGCGGCCGGTTAGGCAAATCAGTTAATGGTACTCACTATCGCTATACATGATATAATCTATTTGTTTGGACCTTAATTGCAAGATAAGAAGGTGCCACATGCCTTATAGCCCTAGAATTAAAACAATTACTATTGACTATAAGTCAATTGACTTATTTACTGGTCGTGTAATTTCCCGATTTGGGGAACTTAATTAACACCGATGGACTTGTTTTTTTAAAATTATTGAAGTTTATAAAGTTTATGCCACCAAACTCACAACCAACCACGCCTTTAAGCAACAAATTTAGCGCTGTACCAACGCCATTCAGCAAAAGCATGGAAAGTTTTGGCATAAGATGCGTTTGAGTTGATTTTTATAAGCCATTGCTAGCCCGTACCGTATTAACAACTCGAAGACCCCAACAATCTGGGTGGAGAAGCGTTTGAATAGAAAGCACGGAGCGTTTTGACCTAGAAAACGTCGTCGTGATAATGAACCAGTGAGTTGTTCAGCCAAAACAGCATAAAAGTGAAGATAATATCAGTCGTCCAGTAAATGATGGACAAGTTGCTCAATTCGTTGAGTAAAACTAGTTTTGCTGACCGCAATAGGATTTTGGAGGGCTTCGATTTTATCAGAGATTTTGGAATTGCAATGTTCCTTGAAGTAGTTGGCCTAAAAGGTCAACAAGATGGTAGGTTTTAAGATGGATTTTGTTAAATACTGGCTTATTGACTGGTAACTTTTTGAAAAATTTTCTTATAACTTGAAAATTTTGTAAAGTGATAACTCAGCGTATGGTTATCTCTGTTATTCTTCACTGTATCCCCTGTTCCATGAATTGCTGAATTGCTGGATCTAATGTGTTCGGATATATCAATCTCTGCCAGGACTGACAGTCCACCATAATAGATGATTCTTCAAATCACGCAATCTGCTGGGTTGAATTACGGAGGAATGTGGCGCCAGAAACTTCTTTGGAACAAACTTATTATTTTACCATCCCAATTTGCGACAAACGTTGCCTATCTTCTAGATTGGCTAAACAATCAGTTCAGAACTATTTTAGGATCAATCCATAGTGTTACACTTGTTAGTTTCAGCTTACTTTCGTTGATGGCGAGCAATAAGTTCAGCACCCAGCGGCCCTAGTCCTGGCTGGCTCACCGAGTTCAGCGGTGCTACCTTGGAGCTTATTATTTGACTTGTAATTTGATTTTTCTTGATGACGCGCTGGAAAACTACGGCTGAGTATGTTACCTCACTCACGTCGCTAAATCCATGTAGTTAAAATTCTTCCTCTCCGTTAAATGTCCTATCCACCCATCTCTTTATGTGAATGAAGTTTGTATATTCGATATCTTGTGGCAACTTTAGCCATTCATTTATACTATGCCATTCACAACAGATTTTTGATCAGATTAGCAGCAGCGACATCCAGCCAAACGCGTCGAATATTTGACGAGCTTCAGAAAGGATCGACTGGATTGTATGCCCTTTTCTAACTGAAACTGAAACGTCAGGAACGTTAGCTGCTATTTCGGAATAACCAATGCGTTTAATCTCATCTCATTAGCGTTTTTCTTCACTCTAGGTTTTATATGAAGTATGACGATGCCTCGAAAAGTTACAGCGGCTTACTTTAAACATATTTGTTGTAAGCATAGTTGATACGATGACGATTGTGGCTAGGAAACCGAACTCGAGTAATGCTCTAAATTCAGTAATGATCGGTCGATTCCATGATTATCGAGAACTGCAATATCCTTTGATGACGATTGTAAAACTTTTAAAGCCTCGGCGATAGTGTAGTGGTTTGTGATGTTTACGATCACAAACGGCACATATTGAGTTTGAGTTATAAAATTTAACATGATGCCCGGTGTTAAGGTAATTAAAGCATCGATTTTGTGAACGAAAATATCTTTGTCGTTCCCTGACTTCCAAGTTGTTGTATTTTGAACTATCGATCAACCGGTGAACTTATTTTATACAAAATGGGCAAGAACTTGGCTTGGAATTACTTAAAACATGCGCATCGGAAAGTTTAGCAACATACCATAATTAGGACAACTTATCTACTAAATGATGATATATTTAATGATGATATATTTTTTATGGTAAATGACATTCGAGAAAGAACGCATGCGCATGATATATGGCCGACCTATGAACGACGAGATTAGGAATTTAATAAAAACTCCCTACGTCGTTCGTATGAAATAAAAATACAGCGAGTATGCTGGCGCAAAGGTCACTGTGCGAGTGACTATGGCCCCTCAGAGTGGACTAGAACAATACTAAGAGCAAGCTCGTAATCGAATCTAAGGCAGCCCGATTGTTAATACAGCACGGGCCAGCAAAGGCCTTTCAAAACCATCTTATAATTATAAGTCAATAAAAATTGTTGAGACCGCACGCGCTCATTTGGCAAAATTTAAATTTATATGTTTTATGTAATACTCGTTTTCAAACAAACATATGTTTTATGTATATTACATATTTATTTTGCTTACATAAATTTATCACATCTCGGTGTAATGTTGAAACAATTAATTTTGACCATAGACATTATACTTGATGCAACTGACAACAAATCCACTATGTATGATTTATGCAATATTATTACTATCCGTTATGTAATTGCCAAGTAATGATTTTAAAAAGTTTATTTCTATTTTTAAATTAATTTTTGAGTGATTGGGGCCAACTCTATACTCGGAGCAATTATTTATTTTATTGTTGCAAAACATTCTATCTGGGTTATGTACACTCATCGATATGATCCAGGCTTATATAGTTAAAAACTAGTCATCCAAGATCAACGATCGAACACCCAAGGTTAAAGCGGCGTCAAGATCATTTATATGACAACAATAACAAAGAATCAGCCGAATCTAATACACGTGCAGACATATATTACAGCCGCGTATAACATTTTTTGTTTTCGACTGTATCTTTTTATATTTTTACAAATCTCTGTTTTTGGTGCGCCGCGGTTAGCATTCAACTTCAAAATTTGACACAAACTATATAATCACAAAACAAAAAAAAAACTTTCATTTTCATAAAAACCAAAATCTTGGTTAAAATGTAAAGAAACTCTTAATTTTCGGATACAATTTAAATGCCGTTACATAATGCATACACAGACACAGTATTTATTTTACGTCATACATCTCTTAAGTCGGTTTATTTATTTTTAATTTTTTTTTTTTTTTTTTTTGCAAACATGTGAAAGTAATACGAAAATTGTACAGTATATATTGATAAATGACTTACTTCCATTTCCTGTCATACTTGCCAGTATCACCCAAGCCACAGATATTCCAAATGATAATCGTTGTGCCATTAGTAATATCGAACCAAATATAAAATGTAGATCACGAAATGTTGTGGCATGCAAACAGATCAACGCTATCGATACCGTACCAATCCAAATGAATGGTAAATATTTTTTATTTATATACATTTTACCATCGTTCCGATTTAAATAGAATGCCGCCAATATACCAACGTAGTATGGATGGACACGTGCCCATGGTCCAATATATAGGACTGTACCGGTTTCGTATAAAACATCAAATCTACAAATAAATAATGACAAAATCAATATTTGTAGAAAGCTACACATTTTGTAAACATCAGTAAAACTTACGCGGCATTAAAATTTTTATAAAGTGCAATACCGAATGACGTCACCAGCACAATAAACCACAGAGAGAAAAATACATTTTTTCCTTGGTCCGAATTCCTAAAATAGAATAAGTTTATGTTTAAAACTCATCGAGATGAATATTTAGTTCGATATGTGTCCTTACTTAGCGTAAACAAATAAAATTATTGTAAATACGATGAAATATTGCATTTCACAAGCCAACGACCATGTCCAGTTCGCACATAGATCATCGGCATGAAAAAAATTTTGTATATACAATAGATTGCGCCACCAATATTTTTCAAATAGCTGATCATTCCGTTCGTGTATATAAAAATGTGATACATCGGCTAAATATGCGGTACCAATTTCGGTCAACAAAATTGTAATGATATAAAGCGGTGATAGTCTGACATATCGCTGTAAAAGCATACGTCCAAATAATTTAACATTTTGGAAAAATCCATTCGCCTTGATCTCGTTCATTTGTGTTTTATTCTTTAAAAAATTAACAGCCAATAAAAATCCACTGATCGAAAAAAATAGATCGACTAAAATTGGTGCATTTGCCAACGATTGAAATATTAATTTTTCCGCATAATCGAACAGTACGGCTTCGTTATCGACCGTGTAATGCATAAACCAATTTACATGAAACGATAATATCCAGAAGCACGATATCGATCTGAAATCATACGATAAAAATAACGGTTAAATTTTACCAAAACAAATATACAAAAAGAAAATTACCTTAAACCATTTATAACGGGAATCGAACTTGGGGTTGAATCCATTTTGGCGACCCGATCAAAATTCTCTTTAATCGAAAAACATTTAACGACTCGTTCAAATGTGGACATTTTATTCGGCTCATCGGTCGAAACGTATACAGCACATATTGACAGGATTGCCGTCGTCACCACTAAAATACTGTATAAAATTTATTGGCATCGTAAAATTTTTCCCAATATGATTTCGGCACTTACATAAATAACTTAACGGTAATTTTGTTAAAAAATCCTTTGCTCAACTCTAAATCACGGACGTTGATTACATCGGGTCGTAGCTCGTAAATATTTTGTAGCTGCAAGGTTTTTTGATTGAATGTTTGTTGGGTGATGTTTTTGATTTCGTCATTAGAACAACTTTGTGGAACACATAGGCCAAGATGTAAAATTCCCTGTAAAAAAATTAAAAAAGTTTTTCATTAACACAACATATTTTTTTTGATTCAGTAACTGGTAAACACTGTCAGTCAGTGCTTAAAATTCGTGACTAGTGATTTAATTCCTAATTTCAATATGACAACTTTCAACAACATTCCACCGGTAAATCAAGAAATTGATCTTGTAAGTAAACGTGGAGCCATTTTTCTTTATTTCCACTGCTTCAAATATCGAGAGTTTCGATTAAGATGTTAGCCACTACAATCGGACCGCTATTACGTGTTATATTGATAATTCAGAGCCATTATTTAAGCTAAAAATGACTTATCAATATTTTATAGCAATAATTATACCTATACCAAGAGCTTTCAATAAAGGTATCTGTCATTACAATCAGACCAGCATTACTTTTTTATTGGCAGTTCAATCATTTTCGCAAATTTGAACCATTGCCGAATTTTTAAGCTCAAAAATAACTTATCTATATATATATATATATATATCAATATTTTATAGCAACAATTGTACTTATGTCAAGAGCGTTTAATAAAGGTCATATCAGTCATGACATTTGGACCACTATTACGTATTTAATTGGCAATTCAATCAGTTTTGAAAGTTTGAGTCATTGCTGAATTTTCAAGCTCAAAAATTACTTATCTAAATGTATCAATATTTTATAGCAATAATAATACTTATGTAAAGAGCGTTTGATAAAGGTCATATCGGTCATCACATTTGGAACACCATTACGTGTTTAATTGGTAGGCCAATCATTATTAAAAATTTGAACCATCGCCGAATTTTTAAGCTCAAAAATGACTTATCTAAGTGTATCGATATTTTATAGCAATAATTATAGTTTTGTCAAGAGCTTTTGATAAAGTTATCAGTCATTACAATCAGACTAGCATTACGTGTTTTATTGGCTATTCAATCATTTTCGCAAATTTAAGTCATTGCTGAATTTGGAAGCTCAAAAATGACTTATCTACATGCATCAATATTTTATAGTAATAATTATACTTATGTCAAGAGCGTTTGATAAAAGTCACATCAATCATCACATTTGGACCATTATTACAGGTTTAATTGGCATGCCAATCATTTAAAAAAATTTAAACCCAAAAATGACTTATCTAAGAGTATCAATATTTTATAGCAATAATTGTACTTATGTCAAGAGCTTTTGATAAAGTTATCAGTCATTACAATCGGGCCACTTCTTCGTTTTTTATTGGCAGTTCAATTATTTTCGCAAATTTGAGTCATTGCCGAATTTTTAAGCTCAAAAATGACTTATCTAAGTGTATCAATATTTTATAGAAATAATTGTACTTTTGACAAAAATATCAGTCATTACAATCAGACCAGAATTACGTGTTTTATTGGCTATTCAATCATTTTCGCACATTTAAGTCATTGCCGATTTTTAAAGCTCAAAAATGACTTATCTACATGCATCAATATTTTATAGCAATAATTATACTTATGTCAAGAGCGTTTGATAAAGGGCATATCGGTCATCACATTTGGACCACTTTTACGTGTTTAATTAGTAGGCCAATCATTATTGAAAATTTGAACCATCGCCGAATTTTTAAGCTCAAAAATGACTTATCTAAGTGTATCGATATTTTATAGCAATAATTATGCTTATGCCAAGAGCTTTTGATAAAGTTATCAGTCATTTCAATCAGACCAATATTACGTGTTTATTTGGCAAAACAATCATTTTTGAAAATTTGAGTTCTTGCCTAATTTTTAATCTCAAAAATGACTTATCTAAGAGAATCAATATTTTATAGCAATAATTATACTTATGTCGAGAGCTTTTGACACAGGTATCAGTCATCACACTTGGACCATTAATACGTGTTTTATTGGCTATTCAATTATTTTCGCAAATTTGAACCATTACCGAATTTTGAAGCTCAAAAATGACTTATCTACATGCATCAATATTTTATAGTAATAATTATACTTATGTCAAGAGCGTTTGATAAAAGTCACATCAATCATCACATTTGGACCATTATTACATGTTTAATTGGCATGCCAATCATTTAAAAAAATTTAAACCCAAAAATGACTTATCTAAGAGTATCAATATTTTATAGCAGTAATTGTACTTATGTCAAGAGCTTTTGATAAAGTTATCAGTCATTACAATCGGGCCACTTCTTCGTTTTTTATTGGCAGTTCAATTATTTTCGCAAATTTGAGTCATTGCCGAATTTTTAAGCTCAAAAATGACTTATCTAAGTGTATCAATATTTTAAAGCAATAATTATAGTTTTGTCAAGAGCTTTTGATAAAGTTATCAGTCATTACAATCAGACCAATAGTTTTATTGACTATTCACTCATTTTCGCAAATGTGAGTTATTGCCGAATTTTAAAGCTCAAAAATGACTTATCTACATGAATCAATATTTTATAGCAATAATTGTACTTATGTCAAGAGCTTTTGATAAAGTTATCAGACTTCACATTTGGACGTGTTTTACGTGTTTTATTGGAAATTTAATTATCTTTAAAAGTTTGATCCATTGCCGAATTTTTAAGCTCAAAAATAACTTATCTAAGTATATAAATATTTTATAGCAATAATTGTATTTATGTCAAGAGCGTTTGATAAAGGTCATATCAGTCATTACAATTGGACCACTATTACGTGTTTAACTGGCCAGCCAATCAAATTTCAAAATTTGATTCATTGCCGAATTTTCAAGCTCAAAAATGACTTATATAAGTTTATCGATATCTTATAGCAATAATTATAGTTATGTCAAGAGCTTTTGATAAAGTTATCAGTCATTACAATCAAACCAGCATTACGTGTTTTATTGGCTATTCAATCATTTTCGCACATTTGAGTCAATGCCTTAATTTTGAAGCTCAAAAATGACTTATCTAAGTGTATCGATATTTTATAACAATAATTAGATTTATATCAAAAGCGTTTGTTAAAGTTATCAGTCATTACAAGCAGACCAACATTTCGTGTTTTATTGGCTATACAATCATTTTCGCATATTTGAGTCATTGTCTGATTTTTAAGCTCAAAAATGACTTATCTACATATATCACTATTTTATAGCAATAATTATACTTATGTCAAGAGCTTTTGATAATGGTATCAGTCATCACAATTGGACCATTATAACGTGTTTCATTGGCAGTTCAATCATTTTCGCAAATTTGATGCATTGCCGAATTTTTAAGCTCAAAAATAACTTATCTAAGTATATAAACATTTTATAGCAATAATTGTACTTATGTCAAGAGCGTTTGATAAAGGCCATATCAGTCATCACATTTGAACCACTGCTACGTGTTTAATTGGCAGGGCAATCATTTTTGAAAATTTGAGTTCTTGCCTAATTTTTAAACCCATAAATGACTTATCTATAGAGTATCAATATTTTATAGCGTTAATTATGATTATGTCAAGAGCTTTTGATAAAGTTATCAGTCATTACACTTGGGCCAATACTACGTTTTTTATTAGCAGTTCAATTATTTTTCAAAATTTGAACCATTACCAAATTTTCAAGCTCAAAAATAACTTATCTAAGTGGATCGATATTTTATAGCAATAATTATAGTTTTGTTAAGAGCTTTTGATAAAGTTATCAGTCATTACAATCAGACCAATAGTTTTATTGTCTATTCAATCATTTTCGCAAATGTGAGCCATTGCCGAGTTTTGAAGCTCAAAAATGACTTATCTACATGCATCAATATTTTATAGCAATAATTATACTTATGTCAGGAGCTTTTGATAAAGGTATTAGTCTTCACATTTGGACCACTATAACGTGTTTTTTGGCAATTTAATCAGTTTTGAAAGTTTGAGCCATTGCCGAATTTTCAAGCTCAAAAATGACTTATCTAACTGTATCAATATTTTATAGCAATAATTATACGTAGGCCAAGAGCTTTTGATAAAGGTGTCAGTCATCACAATTGGACCATTATTACGTGTTTTATTGGCAGTTCAATTATTTTCGCAAATTTGAACCATTACCGAATTTCTAAGCTCAAAAAGGACTTATCTAAGTGTATCGATATTTTATAGCAATAATTGTACTTATATCTAGAGTTTTTGATAAAGGTATCAATCATCAGGTTTGGGCCACTATCATGTGTTTTATTGGTAGTTCAATCATTTTTGTAAATTTGATCCATTGCCGGATTTTCAAGCTCAAAAACGAATTATCTAAATCTATCAGTAATTTATAGCAAAAATTGTACTTATGTCTAGAGCTTTTGACAAAGGTATCAGTCATCATAATTGGACCACAATTATGTGTTTTATTGGTAATTCAATTATTTCTGAAAAAGTTTGAGTCATTGCCGAATTTTAAGCTTAAAATGACTTTTCTAAGTGTAAAAATAGTTTATAGCAATATTTATAGTCGTTTTGAAAGCTTTAAATTAAGTTTTCACAGTCCATTAGTTTTTCTAGTGTTTCGTCAGCTATTTTACAATAGGTTTTAAGAAAAAATGACCCAAAAGCTTTTTAACCAAATTTCCAAAATATTCACCGTATGAGTAACCGACAAAACTATATTCGCGTCACACGTTCCTACTTCAAACGTAGTTCTGCGTCAATTACTGAATAAATATATGATCGTTTAAACCATCATCAAAAATGTTATGACGCACTAAATCACTAAATTTACAAAACACTTAGACATACCACAATTCTAAATCAATAAACCGACCGCAGAAAATTACAATTTTTAAGTAATTTTTTAAGTGTCACGTGTGATTAGTCCATGTGCTCATAAATTGTTTGTCAACAGCGTTAAAGCAATAAATACATACCTCGCCCAAAAATTTCATTTCCAGTTGCCAAGGTGAATAATGTTTAGCGTGCAGCATACGAAAATTAACATTGATCGGTGACATCTCGTTCATTAAATTATCAATCATAAATCGATTATAACGTTTCGATAGGGTGAGCGTTAATTTATCGTTTATCGAATCACAGCCTTTTTTCGAACCAAGCCAATAATTGTTGCCGAGTATGAAACCCGATTTGAATGTACCCGATGCGTCCAGCACTGTAACGAAAAATACATATATTTATAGTAAAAAAAAATAAAATTGTGGCGACTTATGCGGTATTTAGCTCAACATATGTATAAATTGAATAGAAAGTGACCGAAATTTCCATGACCGAACAACATCTTGATAATATGCAATCATCTCGTCTAAATCAATTAGCTTCATTAACAAAATTTTGTAATCGATAAATTTTTGGTGATTATCAATTTGGAAAAACAATGAAGGGTCTGTTGACCTATGCAAATTAATTAATTTAGTGTGTTGCAAAGGTTTGACCAGCTTTTTTCATAAAAATTACATAAAACATCATTTTGTTTAATTAATAAATTTTAATTAATAAGTTAGATTACGAACGAAGGGCATACTATCGCTTTATAATAATAATTCGTTAGTTTTTATTTCTCTAAAGTTGATAATTAGTGATAGGTTATTATACAAACTGCTTTGGTTAGTCTTAAGCCTTTATGTAATTACGTTTTGAGGTTACTGTTGGCTAATATATAACTTCCTGGAAGCAATATTGTTTACTAAAAATCAAATTTCGAAGACTTGTTTTTAGTATATTTTTGACTGGTGATTTTACTCAACTGACCCGAGTTGACGACCTCTTTATCTACCCTAAAAATAATCTAACGGCCTTATTCTTCCCTTGCTACATATATATGGTTCTTTATTCGTTTTTCATCGTTTGCTTATCGTGTTTCTGTTGCGGTAGTGGTATTCTAATCTTCTTTCCCCTTATAAAACTTCTCATAGATAAATGGTTCATAGATAGATGGTTGTTGACTACAAATTATCTATGTCGTTTCCCATTAAACCATGCAACAAACCCAGACAGCATTGAACAGCGCCAACCTTCGAACATTAACAATCGACTGATAGGTTTCTTAGTATATTCAGTTCGCCCAATCTACCATATCACTATTCTCAGTGAACATACAACTCAACATACCATTCTGTCCAATTTCAACACGTATTTTCCCAACGAGAATAATTTTGTGGCAAAATTAACTTCAGTAACGCTCATAATATTTTGCTTTTGATTTAAAATATATTAAATGATTTAAGAATTTCAACCTGCAATCTTTTCTAGGGCCGAAGCTCTCCCAACTCTTTTGCGGTTAATTTTTAACGTCCTTCCTTACGCCGTCACCAACCAAATCGAGGACACTCGAATACAGGTTCGATTATAAATCTATCTGCACATTGCATTGCTCCAGTCTGCCTGTACTGACATGGACGATGGATTCTGCATTCTAACAGGGGGTCATAGTTGTGTTCTTCGTCAACACAGTTGTGTTCTTCGTCAAACCGCCATGTTATTCTATCTTTCGTTAAATTTAATTTTACATTTTTTTGTTTTTTTTATGGTGTTGTTGCGTTGGTGGTATTCTAATCTTATTTCCCCTAAATGCAGCTTATCTATGTCATTTCCCATTAAACTGTGCAACAAACCCAGACAGCATTACACAGCACCAACCATCGCAAGGAGAGAGCAATGCGAAATCAACCTGTTCTAGATATGACCACATCAACATCCGTCTGATGGGATTTCATAGAGTTTGTATTACTAAAAAATTATATTCACGATTTTCACGTTTATATAAATTTAATAAATTATTTGTATCAGGATGATGTCATTAAAAAAGCTATTGAGATGGTACATATAAACGTTTATAACTGACAGTTCAATTTAAAATTTGCTAAATTAAGTCACTTAGTACAGTGAGAGATGTTTAGGCGATTATACATTTAAAAATATTTTGATTATTTCAAAACTATACCAGTAGCGACATCTAGCACGTCAATGGACTAAGATACCTTTGTGGTACTATATGTATTTATATTATGACCAAAGGCAGGTTCAAAGCAAGAACGAGAAGTCGGTCTGCGAACAAAATTTAAATTTTAAGTTTTTTTTTTTAAGTTTAAAAACATATTTTGAAATATTTGTGATATGTTATCAGGCATTTATCTGACCTATATTGACATATGATTGCCCCGTATAGTTCGATTTAGATCATTCCTATATGGAAAAAATTCGCATATTTAAAAGGCATCGACAGATTACAAATACTACATATCTAACATAAACCAATACAGAAAATTTACATCGGACAGAACTGACATACTTATACTTCCGAAACCCCAAATTTCCTAATTTTTATTAATATTTAATTCATTTGATTCAGTCAACTGTTGTTATTGTAAATTGATTAATGTCATTTTTGAACATGGCATAGTCAACAGATCAATGTTTTTATATATCATGTTGTTTACTTTTCTTGTAAATTTCGTCATTGTTAATGAAATACAAAGTAATAATTTAATAAAAAATAAAAAATAAAAATTGTAAATTCAAATTGTTGTTCTCTCATACCATAGATAAAAGAATATAATATAGATTTCTCATTTTCGCAATTAAAATGAAAAAAATCAAACTTCTAGATATTTCCAATTTCGTCAATGTATTTGTGATTTTACATTATTCGATAAAAATAAAAGAAAGAAAATTAAAAAAAATAAAAAATTACGATTATTCCAAATGAGAAATCTATAGTAAATTTTTATCTATGCTTATACTGTTCTAATCCATAATCTATATTATTTTGCGATGCTATTGAGCTATTGAGCTATACCATGTATGAATGATTTAAATCGATCATACATACGATGATATTAATTGGTTCAGAAATTGATAACAGATAACTTTTATACTCTCTTAAATGTATTTAGCTTTAAATATCCAGCTCCGGCAGATTGATTTAAATCATTTTGAATAGCAAACCATCCAGCCACACAAACTCAAATGCTTTGCTTTGTTGTGCAAGAAATATTTCAAACGGCCTTTTTAAATTCAGTCGTGTGTTAGAAATTCAGTGTGGTTTTCGGCAACGACAATATGTCTCGATTGTGAAATTTGTGATGCTCGATGGACTTATAAATAAATTCATCAGTTTGTTAAAGCTCACGGTAGAATTCACGTTTACCGCGATAATTTTAAGGTCCTTCAAATTTGTGCGTAATGAGAGCAATTAATTGGGAGATTTTTCCAGGTTGCAATTGCAAGGCTTTGGCCTATCATCGACATTTTTGTTTAATTTTATAATTGCCTCTCTATTTTTATCATCATTGCTGTTGATGTTATTAATATTATTACTGTAGTCGTTATTATTTTTGTTTTATTTATTTTTTCCCACAACATATCGGTAAACGAGCCATTTTATGGCGAAACAGAAGCTGATGTAACTGTATTATTTTGTCTGGTGTCTAAAGTATTGTTTTTTTTATTTGGGATACGTTGCTAGATGGTCTACGGCCTTACAATTAATGCCAAATATTTCGGTTGCAAAAATTTTGTCACTCCTGTTTCATTTTCCCAGTAATATAGTTGAATCGTTGACAGTTTTTATATTGTATAACATCAATTTTCCCGCTCCGTAGAAATATGGAGTACCGCAATACACGTCATAATCTAACTAATAGTGAAATAGATGAAGCAGTAGGAATGCTTCAAAGTGTAAAAAGCCAGGCAGATATTGCCCGTCATTTTAATATGTATTATGCAGGTTATGGAAACGGCAATGTAAGATTGAGAGTCCGTACGTGCAGCGTCCAGGTCGAGAAACAGTTACAACTTCAACACAGAACCGTTAAATTGGCGGGAACCAACTTTAACTGCCCGTCAATTACAGTCACGCTTGTGATCTAATGAAAATATTTATGTTAGTGACCAAACCATTAGGAATATACTACACGAAAACAACCTCCACGCTCGCCACCCGTTGAGATATCCACCGATTCGACATGGAAATCGAGAGCTTAGAAATATTGGTGTCAACGTCATAGATATTGGAAAATCCAAAGTTTTGTTCACTAATGAATCAAGATTCGGATTTCACCCATATACTAGTAGAACAAGAATATGGAGGCAGCCTGGTAACGCCGAAAGGCTAAAAATGTACAATAAGTGCACAGTTACATTGGAGGCACTGTTATGATATGAGCTGGAATTATGACTGGTAAAAGAACTAATCTCGTTTTTCCAGACGGTAACTTATCGGCCTTGAGTTACATCAATGAAATACTAGAACCTGTCGTTCTTTCATTATTATCACAAATCGAATCAGCGCGGGTGTAATTATGCAGTCTCCTTCCAGATCACTGGAGACAAATTCCACAAGACAGCTTCGATACGTTGATTAGCTGTCCTAAATGCAAAAGGAGGGAACACCAATTATTAGGATACAAAAATAACTGTACTAATTTAATGGAATCAAATGAAATAAAAAAAATTCTGAACTGTCAAAATTCTTAAATTGGTCTTTCTCTACCATTAATAAACTCATCGATTTTACTGGTATTCCTAAAAATCTTCTAGAAACAAAAAACAAAACCAAAATCGAACCAAATTCAAGGAGATGGCAACCTAAAAACCATGTGTTCCTTGTACAGTTTTGATGTATATATATATATATATATATATATATATATATATATATATATATATATATATATATATATATATATATATATATATATATATATAACGGTAACGGTTTCTCTCTTGCCGTTGACCGTTTTGTCAGTACTTGTCTGATATTATTTAACGATGTTTGTTTAATTCCGGCTTTGATTTGGGGTAAATCTTCACACTCGCTTAGACTAACTAGACAACCCTTTTGTTTTCCGTTGTTCATCCTTGGGGTGTATATTGTTTGTATTGACCTCGTTAAGGATGTTTTTAACTTTGTAGAAATCCTCAACGAGTGAGGCCGACTCAACTGATGATAACACAACGGAGAAAACGTGTATATCCGCTTTGACCGTTCAACGTGCTGTTTAATACTAAATTCGAGTATAAGAATTAACCTGTATCACGTGACGTCAATATGTTTAAACTTCTGAAGAGTTAGTTTTGACACAAAAACACTGGATAATTAAAAATATTCGAAAACTCCTTCAAACTATGCACTATACCTAAAAAAACTTTTAAGACTGTGTGCTCAAAATCCACGATGCTAATGTTTGCACTAAACTATTAATTCAATTATTAATGAGCAAATAAATAAATATTACAATTGTTAAACAAGCAAAAATTAAAAATAGAGATTTATTGCGGTTTAAAATTGACGTAATTGGCACATGCCTGTACTTGATAATCAAAACTCGACTAGTATATAGTGAGCTAATGAAAATATATTTTACGCCTGCTGAGTTTAAGTAATTTACAATCTGTTATAAAGTATTTTTATGTTCGACCCTTTCGTTCAAATGAACCGAACTTCAGTGTGTGCGGCTACAAAATAGTTAATATACGGTTGCAAAGCGATCCATGAAAATGCCAACACTCAAGTAACGAGCGATTCATCTAAGCAACAATGATTTTGATAGTAAAACATGTACGATAGGTTAAACCTATCCAAATTAAGTCATATATACTATGATAACTTATTCCAAGATTTTTGACAGGTTTATATATAATACGCACCTAAGTTTCTAAACTTTTGTTACATAATCGTTTGGATGAAACATTGGACGACGAAATTCAAAACTACTTTCTAATCAGAGTGTCAACGATCTAAAAATTAATTTTTCAAAACGCCGAAGTAGTATATCTATTAGCCTACATTTAATCGTAGCAAAGCTTCAAATGACAACAAAATGAATTTCAACAATGCAATTTTATACAAAAGTTATTGACAAACTAGAGAGTATCTATCTACATGCTATAAATTTATTTCGATATAGGGATTGAACAATGGATTCGGCACTGTAACACGGGAGATCAAAGTTATGCTCATCGACATTAACAACCGATATTTCCAAAAGACGATCAGATCAAGAGCTACTTTTACACTTATCTTAAACATAATTTACAGACGTGCTTAGTCGTTAGTATGTGATCTCCGAATTTGGTGACATTCAGTTTAAACCTATAGCCTTACCTATGATAACGCAGAGCTCTGTCATGGGTAACCGATTCTTCTCGTGCCACTCGTGGGAATTAAAATTAAAATAATTAAATAATAACCTAACAAAATTAGAAAACGAGAAGGATATGTCTCTAACGGGAACCGCTCAGAACTGGACATTTTAAAACTGGATATTTCAAACTAAGATTTGACAAAACGAGATAAGGTACAAAACTGGATATTTCAAAATTGGATAATTCAAAACGAGATACGGTACAAAACGACAACACTGGATATTTCAAAACAGGATATTTCCAAATGTGATTTAAGCTTAAAATGATTTTTTTGGAAAGTTCTGGAATATGGCCAATTAGGCAGGAACTCGGCGAGTTCTTAACCGATTTTGATGAAATTCATATATAGGATGAAAATGGAATTTAAAATGATTTGTTAAGAAAGTTCTTGAATAAGACCAGTAAGGTCCCATGCTTGAATATATCTAAGGAGAGAAATAGAATTTCCTTTCACTTAATGTTTTTTTTAAATTGCTGCTTTTCTCATATTACTAAAATAATCATTGACTTGATCGAGTTTACTGTCAGTAAAATGTATCTTCATCTATTTTTTATTCTTTTAATATAACTTCTTCTAACTTTAATATAACTTTTTTCACTTTAGAGAATCTATGTGAGAAAAATTAATTAACTTTCATCAACATTTTCATCCTACATATCGAATTTCATCATAATCGGTTAAGAACTCGCCGAGTTCCTTCTTTACATAATCGGTTAAGAACTCACCGAGTTCCTTCCTAACTGGTCATATTCCAGAACTTTTCCAAAAATTCATTTTAAAATCCTAAATTTCCTCCCAGAAATTTCCCAAAAAATCATTTTAAAATCCCGTTCCCATCCTACATATAGAATTTCATCATAATCGGTTAAGAACTCATCGAGTTCCTTCCTAACTGGCCATATTCCAGAACTTTTCCAAAAAATCATTTTAAAATCCTATTCTCATCCTACATATCGAACTTCATCATAATCGGGTAAGAACTCGCCGAGTTCCTTCCTTATTGGCCATATTCCAGATCTTTCCCAAAACATCATTTTAAAATCCCATTTTGATCTTACATATCGAATTTCATCAAAATCGGTTAAGAAACCACCGAGTTCCTTCTAAATTAGCCATATTCCAGAACTTTCCTACAAAATCATTTTAAGTTTAAATCAAATGTCGAAATATCCAGTGTTGTACCATATCTCGTTTTGTACCTTATCTCGTTTTAAAATATCCAGTTTTGAATTATCCTGTTTCGTCAAATCCAGTTGTAAAATATCCAGTTTCGACCGGTATCCGTCTCTAACAGCATTAATCAACTATGTTTAGTTGCCGATACCTTGTATCCTGGGTGGGACCAAATATTCCCAAGTAAAGGGAATAATTTTCCTAAGAGTACGATAATGTTGAGATCACCAACTCTAAAGGTTCTAAATGTAAGTAGTGGTACACTATAATTGAAGACGGCTGCAGACATCGCAACTGCGTTCCAAGTAACTATTGATAACACCCAATCTGAGGAAATAATCAAAGCTCTAGACGAGTCTAGACAAGAAAACAAAAAATTAAATAACTCCATTCAATGGATGCAGCACCATATCCAACTTCTAGAAGAAGAACTTAAAAACCTTGAACATAACCTAAAAATGGACTACCAAAGTTCATTTCGAAGCAGAAGCCGTAAACCAGGAAAACAACAAAAAAGAAACGAAAGGTGGTAATTCAATCGAGTACCAAACCGACGAGGAAGAGTTAGAAAGAGAAACCAATAGGATAATGAGAAAATCAAAAAGGGCTTTAAAAAAGCAAAAAACAAAACAAGTAAATTCTTCCAGTAAAAGAAAAGCGGAATCGTTTCCAGAAATGAGGACCAGTGTGAACGTATCGGGAGCAAAGGTAACTATCAGCAAGACCAAGAAAGAAAAACCACCACCACCAATCAATATCACACATGTTGGTAAATTTAGCGTTATCCAAGCGTTAATGAAAGAAGTGACGGAAAAGGAGTATAAGCTTGTCTTGCTAAACAACAACGTCTGGATGGTTAATATGCCTGATCCAGACGGTCAAAGAAAACTTTCAACTGCATTATTGGGTATATGCATTAAAAACCGGAATTTTTTTAAGAAATTTGAGTCTTTATTGTAAAAAAATGTTACAAGGTTTTTTATACAAAGTATTGCCCATCGCTACCCACTACTTTTTCCCATCTTTCTGGCAATTTATGGATTCCACCCCAGAAAAACTGCGCAGGCTTGGCGGCCAAAAACGAATCGAGCCCATTTTCGATACCTTGAACTGAAGTGAAGCGTATTCCTGATAGGGCATTCTGCATGGATCGAAATAGAAGGTAGTCGGAAGAAACAAGGTCTGGGCTAATAGGCGGGTGAGGCAGAATTTCCCATCCGTTATTTTCCAGGTAATTTTTGACCGGTGCCGCAATATGTGGTCGAGCGTTATCGTGGTGGAAAATGGTTGACTCCTGTCTGGTCGCATACGTTGGCCGCTCTGCCTGGATTTTCTGCTCCAATCGGATCAATTGTTGACGATAGAGTTGGGCATTGATAGTTTGGCGATTTGGCAACAGCTCATAGTAGATCACGCCTAGCTGGTCCCGCCAAATGCACAACATGACCTTGGCCCCGTGAATATTCAGCTTTGGGGTCGATGGGCCAGCGTCCCCTTTCTTGACATTTGCTTTTTTGCGCTTGGGATTATCGTAATTGCTGCATTTTGCATCGCCAGTGACAATACGATGCAAAAACGACTTCTTTTTGTGGCGCTCGAGCAGCATTTGGGACATGCAAAATGGTCTTTCCACGTCTCTTGGCTTCAACTCGTATGGCACCCAATTTCCCATCTTTTAAATGAATCCCAAGGCTTTCAAATGTCTAGAAATTGTTGTTTGATCAACTCCCAATGATTCTGCAAGTTCTTCTGGCGTTTGACATGAATCTTGATCGAGTAATACCTCCAGTTCTTCATCCTTAAACTTTTTTGGCTGACCAGGACGCTCTTTGTCCTTGATGTCAAAATCACCACTTTTGAAGCGACTAAATCACTCAAAGCACTGTGTTTTTGACTTTCAGCTGCAGTTTTGTTTGTGAAAAAGTGACTCAACAAAATTTCCCGCAAATGCTGTTTTTCGCAAATTTGATATATTTTCCATCGTTGATAGAAATACACCGGCAAAAGGTGCTAACTGTCAAGGAGCCCACCCTGGTAGCTATAAAGGGTGTGAAGTAGCCAAAACACTGTAAAACATGCGAAATAGGGTAAACAAAACCAGCCAATGAGAGCAACGAAAGAAAAGGAAATCCCGACAAAAACTGCCACTACCTTTAGATCAAAATATTGGAATTCAACAAGCTATGACAACAATGCAAAACATCCTAAATGCTATTGGCAATCGCCTTTCTAACATAGAAGAAAATATAGAGTTTCTAAACAAAAGATAAGTTAATCTTAATCAGCAAGTAGGACATCAAGGAAAAATTAGCCAGATTTGGAGCAAAAAAGTTGCTTAATCTGGTCTCTCACTAAACAACAAAATATAAACAAAACACTAAGAATACTAACCGCTAGAATGCAAATAACTTCTACAGCATCTTCAAGAGCTAGAAATCTTTTGAATACTGCAAAAATTGATGTATGCTTAATAGCAGAGAGCCATTTCACTAGAAAGTCTTATACAAAAATAAAAAGTTACTCTTGTTACCATTCTATGCAAATTATTTCCCTTAGCGTGCAACTAAATAATTACAAGAAGCTGCGGGCTGATGCGGTATATTGTCCACCAAGGCATCAACTTAAAAAGAATGATCACCTCTCAATGCTCAAAGCGATGGCCTCAAATTTCGTCAAAAGGGGAGACTACAATGCCAAACATTGTGGTTCAAGACTAATACCATCTAAAGCTAGAGAACTATTAGAAGCTGGACATCAAATAAACTGCGAGTTTCATTCAAGTGGCATTCCTACTTATTGGCCAACGGACACAAATAAAATACCAGAACGTGAAAACCATATCCACATCGAAAATAATGAAGGTTTATCTTCGGACCATTGTTCAATCATACTTATTGCGAACACCAATTGGGAAGCATTCGCAATGTTAATTAAGGAAAGTATTTTCTTCAAGTCTCAATCAAAAACCAAACACAACTTGGAAGAGAAGTAGAGCTGCTCATAAACAATATTCAGATCGCAGCATGGAAAAGCACTCCTTCTACCAGCTGCAGAAGTTTATACAAGAAACCAAAGCGGTAAGCTTCAAAAAATATTTAGTAAGTCTCTTTGGTCATAAAAAAAGTGATTACTCTTTATGGGTCAAAAGCCCCAAAGATAAAGCTGATTTTTTTGCTGGACATTTGGAAGAAACGTTTAAGCCTTTGACTAGACAAACAACAGATGAAAATACCTTTCTCAAGCAAAAATAAGACGAGCTAGACATATACGACCAGTTACGATGAAAGAGCTCAAAAATGAAACCAAACATAACCTAAATGCAAAAAAGGTCCTGGATACGACCTTATTACAAGAAAATTTATTAAAAAGTTGCCAGAAAAATGTCTTAAGAAGTTGTCCAATCTCTTTGAAAAATTACTCCTCAAAAGGATGAAACTGTGATTGAAGAAAGACACTTGTTACCCTCCCACTAATTTGGTTTAAGAGAGAAACACTTCACCATAGAGCAGGTACACAGAGTCACTAACGTGATTGAGAATACGCTTGAAAAAAAATAGGTATGTTCTGGAGTTTTCCTTGATGTTGCCGAAGCCTTTGATCGAGTCTGGCATCGAGGACTAGAATATGAATTACATCGCGACCTCCCTAAGCAGTTATATGAGATATTAAAATCATACAATGAAGGGAGATATTTCCGAGTGAACTATGAAGGAGAGTTCTCATCACTCAAGAGAATTGAAGCAGGAGTATCACAAAGAAACGTGCTGGGACCAGTCTTGTATTTGTTTTAAACAAATGTCACAATGACGTATTACTGTAGAAATAGATATTGCAACCTTTGCGGATGATATAGCAATTTTGGTGGTTGGAAGTACAATCGAAGAAACTACCGTATATATGTATGCGTGGTATCTGTGCCCATCCCATTAACGCAGTATTTTGTGTTTTTGAATACTGCTGCCACCTTGGTAAATATAACACACTGTAGTAATACTATCTAGTGTGTACTAGATAACCCGCGATTCCAACGATCGCTCTCTTCGTATTTCATTACATGCCTAAATTATGGCGAATCAATTTATGAATATGAAATACCGGGTGATGCGCAAAATGTATTGTAGCAATGTACAATCTTTGTGCAGCCGCTACTGGACTCCCCCGCAAATGATGGCCCCTCTTAGAGAAGGTGTGATGTTGTACTGCATCCATTAGAGACGTTGAGTATGCGTCATTAGAGGCGTTGAGTATGGTTCGTATCCATTAGACTGGATCGACACTTGTATGAAATTGGATTGTCGACATAGGCAAGTTGAGCATAACGACTGTGGCATAGGATTGACAGCTAAATAGCCCGATCCATGTTATCATATTAATTAGAGGAATCATTTAGCAAAGTGGACTGTTTTCCGTGCTCGATATGCTGATATATTATCAGGTGAGCCTAATATGCCAAATGCTGGCTTTAATCGATCGACTGAGATATTATGATTTTTATCTTTGATTGATACGATGAAATGTTTACCAAGGCACCGTATCACTTTGTACGGGCCTTCGTAAGGAGGTTGTAATCCTGTACGGACTGTATTTGTTCTCACGAACACAAACTCACATTTGTCCAATGATTTTGGTACAAAAATGTTTTCTTGAGTAGTTTGTCGTGAGCTGGTTGGAATAAGATTTCGCATAGTGTGGCGAAGGTGATCGACCACTGTGCAATTATTTGTCTCTTGTGAAAGTTTTTCTATAAAAAATTCCCCGGGAAGTTTGAGTGTTTGTCTATAGACCATTTCCGCGGGTTAGCAGTTTAGATCATCACTTTCACTGTTGCTCTAATTCCCAGTAATATGATTGGGATTTCTGGACTCCAGTTGAGTGTGTTTCCTCGAGCAATTAGTTCAGCTTTTAGCTGTCGATGGAAGCGTTAGTGACGATGAGATGTCCTCCTCAAAAATTGAGGTAGAGGAAGCAAGATCGATCAAGCTGCAACTGTGCTGGATGAAAAAACCACAGAACTGGTTTAACGTAACAGAACTGCAGTTCCAAATGAATCAGTTTACCTCGGATAAAACAAAATTTATCCACACACTGTTGGCCTTATCCCCAAGTGCATGCGACATCGTATCGGACATTTTAACGAGTCCACCTACAACTGGCCGATACGAGGCATTAAAAAACGCGCTCCCAAATAGACTGACACCATCCACCGAGGCTAAATTAGAGTCTGTCTTGAGCGGGCAGGATATGGGGGATAATCGTCCCAGTAAGCTCCTCCGCCAAATTAATTATCTGGCAGGAAATCAATTTCCCGAACACACAATAAAATCCCTGCGGGTGAGAAAAATGCCAGAAATCATTCGTATTGCGTTGGTTGCGCAACCGGAAGGTCGGCCGATCGACGATCTATCAGCAACTGCGGACAAGCTCTCCATGAGGCTATGTCGAGTGTCAAAACAATTTCGTAAAACGCAATGACGTAAAACTCCACTCATCATCTTTACACGATGGCCTGACGCCACTCCAATACCAGACATTAAAGCGAAGACAGAAGCCAATACACTACTAAAAACATGAATCAGTTTAGATCCACGATCGTATAGGACAGAGATGCACAATTCGAGTCCGATTTTTTCACAATTCTGGCCAACATAATTGGATTCCAACGGAAACGAGCTACAGCGTGTAACCCGCGGCATGCAACGGTATGGTTGAACGATGGTATCGCAGTTTGAAAGATGTGTGTCAACGACCCGCAGTGAACTAAGTCATTACCAATAGTTTTACTAGGATTAAGAACCGCATTCCGAAATGAATTCGAAGCATCTTCAGCTGAACTCGTGTATGAGGAGAAATAACGTCTTATAGGAGATATGATTCAACCATCATCATTTTCAACGTAAAATCAGGACATAACACAAATCCAACAATATTTTAAATTTATGCAGCCAGTACCACTATCACGACACGTTAAAAAATCAAATCACGACGTTCTCGTCAGTGCAGGCTCAGTGCGCAAGGCATTACAACCTTCGTATGCAGGTAGGGTTATCACCCGTAATCTTTTAAGAGTACAAGTACTCTTTTTTAGGTCCGTACTTTTATACTCTTTACTTTTTTCTGAACTCCCTCTTTTGTACTCTATTTTCATTTTTTAAAATTTAAAATTTAAAAGAAATTTAAATTTTGGCAGCCGAAGCAACGATGGTATTTCAAACGGCGAAGCATCACTGAAGCTTTAAATCATGAGATTGCTCTTCAAAATTATATCGGCGTATACTTTCGGATTCGGAAGTAGCCATCAAGTATTCATCAGCAAGAACTAATACAGAAGCTATCGTAAATATAATCTTAGCACCACATTCATGTGCAGATTCATCTTGCAGATGGATCAAATCACGTTGCTTTCAAAATGTTTCCAATTATAGTTCAATACTTTTTTAAAATGTCTGGCATTAGGCACTGTTTATTGGATTTTAAAGTAGTGACTGATGAGAAGTCCAAGACCATCTGCAATTTGTTAATAAATACAATGTGAAATTTAAATTTGACGAGTAAATGCCAATATACCGTAAGAACTGAAGGCTTGAAAGAATTTTGTACTTTTGTTGAAATTGAGTTCAGAAAACTTCTATTTCATTTGAAGACGAGATAGTTATCTTTGTTTCCTGTCATCAACATAGAACTTCAAATGTTCTCTGCTTTACGATCGGTTTTTCTATCAGAAGAGCAATCTCTCATAGGTCTTAAAATGTTTCTGGAAATTTCATTGAATAAGGGCTAATGTTTGCTCACTCCTAAATGTCGATTATTCATAGTACAGGGTCTTTCAAGGTGGGTTTTTTTAGCAGTATTTTATTCTGATAGCTGTCTTAGTTTGAAAGCGCTTCTCTAGACAGATATCTAGTAGAAAGTGTACAATTTACTAAAATGAATTCGATTTCGCTCGAGAACCGTATAAAAATAATCAAAATCCACTACGAAAATGGTGGATCTGTAAGAACTACATTTCACAAAATTGTGGATATTTTCGGTCGTTACAATGAGTCTAACAGGGCCAAGAAAAATAATCAAAAAAATTGAGTAAAAGGAGTTTTCAGTCTTCTAGTTGTTTACTTTTGATATTAAGTTTGAATCTCTGTAAATTGTGTTCCAAGGGAAACGTCTCGTCGTTCAGTTTATTCCACCTTCGCGTACTCCTAACAAAAAATGAGTTTTTAAATTTATTGGTCTTCGCGAATTTAATTTCCAGATTGTATTGGTGTACCAGGCGTCTTAAATTACGCACGGGCTTTGACAAACCAGGCATAAATTCATAAAATTCCGATGAACAATGACCATGAAAGTATTTGTAAAACACTCATAAGGCTCTCACATTACGCCATGGGATCTCAATCGATATGCTCGGTTCTGGACCCGATCGAGTGCAGTTAAATGAGTTTTCGGTGCTCCAGCCCAAATTTGAGAATTATACTCCAACCTGGGTCTTATGTAGGTCTTATATATTGTAAGTACTTCGGATGGATTAAAGTAAAACTTACATCGTCGTAGAAATCCAAGACATTTGGCTGCACCAATCGCTGCTTTGTTTATTTGTTCAGCCCAAGATATTCTCTTTGATATAGTTAAACTGAGAATCTCAAATATGTCAGACGTAGCCAAGCTCACCAGTCAGAAAAGACGGTGAATAACCATTAGTTCGGCCAGAAAAAACACAGGATTGAAATTTGTTGGGATTAAATTCAACTCTGTTGGCTTCACCCCATTTAAGAATGGAATTGAGATCTCGCGTAAGGCGATCATTCATTGCCATTCTTTCGAGAACATCGTTTCGTGATGAAGAAGAAGGTAAACTGTAAGAGGTGAAAAGTGAGCTGTCATCAGCATAGGAGTATATTGGATTGAGAGCTGCTGATAGAAGATCATTGATGAAAATAAGAAAAACGGTTGCAGAAAGGACGGACCCCTGAGGAACACCAGCGTTTATAAGATGTTGACCGGAAGTCACACCATCCACCACCACTTGGATTTTGTACCAGAGAAGAAACTTCTCAATCCATAATGCCCTCAAATTACACAGCTAACCCTTCTAATGCTTCTAACCTTTCGAATGCTTCTGTTCCATTGTTCAGTAACAACATTAATTAAATCACTTGCAGAACGCCCTCCGCGAAAACCATACTGACGATCATAAATTAGGTGATTAGCTTCCAAATATTTCATTAGCTGAAAGTTGATTATGTCTCAAGTACTTTAGAAAGCACCGAGACGATAGCGATTGAGCGATAATCTGAAGGGTCCGATTTACTGCCCTTTTTTGGCACATGATATATGTTAGCAGTTTTCCAGATGAAAGGGAAAATGCCAGAAGACATAGATCGGTGAAACAGACATGATAGTGGCTTAGACAGGGATTTACAGCAATATTTGAGGACAATTGGGGGAATACAATCCGGACCGGCTGACTTGTTGGTATTAATGTTTGCAAGGATATTTGCGACAAATCTAAATCTGAATCTAATGCTGCGCATCGATGATCTGGCTAGAGAGATAATCGGGGGCATTAAGTTAGAATCAGGTAAAATAGAATTTGCTGCAAATTTTCCGGCGAAGAGATTAGATTTTTCTTGAGCTGTAGAAAAAATATAGACCCCATCTTTCAGAGGTGGTATTGATAATTTCCTACTGTTCAAGAAGTTTGCCTCTACTTTGCGGGCAAAGGACCAAAAGGTCCGATTGCTATTGCCCTGCTTTACGACCTGCCGCAACTTTTCTCGAACTTTTTTTGATATTTTTTTTAGCTTGGGACATTGTTTGCGTTGCCAGATTTCTAGTCGCCTTAAATATAGCTAAATTTTCATTTGACGGGTTCTTAACATATTTGCGGTGAGAGGCTTCTTTATTTGCGGTAAAGAAGTTGTTCTACAGTCATGATTATGCCAAGGATTGCCTGATTTTTTTTTATTTGGCTTAGAGAGACTGGAAGGAATGAACTGTTCCATTCCCGTGATAATGACAGTCGAAACCAGAATGGCTGCATTGTCAATATTACCGAAGGCAAAACAAGAGTACCATTCGAACTCATGAACGAACTTGTTCATTCCTTCCCAGAACACATTTTTACAGTGCCATAATCAACGTTTAGGCGGAACATTCATTTGGCACGACCACGAAATTACTGTAATAAGTCGATGGTCAGAGTTTCCCAAAAGAGAACTGACGGAGATACTGTATTTCTCCGCATGCGAAGTTAAAAACAGATCCAGTAAATGACCCGTATCGTTGACCCGATCTGGTATTCTCGTAGGCTGATCTACAAGCTATGTGAGTTGGTTTAAAGCTGCAAACATTTCAGCCGCCTCACCAGCCGGTGTTACAGACTTAGAATAAGAAAGCCACTTGTCATTGTGGACATTGAAATGACCTGCCACAGCGATTTAAGGATTTGGTGATTTCTAAAGGATGCGCTCAATGGAGTCTGACAGAGTATCAAACCCAAAATGAGCAGCGCAGTTTTCGATATTTGGGGTTCGATAGAGACCACAAAGGAAGAGGAGGTGTTTCGAGACATGAATTTTAACCCAAATTAAGCTGAAATCATTATTCGTGCTTTGGCCTAAAAAACTGGGAATGGAAAAAAGTATATCGTTGCGGATATATATGGCCAGCCCCCTATGGGACTTGCTCGGAACAAAACATAAAAACACCAGCACACAATCGTTCCGGCCGTTTAACTGAAAATATTGCTGCTGTGAGGAAAAGCATTAAAGAAGATCAAAAGTTGTCAATTGAGTGGCGTTCACAGCAATTGGGGCTATCTGCAATCACCACATGGCAAATTGTAGCCAAACGACTATCGGAAAATTCAACAAGACGGTCCGACATGCTACGCAGCCAACGAAACAATGGCTTTATTGTGAATGAAATTCCAGGGAAGGGTAGTTTTACGAAATTCTGAAGCAGTTTGGCCGCCAAGATCGCCACATTTAACGCCTTTAGACTATTTTCTGTAAGGCCATCTCAAAACTAGAGTTTATGTAATTAAACCAGAAACAATTGAAGCGTTCAAATATAACATTCGGCGCAAATTATGCCAAAATATCATCGAAAATTTCACCAAAAGAATCGACATCTGTAAACGAGCACGCGGGAGACATTTGCACTATATATATCAATAAACGATGAATGCATGATGAAATGGAACGATGCTGGTTTTCCATTTCAAATGGGTTTTTAATTTGAATTTGTAAAAGGAACTCGAACTTGAAAGATCCGGTAGAATGGAGGCAATGACTAAATCATTTTTTTTTTAATTTTCTAAAATAAAGTTGTCGTTTACCGATAAGATTTTCCATTTGGGATACTATGGGTCTTCCCCTCCCCAATAAAAACAAAATGTACTCTTTTAGCAAAAAATAATATGGTATCCCTATATGAAGGTCACTATCAGGTGATTGGTCGATCTGATAAATTTTACACAAATACAATTATGGATTATGGAATTTACTGAATGTAATAGAATTGGAAATAAGAAGAGAGATGTAAATAGCAATTTATCGGCTGAGGATATTAATCTTCATTTTACAACTATTTCTAAGACTTCGACTTCTTAACCAATGTCGGATAAAATTTTATCAATGTTGATATCAGCGATGCCATTTCGAAAATCGGTTTTAACGCAATCAGCGACGATCAAATTCGCCCCTCATAAATAAGATTTATAAAATTCTCTGCACTAAAACTTATAACTAACTTCATTTTTTCTGTGATCCCTGACTTGTACGAAAACTGCCATTTAATTGTGACCACACAACGTTAAAAGAAAACTATCCATAAACTTACTCTTCCCACATTTAAAATAAATCGTAAAATAAATTAATCGCGATTAGGTAAACAAAAAAAAAAAACGAAAAACGAAAAATGCCAAAAATTTTCGAATGTCAGCAAAAAAAAATAAATGGGTGGGTGGGTCACACATATTTCAAAA
This sequence comes from Tipula confusa, assembly GCA_963556175.1. Classification (NCBI taxonomy): domain Eukaryota; kingdom Metazoa; phylum Arthropoda; class Insecta; order Diptera; family Tipulidae; genus Tipula; species Tipula confusa. The sequence goes on from OY744477.1 coordinate 82,930,872, forward strand.
TTGCAATCGATACAATCGATTATGACCCAAATTTTATTAAACCTTGAAAATCAAATTAGATAACTATTGAGATCAAATCAACCAATTAAAACCCTCCGCAACCAATGGACCCACGTTATATGATGGTCGTAAACAAATAATTTCGTTACAAAAAAATTCGAATGGTTTTCATCAATGGCAAACAAAATAATTAGCAAGTGCTTAGCAAGACTTTGGCAATTTTAAAACTAATCGACCCTGATACTGATACAAATACGTTTTACTATACTGCCATTGATCTTTTTATCGAAAAATTTAACACTTTTTTTTTATTTATTACTATCGGACATAATCTCATAATTTTGGCCACTAAACAATAAAAAAATTTCTTCTCATATATTATTCAATCGGAAACTAATAAAAACGCAAGAAAAAAAATGTTAAGTTGTTTACACATATACAGTTAAACCCTCCTGCCGAGAGTTTACATAAGTGTTGCGGATTTAGAGTTGTACCATGTGGTCGGGGGGTAACCACATTCTTGATGTCATTTCAGAATTGGCATCATCCGTTTAAAAAATAGTTAGTCCGGGATCAAAACCTCTGAAACACGATTAATAATATGGCATGGGCCAACAATGGCCTTTAAAATCATTTATTATTATTAATTTAGTTATCTAGATCCACACTCAACTAAATAACTAAATATTATGAGTGAGTGTTAAGATGAAAATTGAGTGAAAATAAATAAACTTCAAATGAATAGCATATTGGTTTAATGATGAAGTTGTGACGTATATTTACACAACCGTTAAGTACGGATGATATAATTTGTCGTGTAGACAGTCAGATAGTGACGTCAGAGCGAAGATAACCATAATTCAAAATTAGCAAATAAAATTGATTCGCACATAACCGAACCGAAATTATCTTAAAATCGACAAACTGTCAATCATAACTCATAATATTATGCAAAATATTTGTTTATTTATATATTTTGGCAAGTACATATAATATGTACAAAATTCATTAAAATGTCATTAAATATTGCGAAAAGTGAGGTGCGCTCAATTTAAGTAAAACACAACGACTTTCAATGGAAAGGATGCTGCAATATATATATCGTTGAACGGTGCGTTTTGACACAACGCATTGACCTTCGTTCAATATTGAATTCGAAGAATTTGTATTGTGGAACTCATGTTGCATAATATCTTTGTCATCGTAAAATTTACGAGTTGGAATAATGTCGAGGTTACGTGGTTTTCCATATATCGAATTATGTAGCCTTTGTTTAAGGCGCCAAGTTTCTTTAGCTACTCGTATCCTATTGACATGTGACACCAAGCCTTTCATCAAAATCAACCACAAGCTATTCAACAGTTTTGACCATCTTAATTCTCAATCAATTTGAAACCATTTGACGAAAGCACCATTTTATAGCTGCGACATCAATCAGTTGTTTTATTGATAGCACTCTGCTATTTCCTGAACACTTTGTCTATAGTTACCTGCAAAAAGCATTACCTTATAATCAGCGATTGCTATTTGTTGGACGTCTCAACGACATGATGCAGCTATCGACTTTAAGGCTCAATTTATTAAATGCGGGATTGCCGGTGTGAAAATACGCTTCTTCTTGATTTTATCAATTAGAAATCGAATCGAAGCTGAAGTAGGATTGCTCTACTCCATAAAGTTTTGCCACACTTAATCTTAACTGTATCGTCATTTTTAGGACAAAGGATGGCTCGGGTTGCAAGGTCAGCCTTGAAGATGCTGTTCATATTATTATGTAATAGGTAAGCCCAGACCTAATTTTTCAGAGCCACTCTACGAATTTTTTTCACATTTACCCTCATGTCTCTAATAAATTTCAATTCTTGAAAATATTGCCATAACTTTATTTGAAAATATTGACTAAGTCTTTCAAACTGCTATCAACAGCGTCAAAAATGAGAGCGGTACACATTGAAATCACATCCCAAATAATCAGTTTCGTGTATTCAATTCATAGATCATTGTCACATATTTGATGAAGTCTTTTCGTCAATGGAATCGGAAAGTCAAAATGAGACATATTTGCGTACCTTTCACGATCTTGTTGTTGCTTCCATTCAGTGTGCTCTGGTGTCATTATGTCTTGCAGAAACTGCACAAATTATTTTAAGTTATGTACTTTCCAGTAATGTAGTTCATGTATTCAGATTAAAAATTGAATGAAAATGACTTATAAATATTAAATAATTAAAATAAAGAACTACTTTACAGTTGTTCCGCAAAATTCTGAATAACTACCACGTCATATGGTCAATTACAATTTATGTTCAACTGTTTCATTTTATAAAATTGGTTGCAAACAGCAATTCATATTAAGGGCCTTTATATGTAATAATTTTGGAAGCGTGCTGCATGCAACCAAATTATCACAGCAGCTACATGAAATAATTTTGACATTTCCGAAATAATTTATAGTATAAACTGTACGCCGTGGACATAAAACGTATTTATGATTATTAATAGGGGATAAGTGACCATTGTTAGGCCATGTTAAAGCGTGAGCATAAATTTGTTCCCAAAATGTTTGTTGATGGCCCTACTAAATCCTGTAACTTATGTCACTGGTCAACCACAGCAAAACTATTAATAGTTCCATCTTGGATAATAAACAAGGTTATAATTAATTAGATTTTTTGGCAAGAACCAATTTTATGAATTGATTGAAATTTTTAGATGAATTCTGATCATTGCATCGTCAAAATAGAATTAATAACGTTGTTAGTGTTACATAATTATTAGTTTTTATGAATTAATGTTTGATAAAAGATGGCGTTACTGATAAGCTTATAATAAAAACTAAAAATATTGTAATGCGACAGCATAATTTAAAAATAAATAAAAACACCACACCGCAAGACATGAAAATTCCGGTAAGTGGCGTGAAACGTCTTTCTTATTAAATATAATAATCTAAAATAATATAAATCATCGGAATTATTAACAAGTACAACATGGTTTTTCATAAAAGCAAATACCTTTCAAACGTTTGTGGATAAGAGGAAAAATGCGTCATTGGTGGATAAATATATAACAACATTTAATGCGTTTAATATTGATGAAGAAAAGGTGACACATCAAAAGTTAATAGAAATGTTTGACTAACCAAAAAAAAAATGCAACTCTAAAACGACAATAATTGTTTGGTAGAAAACAACAGATGGATGAGAAAATTTGCTTACAACGAAAGAATGTGATTTACACACCTGCCATTGCAATCGAGTTATACCATTCATTTTCGAACAGTTGCTAGTGGAGACACAAAAAATGAATGTCATACCATATTGTATACCATCATTTTCTACCAATCTTGGCATAGTTGATCGTATACAAGAATTTTGACATTTTACATGATTTTACTGTTTTCAAAATGGCTACCTTTTGATTTTTATTCTATATCTCTGAAAGTCTGTACTATACCCACACACGTTACAAGCGGGTTGAGCAGCAGGCCAACAACTTGCTCTCATAAAAACAATTAAAGTTATGAACCCTAATCAAAGGCCTCGGATTACCTTATCGGATCCATCACAAAATCGACCTCGGAAATTGTACACGAGCAACGCTTTAAAAATGGGAACATGGAACGTGCTTAGCTTCTTAAGACCTGGAGATCTCCAGATCCTTTCGAGCCAAGCAAAGAGGTACACATTAGACGTGCTTGCACTACAAGAGCTTAGATGGTCTGGGAGTGGGATCCACGACACCACCAATGATAACACTCTTCATTACAGCGGCCATCAGAATGGAAAAAAATTTGGAGTTTGCTTCCTTATCCTTCAGCGCGAAGCATCATATCATCGACTTCCACCCTATCAACATGCGGATATGCACGGTCAGGCTCCGCACTAAAAAATTCAACATCACGATCGTTAATGTACATGAACCCACCTAAGATAAATCTGAGTGCAGAAAATAAATCGTACATCGGTCCTAACAGCCTGCACCTAACTAGTAACAACAACGGCCAACCCGTCACCGACCAAACATAAAAAAGACTCAGCCAATTTATATCTCGGTTTGGTTGTCCAGCTGAAATCACAACCGGCCAAAAGTTTCACAGTTCGAATCAAAACTTTTTCAAAGCAAAATAAAAGAGTCGTTACTAGTTCTTTTATAGGAATGAGAACCACGATTAAAGAAGATTTAGGCTGTATTCCGGCTTAAACAGTATAAGGACCCTTAACTATATCAAGAGAGTTTGTGGTAAAAACTTCTAATGCAAACATAGATGACCTCAATGACTTTATAATCAAGCTAAAAAAAACTACGTAAAATATACAACCAGTACCAGCTAGAGTCCAAATGGGAAAAGCCACTTACATTCCTAAAAATTTCGATTCATCTGACTTTGTATTTGTAAGGATTGACTGATATACCACAAAAATGTATACACTGTAATAGTTACTAGTACTAAAAAAATCTTTTCGAAGATGATTTGGATACAATGTCCAATGATAGATGTCGCTTATTTATGTGATTTAAAATAATTTTGTAAAAATAAAAACTCCACTTAAGGATTGGTATAGTCGAAACATCAAGACAATACAAAACCGAAAAGAAAATACAGTGAGATTATAGGAAAAACCGTGACTTTTATTAATCATATTGAGAGCGGCGAATGCGGCGAGAGTATTTACCACAGTTGATAGGAACTGGATTAAGTTTGGACTAAGATATTGTATATTACACCGGGATAACCTGGATACAGTATTAAAACAATCAGGTCCAAGGGTTAAACATGGTCCTTTGAGCCGGATATTAGAGATTAGAGAACAACACATAGTAAAACCGTGAGTATATTCCAACCTCAATTAATTGGTTACTTATTAATTCGGATCAGGCTACACTAATTTGCCTGAATTAACCTCGTTCTTTTATATAACTGTGAATCCAACGCTAGTAAATGCTAACCACAATTATAATTGCTTAAAAATTATTAATTTTGAACTAGGCTACAGTGAATTATTACTCTAAATTACAGTTCTGTAAATTACAGAAAATTTTGAGTATCTTAGTGTAAAGATTGAGAATTACAGTGACAGTACTCTAATCGAGAAAGACTTTCAAGGCATAGTAAGACCACTAAACTGACCACTTGGCTGCTGGGAAACCGGTCCAATTCCGTCATTACTGACATATCTTTACTTTCCATACCCTAACAAAAATGCACTAACTATTGGCTGTCACGGTGTTTGTAACCGATCTCAAAAATTAACTAATATCCTATCTTATCTTTCCAAGTATATGTAAAAACGGGTGTACGGTATTCCCGGCGCTTTCCGGGAGATCCTGCTTAATGCTTGGTCGTACATTCTAAATCAATCAATCAATTAACGAGCACATTAAAATAAAACTAACGAAAGAAAGAAGGGCATTTATAATAAATAGAAAAATATTTAAAGCGAAACATTTTAGCAAACGTTAATTCGACCAATCATCACATATGGATGTGACCCCATTTTGTTTAATTTACATCACAATAATATTGAAAAAAACCCAAATATTTTAGAGGAGATGTATTAGTCATTGCAACAGGGAGTTTCAAAAATAATAAAATGAAAAACGATATTATATATCAAACAAAAAACAATACTCAAAATTTAAAACTGATAGAATTGATATTAGGGTTCGCAATACCGGTATACCGTATACCGAAAAACCGGGATACCGACCCCAAAACTAATACCGCTTATATCGGTTTTGATGCCATTAAATACCGGTATTTTTGCTATTATGAAGCAGAATGTTTTATTTTTCAAGATAAACAACGCTCCATTTTCTTTATACATTTTCAAAGGTATAAAGGAATAAAACAAAAAAATTTAAAACAATCATTCATCTTCTATGATTATTAAACGTGTGAAAGAGAAAATTATAGTTTTCTTTTGTTTTGTTTTGGATGACATGCGAATACGATCGTAAATGTAAGGTAATGATTTTAGTTTACTGTTATCGTTATACGCTGTTATATATTGGTATATATTTTTTGGAAAAATCGTACTAAATTTAAAAAATTCATGAACAAGACAAGCATTGTGAATTCAGTTACATAAAAAAAAATTGATTATTTATATATTTTACCTTTTATGCTCAAAGAGCAACTGTAAATTGAAATTTGATACTTTTCTTCTAATCAATAAGTGAAATATTCATATATATTATTAACGCTTTCAGGTAAGTTTAATAAACATATTTAGAAATCGATGATTTTAACATTTTCAGTTTCATATACCAGTCTAGCAGCCTACATAGTAAAGTTATGACCGAAATCAATATATTTGAATCACACAAAAAAAGTAGTTCTGATAAGAATTCGCCATGGTTATTTTTTTTACAAGAAAGAAAAGGACAAATGCCTAAATGTAAGCAATGTTCTAGAATCATTAAAACTGTTGGTGGCAGCACAAGTGGCCTCCATACACATTTAAAAACTCGTGACATTAACTTATTAAAGCGTGATGCAAACGCAGCAAGTGGCTCACAAGAAGCTTAACAATCTTCAAAAACCGTATTGAAACCGGTATTAGCACGCCTGGCTACAAGTAATGGCTTATCTTTTAATATTATTGCGAAATCTGCTGATATTAAAAAAGGATTATTAGCACGAGGATTTACGAATACACCACAGTCTGAGAATACCGGACGGAAAATGATTCTAAGCTATAGCGCAGATATCAGAAATAATTTGGTTAAAATACTCAAATTAGCTTTAATGAAAGACGAGAAGTTTAGTTTATCTTTAGACGGGTGGACATCCGTTAGAAATAGGCGTTATTTAAACATTAATATCCATTCTAAAACTGAGTTTTGGAATCTTGGCTTGGTCCGAATATTTGGATCCTTGCCTGCAGAAAAATGTTGCGAGCTCTTACAAAATAAGTTAAACCATCATGGGATTTTGCTAACAGTCAATAAGTGGAAGCAGAATTATTTACCATCACAAATGAGGTGTCTAGAGTTAATTCACCAGTGCTTTTCAATCTTATTCTAAAAACGCTCCTATACTTGTATTACTTGTAATTCCTTAGTTTATGGTCCTTATTACACGGACCTTCAAACCGTTCAAAACAGCATCCTTCCAGGTAATAGACCAGGCCCTGAATCATTTCTAATTTTAGATCAATTGAAACAAATTCAGAATGAAGATCAGTTACCTATAATATATCATGAAAAGGGTTTTGATCCTTCGAAATTTATTAATTATACAACAGAAGAACTAAGATACAATCCAATTTTTACTAAGAAAAGTCAATTAAAGTTTTGTTAGAGATCTAGACAAATACTGGTGGTTAAACACAGCGACTAATACGTAATCATATATAAATCAATAAAATTTTGTGAATATATATGGGTAATTCAAGCTTAAAAGATACAATTGTTCTGGATCCAATAGATGGCACTGTTGTCGACATATCAAGATGCATGTGGCGAGCTGCAATTGATGGAAGATCAATTGGATCTCACACTTGCAGATGCAGCACTTGTATCAACGCCGAATTCGTCAACTGTTCGCAATTTCATTGATGCCATGTTATCCAAAACAACCATCGGCTTTGTGGGATAAAATACAAAAACTACATGAACGATTTGTGTATTTTATTTTCAAATTAATTATTATGGTATGCGCTCGCTTGATCGCCAGGTGACCGACTTAGTTGATGTACAGCGAGAAGAACATTATTACAACGTTGACTTAGCTACATTTATTGCGAACAATAAGCCATTAATGATTGCCGAACAAAAAAGTACTTAAGATCGAATAATGCGCTCTACTTATTGTGATGCAAAATATCGGCACAAATATTTTCTGAACAATTTCTTGATAATATGGCAACGGTAATATCGAACTGCATCCAAACACATAATGTATCAAATTCAAAATCAGAGACAATCAACGAATCTGAAGAGCAGACAATGTCCATTTGTGAACTGGCAATCTGTCACACTATTCCGCAACTTTAAGGTATATATCTTTTTATTTGCAAATGACATGCGAATGTGTTCTATGTATGTCAAATTTGAAATATAAATTATCAGACAACAGCAACACCAGATAAAAGGCGGAAGAAATTCGATTGACAGAGATTATATATATATATATATATATATATATATATATATATATACGACACGTCAACAATTATTGTCGACGATGACGCGTCAACAATGTGTCAACATTATGTCGACGTCATCTTTAAGTCGAGAATGACGTAATGTCGAGAAAAAAATTTATTTCGATAATTCTATCCGAATTTTCCGTTAATTTTTTATTTTATTTTACACTACAAGAGTAAGATGCCAAAATTTTACAATTAATGGGCCAACCAGTGACTCAACGACGACTTAAAGTATGACTACGATAGATCTAGTTCACAAGTTACTGACAAATGAAGTCTTTAAGAACTGATCGAATTTTGTTTAAATAAATTGTTATTTAAAAAAAATTAACATAGCGAAAATTACGAAACAAACTGTAGGGAATGTCAAATCATTTTAAACGCAACGTCAATCGAAGGCAACTTGTTGAATTTGCCATAAACAGTAACATTCGTTAAATTCCGCATTTTTTCTTACGGATTTCTTACGGACTCACTGGTTAGCTTATAAGACGGAACTATAGATAACTTAAACCTTAATTTTTCTTAAGTTTGGACGAAAAATGTCACATCCTTAAATTTAATTCGATTTACGAATTTTATTTTTGTATAATTAGGGGAATCACTAGGAGTTAATTGATATTAATATCAATCAACCCGAGCAAATTCCGATACCAAAGAAGTTCTCGTCAAACAGAAGTTTTGGCGACAGTAAAGGCTAGTTTGAAAAATGTAAAACACACCATAATCTTCATAACATAAAAATGAAAGGTGAAGCCGCCGAGAGTGATACTTCTGCTGCTCATAAATAACCCAATTTTCTCAACAAAAAAAAATTGAAGAGCGGGATTACGTTCCAGAATACGTGAGTAAGACAGAACAAGCAGAACTTTTATTTTGAGAGCAAAAAACTCGATAACGAGTTTTGAAGAGCTTTTTCTTGAAAGTAAAGTTTTGGGTATTTTCAAATAAAGCCACTCTTTATACCTATCTTGAAATCCAAGAGCTCTAAAAGGTTAAGATACATATATTTTACAAATCATTAAGAGGTTCAACAAGAAAGCGTATGTGACATCGAGGCGTAATTTAAAAAGCATTCGTGTCCCTCTGTTAAATCATATCTTTAATTGAAACCTCTAGATAACAAAGCGTTGAATTTGTTGGGCAATGGTCTCGATCATCTTGTCAACTTTAGCGATTTATCTGGTAACGTAAGGGTGGAATGTTTACCTAAGAATACTACAGAATTGATACAGCCAATGGAAGCATAAACAAGAATGACCCTGTAGAGGAACGCAGTATGAAAGTATAGAGTCAACGAGAATTGATGGTTATAACAAAATGTACAAAGAAAAGCAAGGAACAGCAACGCAGCCAATGCTACTTATTTTTCTCATCGAATGCTTCCAGAATTCAGATCTGAATTCTAGCTTTTTTTTATAAAAACCAACAGAGATATGCATATATATGCATATACATATTGTGACCCAAATACTCAAAAATATTCTAAAAATTTTGTTAAAGAAATTTCGATTTACGTACAAGTTTTCGGGAACCAATTAATTCGTTAAGCGGCAAATCCAGTTGTAAAATATCCAGTTCCAACCGGTACCCCCTGTACCGGTTGGAACTGGATATTTTACAACTGGATTTGCCGAAACAGGATAATTCAAAACTGGATATTTTAAAACGAGATAAGGTACAAAACGAGATATGGTACAAAACTGGATATTTCAAAACAGGATATTTCGACATGTGATTAAAACTTAAAATTATTTTTTAGGAAAGTTCTGAAATACGGCCAATTAGGGAGGAACTCGGTGAGTTCTTAACCGATTATGATGAAATTCGTATGTAAGATAAAAATGGGATTTTAAAATGATTTTTTGGGAAAGTTCTGGAATATGGCTAGTTAGGAAGGAACTCAGCGAGTTCTTAACCGAATATCCAGTTTTGTACCATATCTTTTTTTGTACCTAATCTCGTATTGAATTATCCAATTTTGAAATATCCAGTTTTCTACCTTATCTCGTTTTGTCAAACCCTATTTTGAAATATCCAGTTTTAAAATGTCCAGTTCTGAGCGGTTACCAAGCGAGGGATTGGTATATTTTTTGATTATTTGCGGTGAAACTCTTATTTTATTAAGCTGAGCAAGTGACTCTTATCATAACCCCAGGACTGATTGAGTTGAGTGACTTTAGAGAAAATAGAAGCATTTTTAAATATTTAAAATATAAAATATTAAAGACCTAAATGTTTTTTTTTGGAATTCAGCCCACTTGAAAGGTCTTGAAATTTCATATTTGGCCAGAAAACGTTTAAAAACTCAATTTAGTTTCGGACAACTTGATAAAAAAAATTCAAACTGAGTCTATATCCAAAATTAAAATAAAGCAATTGAAAGAAACAAACAAAACTATTATTTTCTTATTTTTTATTGTTAACGCGTCAACAATTCACGTCGACAAAACTTGTTATTGTTGACTCCACAAAAACGCGTCGACAATAATTGTTGACGTCGACGTTTGTTGACGTCGCACATCCCTGATCAGCATTACGTGATCGATTCGTTGACCTGTATTTAAAATAAATCCAGTGCGTAATATACGCATCCAAGACATAATATATGCGTGCAGCCTGCATGCATATATATTAAAAGCGTGAACTAAGCTCCTCGCTTTTTTGAGTGTTTGATCCTCCGGTGTTTCCATTTAGGATAAAAACAGATCACTTGACTTGAAAAAAGGTCAACTATTGGTTTGCTAGCTTATACAATTTGGTAAACCAACGATAAAATCTAACTGACTATTAGACATAAAATTTCCAAAAAAATAAGTACTTTTTTAAACCACTAAAGGGCGAGAGTAGCATCAATAGGGTAGACGTCTGATTTTCTATTGTTATAAACCATATTTTAGCATTGCAATCTGAATCTACCAAGTTTTCAGTAGGTACTATATCTTGTACCATCCGGAATCCACTAATCAAATGCGAAAAATTCAATAACAATAAATAATATAATTACCCCAGGTAGTATACCTGGTATTAGGGGAAATCCACTCTTCAGAGGTCGGTTCCATGGATTCTGGACCAACTACTGCTAGATTATATTTAATAACGAAATGAGTCAAATTTTACGTAACATCTTTCAAAAGAGCAGAAAAATTGTAAGTTCTACAACGTAACGGAAACCATAAAGCTCCAAAATGCCATTTATGCTACGGACGATGATTAATTAGCCAGAAAAACTGGTTAAGAGCCAAAATATAAAAAGGAAGTTAAACAAAACGCCTAGTCCATCTTTAAATAATCCATGATATAAGGCTGCAAAGTTTATATACGACCACTGAAAAAATCAAACTTGTTCCACAAAGTAAAAAGTCAACATCAAGTCAACAACATCTTGTAATAAAATACGAGAAACACACTATACTATCCAGCAGGGTAGAGCTATTGAAGAGAATTAAAGACAAAAATAAGAGCGATAATAACACAACACATAGATACGATTATCAATATAATTGTCACTTAGACTGTGTCCGAAGCCCATGATAAATATTTGTGAATATAAATTTTTGACATTTATTTGATAAAAACGAAAACATCCAAGTCACGGTCAGTTAGCTATGATAATTTTCGACATATATTAAAGTTTCTAAAACAAAAGCCAAACTCATCGCGTAGCACACTCGGATATATTCAATACGACACATAAAAAATATAAAATTTTGAAATAGTATTATTCAGAAAACTATATAAGTAAAATTTGAATTTTTTCGTTGCTATGACAATTTCAATACCAATGCACACAATGAAATGTAATATTTCTTCATAGTTTTTATATCTCACTTATTTCAGGCGGGGAAATATTTCAATCAGTTATTATACTTTTCGGACAGCTTAATCAAAAATGGGGAATGTAGGGGAATATTTTTCAAATTTATGTCAAAAATTGTATTCACAAATATTTATCATGGGTTTCGGACACAGTCTTAAATAACATAAAAATAGTAGGAACATTGCCGTTTTTCCTGTTTTTTTATGTACACAAATATGACCTTATTGAATGAATAAACCTGATTAACATGCTAGAGTAAACACCCTTACAACTTGGATAAAAGAATCTTGTGAGAAAGCCTATTGAATTTTTTTTTTTAAATCAGTTAAAGCTACGTCAACCTGCGACCATTTTTCTTTTGGAAACATAATATAATAAACATATATGTAATTATATTTAAAATTCGGAGATGAAAGTTTTCATTTTTGCCTTTACTGTAGTGGCAGAAGATATTTTTGGTGCCATCTTTATCAAAAGTGTTAAAGCATTAAATACGCTGCCATTGTATTAATCTATTTTTTTGGCAGGATCGATTCAAGTATCAGATTGATCAACAGATGACCAGTTAAAAAATTATCTGGATTAAGAGGATCTAACTCTGCTGATGACATCTCACAAAGTGGGCGTGAATTGAAGATAGCATCGATTTTGGTCACCATCTCTACATATGTTAGCCGTTTCTCTTCTATTACTCTTTCCAAGTGATGGTATGCTAGCACATTGACGTGATAGATGTCGCTACTGGTATCGTTTTAAAATAATCAAAATATTTTTATAAGTATAATCGCCTAAATGTCATATATTTATTCTAAATTTTGTCAATATTCTATCGAGCCGACATCTGGAACATCAATGGCAAAACTGTTTTTTCTTATGATGGTAGTACTATAAGTATTTATACAATGGACTATTTGGTGGATTTTTTCAATTTTTTTATAATATGCCATAATTAAAGTATAATTTTGGGAATTTCAAGTCGTATGGGACATAAAGCCTGTCTCCTATTCGTAATAGCCCAATTTGTCTATAAAAAGAAATAGTGATATTAGCTTTAATTTTTGACTAATTTGGGGTTTGTTGTGTGGTGAGAGCATTGAGTTTTAAGGCCACACATGTCAGCTGCACCCACCTCATCATACAATATTAAACGCGTATCGTTTGCCTTAATGAAGTGGTTTGAAGATTCTAGCCCATCAGAAAATCTGATCGACGAATTTTGGCAAACAATTTTGTGAAGCTGGAACATCATTCGATAAGGTTGCAAAGCCAATTAAATTTGTTTTCTGCTCGTTTAGTACCACACCAAATTATTCTGGAATCAGCTTCAACTGACTTGACCATTCAAGTTTCTTTTGCTTTAGCCAATCTGGACTATTTCAAAAATAAATTATAGTAAACCAACTCAATTTAAATAAACCTCGTGAATCAAAGTCTGCTGGATTGTGTGGCAGCATAACATATATGCGATTTTCTACATACATCTACCACCCTCTCGGGAACAATGATTACAAATTCAGTACAATTGTGGAATCCTTCCATAGTCTGTAGTTGATAGTTGAGTAATAATTGTACACCCTTAAGAGTTATTCCATTAATCTCGTTAATAAATGTGCAGCACAGTGTTCGAGACGTGGAATACTTAACGAATTATTTGGTGCCACTTTGTTCTTGGCAGTTAAAAGTTTGTGAAAAACGGGGTGGACGTTATTTCATCTGTAGCAGTCTTTAATATGTGTACCTGTAGTTTTTCATGTGTTTCTTTTCTCCAGAAGTATGTAAAGAGCTACCGAGGTATGTAAAATAAAAACTTTTAATGTCTTATGTTAATGTTGAGCACACAAACATCACTGACTTGAAGAGCGCATCATTCCTTTTACTTTTGCTTAGGCTTACCGAACTTATTGAATTCGTAATGAAGTGACTATACACTACTTAAAGACATTTAAGACGTTTTATTTATAGATTTTCGCCCATTTCTCACTTTAGGAACAGCAATCAATTGACTAAAATTATGTGGGCCTTAAACGCCAACTAATCCATTTTTCTTAACCCAGGAAAGCCTTATCTACTTGAATAAATTCTTTTTTTAGTTGTCAAGAACTGATATATCTAAGAACTGCGCTAGATACCAAACAACAAATTATAAAGGATGTCCAGTTTCGGGTAGAGCCACGAATGTTTAATGGAGTGCAACCAGAAAAAGTGTTTAGTGATAGAAACCAAAAACTACCCGTCAAATAAACTAAACTAAAAGGCAAATTATCTTCAAAAGTGATAAAACGTCAAAATAAGAGCGAAAGCATTATATCTCAGAGATATTCTGATAAAAGCAGGAAAAGCAACGCCTGACATCAGTGTTTTCGAAAAAGTAAAAAGGCTTTCTGAAAATAACCAATAATTACCGAGCAATTGGTGCAATGGTTAAAGCTGCGGTGTTTGGGGCGGGAGGCACTGGGTTCGAATCCCAATGGGGGAGGGTTGCAAAAGGGAGTTTTCGTCACCTCATTACGATCGGTATGTGTAACATAAACACTTTATAAATTAGAAAAAAAGCACCAGGACATTAATTTATTACCAGTAAAATGATGAAAAAACCGGACAAATGCATTAAGCTTACAAAGTACATCTCGGGCAAGGAGACACCAAACGAAAATTAGAAAAAAACAAATTCAAATAGTGAGAGTCCAAAACAGTTTTAGACAGTCATCAGTTTTTTATGTTATCCAATTTGTGGGATCAGATTTGTGAATTAGATTGATTTTGAGCACAGCTTACTGTTCAGTTCTTGCTACATCGCTTTATATTTTATGTAATACGTCAGAATTAAAATGCAAATGTATACTTTCGTTGGCCAAAACTAATTTCAATCTTGCCATCCATCAAATTGAAAATAAATACAAAAATTGCTAAATTTAAACCATAAAAAGCGCTTAGTCAATAGTATATATGCCAAATTCGAAATATAAATTTTTGGTAATATACTTATGATCCATTCACAAATAAGAAAATGAAAGTAACATTTTTGACGAGTATTTAAGTGAACTTATGTAAAGATCACTGTAAAGTGTATGTTTAAGTGTTATACCGGCACACAAATTATGATTGTGCAACTCTGAATTATATAAAATAAAAAATGCTAAAAACAATTGATTGAACGAGTAAAACTCTTTACAATAATAAGACATAACCGTGTTAAGTTATAATGATGTGTGTAATTCAAGAGAAATTGAACAATGCAATTCCGCAGAAGATGAGAGACATCGGTCTTCTCGATGTACGAATCAAATTACGTATTATTATGAAAGTTATTGGGTATAGTATATTTTTGTAATGAGCCCAATTTATGTCATTAAACTTACTTGACCCGTGTGTAACTAAAAATGTACATGCCCTAATATTAGGAATATGACAACATAGTCTAAACCATTAACTTTGGGCGCCTTTATGATCAAACTTAACTTGCATTTGTTCCAATGCTTTTAAACTAATCTCGTTTTAAAAAAACTCAAGAAACTATCAGATATATATTGTATGCAATATCAAATTTAACCTATGTATAAAAATGTTGTATTGAATTAACCTTCTAAAAGTGAAAAGAACAGCACGAGTCATATGATAACATTGACTATTGATTAGACTGAAGATCATCTAGTTGATATGGAAACAAAATTAATTGACATTCAAATAACGAAAAGATATTTGCAACTATGTCTCTATGTAAATTAAAAAATTATGATGTTGGACCAGCCAGCTAGTTTACCATTATCAGCCAAATGTATGGTCAGTTTCAATCAAGCATTATATTTCCTTGTTTATTATTGACAATACTTATTATGATACTAATAAGTTTATATATGTGTGTATATATATATATATATATATATATATATATATATATATATATATATATATATATATATATACATATATATAAAAGCTACTATTTTGCAGAGTTATTTAATAATTTTTGCATAATTTTTAAAATAATAATTTGGACTGCATCAAAAAGATCAAGGCCATAGAACTAAAACAACAGTTTACTAAACTGAATTTTCAGTTTGTAAAAGTCACCACAATTGTTATCCGATGGAGGAGGATGAAACCTTACATTTTAACAACTTATAGTCATATTTTCAAATACAAAACCTGATCGATATGTTCAATTTTTGAAATAAAGTTACTAGAAAAGATTCCATCTGTCTACTTTGTATGAAAAAAATATTGTAGAACTTTCAAGTTATACAAGTCTTTGTTCACTTCGAGGCACGTTTCTACAGCACGGGTCTCGAAGGCATTTAAAATTATTTATCACCCACTCAATCAGATAATCAAATGGAATACGTGGCACTAACATATAAATACCACTTAACTTCATTATAAATGCAATAATTATCAAAACCTGGTAATATCGCAAATTTAACACCCAAAAATGTTAATCATTACTGTGCTCACAATATAATTTTTTTTTAAAACATAAAAAAAAATCGAAACTCCATTCTCGACGGACATTTCTTTAATTTGACAGTAAATTACCATTAAATTTGATGAAAAAAAAATCACTGCAAAGTGGTATATGGCTTTTAAATCACAATAACTTATTACATAACTTAAGATCTACCGGCTGTTACATTAATGTAAAATCAGACCACATAAATAGTAAAAAATACTTCGAACATCGTTCTACTCGATTGACACGTGTATATATCTTATATGTAACTAACGAAAGCTTTTCTACAAAAAAAAAATTCAACAAAACCATAAAAAAAATTATAAGTTCAAATTTTACAACATAAAATCAAAAAAAAAATTATGTAACAACCGCAAAGAGTCAATGAAACGGAAATATTTACACTTTAAAAATAAAATAACAAAAAAAAAAAAAAACACTCAAAAAAAATTTCACTCAATATAATATTATAACATTTTACACTCACATTTAATCGCCCAAATCTCTTTATTATCAATCCCATTTTTTACGGTTTTCATATCGTTTAAACATCTCGAATTTACGTTCATACCATCGATCGCCGCCACTGTTAAACCATAAACAAACGAATATTTTTTTAAATACGTTTCGATTTCATAACGTAAATTCGAATTTATCTCATTTTGAAAGTGATAATTTTCACTAATAATTGTTTTCGTACGATTATTACTCAATAATATTTTTTTATCGTTGGTATGCAACGACGATGTCGACCAATTCGATGGTTTTACAATTGATGGCCGTTTTTCGGTTAAATATACATTTATATTACACGATGCGTTTCGAATTGTTTCGGATGATGGTTCGACCACTAAATCAACCGTACTATGATTTTGTCGAACGGTTTCGAATTGTTCACTCAACACAATTACAAGGAATAGAATTATGAAATTTACGTTTGCCATTTTGTCACAAAAATTTGTTAATTTACTTAAAATTATCACATACGCACGATTTTCACTTAAAATAAATATAAAAAAATCACTTAAAACCGTTAAGAAAATACAAATAAGATAAACAAATGATTTTCACATCACAGCACAAATTAAATAACAAAATAAATAAGAAATAAATCAAACTTCGTAGGTAATTGTTAATTTATGAGTTTATGTAATTAGGAAATGTAATTTAATTTTTTTTTTTTTTGCTTCAACAGATGTCAGTCAGTCAGTCGCACAACCACTGTTTGTAATTTTGTTTTTAATAAAATTTTGTTTTTATATTGGAGTATCGTTTTCATCAAAATTTAAACTTAAAATGAAAAATAAAAATTTCGTTGTAATTCTTTTAACCCAAACCGCGGCGGTGCCGAAACGAATGTATGAATGAAAATTGAAATAAAAAAATAAAATTGTCTTGTGGATTTTTTATTTTTTTAACTTTTTTGTTTTTTTTTTTTTTTTTTTTTTTTTTTTTTTAACACGAAATTTCTTTTGTGGCCGTACTATACGAAAACTATTAAGCTCTATACTCTCTCCTTCATCAACATAAATTTTTAAAACAAATTTTTGATGGTAATATTAAAGTGGTTACAACATAATATCATACCTACATAAAATATAATGCGCGCATGCATTTTAACAAATTTAATAAATGTGCATTTATATAAATTGGTGCACGCAAACTAACAAAAATTAGTATGGCGGCGGTGTGATGTGCACAATCTAAATCTATAATAGTGATTTTTTTCAAATGGAGGAGGGATGTTCAAATGACCTTACTCATGCAAGAAATCATTTAACATAGCGTCTCATGGAACTACCGATTAGTACTACATCAAGAGGGTCATGCTGCCATCATTTTTAATTGTTAGCATTGCTGCCTAGACCTTTCTATAAGTGTCGTAATTTCTTAATGATTTTTGCAGTCATACTCCAGAATACAGTCAATAATTATTATTGGTGCTAGGCTAACTCTATATATTCTCAGTTTTATCTCCGCACAACCGTGTCCAGTTAGAAACTGACTCCATGCGATAAAGCCCCATTTCTTCAGGTTTCTCACTTGCAGTGCGCCCAAATGGACTTTAAATAGTAGGCTAGCGTCTAAATCAGCCTTCATACATGACATTACACAACGTATAGGAGCTAGCATCAACTCTTGTGGTACGATCCCCAAATTCGATTTGAAAGTAATCAGCCATCAGACTTTCTAAATACTTGGGGACTCCTATACTTAGTAGAGAATCAAGTATACCTACTAGGGGTCTAATATACACTCCTACCTGCATGAGTTAAAGGCATTTTTTCCATCGAATGTGGCCAAGCACAATATATGCAAGTATAACACAAGCTAGCAAAATACTCTGGAAATACAAGGACCGCAGTTTTCAATGATAAATAGTGAGTTTTCCACTTTTACAAATGCTTTTAGAACCTCTGCTAGTCTCCCTCTTCATACAATTTTTGAAAGCATCGCTTTTTCCTTACTTTAATTGAATAATCTAGCATGATCTCTACGGAGGATTGAGGTGTTACCAATAGTCAGCATCACTACTATTATTAGTAATTCGGCTTCCCCATTCAATAAACATGGCAATGGCAAAGAGGTATGATTGTGCGCATCACTATAATTAGACTATCTGAAAAAAGACTTTGAATAGCACCGACTTTTCTTGTAAGAGTAACTTACGATACGTTTAAACAGCAGCTGGATTTTAGAAATCTGCTGCACAAGTCTTACTATCAAGCTTCCTATACTGTTCGCATCCAATAACAACGTCTGCGTCCAAATGTTAAATTCTCATAAATGGCTTTTTTTACTACAAAGCATGAATATCGTATAGTTGTTTCAGCCCTTTGCAATGTGACTCAATTTCTTGTACCTCCAGAGAGTTTAGACCTATCCTTTACATTCCTAAAATATTTTAAAATCCCGTTAATTTTTCTAATCTTTACTTTCCTTTTGGTATGACCTTCTTTACTATTTGACTGCAAATTTGCTTATGTATTTCCATGAGGGCTGTCTGTGACTAACACTTTTTTCCAACTGGGTGCTTTCCTGATCTAGTTCTTCAGACAAGTAAGTTTTAAGAGTGCGTTCACTTTCAGTATTACTCCAGCAAATAAGTTGCAGTTTGTTTTTTTTTAATCAAATGCGTCGATTTCTTTTCCGCTTTTTTAGTGCTACTTTCTGCCTCTTTAGTTTAGTTCCTACTATACTTGTTCTTCCTTTCTTTGAGTAGTGTTGGCATTAGAAAAGTCGAACCTGGTTTCTGATTATCTCTAACTAGAGGTCTCGTATCGGTGGTTTTTGCAATCTCCACTAATACGCATAGGTCTGTATCTGGTTGCCAACCTACACTTTCACCGTTCTTCTTCAATATCATCTCAAGTTTTTCCGTTCTCTCCCTGAGTTCTTTAAACTTATAAGGTAATCATTATAAAGTAATTTGATCAATTGGCCCTTCCCAAATTTGGACACTTGATAAACTGAACTATGTTGAAAGTCGACGACTGAGAACTAGCTTGCTCACACCCTAAAGCCACCGGTACTAGTTTTTCGAACCCCTGTACCGTCAATTTTGTATTACTATTCTTTCTTCATGGCTTTGTATTAGAAACCCCTTGTATTTTATACCTAACCTCCAAGGTTCTATTTAAGTCGCCTCTGACATAAAGAACATACGCTGTTTGAAACCGTATTTTCTGATCAATCTTTTTCACACTCGATGGGAGACTGGAGACTTCACATGAGTGTATGTATATTTGTATGTATGTCTCAAAGGGGCACCTTGGCCGATCTTCATGAAATTTGTATTATTTATGATTTACATGCTGAGGATAAATCTTAGAGAACATTTTTATAACGGGTATTCTCGAACAAATATTCTTTACATACTTGAAGTATTTTAGCCCAGATTACGGATATTTTTTAGATGATTCAATGTAATAAAAAACTCTGGAGGATGCCAATTTGTTCGATAATCCCGCTCAAATGAGAAAGCTTTTTGCATATATTTGTCTCTTTTCCTCGCCATCTGAACTCATTGTTGCTTTGAAATGAAAATAAACTTTATGGGAGGAATGACCTTTGCACGATTTGCAAACCGTACGTTTTAAAAAGAATTCAGTATAGATTAGATTTTCGAATATGGCGGAAACTGAATAGTCGGTGTTTGTAAAGTATCTCTAAAAATATTAATATTATTTCTAATTAATACAAGTGATACATGATGATTAATATTAATTAAATAAATAACGTCCACGCATGTCTATTTGGAAGGGGGTGAGTAGAGGAGACAGAAGAGACATCACACCATTCATGAACAACGTCAATCCAGCAGCCCTGGAAACTGGCTAGGGGATTCAAGAACGCAAGGTGATTTCAATGCAAAAATTGTTACAGACAACATCAACCTAACCACACTATCATGGGAAGAAATGCATTGGACTCTGTGCGAAATAAAGAGTATTTTCCACGATGAAACATATTTTGTATGAACGAAAAACGTGAGATAAAAATATAAATTTAACTTTTGTACAAGTGAGACGGACAACTTTTGCTGCACGCTGTGCATACAAAATTATTTTGTATTTTTTCCTTCTGTCGCCATAATTATGGCAGCAAAACGAAAAAATATAAAATTGGAATACTTTTTATGGTTGAAAATTGCTGCAAAACAATACATGCACATAAAAATTGTGTCTGGACGAGAAAATATTTCTCTCACACACACATAAAATTTTTGTTTATTTTTTTAATAGCTAAATTCATTTTATTTTTATTTTCAGTGTGCTAACAACTAAAATTTTGAGGTTAAAAAATTAAATAAAATTTTTATATTATTGAAATATTTTGATAATAGTGTCGTAATAGATTTTAAAAAAAATTATAAAATATTATCGGACCATTTTTTCGAATTTAAAATTAATAATCATTAAAATAGGACAATCTCATAAAAAAAAAAATAACACAATTTATTTTGGAGATGTGCACATAAATTTGTGATTTTTTTAGGTTATTTAGGAAAGGCATCAACTTTCATAAACTATAAAATTTAGCTATAAAAAAAACAAAAAAAAAACAGTTGTCTTTGTCACTCAAGTAGAATTTAACACTATCTTTCTTTTTTTGGTTTTGCTGCAGATTTTAATGTTTGGCTGCAGAAAAAATATGTTTCATCGTGGAAAAACACCATAACAATGGAGAAAGACTTGTCGACTTCTGTAGCACAAATCAAAATTGTTCATAGGCGGCAGTAGGTTTTCACACAAAAATATACATAAACAAACACAAGGACATCACCGGATGGCAGAATAAAAAACGTAACTATCAATAAGAACAATATGTAATTACAAGATGTAAAAGAACAATAAGGGGCGCAGCGCTGATGTACACAGCGATCATCAACTGGTAATAGCACAATTCAAGATCAAGCTAGCAGCGGTGGGGAAAAGAAGGAGAAATTTAACACAAATAGATTGAGAGAGACACTGAAACAAGAAACACTTTCAACGAAACGGTCCAACTCAATTTCCAGTCTGAAGATGTGTAAGAAAGGTCACTGGTAAAATTACAAATATACCACCTATAAGGGACGCTAATCTGGAATTCTGGGAGAATCCAGATTAGCGTCCCTTATAGGTGGAGCCAAGAAATCTGGAATTCTGGGAGAATCCCACTGAAATGGAAAGAAGGCTTGATAATTACGATACCCAAGAAATGTCACCTAAGAGAATGTAGGAACTGGCGAGGTTTCTCCCTCCTCAACACAACAATAAAGGTACTCGCAATGATCATCCTTGACAGAATCTCACCTACGATCAATGCAAAATTAAGAAACGAATAAGCTGGATTTAGACCAGGAAGAAGTTGCACTGCTCACATTAACACAATTCGTATCATCACTGAGCAATCCAATGAAAGGAATATGGCAGACACTTTATGGCAGACAAGAAATGTATCGGGATGCTGGGAACCGAATTCAATACAAAGTCAAACGAAGTGAAACATACTACAACAATCGAGGAGTAAGGCAAGGTTGCGTTCCTAATCGTATTAGACAATGTAATGCGGAAACTAGATAACAAGTCCCCTAATGGCATTCAATGGGGGTTAACTCGTAAACTCAATGATTCGGACTATGCAGACGACATATGTTTGCTCACACACAAACACTCCGACATGCAGCAGAAAGTGCAACAGCTATCAGATCTAGCTAATGAAGTTGGTCTCAAAATTAATATCAAGAAAACCAAGGCGATGAGACTCAACACAAATATAACCACACCGATACACATCAACAATATACAAATTGAAGATGTAAATGAATTCGTATACCTTGGTTGCACAGTAACGAAAACAGGTGGAACAGAAGAAGACATACACAAACGTATAAATAAAGCCAGATATACATGTTACACAAAGTCTGGAATACTTCTGTCCTGTCGCGTAAGACTAAGATACAAATGTTCAACTGATGTGTGAAATCGGTACTACTGTATGGGTGTGAGACATGGAAGCATACAGGAAAAATCATACAGAAGCTACAGGTGTTCGTAAACAAATGCCTTCGACGAATACTTAAGTGGTTCTGGCCTAACACGATTAGCAACATCAATCTGCACAGAATAATATGTCAGTCAGACATTGAGACCGGTATAATTGCTAAAAAATGGTGGATTCGATCGAATTCAATTGTTTAATTATTTTAATAAAATTCGATTTGTAGTGTTTTTGGTTTTAAAGTAAATGTAAAGTGGATTTTGATGCAAGTACTTTGTGTAATTGCTATTATGTATTTATAATTATATGTATTTATATATTTATATAATTATGTATTTATGTATTTATGTTTATATATTTATGTTACATTAATATATTATTATTATGAGACAAATTAATATATTTGTATTTTCAGTGGAAAACTAATCAGTTTATGACAGTCTACGGCTTGCAGAAACTATATTATGATATTATTAGTTTATTATATTACTAATCAATTAATTTATAATTTCAGATGAAAACTAATTCAATTTATTACAGCATACGGCTAAGAGCAAATATTTCATTAATAGATTTTGCTTTTAGGAAACATTTGCTGATACACCTGAATGGAGGCACACTGCAGTTGATGATAAAAATAATGCAGAGCAGCTCGTCAAAATTGTGATTGTCTTGTGCTAACATTAGTTGAATATTGGCTTCCGGAAAACCGGGTCAAATCTGTCATTACTAACATGCCCTTTCTTTCCTTACACCACAAAAAAAAACACTAACTATCGATCGCTTAGGTGTCTGCAACCGGGTCGAGTCTGTCACAACTAACATTCCTTCCATTCCTTCGGTTTTGTTATATGTAACATGGGTGTACGGTGGTGCCCGGCATTCCGGGAGTTCCTGGTTCGTCCTTGGCCGTACACTCTAATCAATCAATCAATCAATCAATTGAAGTGTCGTTTAATGTAAATGAACTCCTGGTTGGGGTTGTTTATAATCCAAATGGTGGCAATTTGGATTCCTTAGAGAATCTCTTTTCTGTCATTATATTTGCTGGTGATTTTAATATTGATATGTTGAAATCTAATTCAATTAGTTCTGGCTTTAAAAATGTACTTGCTTCACAAAATCTTTCATTTTTTCCTTCGGACCAACCCACACATGTATGTGATTTTCATTCTAGTGCTTCATTGCTTGATTTATTCATTATTTCAGAGACATCTTCGATCGACAAGTTGTTGCAACTAGACCTATCAATATTTGATCATGATTTCATGTATCTAGCTTATCTGCCGGTTCCTCCAATTGATTATTCATTTAGTTTTCGATCGTTTAAGGATATTAATTATGAATTATTGTTTGCTGATTGTCAAAGTCTTAGTTGGGATCTGTTATTTGATTATTACTTAGTTGATGACAAGGTAGCAGTCATTAATGACTATCTGTTTCATTTATTAGACAAGCATGTTCCTGAGAATATGGAAGGGTAACAAGACTCCTACAAATCGGTCTAACTTTCTTAGATCCAGGTGAAGAGTTAAACATTTAATTAGGGTAAATAAAAGCAATTATATAAATGGACTACTAGATCCTGGCTTACCTTCACGTAAACTATGGAATAATATTCGTCTTTCGAAAGATGCGCCGCCAAACCCAAAATTTTCCGTTACTGTATTAAATCAATTGAATTTTTGTGAATTCTATACCTTTAATTGCTACGCCGGGGTCATTGTATTTAAGTGATATTGGTAGCCCTGTACCTACTGACTGATGATATTTCTACATCGTTTGGATGATGGACAAGTTGTGTTTGTTGTCAAGAGTTCGAAATGCATCAAGAGTTCGAAATGCATTTTTGGTTCGAATTCACTCGATTTCCTCAGTCACATAATCACACCTAATGGTATTCTTCCAACTAAAGAGCGAGTTAATGCCATTACGGAACTCCCAGTCCCAACTTCAATCAAGAAAATCCAACAATTTATCGGTATGGTAGGTTACTACCATTGGTTTATACCGAAACTGGTGGAAATTCTCGCTCCAATTCACGCACACTTGGCCGCTCTACTAAAGAAGCCCAAAACAGCCAAAAATTACTTTTGGCCCGAAGAATGCCAAAATGCATTCACACATCTTAAAAGTAAATTCGAAAACGTAACCTTGTTAGTACATCCGCTGAACGACGCTAAGTTCAATATCACAATCGATGCATCAAACATTGCTGTCGAATCAGTACTACAACAATACAAAAACTTAAGCTGGGAACCATTTGGATTCTTTTCCAAGACACTCACGGAAGCTGAACGAAAATACTCAGCATTTGACAGGGAATTACTTGCAATATATATCTATCTATAAAACGGGGACCGGTCGAAACTAGATATTTTACAACTGGAATTGAGATAAGGTACAAAACGAGATATAGTACAAAACTGGATATTTCAAAATTGGATAATTCAATACAAAACGAGATATGGTACAACACTGCATATTTCCAAACGGGATATTTCGACATGTGATTTAAACTTAAAATGATTTTTTGGGTAAGTTCTGGAATATGGCCAATTAGGAAGGAACTCGGTGAGTTCTTAACCGATTATGATGAAATTGACATGTAGGATGAAATTGTGATTTTAAAATGATTCTTTCAAGTCAATGATTATTTTAATAAGATGAGACAAGCAGCAATTAAAAAAAACCCATTAAGTGAAGGAAAATTCTATCTCTCTGCTTAAAATTATTCAAGTATGAAACCTTGGCCATATTCAAGGTTTTGGACCTTATCTGGTTTTGTCAAATCCTATTTTGAAATATTCAGTTTTAAAATGTCCAGTTCTGAGCGGTTCCCCTATAAAACACTTTAGATATTTTGTACAAGGTCGGGATTTTACCATCTACACCGATCACAAACCTCTGACTACAGCACTTCAGTCTAAAACTCTCTGCAACACAACTACTTAATCATAACGATATATTTGCTACTAAATCGCTCGAGAAATGCGATTTCGTTTTCGTAAGAGTAGACAAGATTCGCACTGGATTCCATACCTCCGTACAAGGGACCATATAAAGTGATAAGAAGATTACGATGACACTTTGCTATTTTGATAAAAGGAAAACAACAATCAAAGTCTATCG
Organism: Tipula confusa; assembly: GCA_963556175.1. Taxonomy (NCBI): domain Eukaryota; kingdom Metazoa; phylum Arthropoda; class Insecta; order Diptera; family Tipulidae; genus Tipula; species Tipula confusa. The sequence goes on from OY744477.1 coordinate 82,956,913, forward strand.
ATCGCCTAAAACCTGCGTACGGAATAATGTGTTCTGCTGATCGAATTACAGCGTCCCCAATAAAAAAATCCGTTCGAATCAATGACCACATCACTTTTGCATACGGCCCTTCAACTGCCTAACGGGTACTGTAGCGGTCAGAATTATTCATATTTCAATAATTCTACACCGCACAACACTTTCACTTCAATTGACTTAGGTGACAATTAATATTATTGCGATTGTGCTATGCAATAAAATCATTCAATCTTAGTGACTACACTGCCACCTATATTCAGAATAATTGTGTTTTGTGTCTCCACTCATCTTACAACAACAAAACATAATTCCGTATTTTGTGCAGCGGACAAATGAAAGTCAAACAGGGTGACTCTTCATAATTGGTGCACATTCATATAAAAAAAAAGCGGGACAATAAAGATACTTCTTATTTTTTTGCCGATTCGCTTTAGAATTACCAAACAATTATTTTCAAAGACATCTGTGATTTCAGATAGCAACCTACAAAAACACTTTAACTCTAATTGTTCGATTATGCATCAGCAACATTCACCACCCCGTGAACGGTACTATCGTTAACAATTTGCACCTCATCTTGCTCCGGCAGCTTGCATAGTTTAATAAGTGGTCTTTAATGTGACAACTCGCACTCGTCCTTGACTATCTGCATGTAGGTGGATTATTCTACCAAGCGCCCATTGGTATGATGGCAAATTTTTTCTTTAATAAGTACCACGCCGCCTACACGGAAATTTTGTTGTGGCCTACGCCATTTCGCCCTTTGCTGTAGATTGTGCAAATATTCGATGTTGAATTTTTTCCAAAATGATTGTACACGTTGTTGTATATAACCGCCACCGAGTAAGCCTTCCCTGGTATGCCTTCATCGATTTCTTCTTCAGGTAAATAAAAATTCGCTGAGCCTATTAGAAAGTGAGCTGGTGTTAAGACATCGAAGACTGCATCATCAGCAGCCGTCGCATATAGTGGCCTTGAATTTAGAATTGATTCAATTTGGCAAAGCAGAGTAGCGATCTCCTCAAACGTCAAATGTTTGTTAGATACAAATTTGTAAAGGTAGTTTTTCACTGATTTAACCGCCGCCTCCCAAAGCCGCCAAAATGAGGCGTCGCAGGTGGTATAAAATGCCATTGCACCACGCCTATTGCTAAAAATTCTGCAATGATAGAATTATGCAACAAAGCGTTTGAAGGCTGCTATAAAAGCATTAGTGGACAAATCGCTCACAACTTCAATTTGAATAGCCTTAGTTACCATACAAATAAATAAGGCTATATATCATTTTATTGATCCGGCACCTCTTCTACTTCTTCTTTTCTATTTGTATAGGTCAAGCATAATCGATTCCACAGGAAGTGAATGGCCTGGCAGCTCTCATTCTTGCTATTGAGAGATCCCCCATTAACTGTTTAGAAGTTTTTATGCATTATTTCTAAAACATGTTACGCACTTATTTACGATGTTTCTAACAGTGCTTCTGCCCCCAACTACCCAGTATTTATGTCTCAACAGATGAAATGTTAGCGTTAAACCAGTATGTAAATTTCTTTCATGGATGCGTTTTATCACGATTCGGCTTAGTGCATGACCTTTAGGCATTATTATCGGATGCTTGTAATCAATATTGGCAATCGAGATTTTTTAGCCTGCCATACGCGAATACTCTCAACAATTTATAATAGGACGGAATTCTACCAAGCAATGAGTCAATGGTGTGCTCTTCTTTTTGAGCATTGAGAACAAAGAGCTCTGCATTCTTTCTCTCTTCAGTCAGATATTCTACGCCATCAGAAATTGAACCTTGAGAAGAAAAATCACAGTTCGGATCTCTCAATAATTCTAGGCCATTCCACAATTGATCTAATTTAACAAGCTAGGATAGAAGTACTCTTCTCAAGTGCGATTACTCGGAAGTGCGATTAGCCACGAAAGTTTTCCATCTTGATAGCTGACTGGATAGCCACATCAGCACAATCGTAGAATCCGTCCACACATAACATTTCACTGGCTATTTTACTGTTTCTTTTACTAACGTCAGAAGCTTAGTTACCAATTGTGCCCCACACAACTCAAGTCCTGGCAAGGAGATTTACCTAATGAGTGCCACTTTCGTTTTTGAAGCCATTAAACTTACAGTTACGGCACCGTTTGTATGATGTGCTCTACAAAACACGACTGCATTATAAGCATTCTCACTTGCATCGGAGAATCCGTGCATCTCTATCCTGCAGTCCTGTGGAATGTAACGCTTTATTTTTAGCACTTCTAAAAGCTTCAGCTCATTTCGAATTTTATTGTATGCGCTTGCTACGTTGTTAGGCAATAAATCATCCCAGCCCTGTTTCAGTAACCATAAGGCTTGAAACACTATTTTCATCAAGATGATAGATGTGGATGGTTATCTCCAGTGGATCAAAAACTCTGGAGTACTTAGGTACCACTCTTCGCTTTGTTGGTTCACCGTTGCCCTCTAAAGTTAACTTGAACGTAAATACATCTTCAAAAGCATTCCATTCAAGGCTTTTGTCTCCATCAACGTATTGGGGAACATCAAAATTTCATCGGTATTTTTGGTCGCCGTAATATCCGATGCGTTAGACTTCCATTTCCTCAAATTAGAACCTCCATTAAGTAATACTTTACTTATGTTTACTTTTAGATTTTTTGCTGCCATAAATGATGAGCTGGCTAATCCAAAAGTGACAGTATTTAGCTTATAATGTTTAAGCCTCACTTCCACAAAATTCGCAGAAATTGCGTATCGTTTTCGTAAACCAAAACTTGATTATACATTTTTTCAATGGCTCCGACCAAAGCTATTTTGTTGTAGCGGAATCTCATCAAAATTCTCCATAAAGTTGGCTGTATGGTAAGACCCACCTGCATTGTTTCATTTAGTGAGACTCCACTGGAAGACTTGGCCGAGCCATCAAACACCACTCGCAGCTTGGTTGTATCGCTAGATTTCTTAAGTACGCAATGATGTGGCAAATAAAAGCATATCGAATCATTTATAGAGTGATCTGCTGATCGCCGGTGTATACTTACAATGAGCGGCTTCTCACCGAATCGATCGGCAGTATTTAAAGTCTGGCCGTAGACTGAAAAGGCTATGGGAAAGACACCCTTAAAATAAACCAGCTATGAATAAAACATCAGGAAATAATACCCCAGGTGCCAGGCCTGCACTGCAGGAAAATCCACCCTCTACGCAGGTTGACCCAATGGATTCTGGGGAGGGTCAATCATTGCAAAACAAGCATGACGCCATTGCCTCAGACAATTTCATGAGCGGAAGTACTAGTGGCAACCCATTCAGAATGGGCAATTTAATGATGAGATCTCCTATAAGGCCACGAAGTATCTCTGTGTACAATTTAGCAAAAAGTAATGATCCTCGGCAGATGAGTTACAGTAGTTCTCAACAAATATCTGAGCGAAGAAGAAGACATAGCAGCACAAGAAACAGCATGGCTACTACCAAAATCCAAAAAAAGAAGCGTTCGTCAGAAAAAGGAAATCAAGCAGGTACTACATCAGAACATATGGGGGTAAAAATCGAAGCGGTTAGAAGTAATCGTATAATTCCGCAAACGTTTTCAGCGATATGGCCACACTCAAAAGTTCTGCCAACACGAACCTAGATGTGTTAAATGTGCTGAGAAACATTTAACTATTGCTTGTGAGAAACCTAGGACCACCGCGGCAGTGTTCAAACTGTGCACAGGCCCACCCTGCAAGCTACCGATGATGTCTGGTAGCGAAAGAACTCCAAAAAAGAAGAAATAATTAAAATAAACCAATGAGTTTACAAAAGAGTCAACCAACAGAATCCTTCAGTCATCATGTCAGAGGTTGTATATCTTATGCACAGGTGGCTGCGACAGGAAAGGTCAGCTCAGGATCAGTGTTGAACCCTACACATTTGAATACTCTGATGGAAATGATGCAGAATGTTTCGAATGCCATAAGCAACCTTTCTGAAAGGCTAAAAACTTGAAGTCTTTTTAAAAATGCAAAATATCGATGTGTGTCTGATATCTGAGACCCACTCAACAAGACAATCTAACTTAAAAATTCAGGGTTACCAACTTTACGAAACAATTCATCCGGATAATCAAGCAAGAGGTGGAACCGCTGTTATAATAAAAAAATATATTAAACACCATGAATGCCAGCATTATCAATCACCTGAAACCCAGCTTACCGTATTAGAAATTACCTAGATACAACCTGAAGAAATCAAATTACTTGAATATCCTACAACATTTCAATGGTAGATTTATATTAGGAGGTGATTTTAATAAAAAACATGTTGACTTTGGATCTAGGCTTACAACAACCAAAAGTAACGAACTAAAAAATGCAATAAATGAAATGGGATGTAACATACATTCCACTGGCAAGCCGACATATTGGCCTACGGACGCAGTTAAAACTCCTGATCTACTAGATTTCTTTATATCAAAACAAGTTTCATCGAATTTTATTGAATTAGAGGGTAATTCAGATATGGTCTGATAATTCAGATATGGTTCTGCAGTGATACTTACCATAAGCGACAAGATAATTAGGAAAGAAACAAGACCAACTCTTGTCAATAAAACAACTGACTGGGTTAGCTCCAGATCTGAATTAGAAAGCAATATTAACCTATAAACACGATTAAAACACGATTAACGGTAACGGAGCTAGAGGAAGAGGTTGAAAACTTCACAAATATCATTCAATTAGCCGCGTGGAATAACACTAAAGAAACAGCATCCAAAACTACTAATAAAAGCTACCCAAGAAAAATTAGGAACCTGGTCTTAGAAAAAAGGAAAGCTAGAAAAAAATGGCAACAAACGAGGAGTCCATCTGACAAGACGATCCTAAATAACAAATCACAGCAGCTTAAGCGAGAAATTCAGAAGCTAAGCTTTTTTATGAAAAATCGTTTTCATCGTTTCTTGGAAAGTTGACGGCTGATAAAAATACAGACTACTCATTATGGAAGGCAATCAAAACAATGAAAACCCCAATCATGCAGATCTCTCCTATTAAGCGAAGTGATGGCTCGTGGCCCAGGGATAACAAATCAAAAGCTGAAGTGTTTGCTGATCACTTGGATGGTATTTCCCAACCGAATGAGACCGAATCGGATATTATAATCGAAAATGGAAGCAACGACTATGGGGGCAGAATCCCTCTAATAACCCAGAAAGAAGTTAATATGGGAATAACATTCAATCTCAAGATCGGAAAGGCTCCTGGATATGATCTTTTAACAGGAGAAGTTCTAAAACAACTACCAAAGAGAGCTATTGTTCAACTAACCCATTTGTTCAATGCTGTTATTAGATTACGGCATGTTCCTTCTGCCTGGAAAGTTGCAGAAGTTATTATGCTACCGAAACCAGGTAAACCGCCAAATGAAGCTCAATCATATCATCCGATATCCCTGCTTCCTATCATCTCAAAGCTAATGGAGAGAATTCTTCTGAGAACAATTGACCAGGTTCACAGAATTACAGACATTATAGAAAAGGCGTTAGAAGATAAACAAATTTGTTCTACCTTATTTCTGGACGTGGCAGCAGCTTTCGATAAGGTATGGCATGAGGGATTAATACATAAACTAAAAGTTATGCTCCCGGGACCATATGTTGACCTTCTGGAGTTGTGCTTATCTGAAAGACTTTTCAGAGTAAGACAAGAAGATGAGTATTCTGAACTGAGAGAGGTAAGGGTAGGGGTCCCACAAGGCAGTGTTCTGGGTCCACTCCTATATCTACTTTAGACAAGTGATATACCACAGTCTGATCATGTAAGCATAGCAACGTTTGCTGACGACACCGCTATACTAGCAACAGTGAAAACTGTCGAAGAAGCGGCGAATAAACTTCAATATGCAAGTGAAGAAATTTACCAGTGGACCAAGCGATGGAAAATCAAACTTAATGAATTAAAATCTGCACATGTCAACTTTACGAACAAACTATTGGTTAATCCGCCGCCAATCAGCATAAACGATGTCATGGTGCCATTCGAGAACTCCGCCAAATACTTGGATATGACACTGGACGTTAAGCTCAAATGGAAAGAGCATGTGAAAAAGAAAAGAAAGGAGCTTGATCTTAAATATAGACAATTGTACTGGCTAATTGGACGAAGGTCAAAATTAAGCACAGGCAACAAAATATTGATTCACAATCAAATCCTAAAACCGGTCTGGCTATATGGTGTTTAGCTTTGGGGCTGTACTAAAAATGCTAACATCAAACCTATACAAAACTTCCAGAATAAGATACTTCGGAGTATAGTCAATGTACCCTGGTACATTTGTAATAAAGATTTGCATCGAGATTTGGGGATACCGGATTTAAAACATGAAATAAAAAGATTTGCAACGAAGCATGAATCGAGGCTATTGTAACATGTTAATGCGGAAGCCTCTCGGCTACTGGATAATGAACACTTGGTTAGAAGACTAAAGAGAACCAAACCCTTCGAGTTCGTCAGTATGTGAGCAGCTACCTATTAACAGGCATTGGAGCATCGCTGGATCAATAGTGACCTCATTATAGTTTAGTTTTTAAGAATTCAGATGTAAATTGATGGTTAGTCTGAAAATAATAGTTTCAATAAATAATAAAAATAAAAAAAAATCAATAGAGGGCTTACTCAGTTTACGATTTTTTTCTTCATGCCTTTTTTCCATTCTAAATAAATACAGTTTTAGTTCAGCAGGCATTTCTTCAATTTTTTCCACTGCTTTCATGTTCGTTTCATAAAAGTTACCCTTCATTAACCGCTCAAGAGATTAAAATTCTTTCCACTCGTCAGCCAAAATCGCAATAAATGCTTTAATCTCACTTACATGTGTATCAGCCGTAAATTTTGCAATTTGAGTTTCTAAACTATCCAAACTCTTCACCATTCGCCTTAATGCTCGGGCTTCCGCCATTGCTTAGTTTCACAGTACCCTTTGTGTTTATGACGCTAAACTTACAGCTTGAGCTATATCCAGCCCATACATTGACATTAATTTTTTGTTGGAACGGATGTTTAGTTTTTACAATTTTTGTTTCAGCCTACGAATGCAGATTATGAAAATACCTATTATCTCGTAAATTGTAACTTATCCGTCCATAGATAATTGGAAATAAAGTGTCCCTCATTCAATTGTCTTTCTAAACGTAGGTTCCAAGAGGTTCAATTCATTTATAGCATCATCGCTATAAACAGATGAAGATGGCGCCGGAATTGCCTCCACTCGATGATTGGCCTCAGTGCCAGTTTCACGCAATCTTCTAAAAGTGTTACTAAATGTAAAGGCATTTGGAAAACGACGATGGGGATTTTTTATTTGATATCTACTCCTTGCTTAAATAGCGCTTCCATTATACACAATCCATATACAGGAAAAACATGTCTGGATATTCTCAATTTCAAAAACTTATTAAAATTAAGAATTCCATTAGAATAAAACACAACACAAAACTTAGAATGGATTATTAACAAAAGAATGATTGTCAATTATTTTAAAAACTAAACAAAAATAAAAGACGAAAGAAAAGGCTACTATAGGTTTTTTTAAATATCAATATCCAAAATATTATAAATTGAACCCTCCCATTTTCTCCAAATGGAAAAAATGCACTGAATAATCTTACGGAATAGGAAAAAATTTATGTGACCTTCATTTTTATAATATATTCAATAAGATGCTGTATAACGTTGCGATTGCATTGCATTTCAAAGTGTTAACTGTTTCTGTTATATGACACTATATCACATAATAACTAGGTTAATGTTATATTGTAGTTTCTTGACACCTTGATATATTATAACAAAACAAAACAAATATTATGCTGAATTGAATGCCCTTATAGTGCGTTATTTGCACAAAAATTTATATAATTTACCATAAATCATAATATTATGTTATAATTTCTAAGCACCATAACATCAAATTGTAATTTGTAAAATTATGTTATGTACTTTTTTTTTTTTTTTGTAAGGCGGAACACAACACTAACATCATGTGCTCTATATATCTATATATTATAAATAATAAACACGCACACACTGTACATACGTAAAGTGGCGGAATTAATTAGTGAAGTAAATGTGGACGTAACAGGGTTAAGTTATTTAATCGACATAATGTGAAAATTTCTTGGAATCACAATATTCAAATGAAGGAATCGAATAACAAACATAAAAAGAAAAACAATTATCATCTCTCTAATGTAACATTTATATTTAGATACATAGAATATTTCTAACTGAGCCGAAACCCCCATTCCCCAAAAAAACCAAATTGCATAAGTACTTGAATTTTATACATTTTCAAAAAGTTATATGCTCGAGTGACGTACATACACAAAAGTGATGATGATACATTTTTAACATGCTTGCAGTTGTTAGACGATATATCAAATGTGCCAAAAAATAAAAATTTGATGGTTTTTATCTATTGTTTGAATGTCCTTACATTGAATGGCCAAAGTCAATAACCAAAATAGAAAAAACGTTGCGTTCCTTGTTTGATATAAATCATAATTTGCAACGTCAGTCAAATTCTGAAAATTAATATCTTTTTTAAATGAGATACTCTTTTGTGTGGTTCTTACTTCCTAGCTAAACAAAAGTGGCCTATTTAATAGAAAACACAATGTAACTCTTGACACTTTTTCACAAAACTTACAAAAAAAAATTCAGGCAATTTTTTTTTTTTTAAATTACAGAAATACACGATTGCAGTTTTTAGAAATTGCTAAACTAGAAAGGTAACCAAATTCAAAATTGATGGTGAGGCGCAGACACAACTCCTTGAATAGCGATGGCTTAAAGTTTCATATTTAATCGGAATGTAGCTCCAGTGGTGCTACGAATCTGCATACCCAGTTGTTCACAATTTTGTCCGCAACTGTTTGATCTTCTTAATTCTTGATCAACAATTTTTTAATGATCGATTTTGATGGTAAAACTATTTGATGTTAGGTGTTGTAACCATCAGCCAATTCTCAAAGTCTTACAATGAGTTTATTCTCTAGTTTTAATGACAGCCACTGGGTCCAATAGACTTTTCACGGTTGCACTAAATTCAGTCACAATTTCTGGTCACTGTGATCTTCTACATTGCTTCATCCACTTCTCGTCTTCATCCCCTTCTTGATCTTCCGCTAGCTGTTCTTTTCTCCAACGCTTTTCTACGTCAAGTCTGATCCTATAGTAATTCGTGCAGGGTACTTCTTCTCTTCCTGTCTTACGCAATGGTTAAGCTGTACTCCACCGAACTCCTGGAAATTCCATTGGCGTGCAATAAACCTCTTCTATGTTTGATTTTAAAAGAATACACCAGCAATCATTCAATCCACCTTCCAATTTGTCTCTCTGATTCAGTGAGTTTCATTAGCTATTTAAGTGCTGCATGGCCTATTTGAAGGAGAAACTGTTGCCAATACAGGTACTTATGGAAGTATTTAGCGCTATCCACAACTACCAATAGTTCTTTTCGGGTTATAATTTTTGTCAGTCGTTCTGTATCTTCTTGATTTTGAAATTTGACCGCAATGATCTCCATATTACTTGCATCGGTGGCTTAGTGGTAAAGAACAACTGCCTCCGGATTCACTAAAATTGGAGAGAAGCAAAACTTCTCCTTTAATTGTATAAAAGCGTCAATGTAGGCTCCGTGCGACATCTGCTCATCGGCATTTCTTGGTGCGGCCACTTTTCTACTGCTGCTTGCTTCTTAGAATCAGTTTCTACTCATTCACTTAAAGCTATGTGACTCAGATAGTTGTACTGAATCGTACTGAAAATGTTGACTTCTGATAGAGTGTCCAATGTTGTATCGACTCGTGATAATGGTTCACATCATTGAGCTTGCCGTAATCAATACAAAGCCTCTGCTGTTCCGAATAGTAAGCCGCCTATTATCATGTTGGTGGGTTCCCCTATTTCAGTTGTGACCCGCAATCCAATATGTTCATTGTTATTCATTTGTAACTGCACCACTGCAAATGCTGTAGTTCAATACCAGGTTCATCAAATTTAGAGACACCGGGTACTCTGTCATAAAATCTAGGCCATCAGAAGGCATTGAATTGATAAGGGTGGCTCCGGCAGCTTGGCCTTCCAACACTTCGTTCATAAATTTTCCCATTGCCATCGTTTTAAGGTGAAGTTTTATCTGGTCATCTCTTATGGCGGTGATGAAGGCATACATGGTTAATTCATTCAAGACATTGACAGTGGCTTTACAGAAAGCTTGCCGTGAGAGTTTCGTTGTTTCATGTTCCATATTATAAAGGTGTTCTCCCCGGTTGATATGCCGGGGTATCTTCTGCCGGTTGATATGCAACTGAATTTTTCGTTGCTTCGGGATATTGCCACTATCACAATTCCAACTCCCGCAAGATTCGGATGTAGTTAATTTTTGTAGCGGGTATGGTTTGTATCACATGGTTTGTAGTTGTCTTACCCCGCAGTGCTAGGATCAAGGCACTAAGTTTTTCCTCAGCAGTCCATCCATTTTGATGTACCGCGGCCTGAAGCTGTATTTTAAAGGTGTAAATAGGGTTTTTGCCAACAAATACCAGTGGTTTTTACACAGCTCCGTCGAAATTGAAAATTTCTTCTATAAAGCTCCGAGTTCATTTATTTTGCACTTCAATTCTTTTATCTTTCCCGTTACATCAGCTGCGATGTATTGCTTAAGATCTTATATTTCCCGCCTTCATGTTGAATACGTCAGCTGCTAATGATGTTTCCAACTCTTGCATCTTTCTTGTGATGAATTTTTTCTGCTCTTGAATTTGTCCTGTCACATCAGCTGAATGATGAATTTCTCTAATTATTGTATCCTTTTTATCAGCACGCCTTGTATTTGATCTAACTTTTCATTTTGTTGCTGCGATAACAGTTTCATTTCGGCGTTTAGTTCATCAGAGTTACTGTCCTGTTGCTTTGCTCGTTGCGCTTATTGCGATGATGATGTTTGTTTATGGAGAAGTTGTTTTTGCAATATCCCACGTTAGACACCACACATTGTTACGAATTGTGGGCTCTAAACTCTGTTGGAAGTCGATTCATTAGAGGCTGGGATGCAAATAGTTGCCACTTTGTTTTTAACGAGCTTTGCGGGAATTCCATCGAGACCCGGAGGCTTTAGCATTATTTGATTTATCGATAATGGACTGGGCTTCTTTTAGTATGCAATGAAATTCTCCACAACTGATGTTGTGGTGGTTCTGGTAGGAGTAACATCGTCATTTCTTCACCTTTCCCATCTCTGATCGCGGTGGATCTAGGAAGAAAATTACTACTATCTGACTTTCTAAGTTCTTGCAGAGGCCAAACGTCGAGTGAATAGTTCCGCTTGATTGGATATTTTTTGAAGACTCCCAAATTTTTACAAGCTTAGTACGTTTTATGTCCCCTTTTTTAAGTTTAAAGAGGGTGGGTAGTTGGCCTGCCGCATTTACATGTGTGGGTCACATACTTCTAATGAGGTAACATCTTTGTAGCTCAATCAAATTTATTTGTTCATATTTATAAAGCAAACCCCATGATTCAAGACCGACGGCCGCTTCACCCACCCCTAGCATGAAGAACATACACTACCAGAATTTACGTAAAAATCGGAGCCATTCTAAGACTCATACTTTCAAACCATTTATTTCTGAATTTATGTAAGCCCGCAATAATAGCCAACGCAATGGATTCTTCAATCATCTTCTAAAATCTCACCAGCGAAAATGATAGTTTGGATCATGAATTTTGCACACTCAATCGTGGGATTACAGGTCGTATGATGATGGTTAAGGTCTTTGCCGCGAGTCTAAGTTCGATTTTCGGCGCTAACCCTATGATTAATTAAGTGTAAAATTGTGCCTAATTTTTTATTTGTGGCATTAATTTTTCAAGATTGGTGGATTACCATTATTCATTTTCTGGATTTTGGAAATTTCATTTATTTTCTTGATTTTGGTAATTTTGGAAATTTTTTATAGTGACATAAATTCCTCAATTTTGATGGGCTTACTTCTGGAATTCTCGAAATTTGTATTAGTAGCATAGAATTCATAATTTTGATAGAGTAACCATCATGCATTTTCTTAATTTTGGAAATTTTTGGTTTAGTTCATTTATTTGGTGGAGTTTGAAAATTTTTATTAGTGGCATAAATTTCACAATTTTGATGGGCTAACCTTCATGCAATTTTAGAATTTTGGAAACTTTTGGTTTAATTCATTTATTTTCTGAATTTTGGAAATTTTGGAAATTTTAGAAATTTTGGAAATTTTTATTAGTTGCATAAATTTCACAGTTGTGATGGGTTAACTATCATGCATTTTCAGGAATTTTCGAAATTTGTATTAGTAGCATAAATTGCACAATTTATATAGAGTAGCCACCATGCATTTTCTGGATTAAGGAAATTTTTGGTTTAATTCATGATTTTGGAAATTTTTGATTTGTGTCATAAATTTGACAGTTCTAATAGGCTAAACATCATGCATTTTCTGAATTTTAAATTTTGAAAATTTTTGGTTTACTTCCTTTTTTTTTTTGTGGATTTTGGAAATTTTGGAAATTTTTATTAGTGGCATAAATTTCTCAGTTTTGATGGAATACTATCATGCATTTTCTGACTTTTGGAAACTTTTGGTTTAGTTCATGTATTTTCTGGGTTTTGGAAATTTTTGGTTTAATTCATGATTTTCTGGATTTTGGAAATTTTCGATTTGTGGCATTAATTTGACAGTAAACCATCATGTATTTTGTGGATTTGGAAAATTTTTGGTTTAATTCATACTTTTCTGGATTTTGGAAATTTCATTTATTTTCTTGATTTTGGTAATTTTGGAAATTTTTTATAGTGACATAAATTCCTCAATTTTGATGGGCTAACTTCTGGAATTCTCGAAATTTGTATTAGTAGCATAGATTTCATAATTTTGATAGAGTAACCATCATGCATTTTCTTAATTTTGGAAATTTATGGTTTAATTCATTTATTTGGTGGAGTTTGGAAATTTTGAAAATTTTTATTAGTGGCATAAATTTTACAATTTTGATGGGCTAATCTTAATGCAATTTTAGAATTTTGGAAACTTTTGGTTTAATTCATTTATTTTCTGAATTTTGGAAAATTTGGAAATTTTAGAAATTTTGGAAATTTTGGAAATTTTTATTAGTTGCATAAATTTCATAGTTGTGATGGGTTAACTATCATGCATTTTCAGGAATTTTCGAAATTTGTATTAGTAGCATAGACAACTAGTTGTCTATGTTAGTAGCATAAATTTCACAATTTATATAGAGTAGCCACCATGCATTTTCTGGATTTTGGAAGTTTTTGGTTTAGTTCGTTTATTTTCTGGATTTTGGTAATTTTTATTAGTGGCATAAATATCACAATTTTAATGGACTAACCATCATAAATTTTCTGGATTTTGGAAATTTTTGGTTTAGTTCATTTATTACCTGGGTTTTCGAAATTTTGGAAATTTTTGTTGGTAGCAAAAATTTCACAATTTGGAAAATTTTTGGTTTAATTCATGTTTTTCTGAATTTTGGAAATTTAGGAAATTTTTTATAGTGACAAAAATTTCACAGTTTTGATGAGCTAACCAACATGCATTTTCTGGATTTTGGAAATTTGTATTATTTGCTTAAATTTCACAATTTTAATGAACTAACCATTAGGAATTTTCTGGGTATTGCAAATTTTTGATTTGTGGCATAAATTTGACAGTTCTAATGGGCTTACTTACCATCATGCATTTTCTGAATTTTAAAAATTTTTGGTTTAATTTATTTATTTTGTGGATTTTGGAAATTTTGAAAATTTTGGAAATTTTGGAAATTTTTATTAGTTGCATAAATTTCATCATTTTGATGGATTTAACCATCATGCATTTTCTGGTTTTTGGAAATTTTTGATTTGTTGCATAAATTTGACAGTTCAATGGGCTAAACATCATGCATTTTCTTAATTTTGGAAATTTTTGGTTTAATTCATTTATTTGGTGGAGTTTGGAAATTTTTAAAATTTTTATTTGTGCCATAAATTTCACAATTTTGATGGCCTAACCATCATGCAATTTTAGAGTTTTGGAAATTTTTGGTTTAATTCATTTATTTTCTGAATTTTGGAAATTTTGGAAATTTTGAAAATTTTGAAAATTTTGGAAATTTTTATTAGTTGCATAAATTTCACAGTTGTGATGAATTAACTATCATGCATTTTCTGGATTTTGGAAATTTTGGAAATTTGTATTAGTAGCATAAATTTCACAATTTATATAGAGTAGCCACCATGCATTTTCTGGATTTTGGAAATTTTTAGTTTAGTTCAGTTATTTTCTGGATTTTGCAAATTTAGGAAATTTTTATTAGTTGCATAAATTTCATAGTTTTGATGGGCTAACTATCATGCATTTTCTTAATTTTGGAAATTCCTGGCTTAATTCATTTATTTGGTGGAGTTTGGAAATTTTTATTTGTGGCATAAATTTCACAATTTTGATGGGCTAACCATCATGCAATTTTAGAGTTTTGGAAATTTTTGGTTTAATTCATTTATTTTCTGAATTTTGGAAATTTTTTAAAATTTTGGAAATTTTTATTAGTTGCATAAATTTCACAGTTGTGATGGATTAACTATCATGCATTTTCTAGATTTTGGATATTTTTAATTTGTGGCATAAATTTGACAGTTTTGATAGGAAAATACCATCATCTATTATATGGATTTTAGAAATTTTTGATTTGTTGCTTAAATTACAGTTTTGATGTGTGAATCACCATGCATTTTCTGGATATTGGAAATTTTTTATTAGTAGCTTAAATTTTACAGTTTTGATGGGCGAAACCATCATGTATTATATGGATTTTGGAAATTTTTGATTTTTAACATAAATTTCATAGTTTTGATTGACTTATTTTGTATTTTTTGAGATATTGGAGATTTTTTATTTTGAAATAAATTGATCGACTTTTTGTAATCCAAAATTTGTTAAATACCATGGTCAAATACCATGAAGCTTATAAAAGCGTTTTTAAAAGAATACACAATTGTATTTATGACAGATCCTTTAAGTAGAGATTGTAAATCAGAGAAAGTTAAAGATAATGAACACAGTCAAATGACAAGGACAAGTGTAAATGAACCTACCAATTACAGATGATTGCAACAAATATGATCGAAGTTAAGATCCAAAGAGCTTCAAGAACTAATCATAGTTCTAGACCAAGATTGGCCACGTCTAGAATAGAAAAAGGAATTACCAGAACACCTTTAAAAGTATTGGAACTATACCACCGAGAAGAATTGTCACATTACGAGGAATCAATTTTTAAAGCAAGAAACAAACAACGGTCCATAGTACGCACCGCAGGTATTTAAAAAATTGTCCTAAAATTGGAAATTTAACTCTTTCCATTTTGTAAAAATCTCAGAAAAAAGTCAACTATATTTTTTACTTCGTACACCTGCGTCATATATACGTATGACAAATGGGGAGGATTGACCGAACCACAAATATGTTTTTCAACATGAGACTATGATTGTGATAAAGCTCAGAAAAACAATAACATTCCATATCGCCCACGCAAATTGTGGTTGGAATTGTATATGTATATTACGCAAATGGGGAATGAAATCCAAGCTTTTAATATTTTTCAACCCATATATTTATTGCAATTTTATATTGTGACGTTAATAGTATGCGTTCAGCAGGTTGACAAACATATTATTCCGCCACAATTTGCAACAATCAAATATTACCATAATCCAAGGTCTGTTTACTTTGTACGTCTTACGATATTAATTAGCAAAATGATTATAACAAATATTAGCACCTCGTTTGATTAATCAGAAAAGGTTCAATGAAATAAAACAAACGTGCATCGACACTATCACACTTAACATACCTTGAAATCGCAAAGTTACAGAATATATAGCGATTATATTGCGACAATGCAATCGATTGTGATCGCTCCAACTGCGTCGACTGTATAACGCTGAGAATTATTACTGCACTAAACCAAACATTAAATGATTACATAAAATGTGTGATATTGCAGAAAACTTTAATCGTTATAAAATGTATTTGCACTCGATTGGATATGGGGGCCAAATAGGCCAAAAACGAATAAATGTTTTAAAGTGTTAGCACATTGCATTTTTTTTTTTTGTTTTATAATAAAGACACGTTACGAATTTGAGCAATTAACGTACATTTTAGTGTCGTGCGAATTTCGAACGCAATTAATCTTTTGAAATCTTCGAAATTAACCATCAACATAATTTTACAGCCGATAAATTAATCGACAAGAAATAAAATTTTGCTAAATAACCGACGATACCACCTTAAGGTTTTTAAATGAGCTTAAGTGAGTGAACGGAGAAAGTTGACCTACATTAAATGATTGATTACTAATTACGAATTTGAACACTGCCTATTTCCTTATTGCAAAATAATATACCCGATTTTAATGTTCATTTTTTTTTTATTAAGGTTGAAGTTCATGATCGATCAAGTGCGATGTTTATCACCAAGAAGCGTACAAAAGTCGTTTTATATTGATGTTATATCGATAGCTTGATTAGCACACTTATATATCAACCGGGGTCATCAACATTGTGCATGAATTAATCAAATTTTATTTAGAAGAGGTAACCCGACCACCTACAGCAATCTAATGAATCAATTTCTATTTACTAAAGAAGGAAAATTACTAAACGACGTCACTAAACTAATTGCTCAAAATATTTTATTTGAACGAAGACTTTGAGTATAGGAAGTAAAGTTATACTAACTGTATAATCTAGTACTCCATTGCAATTCATCGTGATGTGTTATTTCTTTGTTTCTGTCAGTTAAAATTTGCAATCGTTTTTTTATGTACATATCTATGCATTTTGTTTCGGTGACTGAAGTTTTTATTTTGGATTTTCACATTGAATTTCCTCTGTGAAGTAGACCGGGTAGTTATGAACTGTAATACTGATGTATGGCTGTCACCGTGGCTATGATTAGTGACTCAGGAACTGATTCGATTGTATAATGGAGTCACAGATAACATCGACTGTGGTCTCGTTGGGTATGATGTATATATCCACTGGTTTGGGGTTACATTTATGCTCTATACTGTTTCATATGGTACTGTTATCTTTCCTCCATAATAAGGCTCATTCGCGTTTCCCTTAGTCGGTCATTGTTCGGACAATTCGTGAAAGTTTTCATATAAAATGTTGTATGGTTCATGTCACATGTTGGTACAAGTTGATTCTATTAACCGGAATATTAAATAGCAATTCCTGGAGTTTCCTGGAGATTGGAGGTCATTACAGTCTTTTGTAATAGAACGCAAATTCTTCACAGTTGGTACCTATTTAATAATTGTTTGCAGATCATCGTTGGTTCTAGCTGCTTCCCCAACGTCGTAACGAATTAGCTCTCATTATTTCAATAGAAGTTTCCCAGATGCCCACTCAAATTGGCAGAACGAAGGGTTTATACTACGTTTGTTATATTACGTCTGTGTCATTTGTAAGCACACCCGCACTTCTATCATTTAATTGATTTTCTGCGTTATCGGAGTAAATTTTAGCGCAAATAAACGCTTGAGTTTATAGATCCTGTACCAATTCTAAAAGCACCTGTTTTATGATCATGCGTACTAATAAAACCGCATATAGGCAATTACTAAATGGGCCTGCGAAGTCCAGCTTTCTTGATTCTTCCTCTAACACTCAGAACTTCCCTTTTGCCTTTGAATGGTGCCAAATTTTTCAAGTGACTTGTGGATGAAATGGTACGTTTGTTTGACAGCTACCAACATCTACTGGATTAATTTCACCAATACTCAATTTCTGCTGTATTTGACTACATGATGAGCAACAGAAAAGTCCCAATTATGAGGTACTCGATTTAACCAGCTCCATATTAACGAATCCGTCCCATTATATTCCGCAGAAATTGTGATATCGCCCACGGCTACCTTTTTTATGCGATGCACCAAGTCAGTCATCAGGTTAGTTGCTAATAATTCTAATCTGGCGGTTTTGGTTGATGCCAATCGGGAATTGGCACGAAGCAATCGAATTATCGGACGATTAATTTCGTTAGAAGAACAAAGGTATACGCAGGCACCATAAGCATTTTCACGCGAATCCGTAAAGTGTCTAACTCGAATTTGACATTTTTGAAAATTATTGCACATAAACCTTGGAATTGAAATGGCTAATTGAGCACGGAATTTATTCCATTCCGCAGACAACTCCAAAGATAACACTTTATTACAAACCACTCTTTTTCTGGCAGAGTTATGAATGGATACAATAACCCTAATGGATCGAATAGACTCGTCATTTCGGACAAAATAATCCGCTTTGTGTCCTTCTCCGTTGACCCTTTGGGATCATTAGAATACCCAATCACGTCACTGATTATTTTCCAAATTAGTCCAAGTGCCTACTATATATCACGCTCATCAATTTTGAGACATTTTTCCCAATGCTTAATGTCAATTGAGTTGATGATCTACTCATTGTTAAAACAGAATTTTGCTAAAATGAAGTCTCCCACTTTCAACAAATTCGCTCTTATACCATCTATCATCCACATAAACATTTTGACGAAACATTCTAGCGCCAACTAGGAATCGTTTTTCTAGTTGGCGCTAGAATGACGGGTCAGTAGATGGTTACTGATCTGGAATTGTTCAAAATGGAGCATCGTGCGATTAGGTTTCCTTGTTCGTTGGCAAGTAAGAACACTGCAATTTTTAACAGCGAAAGTTTCACAAATTTTGTGCAAGCTGTAAATTTATGGTCCTGTGATTTACACTATATAGAAGTGCAACTGTTCGATTTGGTGACATAAATGTTGAACGTGTTCATTGATTGTGATTTATTGAATGGATGGCGGATTATGATATTGAAACGCTAGACTGTTAACTCCTCTCACTTGACGGCTGAAGTTGCAGCGACCTTTGACTGCATTAAACAAATTAGCAAATTTTCAGCGAGCTTATTTTTGGTAGTCAATAAAGTAAGGGCTCTATAGTGAGCTGTGACTCGCGATCATGCATTTCTCTAATAACATTTCTCGCTCTGCCAGAGCTGCCAGAACGCTTTTGAAACTCCCTATAAAGACTTATATTTGAGAAAAAAATGGTCTGGTACTTTCACCCAGGCAGGATTTAAGAAGGTGAAACCGATCTATGTCGCTTAAATCCGTATCATCAATCATCATAGAAATGAATTTATTTCTAAAGTTCCACCTATCACATTTAGGAATGTTCAATTTTGAAATCTGGACGGGTTTTGTTGCGTAACAACTGATTCTGCTCGTTGAACATTAAAAAATCAATCCAAATGAACAAAGTTATTTCTGGAATTTGCTTCTGTAACGTGATGCATTAGATTAGCGAGTAGCAGCGCTCCACAAAGCTCAAGCCGAGGTAGCGAAAGTAAATTTTTAATCGGACCAATTTTCGCTTTTGATGTGAGAAGTCTTACATTAGTGGTATCTTCTGCATTTGCAGATTTGAAGTATATGACTGCAGCATAGGCTTTTTCTGAAGCGTCGCAAAATCCATGTAACTCTGTTTTATTGTTCTTCTCAAATGGGATCCCACGTGGGATAGATATTTCTTCTAGAAGTGGTAATATCTTTATAAAATCCTGCCATTTTGTTGATAAGTGTGACGGGAGTTCCTTGTCCCAAGACAGACCTGCCAACCAATGTTCTTGCATCATATAAGCGTGGCTACAATTGTTATTCGTGCCAACAACCTAGCGAATCAAAAAGCTTTGCGGTGTCGGAAAATAAGTTTCGTTTTCAAGAATTCAATGATATCCAGTTCAAGATGTTAATGGTATCAAGTTTAAATTCCAAACGATTCTGGTTTCTTAGTTGTATGGCTTAGTTGGCTTTCAAAAGAACCGCATTGTTTGTTGCCCTTTTTCTTAAGGTAAATCCACTGCTGATTAGTAAGTCAATGAGAAGTCAGATCATGTCAGACGCCATTGGATAGTTTCTTTGTTAATCGATGGCAAGCTGTTGTAATGATTTTACCGCTAAATAAGTAGCTTCTGCTGTACCATCCGTGATGGTTGTTAACTTTTACCCCATAATATCTTTTTCTAGAGACTGTCTCCACAAAATAAGTTAGTAGTTCTGATCATCTTTATCAACGATAATTGTCTGGACATCTTTTCAAGGTCAGCTGCCATCTTAACAGTATAGATAATGATCCTGTTGAAGAGTAGGAAGAGTTAACATCACGTCATTTAACGATATTTCAGTTATATTTTTGCCAGACCTTCGAAGAGTACCCTTAATTTTTTAGTTGTGCTCAATTCTTTTAAAATGCATAATATGGCAGATAATAGTAACCTGATTCATTAGTTACATCAACAACCTGCATGTGTCCTAATGCAATATATTCATCCATAAACTTCTTATATTGAATATAAAGGTTTTGATTTTTAACAAGCCGTTTCTCTACTTCTAACAGACGTGCCATTGCTTGCAATCTTTTTTTAGCATCCTAATGGATTGGCACATTACAAATCTCAAAGGGAATTTTGACTACGTAACGGCCATTTTTGTCTGTGGCTGTTTGCGAAATTTTTGTTCACATTTTCCTTGGGAATGTTCGTTTTTGAGGAACCTCTTCTATTTCCCAGAAACCATAATTTAAATACACATAGTATCATCAGAAAAAAACAGTTTACCCATTGATGATCCAGATGTCGGGTCGATAGAATATCGTGAACATTTAGAATAAATATATCACATTTAGGCGATTATACATATAAAAATATTTTGATTATTTTAAAACGATACCACTAGCGACATCTAGCACGCCTTTCGATTAGACCAGGAGTATAAAATGATTAACCAGCAGATTTCTGACATGTTTCCATTTTCAGGGGTTGTTAGGCTGTTTTAGTATATCCCACGTTAAGTTTTTGAATACTAATGCCTTTACGGTTAAGTTTTATTTGGAGAAAATTTTTGGCTTCTTTGTTAAACTGAACGGTTGAACTCGCTACTGCAGCATCGATTTTACCCATGTCGGTTAGTTCTGCATACGTGGCGCTGTTTTTTAACTTAAGTCTCTTAAAGGCTTCTTCTGTAAGTAAGGTTGCTTGAGACCCAGGATCTATAAACAGACGAAGCAATTCATTGTGACTACCTGACGACGGTTTTAGGTTCCTAGTAAGATACAAGCTTTCTGGTACCCTAGTTAGCGTACTGTTATCACTATGCAGCATACTATTATAATGAAGTGGTTACTGTCATACTTTCGATTTGTGAAAGATTTAGAACTTTTCGATTTGTGGAACTTTTTACATTCAGGTAAATTGTGCTCTCCATAGCAAAAACTACAGTTATCGGGTTTTTTAGTAACCCAAAATGTGCAGCTTACTGGCTTTGGTCGTTTGTGGGTACTCGTGTGATAATTTTCCTGCGAGATGTTAAAGTAACTTACGAGCTTAGATGTGATGATGGTTTTATTGAAGAGGCTTCGAAAACTTGTCCATTGTTTATAATCCCTGCATTAGAACGGGGTATTTCGATCCTGGGAAGTTTGATATTGAAACGTTTTACTTCTTGTTTTGGATAATCTTACGCTACAGCTTTTGCAAGATGGTCCTGAAGATATATGATGGTAAACACATAATCTTGCTGTAGACTCGGCTAAAATGTTCGTTTTAAAGATCTTCTTTGCTTGCACTTCCAATTATCTCTTCGTCATTTTGTGTAATCGGCTAGCAGTTTGATTTATAACTCATAATATGCCTTGGAGTATTGTTCATCATCTTTTACTTTGTGAATTGTGTTAATGATAAAGCGAAACATTTTAGCCTTTACATGCTGCATTTTATAACGCTTTTGTTGTTGTTGGTATCGACTCGAACAACCTAAGCTTCAGGTTCGGTTGGCTGGTCCTCATCCGTTAGGACATATGATGAAGCATCAGCGACCTGTTTATTCAAGTTCGCCTTTCCTTCATCACCTCCTGCTGCTTTTAGCTTGGCTGCAAAACTGTTTTTCGACATACCGATGATTTTCTGGAAGTGTGTGGATTAAGGCAGTATCAAAAAAGCCATTCAATAGTTGAACATGTTCACCCAATTTTACTCCTAAACGGAATAAGTAAGTAAGGTCATAGAAATAGTCATTCTTAATAGGGTTCAGCCCTTATTCAAGACGAACAATTCGGATTTCATGCCAAACCCTCTGCTACTTACTCGTAGGCTTTCTAGATACGAGATAAAAGCCTTTAAGACGGTTTGGCTTAGTCGCCGTGACCGTCATAATTCAGCCGTCTGCTCCAATGTTGGTGTTGGTATTATAATAGTTGTAAATGTGCAGTATAATTGTCAACAGATGGACTTCGAATCGTGCAACGTTGAAATCATTGTTGTTAAAGTGACTACTCGATAAAGTCTCACTATTTATCTATGCAGTGTATGTCCCTGGCAAGTCATCATCGTTGATTTTGCAAAATCTTGTTGATTTATTTGAAAATAAAATCCAGCCAATGATTGGTAATTATGACAAACTATGTAGTGTGGGAGATTTCAATTTTCCGGACGTTATTTGGGAACATCAGGATGGGATGTTTATCTCTTTCAACAATTCAAACGTTTCATCTATGGTTATTGATGCTTTAATTGGAATGGGTCTTAGTCAGTGCAATGAGGTACAAAACCAACTGGGAAGACTTTTGGATTTAGTTTTTGTGGATGATGATTTGTTGCCATCTGTTCAACCTTGTGCAGACCTGGGCTGTTCTTTCTAATTCGGCTAAGTTTTAAAACTTGTAATGATTATATTCCATATTAAAATAATAATATTATTTTTAATTTTAGAAATGGTGAATACGACCTTCTGAGAAGATACCTTGATAATGTGTGTCGAAATTTTTTATATGAAGGTACGGATATCGAAATAATGACGGGTCAATTTTATGATGTCTTATATGCGGGAATGGATCTATATATTTCAAAAATGAAAAAGAAACTTTCAGTATATCGGGAGCCATGGTTTGATAAAAGGCTGGTTAAATTATATAATCGCAAATCGAAAGCTCACAAGCAGTACAAAAGAACTGTGTATTCTAGTGAGTATGTGCTATACTCGCAACTTCGGAGGGAATTCAAAGTTTTGAATCAGTTTCTTCATGGCAACTATTTACGAGAAATCGAATCTGATATTAGGCGAAATCCAACGCGTTTTTGGCATTATATTGAGTCTAAACGAAAAACCAGTGGTTACCCATTACCCATAAATTATGAGGATAGTGAGGCGGAGGACTTGTCCTCGGTTACTGAATTATTTGCTAAATTTTTTAGGGCGGTTTATGCTGAAGATGATTCATCATCAACTGCCCCTGATCTGTGCACTGAATCCAATAATACTAACCATGTCCTGGGCCGGACGATATTCCCTTTATTTTGCTGAAGCAATGTTCTAGTGCTTTGGCTTGGCACCTAACACATCTATTCAACTATAGCCTTACGCATGGCGTTTTTCCAAAATTATGGAAATCCTCGTATAATACATAAATCAGGGCTAAATAATTGGGTGGAAAACTATAGGGGGATAGCAATTTTGTCTGCGATCCCTAAACTTTTTGAAAAATTAGTAAGAGACTCTTTTGGATATAATCCTATTTGTTACGTAGGTCTCAATTTGTCCGTATTGGGGATACATTTTCTAGGCAAATTCAGGTTTCATCTGACGTATCTCAGGTCCATTACTTTTCATTCTATTTGTAAATAATGTAGTAGACTGCTTTCGGTTCTGCAAATGTTTGCTTTATGCAGACGATATTAAAATGTTTGCGGGGGTACGTAATATCGAGGATGTGCTCTTAATTAGTGATCTGGGTGTCCTGTTTATATCCAATCTTGATTTTTCTAAGCACATAGACAAGATTGTGGCCAAGGCTAATCCGATGCTGGGTTTTATTAAGAGGCTTGTTAGCGACTTTTCTGACCCATACACTCTTAAAACATTATACATTTCTTTAGTTAGACCAGTTTTGGAGTACGCTTTAGTTATTTGTAGGTCCAATTATAGCTGCCACAGCGACCGTATTGAAAGCATTCAAAAGAAATTCTTGAAATTTGCCCTGAGACGACTTCATTGGTTAACAAATAGTTGTATCTTGCCCCCTTACGATGGACGTTGCATGTTATTAAACATTGTGAGTCTCAAATCCCGGAGAGATATTATGCAGGCAATGTTCACTCGAGGCGTATTATGTTCGAAAATTGACTCTTCTAATTTACTTTATTCATACTCTTTTTATGTATCCACTAGGGTACTTCGCCCAAGACAAAATATACTGAAGGCTGATTTTAGATTAGATTACGGCAACCCATCAGGATTCTTTGATAGCATCAAGTAAGTTACAAGAAGGCCTTTATTCTGTTGTAGTTAGGCTAAAGCGACGGCGAATAAAAATGAATGAAAGCAAAGCGACTCATGTCACTTTTACATTGAGGAAAAACATGTGTCCCACGGTAACGCTTAACAATTAACACTTGTCCAAAAACACGAGGTAAAATATTTTGGCATCCATCTTGATCGCAGAATTACGGGAAAAGTAGCTACTTAGAACCAAATATCGCCGGTTTCGGAGGCATGAATTGTTTTAGCATGCTATATATGTTATAAATTAAGTTGCAACATTAAGCTAGTCTCTATACACCATTTCTAAATACCTTAAAAATGTAAACATTAAACTCATAGACCAAAAATTTTATTAATTATCTTGTACATTTTGTAAATTTATCTATAAACAAAAAAATCTATAAGAATCCGGTCGATCTAAGGCTATTTGTTTTACACAAACACATCAACAAATTTAATTAATCCATCGCTTAACAATTTAGCAAAATGTCTAATTAACATATATCGAAAACACATAACAATTACTCAAAAAAAAAAAAAAAAAATTATTCAAATATAACTATTTTATATTGGCAAACAACTCCTTACAACCATCGACTTGATCATCAACAAATTTAGCTAAGTTAAACAATACACCGGTGTTACGTACAGGGCTTATTCCATTAATTACGTTTCGATTTTAAAATATAAAAAAAATGATTAGACCCAAGGGGAAATGATTATTTACATAATATCTATAGTGATACATACGATCGATCATACTCGATCTTGTTACATCTCTTAAATTATGTAAATAGTTATGTAAATAAACAACACATCTATATATGAGTTATAAAAGGTTTTAGCCATTTTAATTAATTTGCAAACAGACTGACACATTATGGCAAAGAAATTCTGTAGAAAATCAATATGATGGCATATAAATGTTTTATCATCTATACAGTAAATAAACCTTGGCCGGTTTATCATCTACCAACTCATAAATGTAACTTTATACCGAAAACATTTTAAATACAAATTTAACGATTTTTCCATCGTGTACCGACATTGGTGATGAGATAAATCAGTAAATCGCTTAAAATAATCATAGTTGTATAGCTTAGTTGACACAAATATGATCTAATCGTAATTTCGTGTAATTACGTCTCGTGCTGGTTGGGTAATTCCATAATCATCTTAATTATACACACAAATTTATAAGTGATTATGTTGTTTAGTGCGCCATACTAATATTTGTCTGTTATCGATCTCAATCAAATATTGTATTCAAATGTTTTGTGCTTTAATGAAAAAAATGTATATTTGGGTTCTAGGCTAACCACAACTAAAGGTAAAAAAAACTTCTAAAAGCTGCCAAAATACGGTAGCAAAACATTATCAACTGGAAATCAAACCTACTGGCCTACTAACAACCACTCCACATAAGATAAAATTGACGTATTTCAAATGTTTCAAAAAATTTAAATTAAACAATCGTAGTAGGAAAAAAAATGCAGCGTCGTCGCATTCTTTTTGTAATGTCGAATTCGATTCATTTTTTCCCCTTTTTAATATTTTTTTCCCTTAAAGTTAGTTTTCCCAATTTTAAATATGTGCGTTAAATTATGTTTTCGTTTAAAACAAGAAAAAAATCACTAATGTCATTTAAAATTTGGCAGCAAAATGACAGAACTGTTTTTCGTATTAGTAAACGAAGGGTAAATCTTTCAAAAAATCTAGATCGCTAGAAAGTGCCTTCACCATCCCCGATCTTTTCCACATCATACCGATCCCCTCTCTTACTCTTAGTTACACGATATGGACCCAGGTATTTCGGAAGAAGTTTTGACCCAGAGTACTGAACACGTTTTATAGCAACAATATCGCCCCTATCATAACGGATTGCTTTCTTTCGATTGTGGTTATAGGATTTTTGGTTCTCATTCTGTATTTTACCGATTTGTTCCTTTGCTTATTGCCTATCATCATCTCGTTCCCGACAGAAATTTAGGGCAATTTCTTGATCTATTGCCTCCATCACACGTATATCCTCGGGTATCGCATTTTAACCCCCACCATCAATTCAAACGGAGTCATGTTGATCGAACACTGGTACGTATTATTTAGATAACATTGCAGGCGTTCGACGTATTTATACCACTCTTCAGGGTTTTCACGTGACAATTTTGCCAAAGCAGGAATAATTGTGCGATTCAATTGCTTAACTTGTATATTCCCTGATGGCATCTCTGTGGTTATGTTGTGCAATTCTATTCTCTCCTTATAAGTGAAACAGGTGCCACGATCGGCAATTATATTAGCTGGATTACCAAATACAGCCTTTTGCAACTCAAGCTTTTGAAGAACTTCTTTGGTTGTTAGCCCTTTCGTTGGGTAGAGCCACACAAATTTCGAAAAACTATCAATTATGGACAAACTATATTGATAATTTTTCTTTATCGCAGTCAAATTTCCCATGTGATCTGCGTGGTATGTACTCAATGGTACATCTCCTTTCGGAAGCGAATTGAGTAGACCTTCTTTCTTACCCAGTTTTCTCTCCACCAAAATGCATGTAACGCAATTCTTGATACAAGAACTCACTTGCCGAACTAGTACTAGTTCTTGTACCTTTTTAGCTCCAAAATGTCCTAGCTCGTGGTAGTACCGTACAACTTCTCTTTGCATACCCCTGGGTACAACTAATACCAATGACCCATCAACTGTCTTAAACAAAATACCATGATCAGTAATGAAATCATTATACGTACCTACATTTTCTAGGATGTGAAAAATAGGTTTTAAGTCCTGGTCGTTTTTCTGTGCAGCCTTTACTCTTGTCATCAAATCGTGCTCAACCAACAACACTATGGGATTTCGGCTTAACGAATCAACATGTGGCATTTTTGTTCCTGGTCAAAGTTCTAGCCGAAAGCGGAATTCCTGTAGCTGCAACGCTCAGCCAAATATACGAGAAACTCCTTTTTCTCCATCGTGGCCTTAAATGCAGCGCAATCCGTAACAATCACAAACTTGAGACCAAGAAGGTAAACTCTAATTTTTTAGAGCCCTAACGATTGCCAACACTTCTAATTGATAACTGCTGAATCGCTCTTCACAGGGTGATGTCTTCTTGCTAAAGTAAAAAATAAGGTGGAAATTTTAATCCTCACCAGACTTTTGAAGCAAAACAGGACCAATTCCTATCTTGCACGCATCTGTATGCAACTCTGTTTCTGCAGTCAATGAGAACATAGTAACATACGAAGAACAGGCTGACTTACAAGTGTTTTGCACAAATTTTTGAAAGCTACTTTCTGCTCGACATCAAAACTAAAAGAGACATCTTTTAGTAAATCTCGTAGTAAATCCGTTAACGGGCGGGCGATCATTGCGTAGTTTTCAACAAATTTCCTGAAATATCTGGTCAGACCAAGAAAACTTTGAATTGATTTTATTGATCGAGGTTCCGGAAACTTTTCAATTGCAGTTAGTTTTCTCATTGACGGTTTGACACGTTCCTTGGAAACCTCGTACCCCAAATATTCAATTTCTTTCACCATAAATTGGCATTTAGACCATCTTATCTGTAGTCCGTTATACGCCGCTAATTTCAAAGTATCCGCTAATCGTTGAGGTGCCTCCTTGTCACCTTTTGTCGGAATTACAATGTCATCCATGTATACACATACTAATTTAGCTCTACATAATTCCTTAAAAATATCGTTAATATATCGCTGGAAAACGGATGGGAGATTACACAGGCCGAATGGAACTCGACAAAACTCAAATTGTCCAAACGGTGTCACGAATGCAGTTAGATGAATGGACTCTTCAGCAACCGGAACATGAAAGAATCCATTCTCTAAATCCAAAATCGTAAACACATCTGCCCCCTGCAGTTGATCAATCTGTACCTCGATGAGTGGTAATGGGTACCGATCCTTCACAATGACTTTGTTGAGGCGTCTTGAGTCCACACAAAGACGCTTGGTACCATCCTTTTTATCCGACAACACAATTGGACTGGCAAACGATGATGAACTTGGTCGGACAATCCCGTTTGAAAGCCACTCGTCGATCTGCTTCCGCACAATATCTGATTCGAGAGGTGATAATCTTCTTGGTGGTTGATGAATAGGTTTTTCATCTATCAAAACTATTTTCTTTCCGGTGTGAGGATTGTGATTGATAATCTCTACCGGCAGAAGTTGATCTTCGACTACATGAAAATAAGTCTCATATGATTCACCATCCACTTTTACTGTTTTGTTGTGGATTTTGTTCGTAGTCCTTTTGACCAAACACCACTAAAAATGATAATTGTATTCTCTAATTTGCCACCATAAATATCCCTACATCTGCTTTCCGAAACCAGGTTCAATTCTCTTCCACACTATCGAACATAGCCATTAGCTTTTTACTGCCAACGACAATTTGTTTCAGCATATTACCATTGTACTCGTGAAGTTTTTCGACAATTGCACTAATCTTCGGTTGTCCTTTGGAGTTAGGACACGAGGACGACATATGTCCAAATTCCTCACATCGAAAACACTTGTACCCTTTTTCCTTATTGGGACACTCTCTACTGGTATGGCCAATGTTTTACGCTGGGAACATCGTACACGGCTATTTGATCAACTTTTCCTCGGCTCACTTGAATTC
Source organism: Tipula confusa (assembly GCA_963556175.1). NCBI lineage: Eukaryota > Metazoa > Arthropoda > Insecta > Diptera > Tipulidae > Tipula > Tipula confusa. Next base: position 82,986,030 of record OY744477.1, read on the forward strand.
ACAGTACTTGATGGTGCTCTACTACTTGTAGCACCAATCGCAGAAGACGCCGACGAAACTGCAACATATTTTCTTTGTATCTTTGAAGAGATTTCTTCGTACAATTTTAGTTTAGATTTGAATTCGTCCATTCTGGTACATCTGTATAATATCTACTTATTTGTTTCTAAATCATTGATCCCATCGATGCAGTATTGAATAATAGCGGCATCCTCAAGGCCTCCAGCTTTGCCTAATTCTCTTAGTTTGATGAGGTAACGTTGAAAAGTTTCAGACGGAAGCTTCTTCTTGGCTGCCATTTTTTTGTGAATCAGTGCACTATATTCAGCTGTACTCCAAACTCTTGTCGAAGGAATACTTTTACCCCGTTCCAGCCATCTTCGACATCAGCAAACCTCATCAGCAGCTTAGCGTCCCCCTCCATGAGTCTCTTAGCGTCCCCCTCCATGAGTCTCTTTCTGGAACTTCTTTTTTTTATAATTTTTATGCTCGTGTTTATGCACACTATTTTCGTTCACAAATTATTCCTTTGCATAAATCCAAAATCAGCTTGTTTTTCAATATTTTCGATCGATTCATTGAGCGCATATAGCCCATACACTTGCAGGAACAGTTAATACACCACTTTTCTCGCATCCTCGCGCTACGTAACGCACCACATAATTCAAAAAATTCGCGTACACACAGGATAACTTGGGAAAGCTTTAATGTACACCAAGTACACCAAGTGTCCCGGTTGAGCCCCCAAGTAGAAATTCCGTCAAACAATGGCAAAAATACACTTAGAATTATTATTAAAATTATATATATATATATATATATATATATATATATATATATATATATATATATATATATATATATATATATATATATATATATATATATATATATATATATATATATATATATATATACCAGCATCTTCGTCTGCAATTATTTTAAAGTATCGAATGCCATATAATACCTCCCTTTTTCTAAATCATCCCATTGTATTCCAGTTTACGAGCCAGTATAGTTCAAATTACATTCATCATCTTTGGGTCTAGTTTGTTTTAGTTCTGCAATTCGACAAACAAAGCAATATTTATTTCGAACAGCACGCTATATATGACTTTCTTTGTTGATTGTGCAATAATTGCTCCTACAATTAAAATTAGGAAAGTGCCCTCGAAATCAACACTGTTCTCTTCAATTGCATTTTTTCTGATTCCAGTTCAGCCTTTATACCTTTCCTTTTAGCAGAGGGTGCTTTGAATGTCACAATGAGCCTCTTTTTGTAATTGATTAGATGCGTGTTTGGTGCAAAACATGGTATGTTTGATACCAGGTGACCAGTTGAAATATCGCCTAAAATACTTTGGTAGTTGATTAAATTTGGGCTTGATTTCTATTCAGTTGAAACTTGAGATTACATTTTTGAATTAAATTGCACATGTGACATTAAAAAAATTGGAATTTAGTCCCATTCTGTGTTTAGTTAATTGTAACTATTGTAAAGACCATCCAAAAGCCATATTGTGACCGCTAACGAGTTATTTCGTCAGCTTCACTGATATTTAGCGTTTCCAACTCAACTGTTTTCTTCACAAAACGCCCTCTGTAAAAATACCAAAATATTTGTATTCATTATATAGTTACGAATTACAAATGATTTACATCCTAAAATTAATTTCCGCATATAAATCAGACAGTTAAGTGGTCCCACATAATGTACTTACCTAAATCGTGTCGCTTGCCAATTTGTATGCTTTATTTGATTTAAAACACAATTTTGACTTCGTTGTCCTTTATTAAAATTTTAATTGTTTATTAACTCCCCTATGGATGGGAGAGTACTCCCATGTCTCGAAAAAGACTTCTAAACGCAGAATTCGCTGTCGGCGACGATGGCACTTTGAAGTAGATAACGACTTGTCCTCATTTAGGTTGTCTAGAACAATAAGAAAAACAATCTCGGAATCGAATCCAATGGAGCCAGACTGTTGACTCGGTATGGGACAGTATAATGGCCTGTAAAAGCCGTTTATTATTATTAATAATAAATATATATATCCAGTACAAAAAAAAGTAGAATACAATAAAACACTGAACCGAATGCTTAAATATTATAGTCCTACACAACACAACTTTCACTAAAAAAAATTGCTTACATGTATTTTTTTATTGTTCACTGTAATCGCTGTCAAAACAAATTATTTTTCATAGATCCAAAATCTTGAAAAATATTTAAAATATCCACAATACAATTATAAACAGAACGAGCCATAAAAGTAAAATAATAGAATCTTTAACGGGAAATAAATACGAATATGTACATATGATTAGGGTTTATAATTTAAACTGCCATCTATTAATTGGTTGTAGGAACTAAATAATGAAAGATTTAAGAAAATCTTGGCTTAATATTATCACAGACGCATATGTCAAATCAATTATTTAATTGATTTAATTGATTTAATTACTTTTTTGCAATTTTTTCGATTAATACTTAAAAATTTCAAAAAAAGCCACCGTGATTAAATCCAGATTTTTATCCTACGCATTTTTATGTATTATAGTCATAGTTTCTTCGGCTAATAATTGAGAAAAGCTGCATTTTGTTTTCATAATTTAGTAAAATTTATCATAATTACAATCAAATAGCAGAAATTCTAAGCAGAAAATTTGAAAAACCAACCGTGGTTTAAATCTAAAAGAATATTTTAAAATTTTGTTGGGGCTGAAACAATCACTAGTTTATCCAAAAAACTACACTAACTTCTAGCATTTTTTCATTTTTCGTGTATTTGGCCCTTAAGTGACAACCAACTAAATTTTAACGAAACTGAACGAAAAGCTGTTGAGTTGTCGCTGGCTAGTAACCTTGAAATCCTATCAATCGAACTGCAACTCAAAGTTCTTACTGACTCGTTGGTTGGCCCATAAAGAATGAAACGGATTTTTCAAGTGAATTTAGGCTTTGACTCGAATTTTTATAATTTGAGAACCCACATTCCACGCCACTTTTTGCGATAAAACGTGTTGTTATTAGAAGTGAAAGTGATATTGGTAATATTTTTTGTATTCGCACTAATTCTTATGCAAAATCGAGGTTTCATTTTTGACGTAATTCCGGTTGTTTACATAAGGCATTTTATTCCCGGATTTTTTTCTTTTTCCATACAAACCCGGTTTTGTTTTACGATAATTATGGGATTTTTTTGCACTAAAATTTTGTTGGTTTGCTTGAATTTTTCGCACTCACGCAAACAAAAATAAATAAAAAATAATTATCAAGGACAACATTTTTTCATATTTTGTTTTTCTTGTCAGTTCTAATTTTAAAATATTTTTTATACATGCGTATGAAAAAAAGCCGGTATTTTGTTATTTTGACACGTCTAAATGACGAGGGAACTTGTTGCTGAAGAATGGAAACACATGGATTGCAGTAGGCAATGTTTGTTTTTGTACTACTGAATTTTACACATCACTTTATCCATATATTTTAATGATCGAAGCCTACTATGATTGTACAACAAATTTTTGTTGGAAATTTTTATAGCCATATTTTATAGCTAAATTAAGACAGTTTTTGTTAACATACGTCAATAAAATTATTATTTTTTTATTAAAAATTTTTATAATATAAATAAACTTAGCTTAATTATTATTTTTTGGCTGCGTACATAACATCGAATATCCATCCTATGTCAAGCTATATGAAGTTAGATACTTAACATTTTTGCTCAAAATTGATCTATATTTTGATTGACACATCACTTAAGTTTTCAATTTTCAATTTTCGATTGAACTTTAGCTGACTTGTTCAAGTTTTTTTTAATATTATTTTCAATATAAATTCGGTTACGTTTTTAACATTTACTTCGGATTGCTGTTTAAAAGTTTGTTTTTCATTTCGGGAATCCTTGGCTGTGTTTTTTTTATATCGGAAAAATCGGAGAGATCAAAGAAATTTTTTATCCGATAATTTTTTTCTCCGATTTTTATCTGTCAGACCGAAAAAATTATTTTATGTGTTTTTTTTAGTATCGGAAATAATAAATTATTTAATAAATTTCAGTGTTATACTCCCCAAATTGAAGTTTTATTTGTCACCTGATAGCTCAACATTTACTAAAAATTATAAAATACAACACACTGCTGTCAAATAATAATCTATACATTTTTTCAGAGTACAAAGATCGTATCTGATAATTATCGGAGCGTAAAAAAAACGACACAGAGAGATAATTTTTTTCTCGGATATTGAAAAAAAAACGCATATCTGAAAATTTGACAGTAAATTTATCTCTCCGATTTCTCCGATATAAAAAAAAACACGCTCTTTATGTGATTGATTTGTCGGTTTTGAGAGATTAAATTTTTAAAATGTCTGTATCAAGACAAGACTTCACCAATCTTCTATACGGAGATATTTGAATTTTAACTGCTGTGTGGAGAATATACCTAGAGTACGAAAGGCGTAACCAACCGCGGCGTATTGTAAGACGGTTTTCTGTTAATCCCGTCAACCGTAACAAAAATCCACAAGGTTGTTATAAGAACCTAGTTAATGAAATGCGGGGGTGATTACATGACGTATTGGTCAAAAAACGGTTACTTCAATTGATTTGTAATGTTTAATAAATTTTTTTTAAATCTAATTTGTATTAATTTTAAAGTTTTGTGTCAAATAAGTTCAGTGGCACACTGGAGTTGCTGATAAGAGATGACAAAATTTACTCCAACTATTTATTTTTATACTATTAAAACATTACATGATTAACCAAGAAATTAAATTAATTGAATAACTTTATTTCTTGTAAATATGTTTCTCTTATAAAAGACGCGGGGAGACTGCCATTTTGTTTCCTTCCTTTCTTCGTCTTTTTATTGTTTCATCTGACCTCACCTTCGACGTACGTTTTTAGCTCAACCCGTGTTGTCCGATCGTCTAAACCCGATCGTCTACGTACCAAATCGTGGTTGCAGAAGACAATACATGCATGGAAATATATTTATATAAATATATGAAAATCCCTCCTATCCTACCGTTTATCAAATCTAAAAAGGATGTGGAAATAGGACCGGCGTTAATCGGAACACTTGACAAGCGCTTGGTCTCATAGTCTCATCAATCAATCAATCTAGTAAATTCATTTCTAAAATAAAAGAATTGAGCTAAAATTATTATAGTAGTAAGATTTTCACATAATTTGCATTTTCTAAAAATTGTACTAATTTAAAAATAACCTGATACATAAATTTATACGAAATTAATGATCATATTTTGTACTTATTATTTTATAATAAAAATTATTTTATTTTAATTTGTAAGTTATTTTCAAATGGTGAAACACCGCTTTATATCACAATTCAAACAAAAGAAAACTGAAAACTAATAACACAAATCGAAATAAAATGATAAAATGTATAATTGGGCAAAATTTGCTTAAACTGTAGTAATTTTATTTTGTTGGTACGTCTTTGGATGGTTTGTTCAAAGATAAAATAATTTTAACTTGATTGGGGCGTGGCTTAAGACATAGGGTGGTAATTGTAAAATGATCAGTTGATATTATGTACGCAGGTGTAATCTATACGAGTATAGATGTAATTTATTACATTTCGTTATACATAAAATAACAAAAAAAAATTATTATTTTGTGTGTAAAGGCATTGCCACATGAAGATACAAAAACGAACAATTCGGTCGGACAGTCGATTTTGGCGCCACAGAAAAAACAAAATCCAAGCTAAAAACACATCGAAGTGAGGTTAAGTTATAAACGACAAAAAAAAAATCGTTTCATTTTGATGCGTTCGGAAACCGAAAAAAATTATACCATTTAAACTTTTCGACAAAAATAAGTTCGTAAAACGACAAAAATTATACCATTTCAGATTTTATTTTCGGCCGACGAAACATTAAAATGCATAATTTTGAATGAAATAATAATAATATTGATAAAATGTTTAACTAATAAAATAGGTTTTGTAAATCTAAACTAGTTTTTATTAATTTTAATAATTTACATAAAATAATTTAGTCTGAAATTGAATTTGTAATTTTTCTCTGTCGGTCGTGCAAGAGACACAAACGCAAACATTTTCCCAACATTATTTTGATTTTACCAACAAAATTGTTGATGCAAAATTGTTGATGGTAATTGCTTAGGATGTTTTAATTTGTTAATCGAACATATTCATTTTTCAGACCCAAAATAGCGCTATATTATTACACAGTTGTTTTGGGAGAATACAAATTCGCTAAATCTGCCTTGCCCAAAGCAATACAACTAAAGGCTTCTTGTTTTGTAGTATGAGTTTGAGTGTATTTTGAACAAAACCGTCTATAGTAAAAGCCAAACTCTTCGCGTAGCACACGTGCTAGTAACATTCAGAAATATATAAAAAAAAATGAAAAAAATGTCGTTGCTATCACAGTTTCAATAAATATAATATTTATGAACAGCATACGTGTTGGATGCTTTTATTATAGAAGGTTTTGATTTTCACATAGAAAAACAATACAAAACTATATCGTTATAAATCATAGTAACATAGAAATTCCAAATGATTTCTAATTATTTAGAATGTGTCCGAAACCCATGAAAAATATTCCCCTACATTCCCAATGTCTTATTACACTGTCGTAACAGTATAATAATTGATTGAGTTGTTTCTCCGCCATGTTTTTAAATTCACTTTTTGTGCGGTATAAAAACTATGATGAAAATTTACATTGTGTGCATTGTTTATTGAAATTGTCATAGCAACGAAACATTAAAAAATTTCTATACGCGGATTTTGAATGGTACTAGTACAAAACCAAGTAGTGAATTTTATATGTTTTATTATATATATCCAAGTGTGCTACGCGATGAGTTTGGTTTTTATTACAGAAAAATTTTGTTAAAAATTGTCATAACCACTGTCATAATAACTTCGTTTTTATCGATCAAATGTCAAAAACTTATATTCAGAAATATTTATCATGGGTTTCGGATACAGTCTTAGAAACATAAAAAATTACTGCGGTTGTGTCATAAAATTTAAATTGCATGGAACGTCAAAACTCATGTACAATCAATATTATTTGCCAGAGTGTTTCCTACAATCCACAACACTATCCGAAACCAACTGACCCTTTGACCTTTTCGTTTGGTATCTTCAGTGATTATAACCTTATTATAATAAGGGATGGACCTCTCTCCATAGAAAAAGATATTATAGGATACGAACAAATTTGCACAAGATTAGTAAAATTTGTATTCCCAGATTTATTCAAATTCAAATGCAAACCACACCTCGGCTCAAACTTTGCGCTGCCTAATTACTGATACATCCCATCATCACAGTTAAAAAAGCGTCAAGACAGAAAATCAACTATGTAAGTGCATGAACCTATTCAAATCGGACCGGACCAAATTGAATCGGATAGGCTTGAAAGTCACCGAAAACGTTGGAGTACTTTCACTGGCATCCACACTTCCTAAATTCTCTCTAAACTGTCGAGAAAAAATTGGTACCATATTTATTCTGCTGAGAATCCAGCCATTTGATTGTGCTTCTAGGGGTTTGTCTCAGAGTGAATTTAAATCGCGCACACACTTAGGTGGGATTCTTCCTAATTAAAACAGTATGGCTAACATATAGAAGAAAAAACAATTAAGGCCACCTCTCCAACACTCACCTGCGCAAAGAAAAATGACGGGTTTGACGGTTTGATGACACAAAAAGACTGCATCCCAACTCTAAAATAACGTTGCTTATTAAAAAGCATGCGGGTCCTTTGATTCTTCTTTCTATAATACGACAAGAATATTGGTTGCCAAATGGTCAAATCAAGGAGGAAGAATTCTTAAGTAAATGATAGAATCATTGATGGCTGTGTGCTATCAATGATTCTGAAGTTGATCTACATACGCCGACACATTTCAATAAACAATACTCACCCCAAAGTATATTTCCTTAATCATTGCCAATTGAAAGACAGTGATAACTTTGACAGACTAAGGATTAACTAAGAGCGATTAGATGGCAGCACTTGTAATTCATCATTATAGTCGTATTTTATTTGATTTTGGCATTGGAATTGGATTTGGAATTCAAATAAAATAGGTTTTAATTTTTTTTTTTTTAATTGGATATTATTTTTGAAGGTTGGTACGTTGTGTATTTTTACATTTGATTTTTCAAATAGTTTCTTTTGGTAATCATCAAAAATTTTTAATTTTTACCAATATATTATATTTTATTTGTTTTAAATAATTATAATTTCAAGCAACGGAGAAAAGATAATAATGTTATAAGAAAACCATAGTGAGAATTATTTAAATCGTCAATTTCGGCTTAGGTTTAATAACGTACAATCAAAATTTGTTAAATACAAATTTGATAATTACAGTTCCTCAAGAAGGCAATGGTATATACTATTAAAAGTTCATCTAGATCCATTTCAATTACCTAAATGATTTCACTTTCCAATACTAAATAATTTAAGCACTAAAATACTGATTAAATAATCACATTCAAGATTTAACAAAATATCGCTTACTCAAAATGAATGTCAAAATAATAAAATAACAACAATGACCAACTTATAGAAATCCAAATATGTGATGTCGCGCACCTGGTATTCGAGATACTAACTAAAAAGAAGTATTGGAATTACAATACCATCAATAGAGAAAGATTTCAACCAATTCCCAAAAAGAATTCGATATATGGCATTGTTGTTGTAAAAAATCAAATAAAATACGACTTATGTTATATTTTCCATAAGTATGGTATTGCCATTCCAAAATTATTAAAGTTGTGGTCCATACATTTTTATTTTTTATCTTAAATGGATTCTTTGTCAGTTGGTTTTTAAATATGTTCACATGTGTGGTCAAATGATTTGAATTACTTACACAAATTGATAAGTTAGTTCTAACTATAACTCCGCCCTATTGGCGTTTTACAGTTTCTGGTGAGTTGACGTTTATGACACATCATTATGTGGATTTAGAGCACCTAATCAGTTCTAATAATTAAACCAGCTCGCCAAGTTTGGTTTTAATTTAAACGCTCGGTTTTGTACAACCCCAAAGTTAAATAAAGTTAATAGATAAGAGTGAAGTTTTAGCCGACGTCGCTAAATGATGTTATGGCTTTAAAGATTTGTTGATGCCAAGCATATTAAGATATTATTATCCCTTCACTCACAAATTTTATGCAATGTCGAAACATTCTTAGGTTTTTAAATTTAATTAAATAAGCCAATTACTTGTACTTATTTTCAATGATGATCGGGACCGAGATGTAGAAATTGTAAACTTCCACTGGTAAAGAGTATAAATTTCCATATAACTTCGCTTGGCCACACTAATCAAAAAGGCTTTATCTTAAAAAAGACAACGCTCGTAAACAAATTAATTGATTTTGATTTTAATTAGTTTCTTTACACAGACAATAATGACAAAACCTAGAACATAACATTTACGAAATGTAACATATAGATAAACTTACCAGTATATCTGCTAGATCATTCAAATTGAAAAAGAACATATTATTGTATCCTACGACGACACAAAACTACAATTTACATGGTTTATTTACTTAATTAACTTTTAAAAAATTATTTGAGTTTATTCAAACATTAAACACTCGTCATCGAAATATTTATACATAATAATAAAATCAAAAGTGTGACCGTTATTCAGCACAACGCACTAAGCACTAAACATTTTGTCAAAATTAGTTTTTTTTTATTTATTTCAATCTACTCATGAATCTAGGCAACACAATTACGTAACGGTTATAATTGTATTTATTATGCTGCCATCTATTTGAAAAGTATATAAAACAAATAATTTTTTTTCTTTTTCAAAAACACCAACCATGTACATCCAAGTTTTATACTTTTATATCGACACGGTTAGTTGTTGTCTCAGGCAATTTCAAATTTAAGTAATTCGTTTTATTCGCGATGCCCATAATGTGATATGTAAACATTTATTTTTACGTAAACATTTTAGTCAACGATTTTATTGCATACTGATATATGCTTCTAACGAGATTAAATATTATACTAAATGAACGTAGAATCACTAAACTTAAACCATGCAAACAAAAAATTTGGTCATTCATGATAACTGTGTTGGAGGGGATATTAAAGCGAATCTTGTCGCTGGTAACCGTGCATTGTATGCCTTAAGTCCACTTCTAAAGTCATGGTGCACCGATTTCTGAGTGGCAATCCATAATTTGTCATGTGCAAAGGTCACTGTTGGCAACGATGGCTCATCGTTGGCCAGAGAACGAATTGTCTTCTTTAGGTTGTGTCCAATTTGTGTTCCAAATTATAAAGAGCAGCAAATCCTTTAAAAATCGTTTAGTTATTAAAGTCTCCAAAATCCTTCGAGTCATCCATGATGTGAGATTATATCAGTCAGCAGTGATCACCAATTAGTCACTGTAAAGCTATACGATCACAGTTTTCCTGTCTGGTAAACGAAAATGATAATAATCTTCGAGTCATCCACAAAACAACTACACAAGCTCCAAGGCTTTTGTCTAGGTGAATAAAATATAGACAATAAATCTAGAAAATACTGAAGCAACAGACCAACAAAAACCGTCATCAATCATTGATCACCATCGCTTGAATCAACAACTAAAATGAAAGATCTACTTCAGGAACAAGTAGAGAAGAGTTATCAGGTGATTCTGAGAAAGATTTTTCTCGAAACCAGGATTGCTAAATAGAAACCATTTAATAGCGAATACTTAACCATCGATCGTACCATCCTAGGAGCAGACCAGGGCTTAGAACAGCAGCAGCCTTATTTTATATTAAGCGAGTAAGTGGCTACATATAAACGCAACTAATAAATGACATTAAAAAATATTAAAAAATGAATACACATGTTATTGCATTTAAAGGTATTTGTTTAGTTTCCATCTTATAATTCACTAGAACAACGTGATCATACGAAGTATAAATACCTAGTATGAATATTTTTGTAGTATAGTCGTAGCAGCCTGATGGAACCCCAAATGTTTTAATTTGAATATCAAATAAAAAATTCACATTAATTCTCATGAATGAGCTTGAAACCGAACTACGATGAAACTAAGCAAATTTCATCTCTTATAAAACAATCGCAACGCAATAGCTACTAGGCTACTCGGTACTTTTTCATATTGTTAAATACCAGAAAGCTACCTGAAAATTTCAACGCCCTCCATAGAACTGCCAGCTAGACTACACAACAAGCCGAGGAATCAAGAACAAGGCAAGGGACCTAAGAGTTGTCACAAACTGGCCAGTCATAAATGGGTGAAGTTCAAGTTCTTCAAGGAGATGTCCACAATTAATAAAAAAAATTTTGTCTTCAAGATCAGGCACTAACAGCACTACAAGAATAGAAACAGCTTACGCAAAAACTCAACGCGAGCGTATTAAAACACTAGGAATTTTATACAATACGACGGCGCAGACTGTTTTGATTTTGATTAAGGCTAAATGGTAGAGCTATACAAAGATGACCTAAATGACATTCCATGTATGAATTTACCATGAAGGGTCATCAAGAAGTTAAACAGAACTGCAATGTATGCATATGGTCAGCGCAGTTCACGTAACATCTTTAAAAGAGTCACCGGACTGGACCATACCTTAAGATCTAGGTCTATTGTCATTCAGGACCAGGATGGAATATGGCTATGATTTACTCAATGTTCAACAAATGACAAATGTTGTCTTTAAAAGTTGCCAATATAGAAGAATTATGATTTCATCTAGGAATACCTGAAAAATATTATATGTTAGCCATTGACGTGTAAAATGTCGTTACTGGTATCGTTTAAAAATAATCAAAACTCATCGCCTAAATGTCATATATTTATCCTAAATGTTGACGATATTGTATTGACCCGGCATGTGGAACTTCAGTGGGAAATTTTTTTTTCTGATGATGATACTACTATATGTATTTATACTATGTGTCTCTGATACTCTTTAACATGTTACAATTTATCTTTCGTATAAATGTGAGACCTCAAAACTACATCTTTTAGCGCCAGGGTAACTGTTAAGTTATTAAGTGTGAGAGAGCCTTTATTTTGTTTTGTTTTTAATATTAGCCGCTTGTGGCGTTCTATTTCCTTCTTGTACTTTTTTCTCTAAAATAAATACCTCGTGTATGGACGCTTGGGTTTTTATTCGAATTATATTTCTTTTTATTTAAGTACATAATCACATCAGGTTATGGGCCCAGACCCACTTAAATAATAACAAAAAATATGAAGTTCAATTTGTTAAATTTCGTGGTTAACGAGTTTTGCGTAATTATTTTTTTTTGTGTAAAAAATTAATAAAAAAAAAATTAAAATGGCGGCAACGTTTGCGTCCATAGAGAAATTGCATGGAAGAGATAACTATGAGACATGGAAATTTGCTGCACAAGCATATCTTCAAATGAATGACCTTTGGAGTCATGTTGAGGGCACATGCAAGGAAAGTGATCCAGAAAAAAAATTAAAGATTCAAAAGTCAAGGCGTCGATTGTTTTATATAGTGGACAGTGTGAATTTTTCACATATTTAAAAAGCAAATACGGCGAAGGATGTTTGGGACAGTCTGAAAGTGGCGTTTGAAGATTCCGGTCTACTTTGTCGTGTAGCATTATTGCGTGAACTAGTTCCAACAAGACTAGTGGATTGCACTACGATGGAATTTTTCGTCAACAAAATTATTATGACCGCCCACAAGTTAAAAGGTGCCGGCAGGGAAATAGACGATGAGTGGATTGGCATATTGTTGTTGGCCGGATTAAGCGACGAGTACAAGCCCATGATTATGGCGATGGAAAATTCTGGCACAAAAATTTCGGCTGACTTAATAAAAACCAAACTACTTCAAGAAATTCGTTGGAATGATAGAGTTGAGGGCTCTGTCTCTGCATCAGCCATGTACGTGAAGCCAGCAAAGCTAAACAATTATAAGAAGAAGATGAAACAAGTAAAGGACGGGAAATGTTTTGGATGTGGCGTAGTTGGACACTTCAAAAACAAATGTCCGAATACGAAGATGGCTAATCATTCGTCAGTTTTTTCGTGTTTGACGGCATGCAATATTAAATCGAATGAGTGGTATATAGACTCTGATGGCTGTGCACTCATGACATGTGAAAAACTTTGGATGGAAAATCTCAAACCAGTGCCAGAATCAGGGGAGGTCACGATTACAAATCAATCAAAATTGAAGGCCGAATTGATTCGCAATATTTTACTCCAGCTACGGGTGAATAATCGTATAGTAAATACTAGAGTTCATGATGTTCTATACGTACCAGGACTTTGCACAAACTTATTGTCAGTTAGTCAGTTAGTAGGCAAAAGTTTAATTGTCAATTTTAGTGCAAATGATTGCAAAGTTTTTGACAATAACAAGAAATTACGGATCGAGGCAAAAGTAAATGCAGGGATGTTCAAAGTGACATACACGAGTGAAACATGTTTGAGGGTCAAAATTGAGAATTCATGGAAATTATGGCATCGACGTCTAGGACATGTGGGTCACGATAGCTTGATGAGATTACGAAATGGATTTTTGGACGGGATGAGTTTTGTCGGAGGTCATCAGGACAAGTGTGAAACTTGATTCATTTGGTGGCTCGGGATATTTTGTGACTTTCTTGGATGATTTTGGCCACAAGATTTCCGTGTAATTCATAAAAAACAAATCAAAAACCTTGAATGTTTTCAAGGAGTTCAAAGCTTTTGCGGAAAATCAAACGGGTCACAAAAGCAGAACCTTGCAATCAGATAATGGAACAGAATACTGCAACAAAGAGTTTTCTAAATCCCTCCGTGATTGAGAGATACAGCATCATACAACTGTATCCTATACGCCAGACAAAACGGCAAGACGGAAAGGATGAATCGTACATTGGTGGAGCGAGCGAGATGTATGCTTTTTGACGCAAAGCTTGACAACAGATTTTGGGGTGAAGCTGTCAACACAGCGGCATATCTTGTGAATCGTTTACCATATCGTGGGGCTATCAATAAAATGCCCGAAGACATTTGGTCCAATAAAACACCAGATTTATCCAACTTGAATGTTTTTGGATGTAGGGCAATGGTCCATATTCCGAAACAAAAGCGCCAAAAGTTTGATTTGAAATCAAAGGAATACATCATGGTCGGCCACAGCGAGAATAGTAAAGGTTATCGAGTTTTTGATTTGAAAAAATCACGATGGATGTCAGTCGTGATGTTATTTTACTGGAGGACCAACGCTGTGAAAAAAAAGGTAATTGATTGTAAAGAAATTTTCTAATCATTTTTATCCATTCAAAGATGATAGCAATGAAGTGGAAGATAAGGCAATAGATTTAAAAAAAGAGAGGATCTAACAGCTGGAGATTCAATTGACGTTTCGGGTAGTAATGAACCGTCAAATGAGGAAGAGAACGATGTTTCGTTAGAACCACATCGTTCATCAAGCGAGCACAAGTCGACGAAAAGTAATGACTACGTTTATATTGTATCTCGTGTTCAATTGAATGAACCATTGGCAGTGAAGGAGACTATGAGCACCTCAAATGCGTCTCAATGGAAACATGCTATGGAAGAAGAGTATTGTTCGTTAATCGAAAACGAGACGTGGTCGCTTACAGATTTGCCACCTGATCGTAGAGAAATTCAAAGCAAATAGGGTTTCAAGACCAAGTGCAATGGAAAAGTTGTGGTAGATAGGTACAAGGCTCGTTTGGTAGTGAAGGGCTGTGCTCAGTGTAAGGGCATTGAAATCGTCGATACGTTTTTTGATTGCGGTAGCTGTGAGATACGATTTAGAGATCGATCAGCAGTCCAGTCGTGTATGGAATCAGCGTTTGGACACTGCCTTGAAGATTTTTGGCATGAAATGCTCTAATTACGATGCATGCATTTATTATTTAATGGATGGTAGTAAGATTGTGGCAGTATATGTTGACGACTTGCTCATTTTTTCCAACGACGAAGTTTTGAAAGCTGAATTGAAGCTGTGTCTTCAAAAGCAATTTAAAATGAAGGACATTGGCGAAGCCAAATGTGTGTTGCAAGACGGGAACGATTTCAATAAATCAAAGCCAGTATATTCAAAATATACTAGAACGTTTCCAAATGGCCGATTGTAATAGTGTAAGTGTTCCAGCTTATCCAAATCAGAAACTTAATTCAGAAATGTCACCGAAGAATGAGTTAGATCGTGAACCCATGAAGGATGTGCCATTTAAAGAAGCAGTAGGGAGCTTGTTGTTTGCTGCCCAGGTATCACGACCAGATAAACAGTTTGCAGTAGGAGCTGTCAGCAGATTTAATAACAATCCAGGCGAGATGAAACTGACTTATTCAAAAAATGGAAATGAAGTAGTGCAAGGTTATTGCGATTCAGATTGGGCAAGTGATTCAGTAGATCGACGTTCGACAACAGGATATGTATTCAAACAGCAAGGTGGAGCAATTTCATGGGCGTCAAAGAAGCAACCAACAGTTGCTTTGTCTACAACAGAGTCCGAATACATGGCTATGTTTTTGGCAACCCAAGAGGCTATTTGGTGGCGGGGTATATGTCAGGAGTTGCTAGGTGAAAATAAATGTTCAACCATCATACACTGCAACAACAGAGGAGCGATCCAACTAACGGAGAAGACTGCTTTTTCACCCAGAACAAAGCATATAGATGGACGTCATCATTTTCATCATTGATTTGTCATCATTGATTCATCAACCACTTAAGGCAAGCGATCCGTAATAACCGTGAAATGGGAACCTTCTATCTACTGATGGAATTTTCTAACGGACATAACAGCAGCAAAACAGTCATGTTCTGTGTCAGAGTATCGTAAAGTTCTGGTCTCATATTACGTTGCATAATGTTCATAATTTGGTCATCACCTATATCGGGGTTTCGAATTGCAGAGCTATTTTCAAAACGTAACTGTGGAATTCTTATAATAATTCACGTAATCTTTGCTTCCAGGCTTTAAATATCTATATCTGATTTCATCATCATTTCGTCGATCTGGGAAACACTTTGTCAAAGCTACACTAGCTTTCTTATAAAATGTGGTTATGTTTAGTTAATTTTTCTATTTTCAAGAAAAATCGTTTAATGTTCTCATACCTGTGGAAGACCCATCAACACTTAGCCGGAAAGATGCCTTGATAATTTTAGTGGACCTATGTTATACATTTGAGACTCGACCATGAACGTGATTAAGGGTATTCCCCCTATTTGTGTTTTACCTCCCAATCCATATTCCGCAGCTTTAAGACTAAAAATAGAGTTATAGCTTGAAAGTGAAATCAGTTTGTGAATACCTTCCATTAGCTTACATAATACGAGAGATTTTACTTACCATTTTGAACTCATAATTGTAACGTACACAACATATCCGATAAATATATTTGATCAATAAAGGTAAGCCACTGTTGAAAAAATATTTTGTGTCTTAATAACAAAAATACAGTTTTTACAGGCCCTTGCTGGCCCTATAGGTTTCTAAATCAAGTTGTATACCAAGTTAGCATTTTCGCTAATCTTTACACACGTCTTAAAGTCAGCAACTTCCCTTAAATTCCTAATTAGGTAGAACTTCAGATCATCGTCGATTTAAATCATGCAACTTGAATGGCCCTCTAACCAAAAGGGGCCAACTTATTTAACACGCGACATTTAATAAAGATATTTCAATTATCATATTATGAATTATTGCAATTTAAGTTCAGACCATAGTTTCCACAAAAACACACACACACACTTACATTTATTCACTATTTTGGATAAATGTGGACATTTACAATTAGTGTACGAACAGCTAATATAACACTGCTCAGAGTATTTTTGTAAACAAGAAATTTGCATACCTTTTAGTTACCTAAAATTCGTTAAACCGTCAAGTCGGTACATAACGGTTAAAAAACTTAGTTAGAGTGGTTTAAAAGGTGTTCGTAACAAAAAGTGAAAAAAGTGGATCGATATGGCAAAAAGTGTAAAAATCCTGCTTAGTGTAATATTACTAAACGGATGCAGTGGATCAGGAAATAAGAACCATAGTTGTATTAGTTTGCCCGAACTCCCGCGAAATAGTTCGTGCAATATATTTTCGAAAATAGTTCGAAATAATTCGAGAAGTGATAACGATTCGTATTTACGGTCCGATAACGAAATATATTTACGTAAATTTTCGTTTATCTATGGGCTAGTATCGACGATGGTCGATAATGATTTGCAAAGTGTAAAAAATGTAAATTTAAATTCAAAATGTACGAACGATATGCGAATGATTAAAAACGGGATTGATCGTAATGAAGTATGGGCCAAAAAATGTAAGTACATAAATATGAGCTCGCCTATGCTTTTTAGTTGTTCATTGACGTATATGACTGCTTAAATTTGTCTGCAAACAGTATTTAAAATGATAAACTGAATGTTCTAATAGCAAAGGTAAATACATCCGGACGATTAAAATTTAAAAAAAAAATCTTGTTAAAGTTTGATTAGCGTTCAGCTTATAACCAATCTTCAAACTAAACTTTTTATTAAATATGACAGCCATGTGCTATTTACACTTACCTTCAATTTGACGTCAACACCATCGAACTTAAGTTACAGTTAAACTCATTAATAATTTTTTTTTTATATTAATTTTCAGTATTAGATTCGTCCGGTACCTACAGATCAGGTTTTATTTTGGGTGACAATTTTTGGATGGGTTCGAAAAAAGGATGTGATTCGGTTAATCAAAAATTAAAATTAACGTTATCGAAACGCTTTGAGCGAAATATGATTCATGATTTACTCGATGCTTCATCGCCGATAATCGTTAATTTTCGTATGATACACGCTAAACATAATTCACCATGGCAATTGGAAATGAAATGTTTGGGTGAGGTAAATATATCGTTAACAGCAAATAACCATTAAAATGACTGAATTCGTCAGTGAAATTACAAAAAATCACATAATTGATACACACAAAAGTCTAAAATTTATTTAACACCAAAATCAAATGAAATAACCGTTAAACTGACAAAATACGTTAAATGTACCATGGATGTATACATTATAGGAGCTTCTTTAGGCTAATCGGAGTCCCTTTATTATTTGTATTGCCACACAGAGTATATGATTATGAGGTTGGAGGAAATGATGATAAGATAGAGTTCCTGTGGTGTATTCATTGCGACCACCTTTATTTACTGTTGTAATCTTCAATCCCTTTTGTTTTTGACAGATCTTAGAAGTTGTGTGAATACTTCTTTTGTGGATGATTTTGGATATCACTGATGGATCTCATTTGTAATCTTACAACTAAATCCATGTATCGGGCAGATTATTAGTCTTCCTTTCGACTCCTTCACACTTGTTGTTCACATTTTCTTGGCGTAGTTGATTTAATTCACATAAAACATCGTTCTCTTGACTTTTTTGAATAGCTTGGTTCAGTTTGCACATTCTATAAAGTCATTGGTGCTAATACAGTTTTGCCTTTCGACATTTATATATATATATATATATATATATATATATATATATATATATATATATATATATATATATATATATTATATACCATGGCAGATTTATATTTCATTTTAGTAATTCAGCCTGGTCGCTGCACAATATAATTTGTACTACAAATTGTATCGTTAGCATAGACACGAACCGGTCATTAGATATGTGTAAGTTCGAAAATATTACGGGTTTGAGTCTAAAAATAATAATTAATTATTTTCATATTACTTCCATCTGCGTTAAATTTCGATACGTGAATACATCCATTCGTCACCATGATACCTGTCTTCTTTGGCATGAATGACGAAAAGAATTATCGGCCATTCATTTCTATCCACCGACAGAGTGAAATCAAAAGGGGTTGGCTGGATTGGCAATATCAGACCCAGTAATTCGGTCCAGTACGGACTCGACAATTACCGGAGGCCATTAAAATGACTATGCAAACCCAAGCAGACGATGCTTTGTTAGAATCGATGGCAGAATTAGCCGATAAATTGCATGATGCAATTAGGCCATCAGAGCAGTTGGTAACTTTTTCACGATCGCGCAACATCACGCCTAAGTCGTCCCTAGTCTTGAAAGATCCTGGTCTGAATAAGCAATCAAATAACCAATCAAGTTCGATTGAAGACCGAGTTAAAAATTTAGAATCGAAAATGTATAATCGAAAATTTAGAATCGAAGAACTACAGAATAGAACTGTTGAAATGCAAGAACGCGAGGTAATATTAATAATTACAACAATAACACTGTATAGTACTCTCCGTTTTTGTTAAAAGACATGGTTTTTAAAATCGAAACAACTATTTTTTATTTTTTAACCTTTATTTCTTATAACAGAAGAACGTGCTTTATCTTCCACTGTTAGCACTACTCTGCTTAAAAAACTAGAATAATGACATCTCGATAATATAAAATTTTAAATGATGTCTACTGACATCTTCGTTTGTCTAGCAGAACTAAACATAATTATCTTAGGCACAAATACAAATCATTTGTCCGAACTTATATAACTGCGATTACTACATTCGGCCATTCTGACATAACAATCGTCCTCGATTGCATCATCCTGACTGCCGTAAAAAGGCTTTATATTGAAGGCGGCAAACACACCGTGGCAGATCTTCAATCACAAAACGATCTCCTGTTAAGACAGCAGTAACTGAATACAGACCTCTGTACTTTGATAAAAACTTATGATTCACCCCTGCTTCATTAACGCTATTTCTAATCAAAACTATGTCCCCTACTTTATATTCGTATGCTGGCTTTCGTTTAGCATCAAAGTATTCTTTATTTCTTGATTGATTCTTTTTGGTTACTTCTAAAATTGTTTGACGAATTTTCTGTAAATCCCTTTCTGTGTCATTCAAATTCAAGCCTATCGTTTTCCTTTCGTTGATTTACACCATATAATGCCAAGAGTTCTGTGCATATAATGAACAAGAGTTCTGTGCATACGTTCCTCCTGTCCATTAGATTGAGCTTAATTCGTGGCGTTAAGGACATGTTTCACCCAAACTCGACTGAGGTAAAACATGTACCCCTATCGGATACCAAACGTTGAGGAACACTAAACTACAAAAATATTTGTTGAGAATATTTTTGACCTCACGAGTGTTAGTAGTCCTGGTAGGATAAAGCTTTACATACTTGGTAAAACCGTCTGTTATACCCAAAATATGTCTGTTCTACCTATTAGTCTCTTCCAATGGAGGTTTATAGTACTTTTCAAAAATGTTTAGTAATCCTTCGTTCCTGCCATTCATGGGCTGAAACATAAAGTACTTCAGGCAACCCTTAATGTATTTCGTAACTTTGTCCCTCACCTTTCTATCGGTTAACTGATAATTTGCCAAAACCTGAGAAAACCCACACTCGTGGATTGCCAAGACACCTGGAATACGACTCAACGCGTCAAAGTGCCTCATCTTAACGTTTCCGCGATGAATTATCTCGTACTCGTAATTCTCTAAAAATAGAGACCAACGCATAATGCGACAATTTGTATCCTTCTTCTCAAGGGTCTGCTTAAGTGCACTTCTCTCTTATCGGTTTGAGACATTTGGTTGTAAAGTGTCCCAATTCATTACAGTTGTAACATCTTATGGCTGATCTCGATGACTGTAACGTTTGTGATTTGATTGCTGACTGGTATTCCTCGAAATCTTCACCTTGAATTTTCTTGATTGACTGTTATTCCAATCTACTTTTCTCAAAATTGTCTGACGCTGAGGAATTTGCTCAAACCATTGTAACTGTTTTAAAATTTCATCGGAATTGTTGAATGGAGTTAAAGACATTTTTTGCTTAATCTCAAGATTCGTAATTCCAGATATCAAATACTTCATAATAGCACTTTTACTTAAATGACCCAACCTTGCCATTTGACGTACATCGTAGAAATAATTTTCGAAGCTTTCCTCCGGTCGTTTAATACGATTTGCAAGACGTTGGTGCAAATCCGCTTCATCGAAAACACCGCAAAACTTTCGGATAATTTGGCGCAAAACTCATTAAAACTACTGAATGGGTTTTTCCTATCAAAAAAACCACAACTTTGCTGATCCACGGAGCCTAATTGCCCCATAATGCAGGACCTCTTTGTCTGACCATCCATAAAATTGTTGAAACTGCCTCATTCGTCTGATCCACTGGATTGAATTCGGACCACTTTTATTACTCGGATCATATTCAGGAACAATATGACTAACATCATATGGATGTAGCATTTGAGGATGCCTTTTCGTTTGTTCGACATTATTTTGAAGAACTAGATTTCTTTCACGCTCGAACCACATTCTTGCTCGCTGCAATATTTCTTTTTCTCGTTGTAAAAACTCACGTTCTAATTCAATTCGTTGAACATATAAATTGGATCGGATTGCATATGTACCAGCATTTGTCGGTGGTAAATTATCTGTACCATTTACAGGTGGTAAATTGTTGAAATCCTCATTTATACAGTGCTCGGATGCCCGTACACAATTTTCCGTTGGCGATTCCAAATCTGGATTAACATTCCCAACATAATCTTGCATTCTATTCGGCGACATTGGCATCGGATTAATCGGTGCTTGTATCAAATTATTTAACGGCCCCTGAATACTATTTGTCGAAATTGGTTTCGATTTTTGAGCCACATTTTATTGACGCGGCTGGCACACAAATTTGAGGTTATGTACGGCGTCATTTGACTCTCTTCGAAATTTAGTACTCTCGAATTGTAGTAATATCCGTTTTTGTTAAAAGACATGGTTTTTTAAAATCGAAACCACTATTTTTTATTTTTTAACCTTTATTTCTTATAACAAAATAACACAACACTACTCTGCTTAAAAAACTAGAATAATGACATCTCGATAATATAAAATTCTAAATGATGTCTACTGACATCTTCGTTTGTCTAGCAGAACTAAACATAATTATTTTAGACAAAATTTGTTCGAACTAATATAACTGCGAATACTACACCACTAACAAGGGCCTATCTTATTATCATGATAAATAGGGCACCACCGCAACAAAATGTGTTGCACCGATAAATTGGATTAAGTTGAAATCGACACACTACATCGACATGTAGTTCTGGTAAAATGCTCCTGAAACAATGGTTATTGTTCTTCTGATTTTAAGACCTAATAAAAATTTTGAAAATTCCAATAATTCCGGTTTTATTTGCTGCTTCTTTCATTATCGCAGAAAGTAGCAGGTAAAATGCACCTTCTGACTCTTTCTCAGTTTATTCCATATGGCCAAATTTTTAATATTTCCGCAAAAAGGCTCTTGAATATAGGAATATGGACCATATTTTCTCGACTTAAAGAACCCTTGCTACTGCAATTCGTTTTTAATCTCCTAGGTATGTGGTTGGATCCTTCGAGAGATGCAAACTTAGTAGTGCCCATTTTTAAGCAGGTTATGTAAATTTTAAAAAATTTCTTCACATTTCATTTCTGGTTTTGTTATAGGTTGTGTGGTAGATGAGGTTCCTCCAGCTCCCAGAATTTGGGCTGCTCGTTTATCTCCGTTGATGTGACGTGTATTTAAACCTTAATTCGATTTTCCCGCTCAGTTTTAATATTCTTCCAAAGATCATCTATCCAAATTTTCTGTCAGCTGAGCAGCTAACTCTTACACCATAAACCTTGGCATTGATTTTACTGTCTATCAAATTTAAACGTTCTTTGGTTTCTGTTGTTATGAATGGTGTTTGCACACCAGTGTCAAGACCCTAAGCAGTTTATATCCTCCGTCGTACTTATTGTTCTGACAATAGCGATTGCTAAAAGTGTCGAGTTGTATGGTATTACGTCATATTTGTTGAAATAGTTCTTGAATAATTAACGGGTTTTGTGTGAAGGAGATTATGATCTTTGCCATTAAAATCCTTGCATTTGGATTGGCAATAACATATAAGCTGGTTGATAAGCTGCATTCGTTCTATCTGGTTCGTTTTGTTGAATTTATTGCAGCTTTCCAAGCTGTGAGCATGCGAGTACAGGATACATGTTTGATTTTTTAGTGCTAAACGTGAGATGCGTATAGTAGCTTTGACGACGGTTATCATTCGATGCCGTTATTACTGGTAATCGTAAGGTTTGTAGCGCTTGATAACTAAGCTCTAGATATGGCGGATAAAAGTAGGCATACAGTCTATATTACAAATAGAAAGGTTAGTACTTAGAATGTAATCAAGGAGTGACTCACCTCTCTCGTTCGTACCGGAGCTTACCCAGATCGTGCGGTGTAAATTTACGTTGCATCCGACGACGATTCCGATCTTACGTACCAGAGCATCCGTAATTAAGCTGCGCATATTATCTGGATGAAAGATTTCCCCATCGTGTGGTATAAGTACGCACTGAGACGGCCCAAAGGTTCTGATTGTTGACCTCAGTGCTAGCGTTCTTTGCACGAACGAATACCAGAGCATCCGTAATTAAGCTGCGCATATTATCTGGAGGAAAGATTTCCCCATCGTGTGGTATAAGTACGCACTGAGACGGCCCAAAGGTTCTGATTGTTGACCTCAGTGCTAGCGTTCTTTGCACGAACGAATCCACGAACGAATCCTACCTTAACCCTGTACAAACAGTCATTTATAGTTAGCAGCTCTAAGTCCAAGAACCCGATCCTTATTGATCCATAATTCTTGAACAAAGGCGGCATCAATGTCATCCTTTATTACTTTGAACATGAGCGCAGTGGACGCTGTTTTCAGTAATGCTATATTACAGCTTTAGCATCTTGCTGCTTAATGGTCAATCGACACCACAGTAATATCGGATCCTTCTGAATCAGAGGTCGTGGAAAGATTACAGAGTTTATCCATAGATCCGCATGGCTCGTTAATTAGATTTGACTCCTTTGTTTCTTTGGTTTCTATAGTTGGAGGCTGCTCGTCTAAAGGACACACATCCTCAGCTGAGGTTCCGTGTAAAGAGGAAGTTCCCCCAACTGATTCTAATGCCACTTACTTAGCAGCCCCATCCTTCTTATAAATTTTCAGTGTGACAGTGCCAACACTATAGTTAATTAAGCCACCTGCCTTAGCCATCTCTGCCAGTGGTTCATTGTTGGTTATGATTATAGCCGACCTATCATTTTTAGCCTCCTCCACCCTGGCTATCTTCCAGGTGTTGGTCGGCAACTCAGGATTACCCAACCTAATTTTCTCCATGATCGTGTTTGGATTACTTGGCTCAGCTGGAATCCATGCCCGAGCTCTTGGTATACAAGTGATACCCTCAGGCGTGTGGACTTCTAGTTTAGATGCAGGCTAAACTTCCCCAAGGCTACTGATCGCCTTTTTATGTAGGTACAAAAACTTTTGGTCGGCACAAGCTGTCAACTTGACATGGTTCTTGTACCAACCACCCCGACATGTAGGAGCAGCTCCAGGATTTTTCCGCATTATTTTCAGGAAGAAGGGGGCAAGAGCCTTTTCCACCTTCCGCCAATAAGCGGGAGCGATGCTACCATCCCTCTGTGCTCTGTCAACAACTGCTACAACTAGCGGATCCTTTAAAACCTCGCTAAAAGACCTAGTTGCAGTTGCCTCTTTTGGACATAGAGCTCCCGGATGAACTTCCTGGCTTCAGTTCTACCGTTTTAGTAGCCCAATCCAGTGTGGCTCTGTCCTTATCCATCCTATCCTTCAACCTGGAATTGTTTCTAGTCTTTTTAGGGCTTTTAATGCTTTCCTTTTAACATTATAGGTTGGTTTGAAGGGACCTGCATTAACGGTGCATGTTTCCCCTTTCCTAACCTTGGTGAGAGAAAGCATACAGATCCGGTTCTTTTCTTTTAGAGTTTCCGACATTTTAAGAGTGCCGGCCTAATATAGAGTGCCTCTATATTATTATTTTTAACTTCTATTTAAGTCCCACGAGTAGCGGCGAAAAGAATGTCCATCCTTGCAGAGATCTGCAATGCAAGGATAAGGCTAAAAACATCTGGAGGTTGCCTGGTATCCAGAGCCTCCATTTGAGACTGGGCTATTTAAAAGGGCCTCCAGCCAGGTACATCCTTAATTTATCGAGCTAAAACTCGCATCTAATATTTAGCCGACCTTAGTCGTTGCTCGAGTGGTACCACTTGGAAGTATATTAGATGCAATTGGCGGATACTACAAAGTTGCAACAATGGAGAATGAGTCACAATTTATTGCTATTATTAGCCATTAGCAATTGCAGACCCTATTGAGTCACACCACCCTAACACAAACATAAGACTCAAACGATTCATTATTAGGTACAGTTGGATGGTATGGTAGTAAAGTTTAGTGACATTTTGGAAATCGAAAAATGTCTGAAAATAGTGTTTGGGAGGAGCTCTAAACCAAAAGTTGGGTACTTTACAATATAATGACGGAATAGAACTTACAGTTTTTGGAATTACAAATAAAAATATAATTTAATATAAATTCTCACTTTTAGGGTATTCTACATCTGGGCCTATGTGTTCCGCAGAGTTGTTCCAACGACGAAATTAGAAATCTGGCTCAGCACACGTTCAATGAAAAAACATTGCAGATACTAAATATTTATCAGCTACAACCCGACATCATCGACATACGAGATTTATCTTTGCGTTCGGGATTTTTTAACAAACTCACTGTCAAATTATTTGTGTATGCAAACCGATTTAAAAAATTTCGACACCGTTCGAACCAACTAACATTTTTATTTTTTTTTTTAATTTTAGTTTAATACTCGTAGCCACGATCATTTTAACGATATGTTCGATATATGCGGAAAGCGATCAAGTAGGAGAAAAGCGCAAGCCAATTTATAGCCGGATCATTAAATGTTTCTCAATCAAAGATAATTTCGATTATTTAAGCAGCACAGATACAACACCTGGCACGATACAAGTTATAAATGGTCTCAGGTAATATATATACATGTGACAATATACAGGATTTACAGTAAATTGATTTCATAGATCGATAGCATGCTTCTGGATCATTTTGCCCCATATCAATTGGTTTATGCATTACACGCTCGACAACGAAGCCGTATATTTTGACTATGCCGAGAAATTACTTTATCAATCGGTATCGAATGCCCCAATTTTAGTCGATTTATTTTTTACGGTAAGTGGATACTTACTAGCTACGCACTTTTTAAAAAATCATAATCGCATGGCCCAGATTAGGGCAAACGGTTTCATTTCAAATGTAAAATTATTTGGCCGTTTGCTTTTGAAACGGTTTATACGATTATCGCCACCCTACTACATAATCCTCTTGATTGTCGAAATTGGAACATCGCTACTGGCGGACATATCACATTTTTATATACACGAACGGAACGATTTATTGATTGAGAAGTATTGGTGGCGGAATTTACTATACATTCAAAATTTGTTCGATGCAAATGATATGGTGGCGAGTTGGACATGGTCGTTGGCATGTGAAATGCAATATTTCATCGTGTTCACGATAATTTTGTTTGTGTATGCCAAGTAAGTTCGGACGAAGTAAATTCGGGTGAAAATAAAATTAATTTTCGTATTTTGTTGCCTATATAGAAATCCAGACATGGGCAAAAAAGTGTTTTGCACATTTTGGTTTGTAACGCTACTGATGACAGGTGGGGTTGCACTTTACTACAATTTCAATGCGGCGTAAGTATATCAAGCCAAAGAAAATATCTATACGAATAATTTGTGTACGATCTTATTCTTTACTTTATAGTTATGATGTATGGTTCGAGACCCGTACCTTAATATATATGTCACCATGGGCCAGAATACATCCATACCACTTTGGAATATTATCGGCGTATTACGTAAATCGGAATGGTGGTAAAATTTGTATTAGTAAAAAAAATTTACCAACCATTTGGATTGGATCTATATCGATTGTGGTATTCTGTTTGTATTCCTCCTCAATCCGAAACTTAAATTTCATACTGGGAACTTTGGCACTTGTAGCGCAACGAATGAGTTTTGGAATTGCAATTTCCTGGGTGATAATTTCGAGTATTACAGGAAATGGAAGTGAGTTATTCAAAAAAGTTGGGTCACATCAAATTCGATAAAATTGTACTTGTATCTTTAGATTGGTTCACCAAGTTCCTCGAACACCGATCGTTTGTTCACATTAACAAAATTTCGTATGCGATTTATTTACTAAATCCAATAACTATAACGATTATATATGGGTTACGTGATGCACCATCTCACTGCGATGTAATCACAACGGTAATTTTAATTTGTCGAATGGCCATTTAGGAGCACTAATGCGTATATGATCGATATACTTGTTTTCTTTACAGACGGCCATGACAGCATCAATTGGATTTATTGTTTATCTGTTAGGGTTACTATTTGCACTACTGGGCGATGTACCTTATACTCGACTTGCGGAAGAATTTGTCAAGGTGGATCGAAAGAAAATGGTGGCCACAGATTAGCCAGCATTGTTTAAATGTTATAAGATTAAATTATTTAATTTGGATTTGTATGTGTCAAATAAAAATGAGTTTTGATACGAGTTCTTAAGATTGTGTGGTGTCATAATTGTGGCAGGTATAGGTACTAAATTTAAAGATGATGCATTACTTTAAAATTCACAATTCGTTTGCTTTATGTCGGGAAACAGTAAAATGTCGTAAGGATGGATGTGAAATTTTGCAATGGGAAAGTTTTCTACCCGTCGACATCTCCTCGCTTTAGGTCCAAGCCGATCTTTTTAAACGATCAATTTAATTCGAATCTCTCCTTAAAGATACTGCCGGTATTATATGGATAAATATTATCGGGACTCCGTACCAAAGATACTATTATTCTCCGTTATTAATTAATGTTGTCAATTATAAATATAAAATTATTTTTTTTAACTGGTTTAATACTTGCGGAAAACTGAAATGCTACAAATTTAGCAATTAGAAAAGCAGGCGTAGTATATTATTACGGTACCACCTAGCGTACGATAGCACAATTCTAAATATATGATGATTTCTCTAGGCTTAACCCTAGAAACATCTATTAAGTATCGATAGTACTGGTCGTACTAAAAATTGAGCTAATGAAATTTAGTAGTGACATCTCGATATAAATAGAAAGTTCGAGATATTTTTAATTTGTGTATATAAGCGAATCGATGTTGTATGCGGAAAATTCTTGTACTTAAAATATGAAAGCGATAACAAGTAAGCGGTTAAAAGTGATAAGAAGTAATTTTTGTTGTTAAATAAAGTTAACAGTACTAAGTGATTTTTGTGAAATAAAGAATTGGTAAAAGAACTAAGTTATGAATAATTGTGTTTTATTGAGGCAATTATTGTCTGCGAAAGTGAACAGTGTTTAAAGTGGGACTTGTGTAGTTTTGTGAAATTTGTTAGTAAACAGTGGTGTTCGGGTAGTTATTCACAATACAGAGATACGAACCGCAAGTGACAAGGCAAGAACGTAGCAATTGGTGACAGCGTGAGATTGTGAATAAAAAATAAAAATAAAAATGAAACTCTACATGTTGAAAGTTCCAGAATTAAAGAACGAGTTGGAGAAGCGTCGTTTACAGACTGAAGGCCGTAAAGACGAGTTGATGTTACGATTGCGTGAAGCAATGGAGCGTGAAGGTTTAGATCCGGAAAGTCATGAGTTTGAAATAGAAACGCCGGAGTTACGCATCGAAGCACCATCTAGAAATTTCGATATGGCGCAGTTGATGGCAGCCATGCAACAGATGATGACAGAACAAACGAAACGTCAAAAAGAACAAATTAAACGACAAGAGGAAATTCATGAACAAATTAAGCGACAAGAGAAAGTTCAAGAAGATCAAATTAAACGACTAGAAATACTCGTAGTAGAAGGACAAAATAAAATGGAAGAAAAACTTCTCGAATTAACTAGTACTTTCCAAGGCGAAGTAGAGAAAGTAAAAGACGAATTTACAACGAAAATTCTAGAAGTTAAAACGGATGTTAAACATGTTGATCAAAAGTTAGACAACAAAATTGAATATGTCGAACAAAAATTTCTTCGTCTCGAAAAGGAGGTCAGTGTAATGAAACTCAATGAAACATCAGCGCAAGTAATCCAACCAGTAAACACTTTTAAATTGAAGCCACCAACGTTTGACGGCACCACATCATTCGCCATTTTTAAGCTTCAATTTGAAATGGCGTCCACACAAAATCACTTAGACGACGCGCATAAAGTAGCAGCGTTAATAGTGGCACTTAAGGGAGAAGCAGCCGAGATATTACAAACAATTCCAGAAAACGATCGCAAAGAATATGGTGAAATAATGAAGACGTTGGAACGCAAATATGGAAGTGACCATAAGCGGGAAATTTATCGAATGGAATTGAAAGGACGGTCACAGAAGGTTGGAGAAACTTTACAAGAATTTGCATCGGCCGTCGAGAGGCTAGCACATCTAGCACATGCAAATACTGCTTCCGATTTCATGGAAAGAATTAAAATGGACGCATTTATTGAAGGTATACGAGACCAAGATACACGCAGAGCAGTGATATTACCACCAAAGGCTACTTTCGTCGAAACCATTGCTTGTGCGTTAACGAATGAGACGGCACAAACTCTCATTGGACCAAAAATTAATAAGATACGTTGGGTAGAAATAAGTACCAGCAGTAATATGGAGCAGCCCCTAGAATTTCGGCCCCTAGAATTTCGAATGGTGGCAAAATAAAATGCAGGATATGTGACAAATTGGGTCACATCTCACGAGACTGCTATAAAAATAAACGTAAACGGGGAAGATCACCATCTCCAATGGTACGAAGGCATGAGGGAGGTCAAGTAGTGACAAATCGAGAGGCCCAAGTAACGACCGAGTCGTTAAACCACAACGCGTCAGCTTAAAGGGGCAGAAGCTGACTCCCACAACCGATTGCCGATAACCTTCATCCCTGTTTCCGGATTGGTGCCGGGCAGTGATAATTTAACAGGTCGAAGTGATATTGATGGAAAGAGCTGTATTGTCACTCTAGATACAGGAGCAGCGCGCATCATTGTTCGTGCCGATGTAGTTAAAGGAGGTGTACAACCAGTGTATGGCCTGAAATTACAAACAGTGACGGGAGATAGTGCAGTTATAAAGGGTAAAAAAACTCATTGATATACGAATAGGGAAAACTCATTATCAACATGAAGTGCTAGTGGCAGATATAGTGGGTGAGGTCATCCTGGGATATTACCAAGGTAATATCGAGCTGCCACTTCAGTAAACGGCACAGAGGCATTAGCAAGACGAGTGATAATTGATCATCGGGAGAAGTTGCCACCGAACTCGAAGACCAAAAGTATGGGGACGATTGGAGGGAGGTTTTGGGTCACCCAAGTTGTGGGTTATAGAAGCCAATGAAGACGAAAAAGGAGCCAGAGAAATAATCATAGGCAAAGCCTTAGTTAAACCGGACAGTGATTATCGAGTTCCAATTAGGACTCTTAATTTATCGGATAAGACGAAAACCATCAAGAAAGGAACCATCATCGGTAAATGTGAAGAGGTATTAACAATAATCAAATGTGAGCAGAAAAGTCCTGTTAGAGAATCCAATGAGGACAGGCAGAAAGAAATTGTTGATAATCTCATGCAGAAATGGACCAATGATCTAACCTTGGCACAGAAAACCTCTGCACAGCAGTTACTCGATCGGTATATGTCCATTTTCTGTAGTACACCCGAAAATAATGGAAGAACCAAGATGGTAAAACACCGGATTAATACCGGAACAGAGATGCCAATTCGCCAACCACCTAGACGATTACCATTGGTGAAACAACAGGAAGTGAATCAAATGGTGACGGATATGCAGAAGGCAGGAGTAATTGAATCATTGAACAGTCCGTGGAGTTCACCGGTAGTGTTGGTGGAAAAGAAAGACGGAAGTATGCGATTTTGCATTGATTATCGGAAGTTTAATGCTGTTACCAAAAAGGATAGTTATCCCTTGCCCAGAATCGACGATACATTGGATACATTGTCGGGTGCTACGATGTTTTCCACATTGGATTTGCAAAGCGAATACTGGCAGGTGGAAATACAGGAAGAAGATCGCGAGAAAACGGCGTTTAGTGTCGGAAACGGATTATGGCAGTTCAACGTTATGCCATTTGGCCTATGTAACACCCCTGCAACTTTTGAACGATTAATGGAGCGAGTTTTAAAAGGGTTACACAGGAAGACGTGTCTAGTATATTTAGATGACATCATAGTAATGGGAAAAGATTTTGAGGAGCACTTACAAAATTTAGCGGAGGCTTTGGATAGAATACAATCCGCAGGTCTGAAATTAAGTTCAAAGAAGTGCAGTCTATTCAGAACAGAGGTCAAATATTTAGGACACGAGGTAACAGCAAATGGAATCCGCACCGATGAATAAAAGATCGCAGCGATTAAGACGTGGCCGAGACCTAAAAATTTACATGAAGTGAGGAGTTTCCTTGGCTTGTGCACATACTATAGACGATTTGTACCGGGATTTGCAAACATCGCAAAGAGTTTGCATGAATTAACAAGGAAAAACAAACCGTTCGAATGGAAGGAGGAATAAGAAAATGCATTCGTGGAATTAAGGAGGAGATTATGTATAGCACCGGTCCTCGCATACCCGATGCCGAATGTGAAATTTATATTGGATACTGATGCCAGTAATGACGGTATAGGCGGAGTTTTATCACAACAAATCGATGGCAAGGAGAGAGTTATAGCTTATTATTCAAAGATCTTATCGAAACCAGAGCGTAACTATTGTGTAACACGTAGGGAATTGTTGGCTACTGTGGAATGCGTCAAACATTTCCACAAATACCTATATGGTCAACAATTCCATTTAAGAACGGACCATGGAGCCTTAAGGTGGCTGCTTCAATTCAAAAATCCAGAGGGACAGGTGGCACGTTGGATTGAACGTTTACAAAGTTACGATTTCCAGATCGAACATCGGAAAGGTACAGTACACGGAAATGCTGACGCATTGTCAAGACGACCGTGTCAGGCAGAATGCAAACATTGTAGTTGCGTAGAGGGGAAGGAGAATATTATTGATGTCAGGCTGATGCAAGTGTTACCTCATGATGAATGGACCAAGGAAGCAATCCGAGAGGAACAACAACGAGATCCGAATTTGTCGATAATTTTGGAATATAAGAAGAGGAAGTACTGGCCAACATGGAATGAGATCGCGGACAAAGCCCCCACTGAAAATGCTTATTGGGCACAATGGCAGAGCCTTAAATTAGAAGACAGCTGTTTAAAACGAGTGTGGGAAAGCACAGACGGCAACGTTAAATAATCCTTGATTGTTGTACCACAAAGTCGTATTAAGGAAATTCTGAAGGAATATCACGAGGGAGCTAGTGGAGGTCACTTAAGAATTAACAAAACGCTAGTACGTCAGCGGTTTTATTGGTCCGGGTGTAGACAGTCGGTGGTTGCATGGTGCCAAAAATGTGATCTATGTGCGGCCGCAAAGGAACTGGCTCGGAATACCTTTATATGTTAGAGATGGGTTAGATCAGTTGTTTGTGAGTTGGCGAAGTTGGTTTCAAGTAAAATTTCTTATATTATGGTAAATTTTAAGGAAAAGGTGCTTACCCAAATACGAAAGGAGTTTAGTGAAGTTTTTGAGGAGTCTTGAAAAACCGATAAAACATTTTGAAATTAATAAACCAATGGAGGAACAGGTCGTTCCGATTTTTCATAAGGCATATACTCTTCCGTTCAGTGTGAGAGATAAGGTTGAATGTGAATTAAATAGGTTGGTTAAACAGGGTATTATAGAACCAGTGACAGTGTCGGAATGGACTTCACCAATAGTATAGTGGTACCAAAGGCAGATAAGTCGATAAGGATATGTGTTGATTGTTCAGTGACATTGAATAGGTACGTTAAAATGCAGTACTATCCTCTTCCAGTGATAGACGAAGTGTTGACCAGTTTAGTAGGATTTGTGTCTTTAGATTTAAAGGGTGCGTATATGCAATTAGTGTTGAGTAAAGAAGCACAATAAAAAATAACGTGAAATACTCATAAGGGTTTGTTTGCTTATAAGAGGTTGCCATATGGATTGAAGCCGGCAACATCAATATTTCAGTCGATCATAGATCAAATTCTGAAGGATATGCCTTATACGTATTGTTACATTGACGACATTTTAATAGGAGCAGAAACGAAAGAGGATCTATAAAATAGATCAAAGTTAGTATTGGCACGGTTGCAAGAGTATAATGTGAAGGTTAATTATAGTAAATGTAAGTTTTTTGTCGAAAAGTTGGAATATTTGGAACATGAGATTTTTGCAGAGGGTATGGGTTCAAGTCAGGAAAACGTTAAGGCAATAGTACAGGCACCGCAACCAAATAAAGTGTCAGAATTAAAGTCGTTTGTTGGTTTATTAAACTATTATGCAAAGTTTTTACCCAGAATAATCAAAAATGTAATGTTTTCTATAGATTGTTGCAAAAAGATGTAAGTTGGAGTTGGGATGAAAATTGTCAGCGGGTATTCGAACAATGTAAGAAGGATATAATTAATTGTGAAATTTTACAGTACTACCATCCAAAGAAAGACATAATTGTAGTGTGTGATGCGAGTGACGCGGGGTTGAGTGGTATTTTATGCCATAGGGCCGAAGGTTAGGAAAAACCAGTGTTCTTTGCTTTAAGAACGTTAACAGTTGTGGAAAAGCAATATCCCATTATTCGTCGGAGAGCTTTAGCAATAGTATTTGCGATAGAAAAATTTTAAAAATATGTGTATGGGCATCATGTTGTTATCAGTATTCATGTTGAAAAAAGGACAGTTAGCAATTATGGCGACTAGGTTACAAAGATTTTTGAGTAGAATGGCTATTTTTGATTATGTAGTAAAGTTCCGGAAAGGTAGCGATAGTGGAAATGCAGATTGTCTTAGCAGGTTACCGCTGGAAGAAGGCATTTCAAGGGAGGATTTTATGGAACAGCAATTGTTTGCTATAGATTACGTTGAGCAATCAAAACAGATTCATATAAATCTAGAAAAATTAGAGAAAGAAACGGAAAAAGATGATTTTTTTAGAAAATTAAAAGGATTTATAGTTAATGGGTGGAATGAAAGTAATATTCCCAAGGAATATAAAAATTACTATTCGAGGAACAGTGCGTTTTCGGTGAAAAAAGGTTGTATTATATATTTAGGTCGAGTGGTGATTCCAAACTCATTGCAAAGGCAAGTGTTAAAATTGTTGCATGAGAACCACAGTGGAGTAGTTCGGATGAAGGTTATGGCGAGGAAGTATGTATATTGGATAGGTTTAGATTCAGATATTGAACGTTTTGTGAAAGAGTGCGAAGCATGTCAGTTGACAGGAAACTCAAAGTCTGGTAAAGTATTTTCTAGTTGGCTGGAAGCAAAATACCTTTTTCACAGGGTACACATTGATTTTTTTTATTTTAAGGAAAACGAGTTTCTAATTTTACTAGATTCATATAGCAGATGGTTAGAGGTAGTTTTGATGAATGGTACAAGTGCAGAAAAGCTAATTGGGAAATTACAGTCAATATTTAGGATTTTTGGATTGCCAATGGAAGTGGTATATGATAATGGTCCGCCGTTCAGAAGTAGAGATTTTGAAGAGTTTTGTGTTAGTCAGGGAGTGAGGTTGGTGCATGGGGGGTCGATCGATGATCGTTGAAGAGATCGGACGTGTTTTTTCCGATCTCCTCAATTTTAAAATTAGTTTTTTTATTTTTATTTCTTTTGTTTTTGTTGTGTTGTTTTTTGTGTTTTTTTTTTTTTTTTTTTTGTGTTTTGGTTTGAGTAGCTTTGTGCGTGTGTGGTTTTGAAGTGCTAAATTGGAACTTGTACTCTGTCGTTTTCCCAGAGATCAGGTATCAGTGCATCATTTTTAATGTGCATTTTTTATTTTTATTTCTAAGTAAATTGGTGAAGGTACATAAGTACCGTTGGTGATTTTTTTTTTTTTTTTTTTTTTTTTTTTTTTATATTAAATAAATAGTTATAATAGAAATTTCTCTGAAAAAACGGAAAACGATAGAGAACGAAGGAGAAAACATAAATAGAAATCAAAAATATATATATACATATATATATACAGATCTGCCGTTTTTGTTTTAATGTATAAATTGTATTAGTATATGATAATATTATTTGTATTGTTAAAAATTGTACATACATCTCATCAGAAGAAAAAAAATTTTTATTTAATTCTCTGACCTTGCATGTAATTTATATTTCGTTATTATATTTGTAAAGGTTTTTGTTTTTGTTATTTTATTTTGTTGATGCGCTTCATTTAACGGGTGATTACCAAGTTGCGTCGTCGATGCATTGATAAAATTGTAAAATGTTTAATAATATTTTATTAATTTTTTTTAATTTGTAGAAAAACGTTAATTTTATTGTTAAAAAAAAAAAAATAAAAACAAAAAAAAAATCATATATGGTAAATACAGTCGTGGTTGGGATTATTTGTATCGAGCAGAGATGGTGTGGTTTGTTCTGTGGAAGTTGTCATTAGGAATATGAGCTTGATGGAACAACTACAGGGACAATTTTTTTTTTTTTTTTTTTTTTGTATAGTCATGGTTAGTTGTTGATTTTTCATTTGGTGAGACGGAGGATTGAGAGTCTTTGTAGTTCGTGATTCTTTGTACCTCATGATAAAGTTGACTAAAAATTACAAAACTAATCCAAATTTATTCACTTTTCCTCGTAAACTCAGTAGGAGGTACTGCCACCGTTGTTATTAACAACTTCAAGGTAATACTGCATGGATTGGATCAGGTTTTCTACAATTTGGTTAAGGATTTCATCACAAATGAGTTTTATTTCGTTAAACATTTGCATTGTGCGTTTTTTTTTTAAATAGTTGTTGTTATTTTTGTTTAATGTAATGCCATAGATTCTCTATAGGATTAAGTTCAGCGATTTGTGGTGGCTAGTCTAAAGTTTTTTGTTCCACATCTTTAGGAAATTTAGTTATAAATTTACTTTTGTGGATTGGAGTTCTTATCATTTTACATCCGAAAACTACTGCATATTCATTAAGGGCTTCCAAATATGTGCTTGAAGTACCTTTTTCGTTCAGCATTGTGAGATCTACTATGTCATTTTAGCTAAAACACTCTCAAGCCGTTACTTTGTCTCTTCTACTGTGCCGAATTAGCATTGTTATATTACAAAACCTTCTTTATTGAGGTGTCGAATAAAAATAATATTTTCCGTTGCTTCCTTCTAAAGAGATGCACGATTTCTAAGTCACAAAATATAAAAATTGGAATATAGGTGACAGGGTAGTCAATAAGATTGAATGATTTTGTTGCGTAGCATCTTTGCAATATTGTTGAAGTTGTTGTTAGTGTTTATGCAATGCCATAGATTCTCTACAGGATAAAGATCGGATATTTATAGTTACTTGACCCAAATGTTCAATAAATTTAGTTATAAATTTACTTTTGTAGATTGGAGGATTATTTTGCTGTAATAAGTGTGTTCTTATCAATTTGCGATTTAATGTTAGTACATTGAACGTGTTGTTCCGGTCAATGGTTTATGGACAGTATATTTTGGTTACGAATCATAATCAAGGTTTTGTTTTGTAATTCTATCGATGTTTCGGGCTAGCTGCCCATCTTCAGGATTTTTTGCTGGTTATAGGGAGGAGGGAGAGTAGGGGTTGCACAGACTAGAATGGAAGACTTAGCTTGATGTATGGAACATTGGATGGATAAAACTTACATGGGGGGTTGTATGTGAGTGTGGATGGCACAATGTGTGGTTATGCAGACGACGTATTAGGAAATAGTTGATTTGTTTTATAC
Source organism: Tipula confusa (assembly GCA_963556175.1). Lineage (NCBI taxonomy): Eukaryota > Metazoa > Arthropoda > Insecta > Diptera > Tipulidae > Tipula > Tipula confusa. The sequence goes on from OY744477.1 coordinate 83,022,886, forward strand.
ATCACAGGGATGGATAGGGGTTGGCATCGGTTGCATTGAGTTGTCTGCGTATGAATGGAAAGATTGTTTACTTCGGGAAAACAAGTTAAGAATTCGCGCCGTAATTTTGAGTGTGTAGCGGGGTGAAGGATTGATGCAGGATCATATGAGCGTAGATATGTGGTGTACATCGGCATTGCTAGCGGGTGGATCGTGAAGGATGGATGACGGTATCTTGTCTTCATAAATACGCCGGTGCGGGGCCATAGTGACGTTATCATAAGTTTTGTGACCTATATAGTATTGTTTCAGTTATCTAAAATATTGTACATGTGTGGTTTAGGCGGGAACACGTGGGCAGTGCTGTTGTGCTGGGAGGGTTCTGACTATTATTGATAAGCTATTAGTGGTATATATCAATAACGGTCGGAACTGTTTTAGTGCAGCTGCATTGTTCATGTGTTTTCGTTTGTATAGGGTATGTGCAGTGTTTTGGATGATTGAAGTATAGTGTTGTATGGGTCATGAAGTGTATGATCGTGTCATTGTGGTTTTGCATTGGTGTGTGTGTGTGTGTGTGTGTGTGTGTGTGTGTGTGTGTGTGTGTTTGTTTGTGTGTGTGTTTGTTTGTGTGTGTGTGTGTGTGTGTGTGTGTGTGTGTGTGTGTGTGTGTGTGTGTGTGTGTGTGTGTGTGTGTGTGTGTGTGTGTGTGTGTGTGTGTGTGTGTGTGTGTGTGTGTGTGAGTACGGGGCATTGTTGTTTATTTTTTGTGATCCATTTGTTGGCAGTGTTGGTGTGCAGTGTCTATTTGTGTTCGTGTGATTTTGTATGGGTTTTTTGTTTCATTGTATACTTGGGATTGTGGCGTGGTTTTTGGCTTGTTTTTTGGGAGAGTGGTCTTTTATTCATGTGCGGACGTCTCGGTACAACTTATGTTAATTATATTTGTTTGTTTTTGTGATGTATGGGAAAAATTTGTTTGTTTTTTAGTGTGTTTTCTAGTTCTGCATAACTATATTTTGTGTTATTTGTATTTATATACAGTTTTTTTTTTTTTTTTTTTTTTTTTTTTATGTGGGTTTTGTTTGTTTCGTGTTTTATATGTTAAAGTTGGGTTTTTTATCTTGGTCTGTATAACTTTTGTTTTTTATTTTTTTTTCTGATAATTAGGGGGTCTTGAGGATGGGCAGTTGGCCCGAGGTATCGATATAGTAGTAGGACAATATTTTGATTGTGTTTGGTGGCTGAATTTTGTGGTTTATAAAATGTTGGCTGGAGTATCATGTTTGATGAATTGATATTAAATTGCAAATAGCCACCAGCCGTTACATGAAAAAAATGTATTAACTTATCAATTTACACCCGGAAACCATTGCATATTCATTAAGGGCCACCAAATATGTGCTTGAAGTAACTTTTCCCGGCAGCACTGTGAGATCTTCTATGTCATTATAGCTAAAACACCCCAAACTATTACTTCGCCTCCTCCGCTGTGCCGAGTTGGCATTGTTATGTTACGAAACTCTCTTTATTGAGGTGTCGAATAAAAAATATTTCTTTCCGTAGCTTCCATCTAAAGAAAAGAATGATTCGTTGTTTCATAATATTATCCGCCAGACCTCAGCAGGTTTCGCTAAATAGGTACGAGCAAATTTTAGCCGGTTTATTCTTCTGGCTTATAAATGGCTTCTTTTTACATTCGCTTCACAAAGTCTGTGTACAGTTTTGAAACTAATTTTTATTTCTCTTACTTACTGTTTATCTCACTTAGAACAGATTTTCCTGTACTCAGAGGGTCTCTTTGCACAAGCGTAGCCTTCCTTAGGAATTTTATTTCTATTACGCCCCCTCCCTTTAGGCATATCCTAAAATTTCTAAATTTGGTTCATCACCAAATTGTTGAGGCAGTTTATGCTTTACCTGTATTATTATAACTATATTATTATATTATTTTCTTATTATATTATAAGGTATATTTATATTTATAAGATGTATAAATTAGATTTTCAGTGATTATATGACGTATTGGTCGTAAAGCGGTTAATCCAATTGATTTGTAATATTTAATCAAATTTATAAAATCTAATTTATATTTTTTTATAATTTTTATAATTTCATATTTTATAATTGTAAAAAAATTAATTAATTGTAAATTTCGGGCAAAAACTAACCCAATTTACTACAGCATATTAGGAATTATATTATTATATAATTATGTTATTATATTAAGAATTAATAAATTTGTAATTTCAGATTAAAAATTAATTCAATTTATTACAGCCTACGGCTAAGACCAATTAGTTAATTAATAGATTCTGTTTTCAGGGTATCATTGCAGATTACAGAAGATTGGCGGCATACTGGAGTTGCTGATAAGAGATGGCAGAATGCAGAGCAGTACAACAAAAATGTGATTGTCTTACACTAACAGTAGTTTGAATATTGGCTACCGGGAAATCGGACCAATTATGTCATAACTAACTTACTTTTCCTTTCCCTAACCCACAAAAATTTACTAACTATTGGCCGCCAAGGTGTCTGTAACCGGGTCGATCTCAATAATTTAACTAGTATCCTTCCATATCCTTCCAAGTAAATGTAAAAACGGGTGTACTGTGGGCCCGGCGCTTTCCGGGATATCCTGCTTAATGCTTGGCAGTACATTCAAAATCAATCAATCAATCAATCAGTCAGGGAGTGAGGTTGGTGCATACGCCTCCATATCACCCGTCAAGCAATGGCAGAGTTGAACGGGCAGTACAGACTACAAAATCGGTTTTAAGAAAATTTGTAGTTGATAGTAAGGTGTCGGGTTATGGCTTTGCTGTGGGAAGATCAATTGAGAAATTTTTGGAAAAGTATAATAATTTGCCTTGCACTGAGAAAAACATCATTCCATCGCATAGAATTTTTAGTTACCACCCTAAAACTGTTTTAATTATGATTAAATTGAATAAGCATCAAAATCATAGCAAAACCAAAAGAGTCAAATAGACAAAAGTAAAAATAAAATTTGTGAAAAGGTAAATAGAGAAAATCTAACAAATTATAAAAAAAATGATTATTTTAGAAAGGGTGACAATTAGGCTTGCCACCCGTCCTCCTTTGTGGAGGACAGTCCTCCTTTCGTAAGAAATTGCCTCCATCCTCCACGAACACAAAAATGTCTTCTACCAGAAAGATAAATAACATAATTTTTAGAGTGCGACCCGGGAATGTAAATAACAAAGAGTAGGATTGGAAAAGAACGGCAGTGCGGTGGTGAATGTGAACCAGTAAAGATGGTCGAATGGTTTTGTTAAAAAGAAAACAGGAGATGGAAACATGTGAGTAGGTTATCGACAAGTAAACTCTATAATGGTGAAACACCAATCTTATGGAAGATAAGATTATAAATTACCAATGATAATTACCAACGATTATGGAAGATCTACTTCAACGTTTATTTGAAACTAATTATTTCACCGTTTTGGATTTACCATCAGGATATTACCAGGTAGCGATGAGTTTAGAATACTCCAGATTCAGTACCCATAACCGCTTTTGTTACTGCTGATGGACATTATAAGTCTCTTAAAATGTCATTTGGGTAGGCCGATTCCCTGCTATTTTCAAGAACATTATGAATTGAATAGTTGACGAGACTAATGGGGAAATAGTGGTATATCTAGATGATATGGGAAAATTAGAGCGGTTGTTAGATGTAATAAAGTGCCAAGGTTCATTTCTTAATCTGGAAAATAGTCATGTCTTCAAACGCAAGGTAGAATTTTTAGGGCGATCGCGAGTTACACCCGGAAGATCAAAATCACATACCGATGTAAATTTATCACAACCGAAAAACAGAACCTAGATATGACTACAGTTTATGGGATTGGCAGGATTCTTTCGAAATTTCATGAAAAACTTTAATATTATTGGAAACGGTTCAGCGTTTATATTCTAAATTAGGAAATCGCAAAACGTTAGCAATATAAGTCCTTAATTTAGAACATAAAGTGGTTACCGATGCTTAATCGAAAGGGTTAGGTGGAAGTTTGTTGCAAGTCAATCAGTATGAAAAAAAGTTGACCTGTGGTCTATTTAAACTGATAGCCCAGCCAATGTGAACAAAAGTAATATTCATACGAATTAGAAGCCTTTGCCTTCGTCGCGATGATACCCGATTGTGCGTCATTACAAACTTGTTCAACAAAAAAAAATGTAATACCAAGAATTTCAATATGGTGGCTAAAATTAGCAGATTACGATTTTGTCATGGAAGATCGCAGGACGAATAAATGAGTCGTTCCTGGAATGATCAAGTGGAGATTTGGCGATGTGGAGTTCAGAAGGCATCTAGTTGCTCCAGAGAAATGTTTTGATTCTAAAAATGAAAATTTATGGTAGCTTGCATCGAGCAGGGATATACAAAAGCACTATCAGGATAAAAGGAAGGGTAATTACATCCGATACCAATACCATTCAATACCGTGCATATCGACTAGCTTGGACCATTTCCTAATACGGTAATACGTGTAAATTGTTCCAAATATATTGTGAAGAAAATGATATAAAGTATGTGCTAAACGCAACCATAATGAAAGATATGGCTGTTAAGGAAATGAATCGTGCTGCGGTTAACAATAAAGAGACGTTTGAAAGTAAATAATGGAAACCAACGAACTATAACGAGAGTGATATGGAGATCACGAGGGAGCGATGATCGATTTTTAATGAAAGTTTATTTTTATGCAACGTTTTTAATGCCGAAGTTAAAAAAGCTTCGATCAAAATAGATTGGATTTTGTAATTACTCGAAAATTGAATTTAAAGACATTCTAGGGACACATATCGACGAGATGGATGTCTTTATTGCTTGCTATAGATAGAACTATATTTATTTTGGTAGCTTTATCAAGATAATTCTTAGTGAAGATTTGCCAAAATGGATGTTTCGATGTTTTCGACTTATAAAATGGTAAAATGTTTTTGTCGCTAGCAGTGTTTAAAACAAAAGTTTAGCTGTCCTCCTCTTGTATTTTCGAAAGGTGGCAAGCCTAGTGACAATGTATTGTATTGTATTGAATGGTAAGAACGTTTATAATAAATGGATTAAGGCTTCGTAAAGCTGCAGTACCTGCTAATGAAGGTTTGTAGAAAGTTATTTTTATGTACTATGAAAGTATCTATCTTTGTGGGGCGTAAATCTGTAAATCTGCCATTGCCTTCTTTTGATGCGGCCCACTCTTTGGTTGGATTGCTTTGACGTCACATACCATCACTTTGATCGTTTATATAATTGGATTATTTCGCTTAGCTGACGTCTTATCGACATCGGTTCGTGTAGTATAGTTTCTAATTCAGCTTCATCTTCTAATCGAGTGTAGTCTGATATTTGAGAAATTTAGTATATTGAGATACTAGATTATCACGACGAAGTTCAAACCTTGAAAGATATTAACGATCAACAACCAAGGAATTTTGTACGAATTTACGCCACAGTTTTGTAGTATTCCAATGAAAAATGGTGTTGCAGACCAAATGATGAAAACATTCAATAATTTAATAGTGCAATGCGTTGAGCACAACGTGCTGGAATCAGCTGTAACATGCGGCACACAAGATATTTTTTGTGACATGTGAATGCCTCTCAACCACAGTGGCTCATAATTTGTAGTACTGTGCATCTAATTATTTCCCACAGTATACAATTCTTATGAGCTCTCGTCTAATTACGCTCTGATTTTTAACTTCATTCTCCTTTACCAATCCAAAGACGAAGACGAACTTCTTACATTCTAACATTTTATTTATCTATATTCTTATTCGTATTATTGTTATTATTATTATTGTGTTGTTGGTGTGTTCAACACAATAATATAAGTGATCGAACTTACTGTTATTTTTGTTTTCGTTTGTTTGTCTTATTATTCTTATTTTGTTCGAAAGAAATACTCAAAATGTACTCATCGTCTTATAATACCTATTATACGATATTTTGAATACGTGGACTTAAGTTTTATTAATTTTTAATAATTTAATTTAATTTATACACCAAATATAAAAATTAAAAAAATATTAAAAGGTATTTATCACCTTATATCAAAGTGAACAAAGCCAAGTGAATTTTATGTGAGAAACATTTTGTTTTACATATTTTGTGACGATCGTCTTGATATAATTATAATACAGTGAAAAAAAAATTGTGACCGCCCTCCAAATTATAATAATATTATGTCAAATTATTTAAGAATGTGAATGTTTATAAATTTTATGGATACGCATGACAGTGGCTCACTCAATTAAATTGAGTACACACTCGTATGTACATAGGTGTATAGGTAAAAATAAAGTAATATATTTTTAAAATATAACGTAGTGTCATCAATAATTGCAAGATATTGTTGAAGACATCAATAGTGCACCACACCCTGTATATTTTGTGTTGCATTCCATATTGTTATATGACACTCCCGCCAAATTAGAAATATGATACGGAAGTGATACGGCTTACCTCATTCAATATAGAGAAAGTATATGCTCATATATTATTGTTGTTATACTTACCATAAAAACAAATCTAATTAGGCGAAAGATTCACTTAACAAATTCAATTGTTTTATTTTCCGTGTCGCCACTTTTTTTGTTTTTTTTTTTGTTTTTGTTTAATTGTCAGCCCACCAAACCAGTGACGGATTTTTAAATTTTCGGATCATTCGACAGATTTGATCGATAGTTAATATATAAAACATGAAATGTCAATATTTCAAATGGCGGTAAAGATCTCTGTGCGTCTTGTATTGTGAACTTGAATTATTTTTGCTTTCCCCATCATATCATTAAGAAGAATCAATCAGTTCTGATTTGACATTGTTTCTTACGATCATCTTTAAATATTTAAATTTGTATAACAGAAACCAGGAAAGATTCGTCTTGAATGACATTCCCATTAATAACATCCTTAAGTATCTCTCCTCCTCTTCCTTTTCTTATTCATCAACCTTCTTCTCTTTGTCTTTTTTTATATTTACCAAAATAATATTTTAGAACCTCAAAATAAAATTAGGGCCTAACATTTTCATAACTTCTGTTTAATTGATAGTTAGATATTGCTGTGATAAGTAGAAAGGTTGGAACAAAAGTGTCATTTATATATATATATATATATATATATATATATATATATATATATATATATATATATATATATATTCGTTATATGTGGAAATATGGGTAAAATAATTTCAGATGTATAATAAACAAAAGGATTTATATTTTTTTTTTTTTTATAATATAATTTTTAACGAAATTCTTAGCTCTCTTTGATTAAATTAAAGATAGTCATGTATACTATAAACCAAAAATAGTGTTGCCATCTAGGGAATAAACAGCAAGTGATATCCATAAAAGACTATTTAAAAAACAACAATTCTGACACTCCCACTGTTTTATGGAATATCAGAATCCTCTTCAAGTTTGTAGCATATTCTGTTGCGATGAAATTCGAAGATTCTTCTTTCCAAGGGTTTGGTGAGGATATCTGCTGGCTGTTCCTTGGTGTTGACGTATTTGAGTTGAAAAACTTTCTTGTCATACTGTTCTCGGATGTAGTGATATTGTACGTCAATCGTTTGAGAAGAACAGGATTTTTAATCAATTCAAGCGTACTTTGATTGTCAATATAGAGAGTTGTAGCAATATTTTGATAAGGATAGATCTTTTCGATTAACTTTAAGAACCAAACTATTTCTTTGACTGTTTGGAAGGCCGCAATGTATTCCGAATAAGTGGTAGAGATGGCTACTATGGATCAATCTATGGTGATTGATTCTTAATTCTACTGGTTCCTATGAAGTTTGAAATATAAACGGCAGTGTTTACTGCTTCTGGCCAGAATTTAAGTTCTAATTTTGCAGCATGTAACATTGTACGAGCAGCTTCTACAACAGTTCTGTTTTCGCGTTCTATTTTGCCATTTTGCTTCGAACTATAAACTACTGAATTATGATGAGAAATTCCATATTCTTTCATCAATTTTGTGACTTCTTGATTGACAAATTCCAGGCCATTGTCAGATCTAAAAATTTCTATTCTTCTAAGGTAATTTTGCACCCAAGAAATATACATTTTTCAACAGAAGAAAGATTTTTCTGGTAGTGGTCCACACACATCTGCGTGGATTATTTGGCCAATGCGATGTTTTTGTACTGTTTTGCTGAGGAAAAGGTAGTCGATGGATTTTACTCCATGCGCAAGGCTCGCAGACTATTTTGATTTTTTAAAATCTTTTTAATTTGAGTGTAGTTTTGATGAGCTTATTTTTGATGACATTCTTGAAAGGGACTTTTCTCAGCAATACAAGTTTGATATTCTTTAGCACCTTCTTTGTCATTTTCGATTGGCATTATCTTAATTTTCATTTCAAATAATTTGCTTTTTCTCTCACTTACAGCTATGGTTTTGCCTTCTTTAACGAATTGACAAATTCTTTTATCAGCTTCTAGAGTTAAATTTTTGTCCAAGGTCACACCACCAGAAAAGAGATTGTATCTCAGCTTAAGCACGTAGAGTACATTTGAAAGGTGACATTCTGTCCATTTTTTCCATTAAATGTTGAAATGTTTATGCTACCTCGACCTTTGCCTGAAATGGTTTCTCCGTCTCCAATTTTTATTTTGATGCCATCTTTCATAGGTGTCTAGTTTATAAACCACTCTAGTTTATGATTCATGTAATCGCTCGCTCCAGTGTCCATATACCAGATCTCGACTGTAGTTTTCGCTGTCGTTTGTACTGAGGCAAATGCTTCGCTTATGAGCTTCATCTCTCTCTTCTCCTGAAACTTTGGAATTTTGACAAAGATTATACATTTTCCAGGTTTTCTTCTTATATTTTTTTGGTTATGGTTTTAATTCTTAATGTACTGAATTTTTTTGTTACCAATATTATTCTTGGAAAAACGAATCTTACTGCTTACTCTTACATTAGGAGCAAGTGCATTAACTTTTACTTCTCTTTGACTTTGTCTCATCTCTTCAATTATTACTCTTGAGGTTAGATTTGCTGACGTTTTATTGGTAGTAGCCGTTGATTCCCAGGCACTGATAAAATGGTCAAAATTTGGTGGTAAGGTTAGGAGAATTTTGGTTATTACTCCCTTATCTTCAATTTTCTCTCCCATTGCCTGTAGTCTATTAGATATATCTTCAATTTTTGAGATATGTGCCGCAATATCATGTGAAGGATCTTTAGCCAATGTAAACCACTTTTGCTGTAAAATGTGGATTGTAGATTCTGATTTTTGTTCATATATATTGATTAGCTTTTTCCACATTGCCTCAGAATCCCCCCGAGGTCAAAATATGCATCATCGTTTGTTCAGATATTGTGGTAACGATTACCTTTTGCGCCAGCCTGTCGGTTTTATTCCAGTTACGTATCGCTTCAGCATTTTCAGTTTGTGCCATTTACTATGTCCCATGCTTCAATTGACTTCGAAATTATCTGAATCTGGAATTTCCATAGATTCCAGTTTTCAATTCCTTGTAATTTGCTTACTCTGGACAATTCTGAATCCATCTTCTTAACAATTTTGCTCGGCGGTTAAATTTTCACTTCGCACACGGATGGATATAACCTCACAAAATTTGCCTTATTTTCACTTCTATTTCCGAAAATATTACCCAAAACACGTTTCTGGGCCTATAACCTGTCGTTATATGTGGAATTATGGGTAAAATAATTTCAGATGTAAATTTCAGGTGTGAACAAAAGGATTTTTATTGTTTTTTTAAAGTATAATTTTTAATGAAATTCTTAGCTATCTTTGATCGATCGATTAAATTAAAGATAGTCATGTGTACTATAAAATAAAAATAGTGTTGCCATCTAGGGAATAAACAGCAAGTGATATCTATAAAACACTACTTAAAAAACAAGAATTCTCATATATATATATATATATATATATATATATATATATATATATATATATATATATATATAAATAGGTCGTGTTACAGGATACTTTACATAGTAATTTTTATATAGTTAGAACAGGCCACATAATTTTTTCAGTGGTTTACTGATCTTCCCTATCTCTCTTTCTCTCTCTCTATCTCTGAATATCTCTGTATATTTATGTCTCTTTCTGTGTGTCTCTGTCTTCCCCCATTTCCTTTGCCATTTAGCCGTGTGGAACCACCGATAAGTATTACCATAGATTAAGATATAATAAAGATGGCCCATACACAAGCAAGAAAAAAGTATATCCAGAAATAATAATATAAAAGTAAGAATAAAAAGAAGAAACCATTTTTCTTAGTTACTGTATAATAAAGGTTTGTAAAATATGCATTCGACAATAAAAGAACAAAAAAAATAAAACCAAATAGCCTTTACTACAGTGAAATCTTTCTTTGTAGTTGGAAAATATATTTTTGTTCTTTGTACAGTAAACTAAAAATTACTTTCAAATTTGTATTCAAACTAGTGGTATCAGTCTGCATATTAGAGGTACCCGTCACATACTTTTATTTTATGTTCCAATTGGAACATCTTTTTATATCTTAATCTATGGTATTACTCCAGCTCAGCTCAAGCTGCCATCTCTAAGTGTCGTAGTTTCTTCATAATTAGTGCAGTCATACTACATACCATTCTCCACATTCCCTCGCACTTCAACATACAGTTTATAATATTTGCTGGTGCTAGGTTGACTCTCACAGACCTAAATAGTTCAAATATTTCACTGCCTAAATTATCTAAATTATCAGTATTTCATCGTGCTTGTACTTATATAGAGATACAAGAAAACCACCATGCCTAGTTAGGTACTGACTCAAGAAAAAAATTACCTCTCCATATTTCCTTTTTGTCCATTTATTCACTGAAGGGATTAGTCGATGAGCCTAACGTCAAACCGCACTTGGCAACGCTATTATGGGGATTTTATCAGGACCGGAAGCTTCATTTTTTTACACTTTGTCTAACATGCTCGTAGAACCTCCTCCATTTACACTGGTGTAATAACATCTTTCCCGCGCCTTGGTTCGATGATTCTCACATAACCAGGCTGTTGTGGAAATAACGTAGAGACCAATATTTACCAACAGTTCTGGGCACGGCGGGCTTGCATTGCATGTACCCTAGAACTTTATTACCCCAATGATTCTGATCCATCTCTTTACACAATTCTTGAAAGCATCGCGATTTGCTTGCTTTGATGGAATATTTAACTCGTATTTCGTTCAGGGCCCTTGCAAGGCACACACATCGGCTCGGTCAACGCTGTGTGTATATAGATCACTTACTTCCCAGCTTAATACTTTAGTCAGGAGACAATCTCTAATCCATGTGAGATTAACTATGGAGCTAGCACTATACCTACGTAACGTGAACCACTGGAAGTAACGAAAATACTTCCAGTAGTGCTTGGCCTCTAATTTTAGTAACTCGGTTTCCCTATTCATCGACCCAGGCACTAAACTTTGCGGGGAAGTTTTCGACAAAGGAATATGATTTCCAGCGTCACTAATCAGATAGCCTAGAAAGACTTTGAACTCTGCTATGGTAGCACTGGGTTGAATATATCAGCTATAGATATGAAAACCATCGATCTTACATCTTGTAAAACCAGATTCAGCACTGCTAATATTTTCTTGAAAGGGTAACTTCCTAGTTCCCACAAATCAGCTGTCCAATGCATACTATCAAACTTTTGGTATTGTTCACATGCATTTACATTGTCTGCGGCCAAATCACGTACTTTTAACTGTAGCAGACAGTTGATTTCTCGAATTTGGCAAATAATCCAACTAATCATTATTTTCCTTTTGGATATGACATTCTCTGCTATTTGGCTTGGAAAACTAACCACTGCCATTTATGTCTCTAGAAAAGGAGTTTTTAGCGGTTCTATAGAGGCAATACCTTTTGTCCAAACAGCAAGGAAAGAGCGTACTGCCAAATACTTAGTCCTGAGTAGTCACTACATCAATGAACTCGTTATTTCGACAAGGGATTCCTGTATCAAGTTTTTAACATCCGCCTCCTGATCGATACTTTACTCCAATTGGGGTTGGAAAACTGCTATTTGCGGTTAGTTCCCAGTGCTTTCTAATCCTAGTAAAAGACCCCTCTTAATAGTTTGGGAAATATGAATAATTTTTTCTTCGAGACCTTTAGGTTCTGAGTCCGCCTTTACTTTCCTTAGCAGGTCGTTTTCGATTTCTTTGGAAATCGAAAACGACCTGCTAAGACAATGGAAATCATTGGATCATTACAAACAATGGAATCATTGGAGCTTACAATCTCTGCTATTATCACGATCCTTCTTCAGAGCCACCTCCGTTATTCCCAATTTCTAACTTTGAGTTCTTCAATTTTCACCTCATAGGATAGTTTAATCTACTAAAGTATCCCCTTTATTTCGCAATGCACATTGTTCCTATCCTTTTCACATTTGAACAGGTTGTCTTTCTGCTGTTTAACTGCAGATAATTTCAAACACTCGTTTGAACTCAGATCTTTTTTTTTTTTTTTTTTTTTTTATTCCCTTAAATATATAACAAAAACTGAAGAAGGAATAATTTCCGAAATCGATTTTTTAATTATAATAAAATAAACAATTATCACAAAAAGGAATATAAAATATATTTATTCAAAAAATATAAAAATAAACAAACAATTCAGATCTTTTGCCTTCCTTTACCTGGTTCTCACTTAGATCATGTAATACTATCAAATACTATCACTTTTATTATAATTGGGTCTTTTTGGGTCAATTCCAATTTAGATCGTATTTTTGAAGTTTTAATCTTAGCCTCCGAATCCGTTTCTTCAGATTTTCTTGGTGTTCTCAAATGAATTTCTCTCTTATTCATTCCACATGAAAGCCTTTGACTTAAATATCTCTCCTAGTGGTTTCGTTAGCTTGGATTGATTCGCTTTGAACTTGCTTAAATAGTTTGGCATTCCAAGATATTTTTTCATTTGGACTTCTCATTTATTTATTACTTTCTCTTTGTCGACTTTTACTCCGTTTTTTTCGTTAGTATATATGTTCATATAGAACTTTGATCGCTAACTTCATTTATTTTTTTGTTTTAGTTTGACATTTGCTTACCGTAGTCTGTTCATAAGCTCTCGTATCTCTAACGATATTTTTCTTATAGGTTCTGAGCTTCTAGTGCTTCTTTGAATATTCTTCTCTCGTGCTCTAGTAGTATTTTCCCTTTCAATAGATCATGTCGGATTGTCAAGATTATACTACAAACGAAAATGCTGCCACCTTTTGGGAAGTGGTAAAAATATATATTTTATATTTTTGAAACTTTAATGGGCATCTAGTGACATAATAAACGCACTAGGACATACGTGTAAAACAACGTATGCCCTAGTACGTTCATTATGCCACTAGATGTCCATTAAAATATAAAATATATATTTTGTGGCGAATAATTCTAATTATCTCGTACAACAACAAAATTAAAACAAGGAAAAAAATCATGGCCAACTATTTTCATTCAAACCTTTAAAATATTACATTTTTTTATGTTTGATTTATTGTTTTTTTTTCTGACTTAACTTGAGCTATTTTGTTGATTTGTAATAATCACGTTTGACACGAAATGTTTTAAAGAACAATATAAAATAATATCTTCCTGCAATAATTGGTACTATATACTTTGATCGTGCTAACTCTTTTGGAAAACATAGCTAACTACATACTTTGATCGTGCTGCCTCTTGCGAATAACATGATGTACTAAATACTTTGATCGTGGCTCCTCTTTCGAAAAACATGATCTATAATACATCATTTTTTTTACTTCTTCTTATTATCCTGACAATTTGTATATCTTAACATCACTGGTTGTGGTTTTACGTTCTATCTTATTCTCTAGGGCCCCGAACTTACACTCTTGTCCAGTATATTTAGTTCTGCCAACGTATGTTTCGATGGCTTTATTTAATTTCTACGATAGCCTATTGCATTTGATTAAATTCTGGTTGCTGTCTTTGTAGAAAATTTGTGTTTGATTATCTCTAATACTTTGATAACCTCAAAACATCTGTATCTGATTCGTGCTTCTTGTCCGTTGTCTGTGTGTATTCCTGTCGTTATTGCGTGCGGTGTTCAATTTTGTCCGAAAGGTTACCAAAAACTGCTTTTTGTAATTCTAATTTCTGAATAGACTCTTTGGACGTCGTAACCTTTGCCGGGCAGACTCTTTGGACGTCGTAACCTATACAAATTTCGAAAATCCATCTACGGCGCATAAGATGCAGCCCGTTTTGCAAACCTTTATCTTTACAGTCATTATACAAGTAATATATTTTTAAATATTTATCCGCTCGGAAAGCCGCGGAACATAAAATGTACTATTTAACAGTTCCTCAGTTTTATTACCGAAAAATGTCCTTCATTCTGCATTATTTGCTGTAAGAATCCCATTGTTCATAATACCCTGCACGCAAAATTTCCTCAGCACCTTTACGATTGCTACACCTCCAGTTGATAGCTTTTGAAACGCCTCTCACACGATGATGTTTCCGGGAGTATTAGAAAAGTGAAATAGTTGACACATCAAGACCCTCTTTAATTGATTGATTGCCTCGTTCTGTTTCTGCCCCATTACGAACTTCACGTTTTTTCTAAGTAATTAATAAAGTACCCTTTAAGAACTCCGTCCGAAAGTCAATACATAACCGCATTGAACCTTCATTTTAGTCGTGTATTTCCTCTCAACTCATCATTTGGTTTTCTGATGGCTTCAAATTCTTTCGACGATAGTTGTTAAGTAGTGTGTGTGGTCATGTCTATGAATTTCTCGCCTTTTATGAGGATCAGGTCGATGTGTAGAATTTTTGCCGGATATACGATCTGCTTTGTTCTTCTTGTATAATGCGGTATTTATATTGTCTTCATTGCGGATATCTTCTACTTCTATCTGCGTTTTCCATATCTTGTAGCTGTATCGATGTTCTACGTAAATTTTTTGAAGTAATTGGAGATAATTATCCGGAATTTGTATCCCATTCACAGATGTTGGGTGTAATCTTTCCTTTAGATGTTTAATGAGTTTTTCCTTTGCCTGCTCTTCCGACAGGGCGATGTAATGCCTATGATAGATCTGGTGTGGTTCCTCATAAGCGTAAATTCCGTTTCCCTCAGTTATGATCATTTTATTTTTAAGACGATAATAGGGGATTCACAATGTGGGATAACTTGATTGCCATCTTCTCCTGCACTAAATGTAAAGACCCATTACTTGAAGATGATAGTGTGTTGACATCCACTTCCAGTCTTGATAATGAATGAGCAACTTTATTATGTTTGTAGACAATGTCGTAAATGTAGTCTTCTAGCCTAGCTTGCCATTTTTTAGCTTGCTGTTATTATTCCTGTTGCTGAAAGCGAAGGTCAGTGGCTGATGATCAGTATAAATTATAATTTTCTTTCCGCCATAGAGTTAATTTCTTAGGTTATCTAGAGCCCAAATGACCGCTAACGTTTCCTTTTTTTTTTTTTTGTTTTATGTGCAGGATACTTAGTCTTCGTGTAGTCCGCTTCGAGTTACCAAGTAATTTTGTTGGTGCAATTTGAATGTTTTTGGAAGATTTGTCAGTGTTTGAATAGTCAATAGGATATATCCCCATTTAGACCTCTAATAAATACATCCAATACTGCCGCTGACCACAACGCTGCGCCTCTACATATGTTGGTCCTCAATATATGTTTCATAATCCATTGAAGTCACTTCAATTAATTCTGAAGATGAAGATAAAAACTATCTGTTAAAAGACTTACCATAGCTTTACCAAATCGAACAATAGCAGAACTAAATTCAAACTCAAAGTGTAAGGTTCCATATAGAGGCGATCTTATAGAAGTTCACGTTCTTATAGAAGTTCAAACTTTAGTCTTTCAGATACAAAAACCTACCAAAGACTGTGATAATCGAGGAACAAATTAGATAACCAATCAACAGAACAAAATGGGTATTCGAACGGGCAACGCTCTTCGAGGGTACCAAGAAATGCCAGGATCAAATGTACCAAATACTAACAGCACGGTCAACATGCCGAGAGACACAACACACACCGATATGTTAACAGATCAAGTTTTAGAACTGGCATCTGTTAGTGTGGTGCCAGATGGTAATATTACCGTTTTATTTAAGCCAAATTCCAAATAATTCAAATTTTATTACGAAACATATATAGATACATACACCGTAACACAAGCAGTGAACGCTTTAGGATTTGGATGGTTTCAAGTGAAACTATCCTTATCGGTTGGTTTGTGTTGGATGGCCGATTCAATGGAAATGACAATATTAAGTGTGCTCGGACCTGAATTACACTGTGAATGGGGCATTAGTCGATATCAACAAGCTTTGACCACAACAATTGTGTTTTTGGGTATGATGTTAAGTTCGACATTTTGGGGACAGCTAAGCGATCGTTATGGCCGTAAACCAGCACTGACATTGTGCGGTATTTTATTATTTTTATATGGTCTATTAAGTGCAGTTGCACCAAGTTTTGGATGGTTACTACTATTACGAGGATTAGTAGGATTTGCTATTGGATGTGTACCACAATCGGTCACATTGTACGCAGAATTTCTGCCAACAAAGCAACGTACAAAATGCGTCGTTTTACTAGATGTACGTCGTTACATGATTCGAAAGGTTTGATTATCGATGTTTAATCATTTCTGTTTTGTCTTTTAGTGCTTTTGGGCTCTAGGCGCATGTTTTGAAGTAGTTTTAGCTTTAGTTGTTGTACCAAATTTAGGCTGGCGATGGCTTCTGGGTTTATCGGCCGTGCCACTATTTATGTTTGCGGTTATAACACCATGGTTACCGGAATCGGCTAGGTACCATGTATCGTCGGGACAAAACGAGAAAGCAATTGCAACACTTGAGAAGATTGCTAAAGATAATAAGCGCGGTATGCTACTAGGACGCTTAGTTGTTGATGGCCAGACAACGTCGCGTGGTAGTTTCAAAGCACTATTAAATCCAGCCCTTCGTCGAACAACGCTACTGTTATGGTTTATTTGGATGACATGTGCATTCTGCTATTATGGACTCGTGCTAATGTCAACCGAATTCTTTGGAGGAGAAAATAAGACAATCACACCGGGAGAACCAGACGACTGTCATTTGTTGTCGACAAAAGATTTTATGGATCTACTATGGACGACGCTAGCAGAATTTCCAGGAATTTTCATTACAATTTTTATTATCGAGAGGTGCGGACGCAAAAAGACAATGGCACTACAATTTTTACTGTACGCTGGATGTGTTTTAACCCTAACCACAACAACAGAGTAAATCATTTTACATTTTACTTACCTAATTTGATAACGACACTAATATGATTTTTTTTTTTTTGTTCCAGTCGAGTATTTTTAACTTTAATCCTGTTTTTGGCTCGTGGCGTGATTGCTGGTTTATTTCAAGCGGCATACGTGTATACACCCGAAGTATATCCAACAGCATTACGTTCGGTCGGTGTTGGTGGATGTTCAGCTTTAGCACGACTTGGAGCAATGGCGACACCGTATGTCGCCCAAGTACTATTTCAAACCTCGGTGTGGAGTGCAGTATCGGTTTATGGATTTTTTGCCTTTTTTGCGGCAATAGCTTGTGTACTTCTTCCATATGAAACGAGAGGCGCTGATTTGGCACAATGAAGCACTTTGTACTTAAAATATTAACAAAATGTAATGGTGCACGTGAAACTTATTTGACTTTTTATATAGCTTTATTGACACACTTTTAGTGACACAATTCTATACGTTGGACAGATTTGGACCGTCAAAACTTTATTTAATTCTGAAATGTATTTTTATTACCGAAAATATAAATTATTTATTTTAATTCTACAAAATATCCAGTATGTACAGTAACTGGTAACCAAAATATATTTGATCCATTCCCTTACAATAATTATTTTACTTAAATATAATTTAATTTTTAAGTCCCGTCACTTGTTCGCTCTTTTCCCATAGCCATGCAGCCAATTCAGCATCTTGAGCTCGTCTCGACGGAGTTTTCTTTCTACAATCAGAATAATAATCGCCCGAAATTTTTTCTAGCTCCGGATCAATTGCACACCGTATCGTAGTTTGTGCCCCCGACTCAGCAGTTTTCCATCCTAACCAGAAGATTGGTTTTGAGAGGATCCTTAAATTGAAAGAGTTCAATAAATTTGTAGATGCCTAAACTTTATAATATAAATGTATAATACTTACATAAGCACTGGATGAATGTGACGTGTCAATTCAGTGTTTACAGCACCCGGATGCAACGAATATGTTGTGACTCCGGTACCTTCAAGCAATTTGGCCAAATGTTTTGCAAATAATACGTTTGCTAATTTACTTTGACTGTAAGCAGCGACACGATCATATGACTTTTCACTATTCAAGTCATCTTTATTTATATTTCCACTAACGTGCATTAGACTAGACACCACCACGATTCGGCTGGGCGATGATTTTTTTAAAAGATCCAAAAGTAAATTGGTCAACAAAAAATGGCCAAAATGATTGATTCCTATTTGAGATTCTAGTCCATCTTCAGTCAAAGTTTTTGGACTCATCATTACGCCGGCATTATTGATAAGTATATCTAATCGTTTCTCATCTTCTAAGAATCTATAAACATTTTCAAAATGTAATAAGTTAAAAAATCGAATTTACTTTATTATACTTTATACTTACTGTCGAGCAAAATCTCGAATCGATTTAAATGACGATAAATTCAACGAACGATTAAAAACATTTTGATTTCCAGTCTTTTGAATAATTTCTTGGCACGCTTCATCGCCCCGTTTTGTGTCACGACATCCTAAATATATTTTTCCACCTCGTCTCGCCAAGTCCAATGCGGTTTCTTTACCAATTCCGGTATTAGCGCCCGTAATAAGAACAACTTTGCCATCAATACGATTATCTTTGCGGTAGTATTTGCCTTTGAAGTATTGTCTACAACAAAAAAAAACGACATAACCAATTAATTAAGAACGTTGTAGTTCATAAGTTCAATAAAACATAATTTATTGTTATTCTTAATTGGTTTAATAGCATAACAAACAATGTCAGTCATAATTGAAAAATAATTCATAATATTTAGAAATTTTTTACAAATTATTTTTGGTAACGTCTCAATAAACCAATTAACGCATTTACGCAACCAATTTAAATGGAATGCATTTAAACTACACGTACTTTGTGATAATACTGCATTGTACTCGATCGTTCAATAAGTCCCAAACTAACACAAAGATGGCGCCTTTAATAAAAAATCTTTATGATTTTTGAAACGAAGCAACCTTAGCAACCGTAGCGGACCATAACATACTGAGTTACAGTGATTAAACTCGCTATCTCTACCTGACATTAATAAATTTGTACCATAGTAAAAAAATTATCCAGATGGCGCGGTCGATGTACGATAAATCTGACATTTAGAAATCATTTGTTTATAGGATATATAGAGTAAAAAACATAATTACGCCATTTTGAAAATAAACAAAATAACATCATAATTTTATATACCATCAGCCTACTTAACTATCAAACCATAACGAGATAGTATAACTAAATGGTAGACATAATATGGCAGAACGATGAAAATTGTGATTCTCTCCTAGCAAACTGTTCGAAAATTAACGGCGGTTTAACTTGATGTCAATCGCAGGTGACGCTACTTTTACAATTTTGAAAACAATGCAATCGAGTGTTAATAAAACATTGGTTTTTATCGGTAAAAAACAACGTTGAACTTCTGATGCAAAATATTGATACATTTTCATAAATTATTTTCGAGCATCAAAATTGGGCAAGGGGTTAGCCCACAAAATTATCAATATGCATAAATTTGTCAATAAAAAACGCAATAGTGGTCCGATTTTGGCGAACCGGTAGTAAACGTATTTTTATCTTACCACTGGTTATAGGTATAGTTCGAGTAATCTTAATAAAGTTAATCTAGTTTAAAGAAATTCCCCATCACATACGATTCTTTAAAAAGAATTCTATAAATTATATTATCACTTAGTATGCACAACACAAATATGTAAGAAAACAAGGTAGTCAATCAAACCGCTTCGACGTTATATTATTTACTTACTGACCTTGAAATATATTTACCGACTTAAATACGTTCGTACATTAATTAGATACAACTAGAGGACGGTATAGCAGCATATTGATTTATAGTAGTATTGGTTTGTTACATCTTTAATTTTCAAAACTAGTTTGTTGTATGGCTCTAAGGTATCCTACACAAATTATTTACACATGGACAAACCACCATACATTGAGAAATGTTTTTTACGTTAAGTTTCTCTCAAGCTAATTCTCGAAATCTTAATAATGATAAATTAGACGCAAAAAATTAATTTTTCCGCATCATGTATTATAAACGCAAAACCAATTTTGTTTTTGTAAGGTCTATGACATATAACCATAAACTATAAAGTTGATAATTTATAGTTGTTCACAATCATAGCCCTGAGTTTGATTTTATAAAAAATTCCAGTTCGGGCAAAATACGTTACAAATGGTGAAATTTTTTCCGTTTCACAAGTCAAGGTGTTATTACTTTGTGTGCAAGGTGTAGTTTTTTAACGAAGACAACTACCCAACATAAAAAAAAACATAATTTTAAAGGTTGATGACAATGATCAACAATGAATTGTTTCCACCATCAATGCTTGATAAAGTTGCTTGGTGTTTAGCAAATATATGAAATAAAATTGAGATGCAACATTCAACAAAATTTAAAGCTAAAAAGAGAAAAACTATTTACCCCTTAACCCTAGAAACAAACCAAAAATTAAAAATGTTTCTATAAGTCAACTAATAATATCTTTTTACAGTAATAAAATTTCCATAAAATATATTCAAACGTTTAAAGTCTTAGCTTATATTAACCAGAAACGTAATGCTTAGGAACTATGATGTGTTGAATTGAAATCGTTACCTTTAGACTCAGTAAATAATTACACATAATTTACCAAACAATAATCTGCATAATGTGAAACGACAAAAACTTTAGATTGTCAAACTTGAAAAAAACAACAAAACAGCAAATTTATTATTGCATATTAAGCAGTCCGGAATTCACTGCACAGTACTGTACTACAATTAGTTTTAATTAATAATTTAATAAGGAAATTGTAAGAAAATAATTTTAATTAGATACTGTAATTGTTACTTTATAACTAAAATGCTAAAATACACATTTAAGATTACGACGAATTATTTTACATTATCTAGAAATATTTAGTTCAAGTATATGTCAGCAAAAATCTGTGATAGAGGAGTTTATTGATAGCCAGAGTACATAATAGTTTAGGGTATTAGTTACACCTACATATATTACTGGTCCTATCTAAAATACATAGTACATAATAGCTGCAACTCTTGACGAAATGTGATCCAAATCAGATCATGAATTACATAGAAAGCAAAGACGCAAATTGACCCAAATTCGTTTTTGGATCACAAATAATGAACTAAAAATTTTTATGGTATTAAAATGTAAGTGCACAATAATTTTGTATTTATGGTGCGTGCATGTACGTGATCAAATAATTGATTCGCGAATCAAGGGGAAATTTGTATAGTTTTCATACGAAAAATATATAAATTTCCCCTCCTGAGTTGAAATAATTTTAACTTTGGGCACATTTTTAAAAAATAAATAAAAATTATGAGCAATAATTGTGCTCATTATATATAATTTTGCTATTTTTTGACATTTCTTATTTTGTTTTTCAAACTTTTTGTGCGAGCTAACAACAAACATCATTTTTTAAAAATCGTAAATAAAATTAAATTTATTACATTTGAATAACATAAATTTTTATTTTAAAATAACGAATTATTCTGCCAAGGTAGAATATCCACTTCACTGCAAACACTGCAGGCGTCATTCGATGATAATTTGTAAATGTTTCATCAATCAGTCTCATCTCAGCGACAAGTTTGCGTAGAATCCTTGTCGGAGTCTATTGCGGTTCACCGGATTTACTCCAAATCTCCTACCACTGACAATATTTAAGTCCCACGCCAAAAATTTCGATAGCGGTTTGACTTGATAAAGATATTTTGGGTATTATTACGAATTAATTAAATTCAAAAAATTAAATTACACGAAAAAAATTAAATTACACGAAAATTTAAAATCACCGAAAACAAACCAAAAGAAATTATTACGAAATTAAAATCAACCAATAAAAACAAAATGAAGTTAAATTTAATATTAGAAATTATTACGAAATAACACGAAAAAATTTAAATCACCGATAAAAACAAACAGCAAGAATTTAAAATTACCGATAAGAAATTAAAAATGGAAATCTAATAACAAAAAAAAATCACAAAAAATCGCACAAATATTTCGTATACCACAGCCAACAACGATACACAATTAATATTTACATATGTTTCATATATCAAGTAAAATAGGTAATAATTTTGAGCAAAAGCTTTTGTTACTAACTTCATCCTGTGATGAAATTTTTTAATCACGCACCATTAGTGGTTGGTAGCACTGAATTAACCAAATACCGAACTCATTCAAAACCGAAATAAAACAAATAATTTACGTTTTTTGTATTTGAATTTATCTAGTCGTCGTTTGTTATAACTTCAGATGACATAAAATTATAAAGTGTTTCAATAAGCATTGTGTCGATGAAAATTTTTTGACAGATAATTTCATAACAACATGGATGTTTTTTGACAAAACAAGAATTTAATTTTGAGTAGTACCATACCAATTTTTAACGTAATTTTGATTGATTGCTTTAAGCAGCGGTAATACCAACCTCAAGGATTTATTTTGTAAATTTTTGTGTTGTTTCATGAGACATGATCTGATCTTGAGCAGGTCAAACGTGAAGAAATGTGGCTATTGTGTCACTCAAATATTACACAGAGAAAAATCTGTTGTGGGATTTGCTCAGACTTTTCAGAAGCTTAAGCATTGCAAAACAAAAGATGGTGACAGATCGTCACATTATATATATACTGCGCTCTGAGTTTGCTATAATTGGTGCATTTTCTTACTATTTCTTTTGCATTGGCTTTACTGGCAGGTATCTAGAACTTTCGCTTTAGGAGCGAACAGTAAGAATGGGCCAGCATGCTTATTATCTTAAAAACGTAAACGCCGCTGATTCGGGATACCTTTAGTTTGGTGGCATTATCAACAAATCGGAACACATACGCTTACACAATTTTCTTAAGCCTTTGTCGATATTAACTAGTTCGGACACATGGGCTAATGTTTACTTGTATATTTCTGACATTTTCCATGGGATGGGCATCCAAAAATAGGATGACGACATTTTAGGCAGTTATAACAGTGATTGCAAGATTTTGCAAACTACTTACGTCCATCAAACTGACTCGAATGTAACATCTGTGCTGAATAA
This sequence comes from Tipula confusa, assembly GCA_963556175.1. Classification (NCBI taxonomy): domain Eukaryota; kingdom Metazoa; phylum Arthropoda; class Insecta; order Diptera; family Tipulidae; genus Tipula; species Tipula confusa. The sequence continues at coordinate 83,046,315 of OY744477.1, forward strand.
TGTCCCAAGTAGAGCTTTGTATTCGGTACAGAATGAAAAACTATTTAGGAAAGTTAAAAGTTTGGATCTACCAGCCACTGAACTTTTTATTGTGGGAATAACTTAAGGGCTCTTAACAAACCATGTATGACAACATTAAAAAGAAATATCGATTTACATAAACCTTTGGCCTTTGTCCAAAAGATTCAAAATAATATTGAATTAATGCAGCTAGAAGTTAGAATAACTAAACAAGTAGTTGTTTTTGGTTTTGCAAGCAAACTCTTAGGACCTCAACATGTCAGCGTATAAAAAACCACCAAATAAGCATATCATCATCGGATTAAGCTTTGGAAAAATGCTACTTAGTTGTAACAAAATTTTTTCCGAAATTTGTTTGGGCTACATTCGTTTTACATAAACCTGATATATGTTTGGCAATATAACCAGGGCAACGATGTAGACACTAACGATTGGCAAAAAAGATAATCACATAATTTTTCGTTTATTGATTTGTTGATTTGTTCTGGTGTATTGCTGTAATTAAATATAACTTAGCCGTCAATATCCCCCTTTTGGTAGATTTTTTTATTTTACTGTCCGGTTAGTCAAAGCTACAATGTCACCATGGTTATAATTGCCAATACTTTTAAATACGGCAAAACCAAAGATTGGTGGTCAAGGTTATATGTAGATAGGTGAATAATTCTTCAAACATTTATATCACATTACCAAACAACTTGAGCTTATCAAAATATCATTTTGAGAAGAAACATCGAACTCTTTATCAATTTTTGAATGACGTTCTATCACTATTTTGTGGACGAGGTAACTAAACGTTTAGTAATGAGGTAAACACAAAGAAATGGCACAAAACCAAAAACTTAAAGGCTTAAAGCACAATACATTACAAGCCACCACGGTATATTTAGTCACCCTTAATCGACAAATCATTTTAATAGTACCATTTTTATTGCGGCACATCCTATACAAACCAATAATAAACCAAATACACCACTGTATTGTTTTTGTTTTGAAGTTGGAAAAATTTAAATTACATCCATATTTTTTTTTTGTTTAAAATTTTAAATGTCAACACGCAAAAAAATTCACGACCTCGAAACCATTTAAGAAATATTTGTAAAAACATGATTTTTCCGACATCTTATTACTTCGCAACCTCGATCGATAAATCAAAAATTAAATCACCAACAAATCTGGATTGCATTCGGTTAAAAACACGAAATTCACCGAGCAATTGGTTTAAGTTGTCGTGTTTGAAGAAACCGGGTTAAACTCAAATGATCGTTAAAAATAAACGATAACAATTGAATATGATCAAGGTTCATTTTTTTCAATCTACAAGAGATGTGTCATTAAACATTAAACAGTGAAGCCCTAATGAACAATTAAATGCTAGGGTACCGGTAGTTTCACTTCGATCAAAGTCCTAAGTTAATGTACGCCGAACGCTGATGGTCATGATTTAAAATTCTGGTTTGAAGGTTACGGTTATTTAAGGTTGAACCAACGATATATGTCAGCATAATGATTAATAAACATCCAGTTTCCGTTCGTTGAAATGTAGTTAAATAATAAAACGCACCGTGGTACATAGGGTATCATTAGGGCGTCATCTGTCTAAGATATATGTTTTAGTGTTCTATAAATCTCAACATCGATTGCAAAAGGATTTTGTTTGGAAATTATGTGAATAATACGAACAAGCGAAATCGGAAAGACCGACTAACCCCGTTACTTATCATCTTTATATTATAGACTATCACATATAGTTCAAGGGAAAATTTGTTTTTGTGTTTGATATTGAGTCAGCTCCATAAAAAGACAGTGAAAAGTAGGTTCTTAATGCCTAATATTGGCATTAATATAATATTGGCCTAATCCCCCCGAACCTTTAACATAAAATTGACGAGGAAGACTGTGCCATATGATTGGAGTGAAGGGTGTCTTTATCATAGGGAAACCCATGATTCGAATCGAATCTCATTACAACCGCACGAGCAAGAAAAAACTACTACTGCCAAATTTGAAATATGTGATGCTATTAGTTGCAACTTCACAGTTGTACTCTTGATGCATCTTAAACAAAAATGTATTCCAATAAAACAAATGAATGCGCCCCAATAATGATAGACGATAATTGATCCTAACTCAAAACACAAATTATTCTAATTTCTTTATCTGGAAAGTATGCACGCTACAATTACCCACAGCAATAAAACTACAAAGTTAACAAAATTATCAGCTTATTGCTAATAAGACTACGCGAAGACCCTGAAAAAATAAAAAAATACAAGGAATTGATGATACTTGAATGTCAAAATGAGATAATCGTTTTTAAGAGAAGTGCACTGGAACTGGTGAATATATTTTTGAAATTAGGTACGTAAAGTGGGCGGAATTTATTACCTATTTAAATGAGTTCAATAAACTTAAGTGTTTCAGGTTTTGACGAGTTCAATGACGAAAGCACACCTTTCTAAATTTAAATAAATTAAAAAATACTGCCATCTATGGACTACTTAATTAAGTAATAATCGACCATATATCATCTTCAGGATGATGATTACCGATAATAAATGTTTTACCAGTACAATGTCATACTAGTACAGGCTTGCTGGAGCAATGCAATAATGTGCAGATTGTGTTAGCATTCCAAATATATCCGTGCCTTCCTTATCTATGCGTAGAGTTGAAAAAGGACTACGGCTAGCAAAAGGTACTTCCTCTCTTTTTTACAAAAAGCCACTTCCTCTCTTTAAATTCGAGATTCGAGTGAGCGATACAAATAAAGACATACATTCGATCAATAAAGTGATTCATTCAGTTGTATACATGTCGAAAAGCCACATGTCTAACGCGGGAAGTGGTGCAACGAAATGCTATTGCTATTTTAGCGTCAAATGCGTGCTCTGTAATGGCAACCATCTATAGCCAACTATATTAAGGTTGTAGCATTTCCCAAAATGCACATTTTCCTCTCTCAGAGAAAGAAAGGGGGCAGAAATCGCAGCCCGCTGCAAATCCGAATCCGAACATATGAGCAAAAGCTCAAAAATTTAATTAAACTTCGAATGGAAATCATACGAAAGAAAACACAACGAGCAGTCTTCTACACAACGGTTGGAATATATGATGGAAACATTAATGGTCAAAAAGGATACTATTCTTGTCCAGAACCCTTAAATTATAATAGTCAAGAATACCAAAGGCTTGTCACAACATAGACAAGAAGTTAACCGTTTTCTGGTATATCAACGAATTGATGTCATCCGATAAACGCACAACACTAGCGGAAGTTTTCTAAAAATACCGAGATACACAAGAAGGAGCATATACAAGCAACTACTGTAATAATAGACGGTTTTATAACAATGTCGGCCATATACTGCCTACTAAAACATGCTATAAAAATGGAACAATTTGAGCATTTTAATAATTCTTTGGGTCATCGCTTTATAGCAGTGGGTCATTATAATGCAAACGAAAAGAGTGGAAATCAAGATTGGTTACAACAAGAAGCCGAGCGTCATTTAAATCAATTCAAAATAATAATGTTCATCGTGTGCCAACCTATGAATCTACCTGGTCATCGGACCACTCGACTAGGTACTTATGTTTGGACAAAAAGATAGTAAATATACAGATTCAACCGATGTTAAGCAACAACATAACTGATTGGAGCCACTTCAGATATAACAAAAAAAATTTACACGAAAATCAAGAAGTCAGCTTAGAAGTCCACACACCTGTTAAAAATAAGAAGAAAAAAAGAATGGGAATGTTCAAATCTTGTTAAGAAAATAGTTAAGGACAAAATAAAATTAAGACATCAAGAATATTTATCACGACTCTTACCAACAGGAAACACATGTAATTCACTTTAGTAGCTGAAACAATCACAACATCGTCATCATCTAAACATATTACCTTTACAATGCGAAGAGTATTCACCTCGACAAATGTCTAACATGGCTTAAACATTATGGAAAAAAAAACAATTGGGAATAAATCTATCAAAAATGAATTGGCTCATAAGCAGAAAATCAATTTTATGGACATTCCCCAGCGGTTCCAGTCTAAACTTCTTTTTAATGGAAATATTTCAAGAGTTTAAAAATTGTTATTGTATAACTGGAACGAAGCAATCAAGAAACAGTTGGTGAACTCAATTTCTGACGATCAAAAAATTTCGGTTATATTCTTGAAAATCTTTCAGTTAATATTAAATACAGTATTTTTGTAACGCAGAGCTTACTGAGATCGAAAAGATAAACTAATTGTTGGCTCAAATGTACAAGACGCGTACTAAATGTAGGAAAGCACCAACGCCAATAAAGTAATTCAAGGCAAACTAGTTATGTATTCAAATCAATTGATAGTGTCAGGAATGCGGATGAAGTTTTTAATTTATAATCTCTTTGTATCTAATAGAATCTTGTACTTAACTAAATGACTCATAATCTTTATGATTTCCTTGAAAATTTCGATAAGCCCGCAGTCAGTGGAAAGAACATACAAAAATTAATTTCCGCAAACATAATGTACTGTTTTATCTTATTTGAACATGTGCATATTTCAACACATTTTCTACATATTAAAACTTTTTAAAAATCCATCAAAACGGGCTAAAATTCTATGTTCTTAATTAAGAATCGATTTTGTGCTTAATCATTATGAATCAGCGGTAAATTACCCCGTAAACATTAAACTTTCACTGATAGATGATACAAGTTTAACATTGCTCATTACTGGCTATCAATCGATTATGTGATTTAATACACTAAAAATATGTGTAATATATATGCACTTAACGTAATTCAAAAACATTGTCGATCGACACTCGAAAGATAATTATTGTTTTATTACAGTATAGAAACGATACTTCAGGCAAAATGTTTAATTCTCAAATTTAGAGCTAGAAAATCAAATAGATTGCTCTCAATAGTTTTGTACCACAAAATTTGTTCAACACATAAACAAAATTTCAACTAAATCTGACTTGCATCTTTCGAATGCCTATAAGTATAAGAAATCGACGAAAGAATAAATTCTTTAGCTTACTTATGAATGCTGTATTCTGTATGATGAATGGGATCACACCTTAATTATCTACCGTAACGAATGCTCAAGACAATCAAAAATTAACAGAATTTCACTACCACTCTTGTTATATACTTCAAAAGTGTATAATCACGATTGAACTAATTATGTATAGTTTTAGGTGCGTAAACAATAAACATAAAAAAATAAAAAATCAATAAAATTGAAATAAGAAAATTATGTGTATTAAATTACTTAAAATTAGTATAAATTTTTCCACTTTTACGTTTTCATCGTAAATCCATCTAAAAAATATATGATGAACGAAAAAATAAAACACTTGCCACTTTTAGTTAGCCGTGTCACAACACCATAAACATAAAAAATATTACCCAAAAATAATTCAACGGTAAAAACACTAAAATTAAATTTTAAATTACCTTAACAAGTACAAAATTAAAATTACAACTATCACAACAACTACAACCGACGAAATAATCCATACTAAACTATTATCATTATCGTCTGCCATCGGTAAAAATATTTAAAATTCCACGCCACAAGAAAAACTACGATCTACACTTAATCAACAACACGTTATGAATGAGTCGGTTAAAATTTCTGTAATAAATTCGTTACAAAAACAAATAACTTATATTACTATAAGGGAAATCGCGTCGATTTTATGTGCCAACATGATATTAGTTGGGATAAAAATAGTAGATGGCACTAGAGTAGTTGAACGAAATGTTTACATTTTTTTATCTACAGTTTTTTATATTGAACGAATTATTAACGAAACAAAAATTTTAAATCTAAAAAAAAAATTTTAAATTTTATAATCGGGATTGGAGTACATGGGCTTATATTTATATACAATAATAAATAAATAAAACCAAATTTTATTTTTTTTTAATTATTTCATTTCATTAAAATGAATTAACTTCGTTAATTTTTTTCTTACACCAATTTTTTTTAAATTCTCTTGTTATTATTAATAAATTATTATTATTCACTTCACAGACGTGAGACGCTACACTTTGAAATAACAACAATAGTACCATTAATGACAGCTGTTATGAAATTTTATGAAAAAATAAAAAATAAAAAAATTGGTTGACGTGCCATCTATTGTTCTCGTTAAAAACGTTTGGTATGCCATCTAGAATTTTTATCCGAAACAAAATTGAACGAAATCATGTTGTCGTTAGCATTTACTATGGAAATGTTCACGATTTCCCTTATAGTAATATAAGTTATTTGTACAAAAAGAAAAAAATTTTCGTTTTTATTTTGTTTCTTTTTTTTCAAAACGAACATCCAGAAACTCATTCAATATCTCATTTTGTTACTTCATCCAAGAATTTCGTGATGTAATTATAGATTATGGAATTTACGTTCGTTTAGTTTCGTTTATCGCCGTTCGTGAACTTGATAATGTATACATAAACATATATATGTACAATATACATATCTTTTGTTTGCAGCTTTCAAATGTGGTCGATTAATTATTTATCACAATTTACAACTTAAACAGGGTTGATCAACTTTTAAAATTATTAACTCTTTTATTGGTTTTTTTTTTTTTAATAAATTTTTATTCATAAAATTTTTTATTTCGGCTTCGTCTGATGGTTTTCTCTTCGTACTGTTATAGACAACCACAAAAGAGGTCAAGTCGGTCCGAGGAGGAATTGTAGTCGACCGCTGACCAAACTTCACGATCTTCACGGTTCCAAGTGAAAAACCGTGCTTTACAAATGTTACGAATTGTTGAAAAGCGTGTTATTTTCGGAAATAAGCATTGAGCGCATTCGAATCATTGTACATGTTCCACTGTATTTAACTTTTGTAGCTAACTTCACTTCTTCTTAAACCATCAATCAAGTGACACGTTAAAATTTTAAAGCTAAATAATAGATTTTTCATAATTAAAATTTAATCGAGAAACATCCGTATTCAAGTTTCCAGCTTTGATTATAAGGCTATCTTTCTAGAATAAGGCTATCTTTCTGAACATAATCGATTGGTATGGCAAAGTGAGGTAATGACTAACAATTGGAAAATAACCGTGTTCTGCCCTGGTGGCTTAGATCACCAATCACTACTCTGAGGTCGTGCTCCGGTATGGATCCTATCAAATAATGCAAATTATTGTAAAATGACTTTATTTTTGGGTTTGCTTACATCATTGGGCGCATGAACACAAATGATTGACAGGTCGGCTACTCGCATGCGTAAATGTAGGTTACACATACGATTATATCAACTACTTTTTCATCTGGGGCCCAAGACGAAAATCAACACTAAGATTGCCGAGCTCTTCTCTATTATAAAGCAATGCAACGCCTTGGGACACATGCCCTCCACTTTTTTGTCATCGAGTTTCTTGGAGAACAACGATTTCCAAACGATACTCTTTTATGGCTGATATAATGCCATCAAACGCGCTAGGTTTTCTTAGAGGCTGCACGTTCCCTGTACCAATCCTAATCTGCGTGTCCTTTAACATAAGCGGGTGTTAGGCCACTTTCGGAAGGATTTCGGCTATTTTTCGGTTATTTCTTATCCCACGAATAATAATCGCTATGTTTTGTTTAGAAGCTGGAATTGCCTCTGGTTTATCCGAATAACATTTATCTTTAACAAAACCTCATATAAAATATTCCAACGGCGTCAAGTCACAGCTCCGAATTGACATCTCCAAGAGCGCTAATTATTTGGTTGCCAAATTTAGTGTGCAAGAGGTCGTTTGTCGGGTTGTATGTGTGCCATTTTGTTAGAACCAAAGGTCGTTTATTTTCACAGCGTCGATTTGAGGCCATAAAAAGTTGTTAAAATGGGCCAATTGTGCCACCACTCCTAAATCCACACTAAACTGTTACTCTTAGTGGATGCATTGGCTTTTCTACGATCACGTGCAGTTCTGAAAAGATGATTTTTCGGCCAAAACCGACATCATTATCAAGCTGGTCTATAGCCCATGCAGAGAACTGAAATCGAAGCAGATGGGCATTTGCTTTCAAGGCCTGTGTCACCTGGACCTTGTAAGTGAATAATGCGAGATCTTTGCGCAGTATTCTCCTTAGGCTGGTGCGAGTAATGGCCAGTTGCTAGGAACGGCGTCGAGTTCCTACTCTATCCTATACTTTGGGCCACAGTTCCAATATTCTAAAGCCACTTCTGTTACCCAACAGCAAGCCTTTCTTATGAACTTTCTTAACCAATTTCACTACCGCGATTCCGCTTGGCGCTCTTTCACGACCCGTATTTCTTTTCAAAGTTCGCACGGTTTCTGTGTTATCTGCCACATATGACCATTAGTCCGTCATGTCATGCACTATACTTCCAAGTCTTATGGCTAACAGTTATCCTGGTTGTCAATCACCTCATTCTGCATATGCACATCAAATGTTATATTGAGTCTTTTTGCTATACCACCTGTAGCCCGAATTTGCACATCTAATTGTTGCCAAACGTGTCGGCAACTGTTCGAACTTAGTGCGAGGTCTTCCCTCTAGATCTTGGTTGTAGAATATCAGATAATAAGTTATGGCTATTAGTTGCTGGTTGAAATCAGTTTTGCTGTTCCATTTTCTAGATTTGCTGGATGCTGGTCGACATCAAGGCATAAACGAGGGTTTCGATACCAATTCAAAATACTCCAGTTTTTGAACTAGTTCTGATTTATTTTTTTCAGTTAAGCCTCCTTACTATTTTCATGGAGCATCCAGCACTACCTTCGCTAAAAGCGAAGCGAACCAAGTCATGATAAAAGGGTTAGTACCCTTTGCCAAAATATTGTGGGCTACTTTAATGAACACTAGCCAAAACCTAATAACATCTCCAACTTGATATCTTGTAAAGACAAACCTCGTCGTTTGAACTCCTTGACTAAGCCTTTAGTCGGTTTCGGTTTTGCCTATAGCAGATAATCTTAAATAAAGCTGAAACAGGTTATCTCTAATGGCACTGATGAACATGTACGTCAAGAAATCTATAGAAGTATTACAGTACCTCAACTGAACCAAGTTCTTGGAAATGCAGATAATATTTTTGGTATTGGTCAAACTTGGTACAATTTGATAGGCTTCCATTCGTCTCAAACTCAAACAGCCTACACCAATATAATATTTACATGGTTTAGAGACCCAATTGAAGGAATGTTAGGGTTTCGATAGAATAGCCCCGCGATCCACCATTTGATTGGTTCATATCGAAGGCGATGACTTATTTTTTGGGTTATGTCCACAATTTTAAAATTTTTCTGAATTTGGAGAACTATCTGTATTGTTTTAAAACGATACCAGTAGCGACATCTAGCGCGTCAATGGGCTAACATACCATGGTAGTACTATGTGTATTTATCCTATGTTTTATCGGACACGGATTTCAAGCAACTGACTCACAGGAAAGTAACTAAAACTTTATTTTGAGAAGGGTGAAAAGGTGGCAAAAATGTTTATGTTTGTAAGGTTGCACTAATTAAAAATAATAACCGGACCATAAAATCGAAGTCTAGTACCTGAGATCACAAGGTAAGGTGACATAAGATAAAAAAATATTTTATAATTTCTTCAAGGTCGTTGTTTAAAATATCGCAAAATTTAAACTTCAAAGACATCGCCCCATTCTGTTAAACTTTTAAAATAAAATCATTTATTTACAACTAATTCGATTGTTTTACATATCTAAGGAGACGAATAATAGCAGACGGAGTAACACCTTGTATACGACCAGCGGCAGCAATCTGAAATTAAGCATTAAAGCGATCAACACTCATTTACTTTTCTCAATTCAAATAATTAAAGAATTTACCGTCAGTGGTTGAAACGAGATAAGTTTATTACGCTCTTCATTCGACAAATTCAGTGACTTCCTATAATTAAAAAAAGTCAATATTCCATTTTTTATCTGATAGAAAACTTGGGTAAATCTTACGAAAAGTAATCCATATCCTTCGGAATCATTAAAAACTCATCTCGCCTTAATTCATTTATTTCCTTTTCTTGCCCCTTAATTGCAAAATCGTAAACAGCTTCGATTTTAATGCGACGACATAATTCCTCATCACCACTTGTCCATGTCAATAAATTAGGTTCTAATTGAATTAACTGATCCATTCCAATGCTATCACTTGGGATTGATAACATTTCGTAAGCGGATTTTGTTTCCGTATTTTTGCTGACTGTTAAATTAAGAATGTCACGCCATATGTTAGTCGACCGTTTCAATGATTTTAAAATTTCGGTTAGTTTTTCTAATTTATTTCTAATATCAACTAATTTATCATAACGTTCTTGTGAGGCTAATCCAATTTTGTACGCTTTCTCAGTTAGTCGAATATCGGCATTGTCCGGACGTAAGGCTAAACGAAATTCAGCTCGACTTGTAAACATTCTGTACGGTTCGTTTGTTCCTAGCGTTGTTAAATCATCGACTAGTACACCTAAATAGCCTTCGGTTCGGCTAATTGTTAATGATGGTTTGTTTTGTGCTTTACATGCTGCATTTGCACCGGCCAATATTCCTTGACTGGCCGCTTCCTCGTAACCTGTGGTGCCATTTATTTGGCCAGCTAAAAATAAACCATCGACACGTTTTGTCTCTAAAGTTGGATTTAATTCGCGCGGATCGACATAATCGTACTCCACTCCATATCCCGGGCGAACTATTTTAGCATTTTCTAAACCAGGAATTTGTTGAACAAGCTTTACTTGCAAGTCGGCTGGAAGCGTACAAGATAATCCATTCGGATAAATTAATTCACTATCAAATCCTTCGGGCTCCAACCAAATTTGATGGGATTTATCGCCAAATCTTAACACCTTCGACTCGATCGATGGACAATAGCGGGGTCCACTCACTTCTTCGTTCACGTGGCAATTTACATGTAAGTTTTCCGTTACGATTGAGTTTATTGTATTTGGTGTGTACGTCAAATAGCATGGAAGTTGATCTTTCGGATCTAACCAAACTTTAGAGTTCATAAATGAAAATGGCATGGGAGGATTATCACCATAATGTTTTTCAAGATTTGAATAATTAATAGAAGTTGCTAGTATTCGTGGTGGTGTTCCAGTTTTAAGGCGTGCAAGTTTAAAACCTAATTTTTCAATTTTTTCTGCTAGTCTAACGGCAGGTTCATCATTAATTCGTCCACCAGGCCGCACTTCAGGTCCCATATGTAAATGGCCACGAAGGAATGTCCCTGTAGTAATCACAATTGTTTTAGATGTTATTATGTTGCCACATTTAAGAACAACTCCATTAACTTTATTCGATTGTTTACTAGTAGCTTCATCGTACAGAATTAAATCCTCAACACTTGATTCTTTAATATCTAAATGGGTAAGCCGCCCCAATTCACGTTGAATTGCATTTTTATATAAATTTCTATCGATTTGTGCCCGTAGTCCCCAAACCGCCGGACCTTTCCGTTTATTTAACACTTTATACTGTAGCCCAGAAACATCACAGCATCTCGCACAAAGTCCATCTAATGCATCTATCTCGCGAACTAAATGGCCCTTTCCGATACCGCCGAACGATGGATTACACGACATTTCACCAATGGTTTCTTTTTTGTGTGTTAAAAGTAGGGTTTTGGCCCCCATTCTTGCAGCGGCTGCACATGCTTCTGTGCCGGCATGTCCTCCTCCAATCACTATCACGTCATAGTCGACTTCCCTAGATGAGGATAAGCCACTGCAAAGTCTATTCAATTGAAAAATGTATAATAACAAGATATTGTCATTTTAAGTATTTATTTTACCTTTGCTGTACATGTTTCCCTATTATGTATTTAAGATTACTACACAGAAAATGATTCACCCGTAAAAACATTTTTTCAGTTTTAAACGAAAAAATTTAAAATTTCAACAATAGAAAATCATAACATTTGACAATCGATTATTAACCTCAAAGTGAACGACAAACGTCAGTTTGATCAAATTGTAAAGGAGGCTACACACTGCAATAAATTACTGATCAGTATATATATATTGATGTATATAAAAAAATCTGAATGCGATTTCCACTCTTTATTGTTTAAACAAGACGTGTAGTAAAAACCTTAATAGAGATACATAAATAATAAAATATTTTAAATATTAAGTAAAGATAAATAATTAATACAAAAGAAACTGAAAGGTAAATTATACAGTGGCTTGGTGTAGAATATATCACGGAAAGATCTATCTAATCGATGAAATTGATCAAAACCATTCATAGCAATAGTTCCATAATATGAAAAGTTGTGGTCCATTATGAGCATTTGTCAGCTCTTCTGACTAAATTAGCAAGTTAAATTTTGCTGATATCTATTTGTTTTGATCTAGCGTGAAACGTTTTTGATGCCAGATTAACTGCAGTTTTTTTGACCCATTACAAGACAGTTATGAGATCTAGACACATGAAAAGCTCCTTTTCAAGTTATTCAAGCCAAGGAGTTTCCTGAACAGCAAATTACGCTGCGATGTATTCTGCTTCCATTGTAGATTACGCAACAATTGGTGGTTTTTAAAAGTTCCAAAATTTGCTTCATTGAAAAGTATAAACACTTACTTAAGCCCCAAACAGCATTACAGAATGCAGGATCCAGTGATACTTAAAGTTGTGTAGCAAAGTTTAACCCAAAAAGGGCTACTGTAGATGCTTTGTCAAAAAACCACGGCAAATTCAGATAAGTACCAATTCAAATAAGAAAAAGACCAATAAATCTGTAAAAAGTGTTTCTTCCACATATAGTGTGAAGCAACAGCCGTAAACAAAAGGAAAATATGTCAACATTCGCATTAATGGTATTGATGCAAACTTACAACTAGATAGTGCATTAGATATTACAATAATATAGCAAGATACATGAATAAAAATTGGTGAACCAAAACTATAAAAACAACAAACCAATAGATGCATCGCAAAATCCTATTCAATTTTTAGGACAATTCGAATGTGACATGCCATTCAAGAGCGTTATGAAATCAGGAATATGTTTCGTATCAGTAATTGCAAGATCATAATTGGAGCAGTTTGTAATCGTTTCAGTTCGCAGGTTCTTGACGTTCAAGATTTAAAAGAAATTTCCGAGTGTTTTTATTGCCAGCTTAGGATTGTGTACTAAAGTATCATCACACCAGTAAATTTTTCTGAATGGGCCGCTCCAATTATCGCGGTCAAAAAACGCAATGAAAAAATCAATTTCAATTCGTTAAAATCGTTTTCAATTTAAATAGATTGCCTGGTGTAAAGCCAGGTGCTTTTCAAGAAATTACTAGCACTATACTTGGCAGGATTAAATCCATTTATTGACGATTAAGTTTGTTCAGGCAATTAGGTCGATATACTTGGATGCATTCAAGATTATGATTTATGTCAATTTTTCATGAGCTTAATAAAATTGTTGGGTTCGAGATGAACTTAGACCAAGTTTTAAAGTTGATGCAATTGTTAACATGCATCCACCTTCGGACGTTGCAACTCTGCAATCATATTTGGATGTCATTCAAAACTTTGGTAATATTGTAAAAGACATGCATCAACTTCGTAGACCATTATTAGATGCTTTACTTACAAAAAATGCTAAATGGAACCGAAAATCAAGAATCTTTCAAGAAATTCAAAGAAATTATCATCTCTGATTTACTTCTCATACATTACAATGCCTTGGAGATCATATGGTTACAGCAGATGCTTCTAGTACAGGGATTGAAGACTACATTTATTAATAATTTCTGAACACCTAAGTCAAAGCAATCAGTCATGCTTCAAGAACTCTTTTCAAAGCTGAAAATAGTGAAATAGAGAAAGAGGGTTTGGGATTATTATTTGCCGTAACCAAATTTCACTGGATGGTCTATGGTCAAAAGTTCGTTCTCTAAACTGACGACAAGCCGCTACCTAGTATATTTGGATTCAATAAAAGTATTCCAGTTTGCACTGCAAATGGACTTCAAAGATGGGCTTGTACTCTGTTACTGTATAATTTCGACATTGAGTATGTCCAACTAAACAGTTTTGACAGTTATTGCTTTTTTCCGAACACAATTTAAGCAACTCACAGTCAAAAGAAATTCAAAATTCTGACATCAAATTATTCTTTCACCGACCGCAATCACTTTTAGTTGTCAACGAATGTGTCACGTTCAGAGATAAAATATTCATTCGCTCGTATGCATTTATATTGCAAATACAGCAATAAAAAATGTTTTGTTGATATTTTAAAAAAACCATATAAAAAATTAAAGAGGGAGGAAAAAATCCTTGGAAAAAACTTTGCAAATTTTCTTAGAAAATTATCGGTCAACACCAAATCCAAATACACCGAATGGTGAATCACCAGCTGAAATTATTTTGACAAGACCAGCCCTCTGCCTTGATGCCATCATCAACAACAGATTCATTAGTATACGATGGATTATTTATCAAAGCAAAAACAAAATGATCAGTACAATAAAAGCAAGAAGTTTCCAGAAAGCTGATTTAGATTATGATTTACGCTAAAGTCTAGTATCATAACACTTACAGTTGTATTATAAGCAAAGGATGATGTGATATATGTGATATATTTCAGGTAAAATAGGAAAAAACCGTTATATACCTCCAAATAAGGTTGGATGGCGTTTCATTACAAAGTGACAATATTCCATATGTATTTATTATACTTTTTAAGCCCCATGATTCTTTAGTTCCTGAAAATCTTAAGTTAAAAACGAAAGATTTTTTTATTTTAGACATCAATATAATTGTTCAATATATTTATGTTTATCAATAACATTGCATATTAAAATTTAACTGAATGCAGCCAAATTATAGCAATGTACTATAAATTGCATTTAAGTAGCTGTCAAAAAAATTACTCCTAAAGTTACACTACATTTGTTACATAACAAAACGAGCATACATCGTAACTACTAAAATCTGGCAAACGATAGAGCAAAAATTAAAATTAGAACGATTTATTAAATTATTAAAACGATTTGGTTATCCGTCTTTGCAACACACAACAACAATAAACTATAAAAGCTGTGTTTAATATTTCATTTTTTTAAATTATCGTAATAATGACAAGTCAGCTGTTTTGTATTAATAAAATCTTGTCTGCAGTGCTTTAAATTTTTAGAATTGAGGTGGTAGTGCTTTTGTTTTGTATTTTTTTTTTAAGTGAAAATATTGTGAAAATGAACAGCAACATAATTTTTGGGGTATGCAAACTTAATTATTATTTAAACAACACATTAATTTGACGAATAAATGCATATTATCGTTTTTTTTGGCTTATCATTTTATCGTAATTTTATTTTTCCTACTAATATTGTATCAAAATAAACCGGGTGTGCTTATGTATTAATAAAACATAACATAAAATCCGTTGATTATGGCTGATAACATAATAGAATGTTAAATAAAAAAACTTACACTTGTACACCTTATAAAAAAAAAAATATTCACAATTTTGAATTGGCCGGCTCCAAGTTTTTATGTATACCATCGAATAACTTTTATCACCACACTATTATTAATTAGTTATTGGGAAATGATTAGTGTCGACTGCAACTTGACCAATTAATTAGGGTTAGTGGTATTTTTACTGTATAAATTTATTAAAAGGGATAAAAAAACGTTCTAATCAAATATGCTGTATCAGTGCTGGGCAAACTTATTAACGTCACCATTCAAAACCGGGTGTTTCTGTGTGTAATATAATATCATGCTATCTACGGCCTAAGTCAATGTCGTGTTATTTAGCTGATAAAACTCGTTTACATATGCATAGTTAAAAATAAGACCAAAAATCGTTTTCTGATATTTTCGTAAGTGCAAACGAAGAAATTGCAGGATGTAATTACTTGTTTAAAAAATAATTCAAGCCGTAAATTGCATTTCTCAAATGAGTATATTATGCAATGTGTGGTTAATTAGTTCTTAGAAATACGCATTGATCGAATATTATTTAAAGTTATATAAAACTATAAAACGAACTTTAGTTGTAGTTGTAACATTGAAGCAGATAGTTCTGATTATTATATAAATGTTTGGGGATTGGGCACACTCGTGAATTGAATAATTTGCATCTATTGGATAACCTCACCGTTCGATTCACGTACTACTTCAAACGAAAGTAGCCTCGTATCGCCCAATCAGTTTACTGCGAAGTCCCATGCCACGTAAAAGACTTCTAAACCGACACCCGTTTAACGTTAGGTGCGTTTGATGGCTTTACAGTGGATATGATCTCTGCCATCTTGGTGTTGGTTTTCTTCTTGGTCCCCAAGTGAAAAAGGATATAGATTTTCAGTCTGTTGATAATCGTTTGTATAAGCTACGTTCACGCGTGCCACTAGCCCACCTGTCAATCATTTGTATTCCATTTGTAACGATTTAGATGATCTGACATCAGAATATTGTTTGGTGACTTAAATGCTAGAGCTGGCCAAAATTAGACTTAATTATGTGGAAGCAAAGATCCGTTTTCCTGACTTGATCTAGCAAAAAATAATGGGGGAAGAACGATGTATTTTGCGATAAATTCATTCCAAATCTCTCATCGATAACAGATCTGCTTAGAACTTTATTGTCGAAAGATGTAGCGTGGACTTGGGAAGACAATCATGAAAAATCGTTCGAAAAAATCAAAAATCTACTAAAATCATCATCTGTACTGGCATACTATGACGTAAATGCGGATCTGTCACTTTAAGTAGTTGCCAGTTCAAAAGCAATTGGAGTAGTTTTAATACAAAATGGTCGTCCGGTCGCATATGCCACGAAAGAATTTACTAAATCGCAACAACTGGATCCTCAAATCGAAAAAGAGGATCTTGCTACCAATAAAGGATGCAGTAAATTTCACGAGTACGTCTATGGTAAACGAAACCGAATTGTTGAAACGGATCATAAGCCGTTGGAAACAATCTTCAAAAAATCAATTCATAACGCGCCTCCTCGACTACAAAGAATCCTACTCGATGTTCTACAATACAATCCGCAGGTAGTTTATAAAAAAGGGTCCGAATTATACATAGCCGACACATTGAGTAGAAAATGCCGTAAGGATGAAGAAAGCTCAAAACATGCTGGAACCGAGAAACGCGAAATTGAAGTCCAGGTCATCCTACCAATGACCGAAAGCTGTTATACTGATTTGATCGAAGCTACTTTGCAAGACGAAGAATTGCAAAGTCTCTTGGAAATAATTAATTCTGGAAGGCCATCCAACGATGATAAAAAAAACCTACCAGTTAACGCTCAAAAATACTGGAATTATCGAGACGAACTTTCGACCCACAAAGGTCTAATATTCAAAGGACATAAAGTGGTAGTTCCTAAGTCACAAATAAACCGACTGCTACATTGTATTCATAAAGGACATTTTGGTATACAATCCTGTCAAAATCGAGCTAGAAGTACTCTGTATTGGTACGGTATCAACAACGATATTAAAAACTTCGTGGAGAGATGCGAGGTGTGTCAGAAGACACAAAGCAAATTTACAAAGGAACCAGTGATGGTAAAGATTACATCGTGTTAGCAGATAGCTACTCTGGATTTTTTGACTTGGAAAAACTAAACCATTCCACTTCACTAGAAGTCATAATGTTTTTGAAACGCAACTTTCACGGTGTGCCCGGGATCTTAGAATCAGATAATGGGCCACAGTTTTCGTCAAAAATGTTCAATGATTTTGCAAAAGATTGGAAATTTGAAAAAAAATTGATTCAACATCCAGTCCAACCTTCGCCAGAGCCAATGGTTTAGGAGAACGCTTTGTTCAAACCGCGAAAAACCTACTCAAGAAATGTTTGATGGACAATACTGATATATACATGACCCTATTGAATTGCAGAAATACACCGAATTCAACAAACAGTTCACAAAGGTAAACCAACACTTGGAAAATAGCCGTGCTAATCAAAAATACTACGCCGATAAAAATGCAAAACAACGGCATAATAATACAGAACCAAAAGATATAATACGGGTTCAAGCTAAATTTGTAGACAGTGATCATCAATTAGTCACTGCAAAGCTAAGATAGCAGTTTTCGTACAAGTCAGGGATCACAGGAAAACGAAACTTACGTTTCAACTGTGAAGGTCTGATAAACGAAGATGAAAAAGCACAATATCAGAATCTTATTAACAGTAGTTTTGATGATGTGAACGCTCTGTGATAGGTATTGAAAACTTCGGTTTTTAGTATTGCCTAGGCGTATGGTAAAAGTTAAACCGAAAAGTGGGCTGTACCATACCTTGAAACCTAGGTCTATCGTCATTCGGGACCAGTATAAGTGTTAAATGCTGTATTTGAAAGTTGTCAAATACGGACTGCAGAGATTTGCATAGAAGGCCTTCACGAGGAATTCACACTGGCCATGTAGGAACTAAAAGAACCCGTTTTTCTGGGGTTGATTGCATTAATTCTAAGCCCTTGATATTCGGAGGCGATACTTTGTGGAACTATCTTTTCGACCTTACTCGCGATTAGTATAGCAAAGCAAAGTTATGCCTGATGAATGAAAAGTAGCAGCGCTGTAGCCTATCCTTCCATCGAGATAGCTTAACATTTGCTTTGCGATATCTGGGAATACCTGACAAATATGTACGTTTATGTAAAATGACAGTAATGCAGTCACAAGGTTTTGTCAAAGTTAAGAACAAGCTATCAAGAATTTTTACTAGATTAGGAATTTAATGAAAATTCAGTTCTTATCAGCGATTATGCTGGCTCAGTCACGCTCTGCAAGCCGATCTCAACGGATGATGCAGCAATCTCTGAAAAGAAGGCCGCCATTTGACTGGCGCAAAAACCGCTGTCAGTGATGATGTCTTCTTGGGATAGAGAACTACTTGTCTTCTTCGGGTAGTCTATAGAACAATACGAAAAACCAGCTCGGGATTGAATCCGATTGTATAATTTCCCGGACGAAAATAAAAATGAAACAAATGGCTCGTCAGGCAAAACATTTTATGCAACGTTTATGACTGCAGTAAATTATACTGACTAGTGTGTTGAACCAGCGAACAGTGAAGTTGTAACTGTTAACAGTTCCCGTATGACAATTAAAGCTGTTGGTAAAATCGAAGAAGTAAACGTCGAAAATATGATGTTTGTTCTAAATTTATGTGAAAATCGTTTATCAGCTAGTCAGATCGTTAATATAGATAAAAAAGTGATATTTGATAAATCAGGGGCAAAAGTTTATAGTGCCGAAAATCACAGTAATTTGTTTGTTTTAAGTCAACTTAATCAAACAGGAGTTTGCAGTTAGCAAACAAGTAGATATAACCAACTTCTGCAATAGCCGGATGAAACATGAAGTGGTCGAAAGCTTTTGGGCTGAAATTATAAATTATATAAATTCCAGTAGGGGTGTTGAAAGTAGAATTAATATTGTTATGTTGGCAACACCTTTATTCAGTGTGCATCCGTGCTCTGTATTGTTTAGCAAAATGTGTCGATTACCACTTCAATTATGTCTTAAAATTACTTATTCGATTCTGCTGAGACATCTAAAATCGTATATGATTTCGTTTCAAAATAGCATGACACCATAAATCGAAACTTAACTTCAATCACTGAGGTCCGATTCAATATAGTTAGGTCAAGTTGATCAAGATCGTTAATTTAAGTGATGTAAAAAAAAATAATTATTGATTTAAACTTTGCTATTGGTCTATTTATTAATTTTTAATTATGAAAAATTATGTGGTATCCATATTATGATCGATATTGAATATTGAGTCAATATGGTATTGTAATCTATTTTTATCGCCATATTATGTAGAATTGAACTTGATAATAACCGAAATACCTTTACATAAACATAACTACTATTAGTTTTACGTTAAAAATATATTTTACTAACGACATATATCTAATCTAAATTGGGATCTACATACACATTACAAAAAGTAATCCAATACAATTTATGTTCATATAGAGATGTGTTCAAAACTGATAAACTACACGTACTTAATGTATTTCGACCAAGGTGATCGTGAATCCAATTTTAGACTTCAAATCGATCTGATCGGTGTGATAAATATAATTATAAAAAAATCGCATTTTAAATTACGATCGGTTAGAAGTGGTTAACAATTTGCCGTAATTTAAAACAATAATTTTTGGCCATCGATAGTTATCTATGTGGTGGATGAATGAACTTTGTTACATCATAACTGACATTTGCAATATATTTTGTTTTTTAGAAGTATTTTTGTGGGATATATTGGTTCGTCTCAATTATTTTCAAATTAGTCTTGTTGTTATAAGCATCGCGAAAGCGGAATACCTCAGCTCCATATTGCGGTTTTAGAATTTGTATGGTAGCAGTTTACTATGAAAAGTTAGCCCGGAAGCATACATTTTCTTTTAGACATGCTATTTGCACAAATTTAGTCACAAGTTTAGCGTCAAGTGTCGGCTAAGATATTTACGGCTAAGATATTTAGCCGTATTTAAATATTGAACTTTGCTGGAGGTTAATATCCACTAGCATCTAGATAACCTTTTTGATGGTGAAGTTAACATGGGTTTAACTTTTATTCCTGCATGCTGTTTGATATTTACTTTTAGAAATATTTTTGATCCTAAATCCTATTTAGAGCTTCTAGACATTTTTGTGGTTTTAGAAGCCGATTGTTTCAGGTTTTTATGCTTCTTTGTACATTTGAGTATGATTACCGTAGTTTACTTCAACAGGATCTTGATCTGTGAGTATTCTAAGATTTTGTTGTAACGCTTTGTTTAGCTTTTGCAGTTCTTCGGCTACTTTACATGCACATCTCAACATACCACCACTATTTCCGGTACCAGTTCCTTGCCGAATTTTGAAATAAAAACTGTTGGTCCTAAATGTTGGCTCTATTTTTCCAGATTTATTCCATCAACTACTAAAGACGATATTTTGGCTCTCGCGAATAAATGATTGAATGCCAATTGTGCAAAGTTGGTATGTTCATCGGGTTAGACATTATGCTTACTAAAAAATACAAATTTAAATTCTAAAGAATTTTTTCTATTCGACTATGTGGTTTATATCTTCTTCTATCTTTAAATCTTTATCGTGTTTAATGGTCTCCCTAGTAAATATTGTCGATCCCTTTCATGCTCGCTCTTAATGCTGTAATAAACATTATTTCCTGTAGTTTTGGATACAGGTTGCCCTGAAAGTTTGAATTTTGCAGTACTTTTGCAAATTTTCTAGAGCTGTTTGGCTACTGCACATCATCGATAACTGGTTGGCTGTTGCCCGTTGCAACTCACGCATTTTGACAGTTTCTTGTTAATTTAGAAAATTGCTTCCCACCACATTTGTCACACCTTGTCTCTCGTCCACAGTATTTTTGCGTATAATTAAAACCTTGGTTTTTTTTTGTACTGCCGAATTTTTTTCGAAGCCCTTTTAATTACTTTCATTGTTACAAACATTTCAAATTTAATTTAGCCACCTTTAGCACGAATAATAGCTTCGAGTCTGTCCGGGAAAGCTTCACACACTCCACGAAGGTGGTGTAATAGTATTTTGCCCTATTCTCGGCGAAGAGCAATCTTTAAAGCGTCAACCGTCTCATATTTGTTAGTTAATACTTAGGCCTGCAGAATGGACCATATGGAAAACCCCATTGGTTTTAGGTCCGGGGAATATAGTGGCCATTGTTGTAAAGAAATGAAGCTGGGAACCTTTGATTGTAAAGCACATTTGGCGTCACTGGCAACTAAACATGATCGTCTTGTTCGTTTAAAGATTGCTGAACCGTAAAAAATTTTTCTTCAAAAAATACGAAATTCGTGCAAGTGATAAATCTTGCACTTTTTGTATTTTGTAGGGCTTCAATCGTAGTTCATTTTTTAATATGTGCCCCATGCTTCGAGCAGACATTACAATTTTTCGACATTACAATTTTTCGATGACATTGATGTTGAAGTCGCCGCAGAGTACAAGGGCTATGTCAGAGTCATCGCTGATATAAGGCATTGAGCGGTTATTTATGTACGGGAGGAGAGCGTGGTACAAAAGCAAGCCGATGCTCTGCATTGTTGTCTCGGGATGAATATAGACGGATCCTAATACAAAACTGAGGTTGATGTCGTCAGTGTCCAAGAAAACTTCAGCGAGACAAATATCACCAAATGTGCCGGTGTGCATATCCCGGTTGTTCACGCTGATATCAAGTCGCCTACAAGATGATTTGGCGAAGATATGCTTATAGATGGCCACTCCGCCAGCTGCATTAGTGGTCGTTGAGGTGTGGCTATTTATCCGCGTAACGCACTCGTAGTTATGAATATCAATCAGCTCCTCATCGTCACGCATCTAAGTCTCGCTTAATGCCAGATAGTTGTATCGCTGAATAACTGAATCAGTTTCAATGTCGCCTGCGTGAGCTCTGAGACTCTGTACATTAAGGTTGAGGATGAGTATTTGAGTGGACGCAGAAGTGTTGTTGCACAAGCTTTGCGTCATCGTTGTCACTGTGGGAAGTATGTGGCGCTCGAGTCGCCTGAACTCGTTGCGGATCTCGCGCATTCCCGGCACATCGCTTCCTCTCCTTCCGTGTAAGAACCGGAGTGGCACATCGTTCTCGGTGGTTATATACAAATCTTGTAATCTGGTAAATCTGCTTAATGCCACATAGATGAGCTGCTGTTGCTGCTGAGTCGAATACTTATAAACGAGCTCATTAAATGTGCCACCCTGAGACTTGTGAATTGTAATGGCGCAGGCGTTTGCACTTTACAGTTTTGGTGAGCGATATGTTCGCTATCCGTTGCTTGATCGGAACCCAAGTCAGTGAGAGTTCGTCCGGCTTGCTAAGCACATGAGGGCGATATTTTATTCTCGCGTGTGTCGATGGACTCGTGTGGGAACTCGAATCAAAAGGCCACCGTCGATGTCGATGCATCTGTGTCTTCTTCTGTTTCATCGATACTTCGTATATCAAAGGGATCTATATATCGCAGGATGCCGATTGCGTCATTCACTAGTCCGTCGGCCACGTCGATGTTGATTGTAATCATATATGGATAGCCAACAGCAAGCGGAATCATGTAAGGCATACCGTCCGACTCTGCCACCGTAAGATTGTGTAGTTTCCCGCGGCATTCGTTTCTTTCAGCGTTCGTCGAGTGGCCAACGATGATGTCTTTGGCCGTGCAGTTCAGTGCATTATGGATGGCGTTTTTGTAGTACAAGTCCACGTCCCAATTGCAGTGAAACAGACGTACGGCGTTCGGTGCATGCGTTTTACACCACGTCAACGACCTGTGTTTCGACTCTATCAGTTCCACTTCAGAGTCATCCAACCGTAATCCGTTCCTATTTTGGTCAGAATGCTGGATATCTGCTCATCCTATAGACTGACAACTCGCTTTAGTGGAAAGTACTCAAGACTCTGCCAGAGAACGGGACAGCCGAGCTGAGTAGATCATGTAGTGTAACAGGGTGATGCGCGTACCGGTGGTAGCTGCCTTAAGTCGCCACAAAGATAAATATCCAAACAAAGCCGAATGGTTTATCATAAACAGCTGTAATCTGCTGCAGCCGCTCGTTTATCTTTTGGAACACGGCCGAACTTAGCATACTAATTTCATCGATGATGATGCACTTCACGCCGACAAACATATTTCTATAGCCGTGTAGAACTTCAATGGGCAGCGCGATCGTTCTCCTGGACATACTCAGACGAAACGCAGAGTGCACTGTTGGCGTCTATGGCCAACCCCGGCTAGCCACTGCTCGCACAAGCTACATACGCATTACGCAGAGTTGTGTTGTTGACTAAAACGATTGTAGGTTTCCATTAGCAATTTTAATGAATACGTTTTGCCACATCCCGCCGGGCCGGTGAAGAAGAGCTGGAGTGGCTCCGAATTTGCGTCGTGCATTCGATGGATAGCCTCTAGCACTATTTCGTTTGGATCGTTCACGCACAGCTGATATACCGTTGTGCGTTAAAGTCATTGTGTGTCTCTTCTACTGGTCTTTCAGTTGGTCCATCGTTTCCTTTCAGAATACATAGGGCCTGCATTTCCATCATCACCTTGTCGATGTCCACGTTAGCCTCGAATAGGCGACGCCGCTGCATTATGAGCTGCTCGTTGTTATCATACAGATCAAGGAATCGGTTTACGTCCAAGATCTCGACCACTTCGTTACGAAACGACAGGTACAGCAGCACCATTTCTCTCTTGTAGTTAACTGTGCCATCCAGTTTGTAGCGGCGATACCTTATAACTCGCGGTTGTGTTCGCCTTCTGTATCTATAGATGATACTCCTACCCTGCATTTGGCCATTTGCGTCATTGCCACCACCTGCCGCTTCATCACAGTTGCCGTTCTCCACCACTTCGTTTTCATCGGGGCAGTCGCGTTTCGACGCGTACCAGGCTACGAACTCGACCAGATAGACAGACTCGTACTGCGGAGGCTGCTCTTCGTAACACTGTATCACATTCTTAGTCCAGACATCTGTACTGTCAGCCTCGATGCTTTCACGATTCATTTGCTCTTTTCGCTTGCGACTCCGTTGTCTTTCGGCCGGCCAAACAGTTGGGACGTAAAGCACTTCACGGCTTGCCTCGCTCATAGGCTGTCTGAGAAAGTACCAGGCTGTTTCCACTAACTGGATCCAATCCCGGCCGACCAATCCAATCCCGGCTGGTCGGTCCGGGTATACGAAGCCGTTTAAGTTTGCCAAACTAGGCATTTTGCTGCTTGTAAGTGACCATTAGCAATTTGAACACACAGCATACTGCATGCGCATGGCTGCTATTTCTTCCGTAGCTAATGGCTTGTTGTTTGCTACATGCCAGTTTATAATGGTATCTACATGTTTCACAGTGGCTTTAATTAAACCCTTGCGAAACCACAATCGATCGCAAACGGAACACGAAGCCGTATTCGTTTTCAGTAAATATTATATTAAATCGCTCGTTGCTTCGTGTCCATTCACGCTGCCAAGTTCGTTAAGTTTGTTGACACCACAGTGGTTGACTGAACTGCCGATGTTGATGTGGATGAAGACGTACCTGGCCGAGACGCCTCTGATTGAGCGTTTTGAATTAAACTCTGAGTTTTAAAAATCTATCTTGTTGTGTTTTTCGTTTTAAACTAACATGTTGGCTGAACCGCTGACGTTGATGTGGATGGAGACGTACCTGGCCGAGACGCCTCTGATTGAGATCCTTGTTTCGAATTAAACAATTTGAATTTTACACATCTATCTTGTTGTTTTTTTATTTTTATTTGAATCTCTTCATGGTTTATGTTACCCCCACTGTAATCCCATTCCATGATGCTATATAATAAATTAATTAATTTTAACAGACACTATTTGGTATTTAACTAAATTTTTTTAGTGCTAATTTTACTATCTTTACCTTTATTATTATTAATTATTTTTACTTAATTTTTATTTATTTTATTATTATTTTTAGTTTCAAATAAATACAAATGGCATTGAATCGAACGCAGTTTTTTGTTGTTTTTTTTTTTTTGAAATTTTGAAATTTGCTACTGTTGTCATAAGTCATAAAGTGGCATAGAGAACGATTCTTGTATTTCAGTGAAACTACACTGAAGATGTAAAGTGACATCTATTACTATTAATATGTACTACTTTATATTGTTTCAATTTACACATATTTTTAAGTAATTCGCCTCAATGTATGCATTGTTGTAATACCATCTTTTATTTGAAAACAAATAATTGCAATAATTAGGCAATTAGAGAGACATTCAGACTGTATAATTTGAAATTTATGTTATTTTTTCTTAATTATAATTAATGTGGATATTAATTATTTTAATTTTAATTTAATTAAATCGCACTGTTCCTTACGCAAATTTCGACACCAAAATTGGTTCGATCAGTTAATGCATTCTCTCGCATGTTATTTGCAACAAATAACATGCGAGAGAATGATTTGCATGTTAAATCGCTCTAATCAGTGGTTCGCGGTGCGCCCTCCCCCGCCTCCTGTTGACCACAATGTGAAAATACAAAGAATAATGCATCGAGATTAAAAATGAACCTACAGCGTGAAGTTGGTAACACTTCGAGTGCCGATTCCTGTATTTTGAATGTTTTCGAAGTTTTCAAACGTCATCATCCTCTCTCGATGGAGATTAGATTTATCAATGTCGATATTTGAGTACCCCATAAATTCCTTTTGTTGATACAATTGCATAGTTGACTAATTAGCTATAAACTGCTTCACCACTACGAAGGAATTGAGTAACACAACAGTGCATTGCCCAGGGTAGGATACTTCGTGGAGGCTGCCAATGATACCCACTCCCTAGGTAGACAAACTTCTTAGTTATGGACAGATTATTAACAAAAGTTTGATTGTTTGAATGAAGTGTCTTACAGCAACAAAAAAATGTTTTAATTATTTTAGCCGTTTGTGATTTTATGTTTTATAGACGACTGTCTGAGATGTTATTTATAGATATAAATAAATTAATCTTAATTGAGCGAAATTAAGTAAAGTAGTATAGATAGAAATCGACAAACATTAGAAGTTCACAACTCCGGTTATCGTTGTAAAATAATTTCAAGAACATATCGTTGTCATAGACTATATTAAGTTTTTAATCGTCTTAAACTATATCGCTTCGAGTAGATTAAGATAGGCAGCGTTTTATTATGTTAACATATGTTGTTTTTTTTTTAATTTTATTTTCAGAATGATAATCTACGTAATCGAAATGTTCAATCAACATCATCGTCCAAAAGTTTATCATCGTTTTTGCCGGAGATAAAGTTGCGCACCGATAAAAATACAAATCTATTGGAGAAAACACCGCCAACACCAAATTCACATATTTATGCTGTGATAGCGATTATGTTTACAGTTTTTATAGGGATTACAATTATAGAAAAAAAATTACCAATCGGCTTACGGATATCACAAGAAAATTTGCCCGAATTTAAAAATCGTTTTATTGCCGAACGCGCTTATATTCAATTAAAAAATTTAACTAGTATAGGACCTCGGGTATCGAGTAGTTATGCCAATGAAATTTTAGCTGTACATTTTTTAAAATTAGAACTCGATCGAATTAAAGCCGATGCCAATTATTTACATAATATCGAAATTGACTATCAAAAATCGAGTGGTGCATTTAGTTTATCGTTTTTGGATGGAATGACAAATGTTTATAATGATGTACAAAATGTTATCGTTAAAATAAGTTCAAAAATTAAAAGTAATAATAGTTTATTGTTAAATTGTCATTATGACACTGTGATGGATAGTCCAGGGGCGTCAGACGATGGTGCGGGTTGTGCTGTTATGCTCGAACTATTACGAGCAATTGCAATATCGAATAAAATGCTTAAACATAATATTATATTTTTATTTAATGGGGCCGAAGAAAATATTATGCAAGGATCCCATGGTTTTATTACGCAACATCGATGGGCAAAAGAAGTTCGAGCATTTATAAATTTAGAAGCGTGCGGTGCCGGTGGTCGTGAAATATTATTTCAAGCTGGTCCCAATAATCCATGGATTCTAGAAACATATTCAAATGAAGTACCATATCCGTATGCCTCGTCATTAGCCCAAGAAATATTTCAAAGTGGTATTATTCCCGCCGAAACGGATTTTAGAATATTTCGTGATTTTGGAAAGGTTTCGGGACTCGATTTCGCCTGGAGCACAAATGGTTATGTTTATCATACGAATTTGGATACTGTACAACAAATACCGCTGGGCACGCTACAAAGAACGGGTGACAATATTTTAGCTCTTATACGAGGTAAGTTATTGTAGTATCGCGATGGATGTTTTATCAATAAATTTCTATAATCAAATTATAGGAATCGATGCAGGACATCAATTAGACAATATCGAAAGCTTCCGTGCTGGAAATGTGATATTTTTCGATATTCTAGGAGCATTCGTTGTTGCATGGCCCGAATATTTATCAGTCGTAATCAATTTAACTGCATTTGGTCTATCGTCGTTTGCCATATGGCGAAATTCAAAATGGGCTAAACGTAATGGTAAAAAAATTCGATAAATTGTGAATGTAAAATTTTGGTGCATTATAGTAACAGAAATAAATGTTGATTGTGCTTTTATATGATTATGTGCTTTCTAAATGTTTCCATTACTGTATCGTCGTATTAAAAATTACCGCAATTTAAAAAATTTGCTCTAGACTAAATAATTTTTTTTTTTTTTTTAGGTTTGCAACATAACAATTATTTTCGTGAACTAATAAAAAGTGCATGCATTGAAACGATTGGTTGGTTTTTATCACTTGTTGTCGTACTTATAATTGCAATTGGATTGAGTGTCTTAAATCGAACAATGTCGTGGTACTCAAAACCAATATGGGTATGCTTCTTATATGTTTTGCCTACAATGAGTGTATCGATGGCCGTGATTTATCGTTTCAGTGTTAAACAGCAAAAAGTACATTATTTAACGTTTTTAAACTTAAAATTTAGAATCGATTACTAATCATTTTAACTTTAATTGGTTGCAGAAACTGTTTTCACATTGGGTTATCTATCAGCTACACTACGATGCCGTACAATTGTTATGGAGTATTTTATTGATAATAACGTTGATTTTTAAAATTCGTTCGGGCTTTATACCCCTGCTATGGGTATCATTTTCAACAATTGGAAATTTATTACAACGGCTTATTTATAAACATGATCGAGGTTATAAATGGTTAATAATTCATGTTTGTGTATTTGCAATACCATTTGTTCAAACATTCTACTTAATTTTGGGTGCATTAAATATGTTCCTGCCAATAATGGGACGAACGGGAAGCGCATTTAATTCCGAACTAATCGTAGCATTTCTATCGTGTATGATGTTTGGATTTTTATTTAGGTATGTATATATACACATATAGACGAATTTAATTTTAAATAATACTATTAATTTACAATCATTTCAGTTTTTCAAATCAACTAATTATTTTAGCTCGTAATCCAGACTTAATAGTTAGTTTACCAATTGGATTATCATTTTTTGCCATTGCCCTTATTTTATTAACACCATTGGGTTTTCCGTATTCGGGCAATGAAAATGGTTTGGCACCGCAACGTTTTATCATATGTCATGTGGACAAAGAAGTTTACGACGAATTTAATCATAAAAAAGAGAAAAAAACTGGTTATTGGATTATCGATATGGATATAAATAGTCCACATTCGGTTGATAAATATGTTCCCGAATTAGTTAATTCGGCTCTTGTGAATTGTGACAAAGAAATATATTGTGGTATGCCATATATTTTGCCTGTATTAAATTTTATATGGAAAACACATTGGGTGCCTGCTCCGGCGATACAAGTTGGAATCGAATCGAAAATCAAATTAAATCATAAAGAATTTATTAATGAAAATATTGTGCGAATGAATTTTACAATAAATGGTCCCGATCATATGGGCCTAATAGTATCACCATTTGAAAATTATAAATTAAAACGATGGAGTATTGATGCGGACGAACCGCTAAAAGGTAATAAATTTCATAAGCGCGATACATATTTTGTCTATTACAGTTATTCGAATGTACCAAAAAATTGGACATTTCATATTGATTTTGAAGTTCCGGCTACGCATAAACTAAATGATTTAATTATTGATTTATCGGTGAATGGACATTTTATTCATGGTAAAAATAAAGCTACAGCTGATTTAGAAAATTTTATTAAACAATTTCCATCGTGGACAACCGTTTCATATTGGACTAGCACAATTCGAAGCTTTAAATTTTAATAATTTAATATAATTACCTAAATACAATTTAGATATTAAAATAAAATCAAAAAAAAATGTTAACGTTTGTATTTTTTAAACAAACAAATTACAAAAAACAAAAAAAAAACTATTTAAGCCAATTTAAATAAAAACAAATCAAAAAATATCAAATTTAAAAATAAAAAAGGGAAAAATAATATTGTTTTATTTAATTTTAAAGTACGATCATCTAATCTATGCCTCAAAGTATAATTAATCGGAATTTCGGTAACCACCTTCGTTTATTGCAAAGGATCTGGTCCTCGGTTGATTATTAAATTCGTAGATGATCATTCCTTTAGCCGATTTACATTCAACAAATTTTTCATCTTGAAAAAAACCGAGACACTAGATTGAAAAATTATGCAAGCCAAACCGAGAAAACATTTCTTGTAAAATAAAAAGATGAAACCGGAGACCCAAACCCAAAAACTGTTATAAAAAAGATGATCTTATTTTTTACAAGATATATATATGACATAAAAATACACAAATCGTTTGAATTGAACCACAATTTTTTTTACCACAAATGAGGTTTGTGTATATACACAAATAGTCTGATCGAGCACATAATGAATTTGTGACTATTTATGTACCATTTGTGTATGTCACATCATTTGAAGATTCATGAAATTAGTACACACAAATTTCGTTCACATACACAAATGGTTTTGATAGTTTCATTCGTTCAGTCGAATATTCAATATCGTGCAGTTCGCACGCTTTGATTTAATTTAAATATTGGTGAGGAATTATTTTCTTTTTTTGTTTGCCGTATATTTATTCATTTGTTTTGTTTTTGTCATGAGCACCGTCGAAGATGATTTATTGGTGGGCGAATCATTGCTAAACGATACTAACAATTCAGCTTTTGTTCCGATCGCCAAACCAAGTGCGAAATTATGTAAAAAAAAAAAGGTTGAGCATGATTGGTGAACCATGCATGACGAAACCATGCGATCGATTGTGGCGGCCGAACAACGGCGATTTTTTTGGGATTTCGGCCTGTCAGAATATTAACTACCAAAAACAAGCGCCTGGAAGAAGGTGGCAGATAAGATTGGCAACACCGCAGTGGATGACGCCAGAGCCAAGTGGATGAATCTGCGCATTAATTTTAAAAATAACAGCAGAATCGGTCGTCGTCCAATGACACTATTTCAAATCGATGATGGTGGAGGCGAATGACGTCCAGCAATCTGTTATATTTATATGTTTTCTATATAAATATTATTATAATAACTCAATTGATCTGCATATTTCTTATATATTCTTTTTAATTTATCCAATTTATTTAACATCTTTTATGTATGACCTTTATGCGACCATCCATCTTGAATGCTCTTTTCTATATTCATATTACCATATACAAAATAACTATTCATCTCTATTAGGGTTGCCAGTTGCCACATATACACTTTATTTCCTTTGTATACTACTATCTATATGTATGACAGTAGAATGTAATGTATGTCCTCTATTAACCTTTTCGGCGGAATGTTCTTTGTAGTTCGAGTCGACTGTCGATGTGGTACATTATTCCCTACGATCTCATTTATGTTCTTATTGAATGGCTCATGTGCTCTTTCACCGTGCTGATGCCGCTCCTCCTTAATAGGGCTAATATGGATTTTCTCACTATTTTCATCTGGTTGACTATCATGTTCTATCCCCAGTTCGTCACTATACTGGTTCTGATTCCCATTTATATCAGCAGTTGCACGTTGGATCCCATTGCAGAACATCTCTTGAAATGATAACCTCTTCATTATTGGGGTTTAAACATCTGTACGCTTTTGACTGTTTGTCGTAGCCGAGGAATACTGCTAATTCGGCTTTTGCGTCTTACTTTTTATGATGTCCATCTTGAATATTCACGTAACATCTGCTACCAAATATATGCAGGGTTGCTTAACTAAGTTTTTTTATTGTGCTATAATTCGAACGGTGTACAGTTTAGATTTTTCCAGGGTGATAAGTTTTGTAAAAGATTGGCTGTGGCTACTGCCTCCCCCATAACTTAGAATCCAATCCTGCTTTTATCAGCAGGCATCTTGCCATTTTGATTAATGTCCGATTTTTTCACTCAGCGACTCCGTTTTGTTGTGGTGTGTAAGGCGCTGTACGCTGGCTCAATATACCTTTTGATTCAAGGTACTTCTCAAATTGTTTCCCCATATATTCTCCGTCTCGGTCTGTTCGCACTATTTTGATCGACTTGTTGAAGAGTTTAGAAGTTATCGCGAGATAATGCTTGAATTTTCCAATCGTTTCTGATTTTCCGGCAAGTAAATACATTACGGTATAACGACTGTAATCATCGATAAATGTGAGTAAATAACGTTTACCTAAAGTAGTTTTAGTCTGCATTGGTCCGCATACACCACTATGCACCAGATCTAGAACCGATTTCGATCTTCTGAGTGATTGTTTTGGAAATTTGATACGTGTCATTTTTCCTTTAATGCACACCTCACATGTTGTCTTTGATCCGCACTCTGCTTTACATTTTGCAGCTTTGTATCCATCTATCATTTTTCCCGATGATAGGCTTTTCACTATGTCCATGTCTCTATAACCCAATACTCGATGCCACTCGTGGACGCAACGTATCGATTCACTTTGAACATAGCACACAGGTTCACTTTAAAACTGTTTATAATTTCTTTCATGCGCATTGTATATAGATTATTTCTAATTTATCCGATGGCAATCTGCCGGTCGTGTGCTGTGCCAATCTCACATTTATTTCCTATAAAATCAACTTTAAAACCTATGCTTGTGAGCTGTTTTACTGATATCAAGTTTCCACCAACACTTGGCACGTATAACAAATTGCACATTTTAATTTGCGTTGTGTCCCCGATGTCGTTTACGAAATTGATGATAACTGTACCACGCCCCGATGACATCATTTCACCTCCATTTGCAACTGAAACCTTTCATCATGCTATTTGTTACCGGCGTCGATATTCTTCTATAATCTTCGCGCGTACGAATGATGACGTTAGTTCATCTTCTTTTCGAGCTTCTAAAGCGGTAATGAGACTGTCGTATGAGGCTGGAAACGAACCCAATTAAGTAGCACTCATTAGAAATTCCGGTTTAATTTCACTTGTGTGCGCTAACAACAGCTTCATATAGCTTCGTCACATGTTGTTCGATATCACCATCTTCGCCAAACCGTTGGTTCATAATCGTGCGTAAAATCTGAACGCGATTGCTAGGTGAATCCCTCTCATGAAACTCTTTGAGCGCTTCTCAAGCATCCTTCGCACTTTTACATGAACGCACATGCTGCAACTGACTATCTTCGATCGTTAGCACTATTGTTGCGAAAGCTTTTTCGTTTAATTTTTTCCAGGCATCCGTAACCAGTGACGCTGCTTCTTCCGATATAGCATTCCATACGTCTCTTTCTTTTAACACCATTTCGATGCGAAAATGACAATTAAAATAGTTTTCATTGTTTAATTTCGTGACATTATATTTATCCACTAACGTAGTATATAACAAAGGAGGAAAAGGGAAAAAGTAAAATTTCATATAATGGTGTTTTTCCACGATGAAACATATTTTTTCTGCAGCCAAACATTAAAATTTGCAGCAAAACCAAAACAGGAAAGATAGTGTTAAATTACACTTGAGTGACGAAGACAACAGTTTTTTTTTTTGTTTTTTTTATAGCTAAATTTTATAGTTTATGAAAATTGACGCCTTCCCTATATAACCTAAAAAAATCACAAATTTATGTGCACATCTCCAAAATAAATTGTGGTATTTATTTTTTTTTATGAGATTGTCCTATTTTAATGATTATTTATTTTTAAATTCGAAAAAATGATCCGATAATATTTTATAATTTTTTTAAAATCTATTACGACATTATTATCAAAATATTTCAATAATATCAAAATATTATTTAATTTTTTAACCTCAAAATTTTAGTTGTTACCACACTGAAAATAAAAATAAAATGAATTTAGCTATAAAAAAAATAAACAAAAATTTTATGTGTGTGTGCGAGAAATATTTTCTCATCCAAACACAATTTTTATGTGCATGTATTGTTTTGCAGCAATTTTCAACCATAAAAAGTATTCCAATTTTATATTTTTTCGTTTTGCTGCCATAATTGTGGCGACAGAACGAGAAAAATACAAAATAATTTTGTATGCACAGCGTGCAGCAAAAGTTGTCTGTCTCACTCGTACAAAAGTTAAATTTATATTTTTATCTCACGTTTTTCGTGCATATAAAATATGTTTCATCGTGGAAAATACTCTTAAGTGTCACGAGTTATTATTACAGTTAATTTTTAGTTATTTTATTTTGTTTTTCAGTACATATGGTTATTTCTTTTATACGCTTATATGTATTTTACTTTTGGCTTAAAATACTCGCATGTAAGTAATTCATTCATGTTTTGAGTCAAGTGCGGTGTTGGTTCACGGTTGGTTCAATTGATTTGTAATGTTGGGTAAATTTTTTTTAAGGTCTGCTTGTATGAATTGAAGTTTTGTCATAGACAACTGAATTGAAGTATTTTGTGAGGGTTATTGATGTAATTTTTAGCAGCGGGATGCACGGTGTTTTGCCATTGTCTCTTTGCTTCTTTCTAACTTACATGAATTGCGTAGAGGGAAGTTTTTGTTTGTGGGAAGGGCGTGGAAGGTGGAATGGATCGGCGGTGGTAGGGCGGTGCCGGACTCGTGAGGAATCTGGGTATTTTTTTTCATGTTTCATTTGTCAAGCGGTAACATGTTTTTTATGTTGTCCTCCCTCCGAACGCCTGTTTGTGGTCCTATATTGGAATGTAGGGGATTTTTCCTTTACCGATCGATGTTTTTGGGTGTTTTTTTGGAAAGAGTATCGTGCGGAACGGATGGCATCTACCGTCGGTGAGGGGTGTGGGTGTGATCGGGGTGCATTTTGGGAGGCGGGAAAGACGATGTACGATTTTTGTAATTGTTGGTAGCAAGTGTTTTGCGATCTTGGATAGGTTTTTTATTATATATGCGAATGGGTATATGTGTGCTATGATTGTGTTGGTGTTCTGGTATTGATTGAGGAGGGTAATTTTTTTGTTTTGCTTGAAGAGTTGCATACGCGCTCGTTTAAGGCGTGCCAGTGGTTCGATTCGTAGGAGGCATTCACATTCAAATAGATCGATGTTTTATTTTTTTTTGTTTGAAACAAAATGTCACATATCGGCGGGGGATGGGGTGCTGTGCGGGAGCGGTCAAAGTGAATTTAAATGGTGTTGAGAGCCATAACCTTACGAAAAAAATTGCTTTAGATGAACTGGTGTGGGCGAGGTGAGGATTGAGAAACATTTTGGACGAGTTTTAAGTGAGCTGGTAAATAATAATAAAATTTTTTTCATTTTATTGATAGTTCTTGATAAGTTCTTGAAACCGTTTTAATAAATAGTAATGTTGAATCTGAATGGGTGTAACTTACAATAATTGGTACATTCATCACGTATTTAGCCGGGTTTAGTTTGTTTTCTTAGATTTCTGTCATGCATTAATTTTGATTTTAGGGAGACAAGCGTACACGAGATTGGAACGACACGATTAAAAATCATTTGTGCAATGTTTTACGATCGGGGAAGGCTACATAAAGCCCTGATCAGGAAAATATT
Organism: Tipula confusa; assembly: GCA_963556175.1. Classification (NCBI taxonomy): domain Eukaryota; kingdom Metazoa; phylum Arthropoda; class Insecta; order Diptera; family Tipulidae; genus Tipula; species Tipula confusa. The sequence goes on from OY744477.1 coordinate 83,081,784, forward strand.
ACATATAATTTGGTTTTAAAATTAAGTTCTTTGACTTCCAGCTGTTTGATCTCCTTCTTTAGGATTGGATTCATTTTGAATGCCTGTTGGTTGTACTGGGTTGTACTTTATATTGTATATTTGAATGCGAATTCAAATATACAATATAAATTTGTAATTATGTTATGTTGTTTCTACAAATTTCTATTTTGGCAGCGATTTGTTTTCATGATGCATTTGTTTTCATGACAAATCATCGTTCCTCTCTTTTCGCATTGTTTCCTCTTCGTTTTTTCCTCTTTATCTACCAAAAATTTTAAAAAGTGGTCTGTATCGTAGGGTTGTGGTTTTCAACGTTTTGATTGCTTTTGCACACTGTTCTATCTACCGACGATGTTTGATGTTTTATTTTAACGAGGTTCATTAAAGAGAATTGAGGGCGTCGATTGTTTGAGTGTGAATGATTTTTGTGAATTTGGTGTATGTTGGACGAGTGTGAGTGCAGTTTTTGAACGGGGAAGGGTTGTTTTCTTCAATCAATGTTAGAATGCTCACATGATCATGGTACATATGTGCTTACATGCATATACAGTGAAGGACTGTGTATCTACCTGTCTGGGATCGTAAAATATTTGTTACTGGTAGATGTAGGAATGGTGTCGCCCTGTTATTTTTTTTCTTCTTCCCAGGGTGCATTTCGGTTACATTTGCACAGTATTCTTTTCGCCGACGATGTGTGCTGTTTGGTTTCTACGATGTTCTTTCTGGAGGGGTATTCAAGGGCGTCGATCGGTGAAGGAGGGACCTTCTGTATTTTGATAAAGGATTGTATTCGAGAGTTCGGAGGGAGGGGGCAGCGTGAGGTTTGACAAATGAGGTCTGGAGGGGGAAATGTTTTGATTTTTTGTGAGGTTGGCACCGCCTTGTTGCCGTCGATTTGTTTTTTGCGTTTTTCCTACAAATACACGAGTGCTGCGTGAAGTTTATATCAATCCCACGATTAGTATTCGAAAAATTGCAGCAAAAACCTGAATTGCAAAATCTATCGTACACAGGAAAATTAAAAAAGAAAAACTTTATCCTTATCATTACCAAACAGTACAAGACATTTTAGAAAGTGATAAAATATCAAGAAAAATTTTTTGTGAATGGGTAATTGAGCAACAAACACGAGATTTTTGGTTTCCGAAGAAGATAATTTTCACAGATTAAAGCTGCATTTACTCGGGACGGATGTATAAATTTACACAACATGCATTTCTGGTCATCAAATAATTCTCATTTAAAAAATAAATTAACAGTTATCAACATAAATTCACAGTAAATGTATGGTGTGGTATTTTCGGAGACGAATTACTAGGACCGATCATTGGAAGTATGACAAATTAGATGGTGTAAAATATTTAAATTAAAAAAAAACAATTTGAAGAACTATTGGAAGAAGTTCCATTGTTTAATTTACGATGTATGTGGTTTATGCATGATGGTGCTCCACCACATTTTGCAAGAAATGTACGATCCCACTTAAACACTTTGTTTCCAAGACAGTGGATCGGCCGCGGAGGACCTATACATTGACCAGCAAGATCACCGGATCTAAATCTGTTAGATTTTTACCTCTGGGACCATTTAAAAACTAAAGTTTATTCTTTATCTATCACAGATAAAGCAAAGTTAATTGCTAGAATATATGAAGCTTGTAACGAAATCAAACGAGATAGAAACTGCAAAAATTTTATTGTAATCTTTTAATTTTTTTAGATAATGTTTTATTGCAAATATGACAAATAGTTAGCTTTTCTGAAAGCTAAGAGTCTGAAATATGTTTTAATCAAAAAATATTTATTGTCAAAGAGTAATAGTTAAAAAATAAAAGGTAAAGAAACAAAAAATTTTCTTAAAAAAATTTCAATTCTAAAAGTTTTGTTTAAATTTTAAATATTTTTTACGTAAATATTCTTACCTATTATACCTTATTTGAAAGAAGCTGATTTAATCAGCTTTTTAATGATATAAACATTGGGAAAAACAAATGGTTCTTTCTCTAGATATTGAGTTATCTTTAATACAAGGAACGACGTTGGAAGGCTCCTCTTCAAACGTCTATAACTTGATAGGGGGGCTTCACAGTGCAAAGTGGTAGAAGTAAAGTCATGTTCGCTTTGATCAAGGAATCCAACGGTATTATTCGTGTCAGCCACTTTAGGGACACCCTGTATATATATACATATAAAGTTGACGCTCTCCAACAGATCGTACAATCAAGATTACAAATATGCGCCGCCGCGATTCTGGTTTCGATTTCCGCCGTTGATTACAACGCCGAGTACAATTGTGTGTTGGGCTGACCACCTACAAAGATCCAAATTAAGAAAAATAGTATGAAAGATCTTATAAATGATCTCAATAATAGGGATTACTCCGACTTGTAACTCTGTTACTTTTTGTATAATTTTAAAACCCTAAAAATTATTTTTATAAACTTTTTAATTTACTATTTATATATATATATATAATTTTTTTTTAATTTAATTCATTAATAATTTATATTCAATTAAAATAACACACAACTATAAAAAAATAAAATATTAATAAATAATAATAAAATTATATTAAATTTGGAAATATTTAAATTTCGTATCAGTAATCACAATATTGTTTTTGTTTTTTATTTTATTTAAATACATAAGTTAACTATCCACAAGTTTATTTGATATAAGTATATAATAAATAAATTATACTGTATTGCCTAAGTTTAAGTTAATTCGATTTTCTATTTGATTTAAATTATTAGGAATTGATAAGTGGAACTACTCATTTATAATATTATGTACAAAATAATTTAAATTAATTTTTTGTATCCAACTGCAACAAACTCGATATACAGTATCATTTATATAAGATAATTTTTTTTTGTTGTGTTCGGTATATGGACGGCCATTATATTGCACCAAATTAAAATTGTATTAAAATAAACAACCCAAAAAAATAAATAACGAGAACATATTCAAAATTAAAATAAATTTGCTAATAATTCGATAACGAAATTATTGATTGTGGGAATGTATATGAAGTATGGACAACATACATTGAACAAAGAATTTATATAAATCTGTATATCGAGAATAAAAATAATTAAATTCTTTCTTTGGACTAGTAACTAACTTAAACTTAAAATTTACTACAAATATTTTATTTACATGCATATCAATATTAACAAATTCATATCCATTAAAACAACTAATGTCCATTAAAATTATAACCTTTTGTATTTCCACCTATTTCAAACGATGCTGATGATTCTATGCTATAGCCCGTTATACTATCCGGACTTTGAATTGCAGCTGAATATAATTGATTTATTGGTGTCTGAGCATTATCAAATTGTGTACAATCGTATACGCCATTCGATTGATATATATAATCCGAATCGGTTTTGAGACTACTAAAACTTGGCTGATGAGGTAATGAAACATTATCATCTTCTACAATATCGTCGACTTGTGGTTTGTAGGAGAATAATATCGTTGGTTGCGAAATTCTATTTTAAATGGGATAACATATCATTAAAAAAAATTTACAATTTTTGTCATTGCTACGGTATACATACCCAAAAAAGTCACTTAAATATGTAACATATACTAGTGGTGTAAAAAGCGTAAAATACAATCCGCTTGTTAAATTCAAAATACAAAGACCTTCATTTATATTCCAATTTAATAATCCAGCTCCTAACGATTGTATTGTATATATAATAAATAATATTAATACATAAGTATAAAATGATCGTTTTGCTATTGAGGAAAATGGAAAAGAAAATTAATAAAAATATTTTATGTTCGTATAAAATTGATATATTTACTTACTAGGTAATGCTATTCGATTTCTTAAGCTTGTCCATGGTAATAAAAATATTAAAACGTAAAACGAGGCAAACAGCAGTGATGTAATTAGCCAAAATAACATGCCGCCATGACCAAATAAATCTAAATCTTTGGATGGTATATGAAATGCATCGTCCGGCAATACAATATCAAGAGCACCTTGTGTTATTGTAAACCCTAAGGCAATTGTGCCGGTACAAAGTAGAACCGCTTTAATGGAATTTCGACTATCGAGATGTCCAAATGCTAAACCAAATGTTATAACACTCATTTCAGCCGAAAGCAGAAAGAAACGTGTTATAACCCATAATATCTGTAATAAATAAATTGTTTTTGTGAATCTTGTGAAATTTTTCCTCATACTTAATAAGTGGGGTTTGGAAGACGAAACACGTTTTAGCTAATGTGACTCAAATTAGTTATTATTTAGTTGGTTTTCTCAAACTAATTGATGATCACACCCTTAAAATTTTAGTAGTGGACCGTTATGATCTCACATCATATAGGCATCGGAAACTTGTCACTTCTTCAAATGTGTGGTCACCACTACTAAAATTCATTGCGTGTTGGCCTCTAAAACCAGTGTTCAAATATTTGGTTTTGGCCTCGTACAAGTGGATCCAGTATTTGACATCTTTGCCATTCAGTCCAATTACACAGATATCATTTGCATGTCAGAAACTGACTGAACTGATGGAACAAAATGTTGTCCTGAGGTGTTTCAATTTTACGAAAGATAAATTCTAACATGATACAACATTATGACTGCATTTCCCTATGGTGATTGGGGCGACACCCAAGGCTCGTTAAAATTTCTACATGCGAATGCTATACTTAGAATTCCACCACAGCATCCTTAGCTTGTTGTAGGAGACGACTAAACAAAGGTTGAATCACTGGGCTGACTACGCATCCTCAAAAAACCTCAATGGTAAATATTTTAGCAAGAAGTAAAATGTTGTAAACAGACCCCAGCTTATCTTTACTATTGGGTGTGGGAATAAGTTCCCGCTGTTTTTTGGCGAAATAAAAGACCTTTGTTTGAATCGAAAACGAATGACTGGTTTATTCAAAGTATGCTCTATCGGCAGCTGCAACCTTCGCCCACCTTTCGGGCAATAAACGAATTCCGCGACAGAAGAACTCCGGTTCCTTGGAAGCAATCCAGTCATCGACCCATTTTTTGGCATCTTCGTATGATGTGAAGTACTGCTCTGCCAGGGCTGACTGCATCGACCGGAACAAGTGGTAGTCTGAAAGAGCAATGTCCGGTGAATGCGGCGGGCGGGGTAGAATCTCCCAGTGCTGCCCCTCCAAGTAATTTGATCCCACCATATGCACAACATAACCTTACTTCGATGAATATTTGCTTTTGGCGTCGATGGTCCCGGTTCCCCTGGCTTGACACATGCTAGTTTGCGCTTCGGATTGTCGTATCGAATCCACTTTTCATCTCCAGTGATGATCCGATGTAAAAAACCTTTTCTTTGCTTGCGTTGAAGCAAGAATCGTGAGGGACCCAATTTCCGAACTTGCGAACGAATCCCAATGCATGTAAACGCTTGCCAATAGTAGAGCGGTCGACATTTAACTGTCCTGCCAATAATTTTTCGGTCTGACATGGATCTTCATCCAGCAATGCTTCCAATTCTGCATTTTCAAACTTTTTTGGTACGCCTTCACGTTTCTTGCCTCCTACTTCGAAATCACCATTTTTGAATCGACGGAACCAGTCTCTACAGGTTGTATTCGATGGAGCATGCTAACCATAAGCGTCTACGAACAACCGATGCGTTTCTGCTACACTTTTCTTTAACAAAAAAATTAAAGTTAAACTTCCCGCAAATGCTGTTTTTTTTTAGCACAAAATTCGACATTTTCAATGAGACGCAAAAAATTGTTGTTTATGTTCTGAACAAATGTCATTAGTGATTATTGAAGCTTGACATCTAACCTTCAAAGAAAATGTATTGCCCGATTCAATAAAATGAAGAAGGCAGAGCTACTAACATCTAAGTAAAAACAGCGGGAACTCATTCCCACACCCAATAATTTCCGATAAACATAATTAATGTTCATCTTATCAAAGACACAAACCAAATTAAACATTTTAGGTATTATTACTATTTATAGTTCTCTAATTTCAGTTAACACTTTTATAGAACACCAGGCCAAAGTCTGCTGCTCCAATACATTTTGAGATTATAAATAAATTCAATTTATACGAATTACATATTATTAGTTGCCAGCTATTTATAATACGTTGACAGTTCTAGTCAATCATAAAATAAAAATAATAACTGAATCGTATATAGTTCAAATATTATATTCAAATAGATAAGCGATAAAATGTATTAGTCAAATAGGTCCCTAGAAAAATATATTATCTATATTGATGTACTCACTTTGTCCATTAATCCACCTCCATTGTTTTCAAAAGCATTTGTGATCATTGAAAATAAACATCGTATAACACTCATTAATACACATGCCCATACAATACCATAAAATGCTAAAAATATTGGAGAACTGGTGGCCCTTAATTTTAAACGAGCCTTATGAAATCGTATTGCCAAAAATGTTAAAAACACTATATTCGGTAGGAATATCAATAAATCCCATATTCGTATCCTGCAAATAAAAATGTGTACACAAAAAACATAAATTACATCAAATTGAATAAATTTACCTTGTTCTCGATATTTCAATGTACAAAATTAGCTTGCATATATTTTCATCGTTTGTCAAATTTTTTTCAATAACATTCGATTCACTTTCTACATCGATTGACTCGAATAAATTTTTACTTATTGTATAATTCATAATTATTGGTTATTATATTCGAACTTTTTATGATTTTCGTTATTACATTATCTAAAATGATAAATAAAATAATTAATTTCGACGATGATTTTCTTTTTAACTATTTTTAGCAGTAATTTACATTTTTTTCTGTTTTTATTATGTTCCTTTTTTCATCTTTGTTTATTTAATTTTTTCATTTGTCTGAATTTGTCATTCGCAGATTTGATGTTTTCTTTTTTTCTGTAGCTAAATGTGGCTACATGGTAAAATATAAATTTTTAGTTGCGGTTTACATGGTTCATTATTATATGTATGTATATTTAGGATTTCACTCGATAAGGTTGATGATGAAAAAAGTAGATGTCTCTATACTATGGTACTTATGGTAAAAATACGGATTTAAAACAATTTATAAGACTATTAAGAAATCATTCACCTGGGGGTTGATTGCATTAATTTCGCAGAAGAGATACTTTGTGGAGCTTTTTCCGACATTATTCGATTAGTATGGCAAAGAACGGCCCAGCAATGGTCTGTAAAAATCTTTTTAGTATTTTTCTTTATGTTATGTATTATTTACTGTTACCTTGAAATACATTGATGGGTATCAATTTATTGCAAACTAATAATAAGATTTCAAACTTACCTTTCTAACGACGGCTGCAGCATCCAATACAAACCTGCACGAACAACATCCACGTGTTAAAAAGAATACTGAAAAATTTATCATCTAAACATTTCTCGTTCAAAGCTAAAGTTAATTATCTTCTTATGACCCCCTCTTAACCAAATTTTTTGAAAAACAATTGTCAATAAATCAAGTTAATTCCCTAAGCGAAAGGTTTAACTAAACATGTGTTTGACTAAAACCTGAGCGAACTCTTGATAAGGTTGAAGTCGAATAGAAAATAAAACACTGGAAGTTAGTAAGGTCACGCTCAGAAGTGTAAACAACCAGTCGAGCTATGATCTCAACGCACACTGCCTAGAACGATATCTCTCACAAACATAATAGACCACGTCACACCGATGGAACAGTGATATAAAACCAAATGAAAAATACTATCCTGCTATCGGAGGGCATAGACGCCTGAAAACATATGGTATGAGATACTGATTTTATATAGATTCGCTTATATTTGGATGAGAGCCATTTAATGGATACCACACTAGGTTAAGGAGGAATATTAAAGCAACTAGGCAACATAATTTACTGATTTCAACGTAAGTCACAGAATTTCCCTACAGTTGAATTTTAAGGAACCCGCCAGCATAACAGCCTTTGATATAATATGACCAATGTGTCTTATGAATCACATGTCTTATGAATCATTTTTTGGTCAGACAAAAAACAAATGAACAGAACTAAAGCCTTAAATAATTTTGTAATAGGCGATAGTATGGCAATATCACATTCGTTGCTAACAAGAATTTGTGGAATCATATTCCAGGAATCAACAACCAGCACCTTTCTTGAAGTCCTAATTGACCAAGATATCGCATTTAAAAGAAACATAAAACTCTAGTAAATTACTACACAAATCTAAAGAAGAAGGCCTGTCCATTGACAATAGTATTCGTATTCCTCAACCTTAATGCAGCAATAAAGATTAAAGGCTATAATCATTCTCGATCGGTCAACGGAGAAGTAAGGCCATAATGTTTATTCTTCCTTTGCTAGAAAACGAATCCTTCAATTAATAGCTAGCTCACAAACAGACCGATGTGCAGAAAATAGTTTAAAAGCTGGCAGCTTGGTATGCGTTATCCAAGAACAATTAGATGATGTCCACTAGTTCTTTTACCTTGGCTGCATAGTAACAAAAACAGATAGGACTGTTTTCCGATTGGAAAATGGGCAGATATAAAAGCAATAACCTCCAATAGTGCTAAATGGCCCTTCTAGTGGACGAATAATGTTCCTTAATTAATTATCAAGATAAAAGAAAAACAAATACTTTACTTGGAAGGAAAATGCTTTATGCATTAGTTATGCAATACTTAGAAAAATCCCTTATGACTTTGAATGTTATGTTAGCATGTTAAATTCATACTTTGACCACATATTTCGTCTGCGAATATTTTGCTTAAAGTTAAAAATAGTTTATCTCGTAGAGCCGTGGTTTTTCTAAATTTGCTTGGTTGGATTTACCGAGAGCCTGATTTTATTTACCCTGATTTTATTTAGTCGGTCGCACAGCGATGGTTAATATACTTGCCTACCAAGCCGCCCTGAGTTTGATTCTCGCCAATGATACCTGGCTCCACCAAAAAATGGTGCGTAACTGCTTCGAACTGCTCACGAAAATTAGCTAAAGCAGTTACGAATAGTTAAAAATTAGCGAAGACACACACCTAAGTACTTATAAGTACATATGTACTTAAATGTATGTCTTTGCTAAATGTTAACTATTCGTAGCTGCTCTTACTCTTTTGCATGAGCAGTTACGAGTAGTTAACATTTTGCAAAGATATACACCTAAGTACTTGCGATGGTCGATTGGAAAGCAACTACTCTTCTTCTACTAAATATGCTGAAAATCGGTTACAAACTTGATTTCTTTTTAAACTTGGAAGTAATGAACATTTTTACTTGCGATCCAATTCACAAATACCAATTTCAATTCGAAACGGATTCACAATAATACGGACACCAATTATTTGATGATTAAAACAAGATGAGCAATTTTACATAAATTACTAATTAACATAGGTTTATTGATATATCAAATCAATATAAAACTAAGTATCTTACATTTAATATTATTTATTGAAACATAACTACTATACCACATTTCAGCATGATTTTTAAATGTTCGGTGCAGATTTATCTGCCTTCAGTACGAATTCTATCCCTATCGAATGCACACAAATGAAATTTTCCAAAAAATATACACAATTACACGTTAGAGTAATTTGATTTTTTAAACGTCGTACACAGCAAAACTGTGACTGATTTTCGAACAGTTCTTCTAACGTTTCATAGCGACAACTTCGATATTTTTCTAATTTCGGCTCATCTATATATTTTTCATTTCCCGTTGTAATATAATAACGTGTTTCAGTCGAATCGTTTACAATTTCGATTTGTTTTTCAAAATTATTCCATTCGATCGCTTTCTCGTACACTTCCAATGGAACTGTAGGTTTATGAACAAAATATTTCAAAGTATCGTCAGTTTTTGTATAACACCGTGATATTTCCTCCACATGAGTTTGGATACGATTTGTAAACGCTACAATAGGCGTAAATGTGAAAAGGTATTTGAACAAGTCGTATTCGCCATCAATAGCATTATTTGTTTGCGGTGCAGATGACCGATAGCCTAGAAACCAGGTTAGATTTTCATCGATCCAATTTGTTTTAAGATAATTTAAAAATTCATTTATTGGAACTCCAATCTGTTCCTGCCATTTTTTATTAAACAGATTAACGGCCAATAGAACTACATGTTTCGACGAAAGCTTTTGAATTTTTCGAATATCTTCATTGATTTGATCTTTTACGGAATTTGTTATAGACTGGGTATTGGCCAATTTTAAACTAATATTAAACAAGACCACATTAGAGGACACAATAATATCATTTGAATCGCCAAACGATTTAATAAATGCTTTATGAATCTCAACATTATCGTCGGTGATAAGACATTTTGGTTGATATATCTGCTTATGACATTCACTTACTCCCTTTTTGATTGACTCGAAAATAAATGCGTATTCAGTTTCATCCTTACACGTACCAATGACAATGCCGAACAAATGAAACCGTTGATCTAGATCGGTTGTACCGACTAAAGTAATTAAATTACTTTGCTTTTGTAATTTAGATTTTGAAACTAGGTTTACTATATCGGAATTCAATGCATTTTGTAGTAATCGACGAGTTGACAAAAAGCATCGAAACATTGAACCTACATAATCGATTTTATAGTTGACACAATAATGAGTATTCTCGTCATCAGGAATTACATTACTTAATTGTGATAACCAAGTTCTGGCATTTTGAATAATTTGTGGAGGAGGTTCTACCAAATAAACTCTTTCTCGGTTATTCCGCCTCATTTTTGAAATACAGTAACGCAGATGCGTATCCAACGAAACATCAATGTTTAACATGGTTAAAATTTGCTTTGGTGCAGTACCGTTTATAACAAGTTGTTTTATTTGATCTTTGATTGTATCAGATAAATTTTCAAATACTTCATTTGCCCGAGCAGCACGAGTTTGTTTTTTGTGCGAGTGATTTATTTCAGTTTTATAAAGAGAAATAATATTTGTCCTATTTTTAATGTAAAGAACTTTGGACGCAATACATTTTTCTTCTGAATTTGATGCTAAATTGCATCGATAAAACTCTTGTACACCTTCTAATAATTTAATACTATTATGAAAATCCCAAATTTGCTGATCTTTTATATACTCGAGAGCTTGTTTTGTAGTATAAAATGTTTTTTCATGTATCCAATGTTTTTGAATATCTAGCTGAGATCTCGATATAGAAGTACTTTCAACATTCGTTTCATTTCGATTGTCATCAATATCACTATCATCGCTATCAACTAGATCGATAACGGCCGTTAACTTTTTTTGAATTGGTGCCAGAGAAGGAATTATATTTGTACAACTATCGATATGCCGTATATTTCTGTTATACATTAAAATATCTTTCGTTACATCCTCGTACTGAAGAAATTTCGATTCCGGGCAACAATCAATGTCATTGACATCTAAATTGCAACTATAATATTCTTTAACGCCATATTTTGATATATTCGATTTAAAACTTAATAAATTTAAATTCTTCATATAATTTTTTGCCGTTTTATAGTCGTCAAACTTTGTTTCGAATATCCATTCGGTTTGAGTATTTTCAACACTTTCGCCATTCAAAGAATCCTTATCACTATCATCGGATATAACTATTTCAATCGTAGATTCGGTTGATTTCGCCGGATTTAAAATCTCGGTTAAGGTTTCAGAAGCTACTTCGCTCACATTAACAGTATGGCTGTGTCCGCCTGTATTATAATACAGTACTTCGTCAGAATCATGTTTACAGAGAATAAATGCTCGACTTATACATGCACCATTAATATCACTGTAGTTACACGAAAAATGTTGGCGATATCCATTCTCCTCGTATTTAGTAGATATAGAAACCCAATGATCATTTTCTTGTCTCACTTTACGCAAAGCATCGGGAAAATTTGTAAATTTTTCTATAAATTTAAATTCATTCAATTCTGAAATTGGTTTACAAGTTGGATCACATAAAGGTTCTATCATTTCCACATCATCATCATCATCATCACTAACGATTTCATATATTATTGGTGAACTTGGTTTTGTGTCATTTTTTACTGGATGATTATGCGGATCACCAGTAAAGTATAAAACTTGACCAGAACTGTTTTGAATCATAAACAAAAGTTGAGCTGTACATTCAGGTTCATATAAGTACGTACACCCATAAAATATTTTATGCTGTGTAGTCAAATTTATTTTCCATAATCCGTTGGATTCGTCGAGAAACCGATTAACCTCGTCCATATTTGCAAATTGTTTTTCAAAGACCCAATCTTGATTTATGGATAATTTTTTATTATTTTCGCCTTCAAATGGACTATGAACTCTTTCATTTTGGAATGATGCTAATAATTTGTCATTATTATTTACTTGTTCCTTCAGAATCATGTTAGAATGTGGATCATGTAACAATTCAGAATCACTTTCATTTTGATAGGATGGTCCTAGCTCATCATTAATTATTAATTCTTCTTTCATAATCATATTAGAATTTAGATAGGTATCCGGTAATATTCCTGATTCGAGAATCAGATTTCCCTCATCACACTCATTTTGGTAAGATGCTTCGAAATCGTCATTAATCATTAGTTCTTCTTTTACAATCATGTTAGAATCTGGAAACGTATCCGGTAATAATTCAGTTGATTTGAAATGTGATGGTAAATCGTTTGTTTTACAAGTAGCATGATTATGTTCACCACAAAGATACACTAATGAATCTTTTTTAAACTCCTTTGTATAAACAATACACATTTCAGCGTCACATTTTTTAGTTGTACAATAATAATATACTCTAGCACTTCGACCACTTGCATACCTACACTGCCAAGTGTTTTGTTTATTTACATACGATGCAACCATATCTTTATTTGGAATTTTAGCTATTAGTTTCCATTTAGTATGTTTATCCATTAGACTATTATCTTCACTATCACCGATTTCCATATCGATTGGATTATTGGAATTTCTTGGAAGTTGTTTTGCTGCATTCGTTAACGATTTTTGGATATTGTTTTGAATTTGGGTTCTAAATGTTAGTCCATTATTTGTGTCTTGATCGTGTGTATGTGGTACCGAATTTCGATAAAAAACAATTTTGTTGGTAATTTTAGATGAAAAAAGATAGGCTTGAGCATCGCACTGTATTTTAAATTTCTTAACAATATTACAACGGTAGTACGTTTTACATTGACCTCGGAAATTAGTAGTTGAGACACTGTTCCATTTATTATCCATCAAATACGTTTCTGCTTCTTCCATTGTAACAAACATTTTTTCATAAAACCATTTATGCTTAAATGTTGCACTTATGTTTTCAGTTTCACTTTCATTGCCATCTTCGTTATCATCAAGATATTTGATATCGTACTTAACGGAATCGTCTTCAGTGACAAAATCCATTGAATTGGCGTGACTATCGCTACTTTCATTATGATCGGAGCTATCAGATTTATATAGATACTGTCTCCTAAACTTTTTTCTAATTTTAAATTTATCTGCAATTGAATCATGAGTGTGTTCACAGTTTTTTTTATATACTGAAATTTCATTACTGCCTGCAGTATATAAAATACATTTCCATGCTGCACATTGCGGTCCCTTTATCTTTACCTTGTTGCATCGATAGTGTACTTTACGAGCCTCACCTCCGCGTATGCTATAAGCTCTTCTCGGATCGATTTTCCACAATTTATCTTTTTCTATATACTCGAGTGCCATAAATTCGTTAGGAAATTTTTTTTCGAAAGTCCAGTCTTTTCCAAAAATTAGATCATTTGATTCCGAATTGCTACACTTGTCCGTATTGTCTTCGACATATTCATCATTTGAATTAACTTCATTTTTTATGTTTATTGGATTTTTACAAATAACTTTATATGGACGTCCTCGCTTCCTTATTATTGTTTGTCCAGTAAATTTATTGATCAAGCACCGCCGCTGCTTTTTTAGGCGCTTTTTAGCCGTTTTAATATTTCTAAATTTAGCCGCTATCGTGTCATGTGTGTGTTCACAATTTTTATGGTATAAAGAAACTACATCACTGCCGGCAATAAACAATAAACATTTCGATGCTGCACATTGCGGTCCATTCAATTTTACCTTGTTGCATCGATAATGTATTTTACGAGCCTGACCTCCTCTTATTTCGTAAACTCTTTTTGGATCGATTTTCCACAAATTATCCGTTTCAAAATATTCACGTGCTGTAACTTCGTTCGGGAATTCTTTCTCGAATATCCATTCTGAAGTAAATATTGGCTTTCGATATTGCCGATCTATGTCAACATTTATTTTATCGCCACCGTCATTTCTCTCGTATAAATTTACCTTAATGTCTGTACAATTTTCATCATCGGTTAAAGGTTCACTTTTAATTTGCAAATTGTCACCCGAAACAGTTTCTTGTTGTAACATAATCAATTTATTGTGAAACGATATATCACGATCATCGGATTCAGTGTGACAATCTTTAAGGCCAACTGCTATCAAAACTCTAAATCCTTGGGCTAATAAAGTGTTTCGGGTTTGTTTGTTTAACTGTTTTAGTAACCATTTAGTTTTAGTTTGTGCTTCCCGCATTATATTAGCATGTGTATGTGAACATTTATTTTCGTAAAGTTTCGCTTCTTTCGTGTGTTTGTTAAGAACTAAATATTTTTGCGCCTCACATTGTGGTCCTTTTTTTGGAACAAAATTGCATCGATAGTGATGGTTCATACCAATATTCGAACGATTTTGAAATCTAAAATTCCAATGTTTAAGTTTTTTTATATAGAATCTAGCATCGTTCAAACTACTAAAGGTTTTTTCAAGTTTCCATTTATCGAAGTGTTTTTGATTCCGTAAGTATGCAATATAATTCCGAATTTTAGTTATACGACTGTACACATCAAAGCCTTCATCTTCTAATCGTTTAAACATTACTTTGGGTGCATTAATTTGTAGTATTAGTTTTTGAATTCGCTGTTTCAATGTGATTTCAAGTGCTGTTGATTTTGTAACCAACGGGTCACCATTTTTTTGAAATTTTTTAATTGCTGGCATACTTTTATCATGATAATGTTTTCCTACTGTTTTGAAAAGATAAGCTTCTTCAGTGTTGTTTAGAAAAAAGAGTGTTTTTAATACAGGACAACGTATCCCACTTTTTTTTGCTCTATTGCAACGATACAATACATTACGACCTTCTAGACACGTATAACATCGAGGTAATTCAACAGTCCATATTTCTTCTTCAGTTATTTGATTGAAAGCCGTTTTGTGATCAGGAAATGTTTTTTCTAAAATCCATTTGGGCATAAAACCTTGTTTCATCGAATTAATAATAATAGTAGCATTATGTTCGGTCGCATTTTGGTCTCTAGTACTTTTATTTTTAACAGATAATAATTTTGAGAATTTTTCTTCATCATCCGACTCCAAATTCATTTTTTTTTTATTTTGAATTTTATCTCATCTGGATTTTCTAAGGATAGAAAACAATAATTTTCATTTATATTTTTTAAGAAAATTTTATTTTATACTAATATAAAAACACATTTTCACTTTTTTTCCTAAATATCAAAAGTCATACATACAACATACTTTAGATTGGACATGACGTCATGAAATGGTGATTAAAACAAACCAAATTACCATAAAATTACTAAAAACTTGTGGTTACACAATTACTGCAGATTATTTTATTTTTTGCATAATGTTAGCAATATCATTATAGAAACCAACCATCGGTCTGATGATGTTAAAAAAAGCTCTATGGGAGTATTATATCGGAATCGGAGGGTCACAGAAATAAACAAGATGACTGCATACTTCAAAAGCAGAAGGAAGAAGAATATATTTTTGTTTTCTACTGAACTCAATATGTTACAATGAATAGTTGATTTACACGTATACATTTACTACAAATTAAGGTCAAGCTACACATATAGAACACTCTTCCTCCCTTACAATTGTTACGAACTAGGTAACCTTGTGAGTTTGCCTGCTAATTTAGCAACTCAGTGTGGGCGTGCGTGATAATCAATTTTACTTCTTTAATTAATTTACACATACAAATAATTTTTTTTTATTTATTTATTTTTTTTCTTTGATTTGATTATATTTATATAAAAAAAAAATATTTACTACGTACATACATACAAAAAAAACACCATGTGTTTTTATTATTTCTTTATTATGCCGGAACTGTTGCAGGAACTGTTGCAGGATCTGTTGCAGGAACTGTTGCAGGAACTGTTGCAGGAACTTGTTACCACTTTTGTTCTTATATATATTTTTTTTTATAAAAATATTTACATATATGCACTAGCCATTTACATATTGGCACTAGTTATCTTTAACACTTATGTTAATCTATGGTTTTATTTTTATTTATTTTATTTTATTGATTTATCCCAAACTTGATAGTGGCATATGATATACATATCATGCCTAGAAAACTATATAAAACTATATCAAACTAGATAAAACTGTATAAAACTGGCACTTAGAGTATATTTATTAACCAATTATGGTTTTCTTATTTTTCCACTAATACCCAGCTACCAGATTGAAAAATCTGTTAATTCTTTTTTTTTTTAATTTACACTAGTATATATTTTTATTTTTATTTAAGCCATATTTTATTGGTAATTTTACAACAACAATTGTTTGCATTTCATTCCGTTTGGAAGAGTTTCATTCCAATTTTTTGGTGGTTTTATATTAGAATGAGGGGAAATTTTTCATTCTTATTCTTATTCCTGTGACCAATAAAATACGCTTAACAATTTAATATCATATTTAGCTCCAGGAATAACCTGAAAATCGTCTAAATCCACATCACGAACGGAAAACTTGCAATCAACTTTAGAAATCTACTGAATTCCTCAGCTGTAAATTGGCTTCCGTGGTCCGTTACTAATACCGATAGTATCCCAAAGTTGCAAAAGAACTCTCTGCAATGTTTTATCGTCGCATCCGAAGTATTAATTTCAAAATTTGAACGTCTATCCACTTTGAATAAGTCCACGATTACCAGTAAATTATTTCTTAATAATGGTCCCGCAAAATACACATAGATCTTTTGGACAGGTTCTGTAGGCGGTTCCCAACAATGAGTGGTGCTTTAATTGGATTGTTTCAATTAAGTTGACATTCTATGCAGTTTTACGAAGTTTTTTGTAAATCCTTCTCGATTCACCTGATAGTGATTTCATACGCGAAATCCCAAAATGAGTTGAATGAAGTTCTTCTAAAACCTTATTTATTAATGGCGGTGGCACGTAAAATTGAACACCTAATAATATCTTGTATAATATCTTGTATCGGCAATCTGGATAGTGCATCTGTATTACCGTGTGCTTTTGTATTTCAGTATTGTATTTCATGGTCAAATGATTGTAAGAATACTGCGTAGTATTGTATTCGCATATCAACTATGGCTGGCAATCCTTTTCTGAAAATTTGCGTTGATCGGCTATTATCAGTTATTAAAATGAAATGATGTCCATAGACGTATTGATGGAATTTCTTAATCTCGAATATGATGGCATATGCCTCCTTGTCAATTTGAGTGTAATTTTGTTGTGTCTTATTAAGAATTTGTGAGGCGTATTGTATAGGTCTCTCAGAGCCTGGATATATGTGACTTAGCACTGCATCCACTCCTATTGGAGATGCATCAGTAGCAAGTAATGTTTAATCGTAGTGGACTAACAATTCTTCCGTTTGCATTTCGGATTTTACCAAGCTAAAAGCAGTTTCGCATTCCTCATCCCACTTGAATTGTAAGTCATTCTTTAACAAATTATTTAAAGGATACATAATTGAACTTAAGTTCCCGAAAATTTTGCCTTAATAATTTACTAAGCCAATAAATGATCGAACTTGATCCTTGTTCTTTGGTTTTTGCAGATTATTCTGTTTTGCGTCAATTTTTTGACTTGCTTTATGGATTCCTTCGCGATCAATAATATATCCGCAGTACTCAATTTAACCCGCGGAAACATCTTCTAATCTAGATAAATAAATTTTATCACTCGGACCTGTAACCTTGATATCATCTAGAAAAACCGTGACACCCTCAATTCCTTGCAGTATTTGCTCCATGTACCGATGCCATATAGCTAGTGCAGATGCAACACCATACATAAGCTTTGTAGGCTAGTAAAGACTTTTGTGAGTATTAAGTGTCAGTAGTTCGCGGTCTTCTTCGCGAATTTCAAGTTGGAAATAAGCTTGTTTTAGGTAGATCTTACTAAACTTCTGACCACCGGCCATTTTAGCAAACATCTCATTCAGTGTAGGTAAGGGATGTTCATCTATGCACAAGTTCGGATTTAACGTATAATTTTATAACCACCGCACAGTCGAATTTTGTTTTCCGCTTTACCGGCGTAGCCCATCGACTTGTATTGACCTTAACTAATATACCTTGTTCCACCAACTGTTGCAACTCACTTTCGATCAAGCTTTTAATTGAAAATGGCACTTGTCTTGGTTTAATATAACCCGGTTTACTATCTGATTTTAAATTCTGTTTTGCCTGCACTCCTGTTATTTTTCCCATAGATGGTTAAAAAACTTTCGGAATTTTTTTTAATGTTTGTGAAACCCTTTCTTTTATTATAGTAAAAGACTTTTTGACTTTTGTAATTTCGAAAATTTCCAAGGTTCCCTCAAAACGCTCTACCCATCCCGCCCAATTAGATGTTGTCTTCTCAAATGGTTCAATTGAAAACCCTGTAGCACTCATTTTTATGTGATTTCTTTCCACACGTGGTTTTCAACTCAAATTTTTCCGTGTCCTCGTCGCCAATTATTATATTGGAGGGTCAGGGAAATAAACAAGATGACTGCATACTTCAAAAGCAGAAGGAAAAATATATTTTCGTTTTATTTTATTTACGTTTACCACTGAACTCAATTTGTTACGATGAATGGTTGATTTATGTTGTATTCGAGTTGAATCCAATGTATCGGTTGCGTGGGTAATACCACGTATACACGTTTAACGTTGAGATTCATGGATGTCAGAGACAATACGAGAAAGATAGAAATGTGGATGAATAAAGAGTTGGCAACGAATAAAGACTGAGGGAGAGACATAAAACTGGCGACGAGAATAAATAAATAAATAAATAAAAAATTTATTTATTTATTTATTTGCGGCTAAACAAATGGTTGTAATTTTAGAACCATATATCCAAGGTGAAAATATAATAGAATATCTGGAGCGAATAGAGATATATTTCGAGTTAAATAAGATCGAAGACAACAAATACAAAGGGTTATTATTGTGCAATGTGGTTGGTGCAGATGCATGCACTAAATTAAGACGAGCTTATTTGCCAAAAAAACCTCAAGAATTAAAATATGAAGAAATCGTGGCAAAATGTAAGGCACTATTTACTTCCCAATCAAAGCCTTGTACGAATTTCATAAAATTTGGTAGACGATTTCTTTTTGGATGCGAAACAGTAAATTAGTTTGGAGTCGAATTAATGATGATGGCCGAGTCTTGCGATTTCGGGGACTATAAAGAAAAAGTAATGAGAAACCAATTCATAACATGATTGAGGGACAAGAGGATGAAAGCAAATTTAATGGCGTTAGATGACAAATGTGAGTGGAGATCAGGGGTGGGATGTTGTAACATCACAATTTTCGATATTCGATAAATTATCACTTTTGGTATGTTGTACCACTTTCGACAAGCGAAAACTTCGATGTTTCATCACTCATCAAAAATCTGAGTGATACATATGTTAAGACTTCAAGGAAAACAAATATTAATTACAAATATTATTTATTTATAATATTATAAAAACATATAATATTATTATAAAACAAAGTAAAATTCTGATATGAATTTTGTATATAGGGTATTAGGTGTCATAAATATTTGTCCCTTAGCATACGACACTAAAAATATATTTTGATATTTTGATGATGACGGAACTTTTTATTAACAAAAAAACAAACAAAATAACTTCACCAATATTGCTTCAATTATTTATCATACTATTTATGAAAAAAATGTTCATTTATTTATTTAATAAGAATAATAATATTAAAATGTCTCAAAAACAGCTGTCATTTCAAGTAAAAAAAAGTGTTGCAATATACAATTATCGATTATCTGTCGAAAATGATACAACATACCGACTTTCATCACTAGTGATGTGATCATCACTTTCGATAGTATCGATAGTGATGTTACAACATCCCACCCCAGTGCTAGATAAAGCAATTGCAATTGAGACTGTAGAAAGAATTGAAGCAAATGGAAAGCCAAAGTTAAATCAATTATGTTAGCAAAGAGAGGAGTTTTTATAGAGGACACAGAGGAAATGGAAGGAATTGTTCAAGAGGCGGATTTCCAAACCATCAAAACAGGAGAGAATCAAGATCGTTAGACATAAACACAAGAATTAAATATTACGCGTGTCAAGATATAGGGCATACCGCAAAAGTTTGTCCGTCAGCCGAAAGGATATCAACAGCTGGAGTAAGTTTAATCATTATAATAGTAGATTTACAAATAGGAATAGTAATAATTATAACAATGGTAATAAGAATAATTTTTCCGAAAAAGATAAAGGTTATGTTTCAAATAACCGCGTGGATGTTATTGAGAAAGGTTTAATGCCCTAAACAAACTCGACGCGTAACACGCGCGTATTTACGCGCGTAAAAGTGAAATCAATGGAATCATATGAAGTAATAATATATAGTGGACGCGCGTAATTTACGTAAAAGTAGAAATCATTTCTATTTTTACGTTGTTTCGCTTCGAAATGTCAGTTTTATAAAAAACATAAATTAGTGGTAGATTTTTAAATATTTTAGCTGTGCTCCCAACACAAAAATATTTAAAAATCTAATACAGTTGAAACTAAATAAAAGATATCGTAAAAAGTTTCATAACATAAATTAGTTACCTAGTACATGTATGTATTGACAAAACAATAAAAGGATAGGTAACATGATATAGTTAAAAGATAAAAGGATATAGTTAAGTAAATAACGTTTGTATTTTAACACTATATAAGCACAATAAAATTGTAGGTTATGTTAAAGTTTGGAAATGCCAAAACGCGCGTCGAGTTTGAATTGAAAAGTTTTTTATTTGTGTTTTTCGTGTCTTTGACATATAGACGCGTATTACGCGCGTATTGTGCGTCGAGTTTGTTTAGGGCTTAGAAAACATAAACTTTGGAAATTTAAATTTAAGTAAAGTTAATAACGATAGTCGCAGTAAAATAATGATAATACTACCAAATTGGATAATCAAGTAGAATTAAATTATAAGGGTAACGTAAATTCAGTATAAAAGTTTAATTCAAAATTTAAAATTGCAAATGTTGAATATATTAAAGTTTTAATAGAAAAATATGATTTGTTTATGCAGATAGATACAGGAGCATGTATCAGCTTTTATATACGCTAAGAGATTATCTTAAGTATTTTGCACAATTAGAAATTTTCGTACTAGGAATTCCATTATCCGTACTAATGGGTGATAAGATACAAGTAAAGGGTAAAATACGTATGAACGTTAAATTAAATGAAAACGAAGGCTTGGTTCAAGCCAATTTAGTTATTATTGATACACCTAAACGGATGAGTATGTTGTGTAGGCGAGACTGTCCGGATTTATTATTTCCGCATTGGAGAAATTTATTTAGAGTAAATATGGTTTATAAATGTGATGATTTTCGTGCCAAAATTTTACCACAAATAAAAAACAAATTTGGGAAGCTTTTCGATGACGATTTTAGTAAGCCAATTTGAGGTAAATTTGAATTTAGATTTGGTTAAAAAAGAACTGAGTTCATTGGAGAATGAAGGCATTATCGAGAAAGTAGAATTTGCAGAATGGGCTTCACTAATCGTAGTCGTGCCCAAACTAAATAACAAAATTAGATTATGTATTGACTGTTCGGTTAGGTCAAGAAATTCGTCAAAGCTCAGTTTTATCCTTTACCAATTATCGACAAAGTTTTAACATGTTTAGTGGTTTGTAATTAGTTCATATCTTTAGATTTGAAAGGTGCGTACACACAATTAAAGCTCAGTACAAGTGCACAAAATATATTGGCAATAAATACACACAAAGAATTGTTTAAGTACAAACATTAGGAAATAATAAAACATTAGGAAATAATACCCCAGGTGGCAGACCTGCACTGCAGGAAAATTCACCCTCTACGGAGGTTCACCCCATGGATTCTGGGGAGGGTCAATCATTGCAAAACAAGCAAGACGCCATTGGTTCAGACAATTTCATTAGCGGAAGTACTAGTGACAACCCATTCAGAATGGGCAAGCTAATGATGAGATCTCCTATAAGGCCACGAAGTATCTCTGTGGAAAATTTAGCAAAAGTAATGATACTCGGCAGATGAATTACAGTAGTTCTCAACAAATATCTGGGAGTGGTTCAAATAATAAAATAATCCAAACATTATAAGCTGAATTAAAGGAAGCACGAAATGAGATCCAAAAATTAAAACTGATGATAGAACAGAGACAGCCACAAAAAAATGATTATACTATACCTGATTCGAGCGAAGAAGAAGACATTGTAGCACAAGAAACAGCATGGCTACTACCAAAATCCAAAAAGAGGAAGCGTTCATCAGAAAAAGGTAATCAAGCCGGTACTGCATCAGACAAAACGGATAACCATCTAAATCCAAAAACAAAACCCCAGCCTGAAAAATACAACACACCAAGAAAGCATACTTTTCAAAAAACTAAAGAACCTAAAAAAAGCAAGCAAAATCCTCCCCCCGTAATACTTAGCAATGTGACAAACTATTCAGTCATTAACAAGTCATTACAGGATAACAGCATCACTTTTCAAGCTAGAATGATGAACAACAATCAGACACCGATACAGATTATAGAAATCTAACAGAATATTTAAACGGTTCGCAGCAACAGTGGCATTCATATGAAAATAAGCAGACGCGTCCGATAAGGGTTATGGTTAGAAATTTACACCAATCATGCAACCCAGAAGATATTAAAAGTGAACTGTGCGAAAGGGGTTTTAAAGATCGAGGCGGTTAGAAGTAATCGTATAATTCCGCAATGTAAACGTTGTCAGCGATATGGCCACACTCAAAAGTTCTGCCAACACGAACCTAGATGTGTTAAATGTGCTGAGAAACATGTAACTATTGCTCGTGAGAAATCCAGAACCACAGCGGCAAAGTGTTTAAACTGTACACAGGCCCACCCTGCAAGCTACCGAGGATGTCTGGTAGCGAAAGAACTCCAAAAAAAGAAGAAATAATCAAAATAAACCAATGAGTTTACAAAAGATCTAACCAACAGAATCCTTTAGTCATCATGTCAGAGGTGGTATATCTTATGCACAGGTGGCTGCGACAGGAAAGGTCAGCTCAGGACCAGTGTTGAACCCTACACATTCGAATAGTCTGATGGAAATGATGCAGAATGTTTCGAATGCCATAAGCAACCTTTCAGAAAGGCTACAAAGATTGGAGCAGGGCAATTCTGCCTTATTATTCTAATTATTTCTCCCAAAATGATGTACCAAGAAAAATTGAGAATTGCTACAGGAATGCTAACGGTATTAAAAATAAAAAAAAAAAACATGAACTTGAAGCCTTTTTAAAAATGTAAAATATCGATGTGTCTCTGATATCTGAGACTTACTTAAAAGTTCAGGGTTACCAACTTTACGAAACAATTCATCCGGATAACCAAGCAAGAGGTGGAACCGCTGTTATAATAAAAAATTATATTAAACACCATGAATGCCAGCATTATCAATCACCTGAAACCCAGCTTACCGTAGTAGAAATTACATCTACCAAATAACGCCTTTAGATAGGAGCGGTATATTTTCCACCTAGATACAACTTGAAGAAATCAACCTACTTGAATACCCTACAACATTTCAATGGTAGATTTATATTAGGAGGTGGTTTTAATAAAAAACATGTTGACTTTGGATCTAGGCTTACAACAACCAAAGGTAACGAACTAAAAAATGCAATAAATGAAATGGGATGTAACATACATTCCACTGGCAAGCCGACATATTGGCCTACGGACGCAGTTAAAACTCCTGATCTACTAGATTTCTTTATAGCAAAACAAGTTTCATCAAATTTTATTGAATTAGAGGATAATTCAGATATGGTCTGATAATTCAGATATGTTCAGATATGGTTCTGCAGTGATACTTACCATAAACGACAAGATAATTAGGAAAGAAACACGACCAACTCTTGTCAATAAAACAACTGACTGGGTTAGCTCCATATCTGAATTAGAAAGCAATATTAACCTACAAACACGATTAAAAACGGTAACGGAGCTAGAGGAAGAGGTTGATAACTTCACAAATATCATTCAATTAGCCGCGTGGAATAACACTAAAGAAACAGCATCCAAAACTACTAATAAAAGCTACCCAAGAAAAATTAGGAACCTGGTCTTAGAAAATAGGAAAGTTAGGAAAAAATGGCAACAAACGAGGATTTAGGTTCGTCTTGTCCATCTGACAAGACGATCCTAAATAACAAATCACAGCAGCTTAAGCGAGAAATTCAGAAGTTAAATGAAAAATCGTTTTCTTCGTTTCTTGGAAAGTTGACACTCATTATGGAAGGCAACCAAAAGAATGAAAACCCCAATCATGCAGATCCCTCCTATTAAGCGAAGTGATGGCTCGTGGGCCAGGGATAACAAATCAAAAGCTGAAGTGTTTGCGTTCACCTGGCTGGTATTTTCCAACCGAATGAGACTGAATCTGATATCATAATCGAAAATGGAAGCAACGACTATGAGGGCAGAATCCCTCTAATAACCCAGAAAGAAGTTAATAGGGAAATAAAATTCAATCTCAAGACCGGAAAGGCTCCTGGATATGATCTTTTAACAGGAGAAGTTCTAAAGCAACTACCAAAGAAAGCTATTGTTCAACTAACCCATTTGTTTAATGCTGTTATTAGATTACGGCATGTTCCTTCTGCCTGGAAAGTTGCAGAAGTTATTATGCTACCGAAACCAGGTAAGCCGCCAAATGAAGCTCAATCATATCGTCCGATATCCCTGCTTCCTATCATCTCAAAGCTAATGGAAAGACTTCTTCTGAGAAGAATGACACCAATAATAGAAAGTAGAAACCTAATACCGGATCACCAATTTGGATTCAGAAGTTAACATTCAACAATTGACCAGGTTCACAGAATTACAGACATTATAGAAAAGGCGTTAGAAGATAAACAAATTTATTCTACCTTATTTCTGGACGTGGCAGCAGCTTTCGATAAGGTATGGCATGAGGGATTAATACATAAACTAAAAGTTATGCTCCCGGGACCATATGTTGACCTTCTGGAGTTGTGCTTATCTGAAAGAGTTTTCAGAGTAAGACAAGAAGATGAGTATTCTGAACTGAGAGAGGTAAGGGTAGGAGTCCCACAAGGCAGTGTTCTGGGTCCACTCCTATATCTACTTTATACAATTGATATACCACAGTCTGATCATGTAAGCATAGCAACGTTTGCTGACGACACCGCTATACTAGCAACAGTGAAAACTGTCGAAGAAGCGGCGAATAAACTTCAATATGCAAGTGAAGAAATTCACCAGTGGACCAAGCGATGGAAAATCAAACCTAATGATTTAAAATCTGTGCATGTCAACTTTGCGAACAAACTATTGGTTAATCCGCCGCCAATCAGTATAAACGATGTCATGGTGTCATACGAGAATTCCGCCAAATACTTGGGTATGACATTGGATGATAAGCTCAAATGAAAAGAGCATGTGAAGAAGAAAAGAAAGGAGCTTGATCTTAAATATAGACAATTGTACTGGCTAATTGGACGAAGGTCAAAATTAAGCACAGGCAACAAAATATTGATTAACAATCAAATCCTAAAACCGGTCTGGCTAAATGGTATTCAGCTTTGGGGCTGTACTAAAAATGCTAACATCAAACCTATACAAAACTTCCAGAATAAGGTACTTCGGAGTATAGTCAAATGTACCCTGGTACATTCGTAATAAGGATTTGCATCGAGATTTGGGGATACCGGATGTAAAACATGAAATAAAAAGATTTGCAACGAAGCATGAATCGAGGCTATTGCAACATGTTAATGTGGAAGCCTCTCGGCTACTGGATAATGAACACTTGGTTAGAAGACTAAAGAGAACCAAACCCTTCGAGCTCGTTAGTATGTGAGCAGCTACCTATTAACGAACAGGCATTGGAGCATCGCTGGATCAACAGTGAACTCATTATAGTTTAGTTTTTAAGAATTCAGATGTAAATTGATGGTTAGTCTGAAAAGACTAGTTTCAATAAATAATAAAAAAAAAAAAGTTCAAACAATTACCGTTTGGCGTAAAGCCAGCAGCTTCAATTTTTTTTTTTTAGTTTTTATTCCATGCAATCTGTTTTGGGACCGAAGCTCTCCCAACTCTTTCGCGGTTAACTTAACGGCCTATTATACGCCATTACTAGCCAAATCAAGAACGCGCGATTACAGGTTCGCAATTTTTATATATCCATCTGCACATTGCATTGCTCCCCATGGATTTTGCACTCCAACAGGGGGTCATAATTGTGTTCATCGTCATATCCGATCGTAATCAGGAGGTGAAAAATCCCTTTTGCAACCCTCCCCCGTTGGAATTCGAACCCGGCACCTCATGTCCCAAACACCGCAGCTTTAGATGTGTTAGTAACTTTCAAAATATAATTTTCTCTTTAAATAACGCACACCATTACCATAATTGATTATTTTTTACGAACACCATTAATATAATTGAGAATTTTTCTCTCTACTTGTGGAATTAAACGTCAAATTTTGATTTATTTGTTTAGTGAATGATGTGAATTGTGAAATTTTCAAGTTAAATTTATTAAATATTTTTATATAATATATAATATATTTTTATATTAATATATATTGTAATTATTTATTTCTATTTAAATCTATCGTGCGGTGTAATTAGTAATATATAGAGTGTATACATAATAAATAACATAAAAGTTGAGGTTATGTAATTTGTTTTGGTTTTTGATTTTTTGATAATTAAAAACCCAAAACAAATTACGTGGGTAATACCACGTATACACGTTAAACGTTGAGATTCATGTATGTCTATGAGACAATACGAGGAAGATAGAAATGTGGGTGAATAAAGAGTTGGCAACGAATAAAGACGTGTTTTGATGGAGAGACATAAAAATTTACATTTTTACATTTACTACAAATTAAGAAAGAGTTACACGTATACAACAGTACGTGACTACAAAGAAGGATTTCCGTCGATTCGGTCAGTCACTGATCAAGTTTTTCACCGAGGATGATTCTTTCTTAATATTAAGAAATATCTCGTTGCGTCCATCACGTTGTTGGATTTCCAGCAAGCCTCTTTGACTCAATCAATGAGGATAGCTTATGGTTTCCTTTGCGATGTCTGGGAATACCTAACAAATATGTGCGTTTATGTAAAATGACAGTAATGAAGTTAGGAAGTAGTTCTGGTATTCGGCGATAATCTTTAATATAATCTTTAATCTCAGAATTTTTCTTTCGTAAATGTGAAACACCTCAGGACAACATTTTGTACCGTCAGTCCAACCAGTACCTGGCATATTCAGATGCTATCTGTATAATTGGACTGAATGGTAACGGTGTTAAAGAACTACTGGATCCACATGTATCATTCTAGGCTTCCGTTGGTCTCAAAATCAATGAGTCCCAAACAAAATATATGATCACTGGTTTTAGAAGCCAAGACACAATGGACTTTAGTAATGATGACCATATTTCTAAAAGAAAGACGAGTTTCCGATACCCAGGGTCCCTTTTCACTCATGATAATTGTGTGGGAGAAGATATTAAAGCGCGTCTTATCACGGTAACCGTGCTTTTTATGCCTTAAGTCCATTACTAAAGTCTAATTACCTAGCAAATGCCGACAAGCTGAAATGTTACAAGGTGTTGATTAGATCCGTTGCCATGTATGGGTGGGAGAATTTGACCCTGATGGAAGAGTATGAGAGATGGTTAATGACATTCGAGGGAAGTCATGGTATATGGTATATAAGAAACTGCTTGAAATTACTAAGATATCGAAATCAAAAAGTGTTATAATCTAAATTCCGAAAATTCATTGTAAGACTCAGGATTGAGCGGAAGGCGAGTAGGATCATAAACTGATTAAAATAACACTAACTTTCCTTTTGGAAATAATAAACTACCGAACATTTTTTCATTAATTTGAAGATCAATATCATTTAAGTCACCACAGTTAAAGAATACTCCTGTTGGACCAGGAATTAAATTATAATATGAAAGAATGGAAGTATTCCATACAGCAAGTATGGAGGATGACACCCGATAAAATATCGCAAGCCAAAATCTTTAGTAGGAACATTGGCGAAAAAGTCAGTAGCCGCTAGCACTCTATCATCGATAAAAATATATTAATGTACCATCAACTTTGAACCAGGCCACATCTTCTAGGTTGAAATCCCCAACAATGATGAGTTATTCGTTAACTCGAGAGTTGGCATACTCGCTGATGATTCGATGAACTTTCATATAGTGCGTTCGTATATAAAGTTTATATACGTCTGGATGATACAGCCTTCGTCATTGCATCGGCAATCATGGTCTCAGTTGCAACATACTAAAGGTTAATAACTCCTTGATCTCGAACAAAACGATGCCTAATATCGATGTGTTTTGTTCTCGGTCAATATCCAAGCATCATGCATTCTTTTTTTGAGAAAAGCAAGAAGTTTGGCATCAAACTTCTTGCGTTTCTCCATCGGAATATGCACCATACACTTACTTCCAAAAACTTTAAAATGGCTAAGAATCTGTTTTCGTCCATTTTATATTTCCTCTGGAATCTGATCATACACTTCTCGAGATGGTGTCCGATTTGTTAAATATGCTGCTGTTGAGATTGCTTCCGCCCAGAAACTTTAAGGCAAACCAGCCTCTATTAACGGACTTTCTCAACAAGGGTTATATTCATCCTTTCCGAGATGCGGTTTTGTTACGGTGAATAGGGCGCAGTCGTTTGATGTCGTATTCCGCATGTTCTTAGAAAACTAAGTAAATCATTGTTCACATACTTAGTGCCATTGTCTGTTCGCAGAATTTTAATTTTCCGATTTGTCTGATTCTCAACAAGGTTCTTAAAAGTCCTCAAATGCCCTTTCACCTCAGACTTTACTTTCATTATGTAAACAAACACTTTCCGAGAAAAATCATCTATACGAATACGTCCACATACGTCCGAGTGAATAATACTTAAGACGCTGTTCGATTTAGTGAAACTCTTTGGAAATTGCCTTAACAGCGGCTGCCTAAACACTTTGCAATAAGTATAAAATGCATGTGGTGCCTTCTACATCGCGGTATAAATTGCCAAAGGCTAGGAGAAGAAAACTTCGAAAATAAATCACAAAATAAAGTACCAGGGCTACAATAAATAATGAAAATACTACCCCAGGTGGTATACTGGAAACAATTAATCCACCATTTTCTACTGAAAAAAGTCGGCTCCATGGAATCTGGGATAAGCCTCATATTATAACAACAAACATTCCATAGAACTGGCCTAACACCTCGGTCACCAGGAAGGAATATGCAATTCTGCTTCAAATCACTATCATGCGACACTGCCTGAAAAGTCTACTACAAAAGCTCGAACAAATGAAAACACCATAGTAAACTAAATACTGAAGTTGCTGAATTAAGAAGAGGAAATCATACTTTAAAGAACGACAAAATCAATGATGAAGCAGGGACTGCTATATTAAATATAAATCCTTTCCAAAAAGACACTACAGCGATCAAAAGGAAGGCTGTCACCTGAAGTTTAACCAACATCAGCAAATATTGTCCATTCTAGTAATCAAATAGCTCCAAAATTGCTAGATAAAGAGAAGAATATACTTCTACCACCTATTAACGCAATAGGAGTGAAAGAATATAATGACATCCAGCAGCTACTGAAATCGGCCGTAAGCAAGGACTATAAAGTAGTATCATTAAATAATAACATCTCGAAAACCAATATGACAGAACCTGAAGATTATAAAGCTCTCGCTACTAAATTAAACACCAATGGGTTTGAATGGTATACATATGAGGACAAAAATGATCGCCCAATCAAAGTTATGGCCTGGGGGCCCCACCAATCTTGTTCAAAAGAAGCCATTATAGAAGAACTAACACGTAAAGGTTTTAAAATTAAAGATGCAGTAAATATCATCAAAAAAGAGAAAAAGCAAAACAGAGACGGAAACATTGAAATTATCAGAAGAGAACTTCCATTGTTCATGTTAACGTTCATTAATAAAAAAAATATAGAACAACATAAAGGCAATTCTCCACCTGAGTTAAAATTGAGCCGTTGAGAAAATTTTCTAGACTAGTACCACAGTGCAAGAAATGCCAAGAGTTTAATCATACTCAAAAATACTGTAATAGTAAGCCTAGATGTGTCAAATGCGCAGAAAAGCACGCAGCCAATAATTACCTCCAAAATGTTTTAATTGCAAAGAGGAGCATCCCGCTAACTATCGAGGATGTGAAGTTGCAATATGTTGAGTTATTAAGTGTAAGAGAGCCTTTATTTTGTTTTGTTTTTAATACTAGCCGCTTGTAGCGTTCTATTTTCTTCTTGTACTTATCTTGTCTATATGCGCTTGTCTTTTTCATTCGGATTATATTTCTTTTTATTTAAGTACATAATCACATCAGGTCATGGGCCCAGACCCACTTAAATAATAAAAAAAATAAAGTTCAATTTGTTAAATTTCGTGGTTAACGAGTTTTGCGTAATTATTTTTTTTTTTTGTAAAAAATTAATAAAAAAAAAATTAAAATGGCGGCAAAGTTTGCGTCCATAGAGAAATTGCGTGGAAGAGATAACTATGAGACATGGAAATTTGCTGCACAAGCATATCTTCAAATGAATGAAGACCTTTGGAGTCATGTTGAGGGCACATGCAAGGAAAGTGATCCAGAAAAAAAATTGAAGATTCAAAAGCCAAGGCGTCGATTGTTTTATTAGTGGACAGTGTGAATTTTTCACATATTCAAAAAGCAAATACGGCGAAGGATGTTTGGGACAGTGTGAAATTGGCGTTTGAAGAATCCGGTCGACTTCGTCGAGTAGCATTATTGCGTGAACTAGTTCCAACAAGACTAGTGGATTGCGCTACGATGGAACTTTTCGTCAACAAAATTATTATGACCGCCCACAAGTTAAAAGGTTCCGGCATGGAAATAGACGATGAGTGGATTGGCACATTGTTGTTGGCTGGATTAAGCAACGAATACAAGTCCATGATTATGGCGATAGAAAATTCTGGCACAAAAATTTCGGCTGACTTAATAAAAACCAAACTACTTCAAGAAATTCGTTGGGATGATAGGAAATCTTTTGGATGTGGCGTAGTTGGTCACTTCAAAAACAAATGTCCGAATACGAAGATGGTTAATCATTCGACAGTTTTTTCGTGTTTGACGGCATGCAATATTAAATCGAATGAGTGGTATATAGACTCTCGTGCCTCTTCACACATGATTTGTGAACAACTTTGGATGGAAAATCTCAAACCAGCGCCAGAATCACGGGAGGTCACGATTGCAAATCAATCAAAATTGAAGGCCGAATTGATTGGCAATGTTTTACTCCAGCTACGAGTGAATAATCGTATAGTAAATACTAGAGTTCATGATGTTCTATACGTGCCAGGACTTTGCACAAACTTATTGTCAGTTAGTCAGTTAGTAGGCAAAAGTTTAATTGTCAAAAGTTTAATTGTTTGAGGGTCAAAGTTGAGAATTCATGGGAATTATGGCATCGACGTCTAGGACATGTGGGTCACGATAGCTTGATGAGATTACGAAATGGATTTGTGGACGGGATGAATTTTGTCGGAGGTCAACAGGACAAGTGTGAAACTTGATTCATTTGGTGGCTCGCGATATTTTGTGACTTTCTTGGATGATTTAAGCCGCAAGATTTCCGTGTATTTCATAAAAAATAAATCAAAAACCTTGAATGTTTTCAAAGAGTTCAAAGCTTTTGCGGAGAATCAAATGGGTCACAAAATCAGAACGTTGTAATCAGATAATGGAACAGAATACTGCAACAAAGAGTTTTCTAAATTCCTCCGAGATTCAGGGATTCAGCATCAAACAATTGTACCGTATACGCCAGAACAAAACGGCAAGGCGGAAAGGATGAATCGTACATTGGTGGAGCGTGTGAGATGTATGCTTTTTGACGCAAAGCTGGACAACAGATTTTGGGGTGAAGTTGTCAACACAGCATCTTATCTTGTGAATCCTTTACCATATAGTAGGGCTATCGATAAAACGCCCGAAGAAATTTGGTAGAATAAAAAACCAGATTTATCCAACGTGAATGTTTTTGGATGCAAGGCAATGGTCCATATTCCGAAACAAAAGCGCCAGAAAATTGATTCGAAGTCAAAGGAATACTTCATAGTCGGCTACAGCGAGAATAGTAACGGTTATCGAGTTTTTGATTTAAAAAAATCACGAGTGGATGTCAGTCGTGATGTCATTTTTCTGGAGGACCAACGCTGTGAAAACAAGATAATTGATTCTTACGAATTTTCTAATCGTTTTTATCCATTCAAAGATGATAGCAATGAAGTGGAGGATGAGGCAATTGTTACAACAGCAAGTTCAGAAGGCGTATCTAGATCTCAAAAAAGTGAGAATCTAACAGCTGAAGATTCAATTGATGTTTCGGGTAGTAATGAACCGTCAAATGAGGAAGAGAACGATGTTTCGATAGAACCGCGTCGTTCATCGAGAGAGCACAAGTCGACAAAAAGTAATGACTTCGTTTATATTGTATCTCGTATTCAATTGGATGATCCATTGTCAGTGAAGTAGGCTATGAGCAGCTCAAATGCGTCTCAATAGAAAAAAGCTATGGAAGAAGAGTATCGTTCGTTAATCGAAAACGAGACGTAGTCGCTTACAGTGTTGCCACCTGACCGTAGAGCAATTTAAAGCAAATGGGGTTTCAAGACCAAGTACAACGGAAAAAGATTGGTAGATCGGTACAAGGCTCGTTTGGTAGTGAAGGGCTGTGCTCAGCGTAAGGGCATTGACTATGAGGAGACATTCTCGCCCGTAGTTCGCTACTCGTCGATACGTTTTTGATTGCGGTAGCTGTGAGATAAGATTTAGAGATCGATCAGATTGATGCGATTACCGCGTTTATCATGGCGATTTGAGTGAGAAAATCTATATGATTCAACCTGAAAAGTTTAGTGATGGAAGTCAACGTGTTTGTTGTTTGAAGAAGTCGTTATACGGACTCAAGCAGTCCAGTCGTGTATAGAATCAGCGTTTGGACACTGCCTTGAAGATTTTTGGCATGAAATGCTCAAATTACGATGCATGCATTTACTATTTAATGGATGATAGTAAGATGTTGATTGTGGCAGTATATGTTGACGACTTGCTCTTTTTTTCCAACGACAAAGTTTTGAAAGCTGAATTGAAGTTGTGCCTTCAAAAGCAATTTAAAATGAAGGACATTGGCGAAGCCAAATGTGTGTTGGGCATGCAGATTACGCGAGACCGCACGACGGGAACGATTTCAATAAATCAAAGCCAGTATATTCAAAATATATTAGAACGTTTCCAAATGGCCGATTGTAATAGTGTAAGTGTTCCAGCTAATTCAAATCAGAAAATTAATTCAGAAATGTCGCCAAATAATGAGTCAAAACGTGTATCCATGAAGGATGTGCCATATCAAGAAGCAGTAGGGAGGTTGTTGTTTGATCCCCAGGTATGACAGTTCGCTATACAGTTCAGATATACAGTTCGCAGTAGGAGCTGTCAGCAGATTTAATAATAATCCAGGCGAGATAAAACTGACTTATTCAATAAAATGTAAATGAAGTAGCGCAAGGTTATTGCGATTCAGATTGGGCAAGTGATTCAGTAGATCAACGTTCGACAACAGGCTATCTATTCAAACTGCAAGGTGGAGCAATTTCATGGGCGTCAAAGAAGCAACCAACAGTTGCTTTGTCTACAACAGAGTCCGAATATATGGCTATGTTTTTGGCAAACCAAGAGGCTATTTGGTGTCAGGAGTTGCTAAGTGAAAATAAATGTTCAACCATCATACACTGCGACAACAAAGGAGCGATCCAACTAACGGAGAAGACTGCTTTTTTACCCAGAACAAAGCATATAGATGTACGTCATCATTTTCTGTGCGAGAAGGTTAATGACAAGGTGGTTAAATTTGTTTACGTCAACACAATCAATATTTTAGCAGACAGCCTTACCAAACCGGTGACAGCAGAAAAACACAGGTCCTGTTCAATCGGAGTAAATCTTGTAAAGAGTTGACTGCTGGAAAATAAGGCTCTAGTGGAGCTGTTGAGTTATTAAGTGTAAGAGAGCCTTTATTTTGTTTTGTTTTTAATACTAGCCGCTTGTGGCGTTCTATTTCCTTCATCTACTTATGCTCTAAAATAAATACCTCGTGGACGCCTGTCTTTTTTATTCGGATTATATTTCTTTTTATTTAAGTACTTAATCACATCACAATAGAACTACAAAAGTGAGAAATAAATCGCGTAATCCGAAACAAAACCATGTTAAAGATGTACGAGAAGCAGAAAGAAAAAGAATCGTAACAAATAATAATTTGCGAGCACAAAGTGAACGTGCACGTAAAGTAAGTAAGTACAAACTTGACTTACGCCCAAGTAGCCCAACAAAAAGATCAAAGACTAGAAAAAGCAGACCAAGTTTTACAAGATATATTGATAAATCTAGAAGCTCTCAATAAGCGATTAGACATACAAGAAGAAGGTCTTCAAAGTACACTTGCAGTAATTAAAAAACAAAATGAATGGGTCGAAAAAAAACCTTGATAAAATTTATCGAAATATAAATTATATAAAAACAAATTATAAAATTCAGCCGATACGCCAATCTACTGGCTAACGGACATCAATAAGCTCCCAGATCTTATAGACTTCTTTGTAACAAGAGGTATATTAGAGAATTATATCCATGTAGAAAATGACTCGAAATCCAAGTTAACAAATAACAAAACAAATTGGAATTTCTTACAAACTCTCATACAGGAAAAAACTAAACAATTAGAAGATGAACTATTCGTAGTCATATAAGGGCGAAATTCAAAACGTTACATATCCCAAAGAAGTGAAAGGAATGATTAAAAATAAAAGGAAAGCTCGTAAGAAGTGGCAAAGAAATCGAACGCCGGAAGCGAAGAGATTGTTTAATAATTTGTGACCAAAGGATGACCCTGTGTCAACCGAAAAACAATCAGATACTTGTAGACGTCCCTGTAGATCCCCATCTTGATAAAATTGAAATCAACCGATGAGAGACAGACGACAACAGATCGTAGCGACGAGCAGATGTATCATTTGTTTTTTGTGGGTGTTATAAAGAGAAAAGTGAATTTTTATAAATTGAATAAAAGTAAAGGGTTTTACTTTTGTAAAACCCTTTACTTTTGACAATTGCAAATGTTTGTGTCTTGGATGTTTGTGACAAAATTGATCAATAAATTAAAAGCTTTAATAAAGCAGATTAAAAACTAGTCAATCTGACAGGACAAAAATACTCAGACTATGCTTTATGGGAGGCAACCAAGATCTGTTTGCAAATAATCTAGAGCAGACATTTTAACCATATCCAAGACAATCGGCAGAGGAAGATAAAATCCCAGCTGACAAAATTGATGAGCACGGAATAAGAGCTATAACATAATGCAAGAACTAAATTGGTAAATAAAGAATAACCTAAACGTTAAAAAGGCTCCGGGGAAAAACACTCGACTATAGAACAAGTTCATAGAATTACGGATGTAATCGAAAAATCACTTGAATCCAAACAAATATGCTCCAAGATATTCCTAGAAATGGCCCAAGAGTTTGATAAGGTATGCATCAAGGGCTTGCATTCAAACATCGGGATCTGCCGAAATAAATATGAGCTATTGAAACCGTATTTTTCAGACAGATACTTTCGAGTATGAGAATAAAAACTCTGAATTAAAGAGAATATCAGCAGGAGTACCCCAAGGTAGTGTCTTTGAGCCCATTCATTATCTTTTATATGCAAGAGACATGCCCAATACTGATGCAACTATAGCAACATTTGCTGATGATACTGCTATATTAGCGATACCACAAAACATAACTGACTCTACCAACAAACTGCAAATAGCCACAAACAAAATATGCAATTGGACAATAAAAATGGCGTATCAAACTTTACTAATCTGAGAGTCGAGCACATACCAATAATGATCAATTCACAAAAAGCACCATATGCAAACACGTACGGTGTTTCCGGTGGAATGAACTTATAAAAAAGAGAGAAGCATCAAACATCAAACTCAGGAAAATGCACTGGCTTCTAGGGAGACATTCCGAGCTCTCAATTCATAATAAACTTCTGCTATATAAACAAATTCTGAAACCGGTATGGATCTATGGCATACAACTTTGGGGTTGTACTAAGAAAAAAAACATCAAAATCCTAACGTTCCAAAATAAAATACTACGATCACCGTATAAGTTCATTAGAAACGACAACCTTCATAGAGACTTGAAAATGGAGCTTGTTATACAACACAATAAGGTTACAAAGAAACAAACTATTGGACGTAACGTGACCTAGATGACAGAATGACAGCAGTGCAAGAAACCTAATGTGGAATCATTGTAAACTGGGATTATCCTATAAGACTTAATTCCAATAAATATATAATAATATCCAATGTAAATTACTGCACAAAGTGTAGTAAAGTTCTGTAATTAACAGAAGTGAGTAAACTACTGTCGTAATAATAATAATAATAAAAATAAAAAAATATTAACTTCAATCAGTCACCTAGAAAATCCAATATCAAGTAGAAATCAACATATTCAAATACAAATACAAAAGCTACAGACAAGTTTACACAGATAGATCAACGAGAAATAATATATGGGGCATAGGAATATATGAAGAAGATGATAAGGACATAACTACGGAAATAATAGCCATTGACCTAACATTAATAGACAAAAGAAACAAAAACAGCAATAAAATAAAAATTTGTGCGTTTCGTTAGAAAATTGCTTACAGAAGAACTTTAAAGTTTATAAAAATAAAATTATTTACTAAAATTTTTAATTATTTACTTTCGATCCAATTCACAAATACCAATTTCAATTCGAAAAAGATTCACAATAATACGGACACCAATTATTTGATGATTAAAACAAGACGAGCAATTTTACATAAATTACTAATTAACATAGGTTTATTGATATATCAAATCAATATAAAACTAAGTATCTTACATTTAATATTATTTATTGAAACATAACTACTATACCACATTTCAGCATGATTTTTAAATGTTCGGTGCAGATTTATCTGCCTTCAGTACGAATTCTATCCCTATCGAATGCACACAAATGAAATTTTCCAAAAAATATACACAATTACACGTTAGAGTAATTTGATTTTTTAAACGTCGTACACAGCAAAACTGTGACTGATTTTCGAACAGTTCTTCTAACGTTTCATAGCGACAACTTCGATATTTTTCTAATTTCGGCTCATCTATATATTTTTCATTTCCCGTTGTAATATAATAACGTGTTTCAGTCGAATCGTTTACAATTTCGATTTGTTTTTCAAAATTATTCCATTCGATCGCTTTCTCGTACACTTCCAATGGAACTGTAGGTTTATGAACAAAATATTTCAAAGTATCGTCAGTTTTTGTATAACACCGTGATATTTCCTCCACATGAGTTTGGATACGATTTGTAAACGCTACAATAGGCGTAAATGTGAAAAGGTATTTGAACAAGTCGTATTCGCCATCAATAGCATTATTTGTTTGCGGTGCAGATGACCGATAGCCTAGAAACCAGGTTAGATTTTCATCGATCCAATTTGTTTTAAGATAATTTAAAAATTCATTTATTGGAACTCCAATCTGTTCCTGCCATTTTTTATTAAACAGATTAACGGCCAATAGAACTACATGTTTCGACGAAAGCTTTTGAATTTTTCGAATATCTTCATTGATTTGATCTTTTACGGAATTTGTTATAGACTGGGTATTGGCCAATTTTAAACTAATATTAAACAAGACCACATTAGAGGACACAATAATATCATTTGAATCGCCAAACGATTTAATAAATGCTTTATGAATCTCAACATTATCATCGGTGATAAGACATTTTGGTTGATATATCTGCTTATGACATTCACTTACTCCCTTTTTGATTGACTCGAAAATAAATGCGTATTCAGTTTCATCCTTACACGTACCAATGACAATGCCGAACAAATGAAACCGTTGATCTAGATCGGTTGTACCGACTAAAGTAATTAAATTACTTTGCTTTTGTAATTTAGATTTTGAAACTAGGTTTACTATATCGGAATTCAATGCATTTTGTAGTAATCGACGAGTTGACAAAAAGCATCGAAACATTGAACCTACATAATCGATTTTATAGTTGACACAATAATGAGTATTCTCGTCATCAGGAATTACATTACTTAATTGTGATAACCAAGTTCTGGCATTTTGAATAATTTGTGGAGGAGGTTCTACCAAATAAACTCTTTCTCGGTTATTCCGCCTCATTTTTGAAATACAGTAACGCAGATGCGTATCCAACGAAACATCAATGTTTAACATGGTTAAAATTTGCTTTGGTGCAGTACCGTTTATAACAAGTTGTTTTATCTGATCTTTGATTGTATCAGATAAATTTTCAAATACTTCATTTGCCCGAGCAGCACGAGTTTGTTTTTTGTGCGAGTGATTTATTTCAGTTTTATAAAGAGAAATAATATTTGTCCTATTTTTAATGTAAAGAACTTTGGACGCAATACATTTTTCTTCTGAATTTGATGCTAAATTGCATCGATAAAACTCTTGTACACCTTCTAATAATTTAATACTATTATGAAAATCCCAAATTTGTTGATCTTTTATATACTCGAGAGCTTGTTTTGTAGTATAAAATGTTTTTTCATGTATCCAATGTTTTTGAATATCTAGCTGAGATCTCGATATAGAAGTACTTTCAACATTCGTTTCATTTCGATTGTCATCAATATCACTATCATCGCTATCAACTAGATCGATAACGGCCGTTAACTTTTTTTGAATTGGTGCCAGAGAAGGAATTATATTTGTACAACTATCGATATGCCGTATATTTCTGTTATACATTAAAATATCTTTCGTTACATCCTCGTACTGAAGAAATTTCGATTCCGGGCAACAATCAATGTCATTGACATCTAAATTGCAACTATAATATTCTTTAACGCCATATTTTGATATAT
The DNA here is from genome assembly GCA_963556175.1 of Tipula confusa. Classification (NCBI taxonomy): domain Eukaryota; kingdom Metazoa; phylum Arthropoda; class Insecta; order Diptera; family Tipulidae; genus Tipula; species Tipula confusa. Next base: position 83,121,196 of record OY744477.1, read on the forward strand.
TCGATTTAAAACTTAATAAATTTAAATTCTTCATATAATTTTTTGCCGTTTTATAGTCGTCAAACTTTGTTTCGAATATCCATTCGGTTTGAGTATTTTCAACACTTTCGCCATTCAAAGAATCCTTATCACTATCATCGGATATAACTATTTCAATCGTAGATTCGGTTGATTTCGCCGGATTTAAAATCTCGGTTAAGGTTTCAGAAGCTACTTCGCTCACATTAACAGTATGGCTGTGTCCGCCTGTATTATAATACAGTACTTCGTCAGAATCATGTTTACAGAGAATAAATGCTCGACTTATACATGCACCATTAATATCACTGTAGTTACACGAAAAATGTTGGCGATATCCATTCTCCTCGTATTTAGTAGATATAGAAACCCAATGATCATTTTCTTGTCTCACTTTACGCAAAGCATCGGGAAAATTTGTAAATTTTTCTATAAATTTAAATTCATTCAATTCTGAAATTGGTTTACAAGTTGGATCACATAAAGGTTCTATCATTTCCACATCATCATCATCATCATCACTAACGATTTCATATATTATTGGTGAACTTGGTTTTGTGTCATTTTTTACTGGATGATTATGCGGATCACCAGTAAAGTATAAAACTTGACCAGAACTGTTTTGAATCATAAACAAAAGTTGAGCTGTACATTCAGGTTCACATAAGTACGTACACCCATAAAATATTTTATGCTGTGTAGTCAAATTTATTTTCCATAATCCGTTGGATTCGTCGAGAAACCGATTAACCTCGTCCATATTTGCAAATTGTTTTTCAAAGACCCAATCTCGATTTATGGATAATTTTTTATTATTTTCGCCTTCAAATGGACTATGAACTCTTTCATTTTGGAATGATGCTAATAATTTGTCATTATTATTTACTTGTTCCTTCAGAATCATGTTAGAATGTGGATCATGTAACAATTCAGAATCACTTTCATTTTGATAGGATGGTCCTAGCTCATCATTAATTATTAATTCTTCTTTCATAATCATATTAGAATTTAGATAGGTATCCGGTAATATTCCTGATTCGAGAATCAGATTTCCCTCATCACACTCATTTTGATAAGATGCTTCGAAATCGTCATTAATCATCAGTTCTTCTTTTACAATCATGTTAGAATCTGGAAACGTATCCGGTAATAATTCAGTTGATTTGAAATGTGATGGTAATTCGTTTGTTTTACAAGTAGCATGATTATGTTCACCACAAAGATACACTAATGAATCTTTTTTGAACTCCTTTGTATAAACAATACACATTTCAGCGTCACATTTTTTAGTTGTACAATAATAATATACTCTAGCACTTCGACCACTTGCATACCTACACTGCCAAGTGTTTTGTTTATTTACATACGATGCAACCATATCTTTATTTGGAATTTTAGCTATTAGTTTCCATTTAGTATGTTTATCCATTAGACTATTATCTTCACTATCACCGATTTCCATATCGATTGGATTATTGGAATTTCTTGGAAGTTGTTTTGCTGCATTCGTTAACGATTTTTGGATATTGTTTTGAATTTGGGTTCTAAATGTTAGCCCATTATTTGTGTCTTGATCGTGTGTATGTGGTACCGAATTTCGATAAAAAACAATTTTGTTGGTAATTTTAGATGAAAAAAGATAGGCTTGAGCATCGCACTGTATTTCAAATTTCTTAACAATATTACAACGGTAGTACGTTTTACATTGACCTCGGAAATTAGTGGTTGAAACACTGTTCCATTTATTATCCATTCAATATGTTTCTGCTTCTTCCATTGTAAGAAACATTTTTTCATAAAACCATTTATGCTTAAATGTTGCACTTATGTTTTCAGTTTCACTTTCATTGCCATCTTCGTTATCATCAAGATATTTGATATCGTACTTAACGGAATCGTCTTCAGTGACAAAATCCATTGAATTGGCGTGACTATCGCTACTTTCATTATGATCGGAGCTATCAGATTTATATAGATGCTGTCTCCTAAACTTTTTTCTAATTTTAAATTTATCTGCAATTGAATCATGAGTGTGTTCACAGTTTTTTTTATATACTGAAATTTCATTACTGCCTGCAGTATATAAAATACATTTCCATGCTGCACATTGCGGTCCCTTTATCTTTACCTTGTTGCATCGATAGTGTACTTTACGAGCCTCACCTCCGCGTATGCTATAAGCTCTTCTCGGATCGATTTTCCACAATTTATCTTTTTCTATATACTCGAGTGCCATAAATTCGTTAGGAAATTTTTTTTCGAAAGTCCAGTCTTTTCCAAAAATTAGATCATTTGATTCCGAATTGCTACACTTGTCCGTATTGTCTTCGACATATTCATCATTTGAATTAACTTCATTTTTTATGTTTATTGGATTTTTACAAATCACTTTATATGGACGTCCTCGCTTCCTTATTATTGTTTGTCCAGTAAATTTATTGATCAAGCACCGCCGCTGCTTTTTTAGGCGCTTTTTAGCCGTTTTAATATTTCTAAATTTAGCTGCTATCGTGTCATGTGTGTGTTCACAATTTCTATGATATAAAGAAACTACATCGCTGCCGGCAATAAACAATAAACATTTCCATGCTGCACATTGCGGTCCATTCAATTTTACCTTGTTGCATCGATAATGTATTTTACGAGCCTGACCTCCTCGTATTTCGTAAACTCTTTTTGGATCGATTTTCCACAAATTATCCGTTTCAAAATAATCACGTGCTGTAACTTCGTTAGGGAATTCTTTCTCGAATATCCATTCTGAAGTAAATATTGGCTTTCGATATTGCCGATGTATGTCAACATTTATTTTATTGCCATCATCATTTCTTTCGCATAAATTTACCTTAATGTCTGTACAATTTTCATCATCGGGTAAAGGTTCACTTTTAATTTGTAAATTGGCATCCAAAACAGTTTCTTGTTGTAACATAATCAATTTATTATGAAACGATATATCACGATCATCGGGTTCAGCGTGACAATCTTTAAGGCCAACTGCTGCCAAAACTCTAAATCCGCGGGCTAATAAAGTGTTTCGGTGTTTTTTGTATAACTGTTTTAGTAACCATTTAGTGCTATTTTGTGCTTCCCGCATTATAATATCATGTGTATGTGAACATTTATTTTCGTAAAGTTTCGCTTCTTTCGTGTGTTTATTAAGAACTAAATATTTTCGCGCCTCACATTGTGGTCCTTTTTTTGGAACAAAATTGCATCGATAGTGATGGTTCATACCAAGATTCGAACGATTTTTAAATTTAAAATTCCAATGTTTAAGTTTTTTTATATAGAATCTAGCATCGTTCAAATTTCTAAAGGTTTTTTCAAGTTTCCATTTATCGAAGTGTTTTTGATTCCGTAAGTGTGAAATATAATTTCGAATTTTAGTTATACGACTGTATACATCAAAGCCTTCATCTTCTAATCGTTTAAACATTACTTTGGGTGCATTAATTTGTAGTATTAGTTTTTGAATTCGCTGTTTCAATGTATTTTCAATTTCTGTTGATTTTGTAACCAACGGTTCAACATATTTTTGATATTTTTGATATTTTTTAATTGCTGGCATACTTTTATCATGATAATGTTTTCCTACTGTTTTGAAAAGATAAGCTTCTTCAGTGTTGTTTAGAAAAAAGAGAGTTTTCAATACAGGACAACGTATCCCACTTTTTTTTGCTCTATTGCAACGATACAATACATTACGACCTTCTGGACACGTATAACATCGAGGTAATTCAACAGTCCATATTTCTTCTTCAGTTATTTGATTGAAAGCCGTTTTGTGATCAGGAAATGTTTTTTCTAAAATCCATTTGGGCATAAAACCTTGTTTTATCGAATTAATAATAATAGTAGCATTATGTTCGGTCGCATTTTGGTCTCTAGTACTTTCATTCTTAACAGATAATAATTTTGAGAATTTTTCTTCATCATCCGACTCCAAATTCATTTTTTTTATTTTGAATTTTATCTCATCTGGATTTTCTAAGGATAGAAAACAATAATTTTCATTTATATTTTCTATGGAAATTTTATTTTATATTAATTCAAAAACACATTTTCACTTTTTTTCCTAGATATCAAAGGTCACACATCCATCATACCTGTATTTTAGATATGACATGACACCATCAAATGGTGATTGAAACAAACCAAATTACTAAAAAGTTGTGGTTACACAACTATTGCAGATTATTTTATTTTTTGAATAATGTTAGCAGCACCATTATAGAAACCAACCCACGGCCTAATGATGTGAAAGGTCTATGGGAGGTTTTAAAACTTCGGTTGTTAATAACATCCAGGCTTCTCTAGGTATCGTAAAAATGAAACCCAAATATAGGTGTGTCATCTTGCCGTCGAGCAACAGAATATAGCATATAACGAAGCGTTATCCTTGCTAGGATAACCACCAAGCGAAGTTGTAGACGGAAAAACGTGAATGGTGGAAGGCTGTAGTCTTAACAGTACAACAACTTAGCAATGAGCGCAGTTCACGTAACTTCTATTGCTATTTGAGACCAGAATAAAAACCTACATGTTAACATTGATGCAGTTCTTGACACTAGGAAAGGGCATTTCTATGATTTACTCAATGTCCAACAAGTGTCAAATGCTATATATATTTGAAAGTTATTTAACCCTCTAGTGCTCATTGATTCACACAGAAATCGTTGCTTTTTAAATTTTAAGAACACTTATACTACACAACATTGATTTATAATTTTCATCATTTTTAATTCATAGGGTATTCCCGTTTTTAGTGGTCAGTATTTTGACTTCGTTTTTTTTAGTAAGTTCACAAGTAAATATATGGCACCTTACATTATCTACACCTTTTTTATCAGCTGAAGCTTTACAAATTGAGCTCCAAAAGCGTTTGTCCTCTAAGAAATACTAAAAAAATTCGAGATTTATTGATGTAAAATTACAAATCGAAACAACTTTCAAATGAACCTGATCTTGGCGAAAGTATATAGCAACGTGGCTTTGTAGCTTAAAGATCGAAATATCAATTTTCAACTACTTTTTGGAGCTGCTGTACATTGTTGCTGTGGGTTATTAACGTAGACTAGCGTCTCAAATCCCCATAATAAATAATCCAATTAAATCACACGAATTTGGAGGACAATTTGCAGATCCATTAGCCAAATTATGCGATCGAATGTTTTCTTTAAGACTTTACGTGATTTTCATTTACTGATCGACAATGAATCCACCAACAAATGAGTTAACTATTTCACGCAATAATGAGACCGCTATGATCGAGTGGTTAAAAAATACAACCCGCTGTTCACGACATTCAGAAAGTCAAAGCCAGGACTAAATTTGATGTTGCCGTCTTCATCAGAATTTAACCGTTTTTCATTAACATCAATGAATACAACGCAGCTCGACCAGTCACGATATTACCGCCAAAAACTAGAACAAAAACATGAGATTACAGCGCATTGATTAATTTTTCTTAGCACTCTCAATATAAGATTAATGATATTCACTGAAAACATCTGGGAAATTCGGACGACTCGATTCTCGGAGGAAAAATGGTCGATCATTGGTCATCGATCATCGGCGCAACCGTATTCACGAATCTTCAACTCACTTCATCTTCACATGCTGGTTTAGGTCGAAAGACAACCAGACTTCGATTAATCGAAAGGAAATGTCCGAACCAACGAAGTAATGACATGCGAGCTGCCCGCCGATCCGGAAAATCAAATGTGTTCCGACAACAGCATCACATCGTGACGGATCACAAAAACAGATCCGTCGAATGTACCTTCAACTTTCCGCGTGTTCCCGGCGACTTACATTGTCGCCAACACTTCAAACGTAATTATCAAAAAAGGAGATCGAACGTGCATTTTGAAACGCTGAACTTTCAAATGTGCGGTAATAACGAGGCAATCGCAAAGAATGAGCCGACAAAGATGTTTTCTATTTCGTGAGAAGCCATTCGAAAGATTTGACACGAAGTCAGCTACACATCAGTAAGCTCTTCACAAAGATTCTGCATCCATGTACGAGTGCGTTTATCGACTCTGTCATCTCTCACTGAAGCAATCTTTTTGCCGATGTGTCTTTATTAGCACGCGTAAGAGTGAAAAGCTCTATAAAGTTTACCGCTTTGTTAACGACGACGCAGTCGGTTTTTTGAACTAATATCACTAAATACTATACGCATCATCCATTTGATCCACATCCGACGTATAACTTTGAACAATTGTCGCTGAGGGAGCTTGCTATGCTGTTTGAACTTCCTTACACCAAGTGATTGTTGACTAAGGCGATAGAGATCAAAATACATACAAAGCATCTGATGCTCTTCAAAATTCTCGTTTACTGACTCTGCTAAAAGTCACAAAAACTAACAATAAGAACCCATCCTGCGGTCGTTCGAGTATCATTGGACCCATCTAAAACTGTGACTAAAAACTGTTTCGCTTGGGTTGATTCCATTAACTCTGAGCTCTTGATATTCGGAGGGGATACTTTGTGGGACACTATCTTTTTGACTTTATTCGATTAGTATGACAAAGCGAAGTTTTGCCTGAAGAATGAAATTGACCGCTTATGCACTATCTTTAAGAAACGAGATCGCTTAAAATTCCAAAAATATCGTAGCATAGCTCCCTTTTGCTCGGCATACATAATATTGGCTTACATAATCTCTCGTTTGGTGGAGGAAATTATAGGTGATCAATTTTTTTCGCTGAGGTTAATTCTTCAATCAGACATATAACTGAATCCATCAGGATAGTTTATGGTTTGCTTTAAAATGTCTCGAAAGTGGGAATACTCGAAAAATATGTGTGTATGCTGGTATTTTTCTTATTAACGTATTTTCGTTTATTTTTTTATTTTTTTTTTTTTTTGAATGACTGTATTTGGGCGAGTTGGATGAATTATACATATACTTTAAATAAATTAAATCATATAAACTTTGCTGGCGAAATCAACAGGTTCTGAAACCAGAAGACGCAGGCAACAAAATTAAAGTGTAGTAGTGAACCCAAACTTGAAGTCATCGAAAGAAATCGACAAGAAAAATGTGTATAATGTCCCTAAATGTTTCCTCCCCGGGCAATGATGATCAAGCATCACAGGCCAGCATGGGGGCTGGTTTGAATACTTTGACCCAGGAAAATCCATTCTAAACATCTTGGACAACCGGTTGGAAAACGATACTAGGAAATTTTCGTTCGGAATTAATAATGGAAGTTTCGAATCTAGCGAGTATCATTTATTAGCGAGTTTTATCGGAATTTGGAAAAAGAATGTCCTCGCCAATTTCGTCATTTGTATTAACAATGTTGTTGCTGATACCTTATCGTGCTTTAATCTTATTTCTATCTCTGAAAACACATATTATGCATAAATAACAGGGTGTACAAGCCAATGATACAGAACTTTGGGAAGTTTTACGTGAAACAGGTCTATAAAATTCAGATTGTTCCTTAAAAAAAAAAAAAGGAAAAGCAAACAAAAGGAAAGCGGAGTCGTCTCCAAAAAGTGGTGAGATTTGACAAAATTCGTAAACGCTGACGAAGAAGCTGGAACATAACTAAAAACACTCACTTGACGAAGTAAAACAGCCAGACAAACCTAAGGAGAAGGCGCTACCTTCAATTACTATTATTGGCATATCCAAACATGCCTCCGTGCAAACAATAATAAAATCAAAGAATACCGAGTTGCATCACACCACAATTATTTTTGGAAAATTAATACATTAATTTTGTAGCTTTGGCTACAAAGCTTAATATTGATCGAAATGAATGGTTTACTTATGAAGATAAGAATGACCGCCCAATTAAAGTTATGGCTAGTGGCCTCCACCCAAATTGTGCAAAGGAGGATATAGTATGGAAAACGTAATTGGCAATCACGTTTATATTTTTTTCAATAAAAAATTGTAGATGCTACAAATATACTAAAGAGATCAAAAATAGAAATTGCAGGTGTTCAAGTCACTAAACAGGGATCGCCCTTATTTATACTTACATTTAATAATACAACATAAAGGCCATTATTATCATGAGAGTCGGAATAGAACCGTTGAGAAAGTAAATTGGCGTAATTCCTCAATGTAATTCTAGAGATATTGTAAACGAAAGCCTAGATGCATTAGATGTGCAGGAAACACATCGCCAATGCATGTCCTTTAAGTAACAACATTCCAGAAAAATACATAAAGGACAGCATCCAGCAAATTTTAGAGGATGTGAAGTAGCTAAATAACTACAAAGAATAAAAACAAAGCGTTACAACAAAACCATGAATAATAATAATAACAAAACGGCTTTTACAGGCCCGTACTGGGTCAACAGTCTGGCTCGGATTTGATACCGAGCTTGTTCCTCGTATTGTTCTAGACAACCCGAAGAGTTCTCTACCCCGAGAAGCTACCGGCGCCGACGATCTTGCTAAATGGCAGCTCTCTTAGTGTGTTCGGCTCGCAGAACGTGACCGAGCCAGCGTACTTGCTGAACTTTTATTTCATTAACAAGATCAGGAATTTTCATTAAATTCTTCATCACGTGGTCGCGCTTCGGGTCATATATCATGCGCATGATTCTTCTCTCAAATGTCATAAACCATCTATCATACTCATCTGTCATTGTCCAACTCTTACACCCATACATGACAACGGGACTCATCAACACTTTGTACAACTCCAGCTTATCACCATTTGTAAAGTATTTTGACTTCAGCAGCGGGCGTAAGACATACAAAGCACGGTTACCAAACAACAAGATGAGCTTTAGTAACCCCTTTCACACAATTATCAAGAGAAACAAGGGACCCGAGGTATCAGAAACTTATCACCTCTTCAATTGTGTAGTCACCACAACTAAAATCCAGTATTGGACTCATTGGACTCATTGAGCTTGAGATCAACGCAAGGTAATAATGGTACAAGTGGATCCAGTAGTTCTCTGACACTGTTGCAATTCAATCCAATTACACAGATATCATCTGCATATGCCAGAACCTGGTTGGATTGACGGTACAAGATGTTGTCATGAGGTGTTTCACTCTTACGAAAGATAAATTATAATCTGCTTGCCGTACACCAGAGCTTAGAACAACAATTCGTGTTAGCTTGTTCTCAACTTTAACACAACATTTTGAATGCATTACTGTCATTTTACATAAAAGCTTATACTTTTCAGATATTCCCAGACATTGCAAAGCAAATTCCCATAAGCTATCCCGATGGAAGAAGTAACAGGTTTGTTAACAATCCTAAACACCTGCTGTACGTCACGAGATGTTTCGTAATTTGCGTCACTTTCCATTCATCAGGCATAACTTCGTTTTGCCGTACTAAAGAAAAAGGTCGCAGATAGTTCCATAAAGTATCCCCTCCGAACATCAAAAACTCGGTGTTAATGCAATCAACCATTGGGGAATGGTTCCTTTTTAGACTCTGCATGGCATATCTAAATTTCTCGTAGGATAGCTCCTATGCGCATCTCCGCAGACTCTATTTGACAACTTTAATATCCAGCATTTGACACTTGTTGAACATTGGGTAAATCAGAGAAATGCTCTTTCCAAGCGCCGAGCACAGCATCGATATTAACACGGAGGTTTCGATCCATGTCTCGAATGGTGATGGACATAGGTCTGAAGGTATGATAAGATCCTGTGTCTCCTTTAAAGAAATTATGAGAACTGCGATCATTGCTGAGTTGTTGTACTCTTAAAACTTCAGCCTTCCATCATTCATGCTTTTCAGTCTACAAATTTGCTTGGCGGTTCTCCTAGCAAATGCTACTGCTAAGGAGATTCTAATATTGTGCTTTCTCATCTTCGTTTATCGGATCAGTTAAAACGTAAGGTTCATTTTCGTGTGATCGGTGACTGTTAAGAAAACTGTCACCTTAGCCTTGTAGGGACTAATTGTTGATCACTACCTACAAATTTGGCAGCCGACCTATGAGACCTTACGAGGCTTTTTATTATAATATTATATGTATTATATGTATTATATGTATTATATGTATTATATGTATTTATTATATGTTATAGAATCGACGTCTTACTAGGCTGTGTCTATGTTTTTAAGTGGATATTTGTATGAAGAAAGAATGTGCTAGCCACAATTAGATCGTGCACGATCGCAAAGTACATCATTCTTTCACCATTATTGGTCGCTAGATCGTGTCGGGAGAACAGACTTTTATTTTTACATAAATTAGTTTTATTTTTGTCAGCTCTAGCATTAAACACAAAGTATTCAATTACCAATCAATATTCTGCCAATAACATACTATCTATAAGGGATTCCCACGTCATGGTGGAATTCTAAGGATAACATACATGCTCGTTTAAAATTCGACCCTAGCCTATAACTTTCGAGAGAAAACATTAATATAGTATAATATATAGTATAAATATATTAAGAAATTCCACTTTCAAATTTCCCATATTACAAAGTGGCTTTAATATTTTTTGTTAAGTCATGACAGTTTTACATCTGCACATTTTTACTTGCGTTTATATTATTCTTTTGAAATATTAATAGTATTAATAGTGTTTATGATATAAACAATTTAATTTTCGTCATATCTACTATTCTACTTCTATACCAATTTATTATTTATTATTCTTCAATTTGATTAAAAAAATTAATAAATACATAGCCAAAATATTAAATGTAAATTTTTACTAATAATAGATTATATTAAACAAAAAAATAATTAATACTCTATCATAATCATATGATCGTGATTCGATCGTCTATATGAATTTTAATGAAACACCAAATAATTCGGATATCCTTAAATAACAGTTAACCTCCTCCAACTTATATAATACATTGGAATTGGATAGACAATAAATAATAATTTCTCTACTCGATTAATATAACTAAAAGCTCCATCTTTCTTTTTACAATGTTTCGTCATTCCCTTGTTGAAATGTCAAAATAATAAAAAAAAATTCAGAATATTTTATGGTTAATCAAGTTTACTAAATTCAAACAAACAATTATTCAATGAATTAAATATAATATTATGTATATTGTTAACTTACCCAAATAAACTATTTTTTACAACTAATTTTATTGTAGGTATTTTATATTTATATTTTTTTAATTAAGCGTTGACAAAATTATTTCTACGTATACAACTCTTCACAATCACTATTGAACTTCGCGACGCGCGTTTACGATTTTCATTTTGTTTTATACAGTAAAAACCAAAAAATTATAGAAACAAATTTATACAAACATGATTTTTTATTTGGTTTTGTTCTCTCGAAATTACGGTAGGCGATAGTAGATTATAAAAAAATGTAAATAAATATTTTCGTTTTACTTTCTTGCGTTTATTATTTTTTGTAAACTAATTATTGTCGTGTGTTTGTGCGTATTAAATCTACGTGTAAATGAATCAATATGAAGAAATGAAATATAAAATCATACAATATGTCTTTAACATTTCTAATGTCATTTTTATTAAAAACTGTTTGAATAAAATTATATCACCAATGTATTTTTACTACACAAAATAATATTTTTCTAGTCCGCCATATTTTATATTTGAAGTACGTCATGTTTTAATAAATAATAATTATGATTAAACGATTATAAAAAAAAACACGTCACGTTTCTTAAACAGTGCAACCAGAGCAATGCATGCGAATTAATTATTTTGTGTTTTTAATACACTAGTAATTTTATTTAACAACATTTTATTCTAATTATAGAAAGAATGTTTTTATTTAAATATGTATATTCTTTTATATGGCGTTTTAAAATAATTATCAACCATTTTATATTATTATATTATTATATTATTATATTATTATATTATTAAATTATTAAATTATTATATTGTTATATTATTATATTATTATATTATTATATTATTATATTATTATATTATATTATTATATTATTATATTATTATATTATTATATTATTATATTATTATATTATTATATTATTATATTATTATATTATTATATTATTATATTATTATATTATTATATTATTATATTATTATATTATTATATTATTATATTATTATATTATTATATTATTATATTATTATATTATTATATTATTATATTATTATATTATTATATTATTATATTATTATATTATTATATTATTATATTATTATATTATTATATTATTATATTATTATATTATTATATTATTATATTATTATATTATTATATTATTATATTATTATATTATTATATTATTATATTATTATATTATTATATTATTATATTATTATATTATTATATTATTATATTATTATATTATTATATTATTATATTATTATATTATTATATTATTATATTATTATATTATTATATTATTATATTATTATATTATTATATTATTATATTATTATATTATTATATTATTATATTATTATATTATTATATTATTATATTATTATATTATTATATTATTATATTATTATATTATTATATTATTATATTATTATATTATTATATTATTATATTATTATATTATTATATTATTATATTATTATATTATTATATTATTATATTATTATATTATTATATTATTATATTATTATATTATTATATTATTATATTATTATATTATTATATTATTATATTATTATATTATTATATTATTATATTATTATATTATTATATTATTATATTATTATATTATTATATTATTATATTATTATATTATTATATTATTATATTATTATATTATTATATTATTATATTATTATATTATTATATTATTATATTATTATATTATTATATTATTATATTATTATATTATTATATTATTATATTATATTATTATAATATTATTATATTATTATATTATTATATTATTATATTATTATATTATTATATTATTATATTATTATATTATTATATTATTATATTATTATATTATTATATTATTATATTATTATATTATTATATTATTATATTATTATATTATTATATTATTATATTATTATATTATTATATTATTATATTATTATATTATTATATTATTATATTATTATATTATTATATTATTATATTATTATATTATTATATTATTATATTATTATATTATTATATTATTATATTATTATATTATTATATTATTATATTATTATATTATTATATTATTATATTATTATATTATTATATTATTATATTATTATATTATTATATTATTATATTATTATATTATTATATTATTATATTATTATATTATTATATTATTATATTATTATATTATTATATTATTATATTATTATATTATTATATTATTATATTATTATATTATTATATTATTATATTATTATATTATTATATTATTATATTATTATATTATTATATTATTATATTATTATATTATTATATTATTATATTATTATATTATTATATTATTATATTATTATATTATTATATTATTATATTATTATATTATTATATTATTATATTATTATATTATTATATTATTATATTATTATATTATTATATTATTATATTATTATATTATTATATTATTATATTATTATATTATTATATTATTATATTATTATATTATTATATTATTATATTATTATATTATTATATTATTATATTATTATATTATTATATTATTATATTATTATATTATTATATTATTATATTATTATATTATTATATTATTATATTATTATATTATTATATTATTATATTATTATATTATTATATTATTATATTATTATATTATTATATTATTATATTATTATATTATTATATTATTATATTATTATATTATTATATTATTATATTATTATATTATTATATTATTATATTATTATATTATTATATTATTATATTATTATATTATTATATTATTATATTATTATATTATTATATTATTATATTATTATATTATTATATTATTATATTATTATATTATTATATTATTATATTATTATATTATTATATTATTATATTATTATATTATTATATTATTATATTATATTATTATATTATTATATTATTATATTATTATATTATTATATTATTATATTATTATATTATTATATTATTATATTATTATATTATTATATTATTATATTATTATATTATTATATTATTATATTATTATATTATTATATTGGCCGTGTTTTTTTTTTGATATCGGAGAAATCGGAGAGATCAGAGAGATTATTTATCGGATATATCTGATAATTTTTTTTCCCGATTTTTATCTATCAGATCAAAAAAAATATTTTTGTGTTATTTTTTAGTACCAAAAATAATAAATTATTTTATGAATTTCAGCATTAAACTCCCTAAATTAAAGTTTTATTTGTCACCTGATAGCTCAACATTAATCGGAGACGCCATTTTAGAATTTACTAAATAATATAAAATAATCTGTACATTTTTTCAGAGTAAAAAGATCGTATCCGATAATTATCGGAGCGTAAAAAAAACGACACAGAGAGATAATTTTTTTCTCGGATATTAAAAAAAACGCATATCTGAAAATTTGACAGTAAATTTATCTCTCCGATTTCTCCGATATCAAAAAAAAACAGACCCATTATTATATTATTATATTATTTTTATATTATTTTTATATTATATTATAATATTGTTATACTTTTATATTTTTACTATATTATTATAATAATATTATTTCCACTATATTAGATTTTTATCATTTTATTATTACATTATCATATTACAATTAACAACATAATAATTTTTAGCAACAATAGGATTAATTAATTAGTTATTTTCAGACGAAACCTAAATAAATTTTTTACAGCCTACGGCTTGGAAAAATTAGTCCATTAAATTCATTAATATATTATTTTTTTCAGAGAAACATTGGAGAAATGAATGGTTGCAGTATAGAGATGCTGATCATATTAAAATAGAACTGTCCTATCATATGTATCCTTCCAAGTGCATATATGTAAAAGTGGATATATGGTAGGCCCGACGCTTTCCGGGAAATCTTGCTTAATTAGTGCTTGGTTAAGATCGAAACGTCTTACGATTCTGTGTCCATGTTTTTAAGTGGATATTTGTATGATGAAAGAATGTGGTAGCCACAGTTAAATCATGCGCGATCTCAAAGTATATCATTCGTTCAATATTATCGGTCACTAGATCGTGTCAGGAGAACGGACGTTTATTTTCACATAAATCAGTTATATTTTTGCCAGCTCTAGCACTAAAATCACCAGTGACTATTCTGCAAATAATTTATACTGTCTATAAGCGACATCGCAAAAAAATGGACAACCATGGTAAAGAAAGATAGATGGAACTACTAACAAATTAAATTAATTTTTTAGTTATGTCTAGTTTTTAAGGTTTAAGTCTTTGTTTAGTCGCCTCCTACGATAAGCCAAAGATGCCATGGTGGGATTCTAAGGATTACATGCTCGTTTAAAGCTTTAAAAAAATTCGACCCCAGTCATTTTACTATAACTTTTGAGAGAAAATAATAATATAGTATAAAGATATTAAGAAACTCCTTTCAAGTTTCCCATATAATAAAGAGGCTTTAATATTTTATGTTGCATAATGACACTTTTACATCTGCACATTTTTACTTAAATTTATATTATTCTTTTGACATATTAATAGTATTAATAGTGTTTACGATGTAAATATTTTGATTTTCATCATATTTTACTATTCTACTTCTATTCCAATTTATTATTTATTATTCTCCAATTTAAATAAAACAATTACTGAATAGACAAAATATTAAATGTAAATTTTTACTAATAATAGATTATATTAAACAACAAAAAAATTAGCACTATAATAATATAATTCTTAATCAAATCATATGATCGTTTCGATCGTATATATGAATTTTAATGAAATGTCAAATAAATCGAATATCCTTAAATAACAGTTAACCTCCTCCAACTATACAATACATTGGAATTGGATAAACTACAAATAATAAATTATCTACTCGATTAATATAAACTAAAAGCTCCATTTTTCTTTTTAATAACTATGTTTCGTCATTCTCATGTTGAAATGTCAAAATATTTTTTTTTTTTTTTGATAATTTTAGAATATTTTATATCAAGTTTATTACATTCATACAAACAATTATTTAATAAATTAAATATATAATATTATGTATATAGTTAACTTACCAAAATAAACTATTCTTTACAACTAATTTTATTGTATATATTTTATATTTATATGTTTTTAATTAAGCGTAGATAAAATTATTTCTACATATACAACTCGTAAATACCACTATCGAACTACGCGTTTACGATTTTCATTTTGTTTTGTACAGTAGAAACCAAAAAATTGAAGAAAAAAATTATATGTATTTTTTGGTTTTGTTTTCTCGAAATTACGGTTGGCGATAGAAAGATAGTAGATTATAAAAAAATGTATATTTTTGTTTCTTATTTTTTATAAATTAATTATTATCGTGTTTGTGTGTATTAAATCTTCGTGTGAATACATTCTTTGTTAATTTAAAGGAATTGAAATGAAATATAAAATCACACATATACTTGTTAATGTCATTTTTATTACAAATTGTTAGAATAAAATTATATTGCCGATGCAGCCGATGTAATTTTACAACACAATATAATATTTTTCGAGTCCGCCATATTTTATATTTTAAGTACGCCATCTTGTTGTAATAAATTAATAATTATGATTAAACGATTATAAAAAAAAACATCATGTATCTTAAACAGTGAAACCAGTGCAATGCATGCGAATTGTTAATTTTGTTATTTTAAAACAATTGTACTTTTATTCAACAACAGTTTATTCTAATTTTAAAAAGTACGTTTTTTTAAAATATGTATGTTGTTTTATACGATATTTTAAAATAAGTATCAACCATTTTGTGATAACCACAACCTAAAATGGATGTTTCTTTTTATTCTCTCATATAATTTCTCTTTTACGTACTTACGTATGTGTCTTTGATACATTTTAACTAGGTAGTCGTAACCACCCTTACTGTTACTGTTAAAAAAGTTCACGAAAAGAAGTTTAGAGAAGAGTTGTGGTGGCAAGCCTTAAACCGGGGTTATAATCAGGCGGTTTGGTCCTTTGCTCGTAAGGTCGAAGAAAAATTATTGGATAGTAGGAAATTATCTACACCACCTCTAAAATATATTTTCTACTTCTGAAGAAAAAGCTAATCTCCTATCCTCTAGAGTTGTCGCTAAAGTCCTTGCAAACATTAGCACAAACAAGTCCCGGTCCGGATGCGATTCCCCAATTGTTCTCAGATATTGTTGTAAATCTCTGTAAAATCCACTATCATGTTTGTTCGACCGATCTATGTCTTTTAACATTTTCCCCTCAGTATGGTTTTCAAGACAGCCGTTCAGCAGGTGACTTAATGTTTTCACTGAACAATGAGACAGGAGCAATTATCAATCTCGTGAATCACTGAAGTCATTGCACTCGATATATCGAAGGCGTTTAATCGCATGTGGCACAAGGATTTGCTGTGCAAATTGAGGGCCTTCACGGTTCGTTAATTTTATGGATTAGGAACTTTTTCTTTGTCGCTAAATTCAAGTGGTGATGGATGTCGTGGGTTCCGTTCCACTTTTTTAAGCGCTTGTGTCCCTCATGGATCCGTTCTTTTTCTAATTTTTATCCATAATCTTCTATCAGCAACTCTCAATCCAATATACTCCAATACTTATGACAACTCATTTCCCACCTCTTACTGTACTGAACAAATTTCAGTCCTGAATTTTTTTTTTCTGGTGGGACTGATGGCTATTCGTTTCTGACTGATGAATCCAGCTTAGCTACGCCTGACACATCCAGCAGAAACACAATATACAAGACCTATATAAGATCCAGGTTGAAGTATAACTCATTTTTGTGGCTGGTGCACTGAAAACTCATTTGATTGCACTCGGTTGGGTCCAAACCCGAGCATCACGAATGAGAATGATTGGGGATGGAAAATTGTTATATAATCTTGATTTTCTTTCACATAGCATAATGTGAGAACCTTATATGCGTGTTTTACAAGTACTTTCATCATTTCATGGTCATTAGTTATCGGAACTTTATCGATTTATGCCTGATTTGTAAAGGCCCGTGCGTAATTTAAGGCAGTGCACAAATACAATCTGAAAATTAAATTCGCCAGGATCAATAAATTTAAAACTCGTTCTTTGTTTGTGAATGTGGAATGAACTGAATGACAAGACATTCCATTTGGTAAACAATTTAAGGAGATTCAAACTTAATATCAATATTAAAAAAACTAGAATATTGAAAACCTTTATTCCACTCTTGCCTTATTTCCTCATAATCCTTTATTTACCGTTTAGTAGTGCTGTGTGTTTTTCGTGTGCTAAGTGCTTAATAATAAACAGTATTTAACTTATCGTGCTTATTAGTAAAAACAAAAGGCGGAATTATACTAGGAATAACAAAAATAAGAAATTAAACGAAACCAATTTTTCTTATTCCATTTTGGCATTGTGACTATATTTCTTATTTTTGTTATTACGCGATTTTTGTGTTCATCTGCAATTAATTTGTAATTTTATATATGTAACTTAAATAAAATAATCTTATATATCTATGCAATATAGTACTTATGATAGTATATAAAATGTACATTTTTTATTTTTAGTTTATTTTATAAGAATGAGGTAAACAAAATTATAAAAATAATATTCTCTATTGTATACAGTGGAATTCTAACCTCACTTTAACTTTTTTATACAAACAATTTTATTATACTCATAAAACACCACCAAAATTATTTAGAAATGGTTACAATTATTTAATACTAACCATATACGCAAATTTTGCCTTTGTTTATTAAATTTTTAATAAAAATCAAGTATTTTCCCTATTTTTTTATTTCATGTTTGTTATTTTTCCTTATTTTTGTGCGATAATTTCCATAATTTGATAGCTAAAATTTAACGAAAATTAAATTCGTTATTTTTGTCATACTTACACACACATTGATAAATTTGATCTCATATACCATGTTTCAATGTCGAGTTGAAATCGGCTTGAGCTGGAGTTAACGTTCATGGAAACACGGAGTTTCGTTAAGTTTTTTTTTGGGTCTGTTTTTTTTTTTGATATCAGAGAAATCGGAGAGATAAATTTACTGTCAAATTTTCAGATATGCGTTTTTTTTTTATATCCGAGAAAAAAATTATCTCTCTGTGTCGTTTTTTTTACGCTCCGATAATTATCGGATACGATCTTTTTACTCTGAAAAAATGTACAGATTATTTTATATTTTTTAGTAATTTCTAAAATGGCGACTCCGATTAATGTTGAGCTATCAGGTGACAAATAAAACTTTAATTTAGGGAGTTTAATGCTGAAATTCATAAAATAATTTATTATTTTTGGTACTAAAAAATAACACAAAAAATATTTTTTTCGATCTGATAGATAAAAATCGGAGAAAAAAATTATCAGATATATCCGATAAATAATCTCTCTGATCTCTCCGATTTCTCCGATATCAAAATAAACATGGCCTTTGTTTAAAGCTCCTCGAAACTAATGGAATTAGGTAGAGTTAAAATTCAATACGAAACCTTTTAATTATTATTCTAAAATTTCAAAATGTGGCGCGTGTTTTGGAGTGAAAGCAACACAGAACTCTTATTAAATATAGAACAAGAAAAGGAAATTTTTAAATTATATATATATATATATATATATATATATATATATATATATATATATATATATATATATATATATATATATAAATCCAACATTATTAAACTAAAAACCTAAAGTACTTTGTAAAATACTTTTCTTAAAAATCAACAAAATAACAAAAATATCGCTGTCAAGTTAAAATCTCAAAACGAAATAAATTCGATCTTTTAAATTAACTCGAGTTAATGGAAACACAGTGAGTTACTGTCGCCATGTTATAACTTAACGAAACCAAAACCCAACTCAAACTCGGTACATGGAAATATGGTTATCACGGCGTCTACACTAAGCAAAATCGCTGAGATTTTGTCTCATGAGATTAAATTTATCAATGTATGTGTAAGTATATTATACAAATTTTTACACTCAAATTATCAGGAGGCTTTTTCACGTAAATACTATCATGACAGTTGTAAGAAATGTCAAATAAAAATGTATCTTTAGGTTGTTTTGTCATTTTAATTTTTTTTCGAGTGTTAAGACGTACATATGAATAATTATAGGTGGATAAAAACATAAATTTCATATTAATTATGGCATTTAATGCTGAAAATACAATAAAACTAATTCATATGTTTAGAAATAATTAATGTATATTATAGACATTAATTATTTAGTAGTATATCAATAAATAATTGACAAATCTTATAATTGATAAACCTCATGATAATTTTATGAAATTCTTATGAGAGTAAAATGCCCAGTTATGATAATTTTTGGACAAATATTTATCAATACATAGAAAAAACATTCACATAAATAAAATCTCATGAGACAAAGGGGGGCGGGGAGTGAATAAAAACCGAGTGTTCACTCTGATTGAATTCTCTTGAGTGGATCGAGCTTGCTTGAGTGAACACTCTTTTTGGTGTGAATAAAAACATTTTTTTTACAAGAAAACGTGGAAGCTCGTGATGGTTCTATTCCTAATCCTAAAAAAAATGAAAACATTCCTAAGATATGATGGAGACCCCGGGTTCCAAGTTGGTGTTGGTGAAGATATAGGTATTCATAGAACTACTGTATGCAGTTATTTGCAAAGTATGCAAAGTGAATTTCGAGCAATAGTTTTTCCTTCTGCCAAGTGAATATTTGCTTTTGCTGTTCATTCTCTTCTTTAAATAGTTGTAAAACTTCACACTGTAGTTCCAAAACAGTTGAATGATCATTTTGGTATTTTTTTTAATTTTTTACAAAAGAATGTAGTGTTTGTGCTGCTTGTGGAGCTACAGATTTGTCTTCAATAAATTCGGTTGGTGGATCTGGACTTTGACAACGACTTTCATCATCTTCAGGATGATAATTTTCATTTTCAATGGCAATTGGATGACCACATTCTAGTGCACCTGCAAAATAAAAATTGTAAATTTTTTCTCAAAATAATAAATTGTACACATTTAAAATATAAAAAGGAATTTACCTTTTATTTTATTCATAACGGGATTTTTATTGTAATCCATCACATTATACAAATTCTTTTCGTGTTGTTTTAAAATAATTTTTTATTCCCCGTTTGTTTTGAATCTGTTTTTTTTAATACGGTTTCTAATATTTTCAATTTTCATTTTAATTTGAGATACATTTCGTTTGGTTACATTTTTGTTTGGTTTTTGTCCATAAAAAAAGGTTGCATTTGTAAAAAATTTAACAAAATCAAAATCTGGTATTAGTGTATTTTTCTTCTTAACATTTTCAATAAATTTTTCGTCAGCAAATAAATCTTCTGATTGATCCATTTTAACATGTAAACTAAACTTCAATATATTCGTTTTTTATGTATTGAAAAATGTTGAGGCTTATAAAAGGCACACTTAAATGTAGATGAGCGTTCTCTCAAAATTTAAACGTCAAATTATTTTTATTAACATCAAAATTGAGTATTCTCTCCATTACGTAAAATGTTGAGTGTTTTATTTAACGAAACTTAACGAAGAGATTTTTTTATTCCGAAAGTGAGTGTTCTCTTGTCTCAGCGATTTTGCATAGTGTAGACGCCGTGCATATAGCATGTTTCCATGTACCAAGTTTGAGTTGGGTTTGGGATTCGTTGAGTTAATGGGTGTGTTTTTTTTTATATTGGAGAAATCATAGATAAATTTACTGTCAAATTTTCAGATATGCGTTTTTTTAATAACCGAGAATACAATTATCTCTCTGTGTCGTTTTTTTTTACGCTCCGATAATTATTGGATACGGTCTTATTACTCTGAAAAAATGTACAGATTATTGTTTGACAGCAGTGTGTGTTATATGTTTTATATTTTTTAGTAAATTCTAAAATGGCAACGCCGATTAATGTTGAGCTATCAGGTGACAAATAAAACTTTAATTCAGGGAGTTTAATACTGAAATTTATTAAATAATTTATTATTTTCGATTCTAACAATATACACAAGAAATAATTTTTTCGATCTGACATAAAAATCGGAGAAAAAAATTATCGGATATATCCGACAAATAATATCTCTGATCTCTCCGATATCAAATATTTATATATATATATATATATATACATATATATATATATATATATATATATATATATATATATATATATATATATATTTATATATATATATATATATATATATATATATATATATATATATATATAATTTTAAAATTTCTTTTTCTTGTACTATGTTTAATAAGACTTCCTTGTTTCATTCATTCTTTCACTCCAAAACATACGCGCGATTTTGAATTTTTATATAAAAAGATTTCATATTGAATTCCAACTACTTAATTCCACTAGTTTCGTGGAGTTGCAAACAAAAAAAACAATTTAACCCCTAACCGGTGTTTACATGGACGTTAACTCCAGCTCAAGCGGTTTCAACTCGACATAAATTTAATTTGAATTATGTAATATTATATATTACATATATACTTCTCGTGTGTCGGCCGATAGAAAATGACTCTGAGTAGCTTTATTTTATTTCCGACAGGTTTCGCATTTACCGGTAGATGTGGACATTGTGTATAATGCAAATTGGACCTGTCATTTCAGTATGTTAATAACATTTCGTAGTGGGGGTGAGGCCGTCGATATTTAATTAAAATTTTATTAAAAATTTACAAATTTATTACAGAAAATCACACTTAAATCAATATGAATTCAAATCAAGTGCATGAAGAATTTTATAAAGTTGTAGCTGTAAAAATAAATGAAATTCAAACCGAATTAGTCGTTCACAAATTTAAAAATAAACTTCTTCTCATCATTACCCAATATGAAAAAGTTCCAAATTTGTTTAATATCAAAAATTTAAGTATTAATCAAGATGTTCTCCTAGAATCTGAAATTAAAATAGATACTTTATTCGGCAAAGATACAGATGAAATTAAAGCAGCCTTAAAAGTATTAGTTCTTCATACGTTACTTATTAAGTGTAATACCGATATTGTAATTTCGTTAGCTCTTAAAAAGATCGATAGGAATATTATAAAAGAATTGTGTACATTTATAAATGATTTATTAAAAAAATAAAGTTGTTTTAACATTGAATAGATTGCGTTTAAAAACAAATAACATGTGGAACTAAAAACAAATATTAAGTCCCACAACATTTTGACATTTCATTCGGTTTGTTATCTTTTTTTCTGATTTGCCAAAAAATGGTAAAGTTTTTAATTTTAAATTATATTTATGAATGATTAATGTATAAATTTTTACTTGTTTACAGTTTAAAAATGGGATAAATCTACATTTAATCATATATGGGTTTGTGTTACATTTAATATTTCTCATTTCAATATTTCAAATTTATTTTCAATCACCGGTAATCAAAGGACTTTCACCACTTAACGATTTAAATGATCCACCAGCTTCACGGCTAGTACTATTTGTTGCCGATGGTTTACGAGCTGAATCATTTTACAAACATGAATTTAATCGGACTCAATTTTTACGTAATTTAATCGTTAATGATAAATGCGTTTTTGGATATTCGCACACAAGAGTACCTACAGAATCAAGACCTGGTCATGTTGCACTAATTGCCGGCATTTATGAAGATCCTAGTGCAGTGGTCAAAGGATGGCAAGAAAATCCAGTAGATTTCGATTCGGTTTTTAATCGTAGTCAAAAAACATTTAGTTGGGGAAGTCCCGATATACTTCCGATTTTTAGTAAAAATTTGCAAAATCAAATCTATACCAATTCCTATAATCCGGACGATGAAGATTTTTCTGGTAAAACAAAGACATATCTACTAGATAATTGGGTGTTCGATAAAGTTAAATTATTTGTCAAAGACCCTGACAATAAGGAAACATTATCTCACAGTAAAACAATATTTTTTTTACATCTATTGGGTCTTGATACATGTGGCCACGTTCATAAGCCAGATTCGAAACAATTTACAAAAAATTTAATCGAAGTTGATAGAGGTGTAGAGGTAATCTATAAGCTAATCGAGAAGTTTTATCATTATGATGGCAAGACGGCTTATATTTTCACCGCTGATCACGGAATGACCGATCGTGGTTCTCACGGTAGTGGCGAAAAATATGAAACTGAAACTCCATTCGTTGCATGGGGTGCTGGGATAAATACAAGCAGAGACCGCAAAGTCCAACAAACCGTTCGAATCGACGGTAAAACCAAAAATTATATTAGCGTAGAACAAGCAGATATTGCACCCTTACTAGCTTCACTCATCGGTGTATCTGTTCCGGTAAACAATGTCGGTATACTACCTGAACATATTTTAAATGTTTCGGACGCATATCTATCAGCTGCATTACGTAATAATGCCTTCCAAATTACAAACAATTACAAATACTACGTCAACAAATTCAAACGAGCCAAATTTCAAATTTTTAGTCAACATTTTAGAAAACTGGACGATGCTGAACTGTTTCGGATTGAAAGCGCTATAAATCAACGCCACGCAAATAGAAATTATACAGAATCGGTAAGATATAATAGTTTTACACATTAAAGTCAATATAACTTTTTTGTATCATTTTAGATAAAATTATCTAAAGAATTAATGAAACTCGCCTTGGAAGGCATAAAATATTATCAGTCTTACTACGAAACACTTTTATCAATATTAGTTACATTGGCAATGATTGCATGGCTTGTATTTTTATTGCAATACTTATTAGTCCCAATCGTTAAAGGTCACATAACCATTCCTAAATTTAACATCTTGGTCGGCCTTGGATGTTCAGCACTTGTGTACTTTATAACATATTTACAAGAAATATCATTTTCCATCGGATTTTATTTTATACTTCCAATAATTTGCTGGTCTATGATCGATTATCGATCGATTATATTGGCTGTAAAACCGCAATTAACTGCGAAAAATATGGGATTACTTTTCATTAGCATTGTGCTAACGGAGCTTTTTGTGTTATCATTCTTTTATCGAAAGTCGTTAACACTGTTGTTGATTGTGATGTGTATAGGTCAAATAATTTGGTCTAACAAGTATAGTAATATTTCGATCGATTTAAAAACCAAATGGGTACTGTCTTCGATTGCACTATCAATATTTCCAGCGTTACCAGTTATCGATAAAGACACAAATAACGAATTATTATTAGGTTTTGGACTGGCCCTATGGTGTTGCAAGCAATTACATGAAGTCTTTTTGAAAAAGCGAGGACTTATTATTAATTTTTTCGTATATGTCGTATTCCTAATAAATTTAATGATAACGCTTAAATATTTGAGAGAGAAAGAAGGACTGTTGTATTGTAATCAAATTATTTCGTGGGTGATTTTTGGTAATAACCGTACTATCGTTATAGAGATAGTTTTAATTCATAGTTTGCTATTTTAGGTGTATCATTCGTATTACCATTTTTTTCAAAGCTCAGCATTACTGATCGAATGACATCGATTGGAAATTCTTTGGCAATACCATTTTCAATGATGTCACTTACGTATGAACCGATTTTCCTAATGATACTATTTATAAATATTTCGATTTGGATTCGAGTGGAATACGTCGGTTATACTCATTTAATCGATGCAGATGTCGAACAGGTTCGTTAAATAATTTAATGAAGTTAATATTTATTAATTGTGCATTTTGCATTGTAGGACTTGCAAATTATAAGCTTTAAGAAAACGATAAAACATTATCGGGCAGTTGATTGGAATGATTTAAAAAAATGTTTTTTTGTTGTATCCTTTTTTTTATAGTCGATTACGATAATTTTTTATTTCCACAGTATTTTTTATGAAACATTTTCCTCAACATGAAAATATTTAGCTACTTTATATTTTAATATCATTTTTTGGAACTGGCAATATTGCATCAGTAAGTTCATTTGATCCGAATTGGGTAAGGTGCTTAGTATCAACGTTTTCACCATTTCTAATGGCAACGCTTATTATTACCAAATTATTAATTCCAATAATTTTAGTTATATGTTTTTTAAAAGCGATTCAAGTGATAACAGAGGTAATGAAATCAATATGAAATAAGTTTCACATAAAACATAAATATAATTACATTTTAGGTTACCAGTGGCCAACTTTTCTTAATGATGCTTTTAATTTGTGATATGATGTGTCTAAATTTTTTGTATTTTGTCAAAAATCAAGGATCCTGGCTTGAAATTGGAACCTCAATTTCACACTTTGTCATTATGGAAGTGACCGTTCTAGTATTATTTTGTTTATATAGCATCGCCAATTTTATGACAATGACTAAATTTAATTTATTTAAAAATAAAATATATAATTTCTGTGGTATTTGAATGATAACGCTATAAAAAATGTGTAACCGACTATAGAATAGCTGTGAGCAATCGCTATATCCTTCACAATTTTAGGTAACGGGAGTATAAGCCTAGTTACCAGGAATTTTAGCATCTAGTGACATTATTTGTGATCTATGAATTTTTTTCTCTTTAAAACGTATCGTTACTAAGCAGATTTTAATGTATAAAATGGGGGTTCTAGGCTCTAAACGACTAAAGGTAAAAAAAAACTGTCAGAAAATGCGGTACTACTGATTAAAACAACATATCAGATCAGATTGATTGTTTTATACTCAAAAACATCTATGAACGATATACAAGTAGACGAATTTCCAGGCCTAAACTTGGACCATTCTCCAATACTTTTGACATTAAGTGATAAAATTATTTAAAAAGAAAGAAATCCAAAACTGAAGTTCTTAGAAGAAAAAAATAATTTAAAGGTACCATTAAAATCCCAAGTGCAAATAGAAAATGAAGTGCAACAATTTGTAAATGATACAAAGCAATCAGCCTTGGAAAGTATCCCAAAAATTGAATAAAAAATAAAAGAAAACAACTACCCTAAGAAAATTAGAGAACTCTTGTAAGTTAAATAATTTTACTCAACAGTTAAGAAGATAAATCCAAAAAGTAAAAGGTGAGTCAATCAGCAACTGTCGAAGAAAACTAACTAATGGCAGCGGAACTAATTATTTACTTTGGAAAGCAACCAAATAATTAAAATACCAACAATGCAGATTCCTCCAATAAGGATAGAAGGTAAGAAATGGGACCGAAATAACGAAGTTAAAGTTTTGTGAAACACATCGAAAAAATAATCCTACCTCATGATGATCAAGCCTTGGAAACAAATAATAACGTTGAAAAAGAAAGTGAAGAAATCCTATTAACGTCACCAGAAAAACCTCCTTGTTATGATGTTATGTTCAAAAAAAAGTTATGATCTTATGTTTAATTCGAAAAAAGCTCCTTGTATGATCTTATGACTGCAGACATTTTAAAAGAGCTACCAAGGAAAGTTCACTAACCTTATAATTGCAGCATTTAGAATTAAATTTGTACTATGTTTGCAAAAAATTGCTGAAATAGTCATGATAAAAACCTAGAAAACCACCATATGAAACTTCGTCTTATAGACAAATTTTGCTGATGACACTGCGATCCTAGCTGTTGGTGAAAGCAACGAAGAATCAACACAAAAATAGCAATCACCTATAACTGAAATACATAAAAGATGGCGGATTAAACTAAATCAGATCACTTAAATTTTATCAACAAACGAATTAAACATATCATAGGCAGACACACTTCTATATCATCATACAACAAGCTGTTACTTTATGAGAAAATAGAAAAACCAATTTGGACTTAAGATATTGAACTTTGGGGTTGTACCAAACTGAGCAGCGTTAAGAAATAGCGAACTAAAGTGGAAGGCCATAAACTGGATCTCGTTTTAATTGAAATCCACAAAAATACAAGGAGATATGAAAGAAGACTTCAGCAACATGTGCATATCGAAGCAGTTCAGTAAATGTACGCAGACTGAATAGAACCAAACCCTTTGAGCTGGTTCAATTGTTAAAACAAACAGGTCCTCGGTATCAGATTCCGATACATAAAGAGCTCTAGCTACAAAACACAATGAGAAAGGTAAAAAATGGTTTACATGCAAAGATAAAAATGAACATGCAGTTAAGACTAGGGCCAGAGGTATTTACCCAACATGAGAGAAGGAGGACATTATAGAGGTTTTAAAGGTAAAATATCTGTAAATAAAAGGATTATAGTAAATATCTTAAATCGAGAAAGAATTGAGAACAATCAAGAAAACACAATGCAACAGATTGCATAGAAAGTAGGAACAAACCTGCAAAATGTACAAACTGTAAAGGGCACCATCCTGCTAGCTATAGAGAATGTGAAGTAGCCAAAGAACTTCAAAGGTTAAGAAATAAAATGTACCAATTTTCTGAAAATACTAAGGTTACAAAAAAGAAACCCATAAAAGCCCAAATGGTTCCCAAAAGCACAGAGAGGAAAAGCTACTCACAAATTCTTCAAGAATCTTTAGCTCTATTTAAACATCTAGAAAAGAAAAAAATTCTTAAATTAGAAAAAAAAAATACACATTACAGATTTGACAGAAACGTCATTCAAAATTCGTGATTATGAAGTTTACCAGGCATTTTTGATGTGATTAAGTACTTAAATAAAAAGAAATATAATCTGAATAAAAAAGACAAGCGTCCATACACGAGGTATTTATTTTAGAGAAAAAGTACAAGAACACTGAAAAAAAAAGGTACACAAAATCAATAAAAAACTACATTGATTCAATTAACTTTGTTAACAACTTTGCGCCAATAAAGCAGTTGATTGTCACAATGAATAAAAGGTTATAAGTTAATAGAAAAAGTTATAACTTTATAAACTTATTAATGAAATCAATGAAAATGTTTAACAAAAGTTGACGAAATATCAATAAACTAAATAATGGGGATTATTACTTTTTTTATGAATTTCATTAACTTTTGTTATAGTTAACCAATGAATACTTTAATTGGTAACATTAGTATTCTTTATTAATTTCATTACTCTACGTTATAACTTGATAAACTTTGTTTATTATATATATAAACAAATGTAATTGATTTAATCAACTCTGGTTACCATTTGATAAACCATATTTATTGAATTTATTACCTAGTGTAATTGAATCTACGTATAGTTTCATAATAAGATTCATTGATTTAATAAAACTTTTTTATTAATTTTTCATAAATTAATAAATTTAAATAAAATACGAGTTAGTTATTTTTAAAGTTAATTTATTTTGTTGTATTGTGTAAAATCTAAAAAATTCATTTTTAAAAATTTATTAATTTTTGTATTTTTAATAGTTTTGTTATTTTTTATTCCATAAAATAGCTCTCCTATCAGCAGGTAAAAGTTTGTTGCTGCCAGAGTATATTTAAAATTAAACAGTTGAAATATTTTGAAACATATATCGACGGGACTAAATGTAACATTCTTTTATGTCTAACAAACTGGTACCAACTACCATGATAAAAGGTTGAATATTAACAGTTTTAGATTTTAAAAATCTGATGTGTTCCTCTATTGCCTGCACACAGTTGCCAATAAAAACAAAAGCATTTTGAGAATCTTTAATAGTATATTTGATGGTTGTTTTTTCCCCCGAGTTGTCCTTGGTCACGGTTTTTTGAGTAGGCACCAGGAACCCGTGCAAGCTCCATAAAATTGTAGCATTTCGACTATCTAGAATGAAATTTAAAACATTGTTTTAGTTATTGTTTTATATTATAATAAAAAATTCAATAAAAGTCTCATGTTTACTTACTTTCAGAAATATTGTTAATTTTAAGTTGCTGCAGTAATGATAGAATGCTTATATTTTTCACATTACCCTGTGTGTTTAAAAAATTTGTCAGATTCACGACACATCCCTCCCATTTTTCTAATAAGCCCGTTTTGTTTATTAGACATTGTCATGAAATCCATATCAATCTGAAAGTGATAGAATTTAAAATGATCAGTTACTAAAAGTTTCATCATTATAGAAGCAAATTTTCAATAGAAACTTAAATAATAAAAAAAATGTATCATAAAATTTAAAACAATTAATAACATACCAATCGGTAACCATCAGGTTTTTTGTAAAACGGCTATTATTTTAAAATTTCTTGAATCGAGTTTATAGTTGTAATTTGATTTCATCTGTGTCGGCTACAGGCTTGCCAAGCACGATCAAACTCTTCTGCTAATAAATTATTAAATTTTAATTTTAATGAACGTTCGCAAATGTCTGCATTTGGCTCAGGTGCTGTAAGTAAGTATTTCATGAAGTAGGTATAGAGCAATAAAAGAAATGTTTATTATCATTTTTTCCCAAGTCTTACACAACTCTTTTGATAAGTGGAACAATTAAAAACATATTGCATGTAACAATTTGCATAAACAGAGTGGCCGAACGAAAACGGAAAAAAGGAAGATTTATGGAAGTTAAGTAAATTCAGCAAGAATGGTACATTATCAAAAGAATTTAAATATCTTTAAAATGATCTATCACGAATTTATCTGGAGTATCGAGTCTGCAGTAAGGTGTAAATCTTGTTGATGATGCTGAAGAATCCGATCTTTCAATATTTCGATTTAACCTTTTTGAACTATTTTCATCTGAGAAGTTTTGAATGCCATTTTTATCTCTCCATTGGTCGAGGTGGTAGTCAAATAGAGCTTGAACGCCCACTGGCTAGTTCCGCAATAAACGATCGGCAAAGCGAGGCTTTATTATTTTTAATATATCTATACTGACTTTCTCAGCTGGAAACAGAAAAACATTTATTATTTGGTTATAAATGACATAAAGGGTTGAGTTTTCTTACCTAATAAATGATCAAACAGCATTTCCAGTTTCCAGTTTCGAAATGCAACTCTGAGCTCGTTTGATTTTTCCTGATCTTCTAGATCATTAATGATAATGGTATCGTCACTGATATTTTCAAAATGAATTTCATTTAGGGTGGCCGAATCAATTGATGTGCTAGTACAATTTAGAATAGTGTACGCTCTTTCATTGTCAAAATTTATTACGTAGCTGTTAGCTAACCCATCTGTTGGCACTTCTTCCATTATATTGTTTTATTTTATGATTGCTGAATAAAATTGATTGAAACCGTAAACAGTAAGTAAAGTATATATATATATATATATATATATATATATATATATATATATATATATATATATATATATATATATAAATATATATATATATATATATATATATATATATATATATAAATATATATATATATATATATATATATATATATATATATATATATATATATATATATATATATATAAATAAAATAAATACTCTTATAGTAAAATAATAATGTACATGTATATAATATGTACTATGAAACATTTTGTCATACAAGGCCCGTATCGCATTAGAACTGAACTGATATTATAAATGCATAATAGCTACTTCTTAATACATACCTTTTAAGATTTCACAATATTTTTAAACACAATATTTTTTAAATTAATTTAAATTATATTTTAATTTAAATTAAATATTTTAAATTTAAACAAAACTATTTAAGTTTTTAATTTCTTTCTAAATATTCAGCACTTGCTACTTGTTAAATAAAATTTGGACTGAACGATATAATGCAATATATTGTTCAATAGCTAGATATATACAGATAATTTCACTTGTCGTTATAATTATTACACAATAGCTGCTTCTTTCTTATGCAGGTATTACAACAAATACAATTTTTATATTTATAAGCGAGAAGAAAGGATAATTTGTAATCTATTAATTAGATACATTGATTCAATGAAAAAAAGTTATAGAAGAATAATTTTGTTCATAAATTGATCAACTCAATTGATGATTTTTATAACTTTCTTTATAAAATATTAACTTAGTTTATTAATGGTGGAACATGCAATATTAGAAATAAATTCTACATGAATTTTAGAGAATGCATTGCGCCAGAACAAATTATTTTGTGAAGTGAGAAAAATCTCCGTATTGTACGTAAAGATATTGGATGCCTAAACACCTAAGAAACTCAATTGATTGGATTTTTCATCACTTGATTACGATCGATGATGACGATGACCACAACTATTAACCGCGAAAGATTTGAATGAGACTTCAGCCCCAAAAAAGATTGGATAGATCAAACACAACAAAAAAAACAAACTCAATTGGTTGATCAATCAATTAACCTTCTTCGAAACTTTAATATGTATTTATTCTTTAAGTACTTAGATTGTATAGTTTTATTAATGTTATACCGAAATGCCCAATATATAATATGCATTACGTCTATGTTTTTATAAAAATATATTTACTATATTTACTACCCAGGGAATCTGGGTTCTTATAAGATATGTAATTTAGTTATTTCTCTTTAGTTTGGCACCGGTCGTATATAGCGACAGTTAAGATACTGGCTTACCATGCGACAGTTTCAAAACCAATACTCATCTTTGACAAACATATGTATGAATAGAAATAAGGACTACATCATTCGTCATTTCATAACAAGTTCAAAATATTTCTATAGAAACGTGGTAAGGGTCGTTTACAGCCTCTATTGAGTTTATTCCATAATTTAGTTAAGTTAGTTATATGTATATATAGCTTAAAAAATGATGAAGCGTTTCTAACAAATTTTATGTATTTGGTTATTACTTAATAACAAAAGTTGATTGAAATTACGTACTGACAAGCATTCAGTGGTTTAAATATTATAAAAATTTTATGTACGGCAAGTTATAGTATTAATTAACTGGTTACAAGCTAATAAACTTAATTAATAAAAGTTTCATAATATCAATAAACAAATTTATTGATTCAATGAAATTTTAATGATACAAATTTTATAAACAGAGTACATTGAATTTTTTTTTTCAGTGAAGGAAATAGAACGCCACAAGCGGCTAGTATTAAAAACAAAACAAAATAAAGGCTCTCTCACACTTAATAACTCAACAATTTTCATCCAGAAAGAAAAGCTAGAAGAGGATCAACAGTAAATAAAAGTATGAAAGTATGCAATTTAAAACTAGTAATAGTAATGAATACAGTATATACTTTACTGCCCTCCACGATTTAATCTAAACAAAGAAGATTATAGTTTACTCTTTAGTTCACTATAGGATCCAATTTTACTATTGGTGGTGACTTTAATGCAAAACACACCT
Organism: Tipula confusa; assembly: GCA_963556175.1. NCBI lineage: Eukaryota > Metazoa > Arthropoda > Insecta > Diptera > Tipulidae > Tipula > Tipula confusa. The sequence continues at coordinate 83,154,400 of OY744477.1, forward strand.
ATTGGGGATCAAGACTTACAGCTTATACAGGAAAAGAGCTATTCGAGGCAGAACGCATAACTAACTGCGAATTCCATTAAGCAAGCAAACCAATATATTGTCCTACATTTACAGATATAAATAAAATACCAGATATTACTGATTTCTATGTAATAAAAACGATTTTTGAATAATATATGTGCTCCGAAAACGGCGAGGGGATATATTCTGACCCCTCACCTGTTATGATTTTCAGCACAATGCTCATTCTTAAGGTAAACTTGTCTAAGCTTACAAACAGTTATACTAACTGGACTTATCCAAGAAATAATTGAAGAGTAACTAAACCTGCAAGTACTAATTAAAACACTGATACGATTGGAAGACGATCTCGAGGTACTAAACAGTACTATTTAACAAGCAGTATGGGCAAGTTCTTCTATAAACCATAACGAATCTCGTAGGGACTAAACTATCCCCTTAAAATCAGGAAATTAGTTAGAGAGAAGCGAAAAGTACGAAAAATGTAGCAAAGGACATGCACCGGGGATAACAAAACCATACTTTTCTACGCAATAAACTTAATACCGCATAAGAGAAATAAAGATCGAAACTATCACTAAGTATTTAAAGGGATTAAAAAGAACCAAAATGCATGTGGCGCCTATTAGAAACGACGACGGCCAAAAGTGACAAAAGTTTATTGGAACTCATTTGGAAAACAACTTTCATCTATTGCCATGGTAGCTGATGAACACCCTTAAGCAAAATTTTTGTTCATAACATATAACCTGTAACACTACTCCAAGTTATGATTTCATTACTGGCCAAACCATTCCCGAAATGAGATTCCGAAAAATGGAGCCTCGTGACTGAAATATGTTCCACGTTAATTGAATGTTGCAGAAGCAATTATAATCTCCGAACCAGGTAAAGCAGCAAAAGAGAAAAATGTATATAGGTCGTAGAACTTAGCAGTTCTAGCTAATTTAAGAGTAATATCGATGATCGAGTTTTTCATGTAAGATATATCGGAAAGTACTCCGAATTAAAGAAAATATTAGCAGGTATATTGAACATATTGTATAACAGCAATTCGCATAATACAGAAGGCACAAACATAGCAACATTTGCAGATGATACAGCTTTTTCAACAGGAAAAAGTATATCAGAAGCAAAAACCAAACTTCAAAAAGCCATAAACGCAATGTTTTGTTGGACAAAAAAATGGTGCATTAGTAAACTTCACAAACTATAGAGGTACCTGGACTTCAGTAGAATTAACTACTTAAGGCTATATTCCCATATTCAATTTTTTGTAAGTATCTCGACATGGCCCTCAATTGCAAGCTTAGATGCAAAGAGCACCTTAAAAAGAAGAATTGAATAGAAAACATAGAAATTCTGAGCTTATAATTCATAACACATTTAGCAAATATCTCGGCACCAAAATGCGGACATACCTCGTTTATTGGTTACCACTAATGTAGTAAGACGACTCCAAAGGCAGAAAACTTTAGAACTGAAAAACAATAAAGATCAATCGCATCTTGGATAAACACTTCTGAAGTTTAAAGTCGTCCATCGGTAATGATTCTATATTGGGACATCCAGTGATTGTATATCTATATAGGTTGACTGTGAACGCAGATTATTGAGTTGTTCGCTAATCGCATGCGTAAACTTAGCTTACATGATTTACGCTTTTCAAAGCGAGCTAATAACTCAGCAATATTACCGTTTAGTTGCATCCAACAATATGCAAAGGGTACTGTGATGGAAATCAAAAAATAAAATGCTCAAAAGTATTTGCAGTAGTACAGATACTTCAGGGATCATTGCACCGGAAGTTCAATACGGTTATATTAAAACAAAATTTTATTTGACTTTCCCGTTTTCTAGTAATCCGATAATGTTATATCTAAAAAAATCACTGCCTATGTGTGTGGTAACAATTAAACGTTTTGAATCTTATCATTCAATTTTGTTCGTATATCAGAAAATTTCGTTTGTCTACCTTACACAAAATTTAATTATAAGTTGTTTGTCTTATTTGAAATAATTACCAATTACTTTGAATCGTATATAGCATCGAGTTTTTATATTAGAAATATTATTTATCTATCCGGCTACGTGATTTTTGGTTTTACGGACACGTACCATGAATTATTAATACAATTTTTTTTTCAATTGTTCAAATCCACTTTGAGTTTGAACACACAAACCGACAAATTTGATCAAAATGGAAGCGATTTTGGCTTTCATAAATATTATTTCGTAGCTTAAACTAAAACAAGTCAGTTTGAGTAAGACAGTCAGAAGGTTAACATTAAAATGACACAAGTTTTTTAACCCAGAACTATATAATTGTTAATGTTGAAGTGTTGTGTAATGTGTTCTAAAAAAGTGATCAGAGTTGTGGTTCAAAAAAAAAATGTGACGATTTTTGGAAAATTGGCAAGACGTCGGCATAGCTGAAATAGTGTTTTCAAAATCCGGCTATGTTACATCCAGCCATTTCTACCAAAAATCTATTCAACTTTACAAGTTTTTGTTTAAAATATTATTTGGGCCATCATAGAGATGCTTTTGTGTGGTACAACCAACGTAAAACCACACCCTTGAATTTAGTTACGATATTTATTTGCATGCATTTTTAACAATTTTAACGAATCAGTTATAGATGTCCTATTTGGTTTCAAATACTAGTTGCAGACAACGATGCAGGTATATCAATTATAAAATTTCAGGTGATACACCTTCTTCCAATAAATAAAAGATGTTGTAGACCAGAGAGACGACATGGAGAAAGATTTACCAATAAAATGAAAAAAAAAAGTTGTATTGTGTTTTCGATCGGAAATAAGCATTTCAATTAAGTAACAAATTCGTGATTAAAATTTTAAAAAATAATTTTAAACATCAAAATTGAGGAGACTTAAGCAAACATTTTATTCAAATATATTTTTATGTGTTTAATACGAGTATCAGTTTAGAATATTAATTAGGATACGCAAGTTATGGACATAATTTGATATAAGACTATAAAATATTTCAGTCTAAGCTGTAACATTTAATGTGCCATATTTGGGATCGGTGTTAATTACAATAAACTTTTTAATTTATAATTTTAACTTTTTTTTTGCTTATTTTTTTATTAATTAGAATTGTGGCTATTTTAAGCTAAGTAGCTATAAATTTTAGATTGTTTTATTTTTATAATTTGTGTTGGGGTCCTAATCCATCCAACCCTATCGAATGCACATTTAATGCACATTAAAAGTTTGCTTTCACTCCCTCTATAGTACAACAATGCATGTCTATCGTTTCAGCTTAATATGATCTTCCATTATAGGTTTTATGTCTGACAAAATAATGACATACTTATCTATATGCTTAGTTCTAGCAAGATATGCGGGGTTTGCCAATGTGTCGTATTTTGGTTAGCACTGTTGTCTTCCAGGTCACTGCTGGTCTGCCTACTTTTCGTTTTCCCTGTCGATTCCACTCTTTCGAAATTTTGGTTATGTTAATAGGAGCCTTACTCCATTTATTTCGTTTGGTGCAGAGGAGGCTATTTTGAAATGGTATTCGACCAGATGTATTTTTTAGCCATCTATACGCTATACAGTATAACTAAGTCGAACGATTTTCTCAACACCTGCATGTGCCAAATTCACTCCCTACTGTACTCGTCATGTTGTATGCTATTTATGCAATCGTCTTCTACTAACAATTCCTTTCTTCTATTTAGCTGGTAGTTATTTGTAGCTACCACATTCCAGTTAAAACCTTTATTGGTGGTATATTTGTAAAATTTCCCATAAACTTTCTTACACATTAGAGTAATATGCGCTTGCTTTTATTTGCTGCAGCTACTTCGACAGTCTCGAGAGTTTTTTCTTTGCGTTTTTTCGGGCCAAACTCACTGACTCAGGTTTTTTCTATTTGTTCCAAATTTGACAGTGATGGTTTTACTGCTTGCAAGATTGACTTAGAGCGTTTCTATTAAGGAGTTATCTATTTTATTATCGGATGTCTGTTTGATGGCAAATTAGTTACCAAACATAAGCTGTATACAAGCAAGGATTGTACTAACATCACCTACGATTGAAGGTTTTTCCTTCATAATTGTTGTCATGCTGCTGCAGTCACAGTACATGGCGCCTTGTAAATTTTTTTTTCTTCGCTGACGCATTCCATGTTTAAGTCTCGAATGTGGTTGTCATTTCTAATGTACCATGGAGCATTTATAATGCTACGTAATTCAGTTCTTTCCTTGTCTTGACTCAACTATGCTATCATCAGTTATCATAACAGCTGTGTCATCAGCAAACGTTCCTATTCTAGCTTCTACTAGGTTTGGTAGATTGTTTAATTGTTGAACTACCTTAATTGTTGAAACTCTGCTAATGTTTTGTTTAGTTTTGAGTGTTTTCCTTCCTGTCTCACCCGGAAGTAACGAACATTGATCGACTTAAGATATAAGCAATTCAAAATTTTGTTTTGGAATGAATATATCTCGTTGGAGCTTTAATTCTAGACCACGGTGCCAAACCTTATCAAATGATTGGGCTACCTCTAAGAAGATCTTCAGTGCATTCTCGGAACCCAAACGGATGTGCTGGTATAATCTTTCTACTCTCTATAACTGGCTTTAGTCTTTGAGTCTAAAATCTATCATGTTGTTGTTAGTAAAGAGATTGGCCTATATGATGTTTTGCCGTTTAGCGGTTTATTAGACTTTCGAATTATTATGATACCCTCTACTTTTCCCGTTTGTCCCGTTATCAAGTCGTATCCAGGGGCTTTTTTATTTGAAACAGATACCTCGTCTATTTTGTTTATAGCTGTTAAATATTTATTATCCGCTTGCTCAGTGTGTGGATCTAGGTGAACAGATTAGGTTTTTGCTTATCTTTGCGTGCTCACGTTCTATCAACCATTTTTATGGTTAAAACTTGCATTTTATGTTTTTTCAAACCTTTGGTAGTCTTCCTTAGGAAAAAGTCCACGTTACTGTTACCGGTCAGGTTACTAAGGAAGCTAGCAATCGTTTTAATCTTAATCTCGTTAATGCTTTTTGTATACTTTAAATTATGCTTTCCAACTTTTCTTCTGGCATGTAAGCATTCGAGATCTGCACCGGTAGGTTCACGGTTTAATCGACTAGATGTCAAAAGTATTCCCAGTTTGTTTTGTTGTTTGTTAGTCTTGGCCAAACTGTTTTTCTTATTACCGTGCCATTAGATTACTGTCATTAAAACAGGCGAATGGTCTGATGATAGTCCTTCTTCATTTTCGACTGCTAAGTAATTTTTAGATATACCCCTATTTAATATATAAAAATTTACAAGTCCAATAATTTTGTTTAGGTCCGTAGGCCAGACGTTTGGCCTTCTACTGAAGTGAAACTTACATTTTAATATTCTGTCTGCTTCAAATAGAAGAATCTTGTCTTGGCTCGTCGATGTTTTTACCAATGCCCCTTGTCTCTGTTCTTGTTTTTCCGTACCTCGCTCACAGATTCTAGTATTAGGTCTTGCACAGCCAAATGTGAGTTGATAGCGTTTAGCTTCTAAAGTATTTCGTAGGACATGGTTAAATCCCTCTAAATAGCGTTAAAGTAAAAGAAGGCATAACATTTGTCTAAATGGCTAAGCAGAACGAAAATTGCAAGACAACTTACAGCTCTTTGACTACCTCGCAGCCTCTGTAGTTTGCTGGCTGATGATTATTACAATGTATACATTTCGCTGGCTCATTCTTACTTTAGGCATCTGGGTACCATATTAGAGTATTTGAATGTGTATACGTCTGACAATAGTAGCAATGCTCACTGCGTTGTCAAATATTCTACAATTGACATAGGGATAGGACAGAATATGAAGGTTGCTAATAAAAAATCCAAAATATTGGCATCAGCATGTTACGTATCCATTATTGCATTTAAATTTTAAATGCAATAATGGATGTGCCCTATGAACCATAGGATAAGAATACCTTACAATATCGTTACATCTTTCCCTTTTTTCAAACTTAAAAACTTACAATCTATACATATTAGCAATGAAATTTAAATCAAATTAATTCAAGATGACTACGCTTACAAATTTAATCTTCTAACCGGTTTGCTCACCCTACCATACCTTGTAATTATTGGTGAACCTCGTAGCTATCTGCTAACATGATGTAATCTTTACCATGAAGCGTGAATATATCAGATGCTACGATCTGAAACGGATAGTTAGGGATCATTTTTGACATCACTGGTTCCTTTGTAATTTTTCTTTGTGTCTTCTGACATACCTCGCATCTCTCCACGAAGTTTTTAATATCGTTGTTCATACCGTACCAATACAGAGTACTTCTAGTTTGATTTTGACAGGATTGTATACCAACATGTCCTTTATGAATACAATGTAGCAGTCGGTTTATTGGTGACTTAGGAACTACCACTTTAAGACCTTTGTGGGTCGAAAGTTCGTCTCGAAAATTCCAGTATTTTTGAGTGTTAACTATTAGGATTTTTTTATCATCGTTGGATGGCCAACCAGAATTTATTATTTCCAAGAGACTTTGCAATTTTTCGTCTTGCAAAGTAGCTTCGATCAAATCAGTATAACAGCTTTTAGTCATTGGTAGAATGACCTGGACTTCAATTTCGCATTCCTCGGTTTCAGCATGTTTAGAGCTTTCTTCATCCTTACGGCAATTTCTACTCAACGTGTCGGCTATGTACAATTCGGAACCTTTTTTATAAACTACCTGCGGATTGTATTGTAGAACATCGAGTAGAATTCTTTGAAGTCGAGGAGGCGCGTTTTGAATTGATTTTTTGAAGATTATTTCCAACGGCTTACGATCGGTTTCAACAATTAGTCGTTTACCATAAACATACTCGTGGAATTTATTGCATCCCGTTTTGATAGCAAGAGCCTCTTTTTCGATTTGGGGATACAGTTGTTGCGATTTAGTTAAGGCTTTCGTGGCATATGCGACCTGATGACCATTTTGTATTAAAACTGCTCCAATTGCTTTTGAACTGGATTTACTACACATCAGCATTCTCATCGCTTTCAATGTTGTAAGTGGGTAATGACATTGTTTTATGACTCTGTTAACGTCTGTTGGATCAATACAGATTCTCATTTTTTATTTTTACGAACAATAACCATTGGGCTGACAACAGGAGTAGGTTCTGTCATTTTCCTAATGACTCCTAATTTTTCCATTTTCTTCAGTTCGTTTTTAACATCGTCTATGTCATCGGCCAACGGAATTCTTCTGGCTGGTTTGATTCCAAATTTTGGGTTGCTAACCAAACCAATGTCATACTCAAAATTCAGACATCCTAGGCCCTTTTTTCCAGACATCCTAGGCCCTTGAATAACGCTTCTGGTACTTTTAGATCATTGACCATGTTAGATCGGGATGTGTTAAAAACATTCAATTTCTTGATAGCTTCATAACCAATAATTGTAACTGTTAGTTTATTTACTATTTTGAATGACAGCATTCTTTGACATTCTTGATGTTTAACAACCGCATCGATCTCCCCGAGGACTTCGATTTTATGATCACTAAACGACACAATATGTTTTGTTTTGCTAGGTTCGATGTTTATACATAATGAATTAGCTATTTGTTTGGACATCACGTTACATCTTGCACCCGTATCCAGTTTGACTTTCACTAGTTTATCACGAATAGTAATAAATTCGACCCAGTCAACTTCCTTTAGACAGTCACTTATTATCGAACACAATAAAAAGTCGTTCTCACTATTTGCATCAGAATTTTGTTCATCAAAATAATCCGCGATTGTATTAACTTTGTCTTTTTTATACCGTGATTGCATTGCCCTCATTTTACGTTTAGATATTTTGCACATTTTTGCGAAATGCCCTTTATTCTGACATTTATTACACGTTTCATTGAGTGCAGAGCACTTGTTGTTATCATGGCTTCGACCGCATCTCAAACAATCCCATGAATTATTTGCATTCGGCTTTTTTTTTATAGTTGTTGTCTGATCTAAGAACGTTAACGCCTTGCTCATTCTTTTGTTTTAAAATTCGACCTTGTTTTTGTTAGATCAAACACTTGTCCTGCTAGCAGTTTTTGGTTAAATGAATTATCGTTAATACCAATAACAATTTTGTCTTTAACCAGTTCATCGACAAGATCTTTAAATTCACAATTTTTTGTCTGTTTCAAAATTCTGCTATAGAACTCGTCGAATGTTTCGCCTATTTCTTGATGCATATTATTAAATGTGAAGCGTTCGAAAGTTAAATTAGTCTTTGGAACAAAATAATCGTAGAACATTTTGAGATCGTTTTTTTCAGCGTCTTTTAGTCCAAAATTATTATAAATTGTAATAACATCGGGACCTAAACTCATCATGAATGTCGCACATTGTACTTCAGGTGATTTGTTCCTAATTCTGTAGCGATTTCAAACCACTCAAACTGCTGTAACCATTGTTTCCACGAATCTGATACGTCACCATTCATGATGATAAAATTTTTTGGTGGCTTCACGTCCGCCATTTTATGTTTTATTTTTATATATATCTTTTTACTACTATTATAAACTCGGTTACTTCCGATTATTTATTGCTTATTTTAATTTTCTCAATGTTTTATTTATTTTTAGTTGATTTAAATCAATAATTTTAGATTTAATCCCGTTTCTGACGTATGTTGGGTCTCGATATTTGTATCTTTATTCACGTCTGTGCCCTATGAACCATAGGATAAGAATACCTTACAATATCGTTACATTAGGAGAACACATGATTATTATAAGCCAACTGGAATAAGTAAAGGAACACGAATACATAATAAGTGGATTGCCGGAATCCGTCAAACAATTCTGGTGGTCTAAGGCATAGCTGCGGTTTCATCAAAAACAGAAATGAGACACGAAAAGATCTTTAGGTAACTAGAGTTAAGATAATGATATTCAAAAATTATGCAAATTGACGCTGCTTTTAATGAATAGTTAACGCTTTATTTGAAAACGCCGCTAGCGGAAAAATAACCAGAACTAGCCATGCAAGTCATCAACTCTAGATTCCTAGTAAAACAGACTCTAAATTTGCCGTTTCAGTTTAAGATGTTTAAAGTATTACAAACTGAATTGTATAAATTCCCTGCAGAGAGCAAACTTGTAAAGTGGGTAAATACTTCAATGCCACTGATCTGAGGACTGATCTGTAAAACAGTCTGTAAAAAACAAAACGCGACAAATGCTAATTTGGATTGGATTAAGCTTGAAATAGAGTTTCTAGTCCTATCCAGTGCTTCTCAATTGTTCAACTGAAAATTTCCTGACTTTTCAATAGATGAGGAGTTCAAATAGATCATGCGATTTGGCATTTCTGTCAACCATGTATATCGAATACGTCCTAAATTATGATTTTCTATTAATTAAAAATTAATTAATTTTTTTGTTTTATTTGTAATAATTATCGATTAATCTGAATCGTATATAGTAACGAATTTTTATATTAAAAATATTATGTATCTATCCGGCTACGTGATTTTCAATTTAACGGACCGTACCATGAATTATTAATAGATTTTTTTTCGATTGTTCAAATCCACTTTGAGTTTGAATACACAAACCGACAAATTTGATTAAAATGGAAGCTTAATTTTTAGTTTTTATAAATATTATTTCGTATAGCTTAAATTAAAAAAAAAAGTCAGTTGCAGTAAGACAGTCAGCAGGTTAACATTAAAATTACCTATACAAGTTATTTATCCAAGAATTATAAATTGTTAATGTTGAAGTGTTGTGTAATGTGTTCAAAAATAGTGAGTGATCAGTTGTGCTTCAAAAAATAAAATTGTAATGATTTTTGGAAAATTGGCAAGACGTCGGCATAGCTGAAATAGTGTTTTCAAAATCCGGCTATGTTACATCCAGCCAGTTCTACCAAAAATATTTTCAACTATATAATTTTTTTGTTTTTCAAAATAAAGTTTGGTCCTTTTGTGTGGTAGACCACACCTTTTAATTTAGTTACAAAATTTAATTTGTTTGCATGCAATTTTTAGTCGACCTGCTCTAGAATATATTCAACAGTAACAGTCTGATGCAGAACCAGAGAGGCGTTTTATTACTACCTAAATAAATGTACCAATGATGATAAAAAACATTTCGAGTTCGATCGAGTGACGGTGAGGATCTCAAAACAATATGATCAAAAAAAAAAATACTTTGTATGCAATATGGATACCCGTGAATATCGTAGATCAGACAGACGACGACGTGTAAAAAGACAATCGACAAGAAAGAAATGTTTTGAAATTGTGTTGTGTGATAAATACTCAGTCTTCGATGGAACGGAAACAAACCTTTAATTAAATAAAATAATAAAAATCGTGATTAAAATATTAAAAATAATTAAAAAACCAAAATATTTTTATGTGTTCATAATATTAGTTTAGAATATTAATTAGTTTCGATGCATATAGTTTGATGATATAAGAATGAAATGTTTAAGTCCAACTTGTAATAATATTTGGGCTATATACGGATTCGGTGTTAATTACAATCAATTGTTTTAATTTATTTTCCATTATTAGAATGGTGGCCATTTTTATTTTGCAGGGCATAGGGCTTAGGTAAATTTTTAATATAATGATTCATTTCCGCAGTTGTGTCTTGTTTGTTAAACGACCAACTTATTGTCCCGCCATTAAAATATATTATACGACCACTTATTATGTTTGATTTGCGGTCGATTTTGACATCATCGGCCCATGTTGCAACTGCATAACCAAACAACGATAATTCGCTCGATTTGAGTAGATTCCAATATTCTATACATGGCTGGGAGAACGTTTGAGCCAAAATACTAACACTGGCTGAAATCTGAATTTATGGCACGAATTTATATATAAGAAATGTTTTATTTTATTTAGCAACAACTTTTTATTTGACTAATTAGGACCGACTAAAAATTTGGAAAAAACAAAATGTTATTTTATAATGAAAATTGTTTTTTCATCGCACATTCGATTGATTGAAAATTCAATCAATTTGAAGGTGCATTACCACAAATTCACTGATAAATACAATAACTGACCAATCAGTGATCGATATTTTTTGTTATTTTCCAATCGTTGTATCAAGTCTAACTTTACGTAATTGGTATCCATTGATGTTTTAGCCGGTTTTGCGTCAGTTAATCCGAAATTTGATGCAATTTTCATGATGTATATTGATTGATTCAATTCAAAATTCCCATCAATATCTTTAGTAGCCACCATGCTCAAATAGTAATTGATTGGTCCCAAATCTTGCATCACAAAATGTGGCTTAAAATTCTGTCAATATGTATAATTTGCTTTTTTGTCGAATTTTCTACAATTAAGTCATCCACGTAGGCAACAGCATAGCAAAATTGGATGATGGATCGTTATAGTTCTGTTGAAATCCAGCTCCAACGAGTACTTTGTGAAGTTCGGAGTTCCAAGATCTGGCAGCCTGTTTCAAACCTGTTTCTCTTCAAACTATTAACTCTTCAAAACCACGTGGCTGGTTCATGAAGATGGTTTCTTTTAACTTATCATTAAGAAATGCTGTCTTAGCGTTTAAGTGTTGCACATACATTTTTTTTTGCACTTACTGATAACATCGTTTTGAATGTTGTATAAAACACCACTGGCGCAAACACCTTGCCATAATGTTCGCTGTATTCTCCTGTAAAAATCCTTGTGCCACGAATCTCGCTTTATAAGTTCCCATATTGTGTTCATGTGCCTCAATTTCTTCCTGCCATATTTATTTCATCGATCAAATCGATCTTCGGTGGCACGACTTTTGTTGTTCTTTGTGAAACACGTACCGTTGGTTAAACATAATCGGGTTCTTGATCATTTACTTGTGATTCTGTTGAAACCATCTCGTCCTCAGAGTTTACATATTCACTGATACTGTCATGTTTTTGACTTTCATCAAAATGAATTAAAATTTCGTTGCCTTTAGTATTTGGTGTACCAAAACGAAGATTTCGACTAACTAATACTTTCATCGTTGAAGGATTGTAGCAACGATAAGCTTTCAAATGATCGGCATGTTCCAGGAAAATCATTTCAGTTGCCACATGCTCCAATTTTCCTCTTTTTGCTGATGCTACATTAATAAAGCATTTATTGCTTTATTCATGTAGCATCAGTTAAGTTCGTTGTTCTTGCTATCACACGATTTTGCATAGAACTTGCCCTTCAGCTTTAACATTCTACTGTGGACAGTAGGCTGCCGTTAACTGGATCTGAATGCCCTTTGACGCTAAAAAGTTTGTCTATTATTTTGAAGTGTACTCACCACCCCGATCCGATCGCATTATTTTGGGTTTTCCCAAACTTTCTTGATTCCGCATTCAATAATTTCCAATCCGGTTACTGTACCTTCTCATGCCAATTGCCGAATCAATGCTTGATCACGATTGTAAAACCATTTTTCAACCAATTTTCAAATTGCCGTAAATTTTTCCATGAATGTTCACTGATTTACCATTTGCCAGCTCGACAATCTAAAACAAAAAATCCGAATCTTGAATCTTATTCAGTTTGTCGGTCTGTTTGCCATCAGTGCCCTTTTTTGAGTTACTGCTATTCCTTTTTGCAAGTCATTCGTTGTACTTTGGGCAATTTTTCTTTTGATGATTGGGTTTTTTGCAGAGAAAACAAACAGCAACTTTTGCTATAGTCTTCATAACTGAATCACTTAAACTCCCATCTCTTTGTGCACGACTCTCGTGTTCATCATGTTGTTTCACTACAACAAGTGTGATCTCTGTTTCATCACGCGCTCCAAGTTCAGAAATCATTGTATCATAACTTTCTGGCAAACTACCGAGTACAAATATTTTCGCAAACAATGTTGCCAATGTTCCTTCACTAAGATCGCTCAATTTCGTAAATTCTTTCTTACAATCGATTTATGTGTGCTTTCGCATCACCATCTTCTTCGAGTTGCAATGCACAAATTATTCGCACCAAGTATATGCCTTGTTACTTGTTAGCAAACGTACTCTTCTCATGGTAATTTTTCAATGCTTCCAATATTTTCCTTGCTGTATCTGCCATACGAATATGTGCCAATTGATCATCTTCAAAATACAAACCGATTGTTCCTCTCGCTTCATCATCAAGGATTTCTCAATGGTCGATTTCCTTTTTGTCGGTTATTTTGCTAGTTCTAGCATACGTTTTTGCTGCCAGTTTCTCACCAAGTATCACTTTTTCCACAAATTTTGCTTTCGAAGTATAGCAATCTCATTCTGAACTTCCAATTCTCAAAATTGCTGTCGTTCAATTTAACAAATTTGGGTTTTACTACTGCCGCTATTGTTTCTTATGTAAGATTTAATGCGTGTCTCATCTCGATTGCCTTAAATCTAATAATTTCGATCTACCAACCTTGTACTGTTGTCTTCTCGAAACCTTGTACTCGGAAGCCAAAAATATCAACGAAAATAAAAACAGATACAGTCAACATTTTACCGGACCCTCGCTCGCGTTAATAGACCCTTGGATTAGATTTCACACATGGAACGTTCCGTTGTTGAGATAGCCCAAAGCGTTTAATGGTGCTATATATCAGCTCTGAACGAGCATAGTTTAGAAATCGTTACTCTCTGAGAAACTCGATGGCCAAAAGTGGAGATTATGTGTCCCAATGCACGTTACTTGACGTAAAAAAGACTTGACGTTTTATTTTGATCCAGACGCCGAAGTTTATTTTGTGTCATGGTACAACAGGTACGAGCAACTGTTCAAAGTGGATGGTTTAATCATTAGACGACGAAGCGAAAGTTAGAATCCTTTTATGCAAAGTACACAGCGCCAATTTTGATAAATATTCTAACTACATTCTCCCGAAATCACCAAAGGATTTTAGTTTTGATGAAACTACAGCTAACCTAACAAGTATTTTTGGGCCTCAGAAAACACTGTTCCAAAGATTTTGTTTCATATTCGGCAAGAATAAATAAACAATGTGGAAAGTCGAAACTATCGAATTTGACACTGGAACAATTCAAATGTCTATTTTACGTCTGTGGTCTTCACTCATCACAAAATTCAGACACGCGTACAAGACTGCTAGCAAAAATTGAGAACGACACTGATGGTAAACTTATACTCTCAGATCTTGTAGATGATTGCCAACAGGTAACAAATTTGAGACAAGAGACAAACATGATTGAGCATAAAAATGCATCAATCAAGGCTGTCAGCAATCAAAAATCACATACCCAGAAGAAAAGATCACCCTCACGAAATCAACAGTCAAAGTCATCATCGGTACCACGGAAACTATGTTGGAACTGTGGAGCCATGCATTTTTCAGCTGATTGCACTTATAAATTACACAAATGTCAACAGTGCATCCGAATGGGTACTGCAACTGTTTCAGTAATAAACTAATTATGATGTTGTCGTCAAGCTTCAGCTTGACACGCTGCATCTGATATTACAATAATTTCACAATCGACATGCAAAAGATAGGTGAACCGGTTTTAGCAAACACAAACCACATGGCTTTAACGATATTGTAAGGTATTCTTATCCTATGGTTCATAGGGCACAGACGTGAATAAAGATACACATATCGAGACCCAACATAAGCGTATCATTACAATGGCTAATACCGCATCTGGTAAACAGCTGGATATAATAGCAAAAATAAACTGTAATATCAAATTTCAAGATGATATCATGTCAGGTGAGTGTTATGTGGTGAAAGTTCCTGATCTCAATATAATCAATATAATCTCAAAGTTCCCAGATGTATTTAAAAATTTATTGGGTTGCTGTAAGAAAACACAAATCGTAAATTAGCCAACTAGACTTGTCCGATGTATTTTTACAAGCGGAAGTTGCCAAAGAGTCTCGTGAATTACTCACGATCAACACGCATAGAGGACTGTTCCGTTTTAACAGACTTTCTCTAGGTATCAAAACAGCCCCAGGAGCTTTGCAACAAGTTATGCGTACAATGGTGGGTGACCTGGACGGAGCAGCAGCTTATCTCGATGATATTATAGTATCCGGGAAAACTGAAGCAGATCACCAGCAAAATTTATATAAAGTTTTAAAGTGAATTGAGAAATTCGGTTTTAACCTTCAAATTGAGAAATGTAGTTTTTACATGAAATCCATCAAATATTTTGGTTACATCGCTGATAAAGAGGGAATCCATCCTGATCAAACAAAGGTTGATGCAATAACTAAGATGCCTCCTCCGAAAGATATAACATGACTTCAGTCATATCTTGGTGCTATACTTTTTAATGGTAAATTCATAAAGGATATGCATCAGCTACGCAAACCGTTAGACGACCTACTGTCTAAAAATTCAATATGGATTTGGATTTCAGCATGCCAGCAATCGTTTGACCCTTTTAAAAATATTTTAAAGTCGGATTTGATGTTAACACATTTTAATCCAAGTTTGGACATCATAGTAGCAGCAGATCCATCCAACACTGGCATTGGAGGTTGCCTATTTCATAAGTTTCCAGATAAATCGATCAAGGCAATTTATCATGCTTCCAGAACTCTTACAAAAGCTGAGAGCAACTACAGCCAGATTGAAAAGGAGGCTGTTGGTCTCATTTTTGCGGTAATAAAATTTCACCGAATGATTTTTGGTCGGAAATTCACTCTTCAAACTGACCATAAACTACTACCAGCCATTTTCGGTTCAAAAAAAGACATTCCAGTCCATACAGCTAATCGTTTGCAGAGATGGGCTTTGACCTTACTTTTGTATGATTTTCATATCGAATATTTTTCAACAAAACATTTCGGGTACGTCGATATTTTATCAAGATTAATTGATAGTCAGATAAAGCCAGATGAGGATTATGTGATAGAATCGGTTCATTCGGAGGAAGATTTGTCCTACATGTTGAACGAATCAATAAGTAATATTCCATTAACATTATTTGGCATGATTCGTGATGCATCTAAGAAATGTGAATCTCTACAAAGAGTCAAGCAGTGCATCAACACTGGCTGGCCTCAAGTAAGTAAGGATATTTCTGATGAACAAGTCAAAAAGTTTTATCATAGGAAAAATGGTATAACAATTGGAAAAGATTGTGTAATGCTGGGAGAAAGAATTATGATACCATCAGTTTTTCAAAAAAAAGTGTTCAACCATGGTCATCAAGGTATGGAAAGAATGAAGACAATTGCGCGTAGTTACGTGTATTGGCCAAATTTTGACGATGAAATACAAAACACAGTCAAATCATGTTCTAAGTGTATTAGTGCAGCGAAATAACCGATAAAAGCAGATCTCGAATCATGGCCTATTCCACAAGGTCCATGGCTTCGTATACACATAGACTATGCAGGGCCTCAAGACGGTCATAGCTTTTTGGTTATAATAGATGCTTATTCGAAATGGCCAGAAATATACCATACAAATTCGACAACCACATCAGCAACCATTAATATACTTGACAAAGTTTTTGCTCAAATCGGACTACCAGAACTAATTGTTTCCGTTAAGGGCACTCAGTTTGTTTCATCACTGTTCCGGGAATATTGCCAAGCAAATGGAATTCAGCACATTCGTTCAGCACCATACCACCCGCAATCAAATGGCCAGGCGGAACGTTTGGTCGATACGCTCAAACGAGCTCTCAAAAAAATTAATGATGGGGGGAAACTGGATGAACTATTACAAGTATTCTTACCGACTTACAGATCAACGTCAAACAAAAACTCACCAGATGAAACGTCTCCAGCTGAAATAATTCTTGGTAGAAAAATGAGAATAAAATTAAATCTTATGCTACCAAGCAACTTGGATATCGTACAACTCCCAGCAAATTTAGAAGTTCAAAAAAAGAATCAGTCGGAACAATTCAACAAAAAACATTCTACCCGTAAGCGGAGTTTTAAAATCGTAGTTGATTTATATAAAATATAAATCAACTACGGAAAAGATTAGCACCTCCAAATGTGCTGACGCACAACAAAATGAACCTATAAGCCTATAGAGAACGCAATTTCGTTTCACAATAGCACAGATTAACAAAGTGGTCATTGCTAAACTCTTAAGAGTAAAACAACTCAGTAATGAGCGCAGTTCACGTAACTTATTTAATTGTTAAATGAGTCGCTGAACTGCAATATACCTTCAGAACTAGGTGTATTGTCATTTAGAACCAGGATGAAAATCTTTGTGCTAACATCGATGCGGTACTCGACACGTCTTTATATAGAGAAAGAGTATTTCTTTCACTTACTTAATGTTTGAAATGTGCGAACTACTGTAAATGAAAGTTGTCAAATACTAATAGACTACGAAGATGTGCATAGATTTTCCTGTTCCATCCTTAAAATGTATTTCTTAAGCAAGATAAACACGAAGTTATAATAAAACACGTTGCCTGTTTTGCTATCTATTTCATTAAATTTATTCCACAGATTTTACTTTTTTTATTAACAAACGCTCAAACATTACTGTTCTAATCTTTCTACATTTCTTGACAGAAGTATTGCTTTTTCAGTGCTGTCACACGTACAACAAATCCCAATGAACAAACTTCATGGAAAACATCACAATCCCAAAAGAAATTCACAATAGCAGTACCATGCAGATACTAACCAGAAACCATTTCTCTGGAGTTTAAGCTCTGGAGCTTTCCGAGCTGTCGATATTTAGAAGTGATACTTTATGGGGTCATCTTTTCGACCTTATTCGATTAGTGTGGTAGAGCGAAATTATGCCTGATAAATGGAAAGTGGCTGTTTTATGCCTTATCCCTAAGAAAGGAGATCGCTTCAAATACAAATACAATCGCGCCATGCCCCTTCTTTGCATAAAATACAAAATACTGTCTTACATAATACTATAGAGAATCACTCCTCTAGGAAACACTACAAGGAGGATTTCGTTCGAATCAGTCAGTCACTACTGAAGATTCAGTCACATACAAAGCACGGTTACCAGTTCTGTTCTGATAGCCTATAATGGAATGTTAGAATTTATCTTTCGTTAAAATGAAACACCGAAACACAACATGTATCGTCAATCCAACTAAAATCCAAAATGATATGTGTGTGATTCAATTTCATGGCAACGGCGTAAACAACTTAGTTTTCGTATTCATTCAAAGGAGTGGCGGGCTTCTGATACCTTGGATCTCTACTCATTCATGATAATAAAATACTGCGGCGGTGATATACCTAGTTCGGCAATGGTTCCATGTCAAGTTGAAACCAGGTCAAGTTTGTATTAGCGTAATTCAGGAATCGGTGTTTGGGTTCGAGCTTTTCGTTAGAGTTAAAATTTGTCAAAATTTCAACTCAACCAAACTCAGTTTCATGGGAACGCATTACAATACCTATTCAACTACGAACCGCAGTTAACGTTATGGACGTGGGATCCATTAGTTGATATTTAGAAATATAGCGCTACCTTCGTTATAAATTAAATTACTACGTATATGTTACGAGTCGAGTTATCTTGTAGTTAACTTTGTCTCATATCGATTTGACTTTGTTTATATAGTGAATTTACCTTTACAATTTGCTAGGTCGAGTCGAGAATCGAGATAACTACAATATAACTCGACTCTGGAAATGATAACCGGCTCAACCTAGGTTTAGCCTCCTATAATAAGTACTACGTTGTAAATTTATTTTAATTAATAAATAGTAAAAGGTGTTCATACTGATAAAACAAAATTCTAATTAATAAAATTAAATAATTTTAAATTTTTGTTTATAATTAAATTGATTTATTTAATAAATCCAACAAAAATTGATGTAATCTTTTTATTTACCACTAGCGCTAAAATTTTCAAATCAAAACTAAATCAGCTCAAATATTTCATCATCTTTCTCATTTCGTTATAAAACTTGTAGTGTAAAAGAAGTGTGTGTTCGAAACTATCAAGTGACACGACATTCTAATAATAATAAAAAAAAAAAAAGATTTACAAACTTTTATTTTAAAATTTCCACTTTCTTTTATCAAAAATATATATAAATATATATATTTTGTATTTTCGAAAGTAAATATAAATTAAATACATTTGTGAATTTCCCTGCAAACTTTTTAGCAGTTTATTTTCTTAATCGTATATTATTTGTTTATCGTATGTCCATCCAGAATCTTAATACATTTGGTAAGTCTGAAAAACACATTTTTTCATTTATTCGTAGTAGAATTTACAACCAAAAAAAAATGAAAATGGCGGATATTTTTAAGCTTTATTTTTATTATAAAACCACACTCGTGCATTTTACAAAACGATTAGTTAAACATTAATGTTTTGTTAATTATAATAATGTTGAGAAACATATCGAGAAATCTTTAATGAATTATAATTGATAGACATTTTTTTGTTTAATAATAATGACGTGAATTGATGATGTCATTAATATAAATATAAGCAGCTTATTTTGCTTATTCATCTTATTTTTCAATAAATAAATCGAATTAATTTTAAATGCTTGTCTCAAAAATAATTTTCTTGTAAATAAAAATGCGAAACCTATTTTGGTCTGACCTTAATTTTTGTACTTAAATATTGGAAAAATGTAATCGATTCAAGAAAAGCTTATTGATCTCCGTTGAATGTCTATCGCTATTTATATTTTCATGTGGCATTGCGAAAATCCCGAACTCAATTTGTATTATTGAATTTGATTAGCGCCCATGACCTAATTTTGTTTATCCGAGTGTACAATATATAGATTAAAATATTTCCTGAAATATGGTTTATCAAAGATTTTCGGAACGATTAATCTACGGCCAAGAAACAAACTACTTTGACTAGCCTTTAGTTTCGCTCTAATCTAGTTCAAATTCTATTACTTTACATATTTGGCTTGAGCACCTAATCCATAATTTAATTATATATTTTTGTAATTTTTAGACCCCTTTGCTGATGCAATTAAGGGTGCTGATGATAATGTACAGGACGGTCTTGTACATATAAGAATACAACAGAGGAATGGTCGTAAAACACTAACCACTGTACAGGGGCTATCATCAGAATATGACTTGAAAAAAATTGTGCGGGCATGTAAAAAGGTAAATAATTTTAATCTAATAAATTTATAATTACTTAAAATAACAAATTGATTTTATGAAACAGGAATTTGCGTGCAATGGCACAGTGATCGAACATCCAGAATACGGCGAAGTTTTACAATTGCAAGGTGATCAACGTGAAAATATTTGTCAGTGGCTAACAAAATCTGGTTTAGCTAAGCCAGAACAATTGAAAGTTCATGGTTTCTAAACAAATACTGTGAAACATATAAAAATTATAATAATAATTTATTTTAGACACAAAAAAAAAACGGAAAATTAATTAAATATTTAATTAAAAAAGAGAAAACTTAAATTAAAAAATAAAATAATTATATATATATATATATATATAAATATTATATATAAATATACAAAAGCCGCCTTTCCTTCTCAAACACAACACACAGAATTTTGTTTTTAAATTTGTATATTATTATATATGTATATTATTTAATTTTATTAAGTAATTATAAGGAAACTTTTTACAAAAAATAAAAATTTAATTATAATAAAAACAAAAAAAAAAAAGTCGTGAAAATTCAACAAATAAATAATTAATGTTAATTAATAAACAAACTCAAAACAAAATATTTAAAAAAAAAAGTAATATTTCTTTATTATTTTAATTTTAATTAAGTTTGACTATAGAAACTCTAACAAAATTAATTTTTGTTAATCTAACAAGTTAGTTATTTGTCACGGTGTTAAAATCAAGAGTTGGGGATACGAAATTTTTTATTTTGTTTTAGATATAAAAATAATTTATGTTTTTTTTAATTAAAAAATATCATAATGAGGATGTGTCAATTATGAAATACGTCAAAATAATTCATTAAACAAAAATAAAAGAAATTAATTTAAAAATGTATTTAGAAGCGATTGATGTGTTTCGAGAAGATCGTCGATATCGTCATTTAAATTTTTAAATAAAAGGAGTTATGTAATCAAACTAAATTAAATTAATTTTTTTTATTTCAAGATTTGTTTCATTTATTTACATGTTTTTTCAAAACTTTTTTTTTAGATTTTGTAATTCTGATTTGTAAATTTCAAAACTCGTAATTATAATAGTAATGTTATTTTTTTTAAACGTTTAAATCAATTTTGAAATAATGTAACTGTATTATATAAAAAAAACGTAAGAAACCAAAATGAAATGCAATAATAAGGTGATTTAAAAAAAAAAAAAGGAAATTTCAAAGAGTTTTCTTGGTCAAGTAAGGAAATCGGTATCGAACACATATCGACGATCGAATTTTAACAGTTTTTGAGACAATATGATTTATTCGTAAACTTTAATTTTTGCACGTGCAACACAAATGTATATAAACAATGCAGTTAATATACTAAAGCATCATGAATAACGACGATTCAACACGTTCTTCAGAAAATCATCTGGAATGCAAACGGGCTAATCCAACATATTCCGGAACTAGAAATATTTTTAAATACAGAAAAAATAGATATATGCCTAGTAAGTATCTGAAAGCCATTTTACTAAAACTTCATTTGCTAAAATACGCGGGTATTATTATCACGCCATCCATTCAGCAGGAAAAGCAAGGGGAGGATCAACTATATTTGTAAAAGAAAACATCAAACACCATAAAGGAGTAAAAGTTGAAGAAGAAATTAGCAAGTAGTCATTATCAATGTTCAACTAAATGAAGCAAAATAATACAATGTTTTCTCAATCTATTGCCCTCCACGGTATATTCTAAATACATCTCGTTGTTTAAATCATTAGGGCTTAATTTCATTATCGGCGGTAATTTTTAAGCCAAAAATACGTTTTGGGGATCAAGAAATAATACTCGCCAAACACCAATACAAATATTGACCATTCGCTATCGTACACGGACACGAATTGGAAACTGGAACATCAGAACTCTAACGGAAACATCAAGGTTAGCACAAGTAGAGAAGGAAATGAAGCGATATAACATCGAGATATTGGGACTTAGTGAAGCAAGATCGAAAAATAGTAGATACATTACAAACAAGGGCAACTACCTGGAAGACAATACACATGAACTAGGAGTAGGAATATACACAATACCTAAATGAAAGAAAGCACTACTCGAATGGAAACCTAAAAATAGCAGAATAATAACAGCAAGTTTCCAATCAAAAATAAGAAATACGATAATTCAGTGCTATGCACATACAGAAAAGCAGATGACGCAACTAAAAGACAAATTCTACCAGAAGTTACAAGCTACAATACCCAGAACACCCAGAAATGACAAAAATTATTCAAGTTGATTTCAACGCAAAAACTGAAATCGATAACACCGGTATAGCATCAAACATAAGTAAACATGCACTAAATTCTGCTAGAAACAATATAATGGGTAGACTCATCGATTACTGTGTCGCAAATCAGCTATTCGTAGGTGGCAGTAAGTTCCCACACAAAAATGTATTTTCAACAATCAAATTGATCATGTGTTGGTTAACAAGAAATTCCTATTCTCCTTACAAAATGTCAGAGCAATGAGATGACCAGGTGCACATAGTGATCACCAACTGGTAATAGCAACATTTAAAATCAAACCAGCAACAACGAAACGCGAAAAGATTAGTCGAAAGAAATTCAACATTGAGAGATTGAAAAATACTGACATCAAAGAAACGCGCCAACTCAATCTCCCAAGTATCGAAACCCATATCATCGATCAGAAATGGGAACTAATAGCAGAAGCCTATACAACAGTTAAGACTGCTACACATGTGCTTGGCTACCAAGCCAACACCAGGAAACCATGGACTAGAGATGGCACGCGGAATAAAATTGAGGAACGTCGCCTATTAAAGTTACAGCACTGTCATGCAAATACAGTAGAAAATTGAATTATGAAGAAACTGCAAAACAAATAAAGAAAATGGCAAGAAATGATCGCAGGAAATACTCCGAAGACATTCTCGAGACTGCAGAAGCAGTAAATAGAAACATGCACACACTACATCAATTTGCAAAAAGGGTCACCGGGAAATTCACAAACTTACCACCAATAAAAAAGAACTGAGCAACTCCTAATCACAGAAAATCAACAGCTAAATAGATGGAAAGAGTTCTTCGAGGTCAATGAAACAGATGGCGAACAAAATGACGGGCTCTTCTGACTTGCTATTCAGGAGCTAAAGAACAACAAAGCAGCTGGCCTGGATAATATTCCAGTACAATTACTAAATGGCGATGCATCTGTGACGGCAGAAACTCTAGTTCCACTTTTGGCAGAAGCATGGAATGCTGGTAGAATTCCACAGAAAAGGAAAGAGGGCTTGACTATAGCAATTCCGGAGGAATGCGACCTTAGATAGTTCAAGAACTGGAGAGGCATTTCCCTCCTCAACAGTACATTGAAAGTTTTACCAATGATCATTCTTGAGATATCCATCCCCAGCGGTCAATCAACAAATCAGATATGAACAAGCTGGCCTTAGACCTGTATAGATTGGTAGAAGCTGTATAGATCATATCAGTAGACGCGCAATCTGAAAAGCACTCTGCGAATTGGACATTCCGAGGAAGATAATAGAGCTCATTAGGGAAATGTACAGGGATGCCGGCAATCGAGTTCAATACAAAAGGAAGCAGAGTGACAAATATTACAGCACACGGGGAGTCAGACAAGGATGTGTTCTCTCCACTACTATTCTTTATAGTATTAGATAATGTCATGCGAAAATTGGACAACACATCCTCCAACCCAATGGCATTCAGTGGAACTCAATAAAGCGACTCAACGACCTAGACTATTCTGATGATATATGTCTTTAGAAAGATAAAGGCTATGAGAGTAAACATTAACACACTCTAGAATGACCAAAGCCTGCCACGTGTGATGGAACATCTTCAAAACTCGAATTTGGTAAGTCAGCAAACAACCTGTAATCTTAAGCAAAAACAACAAATACGCAACGGATAATCAAGGATATCCATAAGAACACCTTACATGGTAGCACACAACTTGCTCTGGCAACTCTAAAACAAAAATATTGGATCATAGATGGAAGGCGAGCCATAAGACAAGTGATACAAAGATTTATAATATGCTTTTGCCACAAACAGAAGAACATGGAACAACTGATGTGTAGGTTATCATCATCACGAGTGAGACTGGAAGACCGTTCTCTAAGACGAGAATCGACTATGCAGGGTGCTGTCTAGTCGGGCTCGTGAGTACCAACATCGAAATAAGAATTAATAAAATGTATGAAAATTCTACATCTTATTAACGTTCTATTTTTTTAAATTATAAAATTTGCAATATAACAAAATACACCTGAAACGAATTTTAATTAAAATCAAAATGGCTACACTAATTTATAGCTAAAATCAAGTGCGAATATTAATGAAAAAACGTTTCGCTTGAGCTTTAAGTGTCAAGCGAAACACCAAATTTATTAGCAGTAGTACTCGAATACATCATTTTTATTTATTAGTAGTAGAATCCATCTCTTTTTTATACCATTCAAAATGTCAACAAATTTTTTTCGTTTTGGAAACGTCATGCACACTTTACTGATGATTCTTTCAACACTGTGTCCTATAGTCAAAAATTTAAAATAATTTTGTTAATTTTTTAATTAAAATAATGTCGACCAAACTCGAAATCAATATTCGTACACTTATAACACAATGTGAAGAAATTGTGAGCGAAAATAATAAGGATTGGCGACTAAAAAAATATATCAAATCGTTGGATACGATGATCAAAGAATTTGAAGAAGATACAATGAATTGTACGAAAAAAAGTCTTGACGAATATTCAAAACGTTGCACAAATCTAAAAGTTCTATCGAATTATGTGGAATCAACAAATCAAATTGGTGAACCAAAACGGCCATTACGTACCAAAATAAAATTGAAAAATGTTTCGGACGATTATGGCGAATCGGTAATTAAAGAAATAAATCAAATTCATAACGCAAAATATCACAACGAATTGAAACGGGAACTATTAGGTGGTGATGATTTTGATTTGCGAAAACGTACCACTGGTGATGGTGGAACGACTAATAAACAAGATGGAATGGGTGAAGCTGTTAAATACTATGGTGATTTACAGGAGAAAATTGCCCAAGATATGATTGCACTGACACAAAATCTAAAAGAACAATCGGAAACCGCAAATCGAATTATTAACAAAGATACGGAAATTATCACAAATTCGACACAATTATCGGATAAAAATGTTGTTCAATTGAAAAGTGAAGCTGAAAAATTGCAGGAGCATTCGAAAAAAGCATGGAAATGTTGGATGTGGATTATGATTGGCATGGTCGTGATGATATTTTTGGGTAATTAATTATATTTTGGTCTTATCTACTTTATTTAAGTTGAATTTATATCAATCGTGATAATAAGTTTTTTTTAATTGCGGTTAGTAAATTTAAACGTCATTAATTTGGTTTCGAACTCGAGCTTGCACTTTGTATTGTTCTAGATTAGTAAAAGAAATACAGTCATTAGTTGGTTTGCAATCGACCAACCACAATGCAATTACTTTGGTGTGTATCTTTGCTAAGACACATACCGAAGTATTTGCAGTGCTTGCGGTGGTCAATTGGGAAGTCTACCATGATTTTCTTATTTTGAATGACAAGACAAACTGACATTTTATTCTCGATCCATTCTTATCTTTTCAGGTATGGTTTTCTTCATGAAAATTGTCAAAAAGAAAATACGAGTATAATCTGACTTAAGTCAAGGGTGTTTCGTTAAGTGGTGATGCTGAATTGAGTTCAACATTGTATATGGTTTTTAATTTTTAAAACACCCTGTGTATAAATAATTTTTATTATCATCTTATATAAATAAATCGTAAGTTTGTTTTAGTTAACTTATATAAAATTATCTACATTTTATTGCTTGCATATCTGTTTAACTAATAAAAATGATGACAATCAAAAACCATTGTATAACTTACAGATTGTATTTATTAATGTATAACGACTGCGTGTTTTAAGTTTTAACCCGACCAAAGTAAACTACTTACCTACTTAGCTTGTTTCAAAAATGTTTGGTTTGTATTTTTAATAAATGTACTAACAATTATTGAGATTTGGTCTATAGGGTAGTTGGTATAAAAAGAAAAAAAATTCAGCCCTGCATAGTACATGAGAGAAGAATGTCAAATAATTGTTGTTTTACGTCAATCATTAAAAACAAACAAACAAGTGAACGAGTTTAGAAATTTTGTTGATGTTTTTTAAATGTTTTTTTATTAAATTTTACTGTAAGAAATAATTAAATTATAATTCTTAAATTTTTAACCTTATTTCGTCGTTAAATTCGAAATTATATTTTTTGTGCTATAAATTATATCGTTCAAAATGAGTTTAAGGAATCCCACAACCTTGATGTCAATAACAAATGAGGACCAATTTGATTTTCTATTTAAATTAGTTTTAATCGGTGATTGTGGTACAGGTAAAACCTGTGTCGTACAAAGATTTAAAACAGGTAATTTTATTGAAAGTCATGGGAATACAATTGGGGTCGATTTTTCTATAAAAACGGTGACAGTGGATGGAAAAAAAGTTAAGGTAAATAGAAAATAAAGAGAAAAAAAAAGTTTTTATATCCATAATTATAAATGTATGTAATATTTATGAATACGAAATTGTGTTAAGAATTCTTAGAAGTTATACCCAAATTCTGTTTTGCGTCTTTACTAAACTACTCTTAATATTTTGTTTTTGTTATTGACTTATTTATATTATGTAAAAAAAATTTTATTTTATGACCTTCTCATATTTTTGTATTTCTAAATTCTAATTTAGTTTTGTGAACTTATCATTAATTATTATATTACTGACAAAAAAAAATGTTTCGTACGTGTAGGTATTTAGATTACATTTATAAGATTTTTACTTCACGTTATCGTTTAAATGCAATGTAGGATTATTTTTTGAACTGATAATTAAGTCATTTTGTATTTGGATAAAGTCGTAATGTTTTGTTTAATGACCCCAAATGTTTCTACTGTTTATTTCAATTTTAACGGCCAATGTTATTGGAAACACCTGCCCATTTTCACCATATTTCTTGCATTATCTAAAACAACACAATACATTTCCGTCTTAAATTTAGTTCGTGCAATTGAAATACATTGCTCTAAAACCTTGGCCAGTTCCACTCCACAATTTGTGAATTTACACTAGAGTTTTTCCATCAATCAATCATCAGGAGTACAGATTCTTCCCTCAAATTTTGGATGTCAGCCATTGAATGTTGCTCTTTTGAAAAAAAAAAAACAAATAATTCTGGTGGTGGTAAGATACCATTAGATGAAGGTGGTGTTGAGTGAATCAATTCCAATATTTAAAAAGTTAGTTGATTTGCCGGGTAAGCAGAAGGTGTCAGTGTATGGAAAGATAATGATGCTCTTATTTATGCGATCTACAAACATAAATGCATTAGTTTTATGGATATCAAATATCATAGAAATTATACGTTTCTATTCATATTATTCATCAAATAACTCTTGTGTGAAAAATGGTTATGGTTGTTATAATATTTTCTTCAATATTTTTAATAGTTTCCATTTGCATCGATGGTTCGATTGATGCACATCCTTCGATTGAAGTTTAACTCAGAATCTAAGACTTTCAGCGATACAGTATGTGGCCTTTATCTATCCTTATCATGAGACTATGAGAGAGAGAGAATAGAGTCGTTAAGAAAATCAACTGGCTTAATCCCTCAATTTTAACAAGGTCAAAGCCTAGAGTAGTATAACCACACCTAGAGATATTGAGGGCAAGAGCCTAGTTGTGTCAGATGTGCAGGTAAATACATTGCCAAACCATGTCCTTTAAGTAAAAACGTCTAGCAAAATGTATAAACTGTAAAAGCTTCCAGCAAATTAAAGACGATGTGAAGTAGCCAAACTACTACAAAAAATAAGAAACAAAGCGCTGCAGCAAAACCATAGAAATCCTGTTGAAAGTAAACCTACTATACATTTAGAGAAAAGAGAATCTCAAGCAAACACGATAAAAAATAGAAAAACATACTCCCATATCCTACAAAATCGCACCTCAATTCTTGAAAAGATTCTAAAAAGTATAGAAGTCTTAAACATTAGGCTTGTGAAACAAAAAAAAACATAGAAGCTTTAAATAGGCGCTTAAATAATCAAGCTATAGTTTAATTCACTATCACTCCCATTATTTACTAAAATATGGAAATGAATCAAACCCTTAGAATAGTCATCTGGAATGCAAATGGGCTAAATGCAACATATTCCTGAACTAGAAATATTTTTAAATACAGAAAAAATATATATATGCCTAATATCTGAAAGCCATTTTATTAAAACTTCATTTGCTAAAATACGTGGGTATTGTTGTTATCACGCCATCCATCCAGCAGAAACAGCGAGAGGAGGATCAGTTATATTTGTAAAAGAAAACATCACGAAGGGATAAAAGTTAAAGAAGAAATTATACAAGTAGCAACTATCAATGTTCAACTAAATGGTGGAACAGAATACAATGTTTCCTCAATCTATTGCCCTCCGCGGCATCATTCTTTTGTTTAAATCATTAAGGTTAAATTTCATAATTGGCAGTGATTTTTTTAACGCCAAAAATTTGTTTTGGGGATCAAGACTAACATCCCACATAGAAAAGGAGCTATTTACCGCAGGCCAAGCAATAAAATGCGTATTTTACTCTGGAAGTAAACCAACACACTCGCTATAATTTTCAGTGCAACGATTTTTAAAAAAGTGTCGTTGCCCAAAACAACAAACAATAAAACAAATTGGAAACTGTTCCAGTAACTAGTCAAATTGACAATGTCAATTTTCAAGTGCCAGTGAAGAATTCAGCACAACTACTTAACAGTATTATACAACAAGCAGTATGCCTAATAGTCAAAAAGAGTCTCGAACACATGTTAATTTCTCTTTGGAAGTTAGAGAATTGGTTAGAGAGAAACGTTAAGCATAAACCCGATTTCCCTACCAGGTTTGGCAGAGAAATCGGGCTTCACAAAATAAAACGATCAAAGAAAATAAGAATTAATGAATTCATAATTACCTTACTGATTTAGAATCATCCTTAGCGGAAAATTTGATTCAAACAGCAAAATTCTTCATTTATAGTTTGCGAACTCAAATGAAACTCGTCATTGTTAATTCACTTGCTACCGGCCAACCATTTCATTACTTAAGTAATATTTGTTTTTTTACCATTGTTTACCGCATTTTAGTGACCTAACCTCGAATGCCAAAACTTGCATACAAACAACTTGTATAACATTTAACGAGTTAGTTGAATTGAGTTGAAGTAAAAAGGCTTATGATTGTAAACGCGGTTATTTATGTTTTGACATTTTTATTTAAAAAAAAGGTTGTTTCTGGTTGTATACATTTTTTTGTTACTAATAAAATATATCTCGCGGAGATGCTGAATTTTATTTCCAATTAAGTTTGTTTGTTGAGTGAAAAATCATCTGATCATCTAACAGGGAGATGTGGTAATAATCTGAAAGAGTAAAAGAAGATTGTTAAGTTTAAACCAATATTTTGATTCGATGGTATAAAAGTAACAAAAAATTCAATAGCACGTGCACAAATTGGTATTTTTGTCTAAGATAATCAAGTAATCCACATCAAGGAGATGCCCGCTTAAGCCTTACGCAAATACCACGTAAAATCGACATTGTTAAATAAAGACGATTTTGAGAGCCATTTGATAGCAATGGAGCAATGGAACTAGAAACTTTAGGTGATACATAGAATGCTATTAAAATTTGCGTTCTATTTAAGCAGTTTGTCCGAGAGCTATTCTACGCTCGTAACAGTACTTGAATCTCTTCCATAAAGGAATTTAATCTCAAATTTAGTGAATAATCAGAAAAGAAAATTTCTGATGGAATATGTTAGAAGAAGGGAATTGGAAAATGCTACTAGTAATGGCGGGAAAGCATTCAATATAAACAGTAAGGCGATTTTATCAAAGTTTTAGTCAAAGTCGGCGTGTTATGTAATTTTTGAAAAAGGACTGGACATATCAGAGCAAATTGCGGAAAATTAAATGTAGTACAAAGTAGATTCGACTGCATGGGCACTGTCAAAAAATATTTTATTAAAATCACAAAGAAAAATATTGCTCACGTAAGTTCCAGAAACGAGATTTATAACTATAAAGCACCATCAAATTGTATCAAGTGTAGCAAAATGCTTACATGATTGGCTTAAGCTACTTGGTCATCGACATTTATCAGACGTTAGAAAATTGAGGATGAATGTGAAATTTGTCTACAAAGCAAATCAAACGGGATTCATTCCAGAAAAAATCCAAGTTCAAACCGTCGAAAAGAATACATTTCACACGCACGGATTTGTGTGGGCCTATGCAACTAGTAATTCCAAAGGAAATATTTCAAAAGATATTCGTTTATTTATTTAGTTAAAAATAAATCCGATGTGACTGAGAAAATCATAAAATTCGTAGAATCGATAAAAACTCTATAAAACTCTAAGCACCAAAAGAATTTCGTTCTGACAGGTAAAGAGTATACACTGCGCACAAAAAACCCTCGGTAGAGATGACAAGATGAAGATGATGACAAGATGAATGTTTTTACGCTCTGGTTTACAAAAGCCATTTTTAAGAGAACCCGTAAGTTACAGAGAATCACATTTTAAACAGAATACGTGGAAGAAGTACCATAAATCGTACCTCATACGATTTATGTCATAACAGAAAACTAGATCTAGATTATTTTCTGAGTTTGGAATATCTGTTGTAGCGCATATTCTGAAAGATCAGCGCTGAACTTTGACGAACTATCAAATATAACAAATTTTGGTATACCACCTATTTGATTGGTCCAAGAAATAAATAAAGCATCAGTCGGGACCATAGATAAGAATTCAATTACCTACGTATAAAATAGCAATTTGGTCGAAACAGGTGTACAAAAAAAAAAATGATCAAGTAGGAAATGTTTCAAAATGTAAAGCATGTTTATTGTTTCAAGGGTTCAAGCAAAATTATAGTTTAGATTTCGACCGAGTGTTACAGGATTTTGGGCGACTAGTTCAAAGGCATATACAAATGTTTGAAGACAACCCAGGTTGTATCAAATTGTTACAAAATCATGGCAGACATCAGCGTACAAAATACATAGAGTAACATCAACATTTTTGGATGTTATTTATTATGCGACAGAAAATATAATGGCTGTTTTATTGACTAAACCATAAGCGAATAGCAAAGTTAGTAAAAAAAAATCGGTTTGGTGAATTAATTCGTTAAACGTTGAGAAGGAGTCTTGGTATATTCAACATGCACCATGTCTTTAGACGTTATGTCTATTGCCATTCGGGACCACGGTCGAAACCTCCGAGCTAACATCGAAGTTTGCGAAACTTGGGAAGAACATTTCTGAGACGAAAGCCATAAATTTGATTGACACATAGGTTGCTGATAATGGTTCCTCAAGTCAGAACGTCTTGGCTTGTTCTAGTTCTCTAGAACAATACGATTAAAATAACGATTGAGTATATTCCAATATATTTTCCCTATTCTCGTATTACAGTTACAAATTTGGGACACGGCCGGTCAAGAACGTTTTCGTACAATCACCCAAAGTTATTATCGTTCGGCAAATGGTGTAATTTTAGTGTACGATATAACAAAACGGTCATCATTTTTAAATATCCAACGATGGATCGATGAAGTTCGTCGATATACTACCTCAAATGTAATGCTAATATTGATTGGTAATAAATGTGATTTGGAATCAGAACGTGAAGTTGAATTTTCAGAAGCGCAGGCCACATGTGAATTTATTCCCGAAATTCTATTCGTAATGGAAACTTCGGCAAAAGAGAATAAATATATTGAAGATGCGTTTATATGTTTGGCCACCGAATTAAAGGTAAGAACATAAAATTTGTTTCTTATTAAAATTCTTGATTTAATATTTTTTTATTGGCAGAGGCGGCAAGATTCTTTAAATCCCGATGGCGAATATAATAATGGAAATATAGTTTTAGGCAAAAGTAAAGCGATTAGCGTGAATAGTTGTAGTAATATGTGTAACTCGTGAAAATCTAGCTAATGTCTAGATTTTATTTTTAAATCATTTATGTTAATTAAGTTAAAATATCATTTAATGGCAGCAACATATTTATTTTTATGTAAAATAGTTTTAAGATACATTTTAAAATAATTGATATTTTAGTCACTTTTATCTGTAAAGTGTGCCTTATGTTTAGATTTTAATATGTTTCAACGACCTATGTGTCATTAGAATCTCACAAGAAAAATGAATTTTCCATTTATTAAAATTATACATTTAATACTACCAAAAAAAAAAATAGAAAAAACTATATATGTGCCACTCCCATTTGTGACATACGTATGAAAATTGAACTCATTTCATTGTTGTATATGAATTTCGTCTTCCCAATTTGGTTAGAATTTAATTTGCCATTTATATACTCGCGATCTGGATAAACCGAAAGCAGTGAGTGACTTCACACATTTTGTTAATTTATTATAAATCTATGTTGTAGACAATTAATATAAATTAGATAATTAGATACATATACCTTAGATCAAAAATCACATATCTAAATGATAAAATAATGAATTGATTAAACTTGCCCGAACAAATTGAACAAAATTAATATTAAACAAAAATATAGAATACTAGGTACGATTAACACATACTCACATTGTAAATAACAAATAAATTTTAAGTTTTATGTTAATACCAATATTGTTAGATTTCTAATTTTAATGTTACATAAAGTTGTATTATTATTTATTTTTAGGTTTCAAAGTAAATAAAATATAGAAATACTTTGGTGACTCCCCCTTTGTATTTATTGTTGACCATGAATCTGAAAATTTTATTTGGCCTAATCAATTTAGTTGGATAATATCCAAGTGACATGTACCACCAGCATATAGA
The DNA here is from genome assembly GCA_963556175.1 of Tipula confusa. Classification (NCBI taxonomy): domain Eukaryota; kingdom Metazoa; phylum Arthropoda; class Insecta; order Diptera; family Tipulidae; genus Tipula; species Tipula confusa. Next base: position 83,187,416 of record OY744477.1, read on the forward strand.
ACCAACTCGGATGAAACCACACACGATGCGATATCCGCAAATCCGCAGAGATCAATGTCATTAAGTGATTTGGTAAAAATCGCCACTAGGCTCAATGGAAATAAAAAAACTTGTGCAACATAGTCCAAACAAATAAAATGTGAATGTGCAAAAAAGCGATATTAACAAAGTGCAATAAACATAGTGGAAAATAAAAGGAAAATAAATTGATGTAGGTCATTATTTAGTGCAAACAGTTATAGACAAATACATAATAAGTGTTTATACATAATCTAAACGAAAGGAAACCGCCAATCGATGGCAAGTGGAAACGTAAACAAATTCACTAGACTAGCTAGCATCGTACTAACGCATGGTAATTGATTTTCTAAAAGCTGCACGCTAAGCTAAAACTATAACGAACATTTTAACAAAGAAAAAGTTCCTTAATCGTCGTTCCACGTGGAATTAGAAGCAGTCAATAATAAAACAAAAGAAAACATGGGATATATAACTAGAAATTCCGTCTACATAGAAAAATTACTGTAGAGAAACCCAAGCAAATAACTTTTTTATGAAAGAATGATTTTAGTTTTAAGAATATATATAGTCGTAGAGTATTCTTTCGTAAGGTTGTTATCAGAATATGCGTTCTTATGTAAGAGCATTTTAAGATTAACGTTGAATTCCTATTGACGATTGGAAATAGAAAAATAGCGCCACTCACGGGCACTCGCCATACCAAATTGCATATATCAACATCTGACAGCTTGATGTCTATCTGTTGTCAGTATTAATTGTAATTTACAAGTGAAAGTTTCGTATACAATTTTTAAATGAAAATTAAACGTTAGAAATATATAACTATTGCCGTTGAAAAGATAAATGTGTAAATTATAAATAAATAGCTTTTGTTATGTGATTTTATAACCACATCAGTAAGAAAATCTTTAACCAATGCTACCTATTTTTTATATATGCTATTTAGTATGGCGAGTGCCCGTGAGTGGCGCTGTTTTTCTATTTCCAATCGTCAATTACGCTATAGGCACAGAAAAAATAATATATACAGAAGTAAACCGACGAATAAAATTTTATATAGTTTTTTTCTGGGGTTATGATGTTTATATGGGGTTATAATCGCAAAATGCGAGAGTAAAAATTTTAGATTATTTTTTTTTTACTCTTCGTTCTTTTAAATTCTTGCATTTTATATAATTTAGCAGCTTTGTATGCATATGTGATAATATAACTTAATATAACTCAAAACTGGTGTATCCTAAAGAGAAGCGAAGAATCGATGATCGAAAAATATATATGTTGTTATAACCCATTGCACATTGTTATAACCCATTGCACATATAATGTAAATTTGGCAACACTATACAAATGTCATTATTGCTAGTGTGCTTCTTCTCATTATTCGTTCAAGTCTTGTATTAACATTCGTAGAATAAAGATTATTATAATAAAGCCTTGTAAGTTACGTGCTTTTAAATTCAAGTTCACGGCCAGAAAATACATAACAGTGGCGACGAGGATGGGATAAAATACATAACAGTGGCGACGAGAGAAAAAAAAAAAGATTAAATTACAAGATAAAAATTACACAATAAAATTCAAGGACGTAAAATTTACTTCTACAAAATGGATGCCGCACAATTTGCGCAATTGTTAGAAGCCTTCAGCAAATCACAACGTGACTTGTTAAAGCAAGTAAGTACTAGCAGCAGTCAACAACAACAACAAAAACAACAGCAGCAGCCACCATTACAGGTTATGTGTGCTCCATTTGAGAACTTTGATGAAAAAAAAGAAAACTTTAAGTTATACCATCAACGTTTCGAAAATTATTTGATCATGAAGGGTGTTATTACTAATAAAACACTTTGCCGTCAAATGCTTATAAACTCAATTGGACCTACACATTTTAAGTTGTTGGTTTCATTAATTGCCTCTAAGACAGTCAACGAAGTCGAGTACGATGACTTAATGAAAATGTTGGAAACTCATTTGTGCCCGAAAAAAAACATACTAGTAAGTCAACACCGATTTTTTTCCACATATCAAGGCGAAGAACATACAATAGCTGATTATGTGGCATTACTCCGGCGGCATACAAATGAGTGCGAGTTTGTGTCAAAGTGTGCCTGCAAGGCTGACATATCAAACATTTTACTTCGAGCCCAATTTATACGCGGCATTAACGATAACACAATCCGGGAGCAATTACTTCAATCGGAAGAAGACGATTTCGAAAAAATAGTACAAAAAGCTTTATCATTAGAAGCCTCAAAAATCGATTGTCGTGAACTGACTACAAAGCAACCCATCAATAATGCCGTAAAAAAAATTAAAGCCAGAAATTCAAACCGTCAAAAAAGTCGTTCCAGGGCTCAGTCTTCAAGAGCACAAGGTCGTTCAAAATCTAGAATAAACTACGCCCAGTTGGGAATCGACAACTTGTGCATACGCTGTGGTAGAGACAACCACAAAACACAGGACTGCCGTACTAATCCACGTAATCTCAAGTGTAAATCGTGTGGGAAAAGTGGTCACATAAGACAAGTGTGCATCAAAACATTAGTCAAAACTTCAAACCATAGTTCAACTCATAGAAATGATGACCATGACGAACCAGTTCACCAAATGTATGGTATTAACCAAATCGTCGATATATTTTGCAATCAGCACAATAAAAATAACGATGCTGATAAGTACTATGCTACGGTGGAAATAAATGGACACCGTCAAAAATTTGAGGTCGACACTGGTGTTGGTTATACATTAATACCAAGGAATCAATATAATCAGCTGCAAATAAAGGCACCACTGCAACCTTCAACAATTTCTTTCCGATCATATACTAAAAATATTATATTTCCTGATGGTAAAATCGAAGTTCAAGTCAAATACAACAACTGCACAGCAAATGAGGAGTTGTACGTAGTTCCTCGCGAATACGATGCGCTCTTAGGCCGGGTATGGATTCGCCATTTAGGAATCGACCTTCATGAAGTGGACAGCCATCATTTCAACAATATCAATGCATTAGAGGAAAATAATTGTGATTCAATTTCAGATATTGTTGACAAGTTTGAGGACGTTTTTACAGAAAAAGTAGGTTGTGTTCCAAATTTTGAGGTCACACTCCAGTTTCGTCAAGGTTCGAAACCAATATTCTTCAAAGAACGAGAAGTTCCACATGCACTTCGAGAACGGGTTGAAAAGGAACTCGATGATTTAGAAGCAGCTGGGATTATTACAAAATGTGAAAGGAGTGATTGGGGATCTCCCCTAGTGATCATTACAAAACCAAACGGTGGTATTCGACTCTGCGTCGATTATAAGCCAGGCGTTAATCCTCAACTAGTTTCTGCAAATTACCCAATACGGCGTGTCGATGAAATTCTAAATAATCTCAAAGGGTCAAAATATTTCTGTCGACTTGACCTCTATAAAGCCTTCCTGCATCTTCGAGTAAATCCAGAATCCAGGGAAATCCAAACAATATCAACCCGTAAGGGAACATACAACGTAAATCGTCTATCGTTTGGCATTAAAACTGCGCCAGCGGAATTTAATCGCATCATTGAGCAAATTCTATCTGGATTAAACAAAACTATGTCATATTTCGATGACATTATAATACATGGCACAACCGAGGCTGAATGTAAAAACAACTTGATAGAGTGTCTGAAACGTCTAAAACAACATGATCTACATCTAAATAAAACCAAATGCTCATTTTTGCAAACTCAGGTGGAATATCTGGGACACGTCGTACGCTATAATAAAATTTCAAAATCGCCTTCAAAAATTCAAGCAATCGAAAATATACCTCGACCGACTACAGCAGATGATGTCCGAAGATTTTTGGGCATGATAACGTATATCACCAGATTTATACCCGAAATGTCTTCGATAACACATCCATTACGTCAACTGCTCCAGAAAGATAACAAATTTAATTGGTCCGCAAAATGTGAAGCTGCGTTTATCAAACTTAAAAATATTGTTGCCAGTGATCAAGTCCTGATGCCTTTCGATCCGGAACTGCCAGTTATAGTCGCAACAGCTGAAACAAATTATAGCCAGTTAGATCGCGAAGCATTAGCAATCATCTTTACAATAAATCACTTTTTATGTATCTCTACGGCAGGAAATTTCAACTAGTCACCGATAATCGTCCATTAACTCGCATTTTCCATCAACACAACAAGATGCCCGCCATGACAGCAGCAAGGTTACTGCGCTACGCCGAATTTCTATCAAGCTTCGATTACGAAATAGTCTACAAGAAGGGATCGGAACACACAAATGTTGATTGTTTATCTCGTGCAACACAATTGAATGAAAAACCATCTACAGACAAAATTATCAATGAAGAGGTAAATGAAGTATGCAGTCAATCAATTTTCGAAATCTCCAGTGAACACATAAATGCGGCGACGTTAGCAGCAGAGACAGCAAAAGATCCAGAACTTTCAACAATCGTGGCAAATCTACAAAATGGTGCGGATAACGAGGGAAGATACACGCTCGATAATGGTGTTATATTCAAGGGTCAAAGAGTTCTCATTCCAATTAGCCTCCAGCCTCAAATACTTCAAGAATTACATCACACCCATCCAGGGATTACGAAAATGAAGCAACTGGCGAGAAGATACTGTGTTTGGAAAGGAATCGATCGGGACATCGAGAGAATGGTACGTTCATGTGAAGCCTGTGTTGAAGTCCAAAATAAACCTTCAAAAGCCCCACTACACCAGTGGCAAGAACCAGATGAAAACTGGGAAAGAATTCACATCGATTACGCAGGGCCTTTCCAAGACCATAATTTTTTAATTGTCGTCGATGCCAAGTCAAAATGGTCAGAATTTAAAGTCATACGCGACTCACCTACGACACAAAGTACTATTAACCTTCTAACCGAAATTTTTTCTACGCATGGATTCCCATCAGTAATGGTATCAGACACTGCTTCAATTTTCACCAGTGAGCAATTCACATCTTTTTGCAGTAAAAATGGTATTTTCCAAAAATTAATCGCCCCGGGACATCCTAGTACAAACGGATTAGCTGAACGCAACGTGCAAACATTAAAACGCAAATTAAAAGCTATGTCATCGGAACCAGGGTCGTTACAAAATAAAGTTAACGAAATTCTTCAAAGATATAGAGCAACATCTCTCAGCTGTGGGAAGAGTCCAGCTGAACTTTACTTCAATAGACGAATACGAATTAAACTAGATGCGTTAAAGCCAACAATGAAATATAATACTACAAAACCAATACCGGGTGTTCGTCAGATAAGCGTGGGAGAAAGAGTTCAAGTCATACATCTACGAAACAACAAAACTGTATGGAAAATAGGTACGGTACTACGGAAACTTGGACAACTCCATTATGTTGTAAAGTTAGATGATGGATATACACTTAAACGTCACATAGACCAACTTAAAGCTACGAAAGTTCAACAACGTAAAGTACGTTTTGCACCAGACATTGCTGATGGCAACATTGATTCAAGTTCCTCGTCAAGTAATTCAAATACACCTTTACATCAACAAAATCAATGTTACCGCCAGTATATTCTTGAAACTTCAAACCAACAAACACAACCTAGTCAGGATCAAGCTGCACCCGTAAACCCTCCAGGGATCTAGGAGCTGCACATATCTCAACCAATTCAGGGTCAAGCTATTCGTAGGTCTACAAGACCATGCAACATGCCAACTCATCTTCGTGATTATGTTCCCTGAATAATTCATATTTCCAGTTCTCAATTAAGCGTGGGAGATTGTTATAACCCATTGCACATTGTTATAACCCATTGCACATATAATGTAAATTTGGCAACACTATACAAATGTCATTATTGCTAGTGTGCTTCTTCTCATTATTCGTTCAAGTCTTGTATTAACATTCGTAGAATAAAGATTATTATAATAAAGCCTTGTAAATTACGCGTGCTTTTAAATTCGAGTTCACGGCCAGAAAATACATAACATATGTGTATATATTAAGATTTGCAGACGGCATTGTTGTTGCTTTTGCTTAAGTATTTGTTAAAATTTGATATATATTTAACCAAATAAAAATAGAAAGCGTTATCAACCGCATTTTTAAATTTCTTCGATTTTGGAATTAACACTGTTGAAACGAACGTGTGTTATTTTCCTTAATAATATGAACATAGAAAAACTAAAATATGTACAAACAAATTGATTTTTAAAATAATTAATTTTATTTATTATGTCTTATCTTAGTTGAATAATAGCCGATTTACATTCAACAAATTTTGAAGAAGAAGTTGATCTTGAAATCAATTTAGTAAAATTGAAATAAAAACAAAATATGCAATAACATTTCGTTTTTATTTGTGTGAGTAACCAAAACATAGTATATTAAACTAATTTTTATATTAAAGATAAAATTTTTCATCTCGTAAAAAACAAGATCATCTTTTTTATAACAGTTTTTGGGTTTGGATCTCGGGTTTCATCTTTTTATTTTTACAAGAAGAAATTTTTTCTCGGTTTGGCTTGCATAATTTTTCAATCTAGTGTCTCGGGTTTTTTCAAGATGAAAAAGCCGGTTAAACGCGATTCCACGTAAAAATTTTGTACCGACAAAATTCTCATTTGTATGTATGAATCATTTTAACATAAATGAAATTAAATTTGAAAATAAGCACGGGAGCTTAATAATTCCTTTGAAATGTCCGCAGTTAATACCTAATGTAGTTCCTAACATTTTCCTAGATTTACCGATATATTATTCAAATTCCAAGCCGAATACCAGAAAATGTCCGTCAGATAGGGAACGTGAGGTTTTGGCCAGATCTCATGAAACTGATGATCATTTTAAAATGAAAGGTGATTTAATTGGGTCATTCGATAACTTTAAATCTCTTTTGACTAGCCACGTAAGCGATTTGGATGTTGAAATCAAACTCAATGTCGAAGAAGCTTTTATTTATAAAATTAACTTAAAAAACTTTACCATTTCACAATATATACGAGTAAATAAAGATATAATTTGTCATTTTTATCATAAGTCAGTATTTATACAAAAATCTGATCAACAATATCAGTGTTGGTCTCAATTTAAACGCGCGACTCAATTCTTTTTTAATAAAACGTCCGAAAAGTCCCCGCTGTTAGAAAAGAGGAACTTTTGAATGAAATATGTTTGAAAATTGCTGAATTGGTAATTGTTGCAAGTGAAATTGAATTTAAATATATAGGGGCACTAAAAATGATTAATGATCAGCTAAACCTTATATGATTGGTAAAAAACGGTATTCGGAAAATACCCTATTCAAATCGTTTTTAATATACCTTCAATCATCCATAACTTACCATCTAATTAGAGATCAAAATTTTTTAATTCTTCCAAGTAAAAGTACTCTCGGGCAACTGTCAGGCCATCAAAACGTAAGCCCTATAAATTTTGAAGGTAATAAAAGTTATCTCTTTAAGCAAGCCGAACATTTAAAGCATATGCAACGCAAAGTCATAATTCAACTAGATGAAATTTATTTAAAGGCGCAAATAACCAATAAATCTCAAAAAATTACTGGCTAGGCCCAGCATAATTCAAACGTCGCAAAAACGGTAATTGCATTTTTAGTTAGTTCCGCGTTTGGTACTTTCAAAGAAATAGTTGCCTTCCATCCAGTAAGTAACCGTCCAGGTGATGATGTTCATAAGTTAACTTTAAATATTTTAAAATTAGTACAATCATTAGATTTAGAAGTAATTTCAATCGTAACAGATAACCATAGGATTAATCAAAATATGTTTTCAATTTTCGCGCCGAACTCATTTAAATTTATTAACCCTGATTTTCCTAGTAGTTTTATATTTCTTATGTATGATCCAGTTCATATATTTAAAAACATTCGGAACAACTGGATCAATAAAAAAGACGGCAAAAAGTCGTTTTACTATCCGGATTTTGAAGATAAATCTATTAAAATTGCATGTTTTAAAGATATTCGCGATCTATATAAAAATGAAGAACAGCGCAACTAGTAAGAAAAGCGTATATATTAAATAAGAAATCGGTATTTCCCAGTATAATTAAACGGTAGAATGTGCAGTGTGTTGCAAATGTTTTTCATGAGTCTACGCAATGTCGCACTTGAAACATCTAGCGATCTTAAAGAAGTCGAAGGCACTGTAGAGTTTCTTAAAATTATAAAACGTTGGTGGAATATCGTTAATTGCAAATCTCGGGTAGTTAATGCGATTGAGGTTTTCCATTACCATAGCTTCAATATTTAAAACAAAATCCGCTGCAAACTTCTGTGATAGTTTGGTGTTGACGGCGTGCGGACAAATGTCGGCTTTCCTTTCACCAATACCCGAAATCTTACTGTTTTCCTTTTGTTTTTTAAAGTTGAACTGGTTGGCAGCAACCTTTGTCGCAATGATTATCGCCTGCGATCCAGGATTTATTAATGCTTTTAATGTCACAAGATGACCGGTGCTAGTTGCTACCATAACTACGGCAGTTCTAAATAATACTGGTGATTTTTGATTCGCTACGAAGGTTTTGGCTTTATTTTCGGTGTTCGAGGAAGAGTTGTTGCAATGAAAAAGTGTGTTGTGTTTACTGTCACACACTAAGCACCCAGTTATTGCTGGGCCTCTAACTTTTTGATGCCTAGTCATGCATCGTGTACAAAGATTAGCATACTATTCACCAATCTTGGTCTTTCCAACGTTGGCATTTTTTTGAACAAGTGACAATACTCTACTTTTGTTATGGCCTTTACATTATAGTACCAAGCAAGGTATGGGTATAGTTGCTGCTTTCACACGTTTCATAGGTTGTTTAACTTGTGCACGTAGTATGGCTGTCCTATTGTTTCCCATTTCCTCTATAAAGACTGGAATCACATTTCCAAAAAATTGTTAAAGTCTTCTTATTTAGGGACTCCTTTTGGATTTTCCGGCGTTATTTTATGTAGCCATATAGAATTCGGATTCAGTTTCTTCGTTAATATGAAGACTATATACGAATGATCCAAATATAGAGCTCATATTGAGCTGCTGAAGGTTGGTGAAATTTTTCCAATTGCCATCTTTCAATTGTCTCTTTCTCCAATTACCTCATCTTCAAATTAGAAATTATTTTAATTAGCTTTTTGCCTCTAATGATTCATTAATAGCTGTCAATTTCCTATACATCTGTCGCATATGCGAATGTCCTGCTTCTTGAATAATTTATTAGTTGTTTCCGATGCACCTGATGATCGACTTATGCCCTTCGCTTTCGTTACTTGGATAATTTCGTTACTAGGATATCGTTACTTATATCCTATGCGGATAAATTAAAAATTTAAAAGTGTAAATTTCAAGTTTTGCAATAACATTGCAATAAGCTTGAAACGATTAGCTGCAGTGATATGATTTTTTGGCTTAAACATAATATTTAATTGAGCAGTTTGCGGGCATCAAGATCCTTTACTTTTTTCGGGATATATTCATTTTTCTCACTGTCCGACATTGAACATAAATTAGGATGGTTTAATTTAAAATGACGTTTAATATTATAAGCTCGGGAAACCACCGATTCACCACACAAAGTACAGAGCGCCTTAAAATTTGTATTATTTACTCCATATTTTGTAATCCAATCATCATTAAATGGTCGCCCACCTTTATTACTCGGATTATTTATTTTTATTCTACTTTATATTTTATGATTTAAAAAATAATATTATTATTGTTGAAGAAATTGTAATAGATCGGTAATAAGGGCATTATACCAAATAGAGATTACAGGATTAACCGCTAGGTTAATTACGAAGAATTGTTAATAGGATTACTTAAAGAACACAGATGTAATTGAGACATGACTAGACTAAGACGTGTCAATAAAGATATAAAAGCTATAAGTAATTCTTCTTGTTTCATTGGCTGTAGCCGAATAGTCATCAGTTCTTCTCCGTTCGACGAGCAATGCACATCGCATTGCAATTTCTCATTGTTTTAGTTTGATATTTATTTTTATTTTTTTTTTCATTTTTTTTCTTAACCTGTGTTAACCTGTGTTGTGAAAACTATAAATTAATTAATTATTGATTAGACATTAACCATGTTAATTATCTTGTTACAAGAAATGTGTTTTTAAAGACTTTCATGAAAGATTTTTAGTTAAAAGAGAGTTCTTAATGTGTTGTGTTTTAATGTTCGGCACTTTTAAGATAAATTGACGCGCACAACCACACACTATCATAAATACTTTCTATCCATCCCGTTTATTTATTTCCCGTTAATCTATTAAATTTTTAATTTTGTTTTCAAATTCCGTTTAGTCGACATGCTTAATACAAGTAGATAAATGAATTGCTGAACAGCTGTTGTCAAGCAAACAGTGTTGTGTTTACATTTTAGTGTGTTCGGTCGGAAGGTTAATACACTGCGATTCGGAGGTACTACTGTGGACACACCATTGTTTGCTGGTCTAACGCTGTTCTTGCGTTCTTTAAGTTTGAGTCTCTGTATTCCTGTGTCATGGGGAGAGTGTTCTCTTTTCAGTTTTGCAATATTCGTGGATTACGGACAAACTTTGCAGCCGTTGAACACCACACAGCTTCCACAAAACCAGCTGTTCTACTTCTCACCGAGACCAAAATTTTGGACTCCGGTGATTCTTCGGCCATTGGTATTAAGGGTTACTCCTTAATCCATCGGCTTATTCACCATAGGGGGCTGGCCATGTATATCCGCAACGATATACCTTTTTTCATTCCCAGTTTTTTAGGCCAAAGCACGAATAATGCGTTCAGCTTCATTTGGGTTGAAATTCATGTCTCGCACACCCCCTCTTCCTATGTGGTCTCTATCGAAGCCCAAATATCGCAAACAGCGCCGCTCATTTTGGGTTTGATACTCTGTCAGACTCCATTGAGCGCATCATTTAGAAATCACCAAATGCTGAAATCGCTGTGGCAGGTGATTTCAATGTCCACAATGACAAGTGGCTTCCTTATTCTAAGTCCGTAACACCGGCTGGTGAGGTGGCTGAAATGCTTGCAGCCCTAAACCAACTCACACAACTTGTAGATCAGCCTACGAGGATACCAGATCGGGTCAACTATACGGGTCACTTACTGGATCTGTTTTTAACTTCTCATGCGGAGAAATACAGTATCTCCGTCAGTTCTCCTTTGGGAAACTCGAACCATCAGCTTATTACAGCGGAATTTCCAATGTCATGGTCGTGCCAAATGAATGTTGCACCTAAACGTCGATTATGGCACTATAAAAATGCGGACTGGGAAGGAATGAACAAGTTCTTTCAAGAGTTCGAATGGTACTCTTGTTTTGCCTTCGGTAATATTGACAATGCAGCCATTGTGGTTTCGACTGTCATTCTCACGGGAATGGAACAGTTCATTCCTTCCAGTCTCTCTAAGCCAAATAAAAAAAAAATCTGACAATCCTTGGTATAATCATGACTGTAGAACAACAACCGCCAATAAAGAAGCCTCTCACCGCAAATTTGTTAAGAACCCGTCAAATGAAAATTTAGCTATATTTAAGGCGGCTAGAAATCTGGCAACTCAAACAGTGTCCCAAGCTAAAAGAAAATACCAAAAAAAAGTTCGAGAAGAGTTGCGGCAGGTCTTAAACCAGGGCAATAGCAATCGGACCTTTTGGTTCTTTGCCCGCAAAGTAGAGGAAAACTTCTTGAACAGTAGGAAATCATCAATACCACCTCTGAAAGATGGGAATTATATCTTTTCTACAGCTCAAGAAAAATCCAATCTCTTCACCCGAAAATTTGCAGCAAACTCTAATGAACTTGATTCTAACTTAATACCCCCGATTATCTCTCTAGCCAGTTCACCGATGCGCCGCATTATATTTAGATCTAGAGTTGTCGCTAAAGTCCTTGCAAGCATTAACACCAACAAGTCAGCCGGTCCGGATTGTATTCCCCCAATTGTCCTCAAACATTGCTGTAAATCCTTGTCTAAGCCACTATCATATCTGTTTCACCGATCTATGTTCAGCAGGAGGGCGTTCAGCAGGTGATTTAATTAATGTTGTTACTGAATAATGGAACAGAAGCATTCATCAATCTGGTGAATCTCAAGTCATTGCTCTCGATATCTCAAAAGCATTTGATCGCGTGTGGCACAAGGGTTTGCTGTGTAAATTGAGGGCAGTTGGCCTTCACGGTTCGTTAATTTTATGGATTGAGAATTTTCTTTTTTGTCGCAAAATCCAAGTGGTAGTGGATGGTGTGACTTCCGATCAACATCTTATAAACGCTGGTGTTCCTCAGGGACCCGTCCTTTCTGCAACCCATTTTCTAATTTTCATCAATGATCTTCTATCAGCAACTCTCAATCCAATATACTCCTATGCTGATGACAGCTCACTTTCCACCTCTTACAGTTTACCTTCTTCTTCATCGCGAAACGATGTTCTCGCAGAAAGAATGGCTATGAATGATCGCCTTACGCGAGATTTCAATTTCATTCTTAAATGGGGTGAAGCCAACAGAGTTGAATTTAATCCCAACAAATTTCAAACCTGGGTTTTTTCTGGCCGAACTGAATGTTATTCACCGTCTTTTCTGACTGGTGAATCCAGCTTGGCTACGTCTGACACATTTGAGATTCTCGGTTTAACTATTTCAAAGATAATATCTTGGGCTGAACAAATAAACAAAGCAGCGATTGGTGCAGCCAAATGTCTTGGATTTCTACGACGATGTAAGTTTTACTTTAATCCATCCGAAATACTTACAATATATAAGACCTACATAAGACCCAGGTTGGAGTATAATTCTCATATTTGGTCTGGAGCACCGAAAACTCATTTAACTGCACTCGATCGGGTCCAAAACCGAGCATCACGAATGATTGAAGACGTAAAATTATTATCTGATCTTGATTCTCTTTCCCATAGGCGTAATGTGGGAGCCTTATGCGTGTTTTACAAGTACTTTCATGGTCATTGTTCATCGGAACTTTATGAATTTATGCCTGGTTTGTCAAAGCCCGCGCGTAATTTAAGACGCCTGTACACCGATACAATCTGGAAATTAAATTCGCGAAGACCAATAAATTTAAAAATTCATTTTTTGTTAGGAGTACGCGAATGTGGAATAAACTGAACGACGAGACGTTTCCCTTGGAATACAATTTACAGAGATTCAAACTTAATATCAAAAGTAAACAACTAGAAGACTGAAAACCTTTCTTCCTTTTATTCCTCTTTTATCTTTTTCCCTCCTAATCCTTCCTTTTACCTTTTGCAGTAGTGCTGTGTGTTTGTTGCTAAAACTTTCATATAAAGGATATACATACCTATATCCTAAGTGCTCTGAACATTTATAAAAAAAAAAAAAAAGTCAGGTAAATTGTACTTTTTACTATTTTTTAACAGTGTATAGGGTAAATTCAAATACTGTACTAAATAGCTGGGTAAACGAGTTCTTGTTAATGTGCGTTTGTCATTTAATTACTTTTTATACATAAGCTGTTTTCGATTCCGTAAAAAATATTTTTCTGCTAATTCGGCAATTTTTCCACACATTTTTATTATTGATCCTATATCTATTTTAAACAGAAAATGTTGATAACACAAACTATTTCACGTTTACCGGTGAAATTAACCCTTTAAACCAATTTATTTTACCCTACCAGCCGATTTTGATAAATTTATTTACCAAAGAATTCGGACACCACATTTTACTTCTTGGTTAGTAACAAAGATTTAAATTTTATATGCGTGCCAAAATGGAAATTACTTTTAACACGAATTTGTACCAATAAGAAATTAACGAACTTTAAAATTTTCACGGGTCAGTTAAAACTCGCTCGCGGGTCATAGATTCGCCATCGCTGAGAACGTAAACGGTTTAAAAGTAATTTTGTATTCACGTTTTAAATGCTCTAGTCCGCAAATTTAAATTATAATAACATTTACATACAAAAAATATTCATTGTTGGACGAATTAACCAGCTGTTTAATATACTAAACCGGAACTTACCCCATGCCTTAGAAAAAAAAACATTTCATGGCTGTCAGATCTGCTATACTATACGGAATATATTGTGATACTCTATTAATTATTGCAACGTAATGCGCGAAAACCTTTTTTGTATGTACGAACACATATATCAGGACTAAATAATCAATTTGGTATATACACGAAAGAAATTCTTTCATAAATTTCTAAAAAGCTTTCTCACTAAAAATGATAAATGGCTTGACTTCTTTCTATGTATTTATAGCTCTTCGTATATGTTGCATAGCATTATTATCATCCCCGCACTATTTATCAATGAAAATCCAACAAATAAAAGAAAAAGCTCACGCACCGAAATTCGGTGGCAAACATATGTTTCAGTTTGAAAGGATAAAAAAAAATTAAACCATTCCATGCCACTTGAGTATGGGCGGCTTGTATTTTTTCGGCAATGATGAATTGCATGAATGAAAAAGTTACACACAAATTCACACACACCCACACAAACGGAAACAATACAAAAAAGGAAAAACTATTTTTTTGTTCGAATATATCCAATTTTCTTTTTGTTGTTGTTTGTACTCTTTTTTTTATGTTTTCTAATGTTTGCCCGCATCACCCGAAAACGAGAACGAATAACCTCAATAATATATTAATATTTGGCTGTGTTGTTGTTGTTGTTGTTGTCTTCCAAAAATAGAATTTTCCCGTACGTCGGTAACATTTTCTATTTGACTAAACAAAAACAATAAAGCAACTCATAAAAAAAGGCAAAAATGAAAAATCTAATTACTTTTTTGTTGGATGCCTCGCTCCGCGAAGTGCGAGGTGAGATCCAGCACGGAAAATACAAAAAAAAAAAAAATATAAAAATAATCGCAGAACATGGAAATACAAATAATGAGTATGTAGAGTATGGTTGGTATAGTTAGTGCGCATGTCCTACAAAGAAAAAAAGAGCCACAAAAAAGTTCTTTCATTAATGAAATCATGTTGCAAGATATTTGTTGTTGTAGTTGTTGGTTTTATGAACTAAAATTCCCTGGTTTTGTCATTGGTTAATTTTTGTGTGCATGTATTTTAGTTGCTTTTACATTAGCTTTTTTTGGTAGTTTTGGCGAATGTGGTGGGGGGAGGGGCATAAGTCGAATGAATTTCATCGGCTCCGCAACCTATCACAGCACCTACTTTCTGTCCGCTGTACTGGTTATGTTTTAGGCAGAGGTCAGGGGGAGAGTGGTCCCGAATGGATGTATATCAGGTATATCCAGGAGAGACTCGCAAGTGCATGTACGACCTCCACGTTGTGGCTACTGGTAACTAGGAATCTTCATAGGCTAATGTACAGCGCTGAAGGAGTAAACCTTACACAAATCCACAAGCCACGGTGGAACAGCATATGCCAAGGAATGAATAGTTAGTGGGTCAACAAATCTCTAATATGTGGACTCTGGATACCAGGCGACCTCCAGTTTTAATCAGCCTTACCCTCGTATATGGATCTCTGTGATAATGAAAATGAATAAAATTAAAACAAAAGAGACAGGCACTCTCAAAAAGCCAATAGAAAAAACGGATCGTGGCTCAAACCTTAAAGGTAAAGTCACCAATGAAACAATAAAGGTCTTGCAGGTGGCGGTGCCGGGTACGAGGGCCTGACATAGCCAAAGGGAGCTTGAACGGTAAAGGGCAAGCTACCTTCACAGTAGGTTCGGTAAATGCGGCCTTAGTACCTAAGCCGGAGACAGGCGCGAAAGTTATCCCTGAGGCAAGGCGGTGGTATAGGAACCGACGCGCGGTGCAGAGGATATTAGACAGGTCGGCTGCCACACCTGAGGAGCTGCTAACGAAAGACCAGAAGGAATCTCTGGCATGGGCAAAGGTTACCTTCTTTGGCGACAATTCGGTGAGGGCACCAGCAGAGTCGAAAAGACATCGGTTCCAAGACGAATTGGAAGCTGGGGATAGTTAGCGACCTAGAATTCAGGGAGCCCAAGGAGATACTAGGACACACGGTGCAAAACTATTCAGTAATGTCCTTAAGGAGCATTGAGTTTTACTAGCCGTCATACAGGAGTCAAGAAGATGGGAGTATCACTCTTGATAAATGGAGAATACTGTATAACGCACTAAACTCCGTTTTCCTATCGATCCACGGAGAAAACCTAGGGCCACCTCCATCTTGTATGGATGCAGGATGGCACCAAGGGCGCGTAAAGCTAACGGCGTGCACCGATCAAAGATTGTCAGACCTTTATCGTCTGGCCGTAAGGTAGGGGAAGTGTGGGGAGGCACGAAGCTGGCAGTGGTTGACGAGATCCCTAGCAGACCAAAGGCACGCGTCTGGCTGCCAATCGAGCCATCCTGTCCGGATGAAATAATTCGGATAATTCGGGCAAGCAAAGTTGATCTTCCGACGAACAATTGGAAGATCATTAAACAAGAGGAGGCGAAGGGAGGATTTAGGTTGTGGTGAATTTTAGTGGTGAACAAAGAGTTCCTACCACCTTTAGCTAAGACAAAGTGGGTAATTGGCTTCGGGTCGATTACCTTAAAGGTGTTTAAAAAGGATGAGGTCGAATAGCCTATAAAAATGATGAAGAGATTAACGGCTATGAGTAGTCGCCTATTCTTGGACTCGGTCGAGGAAGATCGTGTCGAATCGATGGGGGAGGAGGGTGACAAAAAGAGACAACAAGGTGGACCTGAAGGAAGCGTCAAGACTGTTGACGTCCCACCAAGGACCGAAAGAGAAAACCCTGCCTCGACAGCGGAGGGTATATGAAGGAAAATAAGTTAATCTGTTGATGCTTAGCACGGTTCAGATTAATCTTCACCATTCTGAGGCTGCTTCGGCAGCCGTCTTATCTGATTTGGTTCAGACTGACCAAATCAGATAAGGACATAATTCTAGTCCAAGAACCCTGGATTAGAAAAAACAAGATCTGTGGCCTCGGTTTAAAAGGGTATACAATTTTATACTCTTCTAGGTCCGACAAGATCAGATCTTGCATTCTTGCTAAAAATAACTTGAATATTTTTCTTCTTCCACAATATAGTAGTGGTGACGTAACGGCAGTCGGCCTGGAGATGGGAGGCCCCAGGTAGTGTGTATGTGTCGACGGAGCTTGGTAGGAATAGGGAAAGTTTATCGTCGGGGTGCCCGGAGGAAATCGTGTGCAAAAACAGGATCCTATGGGCACTAAACGGCTTTAGACCCTATAAATCGGCACGCCGGGAAGGTATAATTCCAGTGGAATAGCAAAAACAGGGTGTTTAAAGCTGAATTATATTCCTAGGAAATGGACGGAAGTTAGGGTGATTTTTATCCCGAAAACGTGGAAAAATTCACAGGCCTACCCAAAGGACCTAAGACCTATAACTCTATCATCCTTTCTATTGAAAACATTGGAAAGACTGTTTGACGTGTACACACGTGCAAAAATAAAACCCAGTAATTGGGCAACTTCTCAGCATGCGCAGGAAAGGGAGATATGTGGAAACGGAAAGGAAGATATGTGGAAACGGCTCTGCATTCCTTGGTGCGAACAATTGAGAAATCAATTCACTCGAAAGAGTACTGTATGGTAGCCTTCCTCGATATAGAGACCGCCTTTAACAATGTCAGGTCGGAGGCAGTTCAGAAAGGACTGTCTTTCTTAGATGTGGACTACCCCTTAAGGAGGTTAAAAAATTAGATGCTAGAATGCAGGATTGTTAACGCGGAGATAAGGGAATCCACCATTAGGAGGCGAGTAGTTAGAGGAACTCCTCAAGGTGGTGTCCTATCACCTCTTCTCTGGAACATAGTAATCAATGGAGTACTTTTGGAACTGGAGAGGGAAGGAATAGGGGTGATAGCGTATGCAGATGACGCAGCGATCGTGATCTCAGGTACGTATCTAAGCACGATTAGGGAAGTCATGCAACACGCGCTGTTAATCATTACAAAGTGGGCTAGCAAAAATGGGCTGGGTATAAATCCATCCAAAACAGAGCTTGTACTCTTCACCAAGCAATATAAAATTCCGGTAGTCGCCCCTCCTACCTTAAAAGTCACGGCACTGGCCTTTTGGCCTTTACTGATAAGGCAAGATTTCTGGGCATAATTTTGGACAGTAGGCTAAATTGGAAGCCCAATATTTTAGAGAGAGTAAAGAAATCTACCACGGCTCTGTACTCATGTATGAACGCCGTCGGTAGGAGATGGGGTCTAAAACCAGAGCTGTGGTACTCTGGCTCTTCACCGCTGTAGTCAGACCGATTCTGATGTATGGGGTGAGTGTGTGGTGGCTAGCACTAGACAATAAAATTTATAAAAATATGATAGAGAAGGTACAAAGAATGGCCTGCTTGCTTATAAGCGGGACACTAAGGACAACCCCTACACGTGCTCTGGACCCCTACACGAGCTCTACCTTCTTCCTGTCGATATCTTTGGTAAGCAGAGAGCGGCAACTACGGCTGTACGACTTTCTGTCGTGTTTGAGTGGAAATGTCTACAGACGGGACACTCGACGGTTGTGAGTTCGCTAAAGGAAGACTTGGCGAATAGTGACTACACAATACCGATTGTATGCTTTAAAAAAGGCTTTCGGATCCTTTACCGCTCAAGGAAATCCTGGGAGAACAGGTCAACAGCGGAAACTGGAATTATACAATTTTACACTGACGGCTCTAAACTAGACGGCAAAGTCGGAGCTGGAGTCTATTGTGACAAATTAAATGTGTGAATATATCCGTCCGCCTTCCTGATCACTGCAGTGTGTACCAGGCAGAGGTGGTAGTGATTGAGTGAGCGCTGACTTGGTTCATGCATAATGTCATATCCACAAGGGATATACGTCCGCGGTGGCATTGAAATGCCGCTCATCTCTTAGCGAGATGAGTGAGCATCTCAATATCCAGATAGTCTGGGTCCCCGGCCACTCGGACATTCTGGGAAACTGTAGGGCTAACGAACTGGCAAGAAAAATTACAACTATCCAATTGAAACCGGAAAGGGCAATTCTGGAGAGGCCTATAGCAGCGCTTTTTATGGCGCTTAAAAAGGAGGCGATAGCCTCGGCACAGAAGAGGTGGAAAAACACCATAACATGAAATGTAGCGCGGCAAGTCTGGTCGAAACTGGACTTGAAGCGCTCTAAAACACTACTACCCCCTACGTAGACCTGACTTAAGTATAGTCGTGGGGGTGCTCACAGGACACTGCCTCATTAGAGAGCATGCGAGGAGGCTTGTGTCAATGGCAAATAACTTCTGTAGAAGCTGTATGGATGAGGAGGAGGAAGAAACCGTGAGCCACTTCCTCTGCTCATGCCCGGCGCTAGCTTACAGGAGGTACAAACATCTATATAGTTGATTCTTTGTTCCTTTGCAATATCTTCAACTCCTTTTCGAGTTCTATGATATCTGGAGTTGTTATCTCCACTTTGAATTGAAATGCCGAAGTATTTACGGATACGTTGTTAAATATTGAGATGTTGAAGGCGGGAATGAATGATTCATCTCAATCACTGACCCGATTATTGACCTCATATATATATAGGTAAGTAAATCATTGCTTCGAAGACTGCAATCTGGTTGTAATGTTATGATACCATTCCTTCCTAATAACACAGGATAAGTCTCTGCCTCGCAAATAATGTCTGGCGTGTGCAGTTTCTGTTTTACTCACTGATTTGGTGCATGTAATTTGTTCAAATAATTGTATGATGCGGTTCCCCCAGGATAGAGCTTTCATGCTAAATTGGTGCATTTAACAACATTGATTGTAACGTAGATGTATCGCATATCAGTAGGTTCTCAGCTGGTTTAAGGCATGCGGATTAATCGTCGAAGGAAATGGCTGAAAAGTGCTCTCGAAATAATCCTGGATGTGTTATATGATTTATGGCTCCGGTGAGTATTTGCAACAGACCTTTTTATTGTATATTGGAATGACAGAAGTAGTGCTGTTACAGATTTAACTTGATTAGCTCGTTATTCATTTATTTCATTTACTTAAAGTTCTACGTGTTAATGTGCATCCTGTATAGTTGCCTAAAATGTTCAGTGGTTATCTCGTTGCCGTGTTTGAAGAATCGTATTGTACTGTCTGTAACTGAAGTTTGATTTTTCAGCAACTTTAACTGGTATTCATCATTTGAACTGCTCTTCATACTGTGCTGCTTACTTTTGAGATAATATTCCAAACATGCTATCATGAGTGTCATCAAAACGCTATGAATAAGGAACTCATTGTGTTGTTTGATGCTGTTGAACTGCCATCGTAATTGTTGGATGAGGAGTTCAATGGCACAGGCTTGTTCAATAGATTTCAATCCGGTCTCTATTTTTCCGATTTCTTGCCAGTAATTGGCCAGGTTATAACGAAGTATCAGCTTCTATTTAGTCGCTAAGAGTTCTACCTTGCTGATTTTGTATTTTACTCGCCGGCTTGATTGTTGTCCTTGCGGTAGCATTGTGGTCTCATTTGCTTCATTTTCACCTTTACCGGACATCCACGAAGTCTTGATTGGTAATGGTGACAATTTGGTTACTGGCCTCTTGATGCTGGAGTTGTCGGTGGTTTTTAATGTTATGACACGAGTGAGACCATCATTCTCAGAGTGTAACTCCGTTACTCTACTTATCTTCCATCTCGTTGGAAGCTGCAAGTAATTTCTAATTAAGACGATGTTTCCTTTTTCTATATTTGCAGTTTCCTGTTTCCATTTCGGACGTTGATGCAAACGATGTAAATAGTCTGCTACCCATTTGTTCCAGAACTGAGTTCGTATATTTTGTACTACCCTAGGCCCTAGGTGTCCCTTACTGGTGGTGCTTTAACGCGTTTCGAATCAAGAAATGCCCTGGTGTAAATACCTTTAAAGATCCGGAGCTTTCGGTTAATTAATAGGCCCTGCAAAATATACGCCGGTCTGAGTGAAAGTTCGTGATATATGGTGACCTATGATGATGGTGTTAATGCTTAATGTTTTCCGGTGTGCGCAGTCCAAGATCAACTTGGTAAGTTGTCCTTGCTATGGCATTGAATGTAGTTGTTCATGTAGGTGTGAATTCTCCAACAAACCCGCAAAATGCTAAATTCATCTACGAAGAGATGTAAAGACTGCAACTTGCTGTGTTTGCTTTTGATTATTCGAGTGCAGAACGTTTTTCTTTGAATTTCGACATTTGTACTATTCGTATATTCGTAGCACTAATATTGAATGATCCCATTCCTGTGGCCGTAGTGGCTCTCGATATGCAGTCAGCTGGGTTATCTTTTGATCGGATGTACTTCCAAGAATCCAGGCTTCAAAGGATTTCTCGTTTGATGAAGGTTTTCGTTTCCAAACCAGTATGAATGTAGAATCACACCATAAAGTTATTCCGCCTTCACCGTTGGTGATGATCCTGCTGAAAACCACAGCTGCGTAAGCGTGCTGAGAGGCGTCGCAAAATCCATGAAGTTCAACGACGCAATTGTTTTTGGAACATTAAATGTATCGTGGAATTTGCCTTAACTGAGTAGACCTCAGCTTCAGTGTAATTCAATCCCACTTGTCAGTGTACTCGGTTGGGAGCAAGTCGTCTCTCCCTATGGCTAGACTCCATAAATTTTGATATTTTTACCCCAATAGGAAGAAAATCCTCGCCATTTCCGATAAAAATCGTCGCGTTGTAATCCTGTTATTGTTGAATGGTATAGGTTTACTTCAAATAGAAATTCGTCTCCGATTGGGCTGTATCGAATACCTAAGTTTTAAATCGAGTGCTCCTTTAAGAATGTGAGGTCATCGATGATATCTGCTCCTGATGTATTTCCTTTAAAATGGATGGATATGGTTACTGGTTCATTTCTTTAACTTCATTCCTCCTTTATGTAGCAACTGGAATAATTTAGATTGCAGATGTTAAGCCCCCTCTACGGTATCAGCACCCTTTAACACGTCACCTACATTGAAATCATTTTTCAGGATTTAGCTGGCCTTATCATGATTGAAGATTGTATTTGGCATTTGGTGTTCTCCTTAATATTTGACGGCTGATATATTCGCAGTTCACATCAGCCCCCAATAAGAGGTCAATAGGAAGCAGGAGTGTTGAGTGGACCAGGATTAACTGAAATAAACGATATATTCGGGTTTAATTTGTCTAAAGACTCTTTAAAAAAATGCAAACAATTCGACAAATGAGTCAATGTTTACAAAACTATGTGCTGCATCTTCACTAAAACCTTGGTTTAGTTTGCGAAATTTTTTTTACCATAGTAAAAATGGCTATCTCGGGAACTAGTACAACTAACGACTTGCAACTTAGTACACACTCTAGTTTTGCTTCCACTAGAGCGTGGTGTAAGTTTAAAGTCGATAGCCCATCTAGTTTCAGAAAAAAAGATAATTGTCATCGGTCTGCTAGAGTTCCAAAAACAGGCAAGGGGTACCTATGGTTTGGTATTCCTTATTAGTAAACGCGTCGATTACTAAAAGTAACGTATAATCTCAGATCAACGGTTAATTCACAATCGATTTTAAAAGCCATAATTTCCATTCTAAAAACGGTGATTTCCCGTGAAAATTTTTATGCCATCGAAAATTTTAAAAATCCTAAAAATGCGTGTTGGTTGGCACATCAAAATTGTGCGATTTATGCCACAAATCGAATATTTACAAAATCCCGACAACGCATGAAGGAGCCCATCAAATATGTGAGATTTATGCCACAAATCGAAAATTTCCAAAATTCAGAAAATGCATGATGGTTAGCCCATCAAAACTGTGAGATCTATGCTACAAATCGAAAATTTACAAAATCCAGAAAATGCATGATGGTTAGCCCATCAAATCTGTGAGATCTATGCCACAAATCGAAAATTTACAAAATCCAGAAAATGCTTGAAGTAGCCCGTTAAAAATGTGAAATTTATGCCACAAATCGAAAATTTTCAAAATCCAGAAATTGCATGATGGTTAGCCCATCAAAAATTGTGAGATCTCTGCCACAAATCGAAAATTTACAAAATCCAGAAAATGCATGATGGTTAGCCCATCAAAACTGTGAGATCTATGCTACAAATCGAAAATTTACAAAATCCAGAAAATGCATGATGGTTAGCCCATCAAATCTGTGAGATCTATGTCACAAATCGAAAATTTCTAAAATCCAGCAAATGCTTCAAGAAGCCCATTAAAAATGTGAGATCTATGCCACAAATCGAAAATTTACAAAATCCAGAAAATGCATGAAGCTTCACCAAAAATGTGAGATTTATGCCATAAATCGAAAATTTCCAAAATCCAGAAAATGCATGATGGTTAAGAAGCCCATCAAAAATGTGAGATTTATGCCAAAAATCGAAAATTTCTAAAATCCAGAAAATGCATGAAGAAGCCCATCAAAAATGTGAGATTTATGCCACAAATCGAAAATTTTCAAAATTCAGAAAATGCATGAAGAAGCCCATCAAAAATGTGAGATTTATGCCACAAATCGGAAATTTCCAAAATCCAGAAAATGCATGATGGTTAGCCCATCAAAACTGTGAGATTTATGCCACAAATCGAAAATTTCCAAAATTCAGAAAATGCATGATGGTTAGCCCATCAAAACTGTGAGATCTATGCCACAAATCAAAAATTTCCAAAATCCAGAAAATGCTTGATGGTTAGTTAGCCCATCAAAACTGTGAGATTTATGCCACAAATCGAAAATTTCCAAAATCCAGAAAATGCATGAAGAAGCCCATCAAAACTGTAAGATTTATGCCACAAATCGAAAATTTCCAAAATCCAGAAAATGCTTGAAGAAGTCCATCAAAAAGGTGAGATTTATGCCACAAATCGAAAATTTCCAAAAATCCAGAAAATGTATTAAGAAGTCCATTAAAAATGTGAGATTTATGCCATAAATCGAAAATTTCCAAAATTCAGAAAATGCTTGATGGTTAGTCCATCAAAACTGTGAGATCTATGCCACAAATCGAAATTTGTAAAATCCAAAAAATACAAGATAGTTACTCAATGAAAACTTTGATTTTAACTGCATGAAATTGTTTACGAGCATCATGGTTCTTTAGAAATGATAAACATGTTTAGGGACTTAAACATGGCGAATAAATGCAAAAAACATGCAAACACATTAAACGAATACATCGCCACTAACCAAAAGGCAGAACAAATTTGGAATAAAAATCGTATATAAATTTATTAAAAAATCAACTACGTCACTTTGAACATTTATACCTTTTACCAAGTTCACAAAAAGCTTTTCCATTTTTTTTTCTATACAATACACATACACAATGTATTATTATCAGTTTTCCTTTAGTTTATCCTCTCTTCTAAGTCCCCCTACCCTATTCATATCACTCTTCTCATCTTCCCACGTCATATTATCTTTATATGTATTTTATTTAAATTGTATACTCACACAAATGCATATCAAATACGTACATTCACCGCCATGTCAATACGAAACAATTTTCCGTTTCTCAATTTTCTCTATCGCATCACAATTCACAATACCATAGTGAGTTTCAAGTGTGGTGGACGTGTATGTGCGTTATCCGCGTAATTAAAATTTGACAAAAAAAAAAAAAAAAAAAGTGTACAAGTTAATTAAATAATTTGTTTATTAATTAAGTTTTAATTTTCTTGTTTTTTTTTGTTTATAATTCTCTTATCACACTAAATACTGTAGTGTAGCCAAATTAGGTTCATTTATAGAACAACAAAAAAATTATATATAAAGGAAATTGGTGGTAATTTAAAATATAATTTGATAAAAAAAAAAAAAATACAACATACACACACATTTATTTTTTGACATAAATTTGTTTTGAATTGTTAATTTATTTTTTTTTAATTTAATCATTTAATTATAACATCAGTGAGTGATTAATGGATGGGTGGATAAAATATGGGTGAAAAAGTTTTTTTTTTTATGTTTTGAAAAAGTAAATAAAAATAAATAAAATGGCTGATTATTATTTACCATATGGAATACAAATTAATTGAATAAAAATAAAATATAATAAAATAAAAAACCAAAACATTAGACTGAAACGAACATTATGAATTGGTTATTATTTATAACGGTTGGTGTGTTCGTTGGCAATATTCCGGCTGGATATGGTGAAATGGATTATTTTCCAGGTAATTGAAATAATTTTTTCCCTATATGTTTAAAATTCCATATGCTATAGTATAAAAGCGATGAGGTACTATTTACGACATACTTATATGAAATTTCCTGGCTACTTTGTCAGGTCAACAACGCGCCTTTTTGTGTATTTTAGCAATGCAACAGTTTGTAATAACAGTATTGTAATATATAGTAATAATGTGGCGTACGGTACACATATGCTAACTGTGTTTTTGTTGCTAAAACGAGTTAAGTCCACACAGGAAATTGGTGGTGGTTTTGTATTACTTCAAAAAATTTTATACAGTCGAAGTCAAAATTATTTGTGGCACGCAATAATTGTATTCTGCAAATGTTAAAATTTGGGCTAAAAACTTAATTAAACAATTAAATATTTTTTGTATAATTATTGATATTTTATATAAGTAAAATCAAAAAATAAACGGACAAGATTATTTTTACCATCACAATGTTGGCTAAAAATTACAAAATTAATTCCAATTTTTCACACTTTTCCCCGAAAACTCAACAAGATGTTCTGCCACCTTTCTTGTTAACCACTTGGATTGGATCAGGTTTTCTATAATTTATTTAGAGATTTGCTCCCATTTGCGTTTTATTTTGTCAAACATTTCATTGGTAATTTCTTCCAATAGTTGTTGTTATTTTTTGTTTAATGTAATGCCATATAGCCTAGTTATTTTTCTGTCTTCCTTAGGCGTTGTGTTTCTTTTACGCACACTTCCTTTTACAGTTTTGAAACGCTTGAATTTTGGATTTCCCAATTTGGTACATCACAGAATTTTTGTGGCAGTTGTACCTTTGGACTAATTTTTTTTTATTGAAACACCAGCATCGTAGCTCACAACGATCAAGACTCGAACTTCTAATGATAGTTCCTTAATTTGTCCTTTAATATTCCCGTTACTTTTTTCCCAAATTTTTTGAAGGTTTTTATTTTTTATTTTAAATTTTTTTTTTATTACAAATGCCTGTGGCTTTATTCTTGAATCTTTTTAAAAAGAAACTAACAAGATGCATCTTAACCAATGTTAATACTTATTATTAGTGTGCACCATTTACCTAATTAGAATGTCCCGGGCCAAAGCATTGGGATGTGTCTCTAGTTTTGAACAATATCTCGAACTATAGGTTTTAATTGTATCTTTAATGGTTAAAATACCGAGGTCTTGATGTATGTTGGTGTTTCGAATATACCAGAGCATTCGTGATCCTACGAAGTATTTTTGATTGTGTACGTTGCAAAAATTCTCTATTTGATGCGCTGGTGGATCCCCATAACTGAATACCATATGTCCATATGGGCATAAGTATCGCTTTATATAGTAAAACTTTATTGTCGAGTGATAATCTTGATTTTCTTCCTATTAGCCAATACATCTTAGGAATTTTATTTTTATTTGATTACGCTTTGCTTCTATATGCTTTTTCCATGTCAACCTTCTGTCCAGATGTAACCCTAAGTATTTGACACTAGATTGCTGCGGAATAGTTACACCGTTCAATTTAACTTGTGGACAGGTGAGTTTGTTAAGTGTGAAGTCGCCAAGTCTTTAGCCAGTTTTAAATTTTATTCAGATGATTTTGCAATTGCGTTGAGGCTGTTTGGGGATTTTTACAAGGCACTAATATGGTCATCAGCAAATGTTGATATTATAGCTTCATTGCAAATGGACAAATCGGCTGTATACAACAAGTATAAAATTGGTCCCAAGACACTTCCTTGTGGAACACCTGCGCTAATATCATTTAAACCAGTGGTTGCTGCCATAAAAATTTCTCGAATCTAAACTGATAAGCAGAAAGAAGATCATTATTCATAAGATCATTAGAGGCTTCATTCGCTTCATAATTAGTTTCCAAACATCTATGATATAGTAGAAAATAGAGAGATTAGTCTCAACGATTTTTAATCATTACAGTTTTTGTTTAGCTTTAAAATTATGATTACTTCTGCTACCTTCCGCTTCATTGGAACGTAAGTATCTTAATCTAAACATAGCATTGATTATATGTAGCTTTTTCGTATTGACATTGTTTATTTCCACTTTTAGCTCACTAAGTTAAAAGCGGTAATCTTTGTTCTCACTTTTAATTTTTTCCTAGTCACTTGTTATGGGTTCAGTTTCAAACTTTAGTTCAGCCTGATGTTTTATAACATCGTTCAGTAAGTCCCGAGACTAACAACTAAACCAAAATTTCTTCAACAATACTTACTTCTTTTATACATCATTCAATTGCCTTTTTAACTTTTCTGTACCATGTGTTAAAAACGATTAATCTTTGGCTTGAAAATAAACTATCTCTTTCTGGGGAGCATTTTTTTGAGGTGCAAACAGCCAGTAATATTACTGGAGCAAAATCTAGAGAATACGATGAAGTTTTTTCACCGACAAAAGGTTGGTTTCGTCAGAACAGGGTCAAAATAATACTTAAGCCATTGCAGGCTTGAACGGTGTTTTTTCCCGATGATAACAATGTTTTATCAACACGTAATACACTTTTTCATTATTTTTTAAAATTACTAAATTATCGTCACTAGATGATCTTCAACGATCGAACATAGAAGATTTTGATAAAATTAGACGGGTACCGGTCGAAACAGGATATTGTCCAACTGGATTTGACAAAACAGGATAATCCAAAACTGGATATTTTAAAACGAGATAAGATACAAAACGAGATATGGTACAAAACTGGATATTTCAAAACAGGATATTTCGACATGTGATTTAAACTTAAAATAATGTGAAGTTCTGGAAGATGGCCAGTTAGAAAGGAACTAAGCGGGTTCTTAACCGATTATGATGAAATCCGATACGTAGGATGAAAATAGAATTTTAAAATAATTTTTTGGGAAAGTTCTGGAATAACTCGATCAAGTCAATGATTATTTTAATAAGATGAGAAAAGCAGTAATTAAAAAAAACCATTAAGTGAAGGATAATTCTATCTCTCTGCTTATAATTATTCAAGTATGAAACCTTACTGGCCATATTCCAGAGGTTTGCCCAAAAAAGGTTTTAAAATCAAATTTAATTATACAATTAAAGAAAAAAAACATTAAGTGAAGGAAAATTCTATTTCTCTCTTAG
Organism: Tipula confusa; assembly: GCA_963556175.1. Taxonomy (NCBI): domain Eukaryota; kingdom Metazoa; phylum Arthropoda; class Insecta; order Diptera; family Tipulidae; genus Tipula; species Tipula confusa. Next base: position 83,215,648 of record OY744477.1, read on the forward strand.
AAATATTCAAGTATGGAACCTTACTGGCCTTATTCCAGAACTTTCCCAACAAATCATTTTAAAATCCTATTTTCATCCTACATATCGAATTTCATCATAATCGGTAAAGAACTCGCCGAGTTCCTTCCTAACTGGCCATATTCCAGAACTTTCTCAAAAAATCATTTTAAAATCCCATTTTGATCTTACATATCGAATTTCATCAAAATCGGTTAAGAAACCACCGAGTTCCTTCTAAATTAGCCATATTCCAGAACTTTCCTACAAAATCATTTTAAGTTTAAATCAAATGTCGAAATATCCAGTGTTGTACCATATCTCGTTTTGTACCTTATCTCGTTTTGACAAATCCTATTTTGAAATATCCAGTTTTAAAATGTCCAGTTCTGAGCGGTTCCCAATTATATTTATCGGTTAAAGGTTGCTACGATTTAAAAACCTTTTCATAAAAGGCGCCATCTTTGGGTTAGTATCGAAACTTATGTAACGATCATGTTATTATTTTTAATTAATATGGCAGATCCGAGTCCTAAATCTAATAAAACAAATAAGTTTATTGATCTCAGCCTGCTCAGACATCGTGAAATGCTCTTAGATTGTAATCCTTATTCGTGAAAGTTTTCTCATCATGACATTGATAGTAGAGCCATCTTTAACACCAAATATATTAATAGGTGGTGTCTGATTTATCTTCTCTAGTATAGGATCATTATCGATATACGGGTTACTTACTAATTACTGACCGGTTGCTTTTGTTTTCAATTACACTAAGTTTTGTCTTTCTTCAGGGTGAATGCTACTTGCCTAATATATTCTGGAGATGACCCTGCTTTTTTTTCTTTGGTAGTTTGCTTTTTGAAGGATCAAGCAGTTTCTTTGAGTAATTTCTCTTTGTCTTACATGTTTGTTACTCTTTTTATAGTTAATTTTTGACACAAGTATCTATTGAGGATCACTTTCAGATTTCTTAAATTTTGACACTTTTTGCTATGGGCTTTAGATTTGCATAGTTATTTATGTTTCCGCTCTTTATATTTGAGCTAGTTTTCCCTACTCATTTAATGGGTTATTAAGTGGGTATCCCACTCATTTACTAATGACAAAAATAAATTGACCAATGCATTCAGTATTGCACTGATCATTACGATGCCTGGGTTATTTCATAAGAATATAGCGAATCAGCGCCTACCCTATTCGACCAGTGGTTATACTTTTGGCGTTAGCCAGGATGTAGTGCAAAAAGCTTATAAAAGCGATGTGCCCTTGGATTTTTAAATAGGGAATTCACAGAAAATTATGGTAAAAATGGAAAGCTATTTAAAAAACTGGCTGGAAGTTAAAGCCGAACTATTACCTTATCATTTAGTATTGATTGATTGTTACATTTAACTAAACCGATGAATTAGATAAGAAAGTTAGTTATGACAGACTGCACCCAGTTACTGACATCTAAGTGATCGATAGTTAGTTTTTTTTTTAAAGACAAGAAAGGAAAGGACTGTAAGTAATGACAGAATTGGCCTGAATAATTATTATTAATTATTATTAATATAATAATATAATAATATAATAATATAATAATATAATAATATAATAATATAATAATATAATAATATAATAATATAATAATATAATAATATAATAATATAATAATATAATAATATAATAATATAATAATATAATAATATAATAATATAATAATATAATAATATAATAATATAATAATATAATAATATAATAATATAATAATATAATAATATAATAATATAATAATATAATAATATAATAATATAATAATATAATAATATAATAATATAATAATATAATAATATAATAATATAATAATATAATAATATAATAATATAATAATATAATAATATAATAATATAATAATATAATAATATAATAATATAATAATATAATAATATAATAATATAATAATATAATAATATAATAATATAATAATATAATAATATAATAATATAATAATATAATAATATAATAATATAATAATATAATAATATAATAATATAATAATATAATAATATAATAATATAATAATATAATAATATAATAATATAATAATATAATAATATAATAATATAATAATATAATAATATAATAATATAATAATATAATAATATAATAATATAATAATATAATAATATAATAATATAATAATATAATAATATAATAATATAATAATATAATAATATAATAATATAATAATATAATAATATAATAATATAATAATATAATAATATAATAATATAATAATATAATAATATAATAATATAATAATATAATAATATAATAATATAATAATATAATAATATAATAATATAATAATATAATAATATAATAATATAATAATATAATAATATAATAATATAATAATATAATAATATAATAATATAATAATATAATAATATAATAATATAATAATATAATAATATAATAATATAATAATATAATAATATAATAATATAATAATATAATAATATAATAATATAATAATATAATAATATAATAATATAATAATATAATAATATAATAATATAATAATATAATAATATAATAATATAATAATATAATAATATAATAATATAATAATATAATAATATAATAATATAATAATATAATAATATAATAATATAATAATATAATAATATAATAATATAATAATATAATAATATAATAATATAATAATATAATAATATAATAATATAATAATATAATAATATAATAATATAATAATATAATAATATAATAATATAATAATATAATAATATAATAATATAATAATATAATAATATAATAATATAATAATATAATAATATAATAATATAATAATATAATAATATAATAATATAATAATATAATAATATAATAATATAATAATATAATAATATAATAATATAATAATATAATAATATAATAATATAATAATATAATAATATAATAATATAATAATATAATAATATAATAATATAATAATATAATAATATAATAATATAATAATATAATAATATAATAATATAATAATATAATAATATAATAATATAATAATATAATAATATAATAATATAATAATATAATAATATAATAATATAATAATATAATAATATAATAATATAATAATATAATAATATAATAATATAATAATATAATAATATAATAATATAATAATATAATAATATAATAATATAATAATATAATAATATAATAATATAATAATATAATAATATAATAATATAATAATATAATAATATAATAATATAATAATATAATAATTACACAAATAATATAATAATATAATAATTACACAAATTTGAAGACGAGTAAATAATTACTCAACACTAAAATCAAATAAAATAACCGTTAAGCTGACAAAATACGTCTCTATTACCTAATAATCTAGTATGTACTCAAATTCTGATTTAAAATAAGCAACAGTTTGGCGCAAATTAGCAAATTCTTTTTTTGGTTATGTTGAAGAAATATTTCAACAGTTTTGAACTAAAGTATAACTTTTTGGCTGAAATCAGTTTTAATTAAAGACCAACTATGTAATTTTTAATGTTTGCAGTCCCCTCTTTAATGCAACATGATGTAATTGCGGCTAGGCCATATTTAAAAAAAAACGAGTTTATTGTGTAGGTGTAAGGTAGAAGAAGAAGAATACTAATCAACATGATGTTGTGATAAGCATTCGTTATGTTATTTAAAAAAGTATTTAAAATGAGATAACCTAATTCCATTTTATGATTATTATAAACGATTTATTATAACTACTCTAATTGTGTAACACGATAGTTAAAGCTTCGTGTTAACCAAAACAGTATTTTTCAGGACTATAAGCTAATGATAATTTTTTGTAAATTCTTATCATTTTTCTAAATTATAAATATGGACTGCGGTTCTTTAAACTACGAAATAATCACGTGCTATGTAGATAGTTTATTATATTTCAACAATTATTTAAATTGAATCTAAGTTACAGGAAACTGTAATAATTTTGTCTGACTATAATTTTTTTAGATACCGATAAAGAAGATCTAGTTTTCTCCAGTTTTAGAGCTAGGCGTTTTCAATGCTTGTAAAAGTCAGTTTTTGTTCGATTACTCTTTATTTCAATTTCGTCTAGTCACGTGTGACATTCTGCTAAAACATCTTACAAATTCCTGAAATTATCATAAAAAACATGTTTTTTCGACATAATATGGGACAGGCTTGTAAGTGTGCAGCGCCTTATTACACAAAGAAACGGAAATTTTTGAATTTATTTTCCAATGGCTGTTCTACGAATTTATTTATTATTAAAATGTAAAGTGGAAAATGTCAAAAGTGTAATTTGTTTATGGCTTTTTGAATAAAGAAATTGTTTGATTTCATGGAATATTTCGATGATGTTATTATTGCTTATTAGAAGAATTATTTACAAAGAGGGTAACATGTGAGTGGGTTTGTCTGAAGGTTTTAAAGAAATTGGGATTTTTCCAGAATATAACTGGTTTTTTTATTTGTCTTAGAAGTGTGCATGAATCAAAAGCATCCGTAACGTTTCTGTAAGTTGAAAATAGTATGACCTACAATTTTTTTTTGTTAGGCGAGTGATTCTCACCAATATTATGTAAGACGGTAATTTGTAGCTATGTCGAGCATAACGCGGCCACTTACCATTCAACAGGCATAACTTTGCTTTGCCATGCTATTCGAATAAGATCGAAAATATAGTTTCACAAAATATCCCTTCCGAATATCAATAGTTTGGAGTTAATGCAATAAACCCCAAGAAAACGTTTCTTTTTAAGTATCTTCATGGTCAGTATAAATTCCTCGTAGGATAAGTCATCTAAGCACATCTCGACAGTTTTTATTTGGCAACTATCAAATACAGCATTTGAATACGTGTTGACCTTTAAGTAAATTAGGGAAATACTCCTTCCAAGTATCGGGTATACTGCATCGATGTTAACACGGAGGTTTCCCTTAATGTCTCGATTAGCAATAGTCTGAAGATATAGTGCAGTCTGGTGTTTGATTTAAAGAACTTACGTGAACTGCACACATTGCCGATTTGTTGCACTCTTAAAACTTTAGTTTTCCTCCATTTACGCTTTTTCGTTTTCAAATCGCTTGGTTTTTCTGTGCCAAAAAAGAATTTTACATTTCTTTTAGTATGTCCCATAATTTGAGCTCTTTTAACATTTTAATATTTTAACGAAACTTGTTCGTTCACTTCCTTAAGACTACACTGGTTAATAACATATTACAGTGTTGCTGGTTGGCTCCTTGTCCACCACAGCAGACAAACAGATGTCCCACTTAGAAATAACTGGAGACAACTATCAAAAAGCATGGGAAATATTAAATAATAGATTCAACAACAAAAGATTACTTGTCACCACCATACTCTTAAATACGATGATAAACCAACCACCGCCACATGACACAACAACTGAGTGTACATGCAATTCGAATTTTGGGATTGAACATCGATTCATGGAGTCCTTGGGTCGTTTTCAAAGTTATTAAAGAAATGTTTCCAATCTCTAGAAACTATAGTTTCTAGCTTGCTGGTTCCTTGTTCTCGATGTGTTAGGTGTAGTAACGTATGATATCCGCCTTTTATTTTGATGTTACAGTATGCTGTTAGATGACCTTGCGACAGACAAACTCTATATAGATTATGTAATATTATACTACGTGCCTCCTCTCGCTATGGCTCTGAACCATGGATTTTGCGACGCATTAAACCAGAAATATGCTGCAATAGTTTATTTTAAATCTAAAAATCCAACGCGTGTCATTACTGCTAAAAGAAAAGAAAAATCAGACAACCTCTCTGCCGAGACTGGAGCTAAATGCAGCCTTATTATTATCAAAGCTACTGGCTAAAGTGAGAACAGCCTTTAATTGTAACAACGAAAACAAAACATACTACTGGGCTGACTCTAGGACTGTCTTGGGTTGGATAGAAGGTAAACCACAAATTCATAAAACTTTTGTGGCCAACAGAATACCATATCTTCCAGCCAAAATGCAGCTGACTGTGCTTCAAGGGGCTTAAATCCTTAACGAATCATCAACCATCCACTCTAGTGTAAAGGTCTATCGTTGTTAAAATTATTAACATATCAAATAACCTCTGTAAATATAGTCAAGAGCTAGAATCGGCCTGAGACTCTGAAAGAAAGCCAATACACGTTTTTGTATCATGGCAATCGTTTCTTGGTCGTATTGGTCATAAAACGGTCAATTGTTTCAATATATTAGTTTCATATTTTCACAAAAGAGTTAAAATTAATTAAGACTGTGTCCGAAACCCATGATAAATATTTGTGAATACAAATTTTTGACATTTACTTGATAAAATCGAAGACACCTAAATTATCACAGTCAGTTGCTATGATAGTTTTTGGCAAACTCACTAAATTGGGCATAATAATTACAAAAATGGTGATCTTCAGACGATGTACGAAGATATAAACAGGCCGCATACGCTTTTTCACTCGCTTCTGAAAAAGCATGCAACTCGATTCTACGATTCTTCAAACCAATCTCTCAATATTGATTGACCCCAATATGTATAATTCGGCACAAAATCGGCACCAATTCATTCCAATCCAATTTTAGTTTCCGGAGGTCTTGGTAGAAAATGTTTGCACCAGTAATAACTAGGCACACCAACCCTAATGGGTCGAACAAACTCGTTATATAAACCCAAGTACTAGCTATTGAGTCTCTGATCTCCTCGTTATTGGAACAAAATTTGAAAAAAAGAAACCTCCCGCCTTCAGCAACTCTGTTATTTGTTGTCGAATAATTAAAAGCTCCTCAATTGAATTTGCAGCAACCATTAAGTCATCCACATAGAAATTTCGACGTAGAACTTGAGCGGCAATCGGGAAACGATTTTCTTCGTCTGTGGCTAATCTTTGATGTTTTCGTATTGCCAAATATGCCCCAGGTGCAGTTTCGCAGTTTCATACGTTACGGTGCACAAGCGAAAAATTTTGATAGGATCATCTCGATTCAACCCCGCCATAGGATTAGTTGAAAATAACGATCGGATTCAGTAACTTGGATTTAGCGATACATCTTTTGGATAACGCCAGTTGAAACGTATTGGAACATTCTGAACCGCAAATGTACCAAAATCGTTGACAATCTCCAAATGCTTAAGCGTCTGATATTCTTGAATGAAATCCGAATAGTTGGCTCTAATTTCGGGCAAACGATTATAAGCCTCTTCTCCAAATTCAGAAAGTGCCGCATTGCGAATTGATTACGAGTCAACTTCCTAAAACGAGATCACGAGTGTGTCCATTTTTTTCAGTGAAAGAGCAACTGAATCCTCATCAGCTCCAGTCACGAGAGTATTTTTTGTTGATTTAAGCGATGAACGAAGTGGGCCGCTGACTGTCCAGCCCAATTTAGTTTCCTGCAGTATTGGTAGGTTTTCACCCAGAACCTTTTTCCCAGGAAGCAACAACTTCCAAAATAATCTGGCTACAATCAGCAGATCGATGGATGGTAGCTGGAAATATATAGGATCGGCAAATTGGATGGCAGCTGGAATCGATATTGGATGAGGCGGTTGAACGTCAGTTATCTTTGATAGAATGATTGCAGCACATTTACCATGTGGCCACACTAGCCGACTCGTCTTGATAGTCGCCCGAAGTGACCAGAGAAGTTGAACCTTTCGTTGATTCTGCAGTAGATGATACAACTGCATTCACACAATACAATATTTCGCACAATATACAAACTCTATATTACGGTTTGCATATTGGTAGCGCTCAACGAAAGAGAGCGCGGTAAAGCTAGGGTAAGTAGCCAATTCATGAACCTTTGAATCGCATTTTATACATGTGGCTAATGTAATCCGGTTTGTTATTATTAATGCTGAGCGGCTTCGACGGTTATAAGTTGTTGAATGCGGCACTGTTGCTCCAGGAATGTACAAATCCCGTCCCATGTCTGTATATCCTTGGATGTAGATTCTTACCATTTGATAGCGGTTGTTGGCTCTAATTTTTACAACATCAAGCAAATTAGCATCTTAATTCATCTTAAGTAAGCTCTATAGTGAGCGCTGACTCGATCGTGCATCTCCCGAAGACCATCACCAGACTCTTTAGTTTAGTAAACATATAAAATTATATCGTTGATGTGAGTCTAAATTCATTTTTTTTTTCTAAAATTCAATCCTTAAAAACAAAATCTATTAATGGGCTAATTTCTACAAGCCGTATGCTGTAATAAATTGGATTAGTTTTTGCCGGCAATTTCCAATTAATTAATTTTTTATATCATTAAAAATATAATATAAATTAGATTTTATAAACATTGCTTAAAAGTTACAAATCAATTGAATTAACCGTTTTATGACCAATACCGAATCATTAGAGGTGTTAACCGTTTGTTGATACATTTAAAAACATGAACCGATACAACCCTAAACGTTTTACCGGTTGAATAAAGTAAAAATAAAATTAAGTTAATAATTCCATGTAAAAATCAATTCAATCATCCATTGAGGAAAACCTAAATTTTATCTATTTTCCACTAAGTGCGTAATCAAATTTAAACACTCAGATAACGAATTTTCATATCTATTGTATTATGTAGAATGGGCAAAATTTATCTTCCGTATTTTCGTAATGTCTTTCGTTATCAATTGTTATATGTATGTATTGGGTACCGGTCGAAACTGGATATTTTAAAACGAGATAAGGTATAAAACGAGATATGGTACAAAACTGGATATTTCAAAACAGGATATTTCGACATGTGATTTAAACTGAAAATGATTTTTAGGAAAGTTCTGGAATATGGCCAATTAGGGAGGAACTCGGTGAATTCTTAACCGATTATGATGAAATTCTATATGTAGGATGAGAATGTGATTTTAAAATGATTTTTAGCCATATTCCAGAGGTTTTCCCAAAAAAGGTTTTAAAATCAAATTTAATTATACAATTAAAGAAAAAAAACATTAAGTGAAGGAAAATTCTATTTCCCAACAAATCATTTTAACCCTTGTGTGAACCCCACATTTATTTTCCACATTGGAGACACCAGGGTCCAGCCAGACCCCTATACATTAAATATAAGTTTATGTAAACAAAATGTAAGTTTTATGATAGTAATTAAATTTTATTAATAAGTAAACATTATAGAAGCGAATTCATAGTCTGATTAAAGTAAAAATAAAAAAATATAGAATTGAAACTATTTATTTTAAAAGTCCTCTTCATTTGTACATTTGAAGCATTTATAAACGCATTTGGAGTGTTGCAGGCATACTGGAGTCGAACATTTCACACAGTAGAAATGAGTTTTTCATCATATTCATGGCATAATCGGCAATATCGTTTCTTTTGGAGAACGTCGGCATCTTTTGCCGTTGCCAAAACTTGTGTTGTTGACTGTAAAGAATAGTGTAACGTTATTAATTTGATATGATATATTTTTAAGTGTAAATTCTTACCGGTAATGGGCCACCAAAGAATGCTTCTATTGCTGATCGGGACGAAAATTGCTTTATTACTTGAGGATTGTTAGAACGAGCTTCAATTTGAGGACGAACTAGAGTTTCTGAAAGCGAGAACAAAAATTTTCTGCGTGCATCTGTGTTTTTGTAATGGTTAACTTCTTTGCAGATGATATAACTCGCCAAACCCATAATGTCAATTATGTTATAAAAGAAGGCTAAAGACCATCTTTTTGTTCGTCTTTTTGTGGTAAAGTGGCTTAGCATTTGATCCATTGCATCGACGCCACTTTTGGTTTTATTATAATAAATAATTGCTTCTGGTTTTTGTAGTTCACCAATTACATTCTTGTCGTAATGCAATGTTGATAAAAGAATCACTGCTTTGCTTTTCTTTAGAACGTAGGAGCATATTGCTACATCATTTTCGTGATATCCAAATATTGATGAATGTATTGGCCGTGAGGAATTTTTTTTCATTTCAGGTGGAATACACGTTACGTTGCTTCGCAACGTAGGTACGTTGCAAAAATCCGAGCCCAATGTCTATGAGGCGCTTACACCCTTGTAAGGTGGTAAAAAAATTATCGGCCACTATTGTTCTTCCCGAATTCGAATACCTTGATGCCAAACGCCACATTTCATTTCGTCCTTGATCTTTACCCGTTTAAATAGTACCTTGTAATGGATAGTGTGTTTTTGCATCGCATGCCCACCATACTTTAATTCCATACCTCGCAGGTTTGGACGGTATGTATTGTGTGAACCTCGTCCTCCCCCGATATGGAAACAATTGCTCGTCTATGGTAATATCACTATGTGGCCGATAATTCCTTTCCAAATTTTCGTTTAAAAAATTCCATATATCCCAAATAGGTGCAGCTTTATCGGATTGTGTACGAAAATTACGGGTACGGCTATCATCAAATCGTATATATTGTGACAGAGCAATGAAACGGCGGTATGACATTGTTGCTCTAAAAATGGGAAGGTTCATCGTTTTCCACAGAAAAGACGCGTGTTGCATATTATTGTGGCTTACGCCAGCAGCTAATAGTATTCCAATTAATGCATTTAGTTCTATTTCTTTGAACTCCTTCCATACCTTTTTATTTTTGCTTGAATTTCTAGTGTTCCATTGATTAATTGTTTCATTTGCATACCGATTTGTTTCCTTTAGTATGATAAATACGATGTTTGGTGTTAGAAACTTTTTGAACACTTCAATTGGTACCGAGTTTGTAGAAGTAGGCCCTCCATTAAACCGCATAATGTTATGGATACGTGTACGACCAATTGGTGGCACTGCTCTGCTCCACTTTGTACCATCTTTCCCGAACATGTTCAATGTGTGCACTAAGTCCATTACTTCCCGCATAGCGGGCTGCATTTTATTTGTTGACTGGGTTTCTGCTGCTTGTTGTATTTCGGCTAGTTGATATACTTCAACTACCGTTTGCATTTCAGTTGTTGACGGTATTTCATCATCTTCGCTGTCATATGCCTCCTGTAGCTCCAATTCTTGCTCTGCTTCTATGTCCGATGCGTCACCTTCATTTGGTACATAATCGGCATCTTCGTCGGAATCATCTTCGACAGCAAAAGGGTCAACATCTTCTTCTTCCTCCGTCTCGTTCAAGATCGTTAGCTAAGGTGGCCACAACACGCTCATAGAACGTTGGATCAAAACGAGAACGTGTTTGGTAAACTTTGTCCACCTCATCCATTCCTTCTCCAAATTTTTCTATTTATATTCACTAAAACAAATATCTCACCCGCTTCTTGATGAATAATAAAACGGAAAATAAAGCACTGAACTGATTACGAGACTAATAATATTCGTATTAGATCAAACAGACAAAAAAAAATCACATAAAATCCTTTACACACTATTTTCAGCTCAAAATTTGAAGAGACTATGACACTGCATGTGCTAAAATACACAGCAGAAACATCGAAAATGAATAAATAACGGGAACATCGGAGAGATAAATATACAGTGAAGAAATTTAGTATATTTAGTATATTTAGTATAAGAAATTTAGTATATTTTCATATAAAATGTGTATGGGGTCTGGGTAGATCCTGGTGTTTCGAATATGACTAGAATTTGAAGATGTCCTAAAACTCTTGCCCATCCTCCTATTTTTGATGCTTTTTCCTATATTTCTGTTCAAAACTAGTAATTTGAGGATATTATGGAATATTTTGATGATAGTGAGATTAGAAATATAAAAATATTGCAAACAAATACAAAAAGGGTCTGACCAAACCCTGGTGTCTCTATTAGGGTTAAAATTCCATTTTCATTCTACATATCGAATTTCATCATAATCGGTTAAAAACTCGCCTAGTTCCTTCCTAACTGGCAATATTCCAGAACTTTTCCAAAAAATAATTTTTAAATCCCATTTTCATCCTACATATCGAATTTTATCATAATCGGTTAAGAACTCGCCGAGTTCCTTCCTAATTGGCCATATTCCAGAACTTTCCCAAAAAATCATTTTAAGTTTAAATCACATGTCGAAATATCCTGTTTTGAAATATCCAGTTTTGTACCATATCTCGTTTTGTCAAATCTTATTTTGAAATATCCAGTTTTAAAATCCAGTTCTGAGCGATTCCCGTATGTATTATACTGTTAAAACCTGTGACGATATGTGTAGGTAAAAGTCATCGACTTTTTTGTCGCTGTAAAAATTATTTGAATTTGATGTTTCAATTTTTACTCGCTCTGCTATCTGTTCAAGGCACCAAAGTCTTTCGCAGTTGATTACAGTCAAACCAATGTAAAGACACCACTGCTAAAATCCATTTCGTCTAGGTATCTAAAACCAGTGATCATATCAGAATCGACTGAAGTTGAGAATCGTACAAGTGAATCCAGTAGTAGGTTTTTGACACGTTTGCTATTCAGTCCAATTACACAGATCTCACCTGATAGTACAAGATACTGTACCCTGAAATGTTTCACCTTTACAAAAGATAAATCCAAACTTGAGATTAAAGAGTATCGGGGACAGAGCATCTTCTTGCCGACACCAGAGCTAATTGCAAAATTCTTGATAGCTTGTTTTTAATTTTGGCATAACATTATTGTGACTACATTACTATCATTTTACACAAACGCACAAACTTGTCAGATCCTCTTAGCAAGGACCTCTGTGTTTTTCCGTGCGAATGCAAAGCAAATTTGCGCTACCTTATAGTCTATATTCTGTTACTGACACTTCGGGCCAGTAATAGCCTGTAAAAACCATTATAGAATGTCCCAATAACTGGTTGAGATTTGACATTTCGGTTATTTTGGCTCTGGCAACACTAGTGTCATTCTTTCTTTGACAGAAACTCAGTATATTATTTCTAGTTGACGAAATGAGTTGCTTAACGCTTCAACAAAAGTTGGAAATGTTGGAAATTTACTTTTACAACAAAGACAATTGGTTCGAAATCGAAGAAAATGTCGTACAAATTTTGGTCAAAACACGGGACTCATACCCAAAATTGGTCCAGCAATTGAAGCCCCGTGACCACCCGATTCGTTATCGATTCGCTGTGTGGGCCTGCGCGACCAACTTGAAATTGATGAGGATTTTGCTCAAAAAATCATATTTCGGACGAGGCGCATTTTCATCTCGGTGGGTTCGTAAACAAGTAAAATTGTCGCATTTGGGGATCGGAAAATCCACAAGGATATGAGGAGAAGCCAATGCATCCATTGCGTGATACTGTTTAGTGCGGCTTGTGGCGTGGCGGCATATTGGTTTGGAAGATCTTTGGTTCCAGTAAGATCCCAAGCGGATCTCATTTGAATGAAATCATTTTCCATAAATAACTGTACTTTCAAACAAAAAAATAAATTTGGAAATATATTAAGCCGTTTTTGATTTATTCAATTTTTAAACCTGAACTTCTTACTGGGATACCCTTTATATATACCGGGTGTTTTTTTAAGCTGAAACTTTCGAATATCTAGGAAAATAAAATCACTCTAAGAAAAAAATTTCCATAATCAAAATTTAATCATTCCGAGGGGGACATACATTAGTGCTAAACTTAGTACCCCTCTTCCCCTTCTTGTATGGGTATAGGGTAACTTTGAAATTAAAATAGGAAGCCATATTTTTTATTGCAGATTCGGACTCTACGCATACGATTCTGCAATATGCCTCATCATCTTTTAATTAAATTAAGTCCTCAAAATGATGGCCTTCGACTCCAATGCACTTATTAATTCGCATTTCAAATGAATGTACACACAACTGAGAAGCGTGTCTGCTGAAATTTCGGCACAAGCATTTCTTATTCGCTCAATCACATTCTCACGTGTTGTTGGTATTTGTTGGTAAACTTTGTCTTTGAGATAGCCCCACAAAAAAAAGTCTGCCGAAGTAAGATGATTTGGTGATCTGGCAGGCCAATTTACCGGACCAGCTCTATATGCATACACCCATTGAATCCATTCTTCCTTTCTTCATTGGTAGCTTGTATTGATCGGAGATATCACTTCGTTAGTAGAAGTATTTCTTCAATGCATTATTTCAATAAGTTGTACTTTAAATTCATTGAAATTTTCTCTATTATTAGTTGAGTATAGTGTATATTGTTTTTATTGCTGCAGCTCTACAAATTCCTGTTTATACAATTTTGAAGATTATAACATAAGGATAATTGTTCTGAAAAAATTTAAGTGGTTTTTATGACTAATGGAAGCAAATTTATTCTTTTAATTTAATATTAATGATTGGTTCTGTGTAATGACTGCAAAAATAACTGCAATAACTACATCATCGATAAAGCTACTGCAAACTGTTAACCTCTTCATTAAAATAAATACGGTAAACCGAGATTTGTTAGTAATGACAGACTCGACTCGGTTACTGACACCTAAGCAATCAATAATTAGTATATTTTTTGTGGTGTAGGGAAAGGAAAGGATAGTAATGACAGAATTGTTCAGGTTTCCCGGTTGCCAATTTTATTATTAGCACAAGACAATCAAAATTTTACTTAACTACTCTGCATTCTGACGTCTCTTATCAGTAACTCCAGTGTATCACCATTCAATTGTAATCTATAAAGGTTCCCTAAGAACAAAATCTATTAATGAACTAATTTCTCCAAGCCGTAGGCTGTAACAGATGGCATCAGTTTTCACCTGTAAATTACAAATTTATTATTTCACCTTCATGCTGCTAAAATTTATTAAACAAATTCGTCATGTAATCGCCGAAAATCTAATTTATATACACTTTATTTAACACAAAACTTTAAAATTAATACAAATTAAATTTTAAAAATTGATTTAACATTACAATTCAATTGAATTAACCGTTTAATGACAAATACGTCATGTAATCGCCGAAGATCTAATTTATATACACTTTATTTGACACAAATTTTAAAATTAATACAAATTAGATTTTAAAAAATTTATTAAACATTACAAATCAATTGAATTAACCGTTTAATGACAAATACGTCATGTAATCGCCGAAGATCTAATTTATATACACTTTATTTGACACAAAACTTTAAAATTAATACAAATAAGATTTTTAAAAAAATGATTAAAGATTACAATTCAATTGAATTAACCGTTTAATGACAAATACGTCATGTAATCGCCGAAGATCTAATTTATATACACTTTATTTGACACAAATTTTAAAATTAATACAAATTAGATTTTAAAAAATTTATTAAACATTACAAATCAATTGAATTAACCGTTTAATGACAAATACGTCATGTAATCGCCGAAGATCTAATTTATATACACTTTATTTGACACAAAACTTTAAAATTAATACAAATAAGATTTTAAAAAAATTGATTAAAGATTACAAATCAATTGAATTAACCGTTTAATGACAAATACGTCATGTAATCGCCGAAGATCTAATTTATATACACTTTATTTGACACAAATTTTAAAATTAATACAAATTAGATTTTAAAAAATTTATTAAACATTACAAATCAATTGAATTAACCGTTTAATGACAAATACTTCATGTAATCGCCGAAGATCTAATTTATATACACTTTATTTGACACAAAACTTTAAAATTAATACAAATAAGATTTTTAAAAAAATGATTAAAGATTACAATTCAATTGAATTAACCGTTTAATGACAAATACGTCATGTAATCGCCGAAGATCTAATTTATATACACTTTATTTGACACAAATTTTAAAATTATTACAAATTAGATTTTAAAAAATTTATTAAACATTACAAATCAATTGAATTAACCGTTTAATGACAAATACGTCATGTAATCGCCGAAGATCTAATTTATATACACTTTATTTGACACAAAACTTTAAAATTAATACAAATAAGATTTTAAAAAAATTGATTAAAGATTACAAATCAATTGAATTAACCGTTTAATGACAAATACGTCATGTAATCGCCGAAGATCTAATTTATATACACTTTATTTGACACAAATTTTAAAATTAATACAAATTAGATTTTAAAAAATTTATTAAACATTACAAATCAATTGAATTAACCGTTTAATGACAAATACTTCATGTAATCGCCGAAGATCTAATTTATATACACTTTATTTGACACAAAACTTTAAAATTAATACAAATAAGATTTAAAAAAAATTGATTAAAGATTACAATTCAATTGAATTAACCGTTTAATGACAAATACGTCATGTAATCGCCGAAGATCTAATTTATATACACTTTATTTGACACAAATTTTAAAATTATTACAAATTAGATTTTAAAAAATTTATTAAACATTACAAATCAATTGAATTAACCGTTTAATGACAAATACGTCATGTAATCGCCGAAGATCTAATTTATATACACTTTATTTGACACAAAACTTTAAAATTAATACAAATAAGATTTTAAAAAAATTGATTAAAGATTATAAATCAATTGAATTAACCGTTTAATGACAAATACGTCATATAATCGATGAAAATCTAATTTATATACCGGTTATAATATGCTGGTGGTTGTGAACTGTTATTCCAAACTATTGATTATTTTACTTACAGCTTGTACTAAAATTGTTCAGTCAACAAAATGAACTTCCCTACATTAATGGAAGCTAAATAAAGGTATATCCATCATGTTCTTTTTCAAATGATAATATCATATCAATCCCAACACATTTGATTTAGCAAAAAATTACAGCAATGTCACGTTTCGTCGGAACGCGAATAGATTTTGGGTTAATATTATACGAGCGTATAGCCAAGACAAGTTAATATAAATTATGATATTACGGGTGCTATATATTATATGTCTTACAGCAACAATACCAAATTATTCTTATCATGCTCATGAATATTATTTTTCCTGTTGCATATAACTCGACATTCGGAAATCGAATATAATTATGTTACAGGTGTTTTTGGTCGATAATACCGTTTTTTTAATGTTTTATGTATAAAGTTTTTATTTCGAATACGAAATTATGTTGAATATAATATAATATAGACAACGACGCCTAAAATTAGAATTTCTATGTAGTCACCCCAACCGCACACATTATGTGTATGTATGGGGTGAGTATACTCCGAATTCATTTGTTACATTTATTAGGTGTGAGGTGATGATTTTTTGACTATAAACGCGAGCATACAGGAAAAAATGATTTTCTAGTGCGAGGGCAAATGTCAACGATATACTTTAATTGATGTAATTTTGTTGATAATATGCGTCTGCTTTCTTTATATATCTTTATATATATCCAAAATTAATGGCTCAAAATGCAAAGCATGCATGAATACAAATTTATTACTATTTTGACATAACTGAGTTGATATTGTAGACATTTTTCGATAAAATAATCTGTAAACATAATCTGACCATAAAATCTTTTGAAATTCGTTATGAGAGCGATAAAATTAAAAAATTTAGTCAAAGACAGTGGTTGGTTAAACGAGTGTACGTGTTAAAATTTAAAAAAAATATTTTATAGAGTTGGCTCAAAATCTATTGAAATCTGTTAAGACTTAATCCAAGGTGTTCGTTAATTCTGCTCTTATTTGAGCGTATAAATTATTCTTAATGCTAGGAGTTCACATACCACGTAAATTTAGTCTAATTATTTTGAGCAACTTATTATATTCTTTCAAATTGAGCTACTTCCATTAAATATTGGAACTACAACGAAACAATCAAAATTAACTTATTAACTTTTATGCTGTGACGTTTGGTTCGGAAGGTACATGGTTTAAATTCGAATGGGGTAGTATCGCCAGCAGTACAGGTTGCTGACCCAACGCAATATGCAAAATAATAGTTAAAACGTAGACAGTTATGACGAAAAAAATTCTACGGGCAGTAAGTTAAGATATTTTATGCCACAATTCAATAAAACGCATCACAGACCATACTGTTCTGTTAAATGTTATCGTAAATAGTAAAGAAAAATCAGGATGTTGTAAAATCTGAGAGTTTCATAAAAATTATTTGAGTTTGAAAGTGTTGCCATTTTATGGTAAAACTGTAAGAAGCTTTTATATTTTGGAAAATTGTTGTATACAGCGCCGCTCATTTTAAATTTTATACTTTATCAGACCCCATTGAGCGCATCCTTCAGAAATCACCAAATGCTGAAATCGCTGTGGCAGGTGATTTCAATGTCCACATTGACAAGTGGCTTCCTTATTCTAAGTCCGTTACAGGCAGTTGGAATATTTGTAACTTTTAACCAACTAACACAGCTGGTAGATCAGCCTACGAGAATTCCAGAACCGGTCAACGATACAGATAATTTATTGGATCTGTTTTTAACATCTCATGCGGAGAAACACAGTTCACGCCAAGTGAAGTTCGACACGGCGTGCAATGAACAAGTTCTTTCAAGAGTTCGAATGGCATTTTTGTTTTGTTTTCGGTAATACTGATAGTGGAACCATTCTGGTTTCGACTGTCATTCTCACGGGAATGGAACAGTTCATTCCTTCCAGTCTCTCTTGGCATAATCATGGCTGCAGAATAGCAAACACCAATATAGAAGCCTCTCATCGCAAATTTGTTAAGAACCTGACAAATGAAAATTTAGCTGAAAAAAGTGCCAAAAAAGTAGTAAATCGGACCCGTCAAATTATTGCCCAATCGCTATCGTCTCAGTGCTTTCCAAAATTACTTGAGACCCTAATCAATTTCCAGCTGATGAAATATTTGGAAGATAACCATTCAATTTCCGATCATCAGTATAGTTCACGCGAAGGGCGTTCAGCAGGTGACTTAATGAATGTTGTCCCTGTTGTCACGATCGCCTTACGCGAAATCTCAATTCTACTCTTGAATGAGATGATGCCAACGGGGTTGAATTTAATCCCAACAAATTTCAATCCTGTGTTTTTTCTGGCTGAACTGATGGCTATATGCCATCTTTTTTGACTGGTGTATCCAGCTTGGCTACGTCTGACACATTTGAGATTCTCGTAGAAGAGAATATTTTAGGCTTAACAAATAAACAAAGCAGCAATTGGTGCAGCCAGATGCATTGGATTTTTACGACGATGTAAGTTTTACTTTAACCTATCTGAAACACTTACAATATACAAGACCTATATAAGACCCAGGTTGAAGTATAATTCTCATATTTAAGCGGGAACTCCGAAAACTCTTGACTGCTCTCACTCGGGTCCAAAACCGAGCATCTCAAATGATTGAGGACGTAAAATTATTATCTAATCTTGATTATCTTTTCCATGTTCGGTGTTTCTGTGTAATTGCTATAAAACGGTGAATTCGAAATTTAAACGTTAATTTAATAAAAATGTATTTATAATAATTTCGCTGTTTTTGTATAGAGTAAGTGAATATAAATAGAATTTCCATGCGAGTACTTTATAAAACGGTGAATTCGAAATTTAAACGTTTAATTATTTTAATAAAATTTTATTTATAATTATTTCGGTGTTTTTGTGTCAAGTAAGTGAATATAAATAAAATTTTCATTCGAGTTCTTTGTGTAATTGCTATTAAACGGTGAATTCGATAGAATTTAAACTTTCAATTATTTTAACAAAATTTTATTTATAATGATTTCGGTGTTTTTGTGTCGAGTATGTGAATATAAATAGGATTTTCATGCGAGTACTTTGTGTAATTGCTATAAAACGGTGAATTCGGTAAAATTTAAACGTTTAGCTATTTTAATAAAATTTTATTTATAATGATTTCGGCGTTTTTGTGTCGAGTAAGTGAATATAAATAGGATTTTCAAGCGAGTACTTTATGTAATTGCTATAAAACGGTGAATTCGATAGAATTTAACCTTTTAATTATTTTAACAAAATTTTATTTATAATGGTTTCGGTGTTTTCGTGTCGAGTAAGTGAATATAAATAGGATTTCCATGCGAGTACTTTATAAAACGGTGAATTCGAAATTTAAACGTTTAATTATTTTAATTACATTTTATTTATAATGATTTCGGTGTTGTTGTGTCAAGTAAGTGAATATAAATAAAATTTTCATGCGAGTTCTTTGTGTAATTGCTATTAAACGGTGAATTCGATAGAATTTAAACTTTCAATTATTTTAACAAAATTTTATTTATAATGATTTCGGTGTTTTTGTGTCGAGTATGTGAATATAAATAGGATTTTCATGCGAGTACTTTGTGTAATTGCTATAAAACGGTGAATTCGGTAAAATTTAAACGTTTAGCTATTTTAATAAAATTTTATTTATAATGATTTCGGCGTTTTTGTGTCGAGTAAGTGAATATAAATAGGATTTTCAAGCGAGTACTTTATGTAATTGCTATAAAACGGTGAATTCGATAGAATTTAACCTTTTAATTATTTTAACAAAATTTTATTTATAATGGTTTCGGTGTTTTCGTGTCGAGTAAGTGAATATAAATAGGATTTCCATGCGAGTACTTTATAAAACGGTGAATTCGAAATTTAAACGTTTAATTATTTTAATTACATTTTATTTATAATGATTTCGGTGTTGTTGTGTCAAGTAAGTGAATATAAATAAAATTTTCATGCGAGTTCTTTGTGTAATTGCTATAAAACGGTGAATTCGAAATTTAAACGTTAAATTATTTTAATAAAAATGTATTTATAATAATTTCGCTGTTTTTGTGTCGAGTAAGTGAATATAAATAGGATTTTCAAGCGAGTACTTTATGTAATTGCTATAAAACGGTGATTTCGATAGAATTTAAACTTTCAATTATTTTAACAAAGTTTTATAAATAATCATTTCGGTGTTTTTGTATCGAGTAAGTGAATATAAACAGGATTTCCATGCTAGTTACTTTGTGTAATTGCTTAATTGCTAGAAAACGGTGAATTCGGTAGAATTTGAATGTTTAGTAATTTTAATAAAATTTTATTTATAATAACTTCGGTGTTTTTGTGTAGAGTAAGTGAATATAAAAAGAATTTTCATGCGAGTAATTTGTGCAATTGCTATAAAACGGTGAATTTAACCGAATTTAAACTTTTAATTATTTTAAAATATTTTTTAAATTTTATTTATAATTATTTCGGTATATTATTTTGTTTTATTTATATTATTTTGGTTTCAAGTGGGATGAATATAAATAGGGTTTTCGTGCAAATACTTGACGTTTTTGCTCTTTACTTGTGTTATTTATTTATTGTATTGTTATATTTTTTATTATTGTATTATTTTATTATGATTTAGAATAATTTTTAGCTACAATAGGGCAAATTAATAAAATTGTATTTTCAGGCGAAAGCTAATTCAATTTATTACAGCCTACGGCTAAGAGCAATTAGTTCATTAATATATTTTGTTTTCAGGGAACCTTTGCAGATTGCACTTTGAATAGTAACAAACTGGAGTTGCTGATAAGAGATGACAAAATGCAGAGCAGTTCAGCAGCTAACGGTAGTTTAAATATTGGCAATCGGGGAACAGGACCAATTTTGTCATTTCTGGCAAACCTTTCTTTTCCCTATTCCACAAAAATATTAAATTTAAAAAAGGTAAGACTTGGTCGATCTCAATAGTTTAACTAATATCTTGCCTTATCCTTCTAAGTATATGTAAAAACGGGTGTACGCTTTCCTGGCGCTTTCCGGCATATCCTGTTTAATGCTTGTTCGTACATTCTAAATCAATCAAAAAAAAAAATTAATATCTCCATTATTAAGCTCAGCAAACTGTAATAAATAAAATTTACTTATCACCTGAAAATTAAAATAAATAACAGTAAATTCAAAACACGTCACAGCACGCTCACTACAAACAAAATTCTAAAATGAATGTGAATAACAATTACAAAAAAAATTATTTAACACCAAAATCAAATGAAACAACCGTTAAACTGGAAAAATGCGTCATTGTAATTACAATATTATGCTACATTAACAATAAATTCGCGGATGTGTTCTATGTTTTTAAAGATTTTCGTTAAATCCGCATCGTATCTGAAGTGTCATCTTAACAAATGAAAATTAGATGTTGTGGATTTTATAAATAATCCGAAAAACCATTAACCTCTTTCGAAAATCGAATAATTATCATTTAGTCGACAATATTGCGTTCCGTTCGCAATACAAATTCCATATACGTAACACAAACTCATTAAAATATGACGAAGGCGATATAAAATCATCATCAACATAAATTAAATTCTACTGATAACATATCTCTACAACATTAACAACGGTTTTGTATTTTTTTCTTTTTTTTTTGATAACTTTATCATGTTAAAATTTAGCAAAACCTAATTCATTTGGAAGCTTTTCTGTCTTGTTGCCTTGTGTACGAATAAAGCACAAGGCAACAAATTTATATAAAAATATATATGTATATATATTTATATGTGTATCTATGTGTGTGTTAAAATAAAATTAATGCGAGTGTATGTCTGTGTTATGATAAATTCTATCTCGAGGGAAATTTCTCACATCTTGCTATATCAGAAATTAAGATCAGAAATTAAGCCTTCCTTCTAACATCGGCTCTGCAAAACACACCTACGAACAACAAAAACATATAATAGTACCAAATGCATAGTACCGGGCTCGAATCCTAATGGGAGAAGTTTGACAAAGAGATTTTTCATCAATGGCGAATCTTCTTGTCGTAGTCCTCATATCGCTGTGGGAGTCTTTCGCTTTGAGCTCCGCGCCGTGGACGCGCAAAATTTGATCAGCATTACCTTTTCTCCTTACAGCGTTTTGAATTTGGCTTTCAACGAAACGACGAATTTTTCTGCCTATTCTTTCTGACCAAAATAGGGAAATTATGGAGTCTCAAAGTCTCTGACGGAAAAACTCACCCTTCAAACGTTCGATTGTTTCTTCGGTTGTTGATGACTGCATTTTAAAAATGCTGGCTACTTGCTTAATTCGTCAACGATCACCAAATTTTAAAAATCATTTACGGGCCTAACAAAATCGATGGACAACCTCGATCACGGGTCTTTTGGTATTTATCACGCTTGCAACGTGCACTTGATTGGTGTTTTTGCGTTTACATTGTAATTTCTACTGAGCTTTACCAGCTTCTAGAAGGCGTCGATTGATGGCCAAAACACCTTGCTTCGTACCAACAGCTTCATGCGAGCCATCCGATGATTGCCTTGGTGTATTTCGAAAAGGATGTGAGTACGGTATGGTCATTAGTCCATCCCGCCAAGGAAACAAATTTCGCAACCTCTGGTTCCCATATCTGCTTTAATCACGTGAAATAAAATCTGCATACATACAAAACTCTTCGTGTCCACATATTTAATAGTGAACTCGTAAGTAAGTGAGCTTGAAAGTTGCCTATCCTTGTAACTGACTCGCCGTGTGCACTGGAATGCGTTTCTTCAATCCAAAAATTGCCAACAATGACTTGAAATCGGTCTGCAGCTCAAATTTGAGCTTAAGTCGAAAACCGTAATTTTGGATGAGCTTTAATGCTTTGATAACGTTACCGATTATTTTTGATGTCTGTCCCTCCCCCAATAATAAAATCGTCAATGAAAGGGAAAGACCTACACTTATCATCGCATCGATTAATTGTTGGAAAATGCCCGGAGTTGTCTGAACCTCCGGTTGGAGGTGGTTTACTCGAAACATGAGTGTTGATCGATATGGTTGGCACAGACTCAGCTTCGCAAAAATTTCTTCCGGCGTTGGCAATGTTTGGTTCCAACGCATTATTCAACCCTGTTAAAATTTTATGCTGTTAAATAATCTTATACGTAAACGCCCGTTATACAGCTAATCCGAGTAATCGATCGGGTTGATATCCTAATAATTGCAAGTTTTAAAGCTCATTTTCGATCGTTTCTGCTGCTGCAAAAGGTACTGGATGTCTATTACGAAAACCTCATTTTGTTCCTGGCTTAAACGGTAAAGACGCCTTCATTTTCCTGTTGAGCCTTATTGCGAATCAACATAAAGCGATTGAATTTTTTGCTTGATTTCCTCGCTCTGTTCATTTTTTCTTCAACCTCTTTGCCAACACTTGCGATGGGCATGTTTCATTGATCTAAAGCTTCCATCTAATCACTTCCTAGGACTTTCAAGGGAAAATGTTTGCTTTTGGGAAAAATCCAGTCATATCTGGAATCAAGTTGTGATTCCAATTTCGTGCTGTCGATCCTTGGTTCGACAAACTTCCGGGTCGTAACGCGAAAAAGAGGCCACGGCTTCAACGTCATTTGATGTTTCGTCTTCCGCAAAAGTGTCGTGCTGATGCCTCTGATTCATTATAGTAACATGCATTGTGACCGAGCTATTTGCAATCAAAACATTGTTTATCGCGGAAGGGCAATCACTATGGATATGGGTTATCCCACACCTCCGGCATGTGGAAATCTTGCTTTTGCCGTTTTGGGCATTTTAGCATTATATTCCACCTTTTGCTTTTTCCTGTTCTCGTGCGAGTTCCGGCGCAATAATAACACTCCACTATTAGAAACTTCTGGGCACAAAAACCATCGACTTCTCGACTTTAAGGCTACTTAATCTTTAATGTTAGCTAGAAACTCACATATCTGCTTTAGCCGTTTTTGTTCTCCAGTATTTGCTCATCTTGAGATTTTTAAGCCCCTGCACAAATGTCAGCACTTTAAAATCATCATCAATTTGTCATATCCAACTTTTTACATACCAAAATCACTCATGCCGCATACTCGGAGTAATATTCGCCAGCCTCTTTCTTTAGTTACTTGTAACGTAGCATAAATTGCAAGTAATTCTTTTCGTCCAAAAATGCGCTTGAGCTCCTTTACTGCATCATTGAAAGGAATGGTTGAACAAAGAAAAGTGGCAAAATCGCTATACTACAGTTGAAAAGTTTGTTTGACTTCAGCGCAATACACAAATTTTTCTTTGCGGTCCGACAGCTTCCTATCCATCGATGTTATCTTCGCATTCCCTAGTGTTACTGCCCTTCTTCCTGTAGCAACGTCAAATATTTTTTTTTACAATACGATCGTATTGAATCGCTTTAACAGGCTGCGGTTCTGCTACGAATTTGAATGAAATTATTCCAACATAAGTTAAAGCCAGAGTTACATTTTTTGTGTCGTTCCATAAAACGATTGTTTTATCATTTATTCATCCACGCACAATCATAGATGGTTTTGGGAAAGAATCAAACCTAATATTCAAATGGTTGGATATATAAACTAAAATTAGGGCATATTTTTGTATGATAAAGCAGAAATATGGCGTTCTCGGATCGTTAAAGCTCACTGACAGTTTGAAATCTCATTTTTATAACATAGGTAAAGGAGAGCGAGGCCGACTGGTTTAGTTGGGAGCTGTAATATGGTCTCTAATATGATCATGTCTAACTGTCAAGATTTTCTTTCCTATGTGGCGCCATCTGTTGTTTTTGTTCTAACTCTATTGTTCTTAATTACACCACTAGATGTCACTATCATATATTGAGTAAGATCTTTTGTCGCCAGTTGAAAATTATAAGCTACAATTTGTGAGTTGTTCCTTGCAAGCGAAGTTAGCAATTTATATCCATTGTTAAAAAAATCTTATCTAGAGGAATATTGTTTATTACTGCCATCTTTTGGAACTTGTTATTTATAATTATAGTTATATGAGGTGGTAGTGGCACCTAGCGGCAATTGCCAAGAATTAAAATACTTTGATCGTGCTGCCTCTTTTAGAAACCATGATCTATTACTAATTCCTGTCACTTAGGAAAAAATAAACGTTTTAGTTTATGTCACAGTTATATGTTATACATGATAAACCGAACTTCTATTGCACCGAATTTCTAGTATGGATATTGAGAAAGGCTACTGGGGACAGTTTCCAAAAAGTTGTAGAATAATTTTTCAGGAAATTTAAGGCTTTTGATGCTAGCAATCATACGAATTAGAGGGAAGATAAACAGTTCTAATTTTGTAGTGCCTTGCGAACGAAGGACTAAAGCCGGTATTCAATACATACTTGTGAGTAACAATTATTTAAGTTATTTAAGTAAGCCTTTGCTGTCATAATCTCTTTGAAGGTCTTTGACGATACTCTGTCCTCCTAGACATCGGATGAACCCTTATGCTGGTTTCTTCATTTTTCTCTATCATATGGCATCAATTTAGGCAGTGGCTTGGTTGTTACAGCTTATTTAATTTAATTGAATCGCATTGACCGAGAAAAGCCTGCCTGCTTTGTATTACACTGCGGTTGCCAAAACTTCATTCGTGGTTAACCTAACGTTGATAAATGCAGTAGTGTTTGCCCCACTAGTCTGGTATTATCCCGTTTTAAATGTTGCTTAGTTCCTAGATACAGAATAATTCGTACCTTAACTCAAGCTCTATAAATATGCTTTCGTGGCTCATTATTGAGAATGTGCCCTTTAATTTTCTAAATCGGAATTGTGCTCTGATTTGATCTTTGCTTCTGACCAGGCTGATAAACACCTTTGTAGAATCACTTCAATATTGAAGGAATTTTACTGACGGACTCTACCAACGTATTATGATTGCTTTCATCCCATCTCCGATTATGGAAGACGCTGATATCTTGGACAGCACAACCAGTTCCCACTGTCATTATGTGCAAGTCGCGGCATATTGCCTTCGGTGTTAGTCGAATTTGAACTATGGTGGAAGGATTCTCCCTGGCTTGGTCAATCTGAACAACTCTGTATTAGTGTCTAATATACTTTCGGAGGCCTTTTGGAGGCAGCTGTTAAATCCATGAAGTACCACATTCGTAGGGTACTTGGCAACACTATATTAAATTTTGAAGATATGGCCACCTTCCTCACACAAGTCAAAGCCATTCTAAACTCGAGTCCATTATGGTTATTACCCCCCAACCAAAAAAGATGCTTTAACACCAGTAAATTTGATCACTGGCCAACGAATGACAATGCTTCCCGATTTAGATTACAAACCAGTATTTTAAAACTGATTATCACGTTAGCAACTCAGTCAACAGCTAATTCCACATTTTTGGGCTCGTTGGACAATCAATGATACCGTTCTAATTAGGGAAGATAATGTGGCTCCAACAAGTTGGCCATTGAGAAGAATCATCGCATTACATCCAGGCAAGGACGGAGTCGTAGTACGGATCGTAGCCCTACAAACAAAATCTGGCACATTTAAATGGCCCATCGTTAAACTTATGTTGTTGCCAATATATTGAACCATATGGTTCAACGTTGGCGGTATGCTGGAGTACCAGCACTTTTTGTAATGGTTTACAGCGATCCTAAAATGAGAGAAATGCATTAAAAATAATCATACACACGAAATTGCTTGTCCAGGCACATATTTACGTCATCACCATCGATAGTAGAATTTAGTTCGATAGTAGAACTTGGCTTTTATTGCAGAAGGTTTTGGTTTGGCTTTTATTGTAGAAGGTTTTGTATTTGTTTTGAAATTAGCATAGCAACCCATTATCATGGGTAAGGTTCAATCTCAATGACACCGCACCACACCGTATCCCACCGTCTGTCGCCGACTTACGGATTGTCAAACACAATGTGTCCGCGCTGTTTCAGAAAAATTACAGATCGGCCATTTTATTTCTTCAATGAATTTTTCAATTTTAAATTCCATTTTTTTCAAAATCAATTAAGTTTTAGTTTTAACGCATTTTGCTGGACGCGAAAAATTGAAAAAAAACATTTATTTGGTTGTCAACTAAATTTTAAGGTTATGTTGCCCGAAAACGTAAAAAGTTCGTCTATCTTTTCCGTCAGCATCGCGCCGCGTCGGTCATTGTGATTGCTTTTGCGTTTTCTCACATAAATTATATGGGACTATTCAATTTTTTACTTTGACATTTTTTGAACGAAAAGGAGCGGTGCGGTGTCAAAAAAAAAAATAAAAAAAATATTATATGTATAAATAAAAGGGAACCGCTTAGAACTGAACATTTTAAAACTGGACACAAAACTGGATACAATACTGGATACAAAACTGGGTACAAAACTGGATATTTCATAATTGGATATTTCAATACGAGATAAGGTACAAAATGAGATATGGTACAAAACTGGATATTTCAAAACAGGATATTTCGATTTGTGATTTAAACTTAAAATGATTTTTTAGGAAAGTTCTGGAATATGGCCAATTAGGAAGGAACTTGGCGAGTTCTTAACCGATTTTGATGAAATCCGGTACGTAGGATGAAAATGGGATTTAAAATGATTTTTTGGGAAAGTTCAGGAATATGGCCAGTTACGAAGGAACTCGGTGATTTCTTAACCGATTATGATGCAATTCGATATGTAAGATGAAAATGGGATTTAAAAATAATGTTTTGGGAAAGTTCTGGATATAGCCAGTTAGGAAGGAACTCGGTGAATTCTTAACCGATTATGATGAAATTCGATATGTAGGATGAAAATGGGATTTAAAATGATTTTTTGGGAAAGTTCTGGAATATGGCCAGTTAGGAAGGAACACGGCGAGTTCTTAACCGATTATGATGAAATTCTATATGTAGGATAAAAATAGAATTTAAAAATGATTTTTAGGAAATGTTTTGGAATATGGCCAGTTAGGGCGGAACTCGGCGAGTTGTTAACCGATTATGATGAAATTCGATATGTAGGATGAAAATGGAATTTTAAAATGATTTGTTAGGAAAGTTCTGGAATAAGGCCAGTAAGGTTCCATACTTGAATATTTCTAAGGAGAGAAATAGAATTTTCCTTCACTTAATGTTTTTTTCTTTAATTATGTAATTAAATTTGATTTTAAAACCTTTTTTGGGAAAACTTCTGAAATATGGCCAGTAAGGTTTCATACTTGAATAATTTTAAGCAGAGGGATAGAATTTTCCTTCACTTAATGGTTTTTTTTTAATTACTGTTTTTTTCATCTTATTAAAATAGTCATTGACTTGATCGAGTTTACTGTTAGTAAAATGTATCTTCATCTATTTTTGATTGTTCTACTTAATATAATTTTTCTTCACTTTAGAGAATCTACGTGAGAAAAATTAATTAACTTTCATCAACATTTTCACCCTACATATAGAATTTCATCATAATCGGTTAAGAACTCACCGAGTTCCTCCCTAACTGGCCATATTCCAGAACTTTTCCAAAAAATCATTTTAAAATCCCATTCTCACCCTACATATAGAATTTCATCATAATCGGTTAAGAACTCACCGAGTTTCTCCCTAATTGGCCATATTCCAGAAGTTTCCTAAAAAATCATTTTAAGTTTAAATCACATGTCGAAATATCCTGTTTTGAAATATCCAGTGTTGTACCATATCTCGTTTTATACCTTATCTCGTTTTGAATTATCCAATTTTGAAATATCCAGTTTTGTACCATATCTCGTTTTGTACCTTATCGCGTTGTAAAATATCCAGTTTCGACCGGTACCCGTAATAAAAAACGATGACGGGACTTACCGATTTCTCTGCAATCACGATGGCTGCAATCAGACATTTAATTGAAATCCCTAATGTCGTTCCGAATTGTTGATTCGGTCAAGCGAGCAATAGCCTGTAAAACTCTATTATTATGACTTATTTACAGTTGAAATGGAACCACTATATCTGAAAAAAAACAGAGGACGTTTGTTTAAACGACTATAAAAAAAAAGAAGAATAAAATCATCCCAATCACGCTTCTATGTAACAAAAACTGTTAAACAATTAAATTACCGCGGGCATTTTCCTTTTGTTTCAATTTATAATTCCATGTTGCCGCTTCATTAATTATAAAAGGCATATATATACGTACATAAGCAGACGGATATAAAAGACGCAAATTAAGATGAAAATCAACTTAAAAGAAAAAAAAACGAACATAGTATGGAACCCATTAAGCAAATGTTTTTATGAAACTATACAATAACTGTAATGCAATAATGAATAAGCAATTAAAATTATGATTACTTTACATTACGTTCATGTAACGACTCTATGCGGATCTTAAAAGGTTTTTTATGTTCTATAAAGGATAATAGTATACCGAAAGCTATATGACGTCTTAAGGATATACATTTATGAATTATTTGTTTAGTTGAATGACGTAAACTATAATTTATATGCGATATGTGCATTGTGTGATTAGTTATAGTTATCGATTAGTTTTTACGCTTCATATAGTCGAGATTTTTAATGGTGTAATTTTGTTTAATGTTTGCGATACACAAACGATTGACGCCATATAAGTGTCAGTCATTGATTGGAAATATTTTATTATGCAATAATTATGTGTCGATAAACGAAACGTTGCTATATAACTTCTTCTATTATAATATATCTATGATTGTGACAACTAAACTATTTACATGAAAAAATATAAAAGATATTAAAAAATCGCTCAGATTCGAGTACTTTTGGAAAACTGTTACAGGCTGGCTCGTATACCGAATCAAAAATCTGGTTTCTGCCAAATGATGCTCTTCTCTTATAAATCACTACTGCATTCGTTTAGGATCAACACCTTGTACAGGTTATCGGAATTTGCAAGGACTTTTGCAGTGGACGTAAGCCGTACAAAACACGGTTATCATGAGTGACAAGCGACTCGAGGTATCAGATACTTGTCATTTGTTCAAACGATCCATTGCGTCTTGGTCTCTAAAACCAGTGGTCATATATTTTGTTTTGGACTCATTGATTTTGAGATCAATGGAAGCTGAGAATCATATAGAAGCAGATCCAGTAATTCTTTGACACCGTTGCCATTCCGATGTAAGAGTAATGATCCTTCCAAGTGTCGAGTACCGCACTGATTTTAAAACGGGGGTTCCACCCTGGTCCTCAACACATTCCAAAATAATCGAACAAATACGATTTTGAAATCCAAAACAGTCTCTTACATAGGGCCCAAGAAGAAAACCAACACTAAAATTGCCGAGGTCACTTCCACTCACTATAAAGCGATGTTCATTTTTTGCGTTAGCATTAGTCATAATAAACTGGAGTTTTCATTCAGTCGTTTTCACTGCAGATCTACAGTAAATGTTTTGTTAAATTCATGTTTCAAACTTTTAAATTTGAACCCATTTTTGAAAAAAATAGACTCATGCAAATCCGAAGGCGGCTGTAAAACTCCAATTCATCGTATGATGAAAAATTTTCAATAATATTGCCATCAAAATATCATTTTAGAACACTTTTTTTTCCCTGCCCAAAACGGCTAGCACTGCGACCTGAAAGGACTTTTGTGCTATGGGATTTGTTAGTCCAGGAGCTCCTCCACCTTCCTAATAAAGGCGTGAATGCTGCCTGTAGAGGCCAATCTACATTTCTCCGGGGTCAAATACCTCTCTTCAAAATTAAGCCACCTCAGTGTGCACAGAGCAACACACTCACATAGTATGTGTTCTGCAGTTTCTATCTCTTCTAAACAGAGTCGGCACTCCGTCTCTGTGGACAGTTTTATTTTGTTCAAAAGATATCTCAGGTTGCAGTGACCTGAAAGAAAGCTCACTAGCTTCCTAATATTTCCTTTACTTAAATTGACCGCCAAGTTTTTATGATGAAATGGTCTGATGAAAAATGTAGCCTGTCTAAGGTCTGGAATACAGTTTCAATAGGTCACAGCATTTTTCCCCATTTACTAATTGTGTAGGCTACTGAGGGCCACAGAACGGCTCAGGGCCAATTAGTGTAGCTGACGAGCCGGCCCGCGCAAGCTCGTTGGCTATCTCATTTCCAGTGATACTCCTGTGACCAGGTACCCACCACAACCTAACTTTGTTATGACCAGAGAGAGATTGTAGCAGTGTATAACAGGTTTTAACCGACTTAGAATCCAGGCAGTTATAGTTCAGTGCTTTCAATGCTGCCTTTAAGACCTTTAGTCGCCTTTAAGACCTTTAGTCATAATAATTGAGACGCAGGTTTCGATGGGGTGAATTTCGGCTAGAAAAACACTGGGATAAGTTCCCAGGTATTTCGATATTTTGTAGTTGGGCCCAAACACACCAATGCCTACGGCACTATCCATTTTTGATCCCATAAGAGGTCCACCAATATCCCAGACTGTAGAATACACTACACAGTATGCGAAAATTTTTACTAACCAGCCTTTAATCAGTAAAATTTGACTTCGAATTGACTTCGCAGTGCCGATTAATGTGAAAGCGTACAAATGTCGAAATTTGGATGGAATTTTTGATAGAAAGTACGAATTAATTACAAACCATAAAGTTATATACGCATACAAGTATTTTATAAACTACATAGTCAACGATTTACGATTCATTAATATCATAGTTTGGCACGTAAATTAGGTTATCGATTGCATTAAACCTTCGATTTAATTTTTTAAAATTGTATAGTCGCGCTGTTGTATAAATTAAAAACTAATTTATGTAAATTATATGCATTACAGACCTATCAAATCGAAGCCATGCCAACATTTTTGTAAATACATTTCCACTATTATAGTGGATGTACATTTCTAGAAGGTACCTATAGTTCTGATGGATTCACGTTGTTCGAGAAATAGGTTTTTCGCTATACGTGATTATAGATTGGTACTTTCAGGTCTATTAATTCGCGATAACTGCGAGCAACTCAAATGCTGTTCGAAGGTGATTATTTGTGTATTCGATTTTATAATATTATCGACAAAACTATAAGTTGTGTAAATTTGGACTGAAGTGTATACTGCACTCCAACAGGGGGTCATTGTTGTGTTCATCTGAGTCATCACCAATCGTAATCAGGTGATGATAAATCCCTTTTGCGACCCTCCCCCGTTGGGATTCGAAGCCGGTACCTCCCGTCCCAAACACCGCAGATTTTAAGAAAATCTCCTGTTTTGAAAAATCTCCTGTTTTGAAATATCCAGTTT
Source organism: Tipula confusa (assembly GCA_963556175.1). Taxonomy (NCBI): domain Eukaryota; kingdom Metazoa; phylum Arthropoda; class Insecta; order Diptera; family Tipulidae; genus Tipula; species Tipula confusa. Next base: position 83,248,415 of record OY744477.1, read on the forward strand.
TGTACCATATCTCGTTTTGTACCTTATCTCGTTTTGTCAAATCCTACTTTGAAATATCCAGTTTTAAAATGTCCAGTTCTGAGCGGTTCCCGTTTACCGCCATGACCGTAATTTTTTTTTAATTTTATTTTTTTAAATTTTCCCTTGTTTTCCCAAAACGGCCAGTACTGCGACATAAAAGATTGTGCTATTGCGTTTATTAGTCCAAGAGCGTGTCCACTTTACATTTCTACCAAATTATATTTCTCCGGGGTCAAATACCTCTCTTCAAAATGAAGCTACCTCAGTGTACACAGAGCAACACATGCACATAGTATGTGCTCAGCGGTTTCTATCTCTTCAATAGAGGGCCAATAAGTGTGGTCGATGAGCCTGCTCATATCTCATTTCCAGTGATGCCGTTATGACCAGGTACCCACCACAACCTAACTTTGTTATGGCAAGAGAAAGATTGTAGCAGTTTATATTAACTTTTCACCGCCTTAGAATCCAGGTAGTTAGAAACCAGTGCTTTCAATGCTGTTTGGCTGTCGGACAAAATGTGGATGGAGGCGCCTTTAAGACCTTTAGTCATAATAGTTGAGACGCAGGTTTCGATGGCGTGAATTTTGGCTAGAAAAATAATGGGGTAAATTCCAAGTGATTCGATATTTTGTGGGTCCAAAGACAACAATGCCGACTCCACTATCCAGTTTTGATCCATCTGTGAACCAGACAAAGCTGTTAGGTTCAATTGGAGGCCCACCAGGATTCCAATCTGTTTTATCAAGGTCTGTTATTACGAAATTCCTGCCAAAGCAGAGTTCTTTGGGCATCACGTCCGGGACTCTAAAGAACATATTCAAATCTGATAGTTCATTCAAAATGTCCAGATGACCCATATGAACATCATGACTATATTGATTCACTAGCTGTAATCTAGCTGCACAAGTAGCAGCTGATTTTTTGACGTAGATATGAAGTGGAGTGAGTCCAATGAGAGCTGCCATTGCTGCAGTATTACAGATGTTCATAGCGTCTGTGATTCCGAGACATGTTAGCCTCTGCAATGAGGCTAGCTTGTTCATAATATTTTTTTGCTGTACCTTAAGCCACCAAACTATGGCCCCATAGGTTACAATTGGCATCTCACTATCATGATGTACATTCAATAAATTTTTTTTGAGCTAAGGCCTCAAGTCTTGCTGAACATCTGCCGACAGGCTCACAAGGCTCTGACCGCGCGTTGGCTACTTGAATTAATATGAGAGTTCCAATTCAGTTTCTTATCTAGTACCCAGATATTTAACTTCATTGGAGTATAATTTGAAAGATACTCACCTCTGCCATTTGTGTCGCTGCTACTCCAAATGATAAGATTCGTATTTGCATCGCAGCCTTTCGGGATTACTGTAACCGTACTTCCAGGATTATTGCAACCAAATCCTTAGTGATGAACTCTGGAATTGAAAGAACGTTAATATTAGATGAAACAAATATTACTGTTCGGGAAAATTTTTCCCTGCGATCGTAAACCAACTTACCTGACTTAAGGTGGTCCCTTATTTTCCTCTACTAACCCAAGGTTCCTGAATGAGGCCAAGGATTAAAGGTTGTTAAGCAAACCTGCTGCAAAAGGTATCCAAGGCTCCTTTTGTATGATACAGGCTTGCTTGTTGTACCCTAATAGTACCAGCCATACTTAATTATTAGGGTAAGAAGCTCTACGCTCCTGTCTGCTTACCAGCCGACTGCTTGGCGTTATTTGGCGTGTTACTGCTGCGTTTCCCCGTATCATCTCGTTTCCCCGTATCATCTCGTCACCCACTTGGTGATACGTTTCCCCGTATCATCAAGTGGGTGCCGTTGACTTGGCGTGTCTACCATGGACAGACCTTTGTGTGGTCACCCTAGCTGATTTCTCAGAAACCAAAGTTGAAGTAACGGAGAGGTTTATTGATCGTTCTCCCGATGACCTAGCAGCGAAAACAGAATGATCTACAGTGCTACTGTTTTCAGCTGCCCCCTTGTTTTTGTTTGTACCTCCTTCTGATACTGGTATAGTACCCTAGTCTTGCTGGAGCTGACTCCAGTGGTTTGGTAGGTGGAGGGGGAACCGCTCTTGAGAACGAGTCTAATGTGACCGAAGCGGTATGCAACGTTCAACTTGGATTCGCGCAATGTCTTCATGGAAGATTCACCAATGGCCATAACCAGATGGACGAGTGCGCCCGTTGTCGTCCACCACTGTTATGCTTATACCACATTTTGCCCTTAGCTTATCGAAATTGTTCCTCATCCATTTCGCTGTGGAATGATCGTAACATACGAAAAAAAGCCGTTCTGTTTTCCGGACAGAACCAAGAAATTGTGGCTTGTGGGTTAGATCTTGTATTTGGATACACTCTTGTATGTTTGCCATGTTTGCCTTGTATGCAATAGATTGTTCGCTATTCATTGTTGCCATGAGGAGGCGTAACTACACTAGGTGGAGGTCTTATGAGAATCGCTTATGCCTAGAAAGCTTACACTCCTAAGACCAACTCCCAAACAACCACCGAACGTAATTCGTTGAAGAAAAATATTGTTAAAGGGAAGTTTGAAAGGTTATACGAAAAAGCGCATTAGACAGCATTTTAAAAAATAGACCAAACCGATAAAATCTTTCCCTTGATCAAACATCAAACTTTATGTTTATGTTTATTGTCCAAATTTTCCATGGGTTGTGTCAAACGATAATTTTCATTTCTGATTTTCATGTTTTAATTTTAGTATATTATGATTACAAAAAAATAGAAAAAATCGACCAATTCCTAATCTTTCAATGTAATGCGTCATTGGTGATTGTTTTGGTCGTTTGGTCGTAATTTTTTAAGATGCGAAACGATTTAGTATTTTCCCATCCAAAAAAGCACTGTACATCGTATATACCCACACACGAATACGAATAAAGAATAAAGAACAAGTGAAAATGTAAGGATATTTTAGTCCTTGCGATTCAATAATACGTCTTATGTGTATACTATTTAATGATTTTTATTTTATATATGTTGATCCAGAGTTTATATATATACATATAGACCATAATCATTATATCAACTGAAAAAAGAAATTTTCAACAACCCTCACTCAATCCGAAGTTTTGAACTTTTCCATTGGATTTGAATCAATATTATATCAATTCTAAAATAATTGTTTTTGTTACAATTTAGTAAAAGTTTTCTTCTCTGCTCTCGGTTGCGTGTATATAAAATAATGATACTCGTAAATAGGACAGAACCCATTTCTTAGAACTTTGCAACATTAATTTTAGATGAGTGCCTACATCGCCACATAACAAAATGTACGCGCACAACAAACATTGAATTTTCCTTTTATTTTGGTATGTTAACCAATCTGTTGCCTATTATAATTTGCTATTTTTTTGGGGAATAACATACGAGTATAAATAACATTCTTAAATGTGTTGTGTTAAGAAATTTAATTCGATGATGTTCGTTTGTGGTGAATAATTTACAGTATGATCTATATGATTTATCATGTCTCGTAAAAGACTTTTAAACGAACATGTAATCGTAAGAGGCGATTAAATAAAGTTTAGATCGCTTTAGCCAACCTGTCAATAATTTGTGTTCATGCATTCACTGATGTAAGCCAACTCTTGATCCGCAGGAAAACGAAACCTAAACGTTTCAACTGAGAAGGTCTGATAAAAGAAGATTAGAAAGCACAATATCGGAATTTTGTGAACAGTAGCATCAAGGAATGTTAGTTATGACAGACTCGACCCGGTTACTGACACCTAAGCAATCGATAATTAGTAATTTCATTTAGTGGTGTAAGGAAAGGAAAAAAAAAGTCAGTAATGACAGAATTGGTCCGGTTTCCCGGTGGCTAATGTTTAACTATTATTATTACAAGACAATCACAATTTTTCTGAACTGCTTAATTATAAATTAATAATTTATTATTTCACCTTCACGCTGCTAAAATTCATTAAGTGTACATTAAGTTAATTTTTATATAAAACAAACTTTATTTGACACAAAACTTTAAAATTAATACAAATTAGATTTTAAAATAATTGATTGATTGATTGATTGATTGATTTTGAATGTACTGCCAAGCATTAAGCAGGATATCCCGGAAAGCGCCGGGCCCATAGTACACCCGTTTTTACATATACTTGGAAGGATATGGAACGATACTAGTTAAATTATTGAGATCGACCCGGTTACAGACACCTTGGCGGCCAATAGTTAGTAAATTTTTGTGGGTTAGGGAAAGGAAAGGTATGTTACTTATGGCATAATTGGTCCGATTTCCCGGTAGCCAATATTCAAACTACTATTAGTGTAAGACAATCACATTTTTGTTGTACTGCTCTGCATTCTGCCATCTCTTATCAGCAACTCCAGTATGCCGCCATTCATCTGCAATCTGCAATGGTACCTTGAAAACAAAACTATTAACGAACTAACTACTCTTAGTCGTAGGCTGTAATAAATTGAATTAATTTTGCTCTGAAATTATAATTAATTAATTTTTAATATAATAACATCATTATACAATCTAATTCCTGGAAGCTATAGTCTGTAATAAATTGGATTAGTTTCCACCTGAAATTTATAATTAATTAGTCCATCCCATCATTAAATACCAAATTATAAAATTTAGCAAAATTTATCAAGACCACCACATCACCACAATATAATGATCACCACCACAATATAATTCCCATTTAAATACATTTAATTGGCACTATGTCCAAAAATCACTTTAAATAACATTTTAATAATACAATTAAACACTCGGACTCTAATGAAGTAGGTAACCGTTTATGTCGAAAAACACAAATATACCCCATAATAAGAAATTAATATAATAACACAGTTATAATAATACACAGATACAAACTGCCACAAAACCGGGGAAATCCAAAACCACAAAGTGCCCAAAGGAAGGGGGCGCAAAGAAACAATGCAAGAAACAATAAAGAAGACCACATTTGTGCAAAGAGATCCTCTGAGTAGAGGAAAATCTGTTCCAAGTGAGTCAAACAGCATGTAAGAGAAACATAAACTATTGTCAAAACTGTACACAGACGGCCCTGTGAAGCAAATGTAAAAGAAGCCATTTATAAGCCAGAAGAATAAAAAACCGGCCAAACCCCGCTCGAACCTATTTAGCGAAACCTGCTGCGCTCTGGCGGACAACTTTGAAACAATGAATCGCTCCTCCCCCAGATGGAAGCTACGGAAAGAAATACTTCCACTCGACACCCCAATAAAAAGACCTTCGTAACATAACAGAGCCAACCCATCACAGAGGAGTTGGCGAAGCAATAGTTTGGGGTGTCTCAGCTATAATGGCATCGAAGATCCCACAATACTGCCGGGAAAAGTATGCAATAGTTTCCGGGAGCAAATTGATAAGAACAGACTTCCTACCACTGCAAAATAACGCTCCAATCTACAAAAGCAAATCTACAACTAAACTTCTTGAAGACTTCGGTCAAGAAACCACAGACTGGTCGTCATAAACACCCGATCTTAATCCAATAGAGAATCTATGGCACCACAAAAACAACAACAACCTCAACATTATTGCAACTATGCTTTGCAACAAAATCACTCAATCCCACTGACCACCCTATCACCTTTACTCCAATTATCTACACTTTGTGACTCCACTCCTCTAACAACAACAAAACCCAATTTCCCATTTCGTGCAGCGGATAAATGAAAATCAAACCGAATGATTCTTTACATTTGGTACACATTCACACTTCTCCGCGTTCGGGCAATAAACAAATCGAAATAAAACGCATCATCCGCCCCCTTTTTTTGTGCTCATTGACTATGGTAATAAAACCGTGACAGTCAAAAATACATACCATGCGGGCTAAAAGTGATCAAAATTAATTGAAAATAATCAAAATTGTCAATAATACCATCTAAAATACGTTCGCCTAACGACCATATAACGATATTCAAAATATAAACACAAAAATTATATAAAAATGTATTTTTTTTTGATAATATAAAACATACCCAACAAATGCAAATCTAAAATACATTAAACATTAAGTACAAACCAAAGACAAACCACAACCCCCCCCCCCCCCCTCCTGGCACGAACAAACCAAAGCCATTCCCATCCACACATCTCACAACCATCCCCAACCTGTCCAGTCAAAGGCAATTCCAAGCAATGTGAATGTCCACACCTCACACCAGCACCTCAAACCGGGAACACACATCGACACTGCCACATAACTGAAAATTAACAGAAACATTCTAACAGGAACCTATCCAATCAGATTCAATCAGACACGAATGATATAAAGAAAAAAAAACACCCTCTTTATGACAGAGACAATAGAGCTCACAATAACAAAAACAAAAAAAAACATGAAGTAATACACAATCCACACTTACTATAAAGGATTCTTCACAAACCTCAACAACAACAAACCATGACACCGTGATTCAATACACAATCGATGAACACGAACCATGCCATTAACGACAATCGAAACACATCACACATGAACACTAGACGCAACAAACACTTGAAAAACCAAAAACCACGGTACCTCCAATTCAGGAAATTATGTTTTAAAGACACTCACACAACAATTACTTCTTAAACTAAACATCTTTCCATCTTTACTAAATCCGATAAATTGTTAAGCCCTACATGAATCCCCCTTCAATACACCCCTATATATACGCATGTATTCATACACATACACACACATATACGAAATATATAAAACGAAACACATAAAACGAAATATATAAACATATGTGCACATATACACATATAACTATATGCTATAACTATATACTATAACAACCTACAACGGTAATACATATATCTATCCCTCGCTAAAAAAAAAAAAAACAAACGTGTTTACCACGAACACAAAAATAACTAAAATGCTCAAACTATCAGACAAAATAAAAATGCACAATCAAAAATTATGCACTGACACCTGTCTCTGGGAAAAACGACAGAGTCCAAGATCCACCCCATCACCCGATTCACACACACTCACAAACTACACAACTCAAACCACAAAAACAAATTTCAAAAAATGAAGAGATCGAACAAAAACACGTCCGATCTCTTCAACGAACAAAATTGCACGACCAACAAATGTTGAACCAACTCTTGTGAAAAAAATACTGAAGAAAATTCGAATGAATGCACCATAAAAGCGCCTTCAGTGTAACGGCCACGAACAGTCTAGCATTACAAAGCCTTCGTAAAATGCCCCGTAAACACAACGCCATACCTAAAGGAACAACCAAAATTACGCTCTCATTTATAAGCAATAACAAAACCAAAAAAAATGTGTAAATAATATAACTTAATAATTCTATAATAATAATTAAATTAAATTGTCAAAATATACAAATAAAATTAAATATAAAACATAATACATATCTTATAAAATTTGTTATTGATACATATAACCATCAGTCCAATTAACATTTGACAGGTCCTATTCCTATTAATTCACATTAATTCATTTCTCATTAATTCACATGTATATTTGCACTAGTGTACATTTTAAGTTCAATGTTTGATTTGGTGAATAAAAACATCAATTGTGTCTTTGCTACCAAGCTAATCGATCAATTCTACCACTTGCTGCCATGTTATTAATTGACACGTCATTAATTGCCAATAAAGAATAATCATTTATTTTAATAATTTTCTTCTGTTTTTCTACTTTCACTACACTATAAACAAACTTTGTACGTTTAAATACACTATAACACTAAACTTAACTGAAAAATTCCACTTGCACTATTTAAATTATTTATTTTTCCACTATCGACTAACAAATGCGTCTATATCATTTGTTAGCCGAGACTCGTCCACAAATTAGATTTTAAAATAATTGATTAAACATTACAAATCAATTGAATTTACCGTTAAATGACCAATACGACATGTAATCGACGAAAATCTAATTTATATACACTTTATTTGACACAAAACTTTAAAATTAATACAAATTAGATTTTAAAAAAATTGATTAAACATTACAAATCAATTAAATTTACCGTTTTATGACAAATACATCATATAATCGATGAAAATCTAATTTCAACTTTGAAATTAAAATAGGAAACCCTTTTTTTTTGCTATTTTTTATTTTTTATTCGGATTCTTCGGCTAAAAATAAGTACGTAAGCTACCGAGCAATTGGCGCAGTGGTTAAAGCTGCGGTGTTTGGGGCGGGAGGTACCGGGTTCGAATCCCAACAGGGGAGGGTTGCAAAAGGGATTTTTCATCACCTGATTTCGATCGGTGATGACGATGAACACAACTATGACCCCCTGTTGGAGTGCAGAGTCTATGGGCCGAACCATCGTCCATGTCAGTACAGGCTGGCATGGAGCAATGCATTGCGCAGATGGGATATTCAACAATCGCGAACCTGTATTCGTGCGTCCTCGATTTGGCCCTAGTTGGCGTAAAGTAAGGACGTTAAAATAACCGCGAAAGAGTTGGGTGAGCTTCGGCCCCAGAAAAATTGTAGGGATTAAAAAAAAAAAAAAAAAAAAAAAAGTACGTAAGCTAATTAATTTTACCAGAAATCGGCTAATCGGAAGTCCAAAATTTTTATTATTTTTTATTTTTATTTTATTTTTTTGTTTATATTTTTAATACAACATTTTTGCATTTAACAGTTTTCTCATGAGTGCTGTACTTTTTGAAATTTTTACAATACTTAAAAAAAACTCTTTGGAAGCAGCCACTTCCGGTTAGCCGATTTCCGCTAAAATTAACTAACTTACGTGCTTATTCTTAGCCGAAAAATCCGAATCTGCAATAAAAAATAGGGGTTCCTATTTTAATATCAAAGTTAGCATACGCCCCCCCCCCCTACAAGGAGTGGAGGGGGTAATAATTTTAGCACGAGTGTATAAAGTATAAAGGGAATGTTTAAATTTTGATAATGGACTTATTTTTCGTTGAGTGCTTATTTTTCGAGATATTTGAAAGTTTCAGCTTAAAAAAAAATATATATATAAATATATATATATATATATATATATATATATATATATATATATATATATATATATATATATATATAAAAATAAATATATATATATATATATATATATATATATATATATATATATATATATATATATATATATATATATATATATAAGTTAAGGCACAAGATACTGTCATGTCATCAATTCATGCCATACACATTTCATGGGAAATCATCAAGCATTCAACAGAGGTTCGAGTTTCATTCTACATAAATTGGCTAAATCAGCAATACTTGAACTCACGACATAATTCTTTTAATTACATTTTCCTAATCAGCAAAATTGTAAATGCGCGTGTAAAATAATACACTTGCATCTTTCTATATAGATCATCAAGGACAAATCGATCTATAGGGCTATTGTCCAAAGCTTACGGCAGAAAATAAGGGGAACTGCTGATTCGGCACTTATATCATATAATATTTTTAACGGCAGTTGGAGCGAAATTAAAAATTGATTATCACTCCACTACGCTGATAAGAGAGACCATCGTACGCTGGAACATCAGCTTAGTAGATTAACGCAGAGAAACAGAAGTATCGACGAATTCTATGCTAACGTTAATCACCAGCTTTCACTCATTATAAACAAGATAAAGACTGAAAGTTATAACAAAGACACAATAAAAGTTCTTATGGAAATGTATAGGAACCACGCACTGGATGTATTCGTTAGAGGAGTATCACCCGAAATATCCAGAATGCTAACAGTTCAAAGACCGGCAACCCTACCCGAAGCCTATGCATCTTGTTTGGAAATACAAAACTTAAATTTTCGAAACCTAGCCATACACGATAGAAGTTTTAACAACAACAATGTAGTCACAGTGCCAGTCAATCAAATTTATTCGCAAAACAGATTCAACCAAGAACCACCAAGACCACTTCTAAGGTTATTCCTACAGCAAAGAAATGTGGGGTATGGAATTAATCATCAATGACCACAGGGATATGAAATTAATCAACAACAACAAGACGATTGATTACCACAGCGGCCACAACAACCAAAGCCACCAACACCGATGGAAGTAGATCCATCAATAAGAACACAAAGGGTCAATTACATGAATCGACCAAAAGGAAGTAACTTCAGATGCAAATGTGAAAACCCAAAAACAACAACGAGTGTTTCATTTGAAACAGCAAAGTGAAGACCCTTACGAAGAATGTGAAAAATATGAAGAGTATATTCAAAACTATGAGGATAACGAAGATGAATGTTCCGATCCAACTGGTAAGGTAAATTTTATAGAGGAAGCCTCTAAAGCCTTCCCTTCCTAGAATATAAATGCCGAAACGACAAAATACTCAAACTTCTCATCGATACGGGGGCAAACAAAAACTTTATTTTTTGTGGGGGTGACATACCAATAAAACACAAAATAACAGCACCTTTATTTAAGAGATTTGGAAATGATATCCTAGTGGACTTCTTCGTGTTACCTGGTTTGACCTCATTCGACGGTATAATCGGTGATGACACCTTAAAAAAGGTAGAAGCCATGATTGATAGGAGAGAAAACATACTAACAATCTCTCCAGGTGTCAGTATTCCATTGAAGGAGCAAATCTCGACCCAAGTGAACAATATTGAGGTCAGAGATAGCCATTTGGACGGAGAAACGAAGCTAAAATTGAAAACATTAATCAATGTGTTCTTACAAATTTTTGGACCGATCAACAACGAAATCCATAAATTACTAGGAGAACTAAAGTACCACAAACCGAAGAACAAACGCTCCATTAATTAGATCGGCTCAGCTTGGAAATGGATTGCTGACTCACCAGATTCTACTGTCAATCGTATCGACTAAATGACGGCATCGCAGTTGAATTCTCTTCTTCTAGATTTGGTATTTGGAGCACGTAAAGGAGAGTTTCTTCGTTTACTGCTATTTTTGGAGTACCAAATTCTAGTGCTTCATCCGGTAAAGTAATGTTAATACCCTGATTAACTATTAGGTCCTTTATTTGAATGATTTCGTTTAGCGAAAGAATTTTGCTGCTTGTTAATTCCACCTTGGTTTCTGTTTTTTGCATCCTGGATGTCTTCTAAAATTGTATTAATGCTGACTATGTTGACTATTGTGGCCACCATTTCTATTTCTGTTAGAACTATTTGGTTGTTTATTGTGCTATTTTTTACCGCTCCGTTGACGATCTCCGTAACTGTTTCTTTTCTCTTGTTAATTTGGTCGTTAATTTGGACTTGCTGATTATTGGCGTCCATCAGTTGGTTCATCGAAGATAGTGTTTAGACGATTCTCATTGATCACATCTTCGACTATTTTCGTGACGAAAACGAAATGACCATTTTTTGAAAAGTTTTCTTTAAAAGCTTCCTGAATTTTCTGGTAAATTGTTTCTGGCGCTAAAATTGCCGATTGTTTACCATTATTGGAATTTTTTCATATAATTTACTATTTGATCTTTCTCGAATGCTTTCTGGACGATGATAATTCTTTCAAAATTTTTAAATATTTGTTCAGTAATTATTGTTTCAATATTATAAATTTTGAAGATGATTTCATCCCTATAATAGTTTAGGGGTCTCTCTGAGAAGTGTATAAAATAATGATCAGAGGTGTCTGAGTGAACAGTTTCAATTTCACTGTCGTTTTCTAGCCTATTTATCTCAGTGGTTTTGGATTCACGTGGAATGGCATCCATTTTTTCGTTGAAATTGATTTCGTTAGTTCCATAGGCATCCGATTTAATGCGTCTGTTACGACATTCGTTTTTCCTTCCCTATACACGACATCGTAGTCGTAATTTTCTAACTCTAATCGCCATCTTAAAACTACTTCCGCATTATTTTCCGAGGTTTTAATAAATGTTAGGGGCTTGTGGTCTGTGACCAAGTTAAACTTGTTTCCGTAAAGGTAACACTGATATTTTTTGTCGGCACATATTATAGCTAAAGTTCTGGATGCGATCGCAATGGGCCTTTCAACACCACCCTGCATCTGTGATAGAACTGCACCAAGAGCAAAATCCGATGCGGCCGTAGTTAGTATGAAGTTTTGTGAAAAATATGTTTGGTTATCTTCGAATAGTCTCTAATGAATCTTCGATACTAGCCGGACAGTCCCAAGAAATGTTTTATTTCTTTTGGCGTTTTATAGGTAACGGCCAATCCAAAAATTTTTGTATTTTGCCGGGGTTTGGCTTTACCCCATGTTGTGTGATGGTATGTCCCAAAATTCTTAAGACCAAAAGGCATCCGAGTAAACTCTATATGGCCCTTGTCAGATTTTCCCATAGGTTATCGAGAATTTCTTCGATTTGAGGTATTGGAAACTTGTCATTTTTGGTTCTTTCATTTAGCTTCCGATAATCTATCACAACCCTTACTTTTCGAATTCCGGAAGCATCTGTTTTCTTCGGAACAAACCAAATAGGTGATGAGTACGGACTGGAAGAATTTCGTACGATGCCACTATCCAATAGGTCTCGAATTTATTCTTCTACATCCTAACAGGATTTGTTGTTTTAACAGGATTTCCTGATTATTAAAAATGGTTTCCGGTAAGGCCATTCTCTTTCTTGTTCAAGTGGTCCATTCTGATCAATTTTTGTATAGATTTTCGATTCAAAACCATATTGTTAGGACGTGGAATAGGATATCTGTTGGTATCTGTTTAGGTGGTTCGGGGTTTCCCGTTAAAATTTTGACTGTTGTCAAAGGTCTTGACAAAGGTTCAAACTCTTTTAAAGTGTCTTCGGCTGTTTGCAGCCTAACGCTGTTTCCTATTTCCATCGTATTTTGGGATGGATTTAATAAGATCTGAAATTCGAAATAAATCCGGTTCCATTTTGTTTTCTCGAGCTTGAACCTTGGTTGGCTCTTGCTCTAGTTTTCGACTAAAATATATCAATACAGCTTGATGCTCAGCTGACTTTATACTCATAATTTTCAATTTCTCGAGGACAACACTAATTAATTGTGAGCATATTTCCTCCATTTTTTGAGCGGAATATTTGGATTCAACGCTTGTTTCAAAAACACGATTACTATCGAATCTTGCGATCAATTTTTTGTGGCTAACTGGTAGTTAGCCACACGTTTGTCTGGTTAAAAATAAAAATGTATGACAAGTGGCTATCTAGTAGTTCCACAAATGGAGTAGTTCCACTCGGTTATTCTGGATTTTCTCTTAATTTCACTTCATTAAAATAAAGACATCCTTCTCCGTTCACAACTCCCAACCAACCTTTATTTACTCTTTTTCTCTCTACCCATGCCCTATTAACCATTTTACATTCTCTTGCATATAACCCTTTATACGCAATATTCTGATAGTCAACTTTGCCATGCTCATTCATACATGACAGGCACTTTGAAGAGGCATTTCACTGATTTACTCAATCCAAAATATGCTGGTTGAGAATTCTGGGTAGAATATCTTAAGAAATTGTGACGTCATTGTCGTGAATGAATAGATGAATGTGTAAAGGCCTTATGTTGTTTTGATTGGTACTTTCACGAGTTTGTTGACTGTGGCGTCGCGCACAGTGCCATCAACGCTCGGATGTATATTAATGATTTGTCCTAGTAGTAGTTTGCCTAGATGCAAACCTTTCATTTGTAGCGATGCTGCAGTGTCGACAAATAATCTCGCGACCAACATTTAAAAAAACTTTGTACTCGTCGTTGTAAGTTTTACCACCTGGAGAGCTTGTTCATTGGTATATCGTTCAAGCTGAATTCCGAAATGGCAATTATTGGATGGCCAATGATGAAATGGCCTGGTTTCAATATTTATAGATTAATGGACGCGAATTTAGATTCGACTCAATTTGCGTCATAACCGTACGTAGTGTTGACAGACTTTACTGTAGGTGGATTTCATGAATAATTAATTCGATGATTAGATGATCATTAGAAGATCTGGAGCGCTCTTCCAAGGATTCTTTATTGACGGTTAGAATTGACTGATCTGACCGTGGCCAGCTAAGCTCTGCTTCAGACGCATCACAAAATGTGTGTATTTGTATGAACCTTGAATTCGAGTGGTTTATTAAGCATCTAGGAATGTGAATTTTTGTAAGATGATTCATATTGTCAGGGACATCCTTTTGAAGCCTTAATTATCATCTCTGGTAACCGTGACTCCCAGTCGAGTTTGAGCAGCCAAATTGTTTGCAGAATGATCTTGAACAGGATGATTACTGGTAATAACCATCCGAGAGGATCATAAACTCTTGATACTGCTGACAACATGCTTGGTTTTGTCCGTACAATGTTATGGTCGGTATGCTGTTCTTTGAATTGAAATTCGGCTGATTATGCGTGCCATAATATTCCCAATGTCTTGACTGCAGGGTCGTCTTCAATTAGTTTAGGTGGGTTTGCGACCTATTGTTGAGAAAATGACTGCAGAAATTCGGATGAGTTAGACCTCCATTTCCTTAATTGAAACCCACTGTTGCCTAAAATGGTAATAATATTGTTTTTAAGACACTTAGCATCCTCTAATGACTCACAACTCGTCAGTAAGTCATCGACACAAAAATGTTTGCAAATTGCTTGGCATGCTTTAGGATTAACGCTTTGAAACTCCTCAGCAGACCGTTGCAGAGTTCGAATTGCTAAATACAAAGCACGTGCTGTGCCATATGTTGACAGTATATGTTGACAGTGTTAAGCTTGTATGCTTTAATTTCGGGTTCCTTTTACCCAATGCTCGTAATCCATGGACATTTGCTTGCTGACACGGTTTTTGATCGACAAATAATTGAATGTGGGAATGAATGATAGGATGTATTACTAATATGGCGGATCAGTGGAGCTGCATCACTCTTTCGCAACCCACTTAGAATTTGAAATTTGTATACGTTGTTGACACTTGTTGTAAGCAAGTCATGAAATGACGGCCAATATTGATACTCTCCACCAAATGGTGCGATAGTTATATTTGGAAGGCGTGCATGGGCTGAGTGTATTCCTTCATAAAAAGTTCGATGTTGTGCCACAAACTGCTCTAAGGTTGTATTTAATTTTGGCGTATCAATACATTCTGGTTTTCGCTTTGCTGATGCTCCTACGAATAGTTCGCGTGCCTTCGTAACACACTTCGTCCATCTTTTCAGATTACGCAATAATTTTTGTCAGGCTTCGATAGTGCCCGGCTGTAGTATGGTAATAGTCGCTCTTTACCTCCTTGGTTTAGTGATGTCACTGCTTCGATCCCCGTAAGTGGCTATCCTAAAATTGGAGAGCTGTGCAATATCTATGAAGCTGGGTATAGACATCGTCTATATAGTATGAGCATACTGGCTTGAATTGGCTTGCTGAAGATTGCTAACATGTTCATCAAATGTCCGTCCTAGTATAATAATGTCATCCAAATACACCAAACAGGTTTTCCAATTAAGGCCTCATAGAATATGTTCCATATTAATCGTTCAAATGTAGCAGGGGCCTTCCGATAGCCCAAAAGACTCGGAATTGGTACAAGCTATTCGCTGCAGTAAACGCCGCCTTCTCTTTACTGTCCACAGAGTTGCAACCTGCTAATACCACTTTTAAGATCCAATGCACTAAAAATGTTACCTCCTGTTGGCCTCTTCAAAGTGTCATTATTTTGTGGCAATGGGTAACGATCCGTTTTGGTCACATTGTTGAGCTTTCGATAATCAACACATAACCTCGTTAAACCACTCTTCTTTTTAACAAATTTGGTAAACTACAAGAGCTGTTCTACTTCCCGATTATTTCATCACGTCCCATTTTTCAACCAGCTCTTCGGCCTCTTGTTGTATTGCTAGTAAAATCCGTCTTGGCGCTTGTCGGATAGGACTAGCATTTCTTGTGTTGTTGGCAAAAACAATGGCTAACCCAATTAAAACCTCCGTTACTGCTTTTGCTTCAGCTGTCAGGGGATGATTATATACCGAACGAATAATCTGCTTCCTTTTAGAATGTAGTGACTTGCCATTTTGCCGAGTGCATGTTTCCCACTTTAACGTGTCGTTAACAAACAAACTGTTGAATTCCTATAGTCGAGTTGGTCAATTTAAACAGTAACTCTGCGGGGCATTTTCTCATTTTTCCAGCTTTCACCACGCAAAGCTGGTGGAACATAGTTTTCCAAATCTTTATTCCTAATAAGAGATAAATAATCTCCCCCTCCATCTTTCGTCTGGGCGCCTATCTGCCGCAATACCACCGGTTGTTTTTCCCATTGGTCAAGATGCTTCATCGTTAAACCGGTTTGTATTTTTTAAATACCAACCAATCAAAATTATCCTTTCAAAATCTATGGAACATCTCTGTCCTTTGCACTTATAATTATTTTTCATTTGGGAATGTCGGAAAAAATTATTTCCATACACATCAATACATCATCAACCAAATTCCTATTCATCCGTAAATATGGTTTTTTTCATTGAACACCAGTCAACCAAATTAATTATTATCGATTTATTTGTTGTATTCATTATTTACAAATCAATAATTTTTTATTATTTCAACTTTTTTTTTTTTTAATTTCATTCCAGGTGAATTTTAAATAATTTAATAACAATAATGGGATAAAACAAAATGAGTGAGGTGAAAAATGTATATGGGTATGAAACTTTTCTATACTTAATACACACTTACAGGTGTATACACTATAAATGCGAACCAATTTAGAAATATTTCATCTGCGGCTACTTTAAATACATGAACAAGATATATAAGTAGCCATATTTTTAACAGTACAGTACATCGTCCTATAGTACTCGCTAAAATATGAAAAAAAGCGCCACCTGCAATATCGTGTCAACTTAAACATTACAAATCAATTAAATTAACAGTTTTATGACAAATACTTCATGTAATCACGGAAAATTTATTTTATATACACTTTATTTGACAAAAACATTAAAATTAATACATTAATTCATTCCAGGACTGTCCGTCAACAAACAAAAATATTTTATTGTTTTAATTGTAAGTATTGTCAATTAGTTACGCCCGTCTCTATTATGTCGGTGAATATTCCGAATATAGTTCTTAAATCGATGTTAGGGCATAAATCAAATTTATCCATTGGTGGTTTAAATGTTCAAAGCCTATTCCCAAATATTGACGAAATACGTCACATTTTCAATGGTGCATCAGTACTTTGTTTCACCGAAACTTTTCTTACTCCTAATATTTCTAGTTTGGCTTTGGCTATTGAGGGTTTTAATATTTTCAGAAAGGATAGGACGGTATCTTCCCTTAATTACGGTGGCGTTTGTATGTATGTAGGTGAGCATATTAAGGCTAGATTAGTGAGTGTACCTTCTTATATTTTAGATTCGTTGGTTTCCGATTTAGAGTTTATTATTGTTAATGTTTTCGTAAACGGTCGTAAAATCTTATTTGGTACGGTCTACAATCCTCCAAAAACTAAAAAATCCCTTGGAGATATAGAAAATTTGTTTAGTTATTCCTCTTGTAGGTTCGATGAAATATATATAGCGGGTGATTTTAATTTCGATATCCTCCAAAATTCCACATTTTCTAGAGATTATTTGAATCTTTTAAAAAGTCTTAGTGATATTTCTTATTCTCTTATTGACCATATTGTTTCCTTTAGTAATAGCCCTATTTGTTTTTTCAATCAGTTGTCCCTCGGTATAGGCTCCCATCATGATCTTTTAGTTTTTTCTGTTAATTGTTTTTCTCCGCCAAAGTCTAGAAGCTTTAGCTATAAGCCGAGTATCCACTATAGAGTTTTTTAAGTAGAGGTAGAGAAAGTAAATGTATTCTACAGTAGAGAAAGTAAATGTATAGGCCCACGTTATTTAAAATTGGATTGGTAATTTCTTTCGAACGCATGTGTGCATTGGCAATTAAATATTTATTGACATTTCTATTTGCATTTCGATGGTCATTTGCTTTCAATATTGCTGAAAGGTTTAAAATATTGTGGTTGGGCACCAATTGAATTTTTTCGAAACATACCTATACCTTGTACCTTTACCTATACCTATTCTTCTTCTCCACCTGAAATATATTTTAAAGAAAGAAGAATTTAAAAAGGGATTCACTAAAATTTTTAATCTTGAAATTATGGTAAATTACAGGTGAAATTTGGGCTATACTTTTTTTATCGAAAAAGACTCACATCATGAAATCCTAGTCTGATTAGGATACACGATATCCTAGTTGAATTTTAGGCTTTAATAGCTGTGTTCCGCTTACAACTATTACTTTCAAGTGCGAATTTCTGTCTTGGGGACCCTTACAACTACTGATAAAAGCCACAGGCTGTTGTCTTTATATATTGCCAAACAATGGTTCCTTTTTTAGCAGCTCTCTTTAAATTAGCTTTTAGCTGGACATCTCTGATTGAGAAAAGAGTTTTCTACGAATCAAAATTTCTATTGCAGATGTAGCTTGTATAATTGTAGGTCAGGATACTGTTCGTAATTCTTGCATCACTAATTTCACTTGAGCACTTGACATTCGAAGGGGATACTTAGTACAATTTTCTTTTCGACCTCATTCGATTAGTTGGCAAAGCAATATTTTGTCTGAAGGTTTTCGTAAGTGCGTATTTTTCTTTTGATTGATCGGAATAACCAGTTGTAGTAACATAGAAATTACTATATGACATACGTAGAAAATTATCATAGGCGTTTGTAACGTTTTTCTTAATTGCATTCCTTGGTCCACGATAAAATCCGGCATTTTGCCTCCTTTTCGTGATCCACTCGAGCTCTTAACACTTTCTGTTTTTCTTGTTTTCTTTTCAAGTAAAAATAACGGCACTAACAGCTTGTTTTTGGTGAAAACTCATTTTACTTTTAATTTTTTTTATGTAACTTGTGTAGTGTGTACGCACGAACGAGCGACTGAAAATAAAATGTCTAAAAATAAAATTGTAATAATCGAAAATAAAATATAGTAGTAGCCGAGTGCTCTACCGTAGAGAAAAATAAGTCTACAGTCTATACAGTCTGTAGAGCGCATGGTAGAGCTCTACTTAAAATTTCTCTACGGCTACTCTATGGAAAGCGGTAGAGCCGTAAAGAAGCTCTATAGTGTACACACTACTTGTAGAGACTCTACACTCTACGCTCTTCCGAAAAAACTCTTTAGTGGACACTTGGCTTTAGGGATTATTCTAGGTTAGATGATTCCTGTCTTTATTAGACAAATCGAAATTTTCAACTCTTAACTTGGTTTCGTTTTTGAGTCTTGTTTTCCGTTGAGAACAATTACTCTAAAACCAAAATCTCCACTTTGGTGGTGTCAGGAAATTTCTAATGCTATTTGTGTTACGATTAGCAAATATCGTTTATGGAAAAAGTACCCTAATTCCCAGTCCCACTTTGATTATAAGCAGGCGCGTAATAGGGTTGTAGAGTAAATTAGGTTATCTAAATATACGTTTTTTAAAGATAAGATAGATCCCTCTCTCCCTCCCAAGGTATTTTGGCGTAATGTTAGTAATTTGGGACTTGGTAGATGCAGGAGTATCATTCATGAGGTTTTCAAGCCAAATGAATTAATAGTTTTTTTAGCTCCATTCTGAACTCTGATAGTAATACAGTCGAATTTCTTTCTGACGAGTCCTTTAATTCATTTTCGTTCTCAAATATTTCGCTCGATGAGTTACATTTCGCTATTTGAAAGATTAAGTCGGAATTCTCTGGTTTGGAAACTATCAGTTTAAAATTCGTAAAACGAGTTTTTCCTTTAATTTCAAAGTACTTATTATATATTTTTCATTGTATCCTTACGTCCTCTTTCTTTCCTGACCAGTGGAAGCTTAGTAAAATTATTCCTATTCCAAAGATTAACAATCCTTCTGAACTACCTTATTTTCGACCAATAAGTATGTTAAGTTCTATTTCTAAAGCCTTTGAGATAGTTGTTAAGAATCAAATTCAGGTACACCTTATTAGCAATAGTTAAGTTAGCTGTGTTCAATCTGGGTTTAGAAAATATCATAGTACTACCACTGCATTGTTAAACGTATGTGACGATATTAGGTGTAATATAAGTAATAGGGAGTTGACCTCTTTAATGTTGTTTGATTTTTCCAAGGCCTTCGATTCTATCAATCACGGTATTTTATTCAATAAGCTTATTTCTCAATTTAGATTTTCGTTTTCTGCCGCCAAATTAGTTCTCAATTACCTTTCTAATCGTTCTAAGGCAGTTTATTTCGGCTTATCTGATTTCCTTCCAGTTACTTCCGGCGTACCTCAGGGTTCAGTGCTGGGTCCCTTATTGTTTTCTATGTATATTAATGACATAGAATCCTCTATTCACCATTGCTCTTTACATATTTTTGCTGATGATGTCCAAATATATAGAAACAGTCGTTTAGATCAAGACTCTGTAGTAAGGAATATTTCTCTGATAAATGATGATTTATGTAGTATAGTTGATTGGTCGATATTGAATGGGCTTAGATTAAATGCGAGTAAATCTCAGTCAATTATAATATATAAGAAGCCTCTTGATACTTCGTCCTTTCCTGGAATTTATCTAAGCGATTCTCTTATTCCGTTTTCAAATACTGTAAAAGATTTAGGGTTAGTTTTCAATAAATCTCTTACATGGGGTGACCACTTAGTTAATATTAGTAGAAGGGTGTTTGGCATGCTTAGCTGTTTGTACAAAGTGGTAGGGTTTACGGATAGTCATTTTAAGAAAAGAATGTTTATGTCTTATCTTCTCCCTCAGTTTATTTATGGTGATGTAGTTTTGTTTGGATTACTTCAGGAGAATATGAGTATTCTCCAAAGATGTTTCAATGCTTGTACTAGGTTTATTTTTGGTATTAGGAAATTCGATCATATTTCTCCTTATTCTAATGTTGTTTTAGAATGTAGTTTATCTACCTTTTTTGAACTTCGCGTTTGTCTTTTTATTTTCAAACTTCTTAAAACTAAGCAGCCAATTTATTTGTATAAGTTGTTGTTTAGTAGGTTTCATTCGGCTAACTTACGGTTACTTCCACCAAACAATTTGTGTAGATCGTTAAACAAATCCTTTTTCGTTAGGGGAATTTCTCTTTGGAATTCAATTCCAAGACTAGGTTCGTCCAAATTATTTAAGTCAAAATTTTTAGAGTGGCGTGGCTAGTTGGCAATTCGTATATTTTTTTTTTTTTAAACTTTTTATGTACTTGTTATTTTATTATTATTATTATTATTATTATTACTTCATCTCGTGTAGCGCATTTCATTATAAATGAGCTCTTGCTCAAAATGTGGTGTGCTGTATAGGGTGAATTTGTTTTGAAAAAATTTAAGAGGTTTTTATGCCTAATGGAAGCAAATGTCGGTTTTGATGTTTTTATGTTTGCTTCCATATGTGCTTTTCCTCTTAATCTAAATTCTAAATAAAAATAAATAAATAAATAAATAATACAAATTAGAATTTAAGAAATTGATTAAACATTACAAATAAATTGAATTCACAGTTACCAATACGTCATGTAATCACCGAAAATCTACTTTATATACACTTTATTTGACACAAAACTTTAAAATTAATAATGATATGTCCTGTGTGCCTCAGGAGACTTTAACTAAAAAGTTGAACTAAACTTTTCAAAATTCGAAGCTTTCGCTACTGTCTCAACTTTTGAAAAGCGTTTCTGTTTATAGTGTGACTTGGATTGATTGTTATTTTGTTTTGACGTTTAGTATACAAATAAAAAAATTGCCGATTAGCATAGATGTATAGCTAGTAAATTAGATTCTGTATGCATATATAATTATGTAATAATATATTACATATAAATTATTGTTTATTATAATATCATATATATGTATATGTACATCATATCATATGAGTTAATTCGGACAAAATCTTCCAGCAATGTTTGGTACTATATAATTGATCGTGCTGCCTCTTTTAGAAAACAAAACCAACTACATACTTTGATCGTGCTGCCTCTTGCTAAAAATATGATAAACTAAATACTTTGATCGTGGCGCCTCTTTCGGAAAACATGATTATACACTAACTATGAAATAGTAAATTAAATAGGTCTCCCCGCAACTTCAAAAATACGCAAACGAAACCAACATTACGTAAGAAATTAGTGTAGTAACAACACATCTATAATAACATTATCTCAAATTAATTTAAAAAATGTTGTGTATTACATAATATTTCCAATTATTGTTGACAAGTTACGAGTATTAAATAAATGAGTGGGTTAATATAAAAGTGTCTGTTTAAGAAATGTACAATAAAAATGGCAAAAATATCAATTACATTTTTAATTAGGTATTCACAAACATACATTAACCGATTTTGAAAATAATATTGAATCGATTATAGAATTCAAAGAAGAATGCTGACATTTAAATATAACAAACAGATCAACTTCACATTTCTTTCACACAAATTTAAATTGGATTCTAATCATTTTTAATACTTAATATTAGACAAAGAAAATAGTTGTTCATTGAAGGGTTGTCGAACTTTATACAAATTTTATGTTTTTATTTATAAAGACTTCACCCGCATAGTAGTTTTGTTATATTTATGTATGTATATGATATTTTCACCTGGTTTAATCTACATAATATAGGTTTTAAACTAATACAAGTTCATCTTTTGGTTAAATTTAAATTAAAAAAGTTAAATTTTATTAACGTACAGTGAAATCCCGGTACAACAAACTTTCGCTTATAAGGTACGACTAAACAAATTAGCGATATTAATCAAAGCCATCTTTAATCTCTTTTAAAAAGCCTACATCGACGTACGCAGAGACCATATTAAAAATGTAACCTGTAGTAGTGCGACAAAAATCCATATGATATGGAAATTTTTTTTAAATTTTGTTTTGAATGTTTTAAAATAACTCACACTAATATAACGTTATATAATTTTGAGCATATTATAATACTCGTAGTGAGAGCTTTTTATTTTATATTCTCAATATAAAAACAAACAGTCGAAATAAAACAAAAAGAAAATTTTTATTACCTCTTTAGTTCGCTGTTTTGTTTTTTTTTCTTCACTGTATTTACAATCTTATATAAACGACGACATAATCTCACAAATATATTCAATAGGTTATATTTTTCTCATTTTTTTCTTATGTATGAGTACATTTGGGCTTCCTGTAAGGAATTAAAGACGGCTTTGATTTTAATATATGAAGTATACTCCAGTTGTATAAATTTTCGGTTATTGCGTTACCATTTTTCGGGAATTTCCAGCTCCTCAATCAATCAGGCATATACAGCAATTTATCGGCATGATATATTATTACCACAGGTTTATGTCTATAAGATAGCGAAAACTTTAGTCCCTATCCATACCCATTTGGCTCTTGAAGAATTTGACTTTTAAAGAACACCAAAACGCCGAAAAAGTTCTTGTGGCGATATGAATGTCAATAAATATTCGAATAGCTAAAAAACACTTTAGCAAACATTACGCATAGGCACATTTTAAACTTTTTATAAGCTAAACTTAGTGCCAAAACCGACGACTCGAACACTGCTGTCGTGTTAAAGCAATTGGTTAAAAGAAACTTTCGGATGCGATTCAATCCAAGGCTGGGTGCAAGCTCGCCACTTAAATTTTATGTCCCAGATCACGACGAAAATACAACATATCGAAGGCTAGAATGCCGTGGAAAAAGCTGACACTGGACATTAGGATATACTTTCTACTTCCTTTAAGCTGTCATATTCCACGTTGCAGAACCGATTTCACATCCAAGCATCCGAGTCACTCGGAAGCTAATAACAACTAAGTATTTCTGGCTCAGTATGAATAGCCCACTGAGCGAAATCTGGTTTATCTTGGATAAAAGGCAAAGTGGTAAGGCACCCTTCTACGAGATTTAATACTTAGGCAAGTAATTAAGTTATATCCTTTTTTTCCATTAAATAATAATATAATAATATAATAATATAATAATATAATAATATAATAATATAATAATATAATAATATAATAATATAATAATATAATAATATAATAATATAATAATATAATAATATAATAATATAATAATATAATAATATAATAATATAATAATATAATAATATAATAATATAATAATATAATAATATAATAATATAATAATATAATAATATAATAATATAATAATATAATAATATAATAATATAATAATATAATAATATAATAATATAATAATATAATAATATAATAATATAATAATATAATAATATAATAATATAATAATATAATAATATAATAATATAATAATATAATAATATAATAATATAATAATATAATAATATAATAATATAATAATATAATAATATAATAATATAATAATATAATAATATAATAATATAATAATATAATAATATAATAATATAATAATATAATAATATAATAATATAATAATATAATAATATAATAATATAATAATATAATAATATAATAATATAATAATATAATAATATAATAATATAATAATATAATAATATAATAATATAATAATATAATAATATAATAATATAATAATATAATAATATAATAATATAATAATATAATAATATAATAATATAATAATATAATAATATAATAATATAATAATATAATAATATAATAATATAATAATATAATAATATAATAATATAATAATATAATAATATAATAATATAATAATATAATAATATAATAATATAATAATATAATAATATAATAATATAATAATATAATAATATAATAATATAATAATATAATAATATAATAATATAATAATATAATAATATAATAATATAATAATATAATAATATAATAATATAATAATATAATAATATAATAATATAATAATATAATAATATAATAATATAATAATATAATAATATAATAATATAATAATATAATAATATAATAATATAATAATATAATAATATAATAATATAATAATATAATAATATAATAATATAATAATATAATAATATAATAATATAATAATATAATAATATAATAATATAATAATATAATAATATAATAATATAATAATATAATAATATAATAATATAATAATATAATAATATAATAATATAATAATATAATAATATAATAATATAATAATATAATAATATAATAATATAATAATATAATAATATAATAATATAATAATATAATAATATAATAATATAATAATATAATAATATAATAATATAATAATATAATAATATAATAATATAATAATATAATAATATAATAATATAATAATATAATAATATAATAATATAATAATATAATAATATAATAATATAATAATATAATAATATAATAATATAATAATATAATAATATAATAATATAATAATATAATAATATAATAATATAATAATATAATAATATAATAATATAATAATATAATAATATAATAATATAATAATATAATAATATAATAATATAATAATATAATAATATAATAATAGTGTACAATCCTTTTTACTAGATCCTGCTGGCAATATAAAATTTCCGCTGGCTTCATTTGTCTCATGCAATGTTTTGCCTTCTCCTGAATTCATAGGGTCAGTACATCATTCATTTCTCATTATCAGTTGCTATTTTGTGTCAGGAGTATGTATAGTTGGTAAGGTTTCAGCATTGCCTAGATAGATGGACCCTACAAGGTTATAACGTAATTGAGTGATGTCATAATACCGAATCAAAATGGGGTAACGAGGTAAACCTAAAGGCGTGCACCTAGAGCAATCGGCACTATATCGAAGAACTGCATTTGATCGTGTTCGGGTCGAACACGAAATGCATTTGATCGTGTTCGGGTGTATGGTAGTGCTAAGATTTCACTAAAGTTACATCTAGAGAGCATCTATTGAGTAGTATTAGCATTAACAAAAATTGAGCAAATACCTTGTTTGGAAAAAGAAAAGAATATCGTAGACATATCTCGAATAGTAAGAAACTAGAATATTCGGGATACATGTAATTTTGGTATATAAGCGGCGTATTGTTGCTCCTAAAGATTGAGTTGTATTTCAAACGCGAAAGATATGGGGTACATTTTAAACCGCATGTGACCTAATTTGTCTTTAATGCACAGTTTAAAATGAACGGACATAAAATATTTGATTTATGTAAAGGCAAACCAGCAATTAAATAATAATTTTGTACAGTAAACGACATACAAATGCAAATTTTAGTTTTTTCAAGTTTCATTTCGGTAATATAGGTAAAAGTTATAACTTTTACCTATATTACCGAAGGGAACCGCTCAGAACTGGACATTTTAAAACTGGATATTTTAAAATAAAATTTGACAATACGAGATAAGGTACAAAACAAGATATGGTACAACACTGGATATTTCAAAACAAAATATTTCGACATATGATTTAAACTTAAAATGATTTTTTAGGAAAATTCTGGAATATGGCCAATTAGGGAGGAATTCGGCGAGTTCTTAACCGATTATAATCAAATTCGATATGTAGGATGAAAATGAGATTTAAAAATGATTTTTTGGGAAAGTTCTGGAATATGGCCAGTTAGAAAGAAACTCAGCGAGTTCTTAACCGATTATGATGAAATTCGATATGTAGGAAGAAAATGGGATTTAAAAATGATTTTTTGGGAAGTTCTGGAATATGGCCAATTAGGAAGGAACTTGGCGAGTTCTTAACCGATTATGATGAAATTCGATATGTAGGATAAAAATGGGATTTTAAAATGATTTCTTGGGAAAGTTCTGGAATAAGGCCAATACGGTTTCATACTTTAATAATTTTAAGCAGAGAGATAGAATTTTCCTTCACTTGATGTTTTATTTTAAATTGCTGCTTTTCTCATCTTATTAAAATAATCATTGACTTGATCGAGTTTACTGTTAGTAAAATGTATCTTCATCAATTTTTTATTCTTCTACTTAATATAACTTTTCTTCACTTTAGAGAATCTATGTTAGAAAAATTATTTAATTTTCATCAACATTTTCATCCTACGTATCGAATTTTATCATAATCGGTTCAGAACTCGCCGAGTTCGTTCCTAATTGGTCATATTCCAGAACTTTCCTAAAAAATCATTTTAAGTTTAAATCACATGTCGAAATCTTGTTTTGAAATATTCAGTTTGGTACCATATCTCGTTTTGTATCCAATTTTGAAATATCCAGTTTTGTACCATATCTCGTTTTGTACCTTATCTCGTTTTAAAATATCCAGTTTTGAATTATCCTGTTTCGTCAAATCCAGTTGTATCCAGTTTCGACTGGTACTCATAACCGGAATGGCAAACAAAATGACAGAACAAAAATGGCAGAACTGGGCTTTCTGCTTAAATTGGAATAATAACCAAATTAAAAAGAAATTGGACCGCATGGACGAGAAATAAAAAAAAACTCCTAGAAGGAGAAGTTAAGATTACAAACGAAAAGCATCACCCCCATACCAATACATATAACCAAAGAGGATAACCTACAGGTTACCAAGAATTGGAATTGGTAAGGATTTTTCCAAAGAAATAAACTTTAGTTAAAATTTTAATTAAGAAGTAGTATAAGAACTGGTTAAGGAAACCATATTTATGTTCAAATAAAATTGTGTATAGTTAAGTTAATATAAATTAAAATTCATGAAGTGTTTAGTTAATTAATTAAATGAGATTGTGCGCCTGTGAATAATCCCTCACCCTCGCAAGTTTCAATAATAATAGGTTACCAGATTTATAAATTGACACACATCATAGAGAGTTTGGACAATGCCGAAATGATCTCCAAATGGGAACCCCCCAAACGGCTAAAAGCTATCTTAATGAATATGTGCTGGAGACCTAATACACCGTACGCCATTAAAAGTCCTAAGAGAGAAATAAATGTAAACGCTTAAGCTTAGTGTGAGGCATATAAATTTGCCTTTTAAAGGAGTGGGTGAGACCTTACTGCTAAAATTTGTTTTCACCAAATATACGGTAGTCGTAAATTAGTTAGAGCAAATAACAACAGCCGATATTTTTCACCAAAGCAACATAGATGGGGAACTCACTTCCAGTGTGCAGGCCTACTACAGTAAAATTATTTTGGAAATATATCAATTGAGAGGGTTACAAAATCTCATCTACTACAGACGATTTTCGAATATGAAAATCACGTAGATTTATAAATTATTATTCGAAACGCGATTCGTTTTGATATAACTAACACTTACATAAATATCCATACATAAAAAATATGTATCTCAACAGATGACGCCCAATAATAGCCACTCATCTACTTCGTTTTTCAATTTTATACGACATCAATGATTTTTCCACTATCGCTTTCCAAAAAATAAAAATAAAAAAAAATGAAAAACCAAAACAACAACAACAACACAATTTTGAGAATGTATACGTATACGTAACCAAGTATGAACTGAATTTTAATTCACAGATTTTGCCTTGCTATCTATGAATGGATCGGAACATTTTCTTTATAATTTTTTTTTTGTATTTTTTGCTTATCTATCGATCCGGAATTATTTCTATAAAACACACAGCAAAATCCTTAAAGGACGCAAGTGTGCTGATTTGCAGGGGAAACAGTATTAAGATATATTGAAAAAGGAAGACTCTTGCTCTACTGTGTGGGTGTTGTGATTTACATTTTTTCCATTTAGTTGATTTTCATTTTTTTTTCTTGGTTTTTCCGTCTTTTAATGTTACAGTTTTTTGTTGTTAATGAAAAATATAGCCTACATTCATATACATATATTGGAAAAGGAAATTCTACTTTGTCCTCGTTTATAGTGGTTACACGTATACAAGATTCTAAAAAAAAATATTTTAAGTTTTATATAATGCCTGCATACATGGCGTATAGTTATCATAATTTCATTGAAAAATATGGAAATACATTATTATGTTTCCGCCAACGCAAGCGTCGGTGTAACAATAAACAAATAAATGATGCAAAAATTAAATGGAGCAATTTATTTAACAATCTCAACAGTGGCGAAATATTAAAAAAATAATAATCGATTTTTACAAGCCATTGTTGGCCCGCACTATAACAACCATACAGCCCAATTTGATTCAATCTCAAACTAGTTCTTTAAATAGGTCTAGCCAACCCAAAAAGGTCTTTCTCGAACTTCCTCAGTAAGCGACATCAGATTTTTTTTTCAAATTACTAATTCCTTGGCTGAAGGAAGTAGCCGTTGAATTAACAAATGGTTTGACGTTCTTTAGTTCAAGGCAGTCCATTGGCAAGTTTCCCATAATCTTCCCAGGGCATCTTTTTGGATAAGTTTTGTGTAACAGCAATTTGCGATCATTCTTTAACGGCAAAGGCATGCGACACGCTTTGATGAATCGCATCACGATCACACCACATCGTCAAATGCCCATATGCAAATGAAATCTTAACTCACAGTCACTAGTAGTGCAATTTTCTGGTTTGATACAAAGTCAGCGCCAATAAACTATAAGTATATATAGAATTTAAGAAGTCGTTCGGTAAAGCGCTCTCAATACCGATATCTACCGGCTTAATTTCACGCCAACATTTCGACAAAAATGGTATTATCAGCCATCGATTTGGCTGCTAACAATTCTAATCTGGCGATCGTGATGTTTTTGGTTGGTGTGCCCCTCGTGATTTGGCACAATCCAACTTTTGTTACCAAAGATCTTGGTAATATTTTATCCAGGTTTATGATGGGAAACAATAACCCTAATAGATCGAATAGACTCGCTATTTTGGACAAAACAAGCCGACTTGTGACCTCCTCCTTTAAGTCCTTAGGATCAAAAGAATACCGAAACACATCGCTGATTAATTTCGAACCGATGCGGCAACTTTGATTTAGTGATATATTTATTGGATATCGCCAGTCAAGGAACACAGTAACAACCTGAAACATAAAAGAATCACAAAGAGCTCCTCTTAAATTTTTCGCACAGAAGACGATGTTTGAACTGGCCATTTTTAACACGTAGTGATGCGGTAAGAAATAATATGGAGTTGCGGGATCAAAATTATCGATGAGCTCTAAATGTTTGACCATCTGATACTCACTAATGAATTGCATCTGGCCCTCATCTCAGATCATCGATAAAGCCATGAACATAAAGCAGTCAGCTCTTGGATTCCAATTGACGCCTAAAACTTTTATGGATTCTGAATATTCTTTTGTGTCATCCTGGATATCTTGGTTATTTTCTGATGTGGTGAGCAGTTGCGATGATCTTCTGCGTCATGTTTAATAGCTCTAGCTGTGAGAAAAGGTGCCTATGCTAGACCATAGGTAACCGTTACCAGACTAAAGTAACGAATCGGTTTCGATGGATCGAAACAATATACAATTTTTTGAAATTTTGCGAAATTTTGACGCACCCAGGTGGTACATCTTTTCCACGTCTTCGGAAAAAGCGATCTGATGTTTTCTGAATCGCAGAATTATTGCGTATAAACTTGTTAGGACAGTAGATCCAACCACGAGGCAATCATTCAGAGAAATGCCTAAACTGGGTTTTTCGAATCCATCGAATACAACTCTTAATTATATAAAACCCGTTCTCAGTTGCCTTTGGTGAAGAAATCTCAACTATATGGCTGAGTTTTTCGTATTCGATGATTAATTCATGGTATAACTTTGGAAATAAGGAGACACGAATGAAGCGGCTTTTCATGCCTCGTAGCTTTTGCATTGCAGTGGTTAACGAGTTGCCTAATTGCTTGGATGATGTCTTAAACGGAAGTTTTACGATGACCACATGGACAAAAAGGTTTCTTCCGGTGATTAAATTTTTATTTCATTATCAACAGACTCTATCTCCCAAAATCTTCTGGAATCGCCAATTTCTCGATGCCACTGTTCTAAGAAGTTAGCGGCAAGGCAACGCCTATCGAAACACTATACTAGTGATTCAACATACGAGCCATTACAAAGTCACCTGGGAGAAAAAACGTAGTCCAGCCTAGGTAACTCAATGCCGAAATTGTCAAAGATTCGACCACACATCGTCAAATCGCGGCTAAGGTTTCCGTTGCAAAAATACAAGGAAACATATGACGAAGGAAACTACAGGAATCCCACTGAAAACCGATAATCCGCAGAATGTGTTAATTGCGATTAACAACATCCATCAAGCTACAGCCAGTGTCAGATGGGAAACAATGTTCTGCGCCTAAACCAGGTTCTTTGAATAACTTTTCTCGCCTTTATAAAATTCGTTTCCTCACTTCCAAGCCCTTCATGCTATAGAAAAATGTCTATGCATTTCTCTGAATATCAATAGTCTAGTTTCACTAGATCGGCGACAACAACTGAAGAAATGCTCTTCCGTCCCATAAGCCTTACTTAGTACTCCTATCCGAAACCTACATAATACAACGATATGAATTTCAGGTTGCTGGGTATACCACGTTTAAACTAGATGCTAGAAGTGCCAAACTAGGAGGCACTGCCATCTTAATTAAGAATGGAATTCCTCACTTCCTGGTCAATACTTATGTAACAGCCGAAACTGATGCAACACTTCTAAATGGTGGTACCCAGAACAAATACCTCTCGTTTTGCTCTATTTACTTGAGACAAGTCCAGTAAAAAAATTATTTTGGCAGTTGACTTTAATTCAGGCCACATCACATGGAGATGCCCAAATGGGATACCGGTCGAAACTGGATATTTTACAACTGGATTTGACGAAACAAGATAATTCAAAACTGGATATTTTAAAACGAGATAAGGTACAAAACGAGATATGGTACAAAACTGGATATTTCAAAACAGGATATTTCGGCATGTGATTTAAACTTAAAATGATTTTTTAGGAAAGTTCTGGAATATGGCCAATTAGGGAGGAGCTCGGCGAGTTCTTAACCGATTTTGATGAAATTCGATACGTAGGATGAAAATGGAATTTTAAAATGATTTTTTGGGTAAGTTCTGGAATATGACCAATTAGGAAGGAACTCAGTGAGTTCTTAACTGATTATGATGAAATTCTATATGTAGGATGGGAATGTGATTTTAAAATGATTTTTTGGGAAAGTTCTGGAATAAGGCCAATTAGGAAGGAACTCGTCGAGATCTTAACCGATTATGATCATCCCACTTAGGATGAAACGTATCGAATTCAGTCCAGTTCTGAGCGGTTCCCGCCCAAATGGTATAGCAATTTATGCAATAATTCCAATATCCAACTAAATACTCCTAACGGACCAACATTGCCAAGAGGAAACTAGGTTCTTGATTTGGTTCTATCTAAAAATATCTCTAGCTACTCTACCGCGAGTCTTGTACGAATTTTGTTCAGAACATTTACCTATTGTATTCACAATCCCTTTAAAGACTCAAGCAGAAGTAACAAAATTATTTCGCAACTACTCCCAAGCCAACAAGATTAAATTTAAAATTCATGTTCATCGTAACCTATTAGAAGATTCTAAAATATCTACCGCTACTCAAATTAAAAAAAAAACGGTCAATAACTGTGTCAAAAATTTTCTTAATTCTCTTCCTCTTAAAACAGCCGTAATTAAGATAGTCGAGAAAGTAGAAGATGACAACATTTTTCAGCATCTTAATAAAAGAAAAGCTCCGGGAAACAATAATATAGCTAACTCAGTACTTATAAAAATCTTCCAGATAACGCAATATCCTACTTTCCAGAATTCAGCAAAGTCATCCCTATTCCAGAAAAGCCCTCTAATAGTATACAGCATACTCGCCCAATATCACTCCTAAACGGAATAAGTAAGGTGATGGAAATAGCAATTCTTAACAGGCTTCAACCCCTATTAGAACAATTTGGATTTCGTGCCGGTCACTCTGCTACTCAAGCCGTGTTAAGGCTGAAAAGTTGTGTTGAAAATGCCAAACGATTTGGTCGTTCAACAAACGCAGCCTTTCTGGACCTAGATAATTTTCGACATGGTTTGGCATAAAGGCTTAGTCTATAAATTAATTCAATGTGATATTCCTTAATACCTCATTAAACTAGTCGAAACATCCCTATCAAATAGGAGAGTTTTCGTATCGTTAAACAAACACAGGAGTTGCACAAGATTCAATCCTAGGCCCACATCTGTTTTCATTCTTCTATCATGATATCCCGAAATCCGATAACAAAGAAATCAAAATCCAAATATGGTCCGATGACACGACTATATTCACTTCCTCAATTAGTGCACAGATATCTAGTGAAAGACTGTCAAAATATCTAAGCCAATATTCCGAATATGCGAAGAAATGGAAATCAAGGTTAAACTCTTCTAAACCCGAAATTATTCATTTCTACCGCAACCAGTATAGTAAAATGCCAGAAGCGTCCTATTTCATTCGAAGGTATAGCACCTTAGAATACAAAAACCAAATCAAATACCTACGGGTGATTACTAAATAGATAGTAAACTATCGTCTCTCTCTCGCATCATAAATGTTCGAATCAGAAATGTGCCTTTGCAGTTCGCAACTTACTTTATAGATTTTTTTACCGCAATAGTCACAATTTAAAAATTTAAGATTATATAAGGCATATATGAGGCCGGTCGTAACCTACGCAGTCTCTGATTGGAGACTTGACCGAAACACAATGGGGTAATCTGTCAACCTTGTAATCATCAACCACCAACCTACAAATCCATAAGTAACGATCCAATCTTTCAACGTCAATAGTTGATCGACAGCCTTGTCGAATAATTTAGCCAACCGTTTTCAATCCTTTTTATCTTTGTCCACCTTGGATCCATAAAGTTAATGATGCCAAAAACGTCCAAGCAATGTTCTTTGCCATACTGCTTTTGTTGCATATTTCCAATTAGTATTTTTACTTCCTTTTGCATAGATTATCTTTTTGACACTTGAAGATAGAAGTTATCAGTTCAATAGAATGGTTCGAATTGGTATCCTTGTAGATGACGCCTTGTTAACGCAGGAGAGATTTTTCCATTATACATACATAGACAAAATCAAAGATAATAGAATGCGCCCACGAAATAATGTAATTTTTAAATAAATAAATAAAACAAGGGATAAATTCACTCAGCGGGCATACTTCCTTCGCTGAAAATTGTTTTGTACATAAATTTACAAAAGCAATCATTATACGACCACAACAGAATTAATGAAAAACCAGCATGAGAATGATGTGCTGTTTTTTTTATATCCTTCATTACAATTTTCCATAAAAATTTGGATAGATAAAAAATTATTATTATATATTCATAGAATACGGATAATCGGGTATTATAGTCGGCCTGACATAATCACATTTATTGTGTTGGTAATCGAAATTGTGGTGTACAAAATTTTAAATAATAGGCTTATGCAATTTTATCTGAAATTGCATCATAATATTATGTTGGGTTTGTTAATTTTACAACTCAATGCAACTTGTGAAATGGAACTTTAGACCGTTATCTTTTGACCGAATACTTTGTGATTTTTAGAGGTAATTTGAATCAGGTCTTCTAAACCCGCAGGTTCTTCCGATTTCTGGTTCACGGTTTGCGATCATTTCCAGCATGCCGCTTTTCTATATTGTTCTTAATGTTTAACGTTTTCTTTTCAAATCGAAAATAGATTTGTGCATCACATGTTGTTTCGTTAATTCCCAGTTGGAAAATGAAAATGCCACAAACTGCTATCAATAATGTCTCACTTTGAATATAAAACAATGCTAATCCTTTAATTACCAATTCAAACTATAATTTATTTATTTTCCTTGTAATTTTTTGTTCTGTCTGCCTGGTTTTTGGTTAAGCACTCTCTACTTTTTAGTTTTTACGAAAATTACGAAATATTTCGAAATGTCAAAATGTTGTCATGAGTATTCAAGTAATATACGCCTAGTGAGTATACAACCAATGTTCATGTGAAGAGTATACAAGTAATGTTAAAAATGGTATAAAAACATATGTCGTATAAAAGGTTGACATTTAGGGAATATACATTTAGTTGAGTATGGAATGTGGGTCATGTCTCGGATAACACGTGGAATAACACATTTTTATTTTTTTTTTTTGTTTAAACGGAATGTAAGACGTTTGCGATTTTAATTAAATTGATAAGAATTTCTTCCATCCATAATCCAGAATTTATTTCGAACATTTGCCCGTGTTAATTATATTCTACCATGTATTATTTGCCAACTGATGACTCTCTCTCTGGCAGGATGATGGGTTTAGCTTCTGTGTCAAAGCTATTAAAGAGTTGATCAAACGTCCACGACTCTATAATATGCAAGCTCTGTTAACAAAAGGACTTTATTCCTTTCCTTACAGCCAGGAATTCTTTATGGAAGTATCGTTTTTGTTCTATCTTAATTATCTTTACTTCCAAAAGTTTAAGCTCTGGAATGGCTACCTATTTGGAAGGTAGTGATTTTTTATGAACTTCTTGATTTATAAATAAAAGTGCTACATTTAACTCTACCAGCCGATCAAATACCACCCCAAGTTCACTGTTAGTGGTTTCGCTGTTCAGTCACTTTAGTTTTTCCTAAGTGGTAACGTTTGGCAAAAGCTTTACCTTTCGGAATTTTTGTTTCAATCTGTAGTAATCGTGACACCGCTCTCTTTTTGTATTCTCCCAGCCTGTTTGTTTCCATCTTAAGAGGGAGTTGTATCTTGTTTTTCCGTCTGGTAGGTGCTTTGTTGTTTCATGGAAATGCCTTTCGTCCACCTTCTCTTCTTCGATGTGTTTTGTTTTCTGGATAATAGCACCATTTTCCTTAAGCAAAATGGGTTGTTATTGATATGCTTGACATTTCAGTAGTGTATCCGATATTGCCTATTATGATCGAACCGAATTCAGTTTCTTATAACGTCAATGCCTTATCGTTGTCCGTTAATTTAAAAGCGTGTTTCAAATCTTGAAGATAACTATAGTTCTTTACCGTGTGACTGTATGTTCCAGCTACCTTCACACCCATTCCAAGTATATTTAAATATTGACCTGTTTCTTCTTTGCATTGAGTTGATTTGCTGTGCTATCGTGGAAATGAATGATGATGCCTTCTTGCATTTTTGTTGTTGATGTTGTGCCATTTATGCCGATGTTGTAGGGTGACCATCTGGTCAGTTACGGTGCCAGCGAGATCAAAAATGTTGTACCATTTGTTGCTCTAGTTGCCCCCTTCTTGGTACTATATATTGCGCACCGACGTTGAATGTTCTGAATACGAGGTATGCTCGTAATAGGTTGTCTACCTATTTCTACCACCAATGTATGAATTTCTTCTACGGTGGGTACATTTTGGCCTATGACTCGGTTTAAATGCGTTTTCCAGCTTTTGATAGCTGCCTCCCAAAGACCACCAAAATGTGGTGCGCTGGGATAAAATGCCGCACGTAACCTTTTGTCTTAAAAGGAAAGATGAAACTGAAATAGAATTGGTTTTCAACATACTATATCACTTCTTCAATCGCCGATTTGCCCCAACAAAATTCGATCCGCAATCACTATATACATCGCTAAAACACCTTTTTCTTGATTTCATCCGAAGAGTGCCTCTGTCGTTATGTCAGTTATCAACTCAATATGCATAAATTTAGTAGCAAGACAGACCTCTGATCACTGACCTCTGTCCTCTACGTCTGACATGGTAGGCACTAAAGTGGTCCCTTTCTATAAGAACCAGTTGTTAGTTAACCAATCATTGATACTCTGGATACGATATCCAAAGGGTTATTTTCTGACTTAATTAGATACCAGTGTTCTTTGCTTAAAATTTTAAGGACTGCCGCTATTCTGTTTCAGCCAATCCATTACTATCGTGGAATCCGTCCATAATGTTATGGATTTTATCTTAGTGTGTTTCAGATCTTCCTTAGTGATATTCTACATTTTAGCGGGCAATAACGCTACTAAGAGCCCTAACTTGGGTATTGTAAGGTGTTTTACCGGTGCCACATTTGATTTACTTGTAATTAAGGATACCTCACATTGATTTGAGTCGTTGGTGTTCCTTGCATACAACATCGCTCCATATGCTGCCTCGCTGGAAACATAAAATCCATGGATTCCATATTCGGAATTGCTATAGTAATTTGGAGCCATCTCGGAACTCTGATACTTGATAGTTGCGATATACATTGACGTAAATTGGTCATCCGAGTACAATTTGATTTTCCACAGTTGCTAAAACAATATTTTAACTGGCACTATGCAAGGTTCAACTAGGCCGAGTGGGTCGAATACCCGACAGGCTTCACTCAGCATTGCTAGTTTTGTGTATTTGAGCCCAAGGACCTTCGTTACTTCTCAGTTATTGATTACTCGACTATTGATAATTTGCAACAGCAACATTCCTTTTAGTATATTTTGGCCAGTTGGAGGCCCATTTTCCCAGGGCCATTCCGCTATCATTAAATATAATTACGATGTTCTGCTTTGCTTAATTCTGCACCAGTCATGATGTAAGCCACATAGGTATTATGTAGGATTTCACGAGCCAATGGATATTTATCTCGGGTCTTGACCGTAATATGATTAATGGTTCGATTACCAAAAAATGCACCATACATCACTATATTAAGCTCGAAATTATTGATTGGTCCATTCTGCGCCTCTCGCCAAACTATGTTTTGCTATTTACGAACTTTAGGTGCGACTACAATCGCCGACACATCTTTTGTCGATCAGCGGTAAATATAAATTGATAGGTACGGAACCTTAGCAGTAGTGAATAAAGTGACCATTAGAATTTAATTTAGCGATCTCCCTATCGAACTTTTTGCTGATGATTCGAAGACATCCCTAATTTTTGCATCTCATCCGTACCTATCGTTTTTTCAACACGCCTTGTCATCACTCTTTTTACACCATGGGCGCACGTGATACCGGTTTCTGATAAATGCCCACGGATGGTTTGTGATTTCGTGCCATACTGCTTTTTATTATTTTAGAAGGTTCTTTCATCTTCTTGTGCATCAATTCGCCCTTGAAGAAAAGAAAAGAACTCGTTTAGTGAGGGAAAATCTGCAAATCCGAGTCTTCAACTCAAATATATATTGCTGCTTCGTAGGCAAGCTCCGATGCGTCCGACAAACCATTCCGCTGTATATTCATATTTTTATGCTTGGAGATAGCTATGAATCGTGGAATTTCTGCTTCTGGTAGGAAACTTCCTTTTGGTAATTTTATTTGTATAGTTTCTATTCCACCGTGAAGATATCTGTTAGAGGATTCGCTTGTTTTAAATTATCACAACCTGTAAGCATGTCATCCATGGCAGAATCTAGATGCAATTCTTGATAATAATTGGCAAGTTGATGTAGAGTGCGAAAAGCTAAGAATAGAGCACTTGATGCTCCGTACGTTACAGTTATTGATCGGAATTCTTTAATATCTTGGATCAGCTCCAGAGGGTATGCTGGAAATCTCGATCAGTAGAATGAACTATGATTTCATGGAATGTCCGCTGCGATGGCTAATTTGTGCGCGCGAAACCCTAGCAGTATCATCATGAGATCGTCTTGAATGGTTGATCCAATTACCAGTATGTCGTTAAGACATTAACCTGTTTAGCTTTTACAGGAACCGGCGAGAACAACTCGGAGCTTTGTGGTAATGCTCATTTCCTTGAGCTCGCAATGATGAGGTAGTTGGTAGATTTGATGATGGCTCGATAGATAATCTTTACCTTCACTCGACTCCATATGGCCAAGTGATTCGTAGTTCTGCATAAATTTCACGTAGTTGAGTTTTACTTGAAGATGGTTGACGAATTTTCTCTCGAGGGCTAAAAATCTTTTAAATATGGAGTGATTAGGTAAATTGCACATTAAACAGTTAATGGAATTGGTTGTGGCTGTATAAAATCTGGTTTGTAGATTTTCCATGCTTCGTTTAATTTCTCGATTCGCGTCTGCAATTGTTCAATGTTTACCGCCTGGGCCGAGTCGAATAACCAAATTTGTCAGAAATTTGTACCTAATACCTTCCGCGTTTTTAAATAAGAGCTTGTAACTTAATCTGCTCAAACTGGAAGATTAGCTTGTGATGTTGTCCGCTTTTTAGTCAGAAAAAAGTAACAGGGTGTAAATAGCAGCACCTTTTAAATGATCCTTTAGGTAATACATTTTAAGTATCGCAATTTAATCAACTTTTGATAATCTCCAGAAAAGTTTAAGATTAAGATTAGGCGAAAGCCGACTATTCCTAGTCGAGCTAATTCGTTTTGTTTCATTCTCCTAAATTCTTGTTGTTAGTGGGAGAATTGTGGCTTGATATTTTTTATCAATATTTTCGAATTATATTCTTTTTTCTCATCATCTTCAGGTATAGCATATAAATTTCCTCACGGAGGAAATCTCTTTGAATTATGAGTTTCCCATAGCACCTATTGCTATATCCATTGCTGCTTTTGATATATTGTTGGCTTTACCCACGATATTGTTAATTTATTGGTAGGGCTTTTCCTCTTTGTATTGTGTTTATTAGATCTGAACCCACATTTGCGATGTTCAGCTGTTGGGATGCCAGATTGGGTATGTTTTCCTCGCTTATTGTTTTGTAGAAGCGCTGGAGGACGGTTGTTTATGCTTTATAACTTTTTGGTATATATTTCTCAAATCATCAAATCGAAATAGAATATAATGAAGAACATAATAGAATATAAAATATTCAAATAATCTAGGGATATCAGCCTAAATATGGGCATAATAATATCAGCATAAACATGGATTATACAATATATTATTGAAACAGATTAGACCTAATCGGTTGATTGATTGATTAGAATGTACGGCCGAAAACGAACCAGGAATTTCCGGAATGCCGGGCACCACCGTACACCCGTGTTACATCTAACAAAACCGAAGAAGTGGAAGGAATGTTAAATATGACAGACTCGACCCAGTTACTGACATCTAAGCGATCGATAATTAGTATTTTTTTGTAGTGTAGGGAAAGGAAAAGTAAGTTAGTAATGACAGAATTGGGCCGGTTTTCCGGAGGCCAATGTTTAACTATTCTTTGCACAAGACAATCACAATTTTAGTGAAGTGCTCTGCTTTCTGACAAAATCTATTAATGAACTAATTTATCCAAGCCGTAGGCTGTAACAGATGGCGTTAGTTTTCACCTGTAAATTACAAGTTTATTATTTCACATTCATGCTGCTAAAATTTATTAAGTGTACTAATGTAACGTAGACAACGATTCGAGCGCATACCGTCAATATTATGAAAATAACTTATGTTAGTATCACTTAATGCTGTTTTCAAGCTGTTCGAGAGACTTAACTATGATTCATAGATTTTTGACGATAGTTCAGAAAATCTTTAATCAATACCTCTGAGGCTAAGATAATGAGACTACTTTCGAATCAACACTTTATCAATTTCAAATTTCCCTCACTGACGTCCTTGCAAAGAAGGGAAATATAAATCAAATGTAACGGTTCCACATTTAAATAAAAGTAGAAAACAAAAACCGAACTCTTATAGTTTTTTGGATCAAAATAAATTTGGTCCGAAAATAACTCGCATGAGTGTTTATAAAATTACCGTAACATTGAAACGAATCGTGTATCGTGTCCTGTAGCATATTATCACATTGTATACTAATCATACACAAACAATATTTAAGTCTCAGATTAATTAGACACTTAAAAGGAACAAAAAAAAAACAACGAACAAAATTCTATAAATAGTTTTCCACCGCGTGCCTTAATAATTTATATCATATCGCACACAATTTTATTGGAATTTAGCATATCTTGTGATATGAAAAAAATAAAAATAAAAAAATTTATATTCCTTACGTGCCAATGACAAATTAATAACTGTACAAAAACAACATTTGAAATAAACAACGACGATAATTGCCATACTTCAAAAATAAACCAACAACAACGAAATAAATAAAAATTTACATGTCACGAACAGATTTTTCTTGTTGAAAAAAAAAATTAATAATAATTTCAAGCAGTAACACGAGAAAAGATTTGTTTTAGGTTTCATTTTGTTGCTGTGATTTATTTCTTACATGATGCCAATTTGTTGAGCACCCATTTAATTGTGCGGCAAACAGCAACAATAGTAGTTGTAAATTGAGCGTAAAGAAAAATTTTAAATTTTCTATATTTAAAAATATTATGATGGTTTATAGGGTATATAGAAATATGTTGGGAATATATAATGGAAAACGGATAGTTCGGAAAATAACACGATTTTATACACAAGTACGTTTTTCTAAATACATACTGATCACGTTTTGTGTGATTGTGAATAAATTACACTGATATTTATTATCGACAAATAGGAATCCGCCGCAGGCGACAATCAACACATAACCTAAAATCAAAAGAAACTTATACACAAAAAATCACATTCGAATTCCGAAGTAGTTCAAATTTACGATAATTTATTCTCATCTAATACGGTAGCTGTAGTTATCTGAAAATAGCAAAAGACTTGATTTAATTTAAGGTTAATTTAATGTAAATAATATCTAATTATCTTTGTTGATCGATGAAACCACTACGTCAAAAATGTCAAACTAATCAGGTTTGTTTATGTTATTGGACTGTTGGAACATCTGAATAATACATGTATTTTATTTATATATTGCCGTTTTGCATTTACACTGTAAGACTAATTGTACTAAAATGTTGTTCTCTTTCAGGAAAACAAACAAAAAATATATTCGGTCATTACTGTCTATATATCATAGCCGAATACAGTTATCTAAAAAACAAAACTGTATAAACCGTTACGAGTCTTTTAATTTTTTATAATTAAATCAATCCAATAGTGTTGAAATATTTTTATTGTTGATGCGGAAACTAGACATTTTTACCGAAGCGCGTGTTAATATTTTGGTAGCAGGCCGTGGTTTTTGATAAGGCGTACAACTATTTCATCGAAGAAGCAGGATATATTTGGTATAAGCAAGTAAAAGTGATAGAAGTGAAAAAGAGCAGTGCGACACGTGTTGTAGGCAACAATTTGCATTTGTGAAAAAGCGTCTTTGCCATTTTATCGTGTTACGTCGTATTAAAATATTTACCTAAGCAATATGCACGATGAAGCCTTGAGAATAAAACTGGCCACCTTAAAGGATCAATGATTCGATCGATAGAATTAGTTAAAATAATAAACGATAAGTCGAACATTGAACGATTAAAGGCATGTCTTATTAGGTTGGATGACATGATGCAACAATATCAAGAATTAGAACCTCTGATCTTAAACTGAAAACCGAGGAAATGTTTGATTTTCCAGAATTTGAGGAAAATTATTATTTAACAAAATTTGTTCTTAGCACGTGGATACGCAAATTAGGTATGATAGGAGATGCCAGTCTATCTGATACCATAGATAATTCCGATTTGATGAACATCTCACAATCAAAGGTGACACAAATTAAACTACCGAAAATATTTTCAAGCATTACAACGAAGCTGCTCGTTGTCTTCGATGCGTCCGCTAAAACTAGCACGGGAAAGTCTCCCAATGATGTCTTGGTGGTTGGACGAACACCGCGATGTTGGGCGACGCAGGTTTACCCTTAATAAAGTGGGCGTCAAATAATATCAGAGTTG
The DNA here is from genome assembly GCA_963556175.1 of Tipula confusa. Lineage (NCBI taxonomy): Eukaryota > Metazoa > Arthropoda > Insecta > Diptera > Tipulidae > Tipula > Tipula confusa. Next base: position 83,290,935 of record OY744477.1, read on the forward strand.
TTGATGGTGTGACGTTAATAGACCAACAACTTACTCCAAAGACGCTAGAGACCGATGACCCACAATTAAAGTATTGGGTTTGCAATGGCAACCCAAAGAAGACATTTACTCATTTTCCGTCAACTTGCAGTCAGAAACATCCATAATCTTTGATCGACTCGGATGGTTGTCTCCTGTTACAATCATCATCAAGATTTGGTTTTAAAGTTTGTGGTGGGAGAAATTAACTTGGGACCAGGAATTACCATATCATATCCGCGAAGAATGGTACAAGTTAAGAAGAGAATTAAATGACATCGAAAAACCAAAATTCCACGTTGGCTTAAGACAATTAAAAAACTAATTCAGCTGCATTCCTTCTGTAACGCGTCTCAGAAAACATTATAGGCTACTATTTAATGCAGAGTTGAAGATGATAGCGGTATTATTCATACTAGCCAAGGTAGCCACTTTGAAACAGCAAACAATACCAAAGCTGGAATTATGTGCTGCTGTGCTGTCAACAAAACTATTACTGGTGGTCAAAGAAATGTTGGCAGTAGAAGTGGAGGGATCCTTCGCGTGGACCGATTCAACGGATGATGTGATGTGCCAATCGTTCTGGATTGGCACATCACATCATCCCTGATCGTTAGAAACATATGTAGCAAACCGGACCTGAGAGATTCTATCCACGATTTTGCAACTAACACCAAACGAACTGACCGAGTGTGACCTTTGGTGGAAAGGGCCGGAATGGTTAACCAAAAAAAAGAGTAGTGAAATTACCTTCTGTCTTTCACAGCAATTTATTATTTGGTATTTTAACGCCGCAGCAGCACCACATACTGGGAGTCTGTTCTAAAGCGCGGTGAAGTCGTCGAAATTACATTTGAGCAGAATGATTGGCAACACAATTTTGATATATGAAGAATTAAACACACTGATCGTAGAACTGGAAGCAGTTATAAATTCAAAACCAATATTTTTATCACCTGACCAACAAGGTCCGTAGACACCGGTGCCTTTTCTGATTGGCTGTGCTTTAAAAAGAATACCGGAACAAAACCTGGTGGATCGAATATTTGACTTCATTACAGCGGAGAGTGGATTTCTCAATTTTTATTTCACTAGATTAGCCGCTTACCACTGGTGGAGACTATGACACTAATCTTTAACTCTTAACTCTTTCGCGTTTAAAGAATAGCTCATCCCCATCTCACGACATCATTTCGCTTATAAAAAAAAAATTCTTGTATCTCGAATATTCTATTTTTCTAGTGTTTCTTTCTACTTCTTTCGAGAAGTTACTACTCTATTTTATATTTGCTCAACTCTTACTAGTACTAATGCTACTTAATAGAGGTCTCTAGGATTAACTCTAAAGAATTCGTAACAGTATATTTTCACTAATACTACTTCATAGACGTCTCTACCCTCTACCTAAGCTTGTTCGTTGTGAACAAGATCCGGCGCACTTCCTCGGTAGAGCGCCAATCGCCCTAGGTGCACAACTTTAGGATTACCTCGTTGCTCCATTCTTGTTATCAATTGTCCTTCTTCAAATTCTCATATCGAGCCTTCATCTTATTACTGGAGAGTCGAAGCTTTTCTCGTACAAATTGATATTCTCTGTTCACTTGTTCTTTCATGTTGTCCACATACTCCTGGCCACATAAAGCTGCAGTAGGAACCTCTTCAAGTCCCCTGGCAGCCGCATATTACTAATATAAATTACCTTTCTTGGTGCAACTCCTGTAATGTCGTGCATCGCCGATATACCAAAACGGTCCTGTAACATCCATTGCAATCGTTTCAAATGGTGTCATAACGTTGTTCTGCCGCATTGTACCTTGACTTTTCCGAGCTGGCCCTTTAACCGCAGCACCATTTTAGTTAAATCTTCCTCGTGTTTGGGCTAAAGTTTTAACGCTACTAGTACCTTTTATAATCTCCGCAGTCTGAACCTCAGCTATCGATTGACTATTTGAACTCTGCTAAATCCGCTTTAGACATCCATCCTCGACCCACAAATTGTCCCATTGAATCCTATATGATTTTCATATTGGACTTTTTTCTGCGATTTTCCTTGCAGGTTCATTTTTCTTAGCATTTCATTATCACCGATAAATCCGAAGTTTGCTGCTTTTTAATTTCCTTAGGGGCCCATACTTTGTAGAATTTCCATGAGTCAGACGTCAATGATGTTTTCTTTGTTTTCCACTCGGCCACAATGCATGAAATCTACTCAGCATGGTCGTCTTACTAAGACATCGGTGTTGAATAAACCGCACACAGGGGTTCCGTTACGATGCCCAATCTTAAAATCATAGCTTAGCTATGATCCGTCGGTCCACTCTTCGGATCTCTTCGGTCTACTCGAGTGCCTTGTATTTTCTGGTCAGCTCATTCAAATTCCTGAAAACAACAACAAATTTGGATACGGGTCACCGATACTAGGTATATAAGGCCAAATAAAACTCCTTAATTCGTGTATATTCTGTGGTCTGGGCTAGTCCTTTACTGTGCCGAAATCTTTTCCTCATCCGTGTGTATTCCATCGAGAAAATCTTTCACTTCCTGTTTGGTGTTAGGTGTTCGTTCCATTTACTGGGTCAGCTTTTCAACTGTTTTCTGAAGCCGTTGTTCCTTGGCTTGAACACTTGGATTCGGTTTTTCACCCTTCACTCTATATTGATACCCCCTCACATTTTTCGATGATAGGCTTTTAATGATTTTTGTCTGATCGGTTAAATTAAGAGCTCGTATAGGAACTCTTAAGTCTCTATTTTATATGACCAAACTCCTTTATTGCCTTTGATTACCACACTTTCACCAGTAGCCCTTTCTTTACAGCTATTATGTCACTGCGCACGACTTTTCTTTTTGCTCCTGTATCCAGTGTGATAAAACAGTTCGATGCTTTAATTTGACTGATTGAACATGTTGACGTTTTAAATATTCGCAATCCCACCGCTGTCACCAATTGTTACGTTTTTACGTATTCTCGCAAATAAATTCACTTTGCAATACTATTCATATAAAGAGGAAACAATATACTTGCAATATGATCGTGCACGATCTACATTTGTGAACTATACCCTTGTCGACTTTTTTTTTGCCGAAAACGAGTTATGAAAATGTATAATTATTTATTTTGAAGCGTTTCGTAGCGACTCTACGATCTCTGAAAGCATGTCTAAAAATAGTTGTGTTCGTTTATTTGGACTATCTCTGTAAGTTTACAATTACAGGTACTATATTGGTGCAAATGACGTCAGACCGGATTTAAATTATCGTGAATTGTGTACAGTTATCGATTTTTTTCAAAGGACGAATGTTTCTTTATATACCACATTATTTTCTATCTTTTCTCTTATCTAAATCGAATTTTTTTTAATATTTCGTTTGTTTGACAAACGATAATACCAAATCGTCTAAAAATAGATATCCTTTCAAATATTCGCTCAAAAAACAAAATAAATAAACCCACGCGGGGATATATACATAATATATTGGTGAAAATGTAAGGCCGGTTAAGGCTCATCGCCAATTTTATTTTAATACGCACACTACTATAAAGAGTTGTATGTCCTAGATCAATCAGTAAATCAATTACCGTCTAAATTTTCATTGTACATAATTTATTTACATAGGCCATCGTTTTAATGTCATATTATACGATCAAACATTATATATAAAATATTACTTGTTGCGCTGAATTGGCAATCATTCTATTTTAATGGAAATGTTTATTTTTCTAATGTACAGTACGAAAAAATATTAGTTCAATCTAAATGTCAGAATACCTAACTTAACTGTAGGATAATGCGTAGGTCGATGTAATCTACTATGGGATTAATATTATCTAATCATTTCTCCAGACGATTGAAATATTATGATACCGTATAGTTGATTCTAAATTGTTAATAAAACTGCTTTTACATGTCGCATTACTGGCCCGTACCGATTCAACATTATATGGCTCCATCGGATTCGATTCCAAGGTTGTTCTTTGTATTGTTCACGACAACCCGAAAAAGACAAGTCGTTTTCCACCCCGAGGAGCTATCATCGCCGACAGCGACCTCTGCGCCTGTCAAATGTCGGCTCTCTTCTCTGAGATCGCTGCGAACCATCCGCTTAGGGTCGGCTATAGCAGAACGTGACCGCATCACCGTACTATATTGCATGATTGATTGATTGATTGATTTTGAATGTACTGCCAAGCATTACGCAGGATATCCCGGAAAGCGCCGGGCCCACAGTACACCCGTGTTTACATATACTTGGAAGGATATGGAAGGATACTAGTTAAATTATTGAGATCGACCCGGTTACAGACACCTTGGCGGCCAATAATTAGTAAATTTTTGTGGGTTAGGAAAAGGAAAAGTATGTTATAGTTATGACCATAATGTGTCATTAAAAGTCCAATTAGTCTAAATATCTGCCAATAGTATTACTATACGGCCGCCCGGTCAATGTTTTGAGGGTGCGTTTCAAAAATACGTTTCATAAAAATTTTAACAAAGGCCTCGAACCATAGCGTTGCTAACATATTTCATGGGGATCCGAGTGTTACAGATACTTCAGTTGGTTCTGTAGCGGACACTATTACGTTGTCAGTCACGCAGTTGCGTGACGTTATTGATTCGCGGGTTTAAGAACGGTTCAAGCTCATTTGAGTTACTTCAGCAGCAAATGAATGTATCTGTCACCGTATAAAGGAAACAACAAAACATTCACTTGCCATCAGCGCACTACATTCTCGCCCTACAAAAAACAACGGAAATATACCTGACACCATTTTCAGACAGGAGATCACGGACTTCTTTTAAATATTGGGCTTAGAAGAGATTTTGTTTGGAGCTTCATTATCGCTTCATTATCCATGATCATTTAAGGAGCATATTTTTACAAAAAAAACTCGTTTTATAGTTGACTTAAAAGAACGTCGACTCTTCAACTTAAATGTTTCCCATCGGTTTACTAAAGTTAATGCAGGACCCATCATTGTCTATATTGGACAGAAATACTATTGGACTAGAGATGTTTGATCTTCTGAGCAGGTACGTAAGATCTCTAACTTCACTCATTGTCTGAAAACCCGCTGACCCCAAATTAGTTGCAAAACCGGGTACGATGGTAGATTTGGTTCGAACATTCTACGAAATTCCCATCGAGCCAAATGACATCTCCAAGACAATAATTTCGACACCATTTGGACTGTTTGAATTTTGCAGGATGACATTCGGCTCACGATATGCAATACAGTCACTCTAAATGAACATGCATTCAACACTTTACCGTTTTGTTCAAGACATACAAGAAGAGATTGAACGAGACAACAAGACTGGCTCATCCGTGTAGTTCAAGACGTATACCAACTATATAATGAATCCATCGAACTCTGCATTCGATGCAGTAGTGCAACAATTGGTGAAGCAAATATGGAAGCAACTAGGTTTTTTTTTCTTAACGACTTATTGTAGCGCAGGTAACGACTCTTATAGAGAGCTCTTGGCAGCTTATTTGGGTATCAAACACTTTCGATATCATTTTGGAGGTCGAAACTTTACGTTATACCGACTATAAACCCTTTGTGAATGATTTAAGGCAGAATAGGGAGAAGACATCCCCAAGGCAGTGTAGACATCTTGAGTCTGTGGGGCAGTTCATAACTGATTTACAGCATATCTCAGGTATATGGAGAACGTTATAGTGACAGACACTCTTTCTAGGATCGAGCAAATAGCTGTTCCTAAAGCTGTTAATTAATCAGCCATTGCAGAGACCATTAAAATGTCAAAATTGCTTGAAGTCAATACTACATCAACTCTGAAGTTGGAAGAATTTCCCGTACAATTCAACTCGATTAAGACACTGTATTGCGATACATCTACGGAAAGGTCCCTTATTCCCATATTAGGATTATCCGGGGGTGGGAGCTTTTCGGTACGGTTGCTTATGGAGCAGGTCGTTTGCGTTACATTCCGGGAGGCTAAAGCTGGTAGACACATAAAGCCCCCGATGGTTTCGTACAAGACAACAACTGATTGCTTTACCGAAGTTCATTTGGATATTACTGTTCTACTACTACCGTCTGCGAATAATCGATACTTTGTTACTATTATTGACAGATGGTGTTTTATTTACAAGTTTTCTTTTCTTGAACTGTTATTTAACCAGCCAAACTAGCTGAACTACTTAGTAACTGATAGTGACATCTATTCAACATAATATAAACATAATTTAAATTAACCGGCCACCTTCAATCGATTGATTCAATTCACAGGAAGCAAGTATAGTTTGTGAATTAGACGCTTATTCGACGTTTGCTTTACCCGCAGGCGTCCTCCAACTCGAAACAATTCAAATTCCGCCACTGTGACCGGTTTATATTATCAAGGATTTCGACTGTACGATTATACCAACAGTGACGTTCGACGTTTTAGGATGGGCCGATAACCATTCTAGAACCGTTAATTTGATCTTGAAGTGAATATCAGCTTTTTTACAAGCATTGCGCCGCACACCTCAAGTCGTTGGATAGAAACTTGTTTAACCGGTGAAACCTTCGTTTTTGCCGACAATAATTGCACTTTTATTTCTCCTGTTGAATTTGTAATTCGAGCGTATATAACTGCTGCATATGCGTCTTTGAAAGCGTCTGAAAGCGTTTTAATATGGTTTGCTGCCTTTGGGTATTGTTTTTTGTGAGATTCTGTGGCTTCATTAAATGTCCTTGTTACTAGGAAAGTTGCGCTGGCCGTACCATATTTGACTGGTTTTATTCAAAATGTTGAAATGGCTCTTTATAACTCTCGCGTCAAATAATCCTCTGGTATTTGCAAATTCATCAGTTACACGTACTTCTATTGACCGCAGCCTACGACAGAGCAACGAAATTAGAAAAAGGAATATATTGTCCATTCAATCGCAAGTGCGTTAAGTAACCTTACACTGCAGTTTCATAAAATCGACATCCTCGATAAAAATGACAGTGGCAACTTGTTAAATTTTTAGTAGCGACCCCGATCTATATGGGTACCGGTCGAAACTGGATATTTTACAACTGGATTTTACGAAACAGGATAATTCAAAACTGGATATTTTAAAACGAGATAAGGTACAAAACGAGATATGGTACAAAACTGGATATTTCAAAATTGGATAATTCAAAACGAGATATGGTACATCACTGGATATTTCAAAACAGGATATTTCGACATGTGATTTAAACTTAAAATGATCTTTTAGGAAAGTCCTAGAATACGGCCAATTAGGAAGGAACTCGGCGAGTTCTTAATCTGTTTTGATGAAAATTGATATGTAGGATGAAAATGTTGATGAAAATTAATTAATTTTACTCACATAGATTCTCTAAAGTGAAGAAAAGTTATATAAAGTAAAAGAATAAAAAATAGATGAAGATACACATTACTGACAGTAAACTCGATCAAGTCAATGATTATTTTAATAAGATGAGAAAAGCAGCAATTAAAAAAAACATTAAGTGAAGGAAAATTCTATTTCTCTCCTTAGAAATTTTCAAGTATGGAATCTTACTGGCCTTATTCCAGAACTTTCCTAAAAAATCATTTTAAGTTTAAATCACATGTCGAAATATCCTGTTTTGAAATATCCAGTGTAGTACCTTATCTCGTTTTGTACCTTATCTCAAATTGAAATATCCAGTTTTAAAAAGTCCAGTTCTGAGCGGTTCTCGATCAATATATAGGTAGATAATTTCAAACTTGTTAAATTTTGACATTTGCTACGTTCGATTTTTTATTTTAAAGAAATTTTAAAATAATTATTGACAACCCAGCATTTTCATTTTCACTCTCTAATTGTTCTAATAACTTCTCCACGTCCGATAATACTTTCGCGGGAGAACCTCTAGTTCCTTTTTGGTGTCTATTAATTTTAGTTTTTTTTTTTTGTACGGGATTTTAAATTCTTAAATTTACTCCGCAATTCTTTTCCGGATTGAGGTATAAAGGTATGGGATGAAAATTCGAATGCCAAGTTTGCCCATGCTTTGGTAGTTTCATCCCTCTATAAGTCAGAATCATCTAATAATAAAAAAGGGGTTAGTTTCTAACTTTTATTAATTTTACATGTGCGGTTGCCGCTATTTTGTTTTGCTACCATTTCTTTCGGAATCTAAATAATAATATCTTCATAGATTCCCGGTATCAGAGGCAGACCTCCTATACCAATTGTCAGTTCGATTTTTGTCAGGAAGCATTCGTTGTTTTCGTAGTAATGAAGGCTGCACATTTGCATATTTGCAGTGGGGTTAAATGTTTTCAAAGTCGGTTATTCTTTTTGCAGCGTGCCACGATATCTGTACGTGTTTCTCTGGATACAACTGCAAGTGTTTGTCCGATATGTCTCGTAGAGCAAATTGGGTAGGCTAATCAATCGTTGCAAAAGTCAATCCGTGTTGCTTTGTTCTTTGCTACATCTTCATCATCGTTGTGTAAATAATCCAGTATTAAATTATCGATATGGTCTTCCCATAATTTTAGTGGTCAAGCAGGTAGTCAAAAGCAGCATATATATGCGAACATCTCACGTTATTGTTTTGGCATGAGGTAAGTACCACCGTCCGTTGGACATCGATCTCATTCTTGGTCTGATTCAAGTAGTCCACGTGCTAATACTACTAATGTCGGTGCTTTAAAGGTTTCAAATACAATGCCGTCCACTGTTGGGCTGGAAGTTTGTAGTGTCATGCACATGTAGTAACAGTTTTCTTAAATATTTATAATTGTTGATTCGGAAAATGTACCAGAAGTTTTAGTACTGAATGTGAAGGATTGTGCATAGGTGACTTTTTCAACATTGCCTCCGGAGTACGAACATAACGACAATCAATGAAATTGGAAAATTCATTGTACCTCAGCTCTGGTTAACGATTTGATATGATGGCGGCATTTACGAAATCCAACCCCTTATAAATATATTTATCCATGAGTATACCTATCATTCTAACTTATTATTCAGTATGCGACGGTAAACAGGGTATTCATCAACGTTTGCAAATATATCATTACCAAACGCCTTAGGAAATTTTTTAGAATATTCCCCATCATTGATGCATGAAGTTTCATAGTGCATCATAGATCTTGTTATTATTTCACGTACAGTCGTCGATTGGTTAAAGGTGGAATTTCGATTGAAACAAACTCTGCTCGTAACGTTACCAGTATATGAGGCCTACCTCGTTTTTGTAACTCGATTGTAAAGTCGTAATCTATAGCTCTAATTCATTATTGGTTTGCCTTAACTTGAAGATAGGAATCAACCAACCACCGCAAAGTTAATTTGCCTGCATGATGATCGGATTGAATACATCTTGGATTGCTGCATTAGATCAGCCTTAAACTACAGCATACCCACGTTTTTGCGAACACGATTTAATTGACCCCTTTCATAGGTCTTTCATTGCTAATTTGGTTGGCAACCTGGCTCAACATAAAGCAACAAAATAGCAAATTGATAAGCTGGTAGTTAGATGTAGGCGTGTTGTATCGTTGTTGATGAGTTATTATCGTTGTGCTATTCTGTTGTTCACGTGCAAGAAGCGATCAATCTTGTCCAAGATACCTCGGCGGCATTGAACGTTAGTCGCATGTTCTAGTCTGATGTCTTTTGCTTCAGTGCTGTCCAGTAGGTAAAGCTGCGCGTATTGTGGTGCTTGGTCTTTTGCCGGAAGCAACCCATCAAAGCGAAGAAGGAAGCACTGTTATGCGATTTGTATCGCAAAAACGGACACGGTCAATTTATTTAAATGTAATATTCTTGGACTTCATGAATCCTTTATTACAGTAACTTGCAAATTTTTTATAAGTAGGTCTACCGTGTAGAAATTTTGTGCCCTGCAGAACTGAAAAATTGTGGTGAAGGGGCCGCTTATAGATTTATCATAATTGATTGCTTCATTAGAAATTACTTTTTATCGTTCTCGCGCTATGCGAAAGTCTTCAATGTGATAACAGTATGTTTTTGCAATTTACCTTGTGTTAATTGGGTGGTACGGCATCGATTGCGTTCAGAATTTATTGCACAAATTTTAGCTAGCGAGTCTTCAGTTTGATTAGCTAACCATTTATCATTGTGTTATCTACGTTTTCTTGTATTTCCATTTCTAAACATATTGCGGGACGTTTATATTCGAATTGATTGATTGAGTTAGAATGTACGGCCAAGCATTAAGCAGGATCTCCCGAAGGTAACCGGACCCACCGTACACCCATTTTTACATATACTTGGAAGGCTAAGGCAGGATACTAAATTATTGAGATCGACCTGGTTCCAGACACCTTGGCGGCCAATAGTTAGTAAATTTCTTGTGAGGTAGGGAAAAGAAAGGTATATCAGTAATGACAGAATTGGTCCGGTTTCCCGGTAGCCAATATTCAAAATACTGTTAGCATAAGACAATCACAATGATAATGAACTGCTCTGCATTCTGTCATCTCTTCTCAGCATCGCCATTCAACTGTAATCTGCAATGTTTCTCTGAAAAAAAAACTATTAATGGACTAATTTCTCAAAGCCGTGGGCTGTAATAAATTTGAATGGTTTTTGCCTGAAATTTACAATTAATTAATTTATTACATAATTAAAAAAATAAAATTATAAAAATGATAATATAAATTAAATTTTATAGAATTTGTAAAAAAACAAATTCTATAAAATTGCGTTTGTTGTATGACAAACGCGTCATATAATCGCCGAAAATCTAATTTATATACACTTTAATTGACACAAAACTTTAAAATTAATATAAATTAGATTTTAAAAAATTGATTAAACATTACAAATCAATTGAATTAACCGTTTTATGACAAACACCATAACTGTCGGTAATTTAAAGTTTGTATGCTTATTAAATATTTTTCTATGTAATCGGCAACTAATGCAGCTAATACCACAATATGCAGTCTGTTCTTATTTTATTAAAACATAAAAATTTAACCTATAATTGAATTTTTTTAAATTTTCGTCAATATTTCGTTGAATATAAACAACTTTAGTTAAAAAAATGTAAACATTTCGTTCAATCACTACTACTGCCATCTACTAATTGCATTCCAACTATATTATGTTATCATGTTTTTTCAACGCGATTTCCCTTAAATTATTATAAGTTATTTGGCTTGAAGGATAAAAAATGATTGTATATAGTGTAATGTAATGTATTGGTTAAACTCAATAATTATTATACATGAACATTTTATTATTTTATTTTAATTCAAAGCAATATGTTTTATATCTTATTTTACTTGGCACTCTTTTACTAAATGGCAATGCTGCCAACGTATATAAAACTAACTATTTTAGTAGGATTCCTGTACTTATTATAATTCATTATTTAGTATTCTTGTATACAACACATCTTCCCCTTCAACTATTTTATTTTCCTATAGAAAATAAAATTTGAAAAATAGCATATTTTTTTTTTTAACAGATTTAATCTTTTAAATAGGAAGGTGATTTAATGTTTCTTCCTGATCGAGATTGGCGTAAGAAATTGTCAGATGTGCTTGAAACATTTAAATTATTAGCCGGGACTTGAATGTACCAGTGAAACTAAAACGATTTGTATTATTTACGTTAATCGGATTCCTCCGCTCTATAGTTGATGACAATCCTCACCAGAACTATCTTCATGACTTCTAAAATTAGGTTAGTGCGCCGATTTTCGAATAAGGAACTTATTTCGTCGCAATTCATTACCAATTTCATTCTTAATTATATAACGGGACGGGGGCTTTTATGATTACTAACAATTTTAGCTGGAATCCATATATTGTTTTTTTGATATGTAATATTATCGCCAGGTGAGAAGTCTACTCTGGGCTTGGCTGTTCTGTCATGATAATTTTTTGACTTCTCTTGGCTGGCCAATAATTGTTGTTTAATATTAACATAAACTTATGGCTCTAACAATGATTCTTTACAAAAAACTTTTGGACGTGGCCTTCCCATTAAAATTTGTGCAGGTCACGCTTTGAGTTGCGCCACTGGAAGGTTTCTATACTCAAGGTGAGCATACTGAATGTCCCTATTGTCATCGATAGCTTTTTTCAGAAGATTTTTGGCTATATCTACGACGTTTTTATTTCGAAATTCCAGCATCTCCTAAAATCGTTCATTTCTTTAGATGCGAACGGCACATTATGCGATATGATAGTTTTGGGTATACCGCGTGTGTCGAAAAGATTTGCTTGAGATGCTGTATTATTTCACAAAATTGTTTAGATCGTATTGAAATTATGTCAATCCACTTCGAATAGTAGTCAGCAAGTATTAAATAGTCCTTATCACACAATGTCATAATATCTAAGGCCATTTTTTTTTAAAAAGGTGGGTCTGGCATTAATGGTTCATGGCAATTTGACCTTTGAAATTTTTCACAAGTTTGACATCCATTAATAAGTTCCTCGATGTCACTGTCAATACCTGGCCATTATAAAATTTGCCTTCCCCGCTGTTTGGTTTTAACTATTCCGATGTGGATTCATGTAATTTATCTAGCATTTGCCTACGCATACTGTTTGGAACTATTATGCGGTCGTTTAAGAAAACTAAACCTTTTTCACAGTAAATCTCGTGTCTAAATTTCCAAAATGGTTTTGTTAACTCTGGTAACTGTTGTTTAACATTGGGCCAACCTATATTATACACTTCTATCAAAGCTTTGAGTGTTGGGTCATTTTCTGTTTCGCGATTGAGTTGTTGTTTTCTGTCATCTGTTACATTGATGGTATGAACTACTTCTTCGAACTCTTTAAATTCCTCTGCTGATTCGCCAATGAGGAACGATCGCGACAAATGATCTGTCAGATCATAAATCAGTAACTTTATTCGCATTCGCTTTAGGCGAGATGAATTTATTTTATTTATTTCTTTATTCATAAGGCTTACTAACGGCTTATTATCTGTGTGTAATTCTACAAGTCTGCCAAAAATATATAGTTATGAAACTTTACGCATGAATAAATTATCGCCAACAACTCCTTTTCAACCTGTGCGTAACGAGTTTCGGTTTCGGCTTCTTGATACGTATGCTATTGGTTGATGATTCTGTAATAAAACACAACCAACACCAATACTGGATTACTACGTTTTTCTCTACATCGAAGGGTTGAAGAAATGGGTGAATTGGTGATCTCTTCTTTCAATTTCTTAACAGTGTTTTTATGTAGATCCAACCATAACCTGTATCCAGTAGCTGTCTCAATGGTTCAGTTATCTCGGACAATTTTGGAGTAAAACTTAAATAAGTGTAGTAAATAATTGACCATTCCTAAAAAACGTTAAAGTTCCTTTTTTCAATTGCTTTTATTCGAGTGGGATCGGTCTCCATACCCTGCTTATTGAAAATATGGCCCAGAAAAACCACTTGTTTGACCTTAAACTGCAGTTTGTCTATACATTAAATTTAATGTTGAGCTGTTTAGCTCGTTCGATTACTTTCATTAAAATTCTATCGTGTTCAGTTTCAGTTTTGCCAGTTACCGTTATATAGCATCGATATAAATTATAATTCCTGGAAGATCACCAAAGTTTCGTTCATTTAGTCGCTGGAACGTGTCAGGGGATATGTTAATCTTTGGTAATCTTTTAAAGCTGTAGTATCCAAAAGGGGAACTAAACGTACACAATTTACATGATTCATCGTCAAGTTGGATTTGATAGAATCCGTTTTTCAGATCTAATACGGAAAAGTACTCCATCCCAATTAACTTAGTAGTAAGATCTTGAAATTTGGGTATTTCGTAATAGTTATCCCCCCTCCCAAACGAGGGGCCCAAGCAGAAAAAAATTGGGGTCCAAGCACAATCGCAACGAACCATTTGGTTTCTGGACAACTACCAGATTGCTTACCCATTCCGTGGGTTCTTTCACTTTTTCTATTATATTGTTTTCAACAAGAATATCGATATGTTGTTGGACCTTACCCCTAATAGCAAGTGTTACATTTTCTTTTAAAAGTAACTTAAGTTTGTCTGAAAAAGTTCCCTGTCCGTCAAAAATAGATTTATTGTTACAAATAAAGTTTCGCTTTTCGGTGGCTATGGATTAGATAACTGATTTCTTTTTTTTTTTACCTGTATCAATCAAATCAAACCTAATTAACGTTTGAAGATAGAGAATCGGTGTAACATCATCCAAAACGTATCCAAAAGGATAAACTTTTAAACCGCCAAAAAGCATACAGTGATGAAATCGACATTTGAATTCCATATTCTGTATTTAGTTTGTCAAAAATTCGTTTTGGCAACACATTTGTATCAGATCCCGTATCCAATTAAAAATTTATTAATTCGCCATCTATCAGAAATAACTTAAACCACCCACCTGTTTTGTTTTGTTCCAACGAGGAAATTTTAGTTTTGGTTTTATCACCGTTCCTTGACCTAGCGTGTTTTGACTCTATACTATTAACTAGGTAGTCTTTACAAATTTAAACATCCTGTTTAGAATTTAATTCGTTTACTTTCCGTGATTTACAACAACTTGTTAAGTGATGAAGTGCACTACACTTCTGACATTTGTGCCCATAGGCGGGACATTTCCCTCTGAAATGTCGTTCACCACAACGTCTACAATTTATTTCGGCAGAAAACACTTCAATTTGTGAAGACACCTGCTGATAATTTTTTTTACAATTTGATTGAGTATTATTACTATTCTTTTATAATAAATCTATTAGAATTATTATATTTAAAATTATTAACTGTATTTGAAGAATTTGTACTTAAATTTTTGTCATTCGTAATTCGATTTTGCATTTTTCTATTGCATCTTTCCACGTTGATAATTTTATTAATTTTGTCTGCAGATCTGCATTTCTTATTCCGAATACAATTCGATCCCTTATCATTGACGCTTTTTGGTCGAATTCACACGTTTCCACAAGCAATTTTATTTACTTTAAAAATTCATCAAAGGTTTCATATTCCAATTCCAAAGTTGATTTGTTTTTGGTACGCAATAATAATTTTTAAATTCCTTGAGCACTTGCTCAAGCGTCAATTTTTTCTCATCTTCAGCCACACAATCGAACGTGAGATAAATTTCGTAAGCCTCATCACCAATTATATTCAACAGTGTAGCTATTTTTACCTCTTCTCCTTTCTGCTTTCCACCACTCGCTATCATGAACGGGACATGAACGGGAATATTTCCTTTTAATATCAAAGGTCTTGGGGGCTTTAAGTTGTCCATTATCTTTTATTTTTTCCCGGCTAGCTTTTGAGGTTATGTTTTTCGCTCAGTAACGCAACCGCGTAATTTTGTTTTTCACGATTTTAATAATACTTTTCTTTATTATTTTATTAACTATCAACTGCGCCATGTAATGTGATGTATTGGTTAAACTCAATAATTATTATACATGAACATTTTATTATTTTAATTCAAAGCAATATGTTTTATATCTTATTTTCTTTCACACTCTTTTACTAAATGGCAATGCTGCCAACTTATATAAAACTAACTATTTTAGTAGGATTCCTATACTTATTATAATACATTATTTAGTATTCCTGTATACAACACATATAGGTCATACACTGTTAAATATTGGAGTTTATCGTTTATCAAGCAGAATTCTGATTTATCAGAAATCAGAATTCGGCTTGAGAAGCAGAATACATGGTAAGAAGCCTTATACACGTGTGTATTCAAATTTTTCTGCTTTCGGAAATCTGCCCACGTGTTTATACATGTTTCCATGCTGATAAACAGCAATAAATTGTAAAATACAAAAAGTTGGGTTATGTATGAAACATTTTTAATCGGTAAAATGAGACGATTTTCTTTTTGAAAATATAAAATTTCGTTTGCCTTTAAAGATAATCAACGCTTGATCCTGTTCTGAAAGTATCAATATTAAACCACAAAAAAATTAAATTTTTAATTAAAAAAATTTAAAAAAAAAAGGACAAAACATGAATCCTAATTAAGTCTCCATAATTATTATT
Organism: Tipula confusa; assembly: GCA_963556175.1. NCBI lineage: Eukaryota > Metazoa > Arthropoda > Insecta > Diptera > Tipulidae > Tipula > Tipula confusa. The sequence continues at coordinate 83,306,927 of OY744477.1, forward strand.
ACTCTTCCTATATAAACTCTTTGTTACATGTTACTAATTTATTTTTAATTATATATACTTTTAGGTCTTCGACGACCTCCATCAATGCAAAATTGGTTACAATCACAAAACATACCAGATGGTAAGATATATACAAAAAAATTTGCCTCAATTATTTTCTATATAGATTAAGTCACGATTAGCTAATAAAAAAAAATTTTAATGTTATAGAAAATGATCGAATATTATTAGCCCAGCTAAATAGTATTATCGAAGAACAAGCACGTCGTCGCTTTCAACAGCAACTCCAGCAACAACAACAACAATTAATATCTGGTCGATTATTACCCGAACGCATTAATCCGTTACCGCGTGAATTAATCCAAAACGAATTTAGTTTTGACTTTCCGGTACAACAAATCGAAAATTTGGATGAAGATATAAATTTTGCGGTTAGTCCGGCCGATCCGCGGTACTATGATCCAATTACAGAAAAACAATTAGTTAAATCGAAACAACCGGCCGCTGTACCAAATGATTACGATGAAAGTAGCGGCAAAGAAGAGGAAGTGATTGCCAAATCGTCGAACGATGACGTACCATATTTTAAGCTTAAAGCACCGATGAATGTAAATCCAAAATTTTTGGATTATTCGTCAAAATCGCACGATGTAATGACACGGGAAGAAATTAACGGCATGATCGAAAAACTAAAACATGATCATGAAAATGCTAATTTAAAAGATAAATTGTCACGATCGGATGTTATTCAAAAACCATTAGAAATAGATAGTGTTATGGGAATGTATGTTGTTGCACTTGTGGCTGGTATTAGTGCGGCTATTACAGTTGGATTAATTTCGTTAGGCATCGCATGGTATACGTAAGATTATTTTTCTATATATGCAAATAAGTTTCGCTTTAACTTAATTCTCTTTTATTATTTTGTATATAGCTTGCACAAAAAAGCAAAAGCGGCCGCCGATGTTGAATACCCCGCGTATGGTGTGACCGGGCCGAATAAAGATATATCACCGTCGGGCGACCGACGATTGGCTCAAAGTGCCCAAATGTATCATTACCAACATCAGAAACAACAAATTATTGCGATGGAAAATCGTTCGAATAATGGTGATCGAAATGTATCACTTTCCGATGTCGAAAGTGACGATGAAAATGATGAAGGTGATTATACGGTTTATGAATGCCCTGGTCTGGCCCCGGTAAGCTAATAGAACTATTATATTTATTTTATATTTAAATTGTAAATTACATGTATACACATTATAATTGTAGACTGGCGAAATGGAAGTAAAAAATCCATTATTTTTGGATGATCCAACACCAGCAACCCCGGCCAATTTAGCAACTCAACAACAACAGCCACATCCAAAAATTATAACAACAACACCAACAAATTATGCAAAAACGTTACCCAAAAATACTACGACAACGTCGGGGCCTAATTCTCAGCAACCAAACGACCAAAAAGCTGACCAGAAAGTACCCAAAAAATAAATTAACTCGTATAAGGGCGAGAATTTTATATTATCTTTATTTAATTTATGATATTTTTGGTTGACTAATTAATCCTTTTCGAATTATTTGGTGGGTGGTGTAGGTGTTGCACCATTCCGTAAAATGTTTTATTATATTTTAAACGAGAGCCCTTCTACAACCTTACACCACTCTATCAAGTGTCTGTTATATATATATATATATATATATATATATATATATATATATATATATATATATATATATATATATATATATATATATATATATATATATATTATATATTCATATAAGCTTATTATTAAATAATATCACTGTCAATTTGTTACTACACCGTTAAAAACAATTAAATTTTGACTGACTTACACATAAACACAGACCTTTAATCATATGGAATACCTTGTTTAACGCTTGGGTTTTATTTCTTATTAATCATTTTATGGCAGCAGGTCACCAAGCCACTCGTCAATTTTCGATATTAAATAGTTGTTGTGTAAAATAATTAGAAATGTAATTAGATCTCAATTTCTCCTTTGGGTTTTATTCCGAAAATATTATGTTATTTTTGATAAAAATAATATTTTGGAAACTTAAACAGTGTGAGATCTTATTTTTATATATATATTTTTTAAGGTTAAATTTAGATGAGCACGTTGTTCTACAAGAAAATAAAGAAAAGAAGTGTAGTAAAAAGAATCAATATTCATTTACGGTCACGTGTTGTCAATAGAACTAAAAACATGAACATGGAAGAGTGACATTAAATAGTTGCATTAAAATTACTTAAACCAACAATTTTCATATATAGGCACCTTCCGCGACGTCAACTATGGTCCTTTTTTAGCCGTAGCCCTAGCTGGTTTTGCTGGAACCTTTAATAAACCTCTTTCACGTAATTTAACAGTGTGATTAGCCGCAATATATTCGGACTCTTTTGTGGATATTGCGACTATCTTCTGCTTTTGAGAATTCCATTTCCATGACACAATCAAAGATGCAAACTCTCGATGTACATAGGTTAGTTGATCATCTCAATTCGGATACATTGACACACACACACATTGGATGGTGGCATCGGCAGGAAGATCTACAGGATTTTCATGTAACATGTTGCTTTCTTTTAATAATTTCCTTGCACATGCTTCTTGATGGAGAAAAATTAATTAGTCAGAGGGTCAATTTCTAAACCAAGGAAATATTTATACTAGAAGAGATATTTAATTCCCTGTTCAATTCCTTTAACAGTGACTTTTTTAATTTGGAGTCGAACTGGTGAAGTTTCATTCGTTTCAAAACCGAAACTGAAGGAACCACTCGATTAAAAAAATAAAGAAATTTATTTAAGGTTATTAAAGGTTAATCAGGAACAGAAAACGATCTTAAAACAAACCATTTAACGATTTCCTTCTTCTACCATACTAGGCCAAACTAAATTTCTAAAATTCACACGTAGTAATCAAATACAACGCAATAAAAGCAGAGATTTATTAAGAGCTAGATCGCATGTTATCATTAGAGATCAGTGGCAGTTTTACGTTAAATAACGTTTAAATCGTTATTTAGTTATAGCACATAAAACTTAACGCTTTTGCGGTTAATTTTAAATCGAGGACGCACGAATACAAGTTCGCTTTAAATCCATCTACACATTGCATTGTTCCAGCCAGCCTGTACTGACACGGATGATGGTTCGGCCCATGGATCCTGCACTCCAACAGTGCGAACATATTAGTTGTGTTCATCGTCATCACCGATCGAAATCAAATGATTTGAGATCGAACCCGGTACCCCTCAACCCAAACGCCGCAGCTTTAACCACTGCGCCAATTGCTTGGTTAGTTTTTGTTTTTTATACTGGTTTCCATTAAGTTAACTTAACGAAGCTTTTTTAGTTTAATGACCCAACGAAATATTTTTCTATTTTGACCATATAACGTTTTTCAAGAAGTAATAAATAATTTGTTTTAAACTTAACACAAAAAAAAATTAACAAGTATTTAACGAAACATTAAAAGTATTTTAAAGGTAAATTAAAATTATTGATCGAAACAATTTTAAACTTCAAGTAATTTATTTCAAGCCGTTGTCAATTATTTAATAGATTTTCTCCTCAAACTTATATTACTTGGGAGGCCTAATTTAAGAAGAATTAACAGTTGTAGAGTCACGACTAATATCAGTGTGATATTAATATCTTTAAACTTTTGTCTGTTTGGACCAAAAAGCCAAATACGGACTTAACGAATATATAACTTATAGAAAATTAGCAATTTAAGCAATAGTTAACTCAAAATTTATTTCTATCATTAGTAATTTATTTAAACCATTAAATATGTTTACTTCCAAAAAACACCTGTTTGTTAAGTTAACTTAACGAAAGTTTTCTAGTTTAACGTACCAACGAATAATTGTTTTATTGATTATAAAGTTATTTAAAAATTAACCAATAAAAAATTATTATATTTTAGTCAAATTACTTAACGAGTAATTTAACGAAACCCATTATAAAAACACATCTTACAAGTTTTTGAAAGTAAATGAATGAATTATGAATCCGAATCATGTTTTACATTTCAATTATATTTAATTAAAGGTGTGGAAGATCACCATTTAGAAGCCACTTAAAATATAATAGCTGTTGGTATTAAAAATACAAAATTAATGCTGATAAGTTTAAAAAAGCATTAAGAATAAGTTTGAATAACTGATTTAAACGTGTTTGTAAAGCTAGTGATGGATTTTAATGGCAATTGGAAATATCATCGTAACTTAACACTTTAATTAAACATTGAAAAACTTAACGAAACATTTTTATATTAAATTATAGCGTGATTCAATGATTTAAGTAACTTAACGAACAATTTAGGAAATTTAAACTGAAATGGTTTATTCACTTGATAGGTTATCATTTTAAATTTCGCAGGCTCCAGGCATATTGTACGTTTAATTAACAAATAAAAAAACATAAAAGCTATTTGTAGTATAGAGAATAAATTTTTGGGAAGGTCGTACAAACTTTGCTGAATTATTTGGAAACTGTGAAAATATCAAATATTTTTTTTTCTTTTTTTTAACTCAATAGATTTAAGTTTTCACAGTTTAAGTTTAGATTGTAATATGTTTTCTATTTGGGCCTTTCAGACAAGAATGATCTAAAATCGAACTGAACGAAACTAATTACACAAAAATTATCAATGTCGATTAAACACTTCATTCAAAAATTATTGGACTTAAGTATTCCTATTCTGAAATTTAACACATTTCCGTTAAGTTTACTTAACGAAACTTTTCTAGTTTAACTAAATGTAATATTTTTCTATTTTCCATCTAGTATCACATAATAGTTTGGGAGTTAATGTTTTAAATTTCTCTTTTTAAAAATATTTCACCTAGAATTAAATTAGCATAAAATTCATCTAAAGTTTGAACCGTATGTCAAAAAAATGCAAAGTCAAACGTTGAACTGCGTCTGTTGAAGTAGTTAATGGAACAAAAGGTTCTTTTGGGTGTGTCACCCGCTAAAGCCTTTGTAACTGCAGTTACAAGGATTTAATCGATTCAGCAACACAAAAGTAACTGCAATTATGTGTACCAGATGCGCTTTCGTCCCTTTGTTGTGATGAGTTGCAAATCGTCGAACTTAATTGTTCTCGCTTTGATCTTGGCAATGTTAGCTTTAGAGGTTCGGGATATTTTTGTCGTGTCCGAAGTATTCGTTCGAAAATTTGTTCAAAGCGATGCACCGAAAGCTTTGTCTGAAATTCAAAAAGGGATTTGTCTTTAAGCTCATTGAAACTCTGTTCAGTATGGGGTCGCTATGAGGTGAAAATCGACACTCGTGCCTTGATTTCGTTACATGTTTTTCAGATTCTTCCGGAAGATTCAGTTTTTCGATGTCATTATTTGCAATTGTGACCTTGCCCTTCCATAATTTGTTCGAAGTCATACCTTTCTCTTTCCTCGTTCCGGTTCTGTTGAGTACGTATATCACGGTGTACAGCCTCAGCCCATAGTTTTATTAAAATTCCCTATATTTTATTGGCCACTCATGGTTCATGAGTGGTTCATTAAGGCTCTTCCACATTTCCATTGCGTAACAATTTACATTTCATTTTCGTTTGATTTGGGTACATAAATGACATCTGACAAATTGCTTCCCACCAAGCACACTGGTAAGTGTTGTTCAAACTCAATATAATTCGGCACAAAAATTGTCATCAAAACCTGACATTAAATTTTGAACATTAAAAGTATGATTTTAAAATTGCCTTGGTAGTGTCCAGCTGAAAGCAAGTTCTGCAGAAGTCGTGTTTAATTTAGTTCTAAATTTGTCCGTAGTAATCATTTCGTTGCACTTTGGACTGTAGGACTAATTTTGCAAACAGTCCAAACTGAAGAGAAGATGCTTTTTGCCCGAAAAAAAAATCATTTTTGCTTTCAGTCTTGGAATTTCAAGTTGCATCCGTCTTACGTCGTTTGAACGCAACATGGACGTTATAAGCTACAGCAGCCTGGGTAATGTGGTCCACATCTGAGACTACAGTTGGATTACCGTTCACTCGACTCGAATTTGCCTCTTGAACATTGCAGATTCTAGTAAGTCTAACACTCAACTCAATTTGTCCTTCGCTAACTCCATCTACTAGAATTGAGGTATAACTACCAGAATGTGTCATGTTGAAACAATGTTTCGATAAAAATAAAATTAAATAAAAAAGTTCACTAAACTAGACGATTGTGTGTTGCTGAGATTGCATAGTCGTTCAATAAAATTACCGGATGCTTATGATGCTCAATCACCAAAATATTTGAATTGCAATTTGATCCAATGAATTAGTTAACAAGTTGATTCAATCGTGTTCTCTCGATAGTATAACAGACAACGGGGGTCACCAATTATGGGGTATTTTAATCGTAAAACTTTTTTCCATAAATAATCCCAACTTATAAAATTATTAAAACATTTTTTATATCTTAACTGTAATAATTTGAACATATCAACTCTAACCTACATAAAGTTTTTATATTTCGTCAAATCGCTCTTCCATATTTTAAATCAAGCTCATTTAAGAAAATTCGTGTTAAAGACCAGAAACATTAAAAACTTCAAACTTTTTTAATAAAAATTCAAATTTCCTATTTTTTGCCAAATACGTCCGTTGGCGAGCTTGATTTGGGGGTGGTACCATATCATTTCTTGGACCTGAGCTTTATTTTGTAACGTCAAAGAAAGCCGCACCTTTAACTAGATTTCTTGGCAAAGCGTCGACTGCTCTATTGATAGACGGAGTCTGTTATTCCATTTTATAATCGAATTCCATCAACTTGACTAACCGTCTAGCAATTCTAGAATTAAGATTTTCTTGCTTTCCATTAATTTTAAACTATTACAATCCGTACGAATTGTAAAAAGTATTCCAAGAAAATACACGCGAAATTTGTCAAGAACGCTAACAATTGCGAGTGCTTCAAGTTTGCCTTGTTCTGGTTGTAAGCCTACTTCATCAATCTCGAGCCCTAAGTAAGTAACTTTTTTCATTAAAAACCGAAATTTCGTATTACATCGCAACTGAAAATCTTAAATTTCGTAATGTTTTGTAAATGAGCCACCGAAATACTGATGGAGCATTACATAGCCATATTTTTAATTCGACCCATTTGTCGAGCAACGAGATCTGTGTATTCGTTCAACAAAACATCTGTGCTCTTGTCAAGAGTGCTTCTTCTTCCCAATGAATTTTATTTTCAGTAAAATTAGCAACTGTGTGTTGTTGTCTAAACTTATGCGCGCCTCTATATAGTTACCCTCGTTTGGTCTACTTGGTTCATTTTAGCAAAGATCGTGTTTCTATTATTTGCATGAAATCTGTCACTACTCGATGCGCTATTACCACCATTTGCACTATCGTCAAATATATAACTTGCCTCCTTGGGATCTAGCAGCAATTGTGCAGGATTATTTTATTTTTATATTTTCGTAGAGATCGCAACAAATTTCTAAATATTTCTAATCCACATTACTAATAGCAAGTCCAGTAGAAGCAACAGCTTGTACTCAATCTCCTCGCGAAATAATGGCTGCAGTCAGGGCTTTGTATAAAACGTGTTTTCTGAACAATCAGCTCCATATAGAAAGACACACCCCTGATTTTTGCGACCATAAACTGAATCTAAAATATTTCGAAAGCATTCGAGGGGTCCGATGGCTCTCTAAAAATAAGAATGGAAGCCAGAAGCTTTTTTGACTGAGATGACATTTAAGAAATGCAGGCTTCATCCAATGTTTTAATCCACATTGTTCAACAGGTTCAATGACTTTGCAGCGACCTTGAATGTCTCATGAATTACTTCATCAACTGTTCGAAGTTCTTGAAACGATGTTACTTCTATAATAAAATAGAAATCAATTTACCGTTGGAAATATATCGGCTAAGATTGAATTGGATTCAAATATTTAAATTTCAACCATCATAAAGTTTTGACCATTAATTTTAACAGAAAAATGTAATAGGCGCAATGCGGGGGAGTATCTTTCCATATCTAGTTTTTTGTAGATCTCCACTTTCCCCGACTTGCGAAGTAAACGATATGATGAGGAATTTCCGTGTAAAAATATTGTCGAGCGTCTGGATTCTCAACTGTGCTTTAAAAACAACTGTGTACCTTGGTGAATGATGTGCACCTATAACAGAATTAAAGATGGCGATTTAAACTGCATTTCTAAGCCTTCAAATTGTTTCTGCGGTGTTACGATATTACCCTGTATCGATGAAAGTTTTGACTTCGTCTTAATTATAAGTCTTCTTTTGCCCTGACTCTTTGTATTTTCCTTCCACTTTGGGTTACATTTGAACGTTTTAATCAAATCTGGTTTTCCGTGGACAGCGACCAGTACCACAGCGTCTTGATAGTTTTGCTGAAGTACCTTCTTGCCACCACCAACTGAAGATGGAAGGACGTTTGCTATATCTGCTATAAAGTTGTTGTTCTGCTTGATTATGCACATAATCCATTAGAACCAGGTACATCACCACTCTAAAATTTGTAGGGTAAATGCATACATCTGTCTCATTGTGTAGTTTAAATCATATCTGAAATGCTTAGGCGTAAAAATTGAACAGTCTTAAAAACGTTTCATACCATCCAAAAATTGTTCATTATATTTGTTGACATCTCGACCTTGTCGTCAAGTTGTTTTCGTCCGACTTTTTTCTTGCCTTTCGTTTTTACCATTCCTGATCTAGTTGTCGCTTCCATTTAGTCTGCTCTGGTAACCTTATATTTAACGTTTGTCGTTGTTCTGGAGTCATGCATGTGTATCTTTCACGTTCGCTCTGACGTTTCCTTTCTAGCTGCTTCGTTGTCATTATGACTTGCAGGATTGAATAAAAATGATTTGTAGTAATTAAAATAAAGAACTAATTTGCTAATCCATTCTGATTGTTCAAATAATGTGGCTTTATTATATCCATGTGCTCGAGTTTGTTATACGTTTGGGATTCTTCTAGAAGTAACTGGGAGTAACTGGGGGTCTGATAAATATTTTGATGACTTTAAAAAAAATATATTATAATTCACTTATATTTAATTATTGAAGAAAATTATTACTTAAATATTTTAAAAATCTTTACATTTTACACGGCCATATTGTTATTTTGTTTATGATTAGAGATACTTTAAAAAAATCTTTTCTTATTAGTTCCTTTTAATTCCGCTACTTTTACTTGTTTTAAGTTTGTTTTCCTCTATGCGACATCTATGTACCACTTCTTGTAGTAAACGGTACCTTTCTTTTATACATTTTTCTTTGAGGTTATTTTATTTTGTTATATTATTTTCCAAAGTTATTTCTGGATACATTATTAAGCGTTTCAAAATGCCGACGATTCACGCCTAATTGACGTTTTATATATCATCACTTTTATTTTTCTTCCGAATTTTATTTTCCGCTATCGATCAAAAACACTCCAAAATCTGCCTTAAAACGCTTCCAGTTAATAAATAAATTAGCTTTTATTATCAACGGGTTTGGTTTTTTTTAAACCATTAAATATGGTTCGTTCAAAATCGCCTCTAGACATCTGTGAAAAAAATTCGAACAATGACAGTCAGAAAGAAACAATCAAAAAATAGTGGTTGCTTAATATCGATAACAGTCCTTTATAACAACCGCCCTCGAATCCAACAGTACGAATTTGATAAAACATACTCGTTAAACGAGGTATTCCATTCTAATATTAATAAGTATTTTAAATAAAAATTCAATTCTTTGTGTCAATCTACTATCAAACATTATGTTTAATGTATAATATTATGTTGAAAAAATAAATATATATATATATATATATATATATATATATATATATATATATATATATATATATATATATATATATATATATAAATCTTATCAAGTTATAAGCCAAAAAAATCAAATATTTAGCTTATACCGTATATATCTAGGTCATGGTTAGACGTTTCGAACAAAGTTCATTCGTTTTCCCATATATGCGCATTTTTCTTATGTGCACTATACGTTTACAAATTAAAGACTAAAATTTTAACTTAACTTCATAAACTAATTTATTTTTTTTTAAATAAAATTAATTATTGTTTCTTATATAACAAAAAAAAAGTTTAAAACCGCACTTTAAAAATAACTTATTTTTTTTTATACAATAACAAAACTAACAAATTTTTAACATGAAAATTAACATTATATGATTCAACAAAATGTTATAAAATTATATTAAAATATATACATACATATATAAAAAAATCCTTCCATAAATAAAATTTATAAAAATTTCTACTTTACTATATATATAATAAGAATATTAAATAACTATATAAATAATAATTATATATATATATATATATATATATATATATATATATATATATATATATATATATATATATATATATATATATATATTTATAGAAGGGTGGTCCTTATTTTCGAAAGTTCTTTTTTTTACCACTATTCAATTCATTTATTTAATAATTAACTAAATATAAAAAATACAATACAAATCCAAACAAACAAAATTCTGCCAATCAATATTGTACAATTTGAAATATCCCAATTCAGTTTTTAAAAAAATATTAACCGTTTTTCACTATCACGGCTTTTTCACCTGACATAAAATGTAGATCATGTCGGACTGTCAAGATTATACTCCAAATGAAAATGCTGCCATCTTATGGAAAATGGTATGTTTTACACGTATACCTTAGTGCATTAATTATGCCGCTAGATGTCAGTCAAAGTGTCTAAAATATAAACAATATATTTGTGATTATCGTGTGCGAATAATTCAAACTGTACATAAATACACCAAACAATGAACATCATTCCTGTTGAATTCATCTCGAACAACAACAAATTAAGAAAAAAAATCATGGCCGACTATCATTTTATTCAAACAATCCGTTGCTTAAAAATATTACATTTTTTTTTTAATTAGTGTTTATTTTCTATTTTTGAGCTATTTTGTAAATATTTTTGATTTGTAATATTTTATGTTTTCCGTTTGAAACGAAATATTTTTAAGAACAATATAAAAATAAATCTTCTATGATTGGTACTATATACTTTGATCGTGCTGCCCCTTTTGGAAAACATAGCATACTACATACTTTAATCGTGCTGCCTCTTACGAAAAACAGGGTATACTGATTACTTTGATCGTGGCGCCTCTTTCAGAAAACATGATCTATACCAATACATTTGCAACATCTTTCAATACAAATTTCAAAGATGGTGTCATGTGTGTTCAATTTACAATAAATTTGACGTTTAGAAATCATTTGTGTTTTGGTATTTATACTTAAAGCATTATTTATGTATCTAAATATTATCTAATGTCGGTTCTCCTAAACAATTTTGTTAATATTCCAGAGACACTGAAAACAGATTTTGAAAACAGTTAAATGTCAATATTCCTTCATACAATTGACGAATGGAAAAGTAAAAATAGCGCCTCTCGTGGCAAAAATATTACTGTCATACATTTTTTGCATTTGTAAAGATAATCTGATTAAATTATAATATTAATTGTATAAAATATTTAAATTATTTTATAATTCACTAATTATTTTTAATTGAAAAAAATCTTTTTAATTCTTTTACCTACCATCAACGCGTCACCTTTTACTTTAATAAATTTGTGGGATCCTCCAGGACTCTGCTAAACAACTTCTCGAAGGGGTCCACAACATATTTAAACACACTTTTTCGGGTCCTTTATATTTTTTAGGCATTCACTCTTCAATATCTAATGTAACAATAGAACGATTTTATTTTTATAATTTTACAGTGCTATATACACAGTACGATTACTACTCCCATAAAATATCACATATAGCGACATCTACCTTGCTATACAATTAATTCTTAATTCATTTCGTGGCTACTGACATTAGAAGCTAATTGAGTAGTTTCTAATGTCAAAAACCGCCACATGACTGCCCCTTCAGGGCAGGTTTTAATCTATCGATCCTGATGGTATCGGGGATGTTAGTGGTCGTCTCACTCGGTCGGTTCGCTCGTAGACAAATTTTGATCGTTGATATTGATGAGACTCTTTACGTCCAACCATTCAGGTTTTAATTGATCGCTGGCTAAAACCATCGTGAAACGATCAGCTGACTAGTAGGTCGTATTCTCGGATGAAAAATTCCGTGAAGATTCTAGAAAATCCTTTTTCCTTTTCCTCTGGTACGAACTGCCGGGGTTTCTTCGTGGACTCCTTCGACTGATTCCATATTAGCTTCTTATCTTTCCCCTTGACGTACCTAATATCGGTAGTAAATTGGAAGACGTACTCAAGATGACGCAACTGCCGAGAACTTCGCTCAGTTTTTGAAGTTATTGCATAGACTAGTGGCTTGTAGTTCGAAAACACTGAAAACGCTCGAGCCTCTACGAAATATCGAAAGTGTTTTATTGCCAAATAAATCACCAAAACCTCCCTATCAAAAGTCGAATATTTTTGTTCGGCGTTGCTTAGTTTTTTTGAAAAATACTCCAATGGCTTTACATCCACACCCGCGAGACTTTTTGTTGCATTCCAAATGCGAATAGATTGGGTCGAGTACATCTGCAAGTTTTGGTACGAATCTATGGTAGTTGACCATTCTCATGAACCATTGAATCTGACGCAAGGTCGCGGTGAATCTCCTGTTTATGGGAATTTATGTGTCTAATTTTAAAATGGGCCAATACTTGCACATTTATAATGTTTATAATATGTAAATGTTGTAGCGATAAAAATTCTGGGTTTAGCTTTGTCGTGGCAAGCGAATGGTAAGTTTCTGAGGTAACTGAACTGAGTCTTATAACCTGAATGATTGTTTCAGTGTAATGTGGAACAATGCAAAAGCGGGTGGTCGCTCATTTTTCATCCATCTATCTCACACTTTATACTAAATTTGCAATTTCGGAAACGTTGTTTTCTGAAGCATTTTCGACAGACAGTTCGCAAGTATTGCCTTCCATCTTTCGTCGCCTGTCATATCTGTGAATTTCTGACATTCTGCTAATATGTGAACAGATTTGCACTTCAGGACACAGATTGTTAAATGGTCCTAAATTGTATACGCTTTGGTTATACATCGTCAGACATTGGATGCCTGTTGGTACACTCCGTAACTATTTAGATTGAAATTTCGCCGCTGATCTCGATCCTTAACTGCACTTGGCTGAATATTGATGTCAGAATTCTATTCTTTTGGGCTGATTTATACTTGTTCATGCACTTGGTGAATTGTTTCATTGTTGTTGTATTATTCTTTGGATTGAGAGTATGGTTGAGCTTTATTACTATTTAGTTATGCTGGCGCGCCTACCACGTGAATGAGTTAGATTAATTGATGTTTGCTATGTTGCCTGAATAACCCTAGAAGGATATTCGTAAATCTTCAAGTCGATTGATAGTGACTACTGATTTGTATTTACATCCTGCACATCTGCCTTTTTTACCGCATAGCTATTGAACCATTGTTGTATTCGTTTCTAATTATTTTCTTCAGAGCAGCAGCTTCTTGACTGGCTTGAGATTTCTAAAGGTATTTGATTTTCCTCCTCATATTTTTTTGTCACGTTCTACGCATTTTTACTTCTCCTGCTGCTTTTAAAATGACTGCTTCCTCATTTCCTCGCAACTCTTCTTATGCTCGGCGTTCTACCAAACAGGATAATGCTGATAGGCCCTTTGTTTCCGGTGAATGCAAGGTTACCGTTGATTTTTGAAATGTATCGTATTCTGTCATAACGCACTCTTTTACTATGTTCCGTTATTAATTTTAGAAACACATTGTTTTACCGTATTTTTTTTTTTGTTAAATATTGCTTTTGATACCAAAATCGCCAAACAACAGGCTAACTGTTAATTATCGTTCTTTTAATTCAATTTTTTTTTATATAAATTCTTATATGCGTACATATATAAAGAAATAAAAAAAAACAAAAACGAATTCAATATGGTATTACAAAAACCAATGTGTTTTTCCCCCATTTACTTTTCTTCTTTTATTTTATATCTATCATTCCTTGTACTATTCAAATAAAATGGCTACTTGAATCACACCAATCAAAGAAGATAACTAATGTAGTAATATGAAGTTGGCTATGATTTATAATTTTGTTTTTAACCCAATGAGCAAGTGAGACTGAATCTTTTTATATTTCGAATCTCAACACAATGGTGACGACTTCTCGTCGCTTATTTCATTTCTTCCATATTTGATAACAGCTATGATATTTTTTATTGTAAAAACTCCTTAGAATATCGAACGCTTTAATTCGTTTTTTTTTTTAAATTAAATTACTCTTAAACGCATTTTTTAATTTAATTACCTCAAAAAATAATAATAATAATCAATAATATAAAACGCATGTTGTAAGATAATTACAGGAAATTTCAATTTTTCCCGCTGGAGCACACGGAACAATTCGTCGGATCTTTGGCAACATTTGTAGTAAATGATTGTACATAATCTGGTTAACCATTAATTTTTTTAGTCTTCACTAGCAACTGTTCGAAAATTAATTTTGTTCCGCATTCATCATTTTTTTAGTTTTTTCGACCAGTGACACAAGATCAGATGATGTCGCAAGATCAGTTGATCAGTTGTTCTGATTGCACTAGTTAATTATCAGGAACCTGCAGTCTACGAAAAATTGTATTACCGAGGAAGTCTTCATGTCTACCAGCGGTATTGCTAACGGCCGTCGTGTGACCCTATCGATTATAGTTAACCTTTAAAAGATACCATTTGAAGGAGGCAATGAACCAACTAAATCTAAATGAATATTTTCAAATTTTACCAAAGGTATGTTTTGGCCCTAAAACCGGTGACAACATTTATGTTAGGCTAGAAAGATTTACTGGATACTAATTTACGACTAACTCGAACTTCTGGATGTGATAAATTATGGAGCAATTGATCAAATACGGCTTTGTGCATTTCTTCAGACGCATATATGGTTGATCCACTTCAGTAGACGTTACTGACCTAATATTCCGATTTGATATTTCATATATCGCTGTGTTAAAAGGTTTGAGCGATCGATCTCTGTAGTAGAAATCTTTGCTAATATAGAAACGATCAAAAGGAATGTTGATCTGTCACAGACAGTTCTAGGCGCACCTCCTGTGCGTGCCGGGGACAAATCAATTTTACCTAAGCTCGACATGTTTGTTTCTTCCCTTTTTTACGCCCCTTTTTAATGCTTATAACTTGTAAAGGTGGCCGCCTAGTGCGAAAAGATACAATTAAACTTAACTTCATTTTGATCCAAAAAGTTGGTGGTACCTCACGTGTCAGGAAATTTTGGAACACCCTGCAAATATATATATATATATATATATATATATATATATATATATATATATATATATATATATATATATATATAAATATATATATTTATATAATAATTAAATAAATTAAATAAAATAAAAAAGAGTATATTATATATTTGTATTAACTATAAATATATTTATTTTGTTATCTTTTGTTTTACCATAAAATTTTATATTACTGTCAATTTATATATATAAAAAAATTATAAACAAATATATTTAGTTCATATTTATGTATATGTTGTAAATGAATATATATATAATATAATAATATTATCATCTATATGCAACAAAAACAAATGAAAATGTCGCATTTATATATTGTGAATAGTGTTATATATATAGTTAATATTATATTAAAATAAATATATGTAGAATATTTTTTAAAACTATAATTATTACATAAAAAATAAGAATTCAATATTTTGATTAAATTCAACATTTGCTCTTCCAATTTCTCGTAAATTCACGAACAACACCTACAACAATTAATACATATATTTAAACTAATTAAATGTGAAAAAAAAACGATGACAACCATCTTGTGTAATAAAATTAACAAAATGGCCGCATCACATATATCATTACATATATAAAATCATATTATATTATATTGAATACATTCTATTGTTTTTGAGACTGTATATTTATTTTTTATTAACAAATAATTTATTTTTCGACAAACACTTAGCTTATTATTAAATTATATATTTAAAAAAGGAAAACATATGTATATATATATATATATATATATATATATATATATATATATATATATATATATATATATATATATATATATATATATATATATATATATATATATATATATATATATATATAAAACAATTGCTAAATCAATTCTAAACGGTAGCTTTAATACAAAATTATTATATCAAATCTATATATTATATATTATATTATAAATGTATTTAAAAAAAACAAAATGGCTGATATAAAGCTACACGCATAAATTCAATTTATAAAACAAATACAAATCAATTGAAAAACAATTTATATGACTGAATATATTGTCAAATTACTTAAATTTAAATTTAAATAAATTAAAAAAAAACACAATGTAAAATGACCTATATATAATAATAATAATAATAATAATAAATAATAAAATGATTTTTTTTAATGTATTTTAAAAATGTATGAGGGAAAAATATATAAATGATAAATTTACATTATTAATTATTATTATATTAAATATTTATATAAATATATAAATAAATAAATATATGAAAAGAAGACTAATATTTTTTGTTTATTTGTTAATATTTAAAAAATATATTTTTTAATAGGTTTTTTTTATTTATAATATTATTTTATATAATTCTTAAAGAGTATTTTCCACGATGAAACATATTTTATATGCACGAAAAACGTGAGATAAAAATATAAATTTAACTTTTGTACGAGTAAGACGGACAACTTTTGCTGCACGCTGTGCATACAAAATTATTTTGTATTTTTTTCGTTCTGTCGCCGTAATTATGGCAGCAAAACGAAAAAATATAAAATTGGAATACTTTTTATGGTTGAAAATTGCTGCAAAACAATACATGCACATAAAAATTGTGTTTGGACGAGAAAATATTTCTCGCATACACACATAAAATTTTTGTTTATTTTTTTTATAGCTAAATTCATTTTATTTTTATTTTCAGTGTGGTAACAACTAAAATTTTGAGGTTAAAAAATTAAATAAAATTTTGATATTATTGAAATATTTTGATAATAGTGTCGTAATAGATTTAAAAAAAATTATAAAATATTATCGGATCATTTTTTCGAATTTAAAAATAAATAATCATTAAAATAGGACAATCTCATAAAAAAAAAAAAAATACCAAAATTTATTTTGGAGATGTGCACATAAATTTGTGATTTTTTTAGGTTATATAGGGAAGGCGTCAACTTTCATAAACTATAAAATTTAGCTATAAAAAAAAAAACAAAAAAAAACTGTTGTCTTCGTCACTCAAGTGTAATTTAACACTATCTTTCCTGTTTTGGTTTTGCTGCAGATTTTAATGTTTGTCTGCAGAAAAAATATGTTTCATCGTGGAAAAACACCATAAGACGTGTAACAAATTTGAAATTTTGTGTGTATTATGTATATATTTATATATATATGTATATATATATATATATATATATATATATATATATATATATATATATATATATATATATATATATATATATATATATATATATATATATATATATATGATTTACTTAATTTTCTAAAAACATGTGAAATTAGACACCAAATATCAGGACATACACCGGAAAAAATTGTGTCGCGGAAAGGATGAACTTAAAGGATTGAGGCTGGTTTGCCGAAAAGTTTCTAGATGAAAGCATATTAATACGGCGCAGTTTGGCGCATATTCTAAAAGAGAAAAGCAAGAAGTTGCATATTAATTTAAGAGAATGCATAATGCTTGGGTATTATGAAGATTCTAAAGCTAACCGATTGTACCTTGATATCAAGAAGACCTTGTGAAAATTCGAGATGTTATGTTCATGGAAGAGCAACGACTACAGATAATGACAGTGTCATTCTTGGTTATTTTGATCAATTCAGACAAATTCTATTGAAACTTACTGGATATTATTATTATATTATTATAATATTAAATTATTATATTATTTAAATATATATATACAGGGTGGCTGAGACCAAATGTTACTGACTTCACTCTGCTGTCATTTGTGTAGTTGTCATTTTCGCGCGTCAATTTTTTGACAGATTAAAGTTTGGTTAGTTGTTTACATGTGGTCAACAAATAATTGTTCTAAATTAATATCTTAATAAAAAAATCGTAATAGAATTGAAACGTAATAGTGTAATTGCACTGTATTTGGGTGGAAATTCACAAACAGCAATAGTTCGTCAGCTCCAGCATTTGAATGTAAATAAAATGTTTGTGTATCGAACCATAACTCGATACAACGAAACTGGTAGCATCGCTAAACGCAACAGAGGCGATCCTAAAAAGACAGCAACATCAAAAGAAATGATACGAAAGGTGAAGAAACGAATCCAATGAAATCCTCGTCAAAGTGCCAATCAATTAGCTGCACGTCTACATGTTTCACGATACAGCATTCAAACCATATTGAAAAATGAACTTCACTTGAAGCCCTACAAAATACAAAAAGTTTAAGATCTTACGGAGGCACAAAAAAAAGTTAGGCTTGAAAGAACACGAGCATTGAAGGCCTTGGCCGAACGTGATGAGATTCTAAAAATTGTCTTTTCTGATGAGAAAACTTTCACCATTCAACAGTATGTGAATAAACAAAATGATCGTGTTTGGTTAGAGCACAAGTCCAACGATAATTTGGACACAAGATTTGCCATGCAAATCACCAGCTTATGTTATGGTTTGGGCTGCAGTTACTGCAGATGGACGCACTCCTCTGGTTTTCATCGAACATGGAGTCAAGATAAACCAAGATGTGTACCGCCAAAAGATCCTAAACGATGCTTTGCTACCTCGGGCACGTAAACACTTTGGTACGAACCGTTGGACATTCCAACAGGACTCGGCACCGTCACACAAAGCTCGAGCGACACAGTAATTTTTACAAAATTGCGTGTCCACTAAAAAATACGAAAGTGTTGATGCATTGAAGTCAGCTCTTGTACGAGAATGGAATAAAATTCCGCCAGCTCACGTTCGGTCAGCATGCAATGCTATTTATGGAAGACTGAATCAAATAATCAGAGCCAAAGGAGGTCATATCGAGCAGTAACATATCGAGCAGTATATATATATATATATATATATATATATATATATATATATATATATATATATATATATATATATATATATATATATATATATATATATATATTTGTAGCCGATATATATATACAACAATTAGAAAAGTTAAAAAAACGGAATACGATCCATTGTTCCAGCCGATGTGGGTGGCAACTCGCGTTGAGCACGAAAAGATGCAACACACAGATCGGGCAATACCAAAAAAGGAATTATATAATATATTTTTTTGGAAAAAAAACGCATTTAATCATTCTATCACCGACCGTCGTGCAAAGAAAATTAAAAAAAAAAATTTATTGTAAAAAAATCGAGTTTATTAATACTTAAATAGTTTAAAATATATAAACAGTCAAATTGGTGACTTTGAGTGGTCTGTAGGGCAGACAACGCCACTAGAAGATAGCGGTGGGTAGTAGTAGGAGAACTTACAAACGAGACACATGAGATTCACGTGTAACAAGAGCATTCAATAAAGATTATTAAATATATTACCGAGTGTTTATTCAAGACCACAGAAGATGTCACAACGGCAACGAGGAGAAGAACCGAATCTGCAAATCGGATTCTAAAACAAATTTTCACAATTATTTTTGAGCGATTAACCTCAAAATCAAGAAATACAACACTACACTAAACGTCTAGAAAAGGACGCGAATCAGATGAAAACATTGCTGGAAACAGTTTTGGAAAATCCGCTGGGTCACCGTTGATAGTACAAGTGTTCTCAGTGGTCAAAGATTTATCGAATCGTATTGAAATAGAGCAGTCATTAGGAGCCGCAGTAAAAGGACTCAGACGGTTTTCGGATCGAAAGAGTCACGCTTCGCGCTCAGTTATAAAGTTTTCAAAATTAAAAAAGAAACAAAGGTAGATGCAAATTTTGTCCAAAACCTTGGGCTGCTGCAACCAAATGAAGACGTCGCACGCTCTTAACCCAGAGGCAAACCCGATCTATCGCCGTGCACGTCCGGGTGGCACATGCAGCCTCGAAGCCAATCGAGGACGGACTAACTCGATTGCAGTCCCAGGCGTCATCGCACCAATCAGCTACGCGGACTGTGCAGCACCTATCGTGGTAGTGAAAAAGAAGGATAAGCACATACGAATCACCGCATTGATATGGCTGACGCCTTCCTGCTGCAGGTGGAGCTCGACAATTCTTCAAAGAAGTTGATGCCGATCGACACTATTGTTGTTTCAGGTTAACCGCTTGCTACCAGACGTTAAAATGGCTCTTGGCATGTTCCAAGTTAGAATTCATACAACAGCTTCTATCGCCAATGGACATTACCCAGCTGATACGACAAGTTCATACCCAAACTCAAGGGAATGCGCGGGCCACTCAAACTGCTGAAAAACGAAGTCGAATACGAGTGGACCGAAGGCCAAAACATTCCTTTCAACCAGCTTAAGATAGTGCTCGCATCTGATTTAGCTGTAACGCATTACGATCTAGCCAAGCAATTTATTGTCGCAGCAGATACGTCCAGTTATGGATGGGGCGGTCTACTCGTGCACCAACTGGATGACGGCACTAAGAAGGCCGCCATGTACGAATCGGGATCGTTCACGAAAGCGGAGAAAAATTATACCCAGGTGCAAAGGGAGGCTTTGACCCTGGTCCGGAAACCGAAAAAATTCCATCGTTTCGTGTATATGATCGCAAAGTTGAGCTGTAGACAGATCATCCATCTTCTGTGTAAAAAACGATATTCCAAACCGCTTACCGCGATACGCAGAGAACCTTCTCGCTTACGACTTTGAAATCAGGTATGTATAGATACAAAAAGCACAACCATTGCTTGAATCTGAAGATACCGTCATCGCAACGGTCGATGCGGAAAATTACGATTATTTCGCGCTAAATCACTGCCAGTTAACTTTGGAGACATCCAAAAGCCGACCACAGAAAGCAACGTGCTTCAAAATGCCAACAAAAGCTTATTCCCGACTCAACAGCAGCATAATTCTCCGATCGCAAGTCGGAGTTGTCGGTGGAGCAGGGACGCCTTTTCCTCGGCAATCAGATTATCATTGCATACAGATTCCACAAGCGCTTGTTGAACCGACTACACGAGGGGCATCCAGGGGTTGCACGAATGAAACTTCTCGCGCGAAGCAAGTTTTTCAGGCCGCGGGGTATTGATGAAGCAATCGAACAAGTGGTGCTCTAGTGCAGAGATTGTGCAATAAATGCAAAGTCTTCAACCGAATGTACTCATCAGGCCTGGCCGAGTCCCAGAGAAGCTTGGTCGAGAATCCACATCGACTATACGCCGGGTCAATCAATGAGTTATACTATCTGGT
This sequence comes from Tipula confusa, assembly GCA_963556175.1. Classification (NCBI taxonomy): domain Eukaryota; kingdom Metazoa; phylum Arthropoda; class Insecta; order Diptera; family Tipulidae; genus Tipula; species Tipula confusa. The sequence goes on from OY744477.1 coordinate 83,328,414, forward strand.
CATCGTCGACGCTTTCCCAACTGTTCAGAATTTCATAATGCGCTGTACCACTGCGACCTTCGACGTCTCTATTTAGGGCTAAATAAAAAAGTTATCCGAATAAAATGACCGAAATCGGTCCAGTTCCAGTGGATGGTAAAAACGACAACGTCAAGCCAACGATAATTGCTTTTTACTCCAATTCACAGCAAAAATGTTTCCACGACGCAATGAACGAAGTACGGCTTGGCGACTCAAAACCGAGTCATTGATACCAAAAACTAAGGAATTTCGCCTCCGATTCTTTGATCGGCACTGCATTTATCGATCTATGGGCCACACGTCTAAGCATCACGAACACCTGCGCATACTGTTCCAACGATTGAAATAATACAAGATCACTGATGACAAGCAATGTCCAAAGATTTGGACGCTGATTAAAAATGATAGAACTATCGCTGTATGTCGATGCTTCCGACATCACACTTCATCTGGTCGCTTCATGCCATTCTAGCATTTCATCAAATCGTCGGCAATGCACTAAAACCGTTTGGTTTTTTCAGTCACGTATTGAAAGCATCCATTCAACCACAAAAGTAGTTTTGCGACTATTTTACCAGCAACCTGCCCTTTTGTCACAAAAGGTTTATGAATTACTTCATTCAAGCAAAACACGACATCTTGCATCCTGCCATTGAATCCGATGTCGCAAAATATGTTCGAAGCTGCCTGAAATGTCAACGAGCAAAAAAAGGACGACAAACGCATTCGCCGCTACACAAATTCGATGCGAGTGAACGATTCGCTTACATAAATATGAATCTCGCCGAACCATTTCATCCATCCGTGGAATTCGTTACTGCCTAACGATAATGCAGAGGCGATTCTATCACTCAGTTCTGGCTGGATAGCAAAATATTGCGTGCCAACAGCAATTACAACGGATCTAGGCGCTCAATTTGATTCGCATCTCTTCAACGATCTTATGAGAACCCTTGGATCTAACCATTTTAGAACAACCGCATATGGCTATATGGCCCAAGCAAATGGACTGCACATTTACCGATAATTCTTGTGTTCGTTCCAGAAGGATATATTTCAATAGAAAGTGCAAAAATGTGTCAGAAAGTGAAACTATAGACAGAGTTCCGCGACATGTCCTTTGTGTGTATCACAAAGTTACTAATTTTGGAATACTTATGTCAGCAATTTATGTCGACAATATAAGTATTTTGTGAAACGATCAAAGTTCCAAGGATTCAAGTGTTCCTTGTTCCATTGCCTGCTGCATAAAATCTCTTAAAATCAAAAATAGAGTGAAGCTAGTCATGTTTTCGGTAGACGTATGCTCGTGACAGAACTCGACCGAAGAGATGAAAAAATATTTTTTGCCAAGAGGTTGTTGAAAGTAGATTTAATAGAAATCCAGAAAAGGTGCACTGGGCAGCTGCGATACGTGTTCTCAGATATATGACAGGAACAGCAGATGCTAAGCTGTATCTAAGTGTATCTGCAGCGATTCGGGACTTATTATGTCTTAAGATTTTGGAGAACAAATTGATCCATGGAGCATAGAAAAACTGCTTCATACTGTGGTAATAAGGGGGACCTAGCCCAAAGTAATTCTCATCATCCACAAACAAAGCATATCGATATAAGGCATCACTTTATTCAGCATCAAGTTTTTTAGTACTTGAAATAAATGCAGCACATTATAATTAGTACTACCAAATTTGTCTTAACTAAATGGTATATAACTCTACTAATCACAAAGCTTTTAACTATACTAAAGAGCGCTGTAAAACTTTAAAAAAAAAATTGATTACTATTTTCGCCATCTTGGTTTTGAAACGAAACAAACAAAATAAAATAACAAAACTACCATATTGATCTCTTTTCTTCATTCGTAATTTTGACCTGTATTGCAGCTTATTTATTCTATTTTCGATATACAAAAAATAATTTTTTTCAATTTATCAAATCAGTCGTGTATGTTATTTCCATCGTTGCGGTTGTCGATTGGGGTTGTGTGCGTTCGATTGCAAATGTCGTTTTTATGTAGTGGAATTGTTGCAACAACGAAAAAATAAATTCCAAGTGCAGTGAAATTAGTTTTTAAATATTGATAAATAAAATAAACTGTGCTTTAATCAATATAATTGATGAATTAAATTCATAAAATTATAATTATGCAATGTTATTATTTTAATCAAAAATAAATAATTATTTGTGTGCAATTGTGTGTGTGTGTACCAGCGAAAAATAAATTTTAAGCTTGTGTGTGTGCATATGAAAATTTTGAAGTTTCTCGTTTTCCTGTTTTTTTTTTCGTTTTGCTGACTTTTTAACGTGCAATTAAAAGGATATTCGATTCAAGGTAAGAAATTTACTAATCGTACAAATTTTATTTAAATCATTAAATATTTGGTTATCTACGATATTTTAATTACCGATTTGATAACGAGAGAGTAGATAAAAAATTTACAGTCTGCGCGATAAAAAGGATATCGCATGACATTTGGTCGGATGATATATTTATTTTGACAGCTGATACATTTTTTGTATTTGGGTGCGTGTTTAGTTTTAAAACAGAAAATTACTTTGCATATTCTGGCATTTGCTTTTTTTTTTTTTTTGTGACATTGGTTAATATAAAAAATACCTTTACATCATGTCTGCTACATCATGTCTGCTGGCGTGTTATCAAACATGTTCGATTTCCTTCTTTTTTGCTTTGATTTTGTGACAAAAGTTTTCAATCACCTTTAATATGTGTAAGGTAAAGAAGTTATATTGATTGTTAAATCATTAATCCGGATCCTGCTGTTTCGATCCCGAGCTTGCTCTTCGTATTGTTCTAGACAACCAGAGATCCCCGAGGAGCCATCGTCACCGATAGCGATCAATACGCTTGCCAAATGGCGGCTTTTCTCTCATGGGTCGCTGTACCATCCGATAAGAGTCGGCTCGCAGCACGTTTTTGGTAGTCACCTACAATTTTTTCTGCCAGAGAAGTGATACTGTTCAATATCAAGAGTTCGATTTTTTTCTTATTCTCTCTAAGGTCATTATGAATTCCTCGTAGAGTGGGTCCTCTATGCACATTTCCGCATTTGTATTATACAACTTTCATCTACACCATTTGAGACTTGTTGAACTCCTTCCACGTGTCGAGTACCACATCGTGATTAACGGGTACCAGTCCAAACTGGATATTTTACAACTGGATTTGATGAAACAGGATAATTCAAAACTGGATATTTTAAAACGAGATAAGGTACAAAACGAGATTTCATCCCACAAATCGAATTTCATCATAATCGATTAAGAACTCACCGAGTTCCTTCCTTACTGGCCATATTCAAGAACTTTCCTAAAAAATCATTTTAAGTTTAAATCACATGTCGAAATATCCTGTTTTGAAATATCCAGTTTTGTACCATATCTCGTTTTGTACCTTATCTCGTTTTGTCAAATCCTATTTTGAAATATAGACCAGCTTGGTCTGGTGTTATGGTGGCTCCTTTAAAGAAGTTATGTGAACAGTGCTTATTGCTGAATTTTTGTTTTTTAAGACTTCACGCTATTTTCGTCTAAAAATTCACTTAGTCGTTCTCAGGGCCAGTTTCTTGTTGCGTACAATTGTAAAACGTATTTGCGCTTCTCTAAAGGCTTTATTTATCAAACCAATCAATTTTGGCTTTAGTTTTTGGAATACTTAGCATCGCGTAGGCAAAGATTTATTTTACAAAGCGTTCACAACATCAGGATCACAACATCGTTAATCTAAAATGTTTTCGAGCTCGGTGAGTAGAGTGAACATTTCTTCATATGTTAAAGTCACTCGACGAAGTTAATGTTTGGCACATTTAATTCCGGCTTCCCAAACATAACCGAAATGAGGTGTGCTGGGAGGGATGTCGTATCCAGAAATATAGTGTCTGAAAGAATAATCGAAAATTTTGCTCGAATTTTTAATTAATTTGTGAAAAGCTTCCCTTGGCTGACTATGAGCAATGTTCGTTCCGTGATCACTATGTATTTCTTGACAAACACTTCGTCGCGCAAAAAATATTTCGTCCACGTCTTTTGATCACAGCATGTGAACGGAAATGGGACCGAAGTAATCAACATTAACTTTTTGGAATGGTCTAATCTTCAGCTTGGTAAGTTGCCCAATTAGTTGGTTTTTAAATTTGCGATTCGAATTTTGCGCATGTAACACTAAATTCGACCGCTTGGAATCCAATAATCTTGCCTTGAAATAACTTTCATCGGAAGCAAGTTGACATCGTGCACACATGATTATAGCGTGCAGTGAACTTTGAACAGTTAGACAACAGTTGTTGTCTTCGCGGACCCATCAAAGACATCTCTTAGCTTGGTTGTCGCACTAGACTGCTTTAAAACCCCGTGATGCGGTAAGTAGTATCTAGACTCACTATCTCTTCGGCTGGTTAAATTTCCTCCATATGATGCAGATTTTGTTACTCATTCATAAACTCCTGATAAAGTCTCCGAAATTCTTCATTGCACATTGGGCAATCGTAACCCGAATTTTCCGTTACGATGTGACTTTTCAATTTAGTTTTAGGATTAGTTTTATTAAGTGACATATTTGCCGACTCCAATGCGTCAATTCTTCGAAAAGGTAAGTCGAAAAATTCTAACCTCAAGTTTCATTTGTGAACTTGATCAGAAGACAGTCTTATATCTATGATATCGTAACGGATTGATTTGGAGTTCAATTTCAGCTCTCATTTCTAAAACTAACTGCTTAATAAATTTATCTCTTGTCTCTGGATAGTTCCTGGGTCGGATAGTGTGCACGGCCGAGAATATATCGACTGTGGCTCATAGTGTAGGATTCGACGCCTATCGCAGCAACTTGGCATTAGTCGCACCAGCCTACGAGGAGAATAATGCACAAAGACCTCGTATTATTCGCCTATATTCGGTTCAGATGACTGAGGCGTCGAAATCAAATGACCATTCGTTTCGATATCAGTTCTTTGCGTGGGCCATAGACCAGCTTGATATGATATGACTTCGATTTTGGATTTGACGCCGTTGAACTGATAATCCAGAAACAAATCCAGTATTTGCGAGAAAGGTGCCGGAATCATCGTGAAAGTTCTTGAAAACTGGAATCACAGATGGCTTACTGTAAAGCTAGCAGAGAAAGCCACATGAACGAAATTGTTTTTCATTCTTAAATCGGAGACGATACAACATTCATAATAAAAAATGTTACTGGATTGTTTCTATTTTACCCAGATGTGCTTCTCAGCTAATTTTACGCGCATCTAGACTTCCATCCGCAATATTTTTGCATGTGGTTGAAACCTTGACAATTTTTGCATTGAGATGTTAGCCTTGTGTTCCTTTTTAGTGCTTTTATTTTACCGCTCATATTAAGAAGGCTGGTCAGAAAGCTTTCAGAAGTCTCTTTTTAGTTGACCTTGCTTGTTCATCATTTTCTTTTTTTAGTTTTTCAACTTCGTTTCTTGATACCTTCTTGTCACCATCGAACTTCTTACGAATGGGTATAGCAATGACTGGCTCTCCCCATAATTCATTAAGCCAACCTCGTAAACAGGAAATTCGTAATGGAGTCGCTTCATTATCGGGCCAGTACTTACTTTAAAAATTAAATTATGAGTTCCATCACCCTAAAAAAGGTCAGTGTGATCGATGTGTTGCATTTTATCCTTTACAAACTTCAAAAAATAGTTATCGACAATTATATCAAGAGCATCGAATGGCTCATGAGTAGGCAAAATAAAAGATGGATAACGACCGAAACATTCAGGAGGGCAGCACGGCTTTTGAACCCCACGTTGGGCGCCATTGAAATGATTCGGCTAAGTCGTCTAACGACCACTTCAGTGGTTTACCACCCGTCTTCACTCACAGTCTACACCAAACTGCTTTTGCTCCGCATCGATAACGGTACACTTACAGATCTAACAATCCATAAACGAATGGGAAAAAATCCCCTCAGTTTCAACAACTGAAATGTCAAGTCTCGCTGCCTCTTCGTTTAGCACCTGTGGGTGCATATGTTAATGCTTTTGGTGTTAGACCGATTAATACATGATGATACTGTCCATGATTTTGTGATCTGATCCGGTTCGATTTCATCTAGTTCCGCATTTAGGGACGTCATTTCTTGTATATTAGGTGGCCTAGCTTCAAGCTTGTTGACTTCAGCAAATCAGGAAAGAGTTGTTTCCAAAACGTCGCCATACGTCTTCGAGAAAATTGCAACGCCTAACGAGGTCAGCTAGACTGTGGTAATTTTGCTTATCGAGCAGCGCCATTTTGAGAGCTAGTCTTGCTGGCTTGTGAAACTAACCTCAAAATCGTTTGGTAAAACTCCTAGAAACGCTCTCGAGGGTAGAGCTACTTGTTATTATTCAACAATCGCCAAACATCCACACAAACCACTGTTTGTATTTTTAAAACATAATATAGTGTAAGTTACACATTTTAGTGTAACTCCACCTTTTTTTTTTTGTTGACATAATGGAGATAGAGTATTATCTCCATTATGCCAACAAAAAAAAATTATCGACTGACATTTACTGCTGCCACTGATTGCTCTTATTTGCAATGCTTTAATTTGTTTTGAATGCAATCGATTCTGTTATTAAAAATTCCCAGTTCATTTAACGCCCTAATCAATTTTCGACTATGTACATCCTTGAATCATTTTATCATTTTCCGCCTTAAATTATTCTGTCTTATTTAATTATTTGAATTGTTATTGTTGTAGTTTTATTAAGTATAATTTATAAATTTTATTAAGAATGTGGTCACAGAAATTAAAGCGGAAAACAATATTAATTCAAGAAGATGTAAATCGTGAAAATTATTTTTCATAGGTTATATATATGTATGTTTATATACAGTACTGTGCAATTAATTGTGGACCAAACAACGATTTATTTAAAGTATCTTCTGGTTCAAACAGACCGAATTACATTACACAATACTTTATAAACGAATTGCGGTAATTCTCACATTGATTGATTGGGGGCATAGTGAGTTTATGCGCTTCTCAAATGTTCCGGTTAGCATCGGTCCTATTCCCACAGCCTTTTTACATTTAACAAATGGTAGGATAGGAGGGATGATATTGATATTTCTATAAAAATATTTCCATGCATGATAGAAACGACCCGGTTTCAGATACCTCATGATCATTACGACACAATTCTATTCTATTTTTGTGGTGTAGGGAAAGGAAAAGTTTATGTCAGTAATGACAAAATGGTCCTGTTCCTATAAATTCTAAAAATTAGATTTAAACATTACAAACCAATTGAATTACCCGTTTTATAACCAATATGCCATGGAATCGACGAAAATCTAATTTATATACACTTTATTTGACACAAAACTTTAAAATGTATACAAATTAGATTTTAAAAAAATTATTTAAACATTACAAATCCATTGAATAAACCGTTTTATGACAAATACGTCATGTAATCGCCGAAAATCTAATTTATATACACTTTATTTGACACAAAACTTTAAAGTTAATATAAATTAGATTTTAAAAAAATTGATCAAACATTACAAATCAATTCAATTAACCGTTTTATGACCAATACGAAATAAATTGCGGTAATTGTCACATGAATAAAAATTAAATCACATAACAGACCGAAATAGAAATAATTTAATCGCCAAATTTTTTTTATAAACCATTTATTTTGTATTTTATTTATATAAAATGTCTTAAAAATATTCCACTTTTTATTTGTGTTAGTATACATAATTGAGATGCATTTTCGCGAATTTGTTCTACATATATATAAGAAACGTCTGCCGATTTGATTCATATAATTGCTAGTACATATTTTTTTTTGGGGGGGGGGGGGGGGGGGGGGGGGTAAATGCATTATGCACTGTGTGTGGGACTCGCACCCACTAAAAACCTCATCTTTTCCAGACAAGATGGTATGGGACAAGATATTTCTTCAAGATGGTGCCTCGTGTATTACCTTCTTATGGTTTCTCCTTTCTTACATTTGGCTGTAGTTATCCATATCTGGTTTCTTTACCCGAAGGATTACTTCAACATACTGTGCTACTACATTCCAGTTCGAGTTTGTGGCAAGCATAGTATCGACAAAGTTGTCGGGTGTTACTTTGTCTATCTTTCTTTCCAGTTCTTGCTTTTCTGGTCTCCATTTATCACAAGCGAAAAAAGTGTGTTCCACATCATTTACTGCAGCATCACAATAAATGCACGATGAGTCATCCACCTTTCCCATCGTAAATAAGTACTTGCGAAAATACCTATGACCCGAAAGAAATTGGGTAAGAAAATAATTTAATTCCCCATGTTTCCTTTTTATCCACTCAATCAGCCTTGCTGTCCATCTTCCACGGTTGTCTGTTTACCATCTGCCCTGCCAACGTTGCATGGCGTATTCTTTGGCCGCACTTCGTGCTTCTACAAGGCCCAGGATATTCTTGGTATCGTATATTTTTTTCCTTTCCTCTGCCATTAAGTCAATAGGCATTACACCGGCAATAACTAAGACAGCAGGTTCTGAAACCGTTCTATAGGCACTAGATATTCTGAGTGCACCACGACGTTGTACCGTTGCCATTTGTTTCCTATATTTCTCCATCTTGAGTGTATCTGCCTATATTTCACACCCGTACAGAAGGATGGACCAACATCAGTAACCTCCGCTTGAATGGCAGCTAAGACCCGCGGCTTGATTAGGCGCTCCAGTAACTTTCCTGCTTTATCCAGCATGCACAGAGGCCTGACGGGGAGTTTGGGTCGCCTTTCTTTTTGCTTATGACAACCAGACGCCGGTTCTTCCATGCCTTAGGAAAAACTCCTTCCTCAAGGCAACGGTTGTACATATTTAGCAGTATTTGGGGATGGAATCGGGCCACTACCTTCAGTACTTCTATAGAAATTCCATCTGGGCCCGGCACTTTTTTGTTTTCGAGAGAGTCAGCGGCTAGCTGTACCTTTTCCACAGTGAATTTTGGTACTTCCTCTGGTTTATCGGGACAAGGTGCGGTCGGTTGTCGTTTGAGTGATGTGGGAAAAGGAAATTCACAATGTGCCACATCTAACTTTTGTCCATAACTGCGCTTGGTGCTTGAGATCGCAGCTTTCGCATAACAATCTTGTAGCCGAGACCCCATGGTTCCGCGTCTACATCCCATTTTAAATTCTCCCATCTAAGCCGTTTAACCTTTAGCGCTCTTCTAGCCAGTTTATGTTCTTCGTGTTCTTGTTCTGGTGTGTCTCCTTGCTCTGATACATACGCGTTTCAGGTGTAGGCAGTGTTTCCGAAGGTTTGCTATACTGTCAGACCACCAGTAAACCGCGGCATTTTTTCCCGGCGTTTTTTATGGTATTGGTATGCTAGTATACATGCCAATACCATAAATTGAAGAACCATCGCATAAATTAACCCTTTCTTCCTTTTGTAACTATGCATATATAGTATAGTTTTGCTATTAAAAATCGCTAATTCGGGCACCGAATGATTAGATAGAAATCTTAGTTATGAAAGACTTGACTTAATTCTCTGCTAGTTGGGCTATGACACAGTATTTACTCGCAGTGGGCTTAGCCCTTCCAGTTACATCAGCAACTTTATAACCAGTTCTTGCCTTTTTTTCTTGACATACTCTTTCTATTTTAACTTGACGTCGAGCGTCATACCCAGGTATTTTGCGGTGTCCGCATGTTGTTTTTCCTGCCTATTTATGTAATTAGGTATGGTGATCAACTTTTAGATATATGATAGGTGACAATATCATTCACAGTGTGCTGTAATTTGCTGGTTGTCTCTTCGAATGTACTTCCAACCGTGAAGATTGTTGTATATCATCCGCAAAGGTTGTAATATCTGTTTCTCAGATATCTGTGATGAAAACTCTCCTTCATATTTCAAATATCTCCCTTCACATAGTGCATCTACTAGACTGGACCATCTAACATTATTGGGCGCTATAATTTTAATTTCCACCCATGATGTTGTGTTGTTTCACTTCTGCTATAACATCGTTCTTTTCTGTGTTACTGATGGTCATCCAACTTTCCTCTTTCCTTGCGTATTCCACTCTAGAGCTCTTCTTATGACATCATTCGGCGATTTCCTTAGCGTTTGGCCTATCCATCTCCGTTTGCGTTTCCTAATTTCGGTCTCAATGACTTTTATGTTTGCCTTAGGAGCTTAACATTTTTAGTTTTGTTAAGCCAGAAGCACCTCAGTATTCTCCTAAGACATTTGTTGGGTTTTTTTTTAATTTTTCTGCCCAAAAGGTCAGCACTGCGACCTAAACGATCTATTATGCTATTGGGTTTATTAGTCTAAGAGCTTTTCCACCTTCCTAATAAGGCAAGAATGCTGCTTGCAGAGGCCAATTTACATTTTTCCGGAGTCGAATACCTCTCTTCAAAATGAAGCCAACTCAGTGCACACAGAGCAAGACACTCACATAGTATGTCAAGATCAAGCATGGTATTTTTCCCATCTACTAATTGTGTAGGCTACAGAAGCCCTCGAAACACCACAGAAAGGATCAGGGCCAATGAGTGTAGTCGATGAGCCTGCCCTAACCTAACTTTGTTATGGCGAGAGAGAGATTGTAGCAGTTTTGTAACAACTTTTAACCAACTTAGAATCCAGACAATTAGAAGCCTGTCTTGATAGTCTGTTCTATCAAGGACTGTAACCACGAAATTCCTGCCAAAGCAAAGTTATTTAGGCATTTCGTCCGGGACTTTGAAGAACATGTCCAAGTCAAAGTTATTTAAAATGTCCAGATGATTCACTAGCTGTATTCTAGCTGCATAAGTAGCAGCTGATTTTTGGACGTTGATATGAAGTGGAGTGAGTCCGACGAGGGCTTCCATTGCCACCGTAGGATAGGTGCGCATAGCGCCTGTGGTTCTGAGACATTTTAGCCTCTGTAATGAGTTTAGCTTGTTCATAATAACTTTTTACTGTACCTTAGGCCACCAAACTATGGCCCAATCATTTTTGAGATGTGGCCCCAAGTCCTGCGGAACGTACGCCGATAAGCCTACATAGCTCTGACCGCGCGTTTGCTAGTTGTGTTTATATGAGAGTTCCAATTCAGTTTCTTATCTAGGACAACTCCCAGATATTTAACTGGACCAAGGTTCAATTTAGGTCTTATAGTAAAGGGCACCAAGACTGTTTTGCTAGGGTTAACCGAAAAGCTCTTTTTGGTGCATCAATTCGAAATAACAAGCAAAGCCTGTTGCATGCTGGCATAGACATTGTTCATTCATGCCCGCCAGAGACTAAGTTAATCAGATCGTCCGGATAACCAATGCCGTCATAATCGAGTAGATGTAGCTCATCAAGTAACTCGTCGATCACGGGTGACCACAGCAAAAATGACAGAACACCGCATTGCGATCACCGCTTTACTGCCGTAATCGTGACTGGCATCACCTATAGTTTGGGTGTAATCTTCCTACTAACCAACATGGAACTAATCTAGTGGTTAGTCGGATTATCAATACCTCTATGATTGGCCTAGCAATTGAGTCGTATCCAGAATTGTTGAAAGCTCCCTCAACATCCAAAAAAGATCACAGAGCAATTTCTTTCGAACAGTAGGCCGCTTCAACCTTGGTGACAAGTAGATGCAGCGCCCCTTCTCTGGATTTGCCTTTTTTATAGGTGAATTGATTAGGGATTTAGAGGTCTGGTTACAGTTATCCAGTCTCTGATATGAAGATCTAAGTACCAGTCGTTCCATAGTTTTGAGAATAAACGATGTAAGACTGATAGGTCGAAAGGACTTAGGGAGTTCACTTGGCCAATTGACTTGGCTCCAAGCCTGTGGTATGTGACCCAAATTGAAGCTAGTTCTAAATACGGCTACCAGAGGTGGGGTAATCTAGTCGAAGACTCTTTAGAGGAGGGCCCATTTGACTTTTTCCGGAGTAAAAAGTTTACCGGAAAAACTATCAACCCACATTTGCACCCATATGTGTACCAAATATAGGGTTCGTAATTATATTTTGCCCGGAATGTGCACCTGAAGCGGGGTTTCGAGTGACTCTTTGCGACCTCATTTAATTACCATTGGATTTGAAATGAAGCCCAATCTCGTTGGACTGATCCTTAGCTAGAACTTTATGGAGTCGCGCAGCTATAGGTATATCAAAGAGTCAAAGATGTTGGCAGTATGTCTGCATTGATAAATAAAATATCCCTGTAGGCCTTCCAGTTTGTAAAAAAGGGTTGCGCCGCCGCCTGTATGATCACTCCCGAGGAGTAGGATTGCTAAATGTCACTGTTTTTGTGACCGAATTTTGTGGTTCTATTTTCTGTGACCTATCCATCGTTTGTAGTACTGGCTTTACGTTGGTTTCGAAAGGCTCTTCCCGCGTCATGAAACATGGTTTTAGCCTGTTAATTGAGATGTTTGCAGTCCTATCCTTGAACTTGACTGCAAAATATTTGTCACTACGCCGAATAATTTGGTATGGCCCTTCATACGGTCGCTGCAACGCTGCATTTAGTGCATCTGTTCTAACGAAAACGTGACTGCAATCTCTCAAATCTTTGAAACAAACATATTTTCTTTGACATGACTAGAAGCTGGAGTGAGTTGAATGCTATTGAAATGCTTCCGTAACTGAACTATAAAATCTGACGGGTTTATGTTTGATTTGCTTGTTTCGAAAAAATCACTTGGTAACCTTAAACTCTCGCCATATACTAATTCTGCAGTGGAGGTTCCCAACTCGTCTTTATATGCTGTTCGTAAGCCCAATATTATTAACGGGAGTGTCTTGGTCCATTGTGTGTTACCGTGACACGTGATTGCAGCCTTCAACGTTCGATGTAGTCTCTCGATCATCCCGTTGCTTGTGGGATTGTACGCAGTAGTTCGTTTGTGTTTGAACCCAGGTATCTTAGCAAGTTCAGTGAACAGCAACGACTCAAACTGTGAGCCTTGATCCGTTGTAATGCTGACCGGCACACCGAAACGACAAATCCATTCCTTGACTATCGCATTTGCTACTGTATCAGTTTTTACATCGGCTACCGGTATAATCTCGTAGCGTAGACTCCTATTGGCGATTTAACATATCTAGATAGTTTTGCCTTTTGACACGCTTTTGCCATTAAATTACGGTCCTTGTTCATCCCCGGCCTTTCATATCTTCTTGCTACCATTTTCGTAGTTGTGCGGATTCCTGCCTGGATGGGACAAGTTATGCACTCTGTCGAAAATTCCTCGGCGAAACTTCTCTGGAATGTATGGCCTTGGTGTACCAGTAGAAACGTCGCAAAACACTTCAGTGTTCAGCCTAAATACTGGTAGTTTATGTAACTTCAGGGATTTATTTGACTGAATCAATTCAGCCATCACAGGATCGGATGCTTGTTCTTCTGTTATTAGCTTGTAATCGCCTGCACAGTCCAAAGCTACCTCCTCGATTCTTGACAAGGTATCGGCTACCGTATTGCTTCTACCCGCGATGTGTCTTATGTCCGACGTAAATTGCGAAATAAAATCCAGGTGACGCCGTTGTCTAGAGGATGCTTTATCCAAATTTTGCTGCAAGGCGTATACCAATGGCTTGTGGTCCGTGAACAGGATGAATAAACGTCCCTCCAGGATATGCTTTAAATGTTTGACCGCGCTGTAGGCCGCCAAAATTGTGCTATATTTACGCTGTGCCTCATTTAATTATACCGAAAAAAAACCAAGTGGTGTCCAAACATGCACTAACCGCGTCGACCATAACTGATAATTCCGCCTCCGAAAAAGGATGCGCCAACATTACTGCGTCTCTTAACTTTGTTTTGCTCAGCTCAAACGCGTTTCCACTGTCACTTGTCCATTGCACTTTCCTCTTGTCGTTCTTTTTGCTTCCTTTCAAGAACTCGTTGAACTCGTGCCTGATCTTGTGCCGCATTCGGGATAAATTTTCTATAAAAATTGAGCATGCCCAAAAACCTGCGCAAACAGTTGATTGTCTCGGGTTTCGAAAAATTTAATATAACTTCCACTTTTGACGTCGATGGCTTTATACCATCGCTTCAGATGTCGTGACCCAAAAATGTGACTTCTGGTTGTCCGAAAACGCATTTACTCACGTTTATGACTAGGCCTGCATCTTTTAATCGCTCAAACACGATTTTAAGGTACATCAAATGTTCCTCCATCGATTGCGATGCCACCAGCAAATCGTCAATATACGGAAAACAGAAGCTTAGATTGCGCATTACTGCGTGGATGCATCTTTGAAATTTCTGAGCAGCGTTTATGAGGCCAAACGTTATTCTGACGAATTCAAATAACCCAAAGGGCGTGCAAATGGCCGTCTTTGAAATATCCCGCTCTTCCACCGGAATCTGATGGTACGCTTTTACCAGGTCTATAGTAGAGAATACTTTTCAATTGTGCACCTGACAAGAAAAATCCGTCAAACATGGAATAGGGTATCGGTCCGGCTTGGTTTGTGCGTTTAGCATGTGGTTATCGCCGCACGGCCGCTACGAGCCATCTTTTTTTTAACCAACTGTACTGGACTTGACTACTCTGAGTCCGAAGGACGACATATGCCCTGACTTAACAGAATGTCGAATTCTTTTCTTGCAATCTCAAGCTTTTTGGCGACAGGCGTCTCACCCAGCGCAAGGCTGTCCGGTTGTTGCGATAACATGTGATACTTTAATGTTTTTGGCCTCGCAATTCAATTTGTCCACGGTTATCTCTTTATGTCTTTCTAGTAATTAAAAAATGTCCGAATTTAATGATTTAGCTGAAATTGTTTTGAGTTCTGATGATGGTCCTGTAACAATTCTCGTATAGACCGCACATAAATCGATGAGAGTGGATCATTCAATTTCTTATTTTTGACGATCGCCACATGTCCATATCGAAAAGTATTTTTCAGATTGTGAGCTTATAGTGACTGAGCTAAATGCGCGTTTTAATCTAGAAATATTAAATAGCTTCGAAGTAAGCTCCTTGCTTTAGTTAACTCAACTATATAACAACATACAGTCTTGCGTCTCGTTTACCGGTATACAGTAAAATTTGAGTGGTCTCTACTTTTGCTATTTTTGAATTAAGAAACAGTTTTTTTAGTAACTGATGATTATAGGTTCCTTCGATAGGTTGCGTATCATTAAATTTTATTCAAAATCGAAAGACAATTTTCCACAAAATTTGAAAAATCGTTTCACCATATATTTATATAGAAGCAGCTGTCATGTCTTTCCACTTATACACATATTATAATTTATGTTACGTATATGGTTTTCACCCTAATCTTTCGACAATTTATTATACTAACCAACATATTCCAAGCAGTTGGATCTAAGAGTTTTTTCCGTATGGTAAAATAAAAAATGATTTTAAAACATTTAAAATTAGAAATTTTAAATCTTTTAAAAGTATATCATTATATTTGATAATATTCGAACTAATTATAATTAATAAGGTTAAGTCGACATCTAGACTAAATATGCACAATTACTTGTGTTGTTCAAGTATGGCAATAATTACCAATTAAATTGGTTTAAAAAATTATGTCATCATCTGAAAATTAGCTTATATTCGTAGAATCAAGCCTTGAACTTTCGAAATTTAACACAATTTTAAATAAAGCAAATTATGTCATGCATTCAATTTAAATTCTAATTGCATGTGTTCATTGCAAAATTTGATTTAAATTTAAATAAAAATAAAATCGCTTCTTAGCCTGTTAACAGTTTATTAGAAAGTAAACGTACGACTTAAGTAAGTACAACTTGTTTCGTAAAAACAATTTTTTTTGCTTATAATTATATGTATCTAATTTGATAGATCGAAAATCATTCGAAAACCTGTCGATTTGATTAGGTCGTTATTTTTACATTAGACTTCAGACCTTTGATCGTCAAGTTCGACTGGCATACAAAAACCTTCGTATGTTCTAGACAAAAATAGTTCTCTACTCCAATTTTACCTCTTCTCTCAGATATCGCTGTACTGTCGATAAGAAAATTCGATTGGAGTAATTTTCAAATTTGTTACCATGAATTTGAAAAATAATAGTCGCTGCAAGAATATAGCTTTCGTCATTCGATAAAACCAGTTTAATAAATATAAATCCAGTTAAGAACCTAAAAACATGAAAATACCAATATTTTATAGGTTTTAGTCAATATATACCTAAAGTCATTCGATAATATTCGTCTTGAATATTTTATGTAATTTGTCTCGTTAAACGAATAGGGCCTATACCCCAACTTCTCTTTTCAAACAAGTCAATTAAATAAAATTGCCGCCAGTATTGATTAGCTAGATAAACATCAAAACTATTTTGTGTTAAGTAATTATATAAAATTCTATAATTTTTGTTACCAATGCCTTGGCCATTCCGATAAACTATTTTTAACTTATTTATTTTTTGTTGTTACGTTATTTTTATAAAAGTATAAGATTGGAAAATTGGAGTTCATCTTAAAGTTATATTTGCTTTTGTGTGATATTTATTGATTGCTCATCTACCGGATAACGCCGGGCCTATTCGTATAGCAGTTGTAGTTAAAACAATAGAAAAGTAAGAGAAAGGAATTATTTAAAAAATACATTCACAATGTTTGCGGGCACACTAACATACACACATACACGAATATTTATTCATCCATTTAAAAATTAATACATTTTATTTTACTTAAGACTACCATTAATAAATGCGAAACAGGGTTAACATTTATTTTTTGTAAAAGTTCGTATTAACTTCCTGATTCTTACTCCAGGGAAATACTGTTCTGAAAAAAATTCTAATTCTAATTTAATCTGAAACTAAAAATTTCAGACATTAGAAATTTTTACAAAATTATTTAGCACGAAAGTTAAATGAAATAATCGTTAAACAGGTAAAACACGCATCAACACTGTTAGACTGTTAATCAATAACTGTTAAACAGACAAAACACGTCACAACACTCGTAATACACACAAAAATCTAAAATGTACATGAATAACAGATTCAAAAATAATTATTTAGCACGAAAATTACATGGGAAAACCCTATAAGAAGATAAAACACGTCCCAACACTCAATACACAGAAAATACTAAAATTTTATTACATATTCAAAAATAAGTATTTAGCATGAAAATTAAATGGTATAACCGTTAAAAAGACCAAACACATCACAGCACTCTCAATACACTCAAAAAGAAAAAATAAATGAAGATATTCTGAAACTCCTATATGAATTGATATCTAAAAATTTCAGAAATTACAGATTTTAAAAGAAAATTATTTAGCATGAATATTAAATGAAATAATCGTTAAACAGATAAAACACGCATAAACACTCAATACACAGAAAATTCTAAAATCTATATGAGTTACAGATTAAAAAAAATTTAACACGAAAATTAAATAAAATAACCGTAGCAAAACAAGTCCCAATACTTTCTAAAAAAATGTATTTTTTAAATACACACTAGATTCTAAAATGTATATGAATTAAAGCAAAAATAGTAACCACGAAAATTATACAACGCATCACAACAATCTCCGAGTTTCAATACACACACAATTCTAAAATGTACATGAAATACAGATTCAAAAATAATTATTTAGCACGAAAATTAAATGAAATAACCGTTAAACAGACAAAACAAATCACAGCACTCTCAATACTCACAAAAAGAAAAAATAAAAGAAGATATTCTGAAACTCCTATATGAATCGATATCTAGAAATTTCAGACATTACAGATTTAAAAAAAAAATATTTAGCACAGATATTAAATATAATACTCGTTAAACAGATAAAATGCGCATCAACACTCAATACACAGAAAATTCTAAAATCTATATGAGTTACAGATTAAAAAAAATTTAACACGAAAATTAAATAAAATAACTGTTAAATAGACAAAACACGTAACAACATCAATTTTTCTAAAAAAAATGTATTTTCTAAATACACTCTAAATTCTAAAATGTATATGAATTAAAACAAAAAATAGTAACCACGAAAATTAAATAATATAACCCTTAAACAGACAAACCCGTCACAATACTCCGAGTTTCAATAGACACAAAATTCTAAAATATACATGACTGATTCAAAAATAAGTCTTTAGCACGAAAATTAAATGAAATAACTGTTAAACAGACCAAAAACATCACAGCACTCTCAATACACTCAAAAGAAAAAAATAAATGAATATATTCTGAAACTCCTATATGCATTGATATCTAATAATTTCAGACATTAAAAGATTACAGATTTTAAAAGAAAATTATTTAGCACACATATTAAATGAAATAATCGTTAAATAGATAAAACACGCATCAACACTCAATACATAGAAAATTCTAAAATCTATATGAGTTACAGATTAAAAAAAATTTAACACGAAAATTAAATGAAATAACTGTTAAACAGACATAACACGTCACAACAATCGTAGTACACACAAAATTTTAAAATGTATATGAATTGCAGTTTAAAAAAAAATATTTAGCACGAAAATTAAATGAAATAACCGTTAAACAGACAAAATACGTCATTTTAGTTAGAAAAAAATTTAAGTGATAAGAAAATCCGATATTTTAAAAATACTAAAATGTTTAAAAAACGCAGATCCAAAAAAATAATTTAATCAATATTGCAGTCTTTGACGTAGAGATCACTGATACTGTAGAAAACCTGGAACAGTTCAGTATAGTGGTCCTAAATTGAACTCCGTTCTTTTGTACCACTATATGTACCGGCACCTTTCGTATATATATACAACCTTTGTTCTTTATGCCTCGATTTCTCATTAAATCTCTAACATGGAAGACATCCTCCTCCTATATGCTCACCTGTAATCTACAGTTCCAATCTGATTTTGATTCCTCATGTCTGTACTCCTTCCACCTCCCTGGACCACTGAATACTTTCAATCCTCCACCTTCTCGGTTATCGGTCCCGAATATCGGAAAAAACTAAGGTGGCACCAGTCAGCCAAAAGTTAACGATCCCAAGGCTTGAATTATGCGGAGCTTCATTATTGGCATAGCTACTTAGAAAAGTTTCCGAAGGCATAGATATCCCGAATTGTAAGATGCAAGCCTGGACAGGTTCAACAATAGTTCTAGCCTGGTTACAAGGACACTCAAGTAAATGGAAAACCTTTGTTGCGAAGAGAAATTCACATATTGATGATCCTCCTTAATTCTGTTCGTTTCGAACAGATTCATCTACGCTTCCGGCGTTATAACGTGTTAACCGGTCCAGATGAATAATCTTCATTTTAGTTCTGGGGCTTTGTTGAATCCTATACACGACATCGTTGATTTGTTTGATGACCTTGCATGGTCCTTTCCAACTTTGTTGTAGTTTTCTTTTCTTCGTTTGGAATTGAATAGCCATTCCAAATCTCCTTCCACAAATCCTGGGCGGTTCAAACGCGGATCGTATCGTGTCTTCATTCGATCACTGGCCCTCACTATGATATGTCTTACTGCACGTGAACGTTGATCATCCTTTGCCTTAAATCTGCAACGTAATCTTGTATGGCGATTGGTTCATTTGCTGGTGAACCAAATGTTTTCCATCGCGATTTTATTCCAATGCGGTCTTGTACCTTTCTCCATCCTCTTGACTATTGGTGTGATAGACGCGTCATGTCGACTCTGATCCTTGTGATGCTTACTATGGGGTGCTTGCATTGAGGATTACAAGGCCTCCTGAACATTCCATCTGCGTTATTATATGTAATAATCCTGGTCTATGTAGTCTGTAGCCTT
The DNA here is from genome assembly GCA_963556175.1 of Tipula confusa. Classification (NCBI taxonomy): domain Eukaryota; kingdom Metazoa; phylum Arthropoda; class Insecta; order Diptera; family Tipulidae; genus Tipula; species Tipula confusa. The sequence continues at coordinate 83,348,192 of OY744477.1, forward strand.
TCGATCATTCTTGCTACTTGTCTCTATTATTTCAGCGCTACATAGTCCGTTCGAAGAAGAAACTCTTGCCCATAAAGGTACTTATGGAAGTGCTTTACGCCATCCACCACTGCCAACAATTCTCGTCGTATTACGCAAAAGTTTTTCTCTCGTTTGGATAGTACGCGGCTGTAGTATGCTATTACTCGTTCTGTATTCCCCTGGTATTGTGATAGCACTGCTTCTACTCCTGTACCACTTGCGTGCGATATCTGCAAAGTTCGGTACGAATCGTATGTTTCTTGGAGTGCGACACTTTCATTGCTGATAATTTCTGCGGGTCAATTTGTATCACTTGACTCGACTCACTGTGGCCTAGATAATTTACTTCGTCTTTAGAAAGGCAAAATTTTGACGCATTCAACTTCAATCCGGCCGGATTGATGGTTTGTAGCATTTGTTGTAGGTTTCCCAGGTGTTCATTGAATGTCTGCGCCAGCACGATGATGTCGACTAAATACACCAGACATGTCCTCCAATTAAGACCCCGTAGAACGTTCTCCGTCTACCTCTCAAATGTGCAGGTCCGTTACATAATCCAAATTGGTATAAACCATTTCTTGCCGTGAAAGCCGTTTTTTTATTATCATCCTCGTGAATTGCTACCTGTCAGTATCCGAACTCCACGGACTGTTGGATTTCTCGATTATTCCGTCACGCTCCATCTTCGTAACAAGTCGTTCGGCTTGTATTGGAGTTGCATTCCCTGTGTTGATTCGATGTTGAACTATATCAGTATTCCCTATGCCATCTTAATTCATGGCGAAAACGTCAGCCAACCAGTCCAATACTTTTATTGCCGCTTTTGCCTTTCCTACTGCCAAATGATTACATAATGACTGAATGATCCGTTTTCTTCCTGGGTGTATTGGTTTGTTACGTTTTTCATCAGATGCGGCCTTCGTTCAATATTTTGGTTGGCTCCCCTATTCCCAAATTGCTACCCCCAAGGTCACCGTGGATTCTGGCTAGGATTCAGACATTGGTGGTATCTCCACTCGTTCTTCTGTGATGACCCGTAATCCGCCGTGATTCCTATCAACTACGCCACTGTTATCCATTTGGAGTGGTACTTCCACATTGTGCCATTTCAATACTTGGTCCTTCAGGTCAAGTGACATTTTTTTAATACGCCGTTAACAACTAAGCTGTTCCAGGCTTTCCCTATTTGGGCCTTCCCTATTTGGAGGCGCGTCAAGCACTCTGCTTCAACGTCCTCTTGTTGTGCACCTATCTGTCTGACTTTTTCATGTTCTTTCTCACCACTCTCTCATTGCCACGCTCTGCCGGTTGCTGGATGTTTATAATCTCTGATGTAATGTCCGGGTTGTTGGCATCTAAAGCTCCTCGATGATCTGATGTTCTGGAGGCTTTGTCGTCCTCTTCCAAGTTTAGCTTATACCCTGGCATCTATTTGAGCTATATCTTCCACTTCGAACTTCCACAGTTTATGGGAATCCGTGATTAAGCTGGTTCTGACTGCTTCCTATTCCAAGACTGATGCTTAGACCTCGTTCATAGTCTTTTCTTTCGCCGACATTCTCAATTTTGCAACTGTATTTTGCATAGTTCTTGGACGTGAGACTGCCCGTGTCTTAGCTCCAGCTCATCTTTGTTGCAGATACAGTCAGGAGTACCTTTGCCACATTTCGTCGTAGTGCTAGAATTAATGCATTTAATTGCTCACTCAAATCCCATTCATTATCATGTATTGCCGCTTGAAACTGAAGCTTGAAGTTTTCAAGTGGCGAATCATCATCGAATGATGGGGGTTTTAAAATTCCCTTATTTATTCCCACAGCTTCATTCTGCTCTCAAATTGTTGCATCCTATTTTTAACTGTGTTTTCTACGGTAACCGTGATGGAATCTTCCAACTCTTGCATTTTGTCTTTAAGTTCTGCCACATCCTTCCTAGCAGCTGGGACAATTTGTGCTTAGCTGTTGCGACTGCTGTTTTACTTCAATGCTTAATTGTTTTATTTGTAACATCATAGCTTCGAGAACTGTTCCCATGTTTATTGCTCCGGTTGCTAATTCGGGAACAGCAGTGACTTGCTCTGTTTACTCCTTTTTCGGTTCTTCTTCAGGTTTTTATTCGGGAGTAGGATCATCGTTAGCATTCGACTGGGTTGCTGTACGCTTAGACCTTTCGTGCACGATGGTTGTAGTGTTAAGGCCCTTCCTAATGGTGATAATGACTGGGATCGGCTGACGTGTACTGCTGCTAACGGTTGACGCGATATAGTTGTTTCCCTTTTTTTGCTGCCAGTTTCTTGCCCTTCATTTTCTTTGCTTTTTAAGCCTTAAATATTGCGCGCTGTCATATTGCCTTCTGAGGGCAATCTTTGCTCCTCCAAATTATCTCTAAACAGCTGCGCTGCGTACGCGTTGATGTTTTTCATCGCTCTCTTTCAAAATCCCACTTCTGACACCTTTAATCGTTTACTTATCCACTTGTTCACTATTGCACTGATAACATAAGATTGCGGGTCGCAAATCATCTGTATACTTGACGTTTATTGCATACATAATCATCATCATTATCATTGTTGTGTGAGTGTGTGTTGTTCTTGAATATTCTTATTCATAGGGTGTGGCTTTCCATTATAGTTTTTTCCCCTCTATCATCGCCACGCCTAATGCTGTAATAACACATCTCAAATTTACTATGACAAGATTCGAACCCTTGAACTTTATGATCTTTATAACATCGGCGGATGTGCTCTATATATACTTTACGCTCTATATATATTTATGTACAGTGTACATGTAGTGTTAGCGAATTATATTGAATGTGCACGAAATATCTCAATAATTATTTTGTGTTTGTGTAGCGATGATCGTTACATCTTACACCGACGCTCTTACCTTACTTATCTTATAGTCGTCACAATAAATTAGATTTAAAAAAAAAATTATTTAACACCAAAATTAAATGAAATATCCGTTAAACTGACCAAATACGTCATTGTAATTACAAAAAAAACTAATTAATATCACATTTTGTAGTGACATCTATGAACAAATATTATAAACTAATCAACCAAAAAATAAATTATTCAATAATTTTAGGGTCACGACGCACACAATATTTACGAGTGCATAAGTTATATTTAAATTAATGTAATCTCTTGATAATTTCTTACTATTATTGTCTTATCTTTATAACTGTTGTTTCAAGAAAGGTGTCAAGCTGTTTTTTTTATTATGTATTCTAATTAAATTTAATTCTTATTATTATTGTACACACTGATTAACTAACAAGAAATTATTATTATCAGCTTGACGAAGACGGAAATCAAATTTTTTTCATATAGTATATGTGTATATACTGGAGTTCTTATAGTACAGTTCCAATATTCTTGCTCACTTATGTACATGACAGATGTTTTTAATATATTATAGGTTTTGGTTTTTCGTTATCTTATTTATACTTATGTTTTGTTATAGTTGTTGTTTTAAATAAGAAATGTAATCTGATAGTGATGGTTTTTTGTGTATTTTAAAGAATTTTAGTCTACATGATATGCATTGAACAAATTCAGACAATAAACACATTTTTGCCTACTTGTGATCAATTGAATTCATATGGTGTCGTATTAAATTCAGATTTGAAATTTTTTTTTATAGTTTTGATCAAGCATAGTGGATAATCAAGCAGGTGGGTAATATTCTAATTTTCTTTCTCTATTCGCAAATAAAGTATAAGTATAGATGCTCCTCTCGTTGTGAAGGTTTTCACATCAAATATATTATATATATTTTAAATATTATAATAATATTATAATATTCTTAACCAATGATTAACCTGGAACTAAAACTACTGTAAAACACAGCTGTTAAAATTACATAAAAAATACTGACTGCTCAAATGTTGTTGCAAGACACACAAAAACTGAAACGTATGCCTTAATTAATGAAGAATTTCTGTGTTGGGATGTCTTAATATATATAGGTCCTAAATAGTCCACTCCTGTATTTAAAAATGGCCTATTTTTCGTGCACCTTTCTGGTGGAAGGTCTGTCATTTTTTGTTTTATGCTCAACACTTCGATATCGTATACAGGTCACGCAGGATTTTATGTATCTGTCGATAAGATATCTAGCTCCAATGATCCAATACCGTTGTCGCAATAGATTCAGCATTAATGTATTTCCATAGCATGTAAATTATGAGCGTGTATTTCTTGGATAATCAATTGATTTGCTAGATGATTTTTCGGTAACATAATCGGATGCTTAGCCCCGTAACTTAGACTGGAGTTATTTAGTCTTCCACCTACATGCAGAATTCCTTTAGAATCTATTATAGGGTCTAATGAGATTAACACATTGTTTGATTCTAATGTTATATTTTTTGTAAGCTTAGAAATTTTTCCTTAAAGTGCTGAATTATACTCACCATAAGCCAGGTATTTATTGTTTGATTTTCTGAATTCTGATTTAGGTATAGTTTACAAAAACAAAGAATGAATGTTTATTAATCAGATGCTCAACAATATCGGCTCCATTTGTTTATAACATAGCAACTACCCCTTTGCTTCGCAATTCAATTGTGGGAACGATGGTGGTGTTTTCGTATTTGTTGGCCAACTGACCTTATTTAGTATTAACCATCCAGGTCCATGCCACCAACTATCTAATTTCGGTATTATGTTTGGGTCTACACCTCTTGAGATATAATCCGCAGGATTTTCCTTGGATGATACATGACTCCATCTCTCTCTGGGAATGGTATCCAAGATCATGCTCGTCCTTTTAGCGATGAAGGTTTTCCATCTAGCAGGAATATCTGAGAGCCAGTGCAGAACAATCATAGAGTCTGTCAAAATATAGCCTGGTGCTTCTTCATCCCAATCGGTTTTAGTTACCCATAATTTCTGTAACAAGATTTTGTTTTGTATACCAAATAATCCCTAAAGTTTTGGTACTTTGGTTGTCTTCAATTAGTTTCTGTATTTCTTCGCTATACTTTCCCTTGCAATAGAGTCAATGAACACCGAAGAATTTGACTTTCAATTTCAAAGATTGAATCCGCCACTGACATCTGGATATTTCAGTTCATAGATTTTAGCCAGCTCTTCTAAGGACCTTATAACTCAAAATGGGGTGCATGCTGTTTCATATGTAACAGTGTTGCACTGAATTTGTACGCAATAAAATTAATTGAAAGTTTACATCAACTGGATCCACTAATATCTGGCGGTATATTTTTTCAATATCCGCATTGATTGCAACAATATCACAGATCTGATACTCCTTGTAGTAGTTTGGAGATCTCAAAAATAATTTCTCTATTCCAAACATCCTGGTTTTTGCGTTATCTAACGAACTTCCTAATTTCGGACGAGGTGTTACGAATGGCTACTTAACAATAAATTTTCCGTCTGGCGATCTAGTAGTAGTGTTACGATATAATTCTTCGCATGGATTATCAGTGTTAATTTTAATGTGCTTAGAGTTAATAAGTGGTTCTTCAACTTTTCAAAATCATTTCAATTGTTCCATTAAGTTTTCGTTGGAAACGTTGTATTCTAAGTTTACATTATAGTTTACGGTTGTTTCATTGTTTTGTTCGTAGTCAATTCTTCCAGCTATAAGCTAACCAAACTTTGATGATTGAAGCACTGGTAATATCCGGATGGTTAACTTTTGTTCCAATAGTATATGTATAAAAAATTCTGCACCGATAAGAAGATCAACTGAACTAGGCTGATAAAACTCAGGATCAGCTAGATTGAGTTCCCATATTTGGTTAGACTGCGGTATGTATATCTTCTCAGATGGTAAGTGCATTGATATTTGGTCAATAACATGTGCCATTACTGTTATAGCGTAATGCGGTATTACAGCTGCACAGGAAGCTAATCCGTATATGGAAATATTGGAATATATTCGACGCAGGCCTTGGCGTTGCACACAGGATTCCGTAATAAACAAGGATTGTGATCCGGAATCTAAAAGTGCCCTGGTTAGCATTTGTTGTCCGTTGTTGTGATGTTGATTGAATTTGATTATTTATTGCTGTTGACGATGGTGTTGAACTGACCGAGTTGATAGATGATACTGGTACTGTGTTGATTGATGATAAATCTTGGTTTGTGGTCTGCAGGTTTGTTGAATGTTGTTCTTGATGTAGCAGCGAATGATGTTGTTTGTTGCATATTAAACACAAAGCGCGTGAATCATATTTTGACTGTGTGTGTCCAGATCGTAAGCAGTTTCGACAAGTATTTGTATTTTGTATTAGTTTATTGCGGTTTTCTACACTCATACTTTTAAATAGAGAACAACGGTATAAAAGTTGATCCTTGGTACAAGCAATACAACTCCATTTGTTTGCTTGGATAGTGTGATGGGATTTGATATGTCTGGTAACTGTCCCTGTTGTTTTTGAGAAAAGCCCACATGACTCTAATGCATCACACCTGGTACCCAAAAATTTCAACAAATTATCGAAGGTGGGGAATACCTCTTCTACTGTTTCCTTTGCCCAATGTTGTCTGGTTTCTGAGTCTACTTTATTAGCTCCTAAAGCTATCAGACCAGGGATAGTTTCATCGGACGTGTCACAAAGCTTCCTCAGATCTTTATAATTCAATTGGGTACACGGTCTTTGATCCAAAAATAATTGCACTAATGATGAAATTATGGATTTAGACTTGTTGTATCGTGATACTAATTTATCCCACGCTTCTTGATAATTGGTAGCTGTGACCTTAATGTGTCGTATTAAGTTCCTCTCAATAATCCGTTTAATATTTGAAACTTATGAACCGCGCTTATTTCAGCATTTTCATGAACTGATGTTAAATACAAATCTTGGAATGATGGCCATAGATTATAATCGCCTTGAAATGGTTCCATATTGAATTTTGGCAAGCGGACATTTTGTGTGTGGTGCATTCCTTGTAAAAGTGTTTGTTGTTGCCCTAAAAATTAACTAAGTATTGCATTTAAATCGTATACCGGGTATTATAATATTAAATCGTATTCCGGGACGATAAATTTGTATTGTTTGATTAACTGGATAATTTGAAGATGGTTGGAATAGTGTTTCTTCGTCTGGTCGGAGAAGTGGGCCTGCTATTGCAGGTTGGCATTTACAATATAATATAGCGAAAAAGACGATCAAAATTCCTTTAGAATTAAGGGAGTCTTAAATTCTCCTTGAGTATCACTAGTCCCCTTTCCAGATCGGCTCCGGAACCAGTTGAAATTAGTCCAAGAATGTTTTATTTTTAATTTGTAAATTAAACTTCGTTAAATTAATAGCTCTATGTGCTATGCCATAATTGATTGATTGATTGATTGATTGAGTGTACGGCTAAGGACGAACCAGGAACGCCGGTCACCAGCGTACACCCGTGTTAGATATAACAAAACCGACGGGTCGATGGAATGTTAGTTATGATAGACTCGACCCAGTTACAGACACCTAAGCGATCGATATTTAGTATTTTTTTGTGGCGGAGGGAAAGGAATGTTAGTAATGATATAATTGGTCCAGTTACCCGGTAGCCAATAGTCAAACTACTGTTAGCTAGCATAAAACAATCACAATTATAATGATCGGCATTCTGTTATCTCTTAGCAGCAGTTCGATCTGCAACCATTTTTCTGTAATCTGCAATGTTTCTTTGAAAAAAAAAATTTATTAAAGGGCTAATTTTTTCAAGCTGTAGGTTATAATAATATTTATTGATTTAGTTTTCGCTTGAAATTTACAATTAAATTATAAAAATATTAAAAATATAAAATATAAAAAATATAAAATTATAAATATTATAATATAAGTTAGATTTAAAAAAAATCATCTCATATTACAAATCAATTGAATTAACCGTTTAAGACAAATGCGTCATGTAATTGCCAAAAATCTAATTGATTTACACTTTATTTGACACAAAACTTTAAAATTAATATAAATTAGATTTTAACAAAATGGATTAAATTGACAAATCAATTGAATTAACGGTTTTATAGCCAATCAGAATAATTCAATTTATCTGATTATCAGATTTTGAGTTTTGGTGGAGCAGTACTATTGATATATTAATAGGCGAGGATTATTTCTTCAATTGCTTAAAATCAGGACAAAAGCTATTCAAGTATCATACTGCAAGAAACCATCTTTTGTTGGGTGGCTTCGGAAAAATCCAATGAAAGTATAAGTAATCAAACGACTACCATGTTGGTTAGTCAACAATTGCCTCTAATCGATATTGTCCAAACCCTCCAAAAATTCTGGGAAGCTGAGTCAATAGAAAAATCGAATTTAAGTCTCACAGATGAGGAAAATTTATGCGATTCAAAATTTTTAACCACAACTCAAAACAATGATAATAGTATAGATCCATAGTCGAAATACCCTTCAAACAATCTCCCGAAAGAATCCGTCAAATGTAACCATCGGCAATCAAACGACTACAGGGGATAGAACGGCGATTCCACCGAGACGTATTGTATTGTACTCGACGGCTCGATAAAATCCAGTACCGGAATTTCATTGAACGTGTTATAGCTGACTCTTTATTCTACAATTTTTCGATCCCGCGAATTTCCTATAGTGTTTTCAGTTGATTCAGAAAAAATGTACCGCCAGGTAAAAATATCAAAGTCGGATTTATAATATCAAAGAATCGTATGGAGGCCTGATATGTAAAGCGAGCCAATAAAGCACTATAGGTTATGAACAGTGACGTATAAACTGACTTTCGCTGCTTATCTAGCTACTAGGATGCTGAATAAAATTGGAGATGATTATGCAGAAGCAGAGCCTTTGGTAAGCAAAATAATCAAAAAATGTATTTACGTAGATGATCTCATAGCTGGGGCTCAATCAGAAAATGATAAAAGATCAAATAATGATAAAAGATTTAATCACGTGGCTTAAAATGGAAAAGGATGGAAATGGAAGTCTAATGATAATGTAGTGATTGACAAAATTAAAGATTTGTCGTCAGAAAAAAACAAAAAACCTATAATTGAAAACTCAGATTTCCATGAAGGAGTTAAAGTACTCGGATTGGGTTGACATCCCGTAGATGATGTCTTCGTGTTTAATTCGAATTTACAATGCGAATCAGACAAGCTCACCAGAAGGACGCTCCTGTCCTCAGCAGGAAAATTAGCAGATTAAGTTTGTTACCTCTCCGAGATGAGCATCAATTCAGTAAGCACCGCAGGCCCAACATTACTCATGTGCTTAATCAAACAACAGTTCTGGATACCCAAAGGAAAAATCGTCACAGCTAAAATGGTTGTTGATCAATGCACAACCTGTACGAGGTACACATCTGAGTTAAGACATCAGCTAATGGGGAGTCTATCGCCAGCAAGGGTGGTTCTAGAACGACCATTTCTACACAGTGGGGTTGATTTCGCCGGACCGTTTTCGATACACTTACTTAAAGGTCGTAGTCAAAAAATCTACAAAGCATGCGTGTGTATTTTTGTACGTAAGGCCTGACACTTAGAGCAGGTAAATGATTTGACGAGCGATGCATTTTTGGGGCCATTAAAGCGGTTCGTGCCCAGCACCAATCTTGTTGGTGCTAATGCCAAACTTATTAAATCATTCAATAAACTTATAGCAAGTGTGTCTTTGTATAGCAATAACATTGAGTGGCCGAGCAATTGGCGCAGTGGTTATAGCTGCGGTGTTTGGAATGGGAGATACTGGGTTCGAATCCCAACGGGGGAGGGTTGCAAAAGAGATTTTTCATCACCTGATTACGATCGGTGATGACAATGAACAAAACTATGACCCCCTGTTGGAGTGCAGAATCCATGGGCCGAACCATCGTCCATGGCAGTACAATCTGGCTTTCATTTCAAGAAAGTCGCTAGATGCACTGTCCTAACCATGGAGGTTTTGGAGCCGTGATAAATGTTCTGACGACCATCTCTTCCAAAATTGTTAGGTTATTTTGGATAGTAAGTTCCATCTGTCCTTAAGTTTGGAATTGTCTATCATCGGCCGTCCTATTAGAAAGTGACCTGATGTTAGAGCGGTGTTGTCCTCTGCATCATTGGATAGTGGTGCCAATAGCATTGAACAAGCTTTGATTTGATTTAATAGAGTATAAAGCTCCTCAAAGGTTAATAAGCTTCCTCTAAGAGTTCTATGAAGATGATGTTTGACAAATTTAACTCCTGCTTCCCATAAATCAGTCTCTCCGGTAGGTTAAAATCCAACTCGATCTCCAGTTCGGCAACTTTTTCGAATACTTCTTTTTGTTGTTTAGTTTGAGCCTTTCAGTTGCCTGCTAGTTCCTACAAAATTTGTCTCGCAATCACTAAATATTGTAAGACTAAGTTTTTTTCGAGATATAAACCGCGGGATATGATCTCGGGGATGCTTCTCGTTGAATGTGAGGATTGAGTTCTTTAACCTCGTTTTCACCGTTGCAAATCGATGATAGGTGATTTTATTGTAACTGTAAATGTTTTTGTAGTTGTTCGTTCCATGCTACCAGCTTGTTCCATTTTTTAAGTGCCGATGGGTGTTGTTGGACAGTTTGAATTGTGCAACCAGGCCGGTCCTTTCCACCAAATCTTGTGGGCTAGTATTTGAACTAGATTTAGTTGATCTCTTGATACACAATCCACAGGGTTCTCTTCATAAGTAAATGATACCATTACCTAGGACTGGTGCTCGGTTGTATTTCTGATATTCTATATTGGCATCAAACATTTTGTGATGTGGCGGTTCAACAAAATGTTTCGTGATGCTGTTCAGAATTAGTGCCGTATAGTTTGTATGTTAAAATACTCTCCGTTGCTGTGTCGTGTAAATTTCTGATGGCAGAGGCAGATTTGGTTAAGCTGGTGAGCTGATTTAGTAGTGTGCTCAATATATTGGACATCAGAAGTCCTATTATTATACAGGTTTTCTAGTATGTCCCATGCTGCATTGTAGTTTTTCCCAGTGGGTTCTAAATGGCTTAATAACGTTGCAGCTGATCCTTTTACGTGGTCTTTTAGATAGTTCATAACGACCTATGGCGAAATGATAAGTCCTGGCGAATTGTTTCTTGCATCTGTAATCTGTAATCTTTTCGGCTTCAGTAATAAAGGTTGCTTCCGATCCTAAATCTAGCAATTCTCGAATATGGTAGGAGGCTTTGGAAGTGTCTAGACTGACTTAAATTACGCTCAGTTTTCGAATTAATTGCTGTTGTCAGAGCCTTGCGGTCGGTATAAATATTAAAATCTCGACCTTCGATAAAATTTCGAAAATGTTTAATGACCATATAAATTGCCAATATTTCCCTGTCAGATCCTGAGTACTTTACTTCAGAATCTGAGAGTTTCTAGCTAAATAATCCCAAAGATTCACAATTATTATTATTGTATTAGTGCATTACGGCAGTATAAAACGTTGAATTGTGTGTGAAGCATTACGTAAACCAAAAGGCATTCAGGTGAACTCAAACAAACCGAATGGAGTCGTAATTGCCGTCTTCTGAACATCTTCCGGAGCAACTGGAATAATATGATTTTACTACAAATATTGCAACCTTGAAGGTGCGTGGATACATTTTGCTGTCGATTACAAAATTATTTGGGCTCAACGGGAAGTTCCTAACAAAAGTGGCATTGATGAACAGCTGACTAGCTGTTACTAACTTTAAGTTACAGTTTTAACCCATTATTTGCCACCTTACATTTCTCATATACCGAGTCAAATATTGCATTATATTTGTCACCGGCGTGAAGGTTTTCTTTAACACTACATCCATTACCAAAAATTGTCGTGGTCGAGTTCTCAAATTATAACCTTTTTTATAACCTTGTGTGTAAATTTTGAGCGACTGTTTTTTGTATCGCCGACGTTTTTATGGCTTGCTCCTCTTGACACCACTTATAATGGTCCATGATGTCCTTCCGCGCGCCAGAATTCATCATGTTTCTACCGAAGTTCACATAATAAGGTGTATATTTGGACGACTCATGAACAGCTGTTCGAATCTCACAGGCTATATTCGTTATATTTTTATACCAATCCCGATGATCCACATCAACGTAGCTTCTAATTGCCGACAAAATACTCCTGTTCACGTGTTCCGCTGGCTTGGCTTGATGATGATAATTTGCATTTCACCAATGTTTAACTTGGTACTCCTACAAGAATGTTTTAAAATACTTGGAGACAAATTGGCTGCCGTTGTCCGATATCAGGGTTGATGGTACACCAAATACCAAGAAAATACTTTCCTCCAAGTATTTTGTCAATTATACCCCCTCAGCTCTTCTAACGGCCTTCAACATTACAAACTTGCTAAAAGTATCAATTACTACCAGTAAGTATTGATTTCCTGATTTTGATCGTGGATACGGCTGACATCTATATCACAGACCTTTATGCATTGACGCACATCTTTTGCCATTTTTGGCCAGTAATGTTGTATGCGTTTAACGTCTTAAAAAATCCAATATGTGCCGCTAAGGCGTGATCATAATTGTTGTACATTATCCCTCGTCGCTCAGACAGTGGCACATAACGGTTTTAGTTCCAACTCTACGTTCCAGGTACGATAAATAACGTTTTAGGTCGACTTGCAGCGTTCAATTCTATCTGCAGAAAGGAAGCATCGGAAAGGTCCAAGCAGCGCATCTAAGCAAAATTGGATTTTTCGTGAAGTTTTTATTTTTGAGCGCCATTCATCTCATATTCGTTACTCATCTCATTTGCTTAAACAACTTCAATGAAACCTATGTTGTAAAGATCTGGTTCTTTTTAACCGATGGTCAAATTTCAAAGGCTTTCATTCTATCCCATATTGGAGTTTTCTGACACAATTGTTTTGTTTTGTGCCTCTCTGTCACATATAAAAAATGCTCTACCTCTGTGATTTCTAGGGCATTGTTCAGCACAAAAACTATTCATGCCATAACACCAACAATAAATCCTTTCACGTTTTGCGCACAATCGAAATGTCGATTCCCAGTTTGCAAACAATTTTTACGAAGAACGTACACTTTGTAACCTTTCTCCAATTGTGGGTACACTTTCAAAAATAATTTTGTCATCTCGAGATAATCCGCAATCTGTTCGCCGTTTCTTTGCATTCGCTCTAAAATTTCCTCTCACACCATATAGTCATAGTCTTTGGAAAAGAATCGTATCATGAGGCCCTTGACAAAATTTTCGCAACTATTTATATAGCCTGATACCACTTCAATGCGATACCTTCCCACAATTTGAATATGCCCCTGTATATGTCCTTCATTTGCACCTCGTTTCCCTCTGTGTACAGTTCTAATTTACTCCGAAAATACGTTAACGACAGTGAACCATCCTCTGAAAATCGAACAGGCCATTTTTCCATTGCAACCTAGGTTTTGTTCCTCTACTTCTATTCAACATCAAAGTTCTAACGTTTGTTTTAACTGAATTGGGGCATGATCGTGACAACTGTATGTTTTCTTTCATGATAATCTCCCTTTCTTCCGTCGACATTCGTTGAGTACGTTTGATACTTTTAACTAGGCCGCATAAAATGAATTCTGTTTCATCACTATCGCCAGCCCCTCTAAATGCTCCATCTTGGTAGTGTCGAATTCGTGCCTTCACCATACACATATCAGCCTCATTGCCCTCGTGAATTGATGGTTTGTAATTCTCCTAACTTTTCAATTGCACTGTTAAACTCTTTTGCATCTTCAATTGAATCTAGTGGTGGCTCCTTCTCGGTGTCTAAAACCTTTTTCAGTGCTATTATTTTTTGACGGTCGATCTCTGTGCTAGCTAGGTTTCTCACTTTCCATCCATATTCAATTTTCGATGCGGCTGCCACCATAGTAATTTAAAAAAATCGGAAATAGTTCAGTTCCATGTCTAAATCTTTTCGACATCATTAGATACGATCTGTAATATTTCGAAACAATCATCGTGAAAAAGGGAAATAAATTGTGTATTCCTATTCGCCTCCATACCTTTTTGCTCTGCCCAACTATGTTGATCCCCAAATGTATGAACATCTCAGCCGTCCAATATAAACACATTTAGTAAATAAAACTTTTTAAAATTTTCATTGTTCTGAATAATTTACTGTTAATACTCGATTTTTGGAAATTATTTAAAAAAAAAATTAAAACTAAAATAAAGTTGTAAACGTAGCTAAATTATTGAAAGGTGATAAAAGAACAGGTGTTGATTTGTTTGGCCGTCGACAATCGACCCACATTCGTCTATCTAAATTTCAACCGGAAATACCATCAAATCAAAAATTGTTTAATGATTTTAATCCTGCATTTTTAAATTATTGTAAGCACTGGCGCACAACCTTCATGTGTGGCATACAACAATAACAAAAGAGCACACCTGTTCGTATAAAACAAATTTCAATGAAACTAAAACCCATTACGTCTTATATTTTGTGATTTATCTTAATGATTGTTTACATAATATGTTGTTGTTGTATAATTTGTTGTTGCTATAATTAAAAAATAAACAAAAACTGGAACATTCTTTGAAATCCTACACGATTCATTGAAAAAAAAAACATTTGTATTTGAAAATTGGTAAATTCAAATCGATTTTTCATTCAACAATTTTGAATATAATATTTCCCACTTACCATATTATGTTGTTGACGATAATTATTTTTGATGATAAGTGAAACCTCCACTAATTATCCGGTCTAAATATATACGGTATGTCCAAATGAAAAAGTACACCATGAATAACTCAAAATGTAGACAAGCGAGCTGGAGTTAAAAAATATGGGTACCGGTCGAAACTGGTTATTTTACAACTGGATTTGACGAAATAGGATAAATCAAAACTGGATATTTTAAAACGAGATAAGGTACAAAACGAGATATGGTACAAAACTGGATATTTCAAAACTATATTTTAAAACGAAATAAGGTACAAAACGAGATATGGTACAAAACTGGATATTTCAAAACTGGATATTTTAAAACGAGATAAGGTACAAAACGAGATATGGTACAAAACTGGATATTTCAAAACAGGATATTTCAACATGTGATTTAAATGATTTTTTAGGAAAGTTCTGGAATATGGCCAATTAAAAAGGCGAGTTCTTAACCGATTATGATGAAATTCGATACGTAGGATAAGAATGTGATTTTAAAATGATTTTTTGGGTAAGTTTGGGAATATGCGGCCAATTAGGAAGGAACTCGGTGAGTTCTTAGCCGATTATGATGAAATTCTATATGTAGAATGGGAATGGGATTTAAAAATGTTTTTTTGGAAAAGTTCTGGAATATGGCTAATAAGGAAGGAACTCGGCGGATTTATGGGTGCGCGCAGAAGTAGGGCACGGAAATCTTAGGAGTCCCAAAAATAATATTAACTAATATTAATAATATTAACTAATTGCACAGTTAACATAAAACAAGCATCCATTAATTCAATTTGATATTTGCAATTAGTTCAACAATATACGAAAAAAAATACAATCACTGGCGTTATGCTTTACAACGCGTGAAAGTAACGATCAAATTGCTTGCTAAATTAGACCAGGCGCTTCGAAGCCTTAACATATCTAACTTATTGAATCAAAAAGACAATTTAATAACTTGCATCGAATATCTTGCGGCATTTAATAAGTTTCTTAAACAACATCTACAAAATATTCAAAATTGTGCTTCTGGTAACACTAACTATTTATCACTTAAAATTTACAGCGGCGTAAAGGTTTTATCGATGAGATGAAAAATGTTATATATTATGAGTGTTCCGTAACCTCAAATTAATAAATGAATACTACACCTATTTAAGTCATGATAAGCTACTGTACCTTATTAAAGGCCTTTAACAATCTATTATACCATTTTTAGTAATCTATTACGTTAAGTCAAAGATTGACTTAACGTAATAGATTACTAAAAATGGTATAATAGATTGTTAAAGGCCTTTGCCATGTGCGTGAATTACGTAAGTGCCAGCCAGCTCCTACATTCACAAAACCATTTGGTGATCAAGACTTGCTAAACAAGACAATCGATAATGTCTGTTCGCAACAAAGGAGCTTTTTTAAAAGAAACTATCTTTTGCCAAACAACGCAAGATGTAAGGCTGCCATGTGTTTCAATTCAACCTTTTATGGGAAATTATGCACAATGGCCATCCTTTAAGGATCTTTATAAATCCTCAATTCATACTAATGATTCTGACATTCACAAATTTCAGTTATTGAAAGGTTTTTTGAGAGGCGAGGCATCCGATTTAATAAGCTATATTCCTACTACTGAATTAAACTATAATGGAGCTTGGGAGAAATTACAGTCTCGATACGACAAGAAAAGATCTGTGGTAAATTCACTAATTGAGAAATTCATATCGCAAAAACGGAGTCATCAGTTTAACATAGAAAGTCTTCGAAAAATTGTCGATGTATCCGATGGGGTAATAAGGGAGCTCAAGTGTTTAGACCCACTTTGGAAACGAAGAGGTGCTTGGCTCATTTATTTAACAATATAAAAAATGGATATAAAAATATAAAAGGCTTGGGCTCATGCTTAGTCATGCTTGTATCAACATCAGCGGCTTGAGTTCCGTAAATGCAGGACGAACAAAGGGCTCTGTTCAATTAGAAATTTTATCTATCCACTGTGAAGGGATTCATCATAAAAAGTATTACATCCAATATCCTAGCTGCTGCATTGAACTTTGTTGAATGCAAAAAAGTGAAAACTTTGAAACTGGCTGATCCAAAGTTCCTCATTCCAAGTCCAGCTGATATACTTCTGGAAAGTGGCGTATTTTTCAAATTGTTGCGCACTGAAAAACATCAACTAAATGGAGATCTGTTTGCACAAAACACGTGTTTTGGCTATGTGATAGCTGGAACGGCGGCATTATATACAATGGAGCCATCGGACAATCCTGTTACAGCCTGCCATATTGATATTCATGGCATAATACAAAATTTCTGGGAGGTTACACCAGCAATTCGAAGACTATTTGCTATGGAAAGGCGTTTTGACAAATATCCAGCATGGACTATGTAAAATTCATGAGATAATATATTTTATTGGGGCATATGTCTAATTCGTTCAGATGATATCAACAATTTACCGAGTAACATGTATTATTTTCTGTGTTAATAAGGAGTTGCCTCTGACGTGGGAAAGATGTTTAGGCAGGTGAAATTGCATCAAGGTATCAAGGTGATCGTGATTATCATCGTGTGGTTTGGTGGGAACAACCTAATTCCCCCATTCTACATTACATAATGAATACGGTAACTTATGGTACAGCTTGCGCATCGTTCTTTGCCACTAGAACGCTACACCAAATAGCAGATGATCTACCACCTGAATACAGCGACATAAAAGGGTTTATCAAATCAGACTTCTACGTAGATGATTTAATATCCGGATGTAATTCTAGTTCCCAAGCAATTGAGTTACCAAAACGAATAATTGACTGTCTTAAAACAGGAGGTTTTCGGCTTAGAAAATGGATTTGCAATAGCCAAACTTTACTCAATATAATCCCAAAAGAAGAGCAAGTACCATTTATTGAATTTGATAATGGAGATGTATGTGTAAAAACATTGGGACTTATTTGGATAACACTTCAAGGCCACTTCACATTCAAGGTTAACCTTCACGAGGAACAAAATGGTTATACAAAACGAAAGTTTCTGTCAGCTGCGGCTAGGGTCTCTAGCTCTTTGCACAATATTAGCTAAAATTTGTTTTAACATCTTTGGCTACATAAATTGGATTGGGTCGATCCATTGCCACCAAAGTTAGTTGTGACATGGGAAAAGTTATACGCGAGTTTCATAATGTTTAAGCAAATTAAAATACCACGATTTTTAGAAATACCGAAACTGGCGAAGAAAATCGCTAAAGCATACTCTGCCGTTGTTTATCTACGTAGAATATCGGACCTGATAATATATCAACCGTTCGGCTAGTGGCAGCTTAAACCAAGGTAGCTCCACTAAAACAATTATGCATCCCTCGGCTTGAGTTATGTGGGGCTGTGTTGTTGGTCAAACTTTTGGGTAAAGTACAAAGATCATTGAATATTCCCAATCTTCAATTATTTGGATGAACAGATTCAACCATCGTACCGAGACATAGCTGGGAACATGTTCCTTTAGAAATGAATCCTGCAGACATGGCCTCAAGAGGTTTGAAGGCCCCGAATTTCTAAAAAAAGTTGAAGGTTCCTGGCCAAGCTTTCGACGAAGGGGTATGCAGGACCTGTCAAATGAAGAATTAGAAACTCGAAACTCATATGCATACATACCGTCAACACTTATACAACGTGCTCCTTTAACGAAATTAACCGGCTATTCGAAAAATCATCGCCATTTTCTTTGATAATTGGAACTCTGGCTCAATGTTATCGATTCATTGAAATCTTAAAACTAAAATTAAAACTATCTATGTGACAGTTTCTCATATGAAAAGGACAACCATTGTATGTGTGAAATAGTCTCAATCCGAGAGTTTTGGAGAAGACATGAACCGAATTATCAAGGGCTCTATGTTACAGCATAACAGTAAATTGAAAGCTCTTGCACCATTTATCGATGATCATAATATGCTACGTATTGGGGGACGAATTGGACTAAGTACATGTTGCTCATATGATACAAAGTATTCACTCATCATAGACAAACAACAACCATTTGCAGAAAAGTTAATCGAACATTTACACAAGAAATACTTGCACCCAAATCAACAGCAATTAATGATAATCATTCGGCAGATGTATTGGGTAATCGGAGCTAAGCGTTTAGTGAGAAAAATCAATCAATCATGATATTACCTGTCGTCGTTACAAAATAACTACATCACAACAACAGATGGGTAATCTTCCAGCTTATTGAGTAACGCCGTCGAGACCATTTTCAGTATTTGGGGTAGACTTTGCTGGTCCAGTCATGGTTAAATCTAAAACCGGACGAGGTGATAAAATATTTAAGAGCTACATCGCAATTTTTGTGTGTCTTATGTCATCAAAGCTATTCATGTAGAAGTGGTATTAGATATGTCAAGTGACGCGTTTATAGCAGGTTTACGCAGATTCATCGCACGTAGAGGCTTTCCGAACCGAATTTATTCAGACAATGGATCTAATTTTGTAGATGCACAAGGCAGAATTAAACGATCACAACAAGAATGCGCAAAAGTCATTGAGGGAGATTTACGAGTATTTTTATCAGCCAACCATATTGACTGGCTTTTTATCCCTACAGCATCACCTCACTTTAGAGGTATGTGGGAAACTGGTGTTAAGTCTATCAAACGAGATCTTGTTCGCAGTATTGAAAAATCAACAATTACGTTTAAAGAGTAAGGGTCACTCTTATGTCAGATAGAAGGTCCGTTAAATTCTTGACCTATTGCTCCGATGCATGCAGCAGAAGATGGTAATTATGAGACCTTAACACCGGGCCACATTTTAATGGAATGTTCGCCCGCCGCTTATGTTGCTTGAAGTACCTTGTGCATCAATATCCTATACTAACCGCTGGCAACTAGTACAAAACATGATGAAAGGGTTTTGGAAGACTTCAAAATGGCAAACTTTGCTCAGTTACATAGTCAAACTCCATCATCTTCAGAGGTGACAATAAAGTCATATGTGCATAAATGTATTACATGGATTTATGCAGAGCATCGACAATCGCCAGACATTCTAATTCAAAAGAATGGTTTTGGGATACTACTGGTGTTTTATATTTTCAAAAATACGGAGTCAGGTGAAATTTGCCATCCTTTTTCTTTTGTAGAAGTATCGCTCCAAATCCTACAGCGGGCATCACAATGAAACTCGTGTGAGTCATGTTGCGGTGAGAAAATCCTAAGCACTTAACGTTTAACTATTTTTAATTTCAGTTTCGTAAATGATTCTAAATCTGCTACTCCGCAATCTCGATCGAACTATTCTAATCATTCAACGGTTTCGTAATCAGTGAAAAGTCTTACACAACTTTTATAAAATACCAAAAAATACACTGAGCCTATATCAAGGAATTGTTGTAATTCTTTTACATTGTGCGGAATCACATTTTTTTATTGAATGTTAGTTGTCCAGTTGGATATAGGAAGACTGATTGATTTAGAATGTACGGCCAAGCATTAAGACGGATATCCCGAAACGCGCCGGGCCCACCGTACACAGGTTTTTACATATAGCTGGAAGGATAAGGCAGGATACTAGTTAAATTATTGAGATCGACCCGGTTCCAGACTCCTTGGCGGCCAATAGTTAGTAAATTTTTTGTGGGGTAGGGCAACGAAAGGTATGTCATTAATGTCAGAATTGGTCCGGTTTTCCAAAAGCCAATATTGAAATTACTATTAGCATAAGACAATCACAATGATAATGAACTTCTCTGCATTCTGTCATCTCTTCTCAGCATCTCCAGTGTGCCACCATCCATTTGTAATCTGCAATGTTTCTCTGTAAAAAAAATCTATTAATGAGCTAATTTAATAACAAAGCCGAAGGCAGTAATAAATTGAATTCATTTTCATCTGAAACTGTAAATTAATTAATTCATAATATAATAATATAATTTCTGCAAAGGCTGTAAAAAATTAGATTAGTTTTTATCTGATGTTTACAGTTAATTAATTCATTACATAATTAAAATTATAATATAAATTAGATTTTAAAAAAATTGATTAAATTGACAAATCAATTGAATTAACCGTTTCATGACAAATGCCAGTTGTCCAGTTGGATATAGGACGAGTCCATAAATTCCATATTTAAAATTTTCGAGGTTATGTTTCAAAACAATTTAGACTAGTCTAGAAAAATTGAAAGCATCTAAACCTTTCTGATATGTATTCAAAAGACATCTATGCAGAAAGAAGCACATCTAATTAGTATTTGAGTTCGTGCTTAAAGTTATACAATAATTATGATGAATTTATGTTGCGCATAATTTATGTTTGTGTTTACTTTTTTATTTGGACAAATTTATTCACCATAAAATATTTTTATAATTAAAAAGAGGCCCTTTTTAAACTGCGCGCAGGACCTCAAGTATTAAAAATTCGCCTCTGGCATATAGTCTCATTACAACTGGCTTAGTTGACCAAGCTTTGAAGTTTAGATCAAAAAGCACCTTGTCCTAAAGGTTCAACTTTTACAAGTTTTGTAAAGTGAACATAACCTATAAGATAAAACTTATCCTTCCATCGCAAAATTGAAACATTTTTTATATATACTGTGTAAGAAATATAGGTGCTTCTAATCTCGTACACTTATCTAAATCCACTAATCTCGTTACTAGTAACGCCAACGGGTATATAGCCATCATTTACCAATTAATTGCAAATAAAAAACTGAAATGAAAAATAAAATGTAAAAAAAATAAAAATAAAATCGCGAAGCCATTCAAGAAATATGCGAAAATTAGATTAATAGTGAAATGACTTTGAATCAATGACATTGATCTTGGGCACAGTAGTTTTCTGTTTTTTTATATAAAATAATTGATTTTCTAGTAAAAAAAAAATACAAAACAATATTCGTTTTGTTGTTGGTGTAGACTATGAATTGCATTTAGACATTTCGAAACGTTCCAGTATGGCAATTAAATTCTTCTCTGCGAGAGCATCTATTTAGCAGCCACATATAGCAGTAACGAAGAGTAGAAATTCTGGCTATAGGTAAAAACGTGTCCTCATAATCTTGACCTTGACAATGCATGTAACCTTTTGCTACCTATCTAACTTTGTATTGAATTTTCTCAATGGCACGATTTCTTTCAGTATTATTCTGCACCACTCTATCACATCATCATGCTCGAATACTTCTTGAAAATTTCTTGAAATCTGTAGAATTTCAGTAAAAACTACCATAAGATTTTCGCACAAATAATCGTCCCTTTGACGATCCAGTTACGTTTGCGTATATGCGTCAATGTTAATGCATTACTTCCGTGTAATGTTTCTCGATGAATTCAGTCCAAGACTAACTTGGTAAGTTGTCCCTTATACGGTAAGACCATTGGATGTCGTTTTTCGTGGAGTAACGTTGTCCTTGTCCAAAAACGGATGTAGTGATTGCAACTTGCTGTTTTTTGCGGACGGATTTGGTTTTGGAAGCTGTACTACACGGACTAATGCTATCAAAGCGTGATTCCATTCTTGTGGTTGTGTCACTCCATGAAGCTTTGTTTGCCATCTTAATATATAGATAGTGATGCGGATGAGGCGTTTAAGTGATTTTCAATCGGAGATTCTGCTTCAACTCTTTGGTGATGCGCTAGGACAATTGTTTTCGTTTCTTCCGATGTTTTCAATGTGCTTTGTCATATTGTTGTTCCCTGTTCCATAAAAAGGTAGGCCCATTCCACCATATATCCATTGATGGTAATTGCTTTGCGGTAACGCAACGGGATGTATTCGACTGGATTATTTGCGGATTTGACATGTTTCTATGCGATTGTTGGCCTGGATCCCAGTCACTCAATTTGCTACTAACGATTCCCAAGTTGATGGTGGTTTTACTATCCTTGCCAGTGTGACCGTGGAATCGGACCATAATGTTACGGCGGTTATATTAACGTCCAGCACTTCTATTATCCATCGAACTGACCGGCTTAATATAGAACTGTGCCACATAGCTCTAGATGGACGATGGTCACCTTTGTTCTTGTAGGCGCGACTTATGATTTTGCAGTCAGGAGACGTGTTACACTTATATTACAGTAGTTATTTTAATAACTGATATTGTAAATTAAAACTCCTTTATTTTGTTAGTTTTTTAGGAAAATATTTAGGAAAACAACTTTCACTCAGGCAATATTAAAAAAAAAAAATCAATATTTCAATTTTTATGATTCCAATTCAATTTGATATCAAATATATTTTTTATGTATATGATTGGCATAAACAACCATCGATTTACTCCACCTTTCGTCTTGTAATTTGAATTTATTTTGGTAGTACTGTAAAGAGGAGGGGATGAAGTAACTAATCTATTAAATATTAACGATCAGTGTACATAGGTACTAATTAGTTTTTATTTTAGTTTTTGCAACTTTTATTGTCGCATATACGAAAAGTTACTACGAAACGTTTATGACACATGTGCCTAAAACAGGTGTGAGTTTCTCTAAAGAATATTATAAAAAGAAGTTATACAAACAAAGCTCGTCTAGATAACGAATATAAAACACAATTTGGTCAAACTATTAGCACAAGACAATTACATTTATAATCAACTGCTCTGAATTCTGCAATCTCTTATCTGCACCTCCAGTCAGCAATAATTCATCTTTAATCTAAACCCTTTCTCTAAAAAAAAATCTTTAAAAGGAATAATTTCTCCAAGTCCTAAGTCTATAAAATATAATAATATAATAATATAATAATATAATAATATAATAATATAATAATATAATAATATAATAATATAATAATATAATAATATAATAATATAATAATATAATAATATAATAATATAATAATATAATAATATAATAATATAATAATATAATAATATAATAATATAATAATATAATAATATAATAATATAATAATATAATAATATAATAATATAATAATATAATAATATAATAATATAATAATATAATAATATAATAATATAATAATATAATAATATAATAATATAATAATATAATAATATAATAATATAATAATATAATAATATAATAATATAATAATATAATAATATAATAATATAATAATATAATAATATAATAATATAATAATATAATAATATAATAATATAATAATATAATAATATAATAATATAATAATATAATAATATAATAATATAATAATATAATAATATAATAATATAATAATATAATAATATAATAATATAATAATATAATAATATAATAATATAATAATATAATAATATAATAATATAATAATATAATAATATAATAATATAATAATATAATAATATAATAATATAATAATATAATAATATAATAATATAATAATATAATAATATAATAATATAATAATATAATAATATAATAATATAATAATATAATAATATAATAATATAATAATATAATAATATAATAATATAATAATATAATAATATAATAATATAATAATATAATAATATAATAATATAATAATATAATAATATAATAATATAATAATATAATAATATAATAATATAATAATATAATAATATAATAATATAATAATATAATAATATAATAATATAATAATATAATAATATAATAATATAATAATATAATAATATAATAATATAATAATATAATAATATAATAATATAATAATATAATAATATAATAATATAATAATATAATAATATAATAATATAATAATATAATAATATAATAATATAATAATATAATAATATAATAATATAATAATATAATAATATAATAATATAATAATATAATAATATAATAATATAATAATATAATAATATAATAATATAATAATATAATAATATAATAATATAATAATATAATAATATAATAATATAATAATATAATAATATAATAATATAATAATATAATAATATAATAATATAATAATATAATAATATAATAATATAATAATATAATAATATAATAATATAATAATATAATAATATAATAATATAATAATATAATAATATAATAATATAATAATATAATAATATAATAATATAATAATATAATAATATAATAATATAATAATATAATAATATAATAATATAATAATATAATAATATAATAATATAATAATATAATAATATAATAATATAATAATATAATAATATAATAATATAATAATATAATAATATAATAATATAATAATATAATAATATAATAATATAATAATATAATAATATAATAATATAATAATATAATAATATAATAATATAATAATATAATAATATAATAATATAATAATATAATAATATAATAATATAATAATATAATAATATAATAATATAATAATATAATAATATAATAATATAATAATATAATAATATAATAATATAATAATATAATAATATAATAATATAATAATATAATAATATAATAATATAATAATATAATAATATAATAATATAATAATATAATAATATAATAATATAATAATATAATAATATAATAATATAATAATATAATAATATAATAATATAATAATATAATAATATAATAATATAATAATATAATAATATAATAATATAATAATATAATAATATAATAATATAATAATATAATAATATAATAATATAATAATATAATAATATAATAATATAATAATATAATAATATAATAATATAATAATATAATAATATAATAATATAATAATATAATAATATAATAATATAATAATATAATAATATAATAATATAATAATATAATAATATAATAATATAATAATATAATAATATAATAATATAATAATATAATAATATAATAATATAATAATATAATAATATAATAATATAATAATATAATAATATAATAATATAATAATATAATAATATAATAATATAATAATATAATAATATAATAATATAATAATATAATAATATAATAATATAATAATATAATAATATAATAATATAATAATATAATAATATAATAATATAATAATATAATAATATAATAATATAATAATATAATAATATAATAATATAATAATATAATAATATAATAATATAATAATATAATAATATAATAATATAATAATATAATAATATAATAATATAATAATATAATAATATAATAATATAATAATATAATAATATAATAATATAATAATATAATAATATAATAATATAATAATATAATAATATAATAATATAATAATATAATAATATAATAATATAATAATATAATAATATAATAATATAATAATATAATAATATAATAATATAATAATATAATAATATAATAATATAATAATATAATAATATAATAATATAATAATATAATAATATAATAATATAATAATATAATAATATAATAATATAATAATATAATAATATAATAATATAATAATATAATAATATAATAATATAATAATATAATAATATAATAATATAATAATATAATAATATAATAATATAATAATATAATAATATAATAATATAATAATATAATAATATAATAATATAATAATATAATAATATAATAATATAATAATATAATAATATAATAATATAATAATATAATAATATAATAATATAATAATATAATAATATAATAATATAATAATATAATAATATAATAATATAATAATATAATAATATAATAATATAATAATATAATAATATAATAATATAATAATATAATAATATAATAATATAATAATATAATAATATAATAATATAATAATATAATAATATAATAATATAATAATATAATAATATAATAATATAATAATATAATAATATAATAATATAATAATATAATAATATAATAATATAATAATATAAAAATATAATTTTTTTTTTTTGGGGGTAGGTGCAAATGCATTTTCGCACAAAGTGTCAGACTCCCGTTGCCGGCCTACCGACTAAAAACACCTCCCCTTCTTCTGGTCTAGTCTGGAACTGTTCATCACATTACTTCGGACTAGACCCTTACATAATATTTAATCCTCCTGTCTAGATATGATTTTTTTGCTCTAAGCACATTCTCGACGAAAAGTTTTACTTGGCTCCAAGTATTTTCTTCGCGAAGCATAACTTCCATGGCGGTTTCAGGGGACCATCTTCCCATATCGCTCTCCAACGATCATCTTTGTTCGGTCCAATTATTGCACGCGAAAAAGGTGTCCTCTACATCGTCGATAACACCTGGGCAGTAAATACATTCATCCGATGCCACTTTACCCATTCTGTGTAGATATTTTTTTAAATACCCGTGGCCACTTAAAAATTGTGTTAGGTAAAAATCAACCTCGCCATGCTTCCTCTCGATCCAGGGATTCACGCGCTCTATAAGTTTCGCTGTCCATCTACCTTTTGTTGCGTGCTCCCATGATGCCTGCCATCGTTCCATAGTACGGCATCTTTTCTTCAGGCTAGCTTTTTCTCTGCCGACTTGACCCTTGGTTAAGTAGATGTCTCTGCGCTCTCTGGCCAGGAGCTCGATTGGTATACAGCCAGCTATTAATAAGATGGCTGCTTCCGATACTGTGCGATATGCCGATGCTACTCGTAGGGCTCCGCGTTTCTGCACTTGTGATAGCCGCTTCCGATACATTTCTTTATTCAACGATTCGGCCCATATCTCTGCTCCATAAAGGAGAACAGATTGAACGGCAGACATCAATAGGCGCCGTTTACTCGATTTTAGACCACCGATATTTGCCATAAGCCTACTCAATGACGTGATTTCGAAGCCTTCTCCGTTGTCTGTCGGATTTGTTTAAAGAAACTCATTTTTGCATCGATAATAATGCCCAGATATTTAACAGCAGGTTTTGTTTCGATCACCTCTTGGTCGATCCACATTGGTATTGCAGGTTGTATTCTTTTTTTGCTAAGGATTTCAATCTCTGTCTTTTTTAGCGCAAGGGTTAATCCATGCGTGGCCATCCAGCTGCTCACCACTCGCATCACGTGGTTAAACTTTAGTTGTGCCTGTTTGGTATCACGGGCAGCAATGAGCTCTGCAATATCATATGCGTATCCAACTAGTTGTGCTCGTCAGGCATTTTTGTTCGTATTAAACTATCGTAAAATGCGTTCCAAAGATCTGGTCCAAGAATCGATCCCTGTGCCACACCACTTCTTAGAGTCATTTTCCTCTGTCCTTCCTCAGTTTTATACAATAGAGTTCGATACTTGAAATAATCGTTTAAAACCCTTAATAAATATTGAGGGCTATGAAATATCTGCTCCAGTGTATCCAGTATATCACACCATCGTACGGAATTTAATTGATCGCAGCAGTAAGTCTCGGTTTAATTAGCTTTTCCAGAACTTTGCACGCAGTATCCAGCATGCAAAGAGGCCGATACGATGAAGGAAGCTCTGGGCCACCTTTGAGTTTGCGAATAAGTACTAATTTTGCCATCTAATAATATAATAATATAATCTGTCACGGTCCAACTCTCACACCCATACATAACAACGAGTCTGATCAACACCATGTACAACATCAGGTTGTCGGCATTTACAAGGTGTTTTGACTTTATCCGTGAACGTAAGCATAAAAAGCACGGTTGCCAGCGACAAAACGCGCTTTAATATCCTCTCACCGAGCAATTGGCGCAGTGGTTAAAGCTGCGGTGTTTGGGACGGGAGGTACCGGGTTCGAATCCCAACGGGGGAGGGTTGCAAAAGGGATTTTTCATCACTTGATTACGATCGGTGATGACGATGAACACAACTATGACCCCCCGTTGGAGTGCAGAATTCATGGGCCGAACCATCGTCCATGCCAGTACAGGCTGGCTGGAGCAATGCAATGTGCAGATGGATATTTGAAACGCGAACCTGTATTCGCGCGTCCTCGATTTGGCTAGTAATGGCGTAAAGTAGGACGTTAATTAACCGCGAAAGAGTTGGGTGAGCTTCGGCCCCAAAACAGATTGCATAGAAATAAACAAACAAACAAACAAACAATATCCTCCCCTACACAATTATCATGAGTGACAAGGAACCCGAGGTCTCTTCTTCAAATTCGTCTCTCCTCAAATGTGTGGTCACCACTACTAAAGTTCATTGTGTCTTAGTCTCTAAAACCAGTGATCATAAATATTTATTGATTTTGAGATCAACGGAAGCTTAGAATCGTATAACTGGATGCAGTAGTTCTTTGACACCGTTGCTATTTAATCCAATTACACAGATATCTGGCATATGCCAGAATCTGATTATATCGGGGGCAGAGCATCTCCTTGCCCTACCCCAGAGCTAATTGCAAAAATCCGTGATATATTAGCTTATTCTCAATTTTGACACAACATTGTGATTGCATTACTGTCATTTTACACAAACGTACATATTTGTAAGGTATTCCTAGACATCGCAAAGCAAACCATCAGCTATCCCGATGGATTGAGTCATAGGCTTGTTCAAAATTCAATAACACCTGTTGTACGTCGCGAGTTGTCTCGTAATATTTAAAAAAAATCATCCTCAACGAAAAAACTTGATCAGTTACTGACCGATTTAGACGAAATCCTTCTTGGTAGTCACCTACAATTTCCTCCACCAGGGTAGTGATTCTCTTCAATATTATGTAAGGCAGTAATTTGTATGCTGTGCAAAGGAGAGTTATGCCGCGATTGTTTTTTCATTTTGAGTGATCTCCTTTTTTAAAGATAGGGCACAACGTCAACCCAAGGAAAATGGTTTCGTTTTAGTCTCTGCATGGCCAGTGTAAATTCCTCGTAGAATGGATCAGATGTGCATAGATCTCCGCAGTTTGTATTTGACAACTGTCACATACAGAATTTACCACTTGTTGAACATTAAGTAAATCAGAGAACTGCTACTTCCAAGTGTAAGCACTGTATCGAGTTAGCAGGGAGGTTTCGATCCTGGTCCCGAATGGCGATAGGCCTAGTTCTGAAGGTATGGTGCTGCAGTTCGGTGACTCCTTCAAAGAAATTACAAGAACTGTGCTCTTTGCTGTAAAATTGCAAAATACATTATAAGTTTTTTTCACGATATTGTGGTGAAATTCTAAGAAAGGCCATAACCATAGTTTCGTAAAAATATGGTTTGGTTCTCAAATTTTGTATTCTGGTCACCAATCTTAAAATCTATTGTCACCAATGTTTCACTCAATGGTACAGCAGCTTGATTTATAATTGAAGCAGTGCAATAGGAAGAGTTTCGTTCAATACAAATATGGTCTGCAAAAGTCGATTATTAATATGATTAACGATCGCAAAACTATTAAATTTCAAACGATTCTTGAAAACATTTTTGCATTTCCTATCAATATGTTATATGTATTATGTATGTTTATGCACGTTTAAGACATGTTTAACTTTATATAGAGAAAACGAATACATTAAAATTTACAGGACCGCAGACGCGTTATCATTAAGTTGACTTTAGATTGACGATGAACTTTGATAATGTTGTTGTATATACTCGTACATAATGTGCGGTTAACCGCTTACTAAAATTATAATTTTATCTTACATTCAAACAATTTATCTTCGTTCTTTGAAATATTATAACATAAATGAATTTCTACGCGGATTTAACTGAATCATGTGTACAGTAAATAAGTAGGAGTATTTCTAGGTCACTTGAACATGGTTCATTGGTATATAGATTTTTTTTTATATAATATTATGATGCTGGTTTCAAGTAGATTTTGTAATTAAAATATTTAAAAATTTTCAAAACATGAATAAAACAATTGACTTTTAACATTTTTATTGAATTAACGACGATCTATTTATAGATCTTTTATTTTCATCAAATTTCCGAATCATCAGTATATTAAAATCGATTGAGCCTTTTGATCCAGTCTAACCATACAGATATAACCTGTATATGCCATAATCTGGTTGTAATTATGGTACTTTCACGAAAGATCTGGTCGTAGACCAGAGTTTATTGTAAAAGTTTCCGAAAGTATCCTCATACCGAGTAGCGATAGACCCAGATCTAACAATATGATGCTATCTGCGGACTTCTTTAACCTTTGTGTCTAAATCATGTTGGGTGCTAATTTTACTATGTCGAATTTAGTTGAGCAAAGAAGGTGCGTGAAATTATTTCTACACAAAAGATCACAATAGATCTTCAATACGTAAGATACAGATCTCCCCAAGGCACATGATAAAGTGATCTTAAAGTTCTAATTGGTCAAAACTTTTGAAGTCTATAAAATTTATAAACAGCAGCTCTAATGGTTTTGCTGATATTAAAAAAATGAGGCAACTCATTTAGGTGTGAGAGAACACATTTGTCAAAAATTGAGGTATCGCTTAAAAAATCGTGATACCTTCATACTATATTGCATGTAATATAACTCCTATTTTGAAATATTTATATTTTTTCCAAAAACCAGGAACCGCACTAGAGAAACTTACATGGAACAAATAGAGCAAAGGTTCCAAAAAAACAATCAAAAATATCAAAGCTACTTACCACAACTCTGTATTATTCGAACATGGCTGACAAAATTGGCAATCCAACAAATGTTAATGATTTCTAGCGATGAAAACACTAGGTCCAACTACGGCTAAAATTATTAAAAACTGATTTGAATTGACGCATTTTGAAATTCGCGAAACTACCTAACATATAGCGAATCTGCAATATAGAAATCACAAATTGATCTCAAAAAATGTTCTTGTAATGTAAACTTCATCAATGAATAATCAAAACGAAGCATACTTGGCCTTGATAATAACATGAAATTATATTGTTCAAACTCAAGATCGTTTTTCACAGCAATAATGACAACATCCGTACGTATTCAGATGCCCAAACACAGACATATACTCGAATATTCATGCAATTGTATATTGTATTATACTGACAATATAATATATAATATACTGTCAAAATACGACAAAAGTGCAATAAATTCAATTGTTATACATTAGGTGAATCGATCAAAAAAAAATATCATTAAAATAACCAACCAACACTTTCAACACACACAAAAATCCAAAATGTACACAAATTATAGATAAAAAAATTACACGAAAATTAAATGAAATAATCGTTAAACTGGCAAAATGCGTATTGTAATTACAAAAAACTCCAATTGATATACATTCAGTGAATCAATCACAAAAAATAACGGTATAATGACCAACCAATACTCTCAGCACACAAAAAACACATTCAAAAAATTTATTTAACACCAAAATTAAATGAAATAACTGTAAAACCTTTAAGGTCAAGTCGTATGCAAATCAAAAATTAAAATTATAAAATTTTAAATACAAAATACACGATTCAAACTGAGATAATGGTTTCGCATTAACAAACAACCCTAGACAAGTATCATCAGTATCGCATTATCTCACAACGACACTAAACTATGATTTTATCTCGCATGAGAAAATGACAGCTGACGTCCAATTAAGGTAATGAAATTATGAAATATAATGAGATCGTGTATCATTATATTTCATAATACTGTTATTATATTGTTATTTCATAATACTGTTATTTTTTGTGATTGATTCACTGAATGTATATCAATTGGAGTTTCTTGTAATTACAATACGCATTTTGCCAGTTTAACGATTATTTCATTTAATTTTCGTGTACATTTTTTTTTATCTATAATTTGTGTACATTTTGGATTTTTGAGTGTCATCATTATCACATTATCGGTCGCTCGGTAGTTCGTGTCGAGAGTACGGATACATTAGTCGGTCTGAATTGAAGTCACCAATCACTATTGGCAGTGTACTTTGGCATGCGACCAATCAGATCATTCAAATTGTTTTAAAATTTTCTTGACTGAGATAAAGCCGTAGGATTCACACATGCTCGTGTACTTTTCGGGACATGTGATGGCCCCAAGACTCCAGCGACCAAATAAATACGTTAATAAGTATCAAGTAAATATTTTAATGAATCATGTGGATTTATTATATTTCCGCCTTATATACCACGCGTAACATTCCATATAAACTGCATCAATTGATAACGTCAAAAGATTAAATAAATAATTCTTTATTGTAATAAAACAAACTTGTGTCTACGAAATATAGTTTTCTGCGTATGTCTCTGACACATGTTAACTAATTGCTTGTTGTATTTGCATTATACATATGTTTAAACTACCCTCCCACGAATTTCGTCATTATTATCATCTTGGTCGAATTGTATACGCACTACTTTTTTTTTATTGCGTTATAAAAAAAAAATCAATAAGACATTTCAAAATACATAATACAAATAAAATCAATCACATTTGGAAAAATCTAATTTTTTTTTAGCAAAACTAAAAATTAAAGAAAATTCCGCATATGTGTATATTGTATATCTAAAAATAATTGATTATAAATTTCAAATTTAAATTTTTAAAATGTTTTTTTTTTTTTTTTGTATTTAAACAAAATATTTTTAATTCATAATCACATTTTTTTGTTTGGTTTGTTAAGTTAATTTTAGCTATCGATAATTTATATATAGTTAATCTAAACAATTAATAAACTATATTAGTTTTTATACCGGATGTTGGTAAAAGTAGGTCAATAGAATTTTCCATTGATGGTAATGACGTTTGATTCTGTATTTACACTTGGCACTAACTATCTACATTTCATACGTATCTTCATTTGTTGTATACAATAAGTTGCCTTTGGCTTTATCTAATAAAAATTTCCTATAAATCAAACATATTAAAATTGTATGTCATCTCCAAGTCGTAAGCTGTAATAAAATAAATTTAGTTATTAACTGAAAGATCAAAAAAACAACAATTAAATAAACCCACTAACACTCTCAAAACACAATACTCTCAATATACACAAAATCTTATTCTAAAATTTGTATATATGCAGATTAAAAAAGAAAAAAATTATTTAACACCAAAATCAAATTAAATAACCGTTAAACTAACAAAATCCATCATTAGCTGCGTTTTTTTATTCGCGCCCGATTCATGCTATGCAGAGCAGGTAATTTTCTACACCTACATTTTAAGTTCAATGAAAACTGGATAAAAAACATATTTCGCTCTACGTATTTATATGGAGCTGGTATTAGAAGCAACATTAATTTGATGGTTCTTGATGGCAATTTCGAATAGCGAATAAAAAACGCGACTATTATAATTACAAAAAAATCTAATTGATATATGTACATTACAATTTACACAAAAATCTAAAATTTATATAAATTACAAATTTAAAAAAATTATTTAACACCAAAGCCAAATGAAATAACTGTTAAACTGATAAAATGTGTCTTTGTGTTATGTCATTGGCTATGTACAAAAAAATCTGATAGATATCAATTACAAATCACACATAACTTTAAAATGGGAACCGCTCAGAACTGGACATTTTAAAACTGGATATTTCAAAATAGGATTTGACAAAACGAGATAAGGTTCAAAACTAGATATTTCAATACGAGATAAGGTACAAGTATGAAAAAAGAATTTTAAAATGATTTTTTGGAAAAGTTCTGGAATATGGCCACTAAGGTTCCATACTTGAATATTTCTAAGGAGAGAAATAGAATTTTCCTTTACTTAATGTTTTTTTTTTCTTTAATTGTACAATTAAATTTAATTTTAAAACCTTTTTTGGGAAAACCTCTGGAATATGGCCAATAAGGTTTCATACTTAATTTTAAGCACAAAGATAGAATTTTCCTTCACTTAATGGTTTTTTTTAATGGCTGCTTTTCTCATCTAATTAAAATAATCATTGACTTGATCGAGTTTACTGTCAGTAAAATGTATCTTCATTTATTTTTTATTCTTCTACTTAATATAACTTTTCTTCACTTTAGAGAATCTATGTGAGAAAAGTTAATTAATTTTCATCAACATTTTCATTCTACATATCGAATTTCATCATAATCGGTAAAGAATTCGCCGAGTTCCTTCTTTACTGGCCATATTCCAGAACTTTCCCAAAAAATCATTTTAAAACCCCATTTCCATCCTACATATAGAATTTTATCATAATCGGTTAAGAACTCATCGAGTTCCTCCCTAATTGGCCATATTCCAGAACTTTGCCAAATAATCATTTTAAAATCCCATTCCCATCCTACAGATAGAATTTCATCAAAATCGGTTAAGGACTCACCGAGTTCCTTCCTAACTGGCCATATTCCAGAACTTATCCAAAAAATCATTTTAAAATCCCATTCCCATCCTACATATAGAATTCCATCATAATTGGTTAGGAATGCATCGAGTTCCTCTCTAATTGGTCATATTCCAAAAATTTCCCAAAAAATCATTTTAAAATCCCATTCCCACACTTCATATAGAATTTCATCATAATCGGTTAAGAACTCACCGATTTCCTCCTTAATTGGCCTTATTCCAGAACTTTCCCAAAAAATCATTTTAAGTTTAAATCGCATGTCGAAATATCCTGTTTTGAAATAGCCAGTGTTGTACCATATCTCGTTTTGTACCTTATCTCGTTTTAAAATATCAAGTTTTGAATTATCCAGTTTTGTACCATATCTCGTTTTGTACTTTATCTCGTTTTGAATTATCCAATTTTGAAATATCCAGTTTTGTACCATATCTCGTTTTGTACCTTATCTCGTTTTAATATATCCAGTTTTGAATTATTCTGTTTCGTCAAATCCAGTTGTAAAATATCCAGTTTAGACTGGTACCCCTTTAAAATGTATGTAACATAGTTAAAAAAAAAAAATATTAATTTACACCAAAATCATGAAATAATGGTTGAAATAATGGTTAAACTGTCAAAATACTACAATGACGTTGTAACAATTGAAATAAATGTCACTATTATCTAGTGTAGTAATATTTTTGTCGCTAGATGTTTCTAACGAATTAATGTGTCTTTGTCTTGAACTCTTTTGGAAATAAAGCACCAAAAATGTATAGTGAACCTACTTTACAATTTCCACACTTAATAGACTGAAATCTTTTGTAAATTGTAGTGACATCTTACGGTAGTCGACCAGAACTAAAATATTTTATTCGTGCAACCGTGTATTTCGGTTAAAATCTTTAATTTTGAAAATAGCGCTTGAATTTTATTGCTTCTCGAAAATGTAGTATGTATTTAATATTTTAATTTAATTTTCTTAAAAACTAAAAATAATCTTAAGAAAAAATTAAGAATAAGCAAAATAATACAACGAAAAAAATAATCCGCACACGAGATTATACCAAAATTAGAATTATTACGCTAAACTATCTTCATTACATCATGTATAATATACTCGTATTTGGTATGTGGAACGGAAATTCATTTTTAGAACAGTCTATAGTTTTTTTTTTTTTTTTAATTAAAATTCACTGTCACAATTTCTATTTTTAAACTATAAGCGGTTTTTTTCTATAAAAACTACTATTTTGTCTTAAAGTTTTTAAAATCACGAGCAGTTACTTCCTTAGTCAGCAACATGTTTACAACTGAAAATTTTCTCTGAGATGAAAATGTCGGAATAAAATCGATAATAAGTGATATAAATTTGATATAAAAAAAAATTTCTTGGCACGAAAATTAAATGAAACAACCGTTAAATTGAGAAAATACGTCATTGTAATAACAAGAAAATATAATTGATATACATTCCCATATACGCACAAAACTCTAAAATTTATATAAATTACAGAGTCAAAAAAAATTATTTAACACCAAAATTAAATTAAATAACCGTTAAACAGCTAAAATACGTCAGTGTATTTACAAAGGAAATCTAACGGATATACTTAGTCTAAACGAAGAATTATACTCCGTAAAGACACATGACTCTTATTTCAGAAGAATAAATTAAAAATTTGAATAAAAATGCATTAATGCAAGAATGTTGAAATTTGTCTAGCTACTTTATATAATTCGCTAGAACAATGTGTCTTTACGAAGCATAATACTTCGGTTAGACCAAAAAAGGTCGATGTAGATGATAAAATTTAGGCTAAGAATCTTAACTAAGAAAATTTATGTAAATATTAACCAATTAAATATTTTTAGCAAAAAAAAAAGTCGATGCAGCCTGATGCGACGACTGAATTTTTTTAATTTGGAATTCAAATTTAAATTCATGGTTTCTCTAATTAGTTCGAAACCAAACTACAGTGAAGCTATGAAAATTCATTTTTTTTTTAAATTCTTGCTTTTATTCCAGAAGAATAAATTAAAAATTAATTTAGTGACATCTAATTAAAAAGGTTAGAAGTAATTTACGTTCTACATTGTACAATGAATTCGAAAGGGTGATCTAATGTGTTATAAGGTAATTTAAATTATATAATACCCTAATCCTTTATGGATTCCGAACAAGTAATACGACTTAAACCTAGACATTCCCATTGGAAAACCCTTTATATATATCTTGCAAAGTTTCCAACATAATCGTATTATGAATACGATTTGCGAATTTAATGCGTCACTTTACATTTGTTATGCTTAGTTTATCAACCGTGACGTTTATTCGTCATAATAATATTATTGTTATTGTTCGACGAATTATGGAGGAGTATTGTTCAGGGTTTCATTTCGCTATTATGTTATGATGGCACTTATAAAAAATATTAAGAAATGACGCGGTGGTGGTGCAACAAAATTTGGCGAAAAAAATGTTATGCACCGTAAATTCTATATATATAGTGTAGCTAAATTTATTGGGTTACTGGATGTCTTAAATTGGTGTCAGGTTGAAAGTGATTCGTTATTTTGCGATACGGATTATAGCCACATCACTTTTTTCGCAACTCATGTACATAATTATATATTTAGCACCTTGAATCTATTTTTTTTTTTATTTATTTTAAGGCACACGACAACTCGATTTTTATAGAGTGATGATTATTTGATTTTACATTGCGGACACAGACAAACAAATATATTATCATAAATGTGAGCGATAACACATGATAATTATGGGTGTTTGTTGCTTTGCTATCTTTTTGGTTTGAACCGACATCGCGACTTTATAAATAAAAAAAATACTACGTAAACGATATAAACTCCCTCGATTAATTTCTCATTAATTTTTTTTTTGTCTTTATTTGATCGCAATGGCAATATAATTGTCCGGCTATAAATAACCGTCTTTGGTGCATTGTTCGAATTAAGTTTGTTAACGTTGATACTGTATACGCCTCTATGTATATTTTGTTTTTATGGTTTTAGTTACTTGCAAGGTTCGTAGCCCTTTCCAATTTTCTGGTTGCCTCTTGTACATTGTGGAACCGCTCAGAACTGGACATTTTAAAACTGGATATTTCAAAATAGGATTTGACAAAACGAGATAAGGTACAAAACTGGATATTTCAAAATTGGATAATACAAAACGAGATAAGGTACAAAACGAGATATGGTACAAAACTGGATATTTCAAAACAGGATATTTCGACATATGATTTAAACTTAAAATGATTTTTTAGGAAAGTTCTGGAATATGGCCAATTAGGGAGGATTTTGATGAAATTTTTTGGGAAAGTTCAGGAATAATTGACCATAATCCAGAACTTTCCCAAAAAGTCATTTTAAAATTCCATTTTCATCCTACGTATCGAATTTCATCAAATTCGGTTAAGAACTTGCCGAGTGCCTTCCTAATTGGCCATATTCCAGAACTTTCCTAAAAAATCATTGTAATTTTAAATCACTTGTCGAAATTACCTATTTTGAAATATCCAGTTTTGTACCATATCTCGTTTTAAAATATCCAGTTTTGAATTATCCTCTTTCGTCAAATCCAGTTGTAAAATATC
Organism: Tipula confusa; assembly: GCA_963556175.1. Lineage (NCBI taxonomy): Eukaryota > Metazoa > Arthropoda > Insecta > Diptera > Tipulidae > Tipula > Tipula confusa. The sequence goes on from OY744477.1 coordinate 83,386,551, forward strand.
CAGTTTCGACCGGTACCCTGTACATTGCTACTTTGAAGCACCCCAGCTGAAAACAGTATTTTTTTTTATATTTAACACGAAAATATCGGTTAGCAATTTGAAAGATTTCTTTTAGTAAGTCTCGGTGCAATTTATATTCCAACCCAGGATATCATACTTTATCGAAGGCTTGGACAACATCCAAAAAGATTGCGGAACTTAATTACTCATTTTCAGGGACATCTGATAAAATGATTTTCTCGAAACCCAAATTGATTAAGCGGTATTAGATTTCTTTAAAATATTATAGGCTTCATCTTTTTGAGCAGCAGCTTCTCAAAGATTTAGGAAAGTACTGGAATCAGAAGAAAATTGGCCTATATGATTTGTTATCGTTAGGAGGCTTGTTTGGTTTTGAAATCATAATAATTTCAGCTACTTTCTATTGCTGAGGTTCACGTTTCAGTCGAAATGATGTGGTTTCCAGGTTAGATGCAAAAAGATCTGCTTTCTGTTACCAAATTTTCTCCGTCATGTTTAATTGATGATAATTGATCTTTTGGTCTTTTTAGTGCTTGCTTTGTAGCTTTCCATAGAGAATACTATGGTATATTTATTGCCAGTAAGACTAAGTAGTTACCGGCTAACCGTTATTTTGTTTTGTGGTGCTCGGTTTCTCTGCCATTTTTTACTTGCTTTCTTTGTGGATTTTCTATCGTAATAATCATTGACAGGCGAATGATCGGATGAAAGCCTGTAGCGACCAGTCTTATCACGATTAACATGTATAATATAATCGTCCGCTGCCTTTTCCTCTAAAGGCGCAAGCACGTATGAAATAAATGATGAAAAATATATAAAAATCGTTCGAATACAGACCAATTAAATCAACACATTTAAACCATGTGACTCGTTTCACCAATCAAATCACACGTTGGTGAAAAAAATGATCCACAAATCATGTAAAAACAAATTTAAAGCATTTTTATCTCTGTTTTTAATTTATTTTTATTCTGCTACGCAAAATTGATCCGCAAACGTGTGGTTTGATTGGTGAAGCGAGTCACATGATTTAGATGTGTTGATTTGATTGGTCTGTATGCGGAGGATTTTTATATTTTTAATCCGCATATGTGCTTGCGTCTTAAAGAGAATTGATAATCAATAATGAGTGTTTCACACGTCCAAACCCGTTAAATATATCTTTCTTAAAAACTCGATTTCACAACAACATAAAGAGACTGTTGATGGAATATTAGTATATGGAATTTAACCACAAAAAATAAATCCAAATACTGAATCACGAAGTGGCCGTAATTCGTGGTTAAAGAAATAACTCGATCATTTATGAGAATAAAATAAATGTTAACTCCCAAAAGCACACCAACCAATCACTTCAACCATAATATAAATACACATAGTACTATCATCATTCCAGATGTCGGGTCGATAGAATATCGTCAAAATTTAGATAAAATACTCAGATCGATTTTGCGTGCAATTTTCATATGATTTTACCAAAACGAAGAAATGTTTCTGTTTTTGCCAATAGTGATGGAAATAAGTTATTCTCTATCTATCAGAGATGGCACGCAGAACTCTCCAAAACAATTTTGTAATTTTTTTGAAATTTTGACATTTTCTTTTTTAAAAAAATAAATAAATTTTATTGGGTTTGTATCCCGACTGTGTGTAGAATTTTTCTTTATTGTTATTTTCAATAGGTGGCACTTTAATATTATAAAATGAAATAAATGAAAAAGAAAGAGAATGGTAGACTGCGACATGACACATGTTTGACATTTTGGATAAAACAACTTTTCCGCTTCGAAAAAAAAACAAATATTAACTTGTCAAAAAATTATTATCCAAAAATTATTTCGTTTCTATTTCACTTAAAAATAAGTGTAATTTTGGAAACCGCGTTAAATTTCCGTTTTTTTTTTTATCTCACTATTAAGCTTTACAATTGTCAAACTATATAGATAGGTATGCAACTCGACCTTAAATTTTTCATACAAATTTGACATCAATTTTAGCTTAGCTAAAACAAAAATGCAAAATCTATCTTTCGATTTAGTTGATCTGACACAGCTTCACACTAACAAATTCAAAAATGATAGTTGCGTGGATTGTAATGTAGATGGAACTACTAATAGGTCTCCACTGACTTTCGCAGCTATTTATCTGCACGCTAGATTAATTGTATAAGATACTCTTTGAAAGTTGGTACTATAGGACATCGTCAAACAGCGAAAAAGTAGTCAAAACCTGAATTAATAATATTGTCCTCGTCAAATAATATTATCCTCTTCATTTGATCGATTTTAAATTGTATATCAAGTTTTCTTTTCCGATTCAATAAATCTTGTTCACAATTCACAATATCGCTAATGCCAAAATTTAAAACAACAAAAATTCATTTCTACGCAAATTGTTAAGCTGGTTGAGTTATTTGTAGCAAATTGGAGACTTGAAAAGACCGCGTTAAAATTTATCTTAGCATTCCTAGCGCAAATTGGAGAAAAATCACCTTTTTTTATTTCTATTTTTAAATTTAAGATGACAGCCTGAAAATGAAAAAAAAACAAATAAAAACAATTAGTTTTCTGTATTTTTAATTTGATCAAATCCGCGCTGTCCTCTTTAAAATGAATTGCGTCAAACTACAATTAAGTTGTACACAGTAATAATTGAACGAAATGTTTTCTTTTTTTTTAACTAGTGTTTTTATATTTAACGAAATATTGACGAATCAAATTTGAACAACATTTCGGTTATAGAGGTTAAAATTTTTTTGTTTCAATAAATTTAAAACAGACTACATACTTATGTTGTTAAAGTTTGAATCCAAAGTGATGAATAATTAAGTCTACATTAAACATCAATTTACTTAACATATGCAAACTAAGCTTCGTTAAATAATTAAAGCGGTGTTTTAATAAGATACACAAACACTTTTGACAAAACACTCAATTCACAAAACACTTAAAAATCGCAACGAATGCTTTATTGTCATGAAATTTTGACAATTTTGACACGCCATCTATTGTTTTCGTTAAAAACGTTCGATATTCCATCTAAAAATTTCATACTAAACTAATTATTGTTATTGGTACTTACCTTACACATAGTATTATAAGCAATTTGACGAAGTAGGTTGAAATTATAATTTAATCGGAATTCGGGATTCCTACTATTGAAATCGATCGCCTTCGTTTATTATCGCCTCTAGTTTAACGCATGTAAAAAATTTCGAACAATTCAAAAATGGAAAATCAAAAAATAAAGGTTACCAAGTATGGTCGACAGTCATTCAGTAACGACCACCATCGAAACCAATAGTACGAATTTGCCCAAATGAACGCCTAACGAAGGCGATCGATTTCAATAAAGGGACCCATATTATAAAATCAATAGTGTCAAAAGGGCTTTTTCAGATAGTGAAAATTTAAATTAAATAATTAATACTTATATAAAAATAAACTACTCAGTAGTTTATTTTTATTTAAGTATTAATTATTTAATATTGGCAGTGTTGCCACCTCTTATTTCAGTTCGTTCAGTTCGTGACAATAGTGTATATACGTAGTATTATGGTCTGCTTTGCAATGTCAGGGAATATGTGTGTTTATGTCAAGTAACAGTGATGCAGTCACAATGCTGAGTATTATATTATGCTTAAATTCATAAGACGTTATAGTAGTGTGGGTTATTTTAAAGTATTCAAAACTAAATTACAAGTTTTTTTCATATGCTTTTTTTTATATTTTCGTTAACGCATATTGACGCCAGAATGCCGTTAGAATGTATAGTTTAATGTATTAGTAACTATCATAACTCCATATAAAAAAAATTTTAAACGCACGCCTATTATTTAATTGTTTATTTATTTTAACAATATTCGTTATTGTATCCCGACTCGATTTTCTACTTACAAAATTAAAATATACTGCTTGTAATAAGAAAGGTTGTATATAGATGATTGTTTTGCAAAACCCTCTATACTACAAGCCGTCTTTTAACTTTCGTTGAAACAGACAAACAAAACCGATATGAAAAATTGCGTGTAGTAGTGCAATTGAAATCTATATAAAAAAAATGTTTTTTTTCTCATATTTTCTGTTTTTATAGTATGCGATTTTTTATTTTATTTTACACTATATTCACTTACAATACATTCTAATACAGTCAACAGGTTACATTTTTAATATGGTATCTACGACGGGACGATACAGGCTTCTTAAAAGAGATTAAAGACGGCTTTGTCTTTTATTCATTATTTTGCTGAACTTGAATACAATACCCAGTTTTGTTATTATGTTTTTATTTTTATCAATTGAAATTAAATTTTTGAACTCTACTTGATGATTGTGTACACAAGTTCTCTATCTCTTTTTAATTTTATTGTGCTTAAATATGAGGAAATTGTTGAGATAAATCGGATAGAGAAAAAGAGAGAGAGAGAAAATAGAGCCAACAATATATTTTTGATTAAAGAGAATTTGCCATAAATTCGCTTCTTCTAATTTAGTATTACAATTTTTAATTTATATATTTCTTTTAAAACTGCCGTTTCTAAAAAGTGTACAAATAAAATTTCGTTTACGATTGAAAATATCAGTAGAGTACAGTCAGTATAATTTAAATAGTACATTGGTTAAGTCGTGTAACGGTAGTGAAAATTTTAATTAATTAAATATAGCCGCGTAGTTTAACAATAAAAATATAGTTTAACAGTGTAATTGTGTACTATTTTAGAATTAATTGAATATATATATTTTACATTTTTACATTACGTTACATTTACCGGTTTTGATTTGTATCTTTAATTTACGAATAAAATTTAACTGTTTTGAAAAGTTTTAATTGGTGCATTGATTTAAATACCTAATAGGTGAAAAGTGTTTTGTGGGTGATTGTGGTTTTTATTTTTGGTCAGAGTCGATTGCTCAAGTGGAAATTTATACTTATAGAATTTAAGAAGTGTGAAACTATTTTTGAAGATTTATTAAAAAATTTTATAGTTGTGAACTGCACTTAAACAGTTTAAGGTATGTCCTAAATTATTTAAATTTTATTGTGAATTGGTGAAAAAAAAAAGTTTTGGACAAGGCACATACAACATTGAACCCTATAAACAGTGACATGGTCATTTAATAAGAAAATCAATATCAAGGTACAACTATGTTCAGTCATAATAATATATAATTAATATTTAATGGTTGGTCGTAAGTCTGTGTGTGTATGATCTGTTTATTAAATTTAATTTAATCTGCCATTTTTTTCGAAATTTACATTTCAAACCAAAATAAAAATTTGTTTGTTTTTTTTTTTTGGTTTTGGATGCCGCCAATTTTACAAAAATTCAAAATAAAAACAATAATTTCCTATATGATGCGACAATATGTATATTATATGTGACATGACTGGTGCCTAACCTAGAGCAAATTAATTATATAAATATAAGTTGAATGAACATACGCGCGTATACCGCCTCCGCGCGTATTAAAGAAAGGGCAATCTATGCTATGACTAAATACGCAAGCTGCGAACGAATGCAATATGCGCGAAAATAATTTCACCTTGACTTCTATTTTCATATGATGGTTTTTTTTCTGTGTTTGTTTTGCATATGTACAGTATTATTTCTCGAATGAGTAATCGTGAGTGATATGGACGAATTATTTATTTCACTAACTTAAGCAAAACTATAAATACAAAATATTCATCTGTGTGTGTGTGTGAGTACGATATAAGTATGTATGATGTAATTAGAATAATAGGTTGGTTTTTGGTGTTATCGTGGATTGAGTTATAAATACGCAGTCGGGCATAATACAGAAGCACATAGAACATTCGTTCTATATATAATTATTTGATTGATTATAGAAAAGCTACACTGAATAGCTGCATAATTTTGTTGTTTAAAACTGGAACCCCATTTGATTTCTCTGATATTTACTGTCCACAAATTAACACTTTATGAAGAAATACAAAATGCACAACAGATTCCACTAACTCTGCTTACTTTTAATCACAATAATTTCCGCAGTATTTTCACTAGATTAGCTTATTGCCACTGTTGGGGGCTATGTCACTAATCTTAACTCTCTTGAGTTTAAAATACAATTCATCGCTACTCACGACATCTTTTCGAGATGCCACTACACTATTTTTATGCTCAATTTTTGCTAGTACTAATGTTACTTCATAGATGTATCTAGGTTTAATTCTAGAGAAATCGTAATACGTAATGTTGTTCGTTCAGAGCTCTTTTCTAATTTCCCCCGGAGTCTATTCTTTTTGTGATAGAATCTCCCTTAGTCTCATTTTGATAATGTTTTCTTTGTCTTCCACTCGACCGAAATGTTTGTAATCTAATCGGTATGGTCGTCTTGATAAAGCTAATTGCGCTTCTTGCCGTCGGGCTTTTTAAACTACAGTAACCAATTCAAGGCGATATGATCCGTTATTAAATTGAATGATTCATCATAGAGATATTTATAGAATTCTCCAGCTTCGATAGTTCTTTGGAATAGTACGCAATCACTCACTCTTGTCCATCGATCTCCTGTGATAAATCATCTCTCAATCCTCTTGCAGAGGTGTCCCCAATAAAAGTGTTGTGGGATATGCCGTACATAACTGTCTTTTCACAACATCAGCAAATCTTGGTAAGAATCGCCGATATTAGGTACAAAGTCCAATAAAACTTTTTAAGTCGTGTAGATTCTGTGGTCTAAGCCACTCCTTTAATGCTAAAATCTTTACTCATCCATTCGTGTTGTTACTTTGTGCTCTCTCAAATACTTCCAAATTCCTCAGGTGCTCATTAAAGTTTTTTCCTACTACTGTAATGTCATCCAGATACACTAGGCTCGGCTAACCAAAGTTATCCCTTTAATACACGTTTCATCAACAGAACGAATGTCCATAACTGCACTTAACGCTGTCTTTTCTTTAACCTCATCGTGATTTCAACTTGCAAATCAAGTGTCGATAATATTTGTGCTCCTGCCAGTGAATTCAATGTGTCGTCAATCCTTGGTAAGGGAAAACTATCCTTATTTGTTAAGGTACTGAACTTTCTATAATCGACGCAGAATCGTAGACTGAGATTTTTCTATTCCACCAGTACTACTGGTGAGCTCCAAGGACTGCTTGATTGCTCAATAATCCCTGATGTTTTCATTTCGATTATCATTTTATCCACGTCCGTCTGCTTTGCTTATAGCCACCTACTCGGATCCTATGTTTATCCATATTTGTTCTGCCATTATTCTCAAGATTACCTCATCTACAATATCGGCTATCAAAACTTCATGATAAAACTTGCTGTCCCAATCAGTAACCAAACGCCTTCGATTACCGCACTTTCACCAGTAACCGTTGGTAATTTTAATTTCGAACTGACTGGCTCCTGTTTACTATATTATGTCACTACGCACATAATAGATAGGGAAGGAGGTTATAGAGCATTTAGTTGTGAGAGTCAGTTTCTTCTCTTCAAAACTGACTCGGTTTAGCTTAGGGACTCCGTCGTGTGCCTTCTTTTTGGCCAATCTCTCAATTTTTTCCTCAATATCTCTCTTCATCGCTTGTTTATCTATCTCAATTTGCCGTATCTTGATTGCCGGTATGATGATGTTATATGCCGTCTCGTTGGCTAATGCACAGGCGATTTTCTCTGCGGAAGTTTCTTTTGGAGACAACACTATAGTTCTTCTAGTCTTGACATCTCGTACATCGCCAGTGAATGCATCGATTTTAATTCTCTCCGTGTAGTCTGGAGCCATGTTGGGATGTGCTTGATGCCCCAACCTCTCGATATCTGCTGCATACTCCTGTAGTGATTCCCCACTCTTTAATATCGGACCTTTAGCTCCATTCTGTAGAGTTCTCGTTTATGATCACATCCATATTTACGCTCCAACACTTGCATTACTCTACCGTAAACACCACGCTCATTTTCTGGAACGATATGAAAAGTATTAGTTGCAGTTTCTCTTGATGCTACAATCAGCGATGTGTCGCGATCTTCTTCACTTCAACAGTTTCTTGTCACTGCTGTTTCAAATTATAGTCGTTTGCTTCGTTCGTCTTGGGTTTTCTCTAGTCGTTTGCTTTGTTATAGAGATAAAATTTCTATGAAAAACAGGAATTTTTACCAATCTTTTCAATAAAAGACTAACAAGAAGAATTTGTTCTAACTGCCGTTCGTTAGACAGTTTCATATAACCTATTTGCCCCATCATTTGGTTCATGGCAACCATTAAATGTGGCAAATCGAAATTCATTGGAGCGATTGTCTTCTCTGTCAATGCATTTTGCGCATCACCATTAACCTCGTCCATATTAGTCGTGTCCAATCCACTGTCGTCAAATTAGTGCTGATCCGGATCCTTTAGCTTTCATTCATCACAAAAAGTTTTATTAGTAATTCATATTTATTACCACTGGTTACCAAATCATGGAGAGCCAACTTCTCCCTCAAAAGTTTATTTGGTAACTTCTCCATAATCTTTTTAAATATTCATAATCCCACTGCTATCACCAATTGTTACGTTTCTTGTCTATTATCAGTTCGTATCACTGGATTGTGAATAAATTTCAATCTTAAAAAAAAATCAGTCTTTTAGCATCTAGTATTCAAATATGACGCTGAACTCGTTCAATAGGTCATAGTTTTGAGTTTGTAAGAATGAAGTAGTTCGTTAAAATTATTTCGCCATAGAACACAATGGTAGCTGGTATCTTCTTGTGCCACCCAAATTTGGCGATCCATTTTTGACAGGAAGGACTGCACTAAATACGTAATAATACGCCCAAAATCGAAGGAGTATAGGTAAAATTGAATTTTGAACAATCGGGCCTACCTGCAATATCATTGAGTGACTTGCCTGTTGTGGCTGATGATCTAACACTAGGACAAAAGAGCAACAAAACAAAAACCTATACAACTTCTTCATACGAAAATTATTACAATCGAATAAATGGAACCCCACTATACCTGCTCTTCGTTGCGAAGCATTTGACACAGTAAATAGGAACGCAATATGAAGGCAAATATGGGCGTACTTTCGACAGTGTTGTTCCTGATCGTATTGCAAAAACTAGACAACTAGACTAGAGCATGATTGTTAATTAGGCCCCGATACTTACCCAGAGATGGCGCTTTTTATAAAAAATAAAGTGTTAAAAAAGCGTGATATATAAACATTGTATTTTAACGGAAAAAACACTGTTCAAGCTCAGCAATGGCTCGGACTCTGTTTCCGTCAAAACCAACCAATGGTCGGTGATGTTTAAAAAACAAGCAGCACTGGACGAGTGGAGCAGTTTTAAAGTAAGATTTTATTAACTTCTTTACAGATGGCATTGATGACGGTTGAGTTTTCTGCGAAGAACTAAATGTAAATCTCTCTTTCCGCCTCCCTGATCACTGTAGTATTTTTCAGGCAGAGCTTTTACAGCAATCAAGGAAGCCATAGACTGGATGAAGTATCATGTAATATCTGTAAGAGATATTGCAATTAAAGTTCTACAATCAGGCTTTATCACGTCGAAAATAGCCCAGAGCTGTCTTTAATTTCTTAACAAGATGGCTGAACAGTTCAACATCCATCTTATATGGGTGCTAGGACATTTCAATATTACGAGGAATATGAAAGCCGATGAACTCGTACGACAAGACACAACTTGCCTTATCTTACCATGTAAGGTGGACATTGATGTTCAACTTGCTATACGTGCAAACTGCTCCTTAAAGAAGAAGGAGTTAACGTCGTAATATTAGCACAGTTGTGGGTGTCATTACTGGACACTGTTTTATCGGTAAGCATGCCAGTAGACTTGGTGTTTTCTTTCATGATTACTGTCGAAGTTGCAAGGACGAAGAAGAAGAGAAAACAATACTTCATATGTCATGCACCTGTTCTATAATCTGGCTCAAAACAGACTCAAGCGTTTGCTCACAATAAAACCAAAAAATAATGGAAGCAAAAAGTGTTCTTAAGCCAAGACGATGCACCATGCCAAAATTCGTTGAAAACTATGACCAAACACGAATTGAACTTTAAATTTTGTTTCCTCATACACCGCATTCTCTAGATGTGGCTCCCAGTGATTACTTTCTGTTTGCAGACCTTAAAAGAAGAGCTCCAGAAGGAGATGTTATTTTGAAGCATTATATAGAAAAGTTAGAAAAGCATTGGATTCATTGTATGTATTGCAATGTAAAGAAGAATTTTGCCAACAAAAATTTAGTTTCAGTAGAAAAAATCGTAAATGGTGAAGCATTCGCCATATACTAACGAAACCCCCTAGTGGTATAACAAGTTTGTCATTTAACTGGAATTCGCAAACTAAAAGGAAAGTCGGAAGACCAGCAATGACCTATAAAAGAAAACTTTGTAACTGATATTCTCTTAGGATTGATTGCATTAATTCGAAAAATTAGGACCAAAGAAAGGCTCAATCGTAAAAATCTCAGATAGTGTAGATATCTCTTAAAAGAGTACCGCTTAAATAGATGACGACTGTAATTTACAGTCAGTTACTCATATGTTTTTTTTTAAATTCATTAATCGTTATAAAACTAACTAAAATACAAAACTATATAGATAACTGTTTAATTGATCATTCCAATTCTATTCTTGTCTAGTTCATATTATCATATAATGCTTTTATTCGTAAAACTATAACTAATTAAATTCAATTGAATAATTTTTAGTTATTTACAAAAATGTATTAATTTTAGAGTTAATTTATAGAGCTATAACGCAACATATGTAAAAAAATGAGTGGTTTTTCTAAGAGATGGCGTTAGTCGAAATATTATTTGCGCGATACTCTAATTTACAAATTGATTGTTTTGCCTCCGATTAAAACTCTAACTTTTTTGACATCTATAATGATTTCTACAGGAATGCTATCATAATTAGACTTGAATCTTTATTTAATTGATTAGCAAGAGGGCAGGCAATTTAAATTCCTGTTCTCTTATCAAGCAAACTATCCGCAATAAATTACGACACACAAAAATAATGTCTATTGTTTTTATAACAAGTTTTATGATGGTTTGCCATTTATTTATGGAATTTTAATTGACTCAATACATTTTAAAGTGATAAGACAATAATGTAGGTGGCGTATTATCTCATCACATGAGTCATCATTTCTTTAAAAATTGTATCAAAGAAATAATTTTTTGCCGCTTTTTATATAGGCTCGTTATATTTACTTATATATAGATTATAATATGACCTTTCCGTTTATGATAACATAATATATGTTAAATATGCTAGTGATAACATAATAGATTACATACTCGTACTTGTCAGAACAATAAAAAGATTATTGTTGATGAATTTGTAAACAAACGAAATTAAGAAATCAATCATAACGATAGAGGAAATAAAATTATCGCATTTGTATATAGTTGCAATTAAGGGAATTTTTTATCAATCGTTCCTATCTTCCTATCTCCATGTAGGTCATCATTCCTTAAATGCCATGGAGCAATAACTATTCAACGTTAGGCTTTTTTAAGGTTTGTAACATTACTATGTTAGTTTTCTTCGTACAGCCCCACAACTGTATTCCGTAAGTCCATATATAGGCCTTAGCACCTGTATATAGTAATAATTTGTTTATACTGACAATCCCAAATAACTTATATTACTATAAGGAAAATCGTGACATTTTCATAATAAATGCGAACCACAGCATGATTTTGTTAAATTTTGATTCGTTTAAAAATTCTAGATGGCATAGCAAACGTTTTTAACGAGAACAATAGATGGCGCGTCAAACAATTTTTCTTATTTTTATTCACAAAATTTCATAACATAATAGCTGTCGCTAGTGGTACTTGAGATAATTCTTATATGAATATAAGCCCATTTACTTCAATAATTTCCAATTCCGATTATAAAATTTAATTTTTTTTTTAGATTTTAAATTTTTGTTTCGTTAATAATTCGTTGAATATAAGAAACTGTAAATAAAAAATGTAAACATTTCGTTCAACTACTACTAGTGACATCTATGATTTTTCTTCGAACTATATCATGTTGGCACATGAATTCGACGCGATTTCCCTTATAGTAATATAAGTTATTTGGACAATCCGAAGTTTGTTTTACAGCAGCCAGAACATTAATCTTAATGTAATATTAAGTTTTTATTTCTTCTCTGGGCATCTACAGCCAGAATCGCAATATCGTCAGTAACTGTTACGATAGTATCATCAACCAGAAAGTCAGATAGACGTAGAGTATTGATCCTAAGACACTCCTTGTGAACCTTCTCTTGATATTTTCTTAAGCTCAAATTATTCCTCTTCATATTTCACTCGAAAGGGCTGGTCCTTAATATAGAAATTTATGATCAAATAAAATTGTTTTGATAAATTCTGAAGTTTGCCTGCGCTACATCTAGAAAACCGGCAGAGCAAACCTTATCTTCTTCTCTAATTTACTTCTAATTACAGTAATTCTACGTACTTGCTCTATATGGTTAAATTTTTCTCTCCGAACTAGTTCGAGTACTAGTTCCTTCAGCAATTTCGAAGTCATCGGAAGAAGCGAGATTAGTTGGAATGTTTATCTATCGTTCGGCGGCTTATCCGGTTTCTGAACCATTATTACTTCTGATACGAAATTATTATAATTATTAGACAGTGTGGGACGAATAGATACAACATTCCCTCGCACTTAATTTGGGTTGAACCTCACGGGCTGGAAACGGGTGTGCGTAGATCGTCTGGCGACTTGAGCGTTTCTCCTGTCGAATCCCCCTATTGATTTTGCAATCCAGTAGGTGTTTTATCTTCGATGGGAGCTACTGTTCTATACAAATGAGTTGATTCCCTCAGTCGTCCTATAACGGATAATTATATCCAATTAAGATGGGGTACCGGTCGAAACTGGATATTTTACAACTGGATTTGACGAAACAGGTTTTGAATTAACTGGATATTTTAAAACGAGATAAGGTACAAAACGAGATATGGTGCAAAACTGGATATTTCAAAACAGGATATTTTGACATGTGATTTAAACTTAAAATGATTTTTTACGAAAGTTCTGGAATATGGCCAATTAGGAAGGAACTTGGCGAGTTCTTAACCGATTATGATGGAATTCGATATGGAGGATGAAATGGGATTTTAAAATGATTTTTTGGGTAATTTCTGAAATATGGCCAGTTAGGAATGAACTCGGTGAATTCTTAACCGATTTTGATGAAATTCTATATTTAAGATGGGAATCGGATTTTGAAATGATTTTTTGGGAAAGTTCTGGAATATGGCGAATAAGGAAGGAACTCGGCGAGTTCTTAACCGATTATGATGAAATTCGATATGTAGTCAATGATTATTTTAATAAGATGAGAAAAACAGCAATTAAAAAAAACATTAAGTGAAGGAAAATTCTATTTCTCTCCTTAGAAATATTTAAGTATGAAACCTTACTGGCTTTCCAGAACTTTCCCAACAAATAATTTTAAAATCCCATTTTCATCCTACATATTGAATTTCATCATAATCGGTTAAGAACTCGCCGAGTTCCTCCCTAAATGGCTATATTCCAGAATTTCCCCAAAAAATCATTTTAAGTTTAAATCACATGTCGAAATATTCTGTTTTGAAATATCCAGTGTTGTACCATATCTCGTTTTGTACCTTATCTCGTATTGAAATATCCTATTTTGAAATATTCAGTTTTAAAATGTCCAGTTCTGAGCGGTTCCCATTAAGATGATAGCCCATCTTTGTAATAGTTGAATTGTTATTTCCGGCAACTGTCTATAGGGCCTGCAAATTGTAGTGAGTGGTTTGTGGTCTATTATCAACTCAAAACGCCGACCATATAAGTATTGGTAGAATTTTCTTACTCCAAAAATTATTGAGAGCGCTTCCTTTTCGATCTGACTGTAATTATTTTGCGCTGCCGTTAATGACTTTGATGCAAACGCGATTAAGCAATTTGCGAAAACTGAATGGGGCGAGCCTTAAAATAATTTAAAGAAAATCATTGTAAGTTGTAGATCGAAATGCGCTACATATTTGGTGGATAATCCCAGTTCATCATTGAATATAGTTGAATGTCTCTGAACGAGCGCCATAGGATGCTAACTCCGGATCTTTAAAATACTGATGATTGATTCACTGAGGAGCTAATGTTAAGCCCTACCAATCTACACCCAATATATTATTTTCCTGATTACTGTCAACTACCCGAATTGGTAAACTGAGCTCAGTATTATTCAAACGCACCTGTACTTGTATGGCACCGATAACAGGTAATTCCTCTTCTCCATAAACCCTCAATAATTTAGCTGCTGACGGGCAAAGTGGGCTACCGAGTTGACCCTAACAAACCAACCAACGAAACCGTTGCACCTGTATCTACTTGAAATTCCAACGTGTTATTATTTATTTGAAGTGAAATCATGAATAGATGGCCTTTCCTCTCTGGTATAGTGTTCACTTGTGCTGTTAACCTGACCTCCATCCCTTGTTTAAGCAACCCACCATCTAAATCATTTTTCGTTCTTTCGCTTGAATTCAACGCATAAATTGTAAGAGCCCCGGACTTTATTTTGGAACAATAACCAATTACGATTATCCACTCTAGGTTTATAACTAAATTTATCGGGGACCACAATGATATCGAAGATGAAGATCTTCGATATCATTGCGAAAACGTTAACTTAATTAACTTTGGAATTAAGACCATTGGGAAGTCGCGAATCTTTAGCAGAATATGACCCTTGAACTAGCAAAAGGGTTGGACGGAATTTTACTTCAACTTGACGGCCAAAAAACGACCAGCACAGCATACTTTAGTAGGCAGACCACCGAATATGAACAAAAATATCATTCATATGACCTTGTGGCTTTAGCCGTAATTGCAGCCTTAGAACGGTTCCAAATTTATTTGCTCGGAAAGCCTTTTAAGTTGGCAACTGATTGTGCATCCTTACAAACATATTCGATAAAAAAAGATATCATACCAAGAATTGCAAGTTGGTGGCTGAAGCTGGCAGATTATGATTTTATTTATGATGGAGTACCGACCAGGAGCGCAAATAGGACACGTAGATACGCTACGCCAAAATATAAATGGTGCAGAAGAACAGATTGATCCAGCCAATTTAGATGTTTATCAAATATCGAAGAGAACACGATTGGCTCGTATGAATGCAGCGGTTAGACGAGGATCTTTAAAAAATAATTATGGTGTTAAAAATGCAGAAGAACGACAGACACATCACGACTATACGACTGATCGAGGACAACTTTTTCGGAAAACGGAAATATAAAAACTAAATCGTATATTATTGTGGTCGTTAAAAAAATTAATTTAAATTATAGCATCATACCTTTAGACCAAGGTCTATCGCCATTCGAGACCAGGATTGAAACCTCCGTGTTAACATTGATACAGTGCTCGAAACATGGAAGCATTTCTCTGTTTTAATGAATGTTCAACAAGTGTCAAAAGTTGTATTTGAAAGTTGTCAAATACAGACTGCGGAACTTGTTCGATTAGTATGGCAAAGCAAAGTTATGCCTGATGAATGCAAAAACTATCGTGGCATAGCTCTCCTTTGCACAGCATACAAATTACTGTCTTACATATAGTATTGGAGAGAATCACTCCCTTAGAAGAGGCAATTGTAGGATTTCGTCCGAATCGGTCACTTCCTGATCAATTTTTTTCGCTGAGGATGATTCTTTTTCTAAATATTACGAAACATCTCGTTCTTAGAAGTGCATTTTGGTAGGTTGGACCTTTTAAACGAAATTGGATAACCATTGTTGTTGCAGTTTACGCAGTGAATATTTGTTTTGTCAGTTTTCTCTTTTATTTTACATTCACCGGGCTTTAAATATTTCCGTCGTGACTGTATAATAGCCGTGTCTTATGAATTAGTTTTTTTTTAAATACGAAGTGACGTTTTCTTTTGCAGACGTACTGTTAAAGGCGTTCATGTTGCGCTTAATACTCTTCATTTCTTTTTCATTCATTATTTCTTTTGTTGTTTTAGCATTCTCTCTTTCTTGTTCGATATCAGCATCTACTATACTATCTTGAGTCCTCCTATTTTGGAGGCAAATCGGGTGGTTTTTTAGTACTTGCTCTTCTTCGTTTGTCACTGTAACATAATTCGTCTAAAAAAATGTCTTCCTTTTGTAATAAAATATGTGAGGTTAGAGTTAAATATTTGCTAGTAAAATTCATTGTTATATGAATTTTGAAAGTCCACCGAAATGTCTTTAATCATGTAAAAATTTAATTATCTCGTTTAAATTCGAGTTAATTAATGTGAGCTATAAATAAAATAAAACTTTTTTTTTTTTTTCGTTCCAGGTATGTCCAGCTTACAAAAACTTGTCTAATATACAGCTGTCATTTGTAAGTAGCTACTTTTTTTACAAAATTATGCTTATGAAATTATGTTCACTTCACTACAAGTGCTATTCGTTGCCAATCGATCGAACTAATATTTTTTAAGTCATTTCGAAAACATCAATTCGTACTTTAAAAAAATTGTAAAATAAAATTATAATTTTTTGTAAATATCTAAACAATATACATTCAAATTTGTATATTGTAAATATTAAAATTCGTATATACAAAATTTTAAAAATTAAATTTTTTTAAATAAAATTTTTGGCGCCCTCGAACATATCTTGATAGTGACAGATATACACAAATAATAAACTAAAATCTTTTCGCAGTTGTCTTTGACAAAAATAAATTATAAATTTTCATAAAAATTATAAATTTTGAAGGTTTCTTTTAAAATAGTTGTTTAATCTTAAAGGCTTTTCCGTAATATAACACTAGTGCCCGCGCCATTTCTAACAAACAATCAATACCAAGAAGCTTAAAACGTTTAGTATATTATTTCGGCAATAGATGTTTTATTTATATTTATATTCCTGTAATTGCAATATTTTGCCCTACACTGTTGCCGATTTCGTCTTTGTGAGATACAGTTATAAACGTATAACACCAGTTTACAAAACTTAAAAACAAATTCTTTCGATAAAGGATCATTGATTGATTGAACTGTAAGACGAAGCTCTAGGTTCATATCCTGGAAAATGCCAGCCTTTTTCGCAGCATCAATTTGCTGGCTCCAACGAATTCGATCACGAGCTTATTCTTCCTATTTTTCTAGACAACCCGAAATCGATCAATCTTTCCCGTTTCGAAAAACCAAATCAATTCTATTGCCGCTAACAGTTCCAATTCCTTCCTCTACTTACCTATAACTGAAAATCTTTTCATCAAACACTTCAATTCAAATTTCATAAATAATGACCGGCCATGCCTATTAAGTCCTCTATTTCTAAATCTCGAGCATTTAATTATTAAACCGTCGCCAACATTCCTCTAATAAATAATTTAGGTATATGCTTGTTGACCAACGTATAAAAAACGTAATTAATCATTGCTAAATGTTAAATCTTACTCTCGAAATTTATCATTTGATATTTTAAAATTTTTTTGAAAACAATTAAACGTTCAAATTCGATCGAATTAACCGTTTTATACCAAATACACAAGTACGAGTATGAAAATCCTATTTATATTCACTTAAATTGGCACAAAAACACAGAAATTACTTTAAATTTTTTTTTATGAAAACAATTAAACGTTCAAATTCGATCGAATTAACCGTTTTATACCAAATACACAAGTAAGGGTAAAAAAATCCTATTTATATTCACTAAAATTGACACAAAAACACAGAAATTACTTTAAATAAAATTTTATTAAAACAATTAAACGTTTTAATTCGATCGAATTAACCGTTTTATACCAAATATACAAGTAAGAAAATGAAAATCCTATTTATATTCACTTAAAACTGTGTTATTGACACAAAAACACCAAAACTACTTCAAATAAAATTTTATTAAAGCAATTAAACGTTCAAGTTCGATCGAATTAACCGTTTTATACTAAATACACAAGTACGATTATGAAAATCCTATTTATATTCACTTAAATTGACACAAAAACACAAATTACTTTAAATAAAATTGTATTAAAACAATTAAACGTTTTAATTCGATCGAATTAACCGTTTTATACCAAATATACAAGTAAGTATATGAAAATCCTATTTATATTCACTTAAAACTGTGTTATTGTCACAAAAACACCAAAACTACTTCAAATAAAATTTTATTAAAACAATTAAACGTTTTAATTCGATCGAATTAACCGTTTTATACCAAATATACAAGTAAGAATATGAAAATCCTATTTATATTCACTTAAAACTGTGTTATTGACACAAAAACACCAAAACTACTTCAAATAAAATTTTATTAAAGCAATTAAACGTTCAAGTTCGATCGAATTAACCGTTTTATACTAAATACACAAGTTCGATTATGAAAATCCTATTTATATTCACTTAAATTGACACAAAAACACAGAAATTACGTTAAATAAAATTATATTAAAACAATTAAACGTTTTAATTCGATCGAATTAACCGTTTTATACCAAATACACAAGTACGAGTATGAAAATCCTATTTATATTCACGAAAACCCCGAAACCACTTTAAATACAATTTTATTAAAACAAACAAACGTTCAAATTCGATCGAATTTACCGTTTTATACCAAATATACAAGTAAGAATATGAAAATCCTATTTATATTCACTTAAAACTGTGTTATTGACACAAAAACACCAAAACTACTTCAAATAAAATTTTATTAAAGCAATTAAACGTTCAAGTTCGATCGAATTAACCGTTTTATACCAAATACACAAGTACGATTATGAAAATCCTATTTATATTCACTTAAATTGACACAAAAACCACCGAAATTACTTTAAAAAATGTTTTATGAAAAGAATTAAACGTTCAAATTCGATCGAATTAGACGTTTTATACCAAATACACAAGATAACTATGAAAATCCTATTTATATTTACGAAAACACCGAAACCACTTTAAATACAATTTTATTAAAACAAACAAACGTTCAAATTCGATCGAATCAACTGTTTTATACCAAATACCGTACACAATACTAAAAAAAATTAAAATTATACTATTTTGTTGAAATGCAATATTGCAAATTTTCGATAAAAATTTAATAATGTTTTCACATAAATTTTGCGAATTAAGCATGAACTCACTGTCGTTCAAACAACAGTCTGTCCGAATTTATGCTAAACTTAACTAAACTACATTTATTTAATAGTTCAGACAATTTAGAATTTTACGCAATATTAAAAACAAAATTATTAAATTAATTACAACATTATAAATATTACGTGGTTTAATTTATTAAAATTTAAAAAATATATTACATATATAGAAAGAAATTCTTAAACTGTCAAAAACATCCAATACATAAACCCAAATAAATCTGTATATAAAACACAGACGTAGTACAATTTTTTAATCATTTTATGTATGGACTTACCTATACATGCTCAAATTTACTTGAAACCGCTGTACAAAAATCATTAACAATACAACAATGAAAAAAAAAATATTTTTTGTTGTATTGAAAATAAAATTAAAAGAGAAGCCGAACAATATAACGAACTCAGGAAAAGCGCCACTCACGTAACCCAACAAAACATATCGATTTTACTGTGTGCTCTTTTTCGTTTTATTTTAGTCATGTTTCATGGCAAAACCAACAACAATTTCTATATTTATAAAGAACAAAAACAAAAATAAAAACCCGAATAGAATAATGTAACATAACAGAAAAAATTAACAAACACAATACTAGTTTAAGTTGAACATTTCAAAAGAGAACACGCGTTATTCTCATGACAAATAAAATTTCGTTTTGTGTTTTTTTTTATATTTTATTGGTAAGTCGTAATTTGTAACATTCTATTGTATTTGTTAAAAATCTTTCAAATAGAATTGGCATAATATAAAATAAATCTTGATCGCTATATTTTCTTTACAATTAAGATTTGATACGTTTAAAACGAAATATTTACCAATATGATGATCATGAAAAATTTGATTCTCTTCTTTTAACTGTTTTCTATTTGGTTGTATGTTAGTGTATTTACCGGTTTTACGTCGCGTTTTCTATATGTGAGTTTTTACCATATTTACAATAGTTTCATGCTATTTGTCTTTTCGAACATTCTTGAAAAACAAAGTGTTGTTGTTTTTTTGACATAACAAAATTACATTGTTTGTTAATTTTGTGAACAAAACATTACGATATTTCTGTTAGTGTTGGTGCGCACATTTACCACTACATTTTAATTATATTATAATAGTGGTGGTGTATTTAGTGATAACACAAAACAAAATCGTCTATAGTCAGTTTTTAGTTAACATTTCAACTTAATTTTTTGGTTTTTGGTAGCAATGCTATAGTTGCCGAAATTATTACCCTGTATGCAAAACCGTCATTATTACAAGCCCTACTCATTGCTTACTAATGCTATTTAATCGTATGGATATAAGAATGTATTGTAGGTAAAAAACAGGTTGATATATGGTTTCGAAAAGAGAACATATGTTAAATAATGGGCGTTATTCTAAGATATAAATTTTAAATAGTGGTAGTAAGAAATAGAAAATAAAAGAAAATTAAACATTTTATTTATATGGATTTTGTTAGCACTAATACACTCAATTTTTCATATTGGTTTTGTTTATCTGTGCTAACGAAAGTTAGAAGGCTTGTATTTTATATGGTTTTGTACAAATGTCAAAAACAGAAAATTTTGTTATTGTTCTGTTTGACGCTTTCCTTAATTTTAAAACTTTTTATTGGT
The DNA here is from genome assembly GCA_963556175.1 of Tipula confusa. Lineage (NCBI taxonomy): Eukaryota > Metazoa > Arthropoda > Insecta > Diptera > Tipulidae > Tipula > Tipula confusa. Next base: position 83,407,343 of record OY744477.1, read on the forward strand.
ACTTTTTTCTAAATTTTTCTCAGCACAAAACCTATAGATTTTTTTTTGTGTATAACTGACTATACCAAATTTGCTTGTTTATATGGTAGCTTCGTGCTATTTTAGATAGCTGAGCTACGACTATGTCGTACGATGTTATAGCTGTCATTTCCGTTTAGCATTGGTATTTTAGATGTGGTTTAAACGCAGCCTCAGATGAGTTATTTGTTCCTTTTTTTTGACATTTCGTATTTTTTGACATTTCGTTTTGGTATAGAAGTTTTTAGCTGCAAAAATGCAGTTACAACACAAGCGCGCGTTTTTTGGCGTGTTGTGAGCAACTATAGGATGTCATTCATCCATGCTCTTGATCTCTTTTTTTTTGATATTTTGTTTTAGGTCTTCAAATGATTTGCTCAAAGATAAAATAATTTCTACTCGTTTGGGGCGTGACTTAACTTCGTAATATATATTATGTATATGATTTGAATTGGATAAAAGGTACGGATGAATCTCTTAAGATATCCATGCAGCTTAAAAGTTGGTTGTAGCACAGTTACATTGCAAATAGACGTAAATTTTTAATTAAAATCAATTTAGTTTCCGTTGTTTGCGCGCCCTCATGTTTGGCCACGGCAACACCGCTTTTTTCTGTACGGAATAGTTATTTTGCTTTTATAGGTATTTAGACTTGAGTAATGGCAAAACCAACACAAATATATACAAGCCGTGCTGTAAGTTTCGTAGACAAATACTCAAACAACAATTTTATTTTATTTTTGTTGTTTATGATTTTGGCAAAACCCTCTCTATTAAAGAGTAATAAAGAAGGGTTTGGATTTTAGACCAAAACCCTCTTTACTACAAGCCGTATTTTTTGCATACTCATGCTATACAAAAATATATACTTTGATTGTATTGTAAGTAGAAAATCGTGTCCGGATATGATAGCGAATATTGCGTAAAAGAAATAAACAATAAAATCAAATAATGCGCATGCTTTTACAATTTTTTTTTAAATTTGTATATGGAGTTTTGATATTTACTAATACATGATGATGTGTGTCAACGAAAGTTACAAGACGGCTTGTAGCAAAACCAACACAAATGTATATACAAGCCATGAAGTTGCGATACTCATGCCAAAAAGTGACTACTATACCTAAGTATTAGTGTTGTGACGTAGTATAATTTGTATATACTTTTATTATATGCTTTGATGTAAATAAAAAATGAATACGAATGATGGAACAACAGTATGTTGCGCTCTTTAAGACAAAGCAAAAAACAAATTTATTATTTAACGAGAGAGAGAAGTATTGTTATTATTATTTACTTCATTATATACTATACTATATACTAATAATTTAGAGCAGAGTGGACAGTCGCAAAATATAATTTTTGTTTCGTTTTTTTGTAGAAATGTTATGTACTTTGAATTTAGAGGAGTATGGACAGTGCGAAATATAATTTTTTGTTTCGATTTTTACTGTAGTCAAATTCACTAACACATACACCAAATAGTAGTCATAATATGTTTTACTTAGCCAAGCTTCATGGCTTGTAAAATATACAATAGTGTTGGTTTTGATACTATATGTTCTCTGCACAATTGTTTTTTTTTTTAGTTTTAATTTGTATACGTAAATTCTCACTGATTTGTATAGTGTACCGATTACCAATACTTTCAAGTATAGATGGACAAGAAAGTGAAATAATATTGGTGACAATCGGGCTTAAATAATAAAGACGATTTTGATTTTTTGGCAAAACCCTCTTTACTACAAGCCGTGTTGTAACTTTCGTTGACACATATTATCATGTATTTTTAAAATGTATTAGTGAAAATATATACTTTAGATGTATTAGTAAATCTTTCAAAATTCCACATAAAAAAAATTGAAAACGTACGCGCATTATTTGGTTTAGTTGTTTATTCCTTTTACACAATATTCGCTATCATATCCCGACATGATTTTCTACTTACAATACAATCAAAGTTTATATTTTTGTATAGCATGCAATTTGCTAATAGAAGAGGGTATTTGTTTTGGACGTATAAAATGCACTCACACTCTCTCAATTTATAATTTTGTTTGTTTTTTATTTTTTTTTTTATTCGAATTTTCTATTTTGTCTGTACACTAATAGTCTAATACACCTTTCTACTGTACTATTTTATTTCTTTTGACACTAATACACCTGCTCCTAGGGTACCTTTTGTATATCTTTTTGTTTTGGTAATGGACGTGGGAAATAAACAATGCACGATTGCCAGTGGCAGAATCGATTTTTAGTGTAAGCAAGGAAACATTGCTACTGTGTTTTATATTATGCCAAAACTTGTTTCTATTGTGATAGGATGATTTGGCCATTATCTGTTATTAATTTTCTTTTATAGATTAAAATATTTTGAAAATGAATCAATCGTTTGATAATAATGAATTAGAGCAACCGGAATGTCCTCCAGAATATCAAAATGTATTCTTAGCAAAATATTGGAACTTTGAACAAAAGTTTACTAATCTCTTATCTGCTACTAAATATGTGGAAATGGATCATTTATGGATTGAAGACCCTAAAAGGAGTTTTGCTACACCAGACGGTTATAAAAAAACGTATCAGTGTAATAAAGTTGGAGCAGGATGTTCGGCGACAAAATGTGTTTTTTGCCCTACTGATCAAAATGAAGTAGTACTTTTTCAATCAACTATCGATCATGACCATTCTAAATCGGAAACGAAATACAAAAACTGGAAAATCGTGGAACATTTTTTTAGTTTGGAAGATGTTAAAAACTATTTAGAAAGCAAACTTATTTGGAGCCTTCAATCGAAAAGTGAGGTCGTGAATGGTACTCGATATCATTATCGATGTAATCAAGTACCGGCAAATGGGCCACAATGTGCAGCAAAAATGTTTTTTTTTCATTGTGCAAAATCATCGTATATTCCGCTCAACCAATATAATACGGATCATACACACGATTCGATTCAAACGAACAATACTGTGGCAAAACCTATTACACAAAAACGTAAATCAATTGTAATAATGCAATTTGTTTCGGATGCAGATATATCCACATTGCACTATCGTGGATTTAAACTAATGTCTCATGTTCTACTAAAAGATTGCTTATCACAAAAAACCAAAGATGTTTTCTATCAAAATCCTGTTGAAAAAACTATAAATCCGGAAAATAAAGAAATATTTATTTTTGATGACGACACGAATTATGTTGTTAATTTTAAGGATACAAAAAAGAAAAAGTATAAAAAATCAGCTAAAAAATTAAACCATTGTCAAGATAAAAAATTAAGAAAAATTCGACCAGCACTGGATAGTTGGACGTTCAAAAAATCATTTGATACGGCTAAAAGTGCTGAAAATTATATAGAATCATTAAAAATATGGTCTAAATTCACAAGCTTTCATTCTAGATCTGGCATTAGACAAAAATATTATTGTAATTTAGACTCGCTCAAATGTTTGGCAAAAATAAGTCTGGTTTACAAAAAAACTAAAAATTGGGAGACCGATTTGTTTCAGAATCAGTATCAACATACATGTTCTTATAAAAATAAGACAATAAATCAATACTCGACCGACACGCCGATTGTAGATCTTACCGAAAACGAGCTGGTTTTATCTACAAAACCAATCGATCAAAATGATAAAAAAAGTGCTGTGATTGTTTGGGAATGGATATTAGTAAATAAATTTGATAATCTTGAAAAGGCGCGAACATATTTATCTGAAATATGTGTGGGTGGAACAGTGAACCTCAAATATATGAATACCGACATGGAATATTACACATGTGGTTTAGATCCGTCAAATCCATGTCTTGCATTAGAGTACAACGAGAAAAACACCGAAGTTATGCTACATAAAAATATAAACATGAAGCATGATGTTTTTACTCTAACATCGAATTTAGATCAGAATGAAACGATAATAAATTGGTTTAATTCCGAATCAAAAATTTTAACAAGTGATCAATCCCAAGATAAAGCATTCATTATAAATCCTAGTATTGACTATCAGCAAAAAATTTTTCAATGTTTTATAACGACTAGGCGACTTTTAAAAATGGCCCTAATTACACGGATAATCCTTGTCGATTATGAACCCAAAACAAAATGGCAGAATTATTCAATACTTGTTATGGGAACAACAGATATGGATCAAAAATTTCACACGATTGGTGTATGTGTAAGCCGGACAAAATCTAAATACGCACATGAATTTGCTTTCCGATCGCTGAAGAGAGGTTTATCGTTATGTCATAAAATTGAGTATCAACCAAAAATTGTAGTTTGTAATACGCTATCGGTAGTTCAAAATGTTATTAAGGCAATATATAAAAATAAGTTAACACAAGTTTTTATTTGTCATGAATTTATGAGTTGTGAGATAGCAGAAAAACTAGCATTGACCGTTCCAGACGAAACCAATCGAAATGAAATTTTGGATGATATAAAAAAAATTCAACAACTTCACACATCTGATTTATTTTTTAAAGCGGTAACATTTTTCGTCAAAAAATGGTCGGCTGTTACTGAATTTATCGAATATTTTAAAAAGGCGTGGGTAAATAAAATTAATCTTTGGTATTCGGGTGTTTTAAGTTATGCACCAACAACGATTGCCAGCCATACAGTCGAACAGAATCGGATCTATGATGAAAGTGTAACACAATTACATTGTACCATTCGCTCGTTTAAAAAATTTATGTTTAAAACTATAGAATCGTGTTCGAATGCCTATGCCAATGAATTAAAGACATTTGCAGAAATACCAACTATTTCGATTGCATTGTACGAAGAGGCATGTCTCTGGAATTTAATGCAAAATGAATTCGATATTCAAGAAATCAACCCTAATTTAACATATTATTTTATTCCAAATAACAGTACTATTTTAGATAGAGCTAAGTTAATGGATTATAAATTAAACCGTTTTAATACTTTAGAGAGATTATTTGACATTCATTTTAGTTTTATTCAAGTTCAAAAAATTAATAATGCCGATTTAATATGTTGCTGTCCATATTTTGTTCAACATTTCTGTTGTATACATTCGATGCGTTTCGGGAATATCCTTAAAAAGGAAGTAACACCAATCATACAAATCGACGATGTCGATATGGAACATGAAACCAGTGAAAATGTAGAACTTATTTTGCCATAATTTTAGTTCCGTTAAAATTTATAAATTATAATAATAAATGTATAAAAATATATTAAATATTTCGTTGTTTTATTAATCGTCAGTGAAACTCAGGAAGAACAATTTCTAGAATTTTGTAGAAGAAAAAATACTTAAGATGCTTGTCAATAATTTAAAACCAATAACCAACAAAATGGAGCCTTGTAGAACTTTAGAAATATTTGTTTCATGGATTTTGATTTCATTTATATTACCTCTTTTAAGCGGAGCAATATAAAATTAAGCGTCTATTAAAGTCCTTATAATTATTACGATTTCATTATATGAAGCCTCCTTTAGATAAATCTGTGGCGGCTTCCCGTTTTTATCTTACACGAAAATTTAATTTATATACATTTCAATCAACATAAAACTTTAAAATTAGTATAAATTATCACCGCTACTCCTATACATTTACTGGCTGGTAACATTCATTCTATATATTATATTGCATTCCTACTTATGTTATTACTGTAACTTGCCTTAATCGTCCCACTCCCTCATGGCATCCATTAATTTTTTGTGCCTATCCATTTTAAACTGAATTTCCTAATGCGCAAAAAAAAAACCTAATCTAACAGTTACATGTTTATAGAAAGAGAAATTACAAATGAGAGAACCAAAATTAACATCCATTTTAAGTTATCACAAAATGGTTGACGATTATTTTAAATTGCCATATAAATCAAAATATTTAAATAAAAACATGCTTTTTATAATTAGAATAAAATATTGTTAAATAAAATTACAATTTTATATAGCAAAATTAATTATTCGTGTGAATTGCATTGTTTAATCATTTAATCATATTTATTATTTCTGACAACATGGCGTATTAAATATATAAAATATAGTGGAGTCCGATTTTGTGTAATAAAAATACATTGACAATATAATAATATATTTGATATTGTTTTTTTTTTAATAAAATATGTTATGAATTTTTTCTCGGCAGAACCCAGATTTAATTTAAACTAAACTATATTTAATCAAAATGACATTAAACATTTTCAAGGCATGTGTGATTTTATATTTCATTATATTCATTCATTCATACACACATATAATTATTTTATATAAGTAAAACGAGAAAGTAAAACAAAAATGTATATACATATTGTATATGTATATATTTTTATATAATCTCCATTCTCCGTCTTTCTATCGCATTCGCTAACTGTAATTTCAAGAGAAAAAAAAAACCGAATATAAAATTCAACAACATGCTTGTGCTTGTATAATTTTTTTCAGTTGTTTGTTTTTTACTGTAAAGAACAAAATAAAAATAAGTGTAGAAAATGAGTCGCGCAGTTCAATAGTGGTAGTTGAGAGTTATACACGTATAAAATATTTTGCTATCGCTTAGATAAAATAAAAAATTATTAAATTAGTTTTAAATAATAGTTTGGTAAGTAATTAATATTATTTATTTAATTCGTTGAATAATTGTTTGTATGAATGTAGTAAACATGATTTAATAGAAAATATATTTAATAAACTTTGATTTTCATTTCAATTTTGCCATTTACAATTTGATCATCGTTTTCTAGTTCGGGTTTACGCGATGTTCGTTTTTTGTTGTTATTGCTTTTCTGTATAAATTTTGTTACTTAAATTTTCCATTGCATTCATCATTTGATGAATACATACGGACGAGCCGAGTCGACCGTTTTTTTTTTCTATAAATTTTATGTGTACATTTTTTTTATATAGGAATATAGTATTTTTTTTAGAATTTTGGTTTGTGTCTCTATTTCTAATTTCAATGCGCTAAATCAGTATGTTTACACTTGGTCTCATGATACCGGATTCATTATTCATTATTTTCCCCTTTATCTACAAAATTGGTTTCTTCGAAGGCGGTTTCGATTGTAAAGGGAAAAGGAATGAAGAATGAGTCCGGTATCATGAGACCAAGTGTAAATTGGGTGAATAGAAGTAAGCAAAAATTAGAATCCATACGATTATTTTCTTTATATCCTTTTGGCACGGCGTTACGTTTACGAAGACTGCACTACTAAACAGTTCGTAAACTTTACACGAAAGCAGTACACTTTATGTTATGTAGATGAAACATTTGTCATGAGAGAATTGAAACTAATTTACCAAGACCTTATATGTGTTTTACTCAAAACCCTATTTACTACAAGTTGTATTGAAATTTTCGTTGACACATGTCAGACGTCTTTATACCAAAACCGATTAATGGCCGACCATCACATATATTTCTACATATCCGACTACTGACTGTAGTATTGGTTTCAATGTGAAAATAGCAGAACCATCTAAACTACAAGCCGTATTGTTTGCATACTCATGCTATACAAAAATATGGGAACCGCTCAGAACTGGACATTTTAAAACTGGATATTTCAAAATTGGATATTTCAATACGAGATAAGGTACAAAACGAGATATGGTGCAAAACTGGATATTTCAAAACGAGACAAGGTACAAAACGAAATATGGTACAACACTGGATATTTCAAAACAGGATATTTCGACATGTGATTTAAACTTAAAATGATTTTTTGGGAAAGTTCTAGAATATGGCCAGTTGGGAAGGAACTCGGTGATTTCTTAACCGATTTTGATGAAATTCGATATGTAAGATGAAAATGGGATTTTAAAATGATTTTTTGGAAAAGTTCTGGAATATGGCCAGTTAGGAAGGAACTCGGCGAGTTCTTAACCGATTATGATGAAATTCGATATGTAGGATGAAAATGGGATTTAAAAATGATTTTTTGGGAAAGTTCTGGAATATGGCAAGTTAGGAAGGAACTTGGATAACCGATAATGATAAAATTCGATATGTAGGATGAAAAAGAGATTTAAAAATGATTTTTTGGGAAAGTTCTGGAATATGGCCTGTTAGGAAGGAACGCGACGAATTCTTAACCGATTATGATGAAATTCGATATGTAGGATGAAAATGGGATTTTAAAATGATTTGTTGGGAAAGTTCTCGAATAAGGCCAGTATTGTTCCATACTTGAATATTTCTAAGTTCCATACTTTAATATTTCTTTTTTGAGGTTTTGAGGCCAGCAAGGTTTCATACTAGAATAATTTTAAGAAGAGAGATGAAATTTTCCTTCACTTAATGTTTTTTTTAAATTGATGCTTTTCCCATCTTATTAAAATAAACATTCACTTGATCGAGTTTACTGTCAGTAAAATGTATCTATTATGTATGTTCATCTATTTTTTTATTCTTCTACTTAATATAACTTCTTCACTTTAGAGAATCTATGTGAGAAAAATTAATTAATTTTCATCAACATTTCCATCTTACATATAGAATTTCATTAAATCGGTTAAGAACTCACTGAGTTCCTCCCTAATTGGCCATATTCCAGAACTTTCCGAAAAAATCATTTTAAAATTCTATTTTCATCCTACGTATTGAATTTCATCATAATCGGTTAAGAACTCGCCGAGTTCCTTCCTAATTGGCCATATTTTAGAACTTTCCTATAAAATTATTTTAAGTTTAAACCACATGTCGAAATATCCTGTTTTGAAATATCCAGTTTTGCACCATATCTCGTTTTGTACCTTATCTCGTTTTAAAATATCCAGTTTTGTACCATATCTCGTTTTGTACCTTATCTCGTTTTGAATTATCCAATTTTGAAATATCCAGTTTTGTACCATATCTCGTTTTGTACATTATCTCGTTTTAAAATATCTAGTTTTGAATTATCCTGTTTCGTCAAATCCAATTGTAAAATATCCAGTTTCGACCGGTACTCCAAAAATATATACTTTGATTGTATTGTAAGTTAAAATCGATATGATCGCGATTATAGTAAAAAAAAGAAAGTTTATTCTAAAGGGATATAATAAAAAGACATTTAAGTTTTTTTGACAGTGTACAATGTAAAGCAAATTACTGTATTTAGTTGTTTTCGTAACACCGATAATTTAATAACGCTATTTGGCGCCATCTTGAATAAATCTCAGTCATGCCATTTCCATTGATTTGCTTACTTATTTTGACAGTTACAAAATTATTTTAAATTATTTAAAAATAAATAATTATGCCTCAAACTTATCAAAAACAAAAAAGATCATCTTATACCTTTTAATAATTTAGGTTTTGACAGTTGTATTATTTTATTATATAGAGTTGTATGAAAAAATACTATCATGATCCATCAGTTGAGGTTGAAATAATTTCATCTTTAAATGTCGTCAAAGGTTTTGACCGTTGACAAATCCTTTGATGAATTGGGTTTTAGCTTCATCGAGAAAACTTATACATTGATATTTCTTTTTTCCATATTCCTCGTGAATAAGCGCCATTGTTTCAGAATCGCATTTGGAGTAGCTTATTACCTTTGTCTGAAATAGCTTGTCGAATAAAATCCGAACGCGTTATCCCTCGAATAGAAAACCTATCGTTGGTAACTAATTCATCTACAATTTCACCTCGAGATGCTCTTTTAACATTGACGTAATCCAATTTTTTATCGAATCATGAATTCAAAAATTATGTTTTCTTTTCTTCCAAGAAATCTTGTGAATATTCCGCATCTGTTTTATCATTGCAAACGTAGATCCCTTTGAAATATTGATCCTCATTGCTTACATTTCGCTTTATTGTTTGCATTATTTGGAGCTGCAATTTTAATAAAATAGTATTACAATAGTAATAAACTACAGATGGCACAAATTTAAGTTAGAAATATGTTTTAGTTTATGCGACAAAATTATGAAAAATTATCTAAAAACTAAAAATGTATAGCTATAGGCAATTCACATAAACTTTTTTTTTTTTTTAATTTGTAAAAGGAAATATATACTTTTGAAAAATGTATTTCCGATAAAACTTTAAAGCCGCAGCTAGACGATTGCAATAAACAACAAATGTATTTTTTAAATGTTCGACGAATATTCGTAAAAAATCGTCTACAGAGCAAATAAAGTAAGAATGTAACCTTGATTGCATATTCGTTATTTGTTTTGTGTCCACACGATTTATTATTTTACAAATCACGAAAATTCGTTGTATATATGCAATGGTCTGGCTGTTTCATAAGTTTCGTACCGTTGTGATTTTCATGTGACACTTGAGAGGTCAAACAAAACACTCGAATTCTAATATGTAAATCTGTAGTTGTGGGATTTTGCACACAGCGAGTCACGTTTTTTGAGCTACTTATAGCTAAACGCGAAAAAAAAGCGATTATGCACTATGTGAGAGTGATTCAATGGTTTAAATCTTACGGTTTAAAATAAATAAATATCAACAATTTTTGTGCCGGTAAGATGGATTTTTATGTAAAATATTTATTTATATGTTATATGATGTAAACATAATTTAGATATTCAATTTTACACAATGCAAAGGATTTCAATAGCATAAAAACCAACTCACAAAAACACATTAAAAATTAGAATTTGACAATTTTATTTATACATGTAGAGCAGTGCTCAGATCAAAACGAAACGAAAATTTTGCGCGGTCTCCAAAATTACATTTCTTTTCTAGTGAAATCGAAACGAAATAATTTTTGGAGAATATATTTTATTGACAAGCTAATATTTGTTTTTTTTTTAATAACGAAAATATCAAAATTTCACGCGAAAAGAATGTTTAAAACATTCTTCCTCCGTGAAATTGGCTTGGAGAGTTTTGCGTACCATTTTATCGCTAAACTGAGTACCATTTTGCAAAAACACAAACGAAAATTTTCATTTCGTTTTGGTAAAATCATATGAAAATTTCGCGTGAACGACATACAATTTATTAGTTATAGCGTAAAAATGATATAACATCAAATAATGAAAGTTTTAATACAGAATTTTGAGTTCTTATACAAGTAGTTATGTTCTAAAGAAAATAAAACGTGCGTTTCATATTAAATGTTGGATTTGTTTTATTTCGAAATAATATTAAACGCATATTTAATTTTCTTCAGAACAAAACTAGTTGTATAACAACTCGAAATTTTGTATTAAAAATTTCATTATTTGTTGTTATCAACATCAGTTTTACGCTATAACTAGATAAATAGCATATCTAATTAGTACTCCTAGTTAGTAAAAATATCACGGTAAATAACAAGAAAATGTAATCTAAAATTTATTTTGTTAATTTCCCATACGAATGACATTTCTCGTATTGTTTATCTCTATCATACAACTGACGTTCATCAGCAGAACTAATTGAAAAATTGCCCTATTGTGCGAAATCCCACTCCCGCATACTTTTTTATCCAAAAAAATATACTAAAAAAGCGAATAGTATAAGTATATTTAGGCAAAATTCAAAAGAATATTGATTTATAGCGGGTTTTCCTTACTCCATTCTGTACATATGGAATATTCCAAATGTGACGTAATTCATTCTTTTAATCCTATCTATCTTATGTTCCTTCTTTTGTTCACTGTTTTATTTATTTAGAATATTCCGAACGTATTCTGTTTTTACTACATCAAAAAGTAGTAAATATAAAAAGAATATTCTTTCATAAATGCAAACAATTTGGTTTGTAGATATAAAAATAATGCGTCTTGCGTATAATATATATATATATATATATATATATATATATATATATATATATATATATATATATATATATATATATATATATATATATATATATATTTCAATAATTCAAAAAAAAAATACCCATGTTGGGTATTACTAATATACATAAACAATGCCATCTATTGTATAAGTTAAGTACTAAATTAAACTATATAAAGTAACTAATTCTAAATAGCAAACGTGTTTAATTGGTGTTCCACAATTATGTTTATCTTTGCTGCTCAGAATTCTACTGGATGACAAAACTGTATTCCTAATCTTCTATAATTTTTTAGAAATATAGTTTAGGAGATACTTCACAGCCTTATCGGAAAAATTGAAGTTCCGGCAGAAATACTTATATCGCCACGAGGTTAAGTGGTACAGTTGTTTATTTTATAATATTTTATTTTAGTTTTGATTAAATTACAATTTGATGTGCTCGCTTTCAGAGTTAATGATAAAGAGAATGATAACAATTGATTATATTGTGTCATTAGCTAAACCAATTGCGAAGCAATTGCCAGCGGTTAGTTTATGACTTAGGTTCATCTGCAGGCAAATCCGGTAACATTATTGGATAATATCCCATGAGGAAATGTCCAGAAAATCTCACAATTCTCAGAAAATGTTGTGTCCATGGATGCTATTGGTCGAGAATTTAATATACATTCTATCTGACATAATACAGTGGAATATTCCTCATATGTCAGTGCCCAACTGTACGTATTAGATTTCGTTTCATCGACTTAACGCCGCTTTCCCAAATACCTCCGAAATTAGGAGACGATGGCGGAATAAAATGCCAATTGATTTGATTGGTAGACAGGAAAGCACGCAACTCATTTTCGGAAACCTGTGCGAACACCTCGTAAAGTTGGCTAATTTTTCTCTTAGCACAGACGAAGTTAGATCCGTTGTCGGAATATATTTGTGTTGGAAGACCATGCCTGGATATAAATCGTCTCAGATATGCCAGAAATGCATCTGTTGTCAAATCTGATACCATTTCTATGTGAACGGCTTTCACGACTAAACAGACGAACACCGAAATATATCCCTTGAAAAGTTTGGCACCTCGTCCTGTTTTAGATTTTACTTTTACCGGACCAGCGAAGTCAACGCCAACAGTAGTAATTTTGTCGTATGGTAGCGAGTAACTGCTGATGAGTAGGATGAAAATACGCAAATGTAGAGTCCTTATGAGCCTCTCCGTGAACAGATAGTGAGCAGCGAGAATAGACGGATGTTTTGTGTCATATGAGCAGCAAGTAGTCAAAGCAATCCGCCCACTAACCCTCAGCGTCCCATTATCATCAATAAATTGAGGCAATGATCGCAGTTTGCTTTTTTTTTCGTAAATCGGAACCCTTAGTGATTCGACTGATATCTTCTTTAAAAAGCTCTCATTTTAAGACCACCGCACAACAAACAGTGTAGCTCGTTTAATTTGTGAGCCTGTCAAATATAAATAAAATTGGTTAGCTTTACACTAATCATAAAATCTATAGCATTTAGCAAAAGTTCGAATGACGGACCAAAATGATGACGTCTTCTCGAATAAACTGGCAATGGTAGTGAAATCTGTCGGTACAAAATAGGTTTGCGAGGCATACACAAATGACTTCTTGGTCTCCAACACATCAAAGAGCACGTCTGTGTGAGGATCGTCAGACAATTTTGGCCAGTGATTTGATGATTTCCGTAGAAAGTCTTGTCCTTCCCACCACAATAAATTATCAACCAATTGATCTGGCAGTATTCCTCGGGATGTTAAATCTGCTGGATTCATCCTCGAAGAAACATGATCCCAGCCGTGGAAGGCGGTCCAAAATGTATGACGTACGGTTAGCAATAAAAGTTTGCTTTAGATGTGCAACTTTTGTTTTAGATGCAACTATACGTATACCAAAACGACACCATTTACGTCAACCGTTCTCAGATAAACAACGCCTGCGTAGGCAGTTTCTGACGCATCAGAGAAGCCGTGCAATTCTAACTCAACGGATGACATTGGTATATTAAAAAATCGCGGAAAGTCGAACGCATTTTTTCCCATTCTACCTCCATTTCTTCGGGCAAATGGTCATCCCAGTCGAGTTTATGAAGCCAGAGCTTTTGAAACATTATTTTTGCGACGACTATACAAGGGAAAGTAGTCCTAATGGATCAAAGATACGGCCGGTGATTGTCTTTTTGTACTAGGGCCACAGTCACTGTTTTGACTAATTTTAAAAGTGAAGCAATCTCAGTCATCCAAACTTAACCTAAGGTTTCCACAAAGGTTTCACCGCTATCAAACTCAATAAGCTTTTCGTGCTCATGTTTTGGTAAAAAACTAAGTAGCTCTTCATTATTAGATACCCATTTCCTTAGTCTAAATCCGCCGATGGCCAAACCTTCAACTATCTTTGTTTGCAGATATTTAGCCTCATCAACGCTCGCACAACCCGAAAGTAAGCCGTCGATGTAAATGTCCAACTGTATGATATGTCTCACGTCAGAGAAATTTTGGGGCAAATCGTCCGCAATCTATGCAATCTCTCTGGAGTGTTCTAGAAGCCAAAAATGTATCACTGGTTTTGCCATACGTGACGGCGTATAAACGATAATGTATGATATTGGAATCTGGATTTTTCCTCCAGGCAATGCGCTGATAGTCTCGATCCTTCTCGTTCATGATAACTTGCCGGAACATTTTTTTCCTCGTCGGTCGCGAATGCTATTTTGTGTTTCCGGAATCGAACTAGTATTGAGAACAGCTCTTGCAATATTAGCGGGCCAGGGTCCAATTTATATCGTTTAGCGACACGCCCGATGATTTTGAGGACCCGTCAAACACTACGCGTAGTTTTGTCGTGGAACTTGACTCTTTCATCACAGCGTGGTGTGGGGAATAAAATATGTTTTTGGAAATGTCCTTAATCTGATGGTAAGGAACATATTACTCAACTCTATGTATTTACGCATGAATCTTGAATATTCCCTCCTTGAGTTTTGGGAATTTTTTGATTCGACCCTCCTTAGCGAAAAATCTCCTTGTTGCCATGGGTAACGAATCTCCGAGATCGGGAGAGTTTGTTTTAAATGGTAACCGTATGCGACGTATTTACCTGACTCCTGGTCCCTAAATGTGTTTTCTCTATAATGAGATTCACACCAGTGCTCGGCTTGAATGGTATAAGTGGACCGATATCCTATATCTCCCAGAACTTCTGGATACAATCGTATCGGTTTCGGTCAATCGTGTTTCGGTTTTGTCATTTCTGAAAAGATTTTGAGCGAAATCTTTTCAGAAATGACAAAACCAAAACACGTGTTAACTGATATTTCTCTGGACGTAGTAATTTAAAAAAAATATCCCCTCCCAGAAGTACATCGACGAGACTTGGACAGTTGAAACTATGATCAATGCAGAATTTTGTTGACTCAAGGAGGAAGATCAAAAGTCAAATTCTTTATTATAAGAGCTTTCACTGGCAATCGGATAATGAAATAACTAATTCAACTGATCCCTTAGTTCTACCAGCGCTAATAGAGCCCAAGCCATTGATATTTACACAAGCATGGTAATGCTTCAGATTACACAACAACGCACGGAATGTCTAATAAGACCCTCTAGAGTCCCGGACCTTAATTAAGGCCGTTGGTAGCAAGGTCAGAGAAGGATTAGAAACTCTGAGAACCACGGGCTTAGATGGATTTAAATTTGTTACGTTGATTGTAGAGTCAGGATGAGGATATGCATTGACTGAATTTAAATCAGATTTTGTTGTAAATTTGTTTAGGAAAATGAATTAAAACTGCATTTGGAGTTGAAATATGGTCACTGTTGTAAATTGTAGCGACTGGCTGAATAATTGATTGTCAATCGGTCGGAACCGCGCTATTTGCGTTCTTGGAACTATTGTCATCTGATAATTGTGAATCAACTGTTGAGTGAATGTGACGAACCCTCATGGAGTAGTGAGTTGTGTCGAGCATTCAGACGCCGAATGATTTTGAATCAAACAATTTAAGCAGAGATGAAAGTCTTTTACCATCTTAATGCAGGTTAAAACATTTATAGAGCGGATGATTACTTTTATATTATTTTTATTTACCAAAAGAAGATTCTGACGATTATGTGAGAGGCTTTTCTGATGCCAATCAGGATAAATTTCAACAACATTTGCATCATAAAAAAAAGGAATTTTTTAATTTGCAGCAATATCGTTAAAAGTGTTACCAGTGTTGGTTTCTAGAAAATAAGCCACTGCTACGAATTGAGTTGCAGTTGAACAATAGTAAAAGGTGTTTGTTTCACATTATCTTCTGAACGTGCTAATTTGTTAGAATTTGAAGTTAGGCTCCTAGTGTGGCTGAAATGAAAGCTTATATAAGCTTGATACTTATCATTTGAATGAGTTTTGATCCTAGAAAACATTTCATGGAAAAAATACAGACAGTATCTATTATCTTTACAACCAAACTTAGTATTTCAACACAAAATGATGCCAAAATTAATGAAAGACTCCAAATAATTGCCATTTCTAAAAAAAAACATTTAATCGGGAATATCTCTGCGTTGCTTATCGGTTTCCTAGTTTCGATTAGCAATATACAAAGGTCCGAGACACAGATATTTAAAGTATAATCCTTGTTTCTACATTCGAGCTTGTACGTAGTGAAAACACTTAATTGGAAAAACTTACAAAATTAGTTTAAACGGAAGAAGCATTTGAATAAATGCAAGATTCTGCAATAACTGTTATAAAAAATAAAGTACATATATCGGTATACTGAGACAAATATTAACTAACCACAACTTATTAGTATTTTTTTTTTTATGGAATAAAAGGGAGAATGTGTTTAATTTATATTTAAAAAGTTTCAACGAAAATGTAAATGAAAATTATTGTTTTCTATCCTTAGAAAATCCAGATGAGATAAAATTAAAATTTTAAAAAAATGAATTTGCAATCTGATGACGAAAGTATCTCAAAAGTGTTATCTTTCCCGAATGGAATGAGTAGCGGCCAAAACACGACCGAACAAAATGTTACTATTATTATGAATTCGAGGAAACAAGCTTTTATGCCCAAATGGATTTTAGAAAAAACATTTCCCGATCAAACAACGGCTTTTAATCAAATAATAGAAGAAAAAATTTGGCTTGTTGATTTATTACGAAGTTATACGTGTCCAGAAGGTCGTAGTGTACTGTATCGTTGCAATAGAGCAACAAAAAGTGGAATGCGTTGTCATGTACTAAAGAGTCTCTTTTTTCTGAACAACACTAAAGAAGCGTATCTTTTCAAAACAACAACAAATCATAATCATCCAGCAATTCAATCGAATCGGCGTCCAAAACCCAATCAAAAATGGCATCTTGAAAAAATGTTTAGTAAGTTGAGCGATGCTAGACACTATATACACAAATTTAATCGTTGGAGTTATAAATTTACGCAACATTTGAATAGTGGTAAGAGCCTTTACTATCGATGTAATTTGGTTCCAAAAAAAGGACCACAATGTGACGCACAAAAATTGATCGTTTTTAATAAATATACGAAAAAAGCGAAACTTTACGAAACGAAATGTTCACATACGCATATGGATATAAATGCAAATTTCGATCGGGAAACTAAAACTAAATGGTTACTAAAACATCTAAACAAACAAACCCGAAACATTGTGGTTTCCCAAGGATTTAGAGTTTTAGCAGCAGTAAGTCTTAAAGATTGTCTCGCCGAATCTGATGATAAATTAAATATGTTACAACAAGAAACTGTTTCGGACGACAATTTACAAATTGAAAATGGCCCTTTAACCGATAATGAGAATTTTACAGACAAACCGATTAAGGCAAATTCATACGAAGGAAATGATGATGACAAAGAAAAAAATGTTGATGCATACCGGCAATTTGTAAAGACAATATTTGATTCCGAATGGACACTCGAGAAAGAATTCCCTAACGAATCAACGGCACTTGAGTATTTAAAAAAAAATGAACTGTGGATAGTCGAATCAAAAAGAGTTTACGACATACGAGGAGGTCAAGCTCGTAACATATATTATCGATGCAACAAGGAAACATTAAGTGGAACGCAACGTGCAGAACAGAAATGTTTATTGTATACTACCTTCAGTGATGAAGTTTCTTTATACCAAAAAAATGTTGAACATACGTATGATTCGATATCAACTAAAATCCAACATTTACAACAGCAGCGTTGCTTAATCAAACAATTTAATGGCCAAACAATACAAAGAAAACCAGAAGGTCCAGTTAAAAATGTGTGCAATAATCTATTAAATACAAAAAATAGTGCTGATCAAGTTAAATTAAATAATGCGTGTGTTGCAGACACTCGCGTTCAGGGGTGCAACAATACAAAATCAAATGATCTAATATTTGGGAATGACTGGTCTTTCGAAAAAAAGTTCCCTAACGAATCAATGGCACTCGATTATATCGAAAAAGATAATTTGTGGGAAATCGATCCGACAAGAGTTTACATCATACGTGGAGGTAAGGGTCGTAAAGTACATTATCGATGCAACAAGGTAACCACCAATGGACCACAATGTGCAGCATGGAAATGTTTTTTATATACTACAGGCAGTAATGAAATTTCAATATATAAAAAAAACTATGCACACACTCATGATTCAATTGCAGATGAATTTAAAAATATTGAAACGTCTATTAGACCGCATCAACTTACATCTGGTAGTTCCGACCATCTAGCGAGTCATGCCACTTCAATGGAATTTGTCACTGGAGACGATTCCGTTCAGTACGTTATCAATTATATTGACAATAATGAAATTGCCAATGATAGTGAAACTGCAAACATCAGTGCAACATCTAAGCATAGATTGTGCTGTAAAAAAATGTTTTTTTCAATTGACAAAGCACAAACATATTTAAGGGTAAATAATTGGACCAGAATTTTAAACACTAATTCCGGAGGTAAAGATAAAAAGTACTACCGTTGTAACATCGTTAACAAATCAGGAATACTATGCAATGCTCGAGCCTATCTTCTTTACTGCAAAGTAACCAAAAATATCATATTTTATCGAAATTTGGTGCCACATACACACGATCTTCAAATAAATGATGGTCTAGCGTTACCAACTCAAAGCCAAAACAATAGTCAAAAATCGGTACTGGATACAGCAAAACTTTCAATAAATTCCAATAATCCGATCGATATGATAATTTTTCGTGATGATGATAATCTGATGAATATAACTAAACAAGATAAACATACTGATTGGAAACTGTTAGAGGCAATTCCAAAAAAAGGGATGGTTGCATCATATGTGAAGGAACAAAACATTTGGCAATGTAGATATGCAAATGGTGGGACCGCTAGAAAGTATTATTATTGTAAAGTTAAAAATTGTGACGCTGAAATGTGTATTGTTACAAAAAGGTTTAGTAAATCGCCATTAGTTTATCGCAGTGGCAAACATACTCATTCTACTTGTTCAACAAACGATTTACCAGTGCACTTTAAAGCAACTGAATTATTACCGGATACGTTTCCAAATTCTAACATGATTGTAAAAGAAGAACTAATGATTAACGACGAGGTGGATGCATCATATCAAGAGATAAATCGAGTTCTCGACCAATCTCAAATACTACCGGATATCTATCCAGATTCTAATATTATTGTGAAAGAAGAACTAATAATTAATGATCAAAACGAAAGTGATTCACAATTGTTACCTGATACCCACTCACATTCTAACATGATTTTAAAAGAACAAGCAATTAATAATGACAAATTATTAGCATCATGCCAAAATAAAAATATTACGATTCGCTTTGATAGCAAAGATAATAAGGAAATGTCAGCTCAAAAATGGAATTTTGAAAAGGAATTTACAAATATGGACGATGTAAATCGGTTTCTCGACGAATCCAACGGATTATGGAAAATAAATTCGACTGCCCCACATAAATTGTATTATCAGTGTACGTATACATGTGAACCTGAATGTACAGCTCAAATTTTGTTTATGATTGACAAAAATAGTGGTAAAGTTTTATACTTTACTGGTAATCCGCACTTTCATCCAGTTAAAAATGACAAAAAACCAAAGCCGCCACCTCAAACACATATTCCAAAATTGAATGAATTTAAATTTATAGAGAAATTTGCAAATTTCACCGATGCTTTGCGTAAAATAAGACAAGAAAATCATTATTGGGTTTCTATATCGGCTAAATTTGAGAATGGATATCGCCAACATTTTTCGTGCAGTTACAGTGATGTTAAAGGTGCATGTAAATGTCGAGCATTTTTTCTCTTTAAAAATAATCCTGATGAAATATGGTATTATGCTACAGGGGAACACAGCCATACTGTTAACACGAGCGAAGGAACAGCTGAAAATACAACGGGGAATATAAATTCGACAAAATCAAACGAATGTACGACTGGAACAGTTACATCCGATGAAAGTGATAAGATAAGGATTCATTGAATGGAGACGGCGTTGAAAATACTTAAAACGTATTCTGAAAAATGTTTTTTATGAAGAATTTAAATTTATTAAATTTTAAATCGAATTTATCAAAATTTGGCGTCAAAGAATTTTATGATTGTAATTTAAATGAAAATGTACCAAGACGTGACAAAAGATGTTGTATTGTATAATCGAAACAAAAATTCGGTTGTTGCTAAGGAAACCCGCTAACAAAATTTGTAGTCGGAAAAAGCATAAACGTTGGAAGACTGAAGTCTTTAGAGTACAAAAACTCAACAGTGAGTGCAGTACAAGTAACTTCACCAAACTTTTAGACTTAAGTCTATTGCCATTCGGGACCGGATGGAAACCTCCGTGTTAAAATCAATGAAGTATATTCTACACTTCAAAGAAGTATTGATCTGATTAAATCGATGTTCAACATGTGTCAAATGCTGTAGATTAAATTTATCACATACATCATTCGAGCAATTTACTCTGGCCATCGGCCAGATCCAGTCGATCATCAAGTTTTTTCGTTGAAGATTATTCTTTCTAAATGTTTCGAAACATCTCGTGATCTACTTCACGATATCCGGAAAAATCGAAAAATGTGCGTTTAGGTAAAATGATAGTAACGCAGTCACAATGTTGTGTTAAAATCGAAAAGATTTTAGATGCGTCCCCGACATACCTTTTAATGTCAATGTTAGAATTTACCTTTCGTAAAAGTGAAACATCTTTATCGGCGGTCCAACCAGGTTCTGACATATGCAGATAATGTCTTGGGCTTTAGACTGACTTTATCACGTTCTACGAGTCGATCCTAACCTAAATTATTTTTTAACATTTTTAATGATAGATTTTTTAGTTTTTAAACCCACTTATAAAATTAAATATAAGTTTTTAAACTAGATCATGTTTTCCGAAAGAGCCGCCACGATTAAAGTTTGTAGTACCAATCATAGCGACAAGATAGTTGGAATGAAAATTACAGATTGCCATGATATTTGTTGTTTCTCGAGGTTATTATCGAAACGTCAAATACTAAATTTTTTTTTAAATATCGGCCATCTTGTCGAAACTTACATTATCCAACACATGTCGGATTGTCAAGATTATACGACATACAAACGAAAATGCTGCCATCTTATGGAAAATGGTATACTTTACACGTAAGTCTTAGTGCATTATGCCGCTAGTTGTCTTTCAATGTGTCAAAATATAAATATTTTGAGAATAACGTGTGCAAATAATTCTAATTGTACATAAATACAGTAAACAACAATCATCATTCCTGTTGGAATTATTTCGAACAACAAAAAAATAATTTAAAACAAAAAAAAAATCATGGCCGACTATCACTTGCATTCAAACAATCTGTTGCTTTAAAATATTACAATTTTTATGTTAGGTTT
This sequence comes from Tipula confusa, assembly GCA_963556175.1. NCBI lineage: Eukaryota > Metazoa > Arthropoda > Insecta > Diptera > Tipulidae > Tipula > Tipula confusa. The sequence continues at coordinate 83,428,967 of OY744477.1, forward strand.
AGGTTTAGTGTATTTTTCTTTCATATTTTGAGCTATTTTGTAATTATTGCAATATTTTATGTTTTCAATTTGACACGAAATGTTTTGAAGAAACATAAAACAAAATCTGACGATTATTGGTACTATATACATTGATCATGCTGCCCCTTTTGGAAAACAGAATATACTAAATACTTTGATGGTTGCGCCTCTTCCGGAAAACATGATCTATTAAAAACAAATTATTTTGAAGTACAATTGACAAAGGAAGCTCAAAATTGAAATTTGAGTTTAATTACTTTGACTTAGTTGATTTTAAATATGCAATTTATATTATTTTCAATGTAATAAAATTTAACACAGTTTTGTAAAAAATAAAACAGTTATTATGAAAAACGAAACTTTTTAATTTTTTAAACAACATTTAAATATTTATGATTTATTTAAGCAATCATAAACAAGTTAAACAGGCACAAGTTAGGGTCAAGGACGGTTCAGATTCTTTGCCAACAATTAAAGGTACAAAAAAAATTAATTACAATGGTACTAAACTCTACATATATGTAATCAAGAGACATTTCAATAAAAAAACATTCTATACCAAGAACAAAAAAAAAAAATTGCGTGTCAGCTCCGACGCACATAACATCAGAAATAATTTCCGAACTCCTATATTTACCATATCTCTTCGTCCCCATGAGGGGTTCCTATTATAAAATTTTGACGATTTCGTAAAATACGATCCGCCACGAATATTTAAAAAGAAAAGTATTTGTTTACTTTTTAAAATGTAAATTATAATTATACTTTTTAAAATTGAATTATAATTAACTAAATTGTAATTTGATAAAAATTATAATTTAATTAAAACTTTTTATTGTGTTATTTGAAACATTAATTTCATAAAAATTAAAAAATCCTAAAATATGTATATGTATAAATATGTGCGCAATTTTAATTTAATTTAATTTATTAGCTTGAAACTATTACTAAATACATCATTTTCTTAAAATTTCCGATCGAAAATAATGTTTCATAATACAGAAATCCGCCTCGGATCGTATTTTACGATTTAGTAAAAAAATTTTGCATCCGACTTTTTAGCCGAAAAAGTAATTCAAACAAACGAAAATATACGTTGAAATAATTTTAACTTTTAGCAAAATATCTAACAAACGACCAACTTAACAAAAAAATAACAAAAATAAAATTTATAGCAAAAATATTGCCCAAATATTTTATTTTGTTGCTTAGATACCACCACCCCTATTTAAATTTTTTTATTGTTCACAAACATTTTTTTTTATCGAAAACGAATGCCTTGTGTTTTTTTGATTATATATATATATATATATATATATATATATATATATATATATATATATATATATATATATATATATATATATATATATATATAAATATATATATATATATATATATATATATATATATATATATATATATATATATATATATAATAAATGTGTGAGTGTGTGTATATATATGTAAATGACACAAACCCCTCTTTATTAATAAAGATATGACACAAATAAACAACCACGCGCGTTTTCTTTATTCATGTCTATCTAAAGCGCTTATGAATAAAATAAATATTTTTTGACAGCTTTTGAGCAACTTTCGACTGCGCTGAATTTGGAAACTGTGCTGTTGTTGAAATCTTGAATGCACCCTATGTTGGTTCGACCAGGATTATTTGCTCAAAAGATGAGTATTTTTTTTAAACTAAACTAGGATAAAAATGGGCGGGACTTTATTGAATACAATTATTCGATTAGCTATTAAGTTGGATTTAAAATAATCTCTCTTCGTAAAGATGGCGTCTTCATAACAATTTTTGTTTACCTTTATCATTGAATAATCGAATTTCATTAAGACGACGTTCTTCCGCTTTGTCTCTAAGCAGAATTTCGATAAAATTATTTGCAACTGTTGTTTATCTCTTTGTTTAATGATGAGAATGTAGCATTCTCCTGTCTCATAACTTCGGTTAATTTATAAAAACAATTCCTCTCCATAACTGCTGACCACCGATCTGCTGTGTTTTATGCTTCCAAATGAGAGTGGCTCGACCCGGTTACCATTAACAAGGATGAGCAATCCACCAAAAGCGGTAACATGATTTCCCGTTATTTCTTTCAGTCTCAAATTTACGATTTCTTAAATTTAGCACTTCATTTCATCACTTGTACTTCACCAACATGTTACACTTTCCATATAATATGGAATGATGGCACTACAAACAAATCTCGTTTCACAATATAATCGTGAACTTTAAATAATTGAGAGAATAGTTCACTAATCGCGCTTAGCATATCTCAAAATACAACGATATTAGTTTATCTCGAACTAGAGTTATTCGCGAAAAAAATTACTAATCGCACTTAGTCTAATCCCTAAACGTCAAAAATAAAGTAGGTAGTAGCACACATTTTCTAGCAGTTAATAAAGCAATTCTTGCAAAAAAATAACATATTCCATTTATAAAAAAATATCATAAAAGTTTTCCACTTACTATTTTTAACGAAAAAATTAAACTCGGCTTTAATTTACTTTTTCCTTTCCTCACTACTAATTTTGTAGCACTTAACGGCACTTGCAAACTGCTTTAGTACGGTATTTCAATTTATCCTGTACACTGTTCAGAAAAAGATAAAATACCGATTGCGCCATGTCTCTGAAATGTCAAAAGAAACGCACAAAGTCAAATTGACTGATCTTTAACATGCAAACTATATATTATATCGCAGTCTAAATTAAGTTATTATTGTTTCACTAGTTGCCTCAATCGACCTACGCCTCATAGTATCCATTAGTTATTTTTAATAATACATTTTAAAAAGAATTCGCGCATGCGCAAAAATAACCATAATATACTTGTTTACAAAAAAGAGAAACTATGAGAGAACAAAAATAAACATCCATTTTAAGTTATTGTTATCACAAAATGGCTGACAATTATTTTAAAATACCGTATAAAATAAAATCTAAAAAGAACTAGTTTTTATAACTAGATTCAAATAATGTTAAATAAAATAAATATAAACGTATTATTTTGTATAGTAAAAATACATGAACAATATATATACCATTTAAATAATAATAATCAAACTGCCAGTAAAAATGTTAAAGGCATGTGTATGATTTTATATATTTTTTCAATTCTGTTATATTAACAAAGAATTTATTCATTTTTACACACGTACATTTAATACGCACACACACACTCATACGCATAATATTTATAAAAACTAAAACGAGAAAGTAAAACAAAAATACTTATTATACATATATATATATATATATATTTTTTTTATATAATCTCCTTCTTTCTATCGCATTCGCCAACTGTAATTTTCGAGAGAACAAAAACCGAATATAAAATTCAACAACATGTTTGTATATTTTTTTCTTTCGATTTTATGTTTTTTACTGTACAGAACGAAATGAGTGTAAAATAAAAATCATAAACGCGCAGTTTACTAGTTGTAGTTGAGAGTTACACATGAAAAGAAAATTTTCCAACGCTTAAATAAAAAAAAATAATTATAAAATACATACAATTAAATTAGTTTTAAAAAATATAGTTTATTTCGGTAAGTAATTAATATATAGATAATATTATATATTTAATTCATTGAATAATTGTTTGTATGAATGTAGTAAACATGATTTAATAAAAAATATAATGAAATTTTATCGGAAAACAAAATATTTATTTTGACGTTTCAACAAGAAAAATACGAAACATTTAAAAAAAAAAAGATGGAGCTAGTAGTTATATTAATCGAGTAGAGAATTTATTATTATTGTAGTCTATACATTTCCAATGTATTGTATAAGTTGCAGGAGGTTAACTGTTATTTAGGGATAAACGATATGGTTGTCATACGATTAAAATTTCATACATGCGATCGAATCACGATCATAATATTTTCGTATATTATCTTATTAGAAATTATATTATTATATAGTGTTTATATTTTTTTTTTCAATTAAAATAATCTATTATTAGTAAAAATGTATATTTTATATTTTGTCTATGTATTATTCATTCATTAATTTTTTTATTCAAGTTGGAGAATAAATAAAGTAAATAATAAATTGGTAAAGTAGGATAGTAAAATATGTACGTACGGAAAAAACAATTTTTATATCGTAAATGAAGAGAAACAAATATCGTTGTCATTATATTGTTCTGTATAATATTTCGTAATATGAATGTAAGTAATAAATGTGCTTGAAAATTGTAGGTTGGTTAGTTTTATGGTTAGATCGAAAAATGACATATTGTAACAACAAAATTTAATTGTAGAATATTAAAGCTACTTTGTTATATGGGAAATTGGGAAGAGGAGTTTTTTTAATGTTATTTATGTACAGTTTTAGTAAAATGGTTGGGGTCGAATAGTTGGGTAAAATTATGGTATTATGACAATGACTAGTTTTCAGCATTTTAAGCGGATGAAAAAGTAAAATGAAATGAGATAAATAATGGATAGTGTATACAAAAAAATAAAACTTAAAAAAAAATGTGTAGCTCATTTTTTCTTGCAGTTTAGTGAGCACAATTCTAGCAAAAATAATTAAAATAATTGTATTTATTTTTAAGACGATAGATTCTTTTTTTTTTAATTTTTTTTTATGATTTTGACACAAATTGTGTGTCACAGAAAATTTAGTTTACATTAAAACGATAAATATATTTTAAAATTATCTTCAATTCAATATTTAGATCTCAATTTAATACAATGTCGGACCTACATATAATTGTTGCAGCTTTTATATACATTTCTTACAAGTAAATGAATATCTATTGAAAAAGAAAATATTTTTTGTGTTGCTTGACATTTTTATTTCACATAGGCTGTGGCCGAATAGTCGAGTAAATTGTTCATTACAGTAATTTAAAATTTTAGTACATATTTTATTTACCTTCAATAGTGTCCGAATTCTGGTAAATAATTCGGGTTGAAGGGTAAAATATATAGGTTTGAAGTGTTAATTTCACTGATATATTGTTAAAAGTTAGATCATTTTTGGTTCAAAAAGCTGTTTTTGGTAATTCTTAATCAAAATATTTTACCAGAAATGGATAATATATTAAATAGCTACATTTATTTAAAACTTAATTTTACGAAATCGGAAACGGATTTACGTATTAAAATACAATTAAACGTCAAACGCACAACAACAACTACTTAATTATCTTGCTGTTTAGTAGTGCTGATTAGTCGGCCGCAGCCATAAATGAAAAATAGGAAACAATTTTTAACATTTAACAAAGACTATATAGCGTTGTCACACTGAAAACAATTGATTGTCTTTGTTTGGTTTTACTAGATTTAAAGCACTAGTTAGTTTGAAAAATTAGTCAGTGTCCTAATACCATTAGTTTTCACTTTTTTTTTTACAGTGTACAATGTAAATCAAATTTTTGATTTAAGGGTTTTTCCCAAACACCGAATTATTTAACTGACACTATTTGACATGTCATATCCATTGATTTACTTACTTATTTTTGCTTTTAAAATAATTGTCTGTATAAATAAGTTTCTTGTGAAAGTAAATTAATAAATTAAGACAGTAAATTAATTTTTTTTTTGTGTGTTGGAAAATATTTTATGGTTTACATTTTAAATGCGTCGTCCCTAGCATAACAAATTGTTTTATAGTGTTGTGATTGTAAACAGATTTTAATATCTACATTTTTTTTTGTGTTTAAACCCTGCAATTTTGTCTGGGGCCCGAAGCTCTCCCAACTCTTTACAAATTAAAAAAGATAATAAAAACAAATTATTTTTTCATTTTCGAAAAAAGATTGATTTTTTTATCGTAGATTTTTTTAATCTAGATCAGTTTTATCAATTTTACTGACCACAATTTTTTTATTAACGTTATTAGTTGAGTTATTGTTCGTAAATTAACAACATATATTTTGTATTGTTGCGGTGTAACGTTATTTAATGGTGCCTATTAGAAATAACCTTAATAAAAAAGCCTTGCTACAGATACCTGAGTAATTTATCAATTGTTATTCCAAAAACGCAACACATTCGTCTCTATAGGTAACATTTCCATTTCGTCGTAACTGTTTAGAAGTGCTATAATATTTGGTTTTATACTTGATGCACATTTATTTATTGGCTTAAACAATTTTTTTTAAAGAGTTCTTCGACTGCTCTCATGGACACCAATGTAAAAAGAAATGTCAATCGCGATTTTTAAATTTTTCATTCGTAATAAAATTTTCTCGCTTTTTTATTATAGACGTCGTGTCATTAACTAAATTAAACGAATAATTGTAAAGAACAATTTATGTATACAAAATTGACACTGAAAAAAATGTATTTTGCAAAATGTCAAAATAAATCTATTCTCCACTACAACGTCAAAAAAAAATCAATCTAACTTTCATGTTGTGTTGGAGTGGAAAATCAGATTTTTTATAAAATTATATTCTTTTTTTAAATATAAAATCGAAATCTGGAACCTTGTTTTAATAAAAACAAAGAATTTAATATCTCTTGTTATAGATATAAAATAAAAATTATTTTAAAAAAGAGTATACTTCCTTTTTTGTGATAATAAAATTGTTTATATTTATATTTATACAAGTTCTCAGTAAAAATGTAAAAAATATAAATGAATCCAGTGAAATACTTCCAGTGTTGACATCATGCTGCCTTTTTCATTTATGTTACACTTTTAGATTATCGTTAATGTTTGTGTATTTGTAGTTGTTATCAGTTATGTGTTGTGTACATTATGATCACATAATAGTCTATAAACCCTATAAACTCAATAAATATTGAATTCTTTGTTTTTATTAAAACAAGGTTCCATGTTTCGTTTTTATAAATTTAAAAAAGAATAATTTTATAACTATTTTAAAATTATACAAGTTAAGTGACAGAATGATCTTCTCACGCAACAATAAATTTTTTATATATGTGTTTGACAAGTTATACATTTCATACTTTTTATGGCAGTAGCACTGTTAAAAATAAATAGTTTTTTTTCTGATATTTATAGAATCGGATTATGCGATAACTTAGTTCAATCGACCACTATCGGCTTGTGACATAGTGCTTAGTTCAAAATTATTATAAAAATAAACCTGACGTGAATTATTTTCTCCAGTTTAGTTCCATTGGTGCGCCGTCAGATGGTTCAGAATGTTAAACATCGATATGTAAACGGTTAGATTGTTTAATTGCTGTTGCACTTGTAGTAGAAGGTAAGGATCCGGGTCGAGTTACTTTATTAATTTTTTTCTATTTTGTGTATATATTTTTTCTTAGCCTAGTTTCCTTTTTTATTTGTTTGGACTTAATCCACAATGAATCGGTAATAAATATTGTTGTCCAGGTTTTATAGACTTTGTACCTTTCAGATGTTATCGGCCAATCCAAAAAATCTTCAATTACAGGGGTCAGTTAATTGAAGTTACTGGGGGAATACAGTGCTCATTTATAGCCTCTAGATCAATTATGCTTCCTTTTCGATACTTAAGTCTCTATTACATTATGAAAAATTGTTGTACAACAAATTTTTGTTGGCAAATTTTTATAGTTACATTTGGTAGATAAACTTAGATAGCTTTGGCCAGCATGTCAATATTATTATTATTTTTTATGGAAATTTATTGTTATATAGATAAATTTAGCTTAATCATTACATTTTTGCTGTAATCTATACGACTATACATGTAATTTATTACATCTCGTTATAAAATAAAAATTATCATTGTGTGTGTGAAACATATTTCTCATCGAGACACAAATTTGACGTATATACTATATATGTATTAAATGTTGCCGTAAAGAGTACTCTACTCAAAACCCTCTTTACTATAAGAGAGGGTTTTGACCAAAACCCTCTTTACTACAAGCCGTATTCATTGCATACACATGCTATTTAATCATAAACAATGAGAATGTATTGAAGTAATAAACGTGTCGATATATGATTTAGAATATGTAAAATAAAATAAAAATTTCCATACTATAAAACAAAAGAGAGTAAAAATTGTCAAAAAAAAAAATTAAAAGGCAAAATTGATGTTATCTCTTTCCTATACAAAACACAAAAAAAAAACAAAAGACGAAAAAATTCCCATTTATTCATACACATTAAATAGTGTGCGTAACTTAGAGATAAACATGTTAAATAGTGGTAGTAGGAACAAAACCCTCTTTACTACAAGCCGTATTGTTTGCATACTCATGCTATACAAAAATATATACTTTGATTGTATTGTAAGTAGAAAATCGTGTCGGGATATGATAGCGAATATTGTGTAAAAGAAATAAACAATAAAATCAAATAATGCGCATGCGTTTACAATTTTTTTTTTAAATTTTTATATGAAGTTTTGCTAGTTACTAATACATCTAAAGTATATATTTTCACAAATACATTTTAAAAATACATGATGATGTGTGTCAACGAAAGTTACAAGACGGCTTGTAGTAAAGAGGGTTTTGGTGGAAATATATACTTTAGATGTGTTGGTAACTTTCAAAATCCATATTTGAAATTTTGGTGACGCCTAAACTAAAATTGTATAAAAAATTTAAAGTGAGGTTAAAATTCCACTGTATATACTACTCAAGAGAGAATTTTATTTAAAAAAAAAATATGATAGAGGTAACTCGATTTCGTTGAGTTAATAACAACGCGGCGCGAATCCGTAGTGTTTCCATGGTAAATATTAAGATTCTTTGGGTTAGTAAAAGTGGAATTGCTAAAAAAAATTACTATTATTTCTTTTTATATTAAGTATTTTAATTAATATTTAGTTTTCTTCGTCAGTTCAAAACGCTACGTCAATTTTACTATTTATTTTTGTTTATGTATTTATTTGTTAACCTTCTCTAATCGTACTAGTTTCGTTAAGTTAAAGTGAGTTCAGAAACTTAACGAAAATACCGTTTCCATGACGAGATAATCTGAGATAACCCCGGTTAACTCTATCATGGAAACGTAGTTCATAGTTATATTATGTATAAATATTATTATATTATTGTAGTACAGACTCTAACACCGCCATGTTATTAACTGAACGAAACCTAAACCTAAATTAACTTGGAAACATGGTATATAATATATGTTGTTCCATATCATTTTCGTTCAAAATTCAATTTTGTTAGGTTTTTTTTTTAAAGCTGCGCCAAATCGTAAAAGCCGGATTTATGCATTCCAATGACATTTTTTTACCGCACATTTGAGTAATTTATGTTCTACGATATTTATCTCATTTGTTTGTTATAAAAAATACTGCATCATATCGCATACAATGTTTCTATTTTGTCCCGTACATGTATCGTTAAAAAATACTACATTTTACTCTAGGTTTTCCGCAGACATGAGATATTTTTTTATGTATGATCTTATTTAATTTGCTCCTCGACTCGATCGCACATTGCCTCATGCCAAACAAAGCAGAATGTTGAATTATCGTCGCATTTTCGGATGGTTAAATTAAAAGCCAATAGGGTTTCTTTGTAAAATGATATATTTGATCTCAATAATAAGGAGTGGACACACATTGTTGAAGATCAATATTCGATTTTTGTTTTTTAGTTTTTCGGATTAATGTACGTTCAAACATGAATACATCTTTATAGCAATTTACATTTTTCTTTCCTATGTATACGTTTCGTACGGCAAATTTGCGAAGTTCATGTCGACTTACAGCAGCTGTCAAAACTTAAATAGTGGACTTAGCTAAACAAAATATAGTTGATCTAATAGTTGCTTTCTTAAGTTGTTAGATAACCTAAGTACTCAGAACAAAACGAACTCAGATCAAAATAGACAGAAAAAAAAAATGTTTTTATAATGAAAAAAAAAAAAATTAAGCAAATATGAACACAATGGCAATTTTTTTATTTTAAAATAATTAGAATTGTCAAAATTTCACATATGTTTGATATTTTGCCATGATTTGCTACTTAAAGGCCGGTTTCTTGCTTCCGTATGACAATATACAAAGATACGAGATATACATAGTTCAATCCCGTTAGAAAGAGCAAATATATGCTATTAGGTTTTCTTATACATTTTTTATGTGTAATCCTTGTTTATATATTCGAGCATGTAGTGACGAATCCACTATTTATCGATAATGTGGTTAGTTTCAATCGCTTTTCCATGTCATGTCCAATCTAAAGTACTAGTAGTAGGTATAGTGTGTGTGGGTGGGTCTGACTATATTTCTGAATAAAAGTGAAAATGTCTTTTGATTTATACATAAGAATTCCAAAGAAAATATGTTTGAAAATTATTGTTTTCTATCCTTAGAAAATCCAGATGAGATAAAATTAAAGTAAAAATAAAATGGATTTGGAGTCGGATGATGAAGAAAAATACTCAGAAGTATTACATGTTACGAATGAAAGAAGTAGCGAACAAAACGCTACCGAACAAAATGTTACGATTATAATGAATTCGATGAATCAAAGTATGCCCAAATGGATTTTAGAAAAAACATTTCCTGATCAAACAACGGCTTTCAATGAAATAAATGAAGAAGAAATATGGTCTGAAGATTTACCACGAAGTTATACGTGTCTAGAAGGTCGTAATATATTGTATCGTTGCAATAGAGCAACAAAAGGTGGAATGCGATGTCATGTACTAAAGAGTCTCTTTTTTCTAAACAACACTGAAGAAGCTTATCTTTTCAAAACAGTAGAAAAACATTATCATGATAAAAGTATGCCAGCAATTAGAAAATATCGATCGCACTCTTCAATGACGATAAATTCACAAATCGAATATCCAATGAAACAGCGAATTCAAAAACTAATAATGCAATTGAATTCACCGAAAGTAATGTTGAAACGATTGGACTCTGAAGGCTTTGATGTGTACAGTCGTGAAATTCAAATTCGAAATTATATTGCACAGGTACGGCGACGAAAACACATCGATAAATGGAAACTTGAAAAAACATTTAGTGAGTTGAGCGATGCTAGAATCTATATAAAAAAACTTAAATATTGGAATTTTAAATTTAGTAATCGTTCGACTATTGGTATGAATCATCACTATCGATGCAATTTGGTTCCAAAAAATGGACCACAATGTGACGCCAAAAAATATATCGTTTATAATAAATATACGAAGGAAGTCAAACTTTACGAAACGAATTGTTCTCATACGCATAACGATATAATGCGCGAGGCAAATTTAGATCGGAGAAATAAGACTAAATGGTTACTAAAACAGTTAACCAAACGCACCCGAAACATTTTATTAGCCGAAGGATTTAGAGTTTTGGCAGCAGTTGGCCTTACAGATTGTCTCGTCGAACCCGATGATCGTGACATATCGTTTCACGATAAATTGCTTATGTTACAACAAGAAACTGTTTCGGACGAAAATTTACAAATTAAAAATGAACCTTTAAGCGACGATGAGAATTATGCAGACATACCGGTTGAGGTAAATATACACGAAGAAAATGATGATGGCAATGATATAAATGTTGATGCACAGCAGGAATTTCGAAAACCAATATTTGGTTTCGAATGGACATTCCAGCAAGAATTCCCTAACGAAGCAGCTGCCCTTGAGTATTTAAACAAAGATAATTTGTGGAAAATCGATCCAAAAAGAGTTTACGATATACGAGGAGGTCAGGCTCGTAAAGTACATTATCGTTGCAACAAGGTAAAATTAAATGGACCGCAATGTGCAGCATGGAAATGTTTATTGTATACAACCTTTAGTGATGTAGTTTCTTTATATCAAAAAAATTTTGAACATACGCACGACGCGATAGCAGATAAATTAAGAAATAATAAAAAATCTAAACACCACAGCATTTTACAGCAGCAGCATGGCTTAAGCAACAAATTTATGGGCCAAATAATAAAAAGGAAGCGAGGACGTCCATATAAAAATTTGTGTAATACTCCATTAAATGTTAAAAGTAGTGTTGCACAAGTTAAATTAAATAATGCATATGTTGCAGACACGCGTAAAAATACTAGTAACAACAATAACGTGATAAACCGTATATGCAACAATGAACCACTATTTGGAAAAGAGTGGACCTTCGAAATTAAATTCCCTAATCCATTAATGGCACTCGAGTTTATAGAAAAAGATAATTTATGGAAAATCGATCGAAGAAGAGTTTACAATATACGCGGGGGTGAGGCACGTAAAGTACACTATCGTTGCAACATGGTAAAGACAAATGGACCACAATGTGCAGCATCGAAATGTTTTTTATATACGTCAGGCAGTAATGAAATTTCAATATATAAAAAAAACTATGAACACACTCATGATTCAATTGCCGATGAATTTAAAAATATCGAAACGTTTATTAGACCGCCTGTATTTACATCTGGTAATTTCGACCATCATGTAAGCAGCGATAATCATGCCGATTCAATGGAATTTGTCACTGGAGACGATTCCGTTCAGTATGTTATCAATTATATCGATGATAATGAAGGTGGCAACGAAAATGAAACTGCAAACATGAATGCTACATCTACGCAGAAATGGTTATGTGAAAAAATGTTTGTTACAATGGAAGAAGCGGAAAAATATTTAAAGGAAAATGAATGGTGCAGCTTTTCAAACACTGATTGCGGAGGTCAACGTAAAACGTACTATCGTTGTAACAAGGTTAAAAAATCAGAAATACAGTGCGATGCGCGAGGCTATCTTTTTTCATGTAAAGTAACCAATAAAATTGTGTTCTATCGAAATTTGGTACAACATACACACGATCGTGATGATGATAGTATAATGATTATAACTAAAGATAAACATACTAAATGGAAACTAATAGATACAATTGCGGATAAAAATCTGGTTACGTCATATGTATATAAGCAAAACGTTTGGCAGTATAGATATGCAAGTGGTAGGAACACTAGAATATATTATTATTGTAAAACTAAAAATTGTGACGCTGAAATGTGTATTGTTTATACACAGCAATTTAAAAAGGATTCATTAGTGTATCAAAGTAGTGAACATAATCATCCTATTTCTAAACCAAACGAGCTACCACTACAGTTTAAGACAGCTGAATTGGTACCGGATACGTTTCCAAATTCTAACATGATTGTAAAAGAAGAATTAATAATTAATGACAAATTAGAAGGATCATATAAAGATAAAAGTGATACGGTTGAGTCCAATATGAATAAAGTAAATCCGATTCTCGTCCAATCAAAAATTTTACCGGATCCCAATCCAAATTCAAATACGATTTTGAAAGAAGAATTAATAATTAATGATGAGCTAGGACCATCATATCAAAATGAAAATGTTTCTGAATTGTTACCAGATACCCGTGCACATTCTAGTACGATTTTAAAAGAACGAGTAATTATTAATGACAAATTATTAGCATCATGCCAAAATAAAAACGTTGCGATTCGCTTTGACAACAAAAATAAAAAAAAAATGTCCGTTGTTCAAAAATGGAACTTTGAAAAAAAATTTTTAAATATGGCCGAGGTAAATCGGTTTATTAAAGAATCCAATGGATTATGGAAAATAGATTCGACTGTACCACATAAATTATTTTATCACTGTATGTATTCGTGTGAATGTACAGCTCAACTTTTGTTCATGATTGAAAAAAGTTCTAGTCAAGTTTTATACTTTACTGGTGATCCGCATACGCATCCAGATCCAAAACCAAGTTTACCAATAATAGACGAAATTGTTATTGATGATGGTGATGTTAATATGACAGAATCTTTAACTAAACCAGCTCAAGGGCGAATTCCAGATTTAAATAATTTTATATTTATAGAAAAATTTGCAAATTTTCCCGATGCTTTGCGTAAACTGAAACAAGAAAATCATCATTGGGTTTCTGTATCAGCTATATTTGAGAATGGATATCGCCAACTTTTTTCGTGTACAAAAGGTACATGTAAAAGTCGAGCATTACTTCTATGTAAACATGATTCGAATGAAGTATCGTATTTTAATACAGGCGATCACAGTCATACTGTTAACATGAGCGAAATAACTTCTGTAAAATCAACCGAGATTATAAATTCGTCGAAATCAATTGAATCTACGATTGAAATAGTTATATCCGATGATAGTGATAAGGATTCTTTAAATGGAGGCGGTATTGGAAATAATCAAAACGAATGGGTATTCGAAACAAAGTTTAACGACTATAAAACGGCAAAACACTATATGAAGAATTTAAATTTATTAAGTTATAAATCGAATATATCAAAATATGGCGTTAAAGAATATTATAATTGTAATTTAGATACCAATGATGTAACATATTGTGCGGCATCGAAATTTCTTCTATACGAGGACGTAACGAAAGATGTTTTAATGTATAATCGAAATATACGACATATCGATAACTGTAAAAATATAATTCCTCCTCTGGTACCAATTCAAAAAAGATTAACGGCCATTATAGATCTAGTTGATAGCGATGATAGTGATACAGATGAAAATCAAAATGTAACCGTGCTAGATAATGAAACGGATAGCGAAATTATTCAAAACCATTGGATACATGAAAAATCATTTGAAACTGTAAAACAAGCTCTCGAATATATAAGGGATCAACAAATTTGGCATTTCGATAGCAGTATTACGTTAGTGGACGGTGTACAAGAATTTTATCGTTGCAATTTATCACTAAAGTCAGATGACAAATGTATTGCGTCCAAAGTTCTTTACATTAAAAATGGGACAAATATTATATCTCTTTATAAAACCGAAATAAATCACTCGCACAGTATGCATATTCGTGGTGTTCAAGCACATGAAGTATTCGAGAGTTTTTCTGATAGCACCAAAGATCAGATCAAAAAACTTGTTTTGGACGGTAATTCACCACAGCAAATTTTAAATGAATTACTCTTTGATGTTTCGTTGGAAAAGCATCTGCGTTACTGTATTTCAAAAATGAGGCGGTATAATCGAGAAAAAATTGTAGAACCGCCACAAATGTCAGAACTTCAAAATGTCAGAAATTGGTTAACACAATTAAGTACTGAAATTCCTGATGATGATGATACTCATTATTGTGTCAACTTAAAAATCGATGATATAGATTCAACGTTTCGATGCTTTGTGTCAACTCGTCGTTTGCTACAAAATGCAATGAATTCCAATTCAGTAAATCTAGTTTCAAAATCGCAATTGGAACAATATTTAATTACTTTAGTCGGTACAACCGATCTAGATCAACAGTTTCATTCGTTCGGCGTTGTCATTGGTACGTGTACGAATGAAAATGAATACGCATTTATATTCGAATCGATCAAAAAGGGAGTAAGTGAATGCCATAAGCAGATATATCAACCAAAATGTCTTATCACCGATGATAGTGTCGACATTCATAAGGCATTTATTAAAACGTTTGGCGAATCGAATGATATTATTATGTGCTCGACGGTGGTCTTGTCTAATATTAATTCTCAATTGGCCACTACTAGGTCTATAACAAATTCCGTAAGAGATCAAATCAATGAAGATATTCGAAAAATTTGTAAACTTTCGTCGAAACATGTATTCGTAATGGCCGTTAATTTATTTAAAAAAAAATGGATGGCACGATTTGGAAGTGTACTAAATGATTTTTTTAATTATTTTAAAACAAATTGGATCGATGAAAATCCGACCTGGTTTCTAGGCTATCGGCCATTTACACCGCATACAAATAAAGCTATTGATCGCGAATACGATTTGTTCAAATATCTTTATTTATTTCGGCCATTTGAAACTTTACTAATATTTCGAAATCACATTCTAACTCATATCGAAGAAATATCACGGAGTTATACAAGATCAGACAATAGTTCGAAATATTTTATTCGAAAACCTACAATTCCATTGGACGTGTACGAAAAAGCGATCGAATGGAATAATTTAGAAAAACAAATCGAAATTGTAAATGGTTCGACTGAAACACGTTATTATGTTACAACGGGAAATGAAAAATATATAAGTGAGCAGAAATTAGAAAAATATCGAAGTTGTCGCTATGAAACGTTAGATGAATTGTTCGAAAATCAGTCACAGTTTTGCTGTGTACGACGTTTAAAAAATCAAACTACTCTAACGTGTAGTTGTGTAGATTTTATGGAAACTTTCGTCTGTGAACATTCAATGGGGATTGGAATCGTACTGAAGATAAATAAAATTACACCAAGTAATTAAAAATCATGCTGAAATGTTAAATAGTAGTTATGTTAAAATAAATAATATTAAATGTAAGATTCTTAGTTTTATATTGATTTGATATATCAATGAAGTTAAATGATAATTAAAAATGTATTTAAAATTAATCATATTGTTTTAATCATTAAATAATTTATGTCTGTATTTGTGAATCCGAATTAAAATCGGTATTTCGATCGAAAGTAAAAATGTTGACGTTTGATTCAACAAAACAAATTCGAATTCATAAATAGGTGCCCAGTCTCCATTTTTATTCACCCATTAAACACTTTATTTATTTTTCATAACACGATAGAATTCCACAGAACAATTTATCCAATACATATCTTGTTTATTGGACTCAAATCATTTCCTTGCATTTAAAATAATTTCTTTCGGTGTATGAGTAGTCCTAGTCGAAATATTTTGCTAATAAAATTTGATTGTGTGTGAAAGATACTCACTAATAAATTGAGAACACACGAGAACAACGAACGCGCAGTTTTAATTTTACAATAACGAAGGGTAGACGTTTTTGATTTTACCGTAATATAAAACAATAATATTAATTTGAATCTTGAATAATTCATGTAAGTAAATTATATACTCGTATTTTATTTAATGTTTATGAGTGCAAGTTTCAATTATATTCATAATTTATTGTTGCATTTAAACATGTATTGAAAAAAAAAATCTATACTTGTGTTTGTTTTTAATTTGAATGTGTTCTGTTTACCAAGACAAACAAAAAATATTCATGATTATTTTGTATGAGCAAGTATTATTTTGTATGAGTGTGTTTAAAATATGAAATCAATTTGGGTTTCGTTTTTCTTCCATTTCTTCGTTATATATATGTGTGTGTGTGTGCATAGTTATTAAGGTGGCGCTGTATTTTGTACACTTTTTTTTTTGTTACCTATACATTGACATAAAAAGTATATGTTTGTAGCGGTGAAAGAGAATGTTAAAATTTTTATTTTATTTTTCGAATAAATATTATGCTCAAACGACATATGTAATTTTGTTTTATTGAATTTCTAGACTACGTGGAAACGACACGATAAAAGTCACAACAAATAAAAACAAAAATGAATTCACCACTCTCAGAAAACAGTAATGATTCGGATAATGACTTCCCTGACGAATACAAAGACGTCTTTTCATCAAAAAATTGGATATTTGAGAAAAAATACACGAATAGCGAAAATGCTATTCAATATTTAAAATCGCAACAGTTATGGGATATTGATCAAAAAAAATGTTGTGCTGTTGCGGGTGGCTATAAGGCAATGTATCGATGTAATTATTTTGGTGATTCAGTGACTATCCATTGTTCGGCTACAAAATGTATTTTTTTCCCAAACACAAGCTCGGAAGTGCTAGTGTTTCGATCGCAGCAGAGTCACGAACACGTTACAAAATTAAATAAAAAATATCCAGACGCATTGGATAAAAAAACTATAGCACGATACAAACAGTTAGTTGAACTTAAAATTAAATCTAATGAAATTACGAAACAGTTACAATTTGAAGGGTTTCAATTTAATCCGCAACAGTTGCGTAGAGCAATTTTAAAATCACGGCGAAAGCAGGATGATATTCGTCACGATGATTGGACAATCGAGAAAAAGTTCGATTGTGTCGATGCAACTAAAGAATATTTAGACACACAAAAAATTTGGAGTCTTAAATCACAAAATCTCGACGAATCAGGAACCAGTCGATGTCATTATCGATGTAACAAAGTACCGAGAAATGGGCCACAATGTGCAGCTAAAATGTATTTTGTTCACAATCAAAGTACCGACGATGTGATATTGTATCGTAACAATGCATGGCATACTCACGATTCATTACCATCACGCCAATCGGAATCACTGGGCGAAGAACATTCCGAAGAGGAAATAGATGTGCCGCCCTTGGATTCAAGTTCGAGTGTAGCATCGTCAAGCAGTAAATCGATGGTTACACAAGACGACGATTTAACAGAATTTAAATTTAAAATGTCTTTCGTTAATATTGCTACTGCGGAAGAATATTTGCGGGAAATAACGAGTTGGAGAAAAATGAATAAAATTATTTCGCAATCTGGTCTAAAGGAGTATTATTGTTGTAATTTAGAAAACGAATCAGGTAAAAAATGTCCCGCACAATTGTACCTACTACATGCAGTGGACGAAATCCGATTATATCGTAACGATCATCTTCATACCCATAACGAACCTGAACCAGACGATAATGTAACCATCGAAGATGGTCTAATTGGCGATGATAACGAAGAAATTATCCTCAATTATGATGATTGCGATGATATAATAATGGATGAGGTACCAACCAACGAATTAATTGGAGAAGAAATAATTATCGGTGATTTTGTCGACGAGAATCAATTCGCCATTGAAGTAAACGGTGATGAATGGATGTATCAAAAAAAATTTGCAAATCATGAACAAGCGATAAAATATTTAGAAAATCGGTATATGGTTCTTGTTAATAAACAGGAAGTTCCACTTGGCGGTTTTCAGGAGTATCATAGATGTGGTTTAATTACAAATTCAAATGAAACGTGTCCGGTAATATCGTACATTGAATACTTCGATAAATTGACTGATGTTTTACTATACAAAAATATGTTAACTCAACATTCACATGATGAAGTTCTGCCATTATCGTGCGTTCAACCCGCAGATAACATAATTCAAACAAGTATAAAACCGACTATCGTACGCGGAGTTAATCTAAAAACAATCGAGAAATGGCTAAAATCTATTGCATTTGTTCCAAATCATGATGATGATAAACCATTTTGTGCGAACTACACCATCGATCACACAAATCAAATGTTTCAATGTTTTATAACAACAAAACGTTTATTAAAAATTGCATTAGAATCTCGGGTGGTTCACGCCGATTTTAAATGTACGCTAAGTTGGCAAACTTATAATATTTTGATTGTGGGGACAACCGATATGGATCAAACATTTCACAGTTTTGGTGTGGCCGTCGTTCCAACAAAAAGTGAAAAAGATTACGAATTTTTATTTAGATCATTAAATATTGGTATTTCGATGTGCTTCAGCTGTGACTTTAAACCCGAAATGTTAATTTCCAATTCAAAATCGACAATACAAAATGCATTTGTAGCCGTTTATGGTGTGGACCAGTCAAAATTAATAACATGTTTTAATTACATGCTGGCCGAGATTAGTACCAGTCTAAAAGCGATCGTTCTAAACGAAACAATTCGTAATGAAATTATCTGTGATATACGAAAAATTCAAAAAGTCCCATCGCCTGAAATATTTTTAGAAGCGATCATTCTTTTTGTTAAGAAATGGGGTACAACACATTCAAAATTTATAGAATATTTCAAAATGAAATGGATTCAAAAAAATACAAATTGGTACATTGGCGTATCACATTATACGGCATCAACAAATGAAGCAATTGTTCAAGAATATCAACGCATTATAAACGAATACAATTTCAAGAATAATCAAAATTTTGCCATACTAAAATCATTTCTCGACCACGTTGTTGATACATGGTCGAATGCGTATGGTAAAAAAACAAAAATTTTCGCTCAAAAACCAACAATTTCATTGGCCCTGTACGACGAGGCGTGTCAATGGAATGCATTACAAACGCAAATCGATATCGAAGAAATCGATACGGACACAACATATTATTATGTGCCGAGTGAAATTATGACAATGTCACAAGAAAAATTGGCAAAATATAAATCGAAATTTCATTTAAATTTGGCCGAACTATTCGATGTACAATTTAGTTTTTGGGAATTGAAGCAAATTAAGAATGCGGATATAACGTGCAGTTGTCCATATTTTTTTCAACACTATATTTGTAAACATTCGTTGGGTATGGCAACCGCCCTTAATTTATACAAATTTTCGCGCACGATTCCAAGTCAGGAATTCAAAAAAGAGGAAGACGATGAGTGTGACTCCGAAGGAGAAGTAATTCTTTCCTAACAAATTTTGTTTGTTATATTTATTTGTTAATAAATTTAATTATTTTAAATTGGTTTTATGTTTAATTTTATTATTGATAATTATAATCAACTTGTTCATGTGGTAGGTATTCTGGGAATCTGGGGCCTTATTATGAAACCGTTAGCATGTGTCAAATCACAATATCTCAATATTCATAACCTCAATTAACTGATTGAAAATCACAGTGTGATACCACGTTTACTCCAATACCAAAAACGAATTATTGTGAATAAATTTTACTGATAATAGCGTCTACAAATAATTTTAATCACAATAATTCATTTCTTATAACACTTTAATTTTAGTAGATTAGCCGCTTGCCACTGGTGGGGGCAATTGCTCTAATTTCAACGCTTTTGCGTTTAAAATACAACTCTACTCAACTCACAACTATACTCCGCTTAAATACCAAAATTACATGTATCTCGAATATACTATTTTTCTATTATTTCATTCTACTTCTTCAAAATGTCACTACACTATTCTTTTGTTTTTCTATAAATCATATTTGCTTAATTTTTGCTAATACTAATTCTATATCATAGATGTCTCAAAGTGTTTCGCTAGAGAACTCAAGCGCATTCGATAGGGCATGCTTATAGTTCAATCCTTTCCGCTATTTTCGTAGCAGCCCTGCCGCGTTTGAGTATTGCTAAACGTTATTGTTATTGTTTGTGTATGAATTTAATAAATAAATATATATATATATATATATATATATATATATATATATATATATATATATATATATATATATATATATATATATATATATATATATATATATATATATATATATATATATATATATACATAAAATTTTGTGTAGGAAAATACAATAAATAAAAATCTTTATAAATACATAGTATTTAATATTTTAAAGCTATATACATTGTAACTTAAAATTTACTTAAAAATTTGATTTTATGCTCGTAATAACAACTTATAAATCCTTAAGAAGTTCTGTCGCAACAGTTCAACAATTTTCATGTAAGGTTTGAACATACATTAATCAACTATGAGAAATAAATCAGAGCTACAAAATAAAATTAAATTAATCTTCTTTAGGTAAAGCTTATGGTAAAATTTGGAGTTTGTAGGAGTAATTCTATAAATAACGATAAACGATCAGATTGTCAACTAGGTTTTCCGTTTATAACGGTCCTTACCATGCACTGGAAAGCTAGGACGCTTACAAGTCAAGCAGTGAATCTCCAATAAAATTTGTATTTTTGTTAAGCAGCGTGGAGCTGAAAAAAATTACCAGCAGGCTAGAAAAATGCTTTATAATTTTTATAATTCTGTCTATCAATTATCAAAGCCAAATGCGCTCGTCCGGTTAATAAAGGAAAAAAATCAGAATTCAAACATAAAAGCACTAACTTATATGCTATCTAAATTTATGAAATGATTGAGAAAGTCAAATTAAACAAGCCCTGTACTGCCACGTTATAAAGTTGGCATCATCCTAAAGATGGTAGAAATTTAGAAGAAATATCGATTGATGACATAATGTTTGCACAAGACACACTTGATTAAGAACTGATGATTTCCTTAATTTAATTATTAATTTCGGGGTTTCTTCCCCCGCAACATATTGCCGAAAAACTATTTAAATAAAAGTTTTTGTACAATCAATATTGCGGAGATTATACCGAACTCGCTACTAAATTTAAATTCATTTAATTGTACCATTTTAAAAGATCAGAGGGAGGGTGTCCCTTTTAAGTTTTTAACGATCATGGGAAGCAAAAAATATTTTTATTTTAAAATCCTTTTTAAAGTTCCATGAAGTGGAATTTAATATCGAATTTTATGAATATTTTTTCCGACAAGACAAAAAACAAGATCTTACTTTTTAACATATAGTGTGAATAAGTAAACCTATTTTATATTTAAGGCAAACATTTTATGTTTGCAAATATTCGTATTACTGCTTAAATTGCTTAAACGATAAAGTATGAATACCCATCCTACGCTATAGCCATCTACAAATGTGAATTGAACTAACGCAAAATAAAATCATATAGCATGCCCCATTGAACTCAAGAGCAGAACTCTTCACTTCATATAATTGAGTTACTCTTCACCTAATTAAGCTACTGAAGAGAAAGGGCTGTTCGATTGATACTCTTCACTTCAGATAAAAGTCAAAACAAAAGTTATGTATTTTTGGAAGTATTTAATAAAAAAACTGTTCATTATTATCACTATTTCCCATTATTTTATACAAATTGAATAATTTATTTTTTCTTTAATATTAAATGGCTTACAGAAAATTATATATACGTCTTAATGGTGCATACATGTACGTGATTCGCTAATCAAGGGGAAATTTGTATATTTTTAATACGAAAAATATATAAATTTCCCCTCCTGAGTTGAAATAATTTTAACTTTGGGCACATTTTTCACCGCAAGCATCCAACATAATAAAAAATAAAAATAAAAATTATGAGCGATAATTGTGCACATTATATATAATTTTGCTATTTTATGACATTTCTTATTTTGTTTTTCAAACGTTTTGTGCGAGCTAACAACAAACATCATTTTCACTGACAATATTTAAGTTCCACACCAAAATTTCGATAGGGGTTTGTCTTGATAAAGATATTTTGGGTATTATTAAGAATTAATTAAATTCAAAAAATTACATTACACGAAATAAATTAAATTACACGAAAATTTAAAATCACCGAAAACAAACAAAACGAAATTATTACGAAATTAAAATCAACCAATAAAAACAAAATGAAGTTAAATTTAATATTAGAAATTATTACAAAATAACACAAAAAATTTAATTTACCGATAAAAACAAACAGCAAGAAATTTAAAGTCACCGATAAGAAATTAAAAATTGAAATCTAATCACAAAAAATCGCACAAATATTTCGTATTCCACAACCAACAACGATACCCAATTAAGGATTACATATGCGTCATATATCAAGTAAAATAGGTAATAATTTTGAGCAAAAGCTTTTGTTACTAACTTCATCCTGTGATGAAATTTTTTAATCACGTACATGTACGCACCATAAACCTAAAAAAAATGACACAAATTCAATAACCTAAAACAATCGTGCATCGTCCGATGCACAACAATAAACAAAATTCTAAATATCAAAAGAAAAACAATAACTCTGAAGTATCTACACGAGTAAAATATATGTTCACATAATTCAGTTGCTCAATTTTTAAATAAAAGATATATCTACTATTTCAGTCGAATCGAATGCGTCTATCGTAAAAATATAATATTTTGTTATTGTCTTAAATGTCATTCGTGTATATTAATATTTCATAAACTGATGCACAAAAAATAACAATCAAAATAACCAGTTGACGATTCACGATGTCCCCGCAACAATTTTTTAACCGAATTGCTATTTATTATAATTTTAACTTGGTCTGTATCTTGTATGCTTCGTTTCATTGTTCTTATCTGACTGCACATCCTCGTGGCTGATTGTCGCGCGCCCTGTGTCGAGCCCTCGCAACACCTTGGCCACATACACAAACACGACAGCCCAACCATTGCCTTATCATTGCCAATATATTTAACGATTTCATAGGGGCCACGATCGCAGGTGCTTCACTTTTTACCATTACCAAGTCTTTGGGATTTAGGAAATTGCTTGGCCATCTAACTTCCCTATACTTCTCCAATAACTTTGTCACGCCATGTCCTTGTTCAATTCCATTATCTTCATTAGCGACGATGATTTTATCTATATGAGTTGGTTTTGCTTAATGTGTCTCTCTTCGTATCTGAATATTATTCTGGACGGCCTTGTTTTTGTGATACGATGCTCTGCGTTGCAATTATGACATATTGGACCTCAACTAATTTGATGTCCTAGTCCTGATTTTCTTTTTCGGATAATATTGCCAAACTGGTTGGGATGATTTGATTTACGCATGTTTCAATTGACCATTATCCCGCGCACACGCACTAGCAATTTTAAATTGTATAATACTATGATTTACGAAAAACTCATTCCCAGAAATAAATGCAGCAGTCCTATTAGTTTCATTAAGGGCTTCCCATAATGTGAAATAAAATTGTAGACGAGTTCTAGTGTAGCTTCTACTCCAACATCGGGAACGGCATACAAAACTACATATTTACTGAACGCGTCGATCAATGATGCCACGAACTTATTTCCTTTTGTAAAGGTTGGATATGGTCCGATGTGATCCAGATCCAGATGGACAATCACGAAAGGCCTATCTCTCTTATCTAATGGATGCAAAATTCTTGCCAAATCTTTTCTACGTTTGCTTCTTAAAATATAAATATTTCAAGCACCTCTTGGTGTATTCTGTAACAATTTTCCGCATTTTCAAAAAGTAAAAATTTTCTTTTAATTTCAGCTGTATTATCAATTCCCATATGGCAAACGGATTCGTGTGCATCTCTCACTAAACCATAAACTAACTCTTCTGGAGCATACAATCCATCGTCCTTTAGTTATCTTGTATACTCGGCAAAATGTCATTATCACCATGTTGTATTGCAGCAACGCAATGCGTTGCATCTTCTATTTCTAAAACCAATCTGTCATCTGCATCTATTTCTTCTTGGTCATTACTTGGATCCCTGCTATAAGAGCATCACTTACTACATTGATTTTTTCTTAAACGTATTCGATTTTATAATTAAACTCGGCGATTTGTAGAAACCATCTAGCGATTATTGGATTAAACCATCTAGGAATCCACTTTTTTGACACTGGTATAAAACAGTGGCAACGCCCAAAGCACTTTGCATCAGTATGCATTTCTGTCTTTGCATCAGGTTTAAATATGGTCAACACTGGTTTCTCAGTTAACATCTTGCTGTTGACTTTCCCAAACATTTTTGAATAAATCGCCGGAAATAACTCGATAGGCCATAAAAACTTCTAACTGCACTATCTATCGGCGTTGAGAAACTTTGCACTGCTTTCGCTTTTGAAGTACTTGGTCCTATTGAATCGAACGAAATCTCTATGGGTATAATCGGTTTTTTTGAAGCAGAATATGCACTTACTCAGGTTTAATGTTAACTCGAATCTTTGAATCAAATTCAGGATTATCTCCTGGTGATGTCATCCGGGTATGCCATTGTGATGCTGTATCCCCAAGAATTTGATTAATCAATAGTTGGAAAATAGCCGGGCTATTACTAAAGCCGAGTTTCCTTTGCAATGGTGATTTGATAAGCATTATGTGAAGTCGGCTGCATCTCCACCCTGTAATTTCCTTTGAATCTCATCCCTTTGAATTGGCTTTTCGTTCTTCTCGATTGGCCTTTATGGCTTTTCACTCGCACTGCATGATTCTCCCTGGCAATTAATTCGTTTTCTTTCAGTTTTATTTCACCCTCTGACAAATTCTTAATTAGTAACATCGCGTCACCATCTTCGTTTGTTCGCACCAAACATCAAAAAATTACTTTGCCACTTGTTCTAATACTGAATTCAGTGCAAAATTCCTTATTTTTCAGTTGGCAGTTTACTGCAACATGAGTTTCAAAATTCTTTGGCACTACTGCATTCTTCAACCACACGGTACCCTATACCGTTGGTGTTACGACATCATTGTCTATTTTCGAGATCGTCAGACCACCATTATCACTAATAATTCGGATATTACTTCTTTCGGTGAATTGGTGTTCGTTCATTTGGCGCATCCCATTAACTTTACAAATCCTCCTCCATATCCTTTAACTTCTTTAACTTTTGATGTAAACACTGCCCAAAATAACATAACATCTAACAAGATACCCATCCAATAATCCGTCTTTAAAATACATTGTGTGCGTATTGGTATCACGCTTATTGGCAATGTGCCCAATCAATAGATAAATAAAACAGGCTCCTCGTTTAACATTTGGGCACCTTGATGCATCGAATATCTTATTGCCGTTTGTATTTGTAATTTGCAAATTCTTATCATATTTCTATTCGGGTTTCTTGTCACGATAGTCACCACATGAACCGTCCAGTTTTGACGGACTCTAAGCATCTTGGACGTACAAAAACCGGCAGCCTATCATTTTGATAATTTTTGCTCTCGTGGGGAGCGTTAAATCGCTGAGTTCGCATAAAAGTTCTGCAAATCTCCCAGTTTTATAAAAACTTTAGCGATAAAGCAATTATCTGTCGATTCCACATTTATTTGAGTTTCCCGATCTATTAGCATGCCTCGGTTTAAGTCATGAAAAATTCCCAATCGTATAGTCGTGTTAATCCTAAGTCTAGCTGGAGCCTCATGGTGCCATTGGTTGATATAGGTGACCCGCTCTTAACTAAAAGTTTAATTGTTCTACGAGTTAATTTGTTTCGACACGATGGTAAAATGGATTTGGCATATTTGGTAAAATGTTATTTGGCAAGTCGTCGGGTTTACGGTAACGACACGGAGTACGGCATTTTCGTAACTTTTTCACAAACTTACCAGCAGTAGCCTGTTTAGTTTAGTTACTTCGAGTCTAATTTGGTTCAGTTCGTTTAATCAAGCCGATTGCTGACGATAGTGTTGGTGTAATATCAACTGATGTTATATCATAATATGGTTTTATAATACAATTATGCGATATCGCATGAAAATGCGAAATCGTATTTTTTTCATAATTACAGATTTATAAAATAAGATCTAAATTAATTATTACTATTTGCTTGTTACAATTACAGAAATACAAAAAGTAAGGCGAACGTATCGATCGACTGAGGCATATTTTATGGGAGATCCTGTATGTGATGTAATATTTGCAATGATGCGGTACTCAGAAATACCGCGCGATTTTTCGTCAGACAGTTTAAGATTTGCCGAAGTAAGTATTGTGACCAATTTATGATATATTCTATAATTTTAATTAAATTTGTATTCGTATAGTTTGGCGAAGAAGAAATTTATCGAAATTTACGTGACGATTCACCGCCTAGCGATACTTCAACACATAGTGGACCACTTATTTCACAACGTGATCGTGAAACAAAATCGGCTGGTACACCATATACACGATGTTATGATATAAAAGATTCGAAAAGTTCAAAGAAAAATTTAACAACATCGGCGTCGTCACCATCGTCCGGTAACGGTTATTGTAATTATGGTTTGGGTGTTACACTGCCACCGAATAATAAATCAAAAAGCCTTCCGCCAAATGCATCCATATTAGATTTGGATTCAAATATTATAAGTGCATTACGTGTATCACCCGATGAGTTGGCGGGCCAAATAACCCTTCTCGATTTTCCTGTATTCTCGACCATACAACCCGACGAGTTGACCAGCTGTGCTTGGACGAAAAAAAATAAACATATAATAACGCCAAATATTGTTGGATTTACGCGACGTTTCAATCACACCATTTTTTGGACGGTTCAAGAAATTTTAGGTGGTTCAACGCCAAAACATCGTGCCGAAATTTTAGGACACTATATTAAAGTAGCTAAAAAACTATTCGACTATAATAATTTACATTCATTATTCGCCATTATCTCAGCATTACAAAGTGCAAGTATTTATCGTTTGACGAAAACATGGTCGCACCTTTCGAAAAAAGAAAAACACACATTTGATCGTTTGGCCGATATATTTAACGATCGTAATAATTGGTCGAATTTACGTGAATACTTAGATAGTCTTAAATTACCGTGTATCCCATATTTGGGTTTATTTTTAACGGATTTAGTTTACATAGATCTTGCCCATCCGCATACTGGTGGATTAGAGTCAGAACCGCGACGAACCCAAATGAATAATATATTACGTGTGATCTCAAGTTATCAAGGATCTGATTATAGTCATATTGTACCAATATATAAGACACAAAAATATTTACAATCAATACGCTATATTGAAGAGTTACAGAATATGTTCGAGGATGAGCAGTATAAGTGAGTTAACTTTTATAAAATTTATAAACATTTTGCATAATTTATCGTTTCGTTTTTAGAAAATCATTAAAATTAGAACCACCATCAGCATCGGTGACAAATTCAACATCGTCAACGTCGCATAGTTCGAAAGATGCAACAACGCCGTCATCATCGTCATCGATGCATCTTGATCCATCATCGTTTGCTTCGTTAAATTTATCGCCTGCAAAATCGGGTTCGATGAGATTGACAAGCACATCGGCTGCATCAAAATTTATACCCGGCCATCGAAAATGCCGTAGTTTAGGCTCGAAGTGAGTAGAAATATATTTTGAATTATTTATGTTACGGAACGATACATGATAAATTTTTTTTTATTTTTTCTCATAAAATTACCAATTTTTTTTTTTTTTTTTTTTTTTTGTTTTTAAATTAATTGTATCGTTCGTGTTGTTGCTATATTATTATTATTAATACATATTATTATTGTTAATTCTAAACTATCAACAAATCATTCATTTTGTGTCATGTAACCATAATTTATATATACATATATTACATACACACGCTCACGACACATCATCAAATCAAAATTCGAAAAATTTGATAACGCAAAAAATGAAAAAAAAAAAATCGTGCCAATTGATTAGATTTCGAAGTACGAGCTTACCCCGTAATTTTCATCAAAAATGTCATTGTGCCACAGCATCAGCTGGCTTTACAGCAACATTGAATCGTAACAAAATGTGTTGGTGAGTCTTGAAATTTAAAATCGAATTTTGTTTATTCAGTTATGCATCCAGCATCCAACAATATAGTATTGTTAATGTGCTATTCCTGCCCTTCTAGCATTTTTGCCTGCTGATTTATTTATTTTTGATGCATTTTTTTAATTTTCAATCCAGAATTTAGTTTTTCATTTTATTTTAGCACCCAAATTATTTATTTATTATTTTTGAAATATTATTTTTGCACGAATATCATTTTTATTTTGGATTTTATTTAGATACAGAATTGTAAATTGCATTTAATTTAAATATGTTTATAGTAAAAACTTGTAATGTATTTTCAATCACAGTTAAAACTTCGAGTCAAATTCGACTTTACAACTCGGACTTTACAGCCGTGTCTAGTTAAAGTAAATGTTGGAGGTCAGCAAAAGTTCGAATCAAATTCCTAAACTTTTCTAGTTTAAGTAACTCTTGCAACTCGAGTCAAAGTATGTTTTATTGCAAACGTTTCCTTGGCCTGGCCGACACTTAAATTTATATTTTTGTATTACAGTCACTAGTACTCCTCTGTATTTAAAATATAAAAAAAGCAAGTTATGAGAACATTTGGTTACATGACTCGGTAGAGTCAATAAGTACTTGTATTAAAATTGTAAAAATTAATATCGAAATACTGTTATCTATGCACGGAAAAATTACATATTCAACTCGATTAAGCACATGGAACGCAGTAAAAATCAACATCACCATAATTCGTGCATACAATTATGAAAATAACGGCTTACAAACTGTAATGTAATGTGCAACTGTACCTGCATTCCATTCATCCTGTAAAACATTCCGTTACCAACACACACTGACAATATAAGAACTGGTATTATATCATTGTGACTAGTCAGTCGAGTCACAACTCTTCTTTTGAAATTATAAATAAAATAATTATATGGTGCGGTGCGTCCACCATTATAAATAATAAGACTGTGTAAGGACTCTTTTAGGAATTACACGTGATTTATTCGTTGTTATACACGAAAATCTAATTTCACCCCTTTTAATGTATATCTTGTTTTGTTTTATAATTAATCAGTATAAATTAAACACACTTTCTATCTATCTATTTTATATTTCTTTTTTTATCACCTCGTTATAAAATCAAATGTTTGATTTCATAACGGTGATAAAAAAATGAATTATAAAAGTCTTTCTTCTGTCAAAAGAAAACCTCTTCTCTCTCAAAAAAATAAAGTTACATGTATATCTAATGTGGATATCATAATTCAATAGTTGTGATTCATCACAGTAGGTGGCAGGTAAAGTATCAATAGGTGTTTTTTTTGTTACATTCTCCCCCTCTGAATTCGAAGCTCGTCTCGACGAGAATTCAGAAAACTCATATAATTAGAGATAACGGGAAGGTTTTTGAACGTATAACAAACCTTTGGGTTTTGGTATCAAAGATCCTTCATTAATATTAGAAACTTGTTCATTGCTAATCGGAGTCGTATCAGTTCTAGGTTCTATGTCACCTACATTAGACGGTATGACTTGCGGCATCCTAAATCTATTTATTTCGGTCTCCGTTGATGGTAACATATCAGTTAATTCAGTATACGTTTTCGTAGTTGTGACTTGGGGTGATATGGGGTGATTTTAAGCACAAAATTTTCATTTTGCACTACCACTCTGAAATCATAATATTACGAAGGTCTCGCCGAAAAATTAAATATGCAGGCGTTAATTCAGTATATTCGCATCTGGTGGAGTTCATTGCGAAGCGGAGACGGTAGGAAGTCGACCCACGATCGGTGATCTTCTTTTACTAAAATGGCTAATTGGGTTTTACGATCTCTATTCCGCCTTTCAACTGGATTTGCAGCTAGATGATACAGTGGTGTTAATGATTGTTTAATCCCGAAACAATATGATTGTTTAATCCCGAACTGCACTTACAAACTGAACGCCACACGTCTTGATCAGATATCACACGTCTTGGCAGTTCAAATCGAAGGAAAAATTCGTTTATCAGAATCTTTGAACAAATTTCAGCAGTTGCCTGCTTCAAGGAATAGAGTTCAACCCAACTAGTTGCTGTATCTTCGACAGTAAAAATCCATTTGTATTCATTGGCGGATCTAATGGCCCAAATAAATCGATTGCAAGGACCTCAGATCTCTGTTCTAATATAGGAGTTTTGAGCAATCCTGCTTGTTTCAAATTGGTTACTTTATATTTTTGGCAATCTGCACATGCTTTGTATTCCGTAATATATCTGCGCATTCCCGACCAATAATATTTATTGCATATTTTTGCAATGGTTCTCTCAACACCGTACTGTCCTGCTGTAGGAGAATCATGAAAAGCCTACAAGATTTCGTTTCGGGACTTTTCCGGAATCACTAATTGAAACTGTTCTCTTTCTTAATCGGAAACAAAACGATAGAGTTTGCCGGATTCCATTAGGTAACCCCGATTGGTCCAATTAGCAACATCCACGTGATCTGGAATTTCAAAGCAATTTATGATTTGTACTAAATCCTCATTTTCAAGTTGAGTTTATCGCATATTATGGAGACCCTTGTTACAGAGGTCTACTTGTATCGAACATACTCCACATCTAGTATTTCGTCTATCCGTGGCGTAGGATATTTATCGGTTGTAGTACAAGAATTTAATTTTCGATAGTCAATACAAACGCGATACGATTTATCGGGTTTCGAGGCAAGCACGACCGGTGCTGCCCAAGGAGACTCATATTCTTCTACGATGTTGTCTTTTAACATTTTTCCTAGTTCCAACTTAAGTATCTCACGCTTTTCTTTAGACATAGGACAAGATGGAACTGAAATTGGTCGACTACTTTCGCCGGTATGTGATGTTCTGCATAGGTAGTGGGATCTCCCCCATTGTGGAAACCTCTCCATATTTACTGAATAAGTCATTGCCCTTTTGTCTCTGATCCGAAGTAAGACAATTTCCTTCGTCAGATCTCAGTTGTTAGTTTTTTATGGCAACCGGACATATACTTGTCTCATGAGATTGCTGAATGGAACTTTCATGTTCATATTGCAATTTATGATTCTTGGGAATCAAAAATGTCCATGCGTGTTTTGCAAAATCTAAACTCAACTCTGAGGATGGATGGATGTCGATATTGTAAAGAGTTTCCCAATAAGAAGTTTCATTTTGAATAGCCTGCTATTTGGGCAGCTGTCAATTTTGAAGCTGTCATGTTTTGACATTTGACAATTAAAAACTACGCTATTACTAAATCGCACTTTTTGGTCGTCGTGAAGCACCTTCTCGCCCAGCAATAGTGAAATTGGTGGAAAAATTTGAGCTGTTGGGGCAAGTTAGTGATGTGAAGAATCGAAACCGCGTGCGTCACTCAAGACCAACTGAGAATATTGCTGCTATCGCCCGTAGTGTTGAAGAAAATTCAGGTTTGTCGATTCCTCGTCGATTTTTGGGATTAGACATTCCACAAACGACATTAAATCGTATTTTGCATAAAGTCTTAGGTTTTAAGGCTTGTAAAGTTCAGTTAACACAAGAACTCAAGCCGGTCGATCACCATAAACGTCGTATCTTCGCTGATTGGGTCCTTCAAATGCATCAAATGAAAAATCAACGTGACACTGTTTGGTGCGGTTTTAGGGCTGGCGGTGTAATTGGACCTTACTTTTTCGAAAATGAGGCTGGTGCAACTGTTACGGTGAATGGATTACGCTACCGAGCTATGATTAATAATTTTTTATAACCGGAATTGGAAGATATTGATGTGGACGACGTTTATTTTCAGCAAGATGGCGCTACGTGCCACACAAGCAACGAAACAATCGCAATTTTGCATGAAAAATTTTCTGACCGTGTTATTTCTCGATGAGATGATCAGCCGCAAATGTGGGAATTGGTCATGGAAAATATCATGAATAGGATAAGGTGCTGCAAGCGTAGCCGTGGTCGAAGAAGAGTTGGATAAGTTGACGTTGCAGGGAATATTAGAGCGTGTAGACTACAACGAATTAGCCACACTTAATGTCCCTGTTCTAAAATTTGATGGATCTGTCGGGATTTGCAGTGACTATAAGTCACTAACGGCAATGATTCAAACAATCACGACACACAAAGGACCATACAAAGTAAAGTGTCTAGTAGTTCAATCATACTGACACGTTAAAATGAATTCTCATAAAATGAATTATCACTGATAGATTTGACAAACAATCTTTTCGCTTAGGAAATGCGCCACAGCTCTGGCATGACTGTTAGTCCCCTTTTGTTGATCGATTGGGCCGCTCGGAACTATGTTGACTTTTTGAATGTTGTTGCTTAACCGAATTGACCACGGTCGCCTTTATCTCTTCCTTAAACTCTAAACATGTTTTGGAGGTATCCTCAAACACAGTTGCGATTTGCAGTAGCTCATTGAAAGTTAGGTTAGATTTTTTCAATGCCGTGGTTCGAACTTTGTCATGAGGTGTATGACTTACAATCATATTTATGTCAACGTGTATTTATGTCAACGTGTATTTATGTCAACGTGTCATTGCTGACAACCCTCCGCTTCAAACGGATCAGTTCCGATCCAACTGAGGAAACACGCTCGCTTGGTCGCGTTGTAAGTGATTCCGTTTACTTCAAAATTCTATTTCAGCTGGAATAGGTATGTTGAAAATCTATCTACAACACGATTGAACTTACGTGTCCCTTGACATTTTTTGATTTTCTCCCAGAATTTTTACAAAAAATTCCTGATTCGATTGTTACACTTTTGTAGCACTTGTGCATCCATTATTATCTCGTTTTGAAATGATCCGACAAAAAACCACCCAAAAATTTAACCTCACTTTCACACGTGGAAGACACAAATTTTGTTAATACCGTGTTTGCTATTCGATATCTTCGTCACCAAATGGTATCAGGGTGACGTGAGGTCCCAGATGAGATGGAGGAAAAAAATATTTAATGTTTAGTTATATTTTAATTATATAACGTTTTCTAATAAACAACTTTTTTTTATATACCACGTTACTTGTTAACACATTATAACGAACTTCCATATGTTCGCAATACTTCATTGAATAACAAAACGATGACTACTGATCTATACATGTAACATGGAAAAGTTATAACAGTTTGAAGTTGGAGTTATAACAAGCGCCTAATTATGTATTCTCGCCGTAAGAATGGGAACAAAAAATAAAATCGTAATATGATGCATTTGCAAAATGGACTAGTAGAGATGCGTAGGGACAATTCGCTGAAAGAACGTTGGACTCATCGACTAATCCCTCCAAGATTGAGGGCTGGGTTTATTCGATATGAATCCGATATTCTTGCAAAATTATGATGACCTCTTGTAAGGCCTTTTAAGATTCCCTCTTCTTGGCTTCTAGCTAAGTTAACTGTATAAGATTACAGGGCAACTATCGGAATTATCTATTCCTTGGTGAAGAGTACTAGCCCTTTCGTCTTTAGCATGTTAGATTTTCCATGTTACTATGCCAAAAATAAACTTTGAATTTTAGAATCACTAGAATAGTAATCAGGCCAATCTATTCGGCTTTATTTTGTGTCATACATTTTTCCTGCAACCGAAATTCTGTGTATGTGTTGATTAGGAAGTTCTTAAATTATGATAGTCTTAAACGTCTTAAGTTTCATTGTTACCATTGCTTGCAAGCTTTTTCAATCATTTTGCACTCCTTCATTCATTTATTAGTTATGCTATTTGTTTTATGTTGATTTTTTTGAATGCCTTTATTTTCCTGAAGCTGTAGAACAAGATGCAAGCTGCTACGAAAACAGAAATATAAGTATGGTGGTGAAATAAACATTTTTTTAACTTTGAAAGTTAGTTATGTTTACTTATTCCACCTTCACTTAGTAATTTTTTAAACGAACTTTTATACAAATCGAAAATAATTTATTCATTTTGACTTTTCTTATTTTGCAGTATTTTTAATAAGATTAACTGTGATTTAAATTCGACAACCGATGGTAATGTAACATTACAACATTCACGTCATTTACTCGACGATTCGGTTATCGAGGATAAACCATCATCAGACGCAACATCGACGGGTAGTTCGGATAATGGTGTGATCGGACTTGATACCGATGGTGATTTACCAAATGATATTATGGGCATACAGGGCTGTATACGACGAAAGACTCTACTAAAAGATGGTAAAAAACCAGCGGTCGCTTCATGGCAACGATATTGGTTGCAAATATGGTCTAACTCGTTGGTCTATTTTCCACCAAAATCGTTTAAAGGGTAATTACTAATTTAATCATCGTGTTGCCATTTTATTATTATTTTAATATTTATTTATTTTAAATTTTTTTTTACTAGAAATGAACGAACTGATTTTAAACGAGAACCATGCAAAGTGTTACAAATTGTGGGATGGACGGCCGAACCAATGGAAAATCCTCAACAAACTAATACATTTCAATTGATTAATACATCATTAGGAACTGTGTATAAAATAAGAACAAGTTCACCAAAATCAACGTCGCTGTGGATGGAGGCGTTGCAACGGTATGCCCAAATGCATACTGAGAAACCAGTTCCCACAAATTTAATGTCGTTTGAATAAAAACTATAAACATTATATATTTATTTATATTATATATATTATATATATATATATATATATATATATATATATATATATATATATATATATATATATATATATATATATATATATATATATATACATATTAAAAAACTATAAACTAAATATTAAAACACCAAAAAAAAATTATTTGTTGTAAGTTTTCGTTTATTCGTTATAATGTTTTTTTTTTTTTTTTTAATTAATTAATTTTAAAGACTGATTTCTTGATATAATATTGATAAATTATAACAACAACTACAAAAACGTTTTGATTTTAAACAGAATGAACATATCTCGAAAGTTATATAGTTTTTCTAGAATCATCAGAACATTATAGTTTGTAAAAAACTAAAAACAAAAAATACTTTACACAATTATGTTAATCGTATAATAAAATATTCATAGCAATAATTAGACAAATTATCGTTAAAATTAACTTTGACTTGTTTTAGGATAAATAAAATAAAAATCTCAAAAAAAAAGTCGGGCTTTTGGCCCCAATTTTTTTTAGCAAAAGTAGTTTGCCTATATTCAAAATCACATAATTTTTACTCATATCGTGATTTATAATTATCTAACTACTATTAATCATAAAATTAAATATTATTTAAAAACTACAGGGTGACGCATATATAACGAGGAGCTTCAATTTTAATAATTATTTTTTATAAATGTCAATTCATGCCAAAACCTATGATTACAGCACAATGTAAGATTTTATCGCATTCAACGTAATTTGACCATGGGCACGATTTCTTAGATCTTTCAGACTTTGGAAGTTCTTTGACTTGGTTTACGCATATCTTTCCATTATAAATTTTTACATGATTTTATTTTAGAATATTCCGCAAAACAAAAAACCAGCGTAATTGTTACTAAACATTCTAACTTATGCTCTTTTAAACTATATGCGCCACCCTAGCGTATTAAAATTAGGCTTAATCTAAAGGCACTATAATTTTTCATTTAAAATATGGATCATATGGCTATGAAATTTGGTACAATAAAATATTATTATTCAATTAAAGGCCCTTATTAAATGGAGCTTTACAACGATCATACCTAGATGTATAAATATTCTATATAAACAATATTGATATTTAAAATGATATATTAAAAACGAAACATCAAATAAATATATAAAACTAATTTAATTATTTTATATATATATATATATATATATATATATATATATATATATATATATATATATATATATATATATACATATATATATATATATAAATATATATATATATATATATATATATATATATATATATATATATATATATATATATATATATATATATATATATATATATATATATATATATATAACTGCTTACATAATATTAGTCTTATTTATTAATTAATAATACCAATAAATAACAACTAAATTTTTTTATAATAAAATTAGAAAATTACTGAATAAATATATAGAATGGACTTAAAGTACCAACTGCTACATATATAAAGATTTCCAAAATAATAAAACAAGTTTTTTCTTAAATAACATATTCTAGCAATCTTAAAAAGGTCCAAAATTGTATGCATTGCTTTATTTACTACAGAAAAGGTAGTATAGAACACTATTTTTGAACGGCGCCACTGGACAACGAATGGACCCTGGACATAGTTCTCTTGATCTGTAAGTATCGTATTATTAAAAATAATCCATCGGTAAAATTCGTAATCGTAAGTTTGTAACGGGTGGCACTTCATGGCCCCGTTCCAAGCTAAATTCATTTAACCCAAAACATCTTTACCAATTCGGTCATTTTTATTTATTTTTTGTTCATTGCAAAACAATTAGATTATGTTGTTTCGTAATAATTTTTCTTTTTGGACGGGGCGGTCGTCGGACGACCGCTGAGGAAGTCGTTAAAAATGTAAGGTTTTTTTTGTTTGCCGTTAGAGGGCCTCACATTGTTCTTCTCTCGGATTAGTGATCCGAATTATCTTATTCTTTTCT
Source organism: Tipula confusa (assembly GCA_963556175.1). Lineage (NCBI taxonomy): Eukaryota > Metazoa > Arthropoda > Insecta > Diptera > Tipulidae > Tipula > Tipula confusa. The sequence goes on from OY744477.1 coordinate 83,466,383, forward strand.
ATTCCATTGGTTCTTTGTGACCACAAAACTTTATGCAGCCTATCAAGGTCCAAAAGCGACTCCACCAACACCCAAGACCATATCCTCGCGCTGAGCTAGCGGGATATATATAGGTACGGTGGAGAGCGCATTGGAAAATAAGCAAAGGGGTTAGCCTTTGCAAATTTACGAATTTGATGGATAGTCAATACAACACGAAATAGTCGTCCGATTGGGATGAATGATACCTTAATCAAAAGCTCTGGTCACCAGCATAATTACTGATATGAAAACTATTAAGTTTTCAACAAAAAAATTCTAAGCAAAAAACTAAGCAAATAAGCAAAGGGGTTAGCCTTTGCAAATTTACGAATTTGATGGATAGTCATACAACATGAAATAGTCGTCCGATTGGGATGAATGATACCTTAATCAAAAGCTCTTTTCACCAGCATTAGTACTGATATGAAATATATAAACATTTCAACAAAAAAATTCTAAGCAAAAAAATAAGCAAAGGGGTAGCCTTTGCAAATTTTCGAATTTGATCAATAGTCAATACAACACGAAATAGTCGTCCGATTGGGATGAATGATACCTTAATCAAAAGCTCTTTTCACCAGCATTAGTACTGATATGAAATATATAAACATTTCAACAAAAAATTCTAAGCAACAAATTAAGCAAATAAGCAAGGGGATTAGCCTTTGCAAATTTACGAATTTGATGGATAGTCAATACAACACGAAATAGTCGTCCGATTGGGATGAATGATACCTTAATCAAAAGCTCTGGTCACCATCATAAATACTGATATGAAATATACAAACATTTCAACAAAAAAATTCTAAGCAAAAAAATAAGCAAATAAGCAAAGGGGTTAGCCTTTGCAAATTTACGAATTTGATACAACACGAAATAGTCGTCCGATTGGGATGAATGATACCTTAATCAAAAGCTCTGGTCACCAGCATAACTACTGATATGAAATATATAAACATTTTAACAAAAAAATTCTAAGCAAAAAAATAAGCAAAGGGGTTAGTCTTGGCAAATTTGCTAATATGATCGATAGTCAATACAACACGAAATAGTCGTCCGATTGGGATGAATGATACCTTAATCAAAAGCTATGATCACCATCATAATTACTGCTATGAAATATACAAACATTTCAACAAAAAAATTCTAAGCAATAAAATAAGCAAAGGGGTTAGCCTTTGCAAATTTACGAATTTGATACAACACGAAATAGTCGTCCGATTTGGATGAATGATACCTTAATCAAAAGCTCTGGTCACCAGCATAACTACTGATATGAAATATACAAATATTTTAACAAAAAAATTCTAAGCAAAAAAATAAGCAAAGGGGTTAGTCTTGGCAAATTTGCTAATATGATCGATAGTCAATACAACACGAAATAGTCGTCCGATTGGGATGAATGATACCTTAATCAAAAGCTCTGGTCACCAGCATAACTACTGATATGAAATATAAAAACATTTTAACAAAAAAATTCTAAGCAAAAAAATAAGCAAAGGGGTTAGTCTTGGCAAATTTGCTAATATGATCGATAGCCAATACAACACGAAATAGTCGTCCGATTGGTATGAATGATACCTTAATCAAAAGCTATGATCACCATCATAATTACTGCTATGAAATATACAAACATTTCAACAAAAAAATTCTAAGCAATAAAATAAGCAAAGGGGTTAGCCTTTGCAAATGTACGAATTTGATGAATAGTCAATACAACACGAAATAGTCGTCCGATTGGGATGAATGATACCTTAATCAAAAGCTCTGATCACCAGCATAGTTACTGATATGAAATAAATAAACATTTCAACATAAAAATTCTAAGCAAAAAACTAAGCAAATAAGCAAAGGGGTTAGCCTTTGCAAATTTGCGAATTTGATCGATAGTCAATACAACGCAAAATAGTCGACCGATTGGGATGAATGATACCTTAATCAAAAGCTCTGGTCACCAGCATAAATACTGATATGAAATATAAAAACATTTCAACTAAAAAATTCTAAGCAAACAAATAAGCAAAGGGGTTAGCCATTGCAAACTTGCGAATTTGATGGATAGTCAATACAACGCAAAATAGTCGTCCGATTGGGATGAATGATACCTTAATCAAAAGCTCTGGTCACCAGCATAAATGCTGTTATGAAATATATAAACATTTCAATAAAAAATACTAAGCAAAAAAATAAGGAAAGGGGTTAGCCTTTGCAAATTTACGAATTTGAGGGACAGTCAATACAACACGAAATAGAAGTCCGATTGGGATGAATGATACCTTAATCAAAAGCTCTGGTCACCAGCATAAATACTGATATGAAACATATAAACATTTCAACAAAAAAATTCTAAGCAATAAAATAAGCAAAGGGGTTAGCCTTTGCAAATTTACGAATTTGATGGATAGTCAATACAACACGAAATAGTCGTCCGATTGGGATGAATGATACCTTAATCAAAAGCTCTGGTCACCAGCATAAATACTGATATGAAACAAATAAACATTTCAACAAAAAAATTCTAAGCAATAAAATAAGCAAAGGGGTTAGCCTTTGCAAATTTACGAATTTGATGGATAGTCAATACAACACGAAATAGTCGTCCGATTGGGATGAATGATACCTTAATCAAAAGCTCTGGTCACCAGCATAAATACTGATATGAAACATATAAACATTTCAACAAAAAAATTCTAAGCAATAAAATAAGCAAAGGGGTTAGCCTTTGCAAATTTACGAATTTGATGGATAGTCAATACAACACGAAATAGTCGTCCGATTGGGATGAATGATACCTTAATCAAAAGCTCTGATCACCAGCATAATTACTGATATGAAATATATAAACATTTCAACAAAAAAATTCTAAGCAATAAAACAAGCAAAGGGGTTAGCCTTTGCAAATTTACGAATTTGATGGATAGTCAATACAACACGAAATAGTCGTCCGATTGGGATGAATGATACCTTAATCAAAAGCTCTGGTCACCAGCATAAATACTGATATGAAACATATAAACATTTCAATAAAAAATACTAAGCAAAAAAATAAGGAAAGGGGTTAGCCTTTGCAAATTTACGAATTTGAGGGACAGTCAATACAACACGAAATAGAAGTCCGATTGGGATGAATGATACCTTAATCAAAAGCTCCGGTCACCAGCATAAATACTGATATGAAACATAAACATTTCAACAAAAAAATTCTAAGCAATAAAATAAGCAAAGGGGTTAGCCTTTGCAAATTTACGAATTTGATGGATAGTCAATACAACACGAAATAGTCGTCCGATTGGGATGAATGATACCTTAATCAAAAGCTCCGGTCACCAGCATAAATACTGATATGAAACATAAACATTTCAACAAAAAAATTCTAAGCAATAAAATAAGCAAAGGGGTTAGCCTTTGCAAATTTACGAATTTGATGGATAGTCAATACAACACGAAATAGTCGTCCGATTGGGATGAATGATACCTTAATCAAAAGCTTTGGTCACCAGCATAAATACTGATATGAAACATATAAACATTTCAACAAAAAAATTCTAAGCAATAAAATAAGCAAAGGGGTTAGCTTTTGCAAATTTACGAATTTGATGGATAGTCAATACAACACGAAATAGTCGTCCGATTGGGATGAATGATACCTTAATCAAAAGCTCTGGTCACCATCATAAATACTGATATGAAAAATATAAACATTTCAACAAAAAAATTCTAAGCAATAAAATAAGCAAAGGGGTTAGCCTTTGCAAATTTACGAATTTGATGGATAGTCAATACAACACGAAATAGTCGTCCGATTGGGATGAATGATACCTTAATCAAAAGCTCTGATCACCAGCATAAATACTGATATGAAATATATAAACATTTCAACAAAAAAATTCTAAGCTAAAAAATAAGCAAAGGGGTTAACCTTTGTCAAATTTACGAATTTGATGGATAGTCAATACAACACGAAATAGTCGTCCGATTGGGATGAATGATACCTTAATCAAAAGCTCTGGTCACCAGCATAAATACTGATATGAAATATATAAACATTTCAACAAAAAAATTCTAAGCAATAAAATAAGCAAATAAGCAATGCGGTTAGCCTTTGCAAATTTACGAATTTGATGGATAGTCAATACAACACGAAATAGTCGTCCGATTGGGATGAATGATACCTTAATCAAAAGCTCTGATCACCAGCATAATTACTGATATGAAATATATAAACATTTCAACGAAAAATTCTAAGCAACAAATTAAGCAAATAAGCAAGGGGATTAGCCTTTGCAAATTTACGAATTTGATGGATAGTCAATACAACACGAAATAGTCGTCCGATTGGGATGAATGATACCTTAATCAAAAGCTCTGGTCACCATCATAAATACTGATATGAAATATACAAACATTTCAACAAAAAAATTCTAAGCAAAAAAATAAGCAAATAAGCAAAGGGGTTAGCCTTTGCAAATTTATGAATTTGAAGGACAGTCAATACAACACGAAATAGTCGTCCGATTGGGATGAATGATACCTTAATAAAAAGCTCTGGTCACCAGCATAAATACTGATATGAAAAATATAAACATTTCAACAAAAAAATTCTAAGCAATAAAATAAGCAAAGGGGTTAGCCTTTGCAAATTTACGAATTTGATGGATAGTCAATACAACACGAAATAGTCGTCCGATTGGGATGAATGATACCTTAATCAAAAGCTCTGATCACCAGCATAAATACTGATATGAAATATATAAACATTTCAACAAAAAAATTCTAAGCAAAAAAATAAGCAAAGGGGTTAGCCTTTGTAAATTTACGAATTTGATGGATAGTCAATACAACACGAAATAGTCGTCCGATCGGAATGAATGATACCTTAAACAAAAGCTCTGGTCACCAGCATAAATACTGATATGAAACATATAAACATTTCAACAAAAAAATTCTAAGCAATAAAATAAGCAAAGGGGTTAGCCTTTGTAAATTTACGAATTTGATGGATAGTCAATACAACACGAAATAGTCGTCCGATCGGAATGAATGATACCTTAATAAAAAGCTCTGGTCACCAGCATAAATACTGATATGAAATATATAAACATTTCAATAAAAAAATCAAAGCAATAAATTAAGCAAATAAGCAAGGGGATTAGCCTTTGCAAATTTACGAATTTGATGGATAGTCAATACAACACGAAATAATCGTCCGATTAGGATGAATGATACCTTAATCAAAAGCTCTGGTCACCAGCATAAATACTGATATGAAATATATAAACATTTCAACAAAAAAATTCTAAGCAATAAAATAAGCAAATAAGCAATGCGGTTAGCCTTTGCAAATTTACGAATTTGATGGATAGTCAATACAACACGAAATAGTCGTCCGATTGGGATGAATGATACCTTAATCAAAAGCTCTGATCACCAGCATAATTACTGATATGAAATATATAAACATTTCAACAAAAAATTCTAAGCAACAAATTAAGCAAATAAGCAAGGGGATTAGCCTTTGCAAATTTACGAATTTGATGGATAGTCAATACAACACGAAATAGTCGTCCGATTGGGATGAATGATACCTTAATCAAAAGCTCTGATCACCAGCATAAATACTGATATGAAATATATAAACATTTCAACAAAAAAATTCCAAGCAAAAAAGAGTCAAATATTTTTGTGCTTGTATTACTTGATTTTTCCAAGGCGTTTGATTGTATTAACCATGTTCTACTTGCACAAAAACTGAAATTTTATTTTAAGTTTTCTGATTACTCAACTCGACTTATCGTTTCATACTTAACCAATCGCAAGCAAGTAGTGAAATCTTGTAATGTATTTTCGTCGCCGGTATCAGTTTTGTCTGGAGTACCACAAGGTTCTGTCCTTGGTCCTCTTTTATTTTCGCTTTATATTAATGACTTACCAGAGAGACTTAAGTACTCGAAGTATCATATGTATGCGGATGATTTTCAACTCTACAATTCTGGACCATTGCGCAATATCGATGTTACATGCCGAAGTTTGAACCATGACTTGCTTATGATTTCTTCTTGGGCCAAATCAAATGGCTTGCTTTTGAATGCAAATAAATCACAAGTTTTACCAATCTATAAACATAAGATTGATAAAGATCTAGTTAATATTGAAATTGAAGGTGTGAAATTATTTGTATCTGATGTTGCTCGAAATCTTGGAGTATTATTTAATAGTACATTAACTTGGAGTGCACATGTTAATCAGGTTTGCAATAAAGTCAACTTTGCACTATTTTCACTCAACAAATTAGGTAACATTACTCCAGTACCAATTAGGCTACTATTTTTATTTTATTTATTTATTTATTTATTCATTCTTATACTGAGATAAGTAAGGCCAAAGGCCTTTTCAAAGTATATCTCAGCATTAATATAATTTTTTACATATACATAGTTTATTACAATACGATAAAAAAAAAAAAAAAAAATTAATATTAAAATTAAAATAAAATTAAAATTAACACCATTATAGGTGTGTTCCACTACAGTTAAATAAATAAAAATAAAAGTTCAAAATAATAAAGTTCAAAACACACATTATGCATATATATACATACATACACACATATTTATATATATATACATATATATATATATATATATATATATATATATACACATATATACATATATATATACACACATACAAATACATACATACAACATATATCTACATATACATACACACATACATACACATATATACACATATACATACATATATACATATATATACATATACACACATACATACATATATACATATATCTACATATACATACATACACATATATTTACATACACACACACATATATATATATATACATACATATATATATATATATATACATATATACATATATTTACATACACACACATACATATATATATATATATATATATATATATATATATATATATATATATATATATATACATATATACACATACATACATACATACATATACACATACACATGCACATACACATACATATACACACACATACATACATATACATATACATACACACATACATACATACATACTCAAATGCATATAAATTCAAATTATCGAAACAAGTATGAACAAGTTCTATAAACAAGTTAAGTTGAAATGACATCATCTTGAATTATGCTTAAAAAAGTCTGTGCATGCTTTTTTGAACCGATCAACGGATTTACTTCTTTTAATACATTCGGGCAATTCGTTAAATTTAATGATTCCATCAACAAATATTGAAGACGTAAACTGACTAGTAGCAAATCTAGATGAGAATGATGTGATTCGAAGAACTCTGGGTGAAGAACTAAAAGTTACTAAAGAATACAAATAAGATGGATGTTTAAGATGTAATATTTTGAAAATAAAACAAAGAACTCTTATTTTGAGATATGTAACAAAAGATATGCCAAGTATTTTGTCTTGAAAATCAGATACATGATCAAACTTACGCAGCCCATATATATATCTCAAGCACTTATTATTTGTCAAGACTTTAATTTTGCCTATTCTCACATATGGAGACATATTTATTTATAATGCTGACTCCAAGTCTAAGAACCGGTTGAAATTAACTTTTAATAAGTGCTTGAGATATATATATGGGCTGCGTAAGTTTGATCATGTATCTGATTTTCAAGACAAAATACTTGGCATATCTTTTGTTACATATCTCAAAATAAGAGTTCTTTGTTTTATTTTCAAAATATTACATCTTAAACATCCATCTTATTTGTATTCTTTAGTAACTTTTAGTTCTTCACCCAGAGTTCTTCGAATCACATCATTCTCATCTAGATTTGCTACTAGTCAGTTTACGTCTTCAATATTTGTTGATGGAATCATTAAATTTAACGAATTGCCCGAATGTATTAAAAGAAGTAAATCCGTTGATCGGTTCAAAAAAGCATGCACAGACTTTTTTAAGCATAATTCAAGATGATGTCATTTCAACTTAACTTGTTTATAGAACTTGTTCATACTTGTTTCGATAATTTGAATTTATATGCATTTGAGTATGTATGTATGTATGTGTGTATGTATATGTATATGTATGTATGTGTGTGTATATGTATGTGTATGTGCATGTGTATGTGTATGTGTATGCATGTATGTATATGTATATGTATATATATATATATATATATGTATATATGTATGTATATATATATATATATATATGTATGTGTGTGTATGTAAATATATGTATATATGTATGTATATATGTATATATATATATATATATATATATATATGTGTGTGTGTATGTAAATATATGTGTATGTATGTATATGTAGATATATGTATGTATGTATGTATGTGTGTATATGTATATATATGTATATATGTATGTATATGTGTATATATGTGTATGTATGTGTGTATGTATATGTAGATATATGTTGTATGTATGTATTTATATGTGTGTATATGTATATATATATATGTGTATATATATATATATATATATATATATATGTATGTATATATATATAAATATGTGTGTATGTATGTATATATATGCATAATGTGTGTTTTGAATTTTATTATTTTGAACTTTTATTTTTATTTATTTAACTGTAGTGGAACACACCTATAATGGTGTTAATTTTAATTTTATTTTAATTTTAATATTAATTTTTTTTTTTTTTTTTATCGTATTGTAATAAACTATGTATATGTAAAAAATTATATTAATGCTGAGATATACTTTGAAAAGGCCTTTGGCCTTACTTATCTCAGTATAAGAATGAATAAATAAAAAAAAATAAAAAATAAATAAAAAAAAAAAAATAAGCAAAGGGGTTAGCCTTTGCAAATTTACGAATTTGATGGATAGTCAATACAACACGAAATAGTCGTCCGATTGGGATGAATGATACCTTAATCAAAAGCTCTGGTCACCAGCATAAATACTGATATGAAAAATATAAACATTTAAACAAAAAAATTCTAAGCAATAAAATAAGCAAAGGGGTTAGCCTTTGCAAATTTACGAATTTGATGGATAGTCAATACAACACGAAATAGTCGTCCGATTGGGATGAATGATACCTTAATCAAAAGCTCTGGTCACCAGCATAAATACTGATATGAAACATATAAACATTTCAACAAAAAAATTCTGAGCAATAAAATAAGCAAAGGGGTTAGCCTTTGCAAATTTACGAATTTGATGGATAGTCAATACAACACGAAATAGTCGTCCGATTGGGATGAATGATACCTTAATCAAAAGCTGTGGTCACCAGCATAAATACTGATATGAAAAATATAAACATTTCAACAAAAAAATTCTAAGCAATAAAATAAGCAAAGGGGTTAGCCTTTGCAAATTTACGAATTTGATGGATAGTCAATACAACACGAAATAGTCGTCCGATTGGGATGAATGATACCTTAATCAAAAGCTGTGGTCACCAGCATAAATACTGATATGAAAAATATAAACATTTAAACAAAAAAATTCTAAGCAATAAAATAAGCAAAGGGGTTAGCCTTTGCAAATTTACGAATTTGATGGATGGTCAATACAACACGAAATAGTCGTCCGATTGGGATGAATGATACCTTAATCAAAAGCTCTGGTCACCAGCATAAATACTGATATGAAACATATAAACATTTCAACAAAAAAATTCTGAGCAATAAAATAAGCAAAGGGGTTAGCCTTTGCAAATTTACGAATTTGATGGATAGTCAATACAACACGAAATAGTCGTCCGATTGGGATGAATGATACCTTAATCAAAAGCTGTGGTCACCAGCATAAATACTGATATGAAAAATATAAACATTTCAACAAAAAAATTCTAAGCAATAAAATAAGCAAAGGGGTTAGCCTTTGCAAATTTACGAATTTGATGGATAGTCAATACAACACGAAATAGTCGTCCGATTGGGATGAATGATACCTTAATCAAAAGCTCTGGTCACCAGCATAAATACTGATATGAAAAATATAAACATTTCAACAAAAAAATTCTAAGCAATAAAATAAGCAAAGGGGTTAGCCTTTGCAAATTTACGAATTTGATGTATAGTCAATACAACACGAAATAGTCGTCCGATTGGGATGAATGATACCTTAATAAAAAGCTCTGGTCACCATCATAAATACTGATATGAAATATATAAACATTTCAACAAAAAAATTCTAAGCAAAAAAATAAGCAAATAAGCAAAGGGGTTAGCCTTTGCAAATATACGAATTTGATGGACAGTCAATACAACACGAAAGAGAAGTCCGATTGGGATGAATGATACCTTAATCAAAAGCTCTGGTCACCATCATAAATACTGATATGAAAAATATAAACATTTCAACAAAAAAATTCTAAGCAATAAAATAAGCAAATAAGCAAAGCGGTTAGCCTTTGCAAATTTACGAATTTGATGGATAGTCAATACAACACGAAATAGTCGTCCGATTGGGATGAATGATACATTAATCAAAAGCTCTGGTCACCAGCATAAATACTGATATGAAACATATAAACATTTCAACAAAAAAATTCTAAGCAATAAAATAAGCAATACAACACGAAATAGTTGTCCGATTGGGATGAATGATACCTTAATCAAAAGCTCTGGTCACCAGCATAAATACTGATATGAAACATATAAACATTTCAACAAAAAAATTCTGAGCAATAAAATAAGCAAAGGGGTTAGCCTTTGCAAATTTACGAATTTGATGGATAGTCAATACAACACGAAATAGTCGTCCGATTGGGATGAATGATACCTTAATCAAAAGCTCTGATCACCAGCATAATTACTGATATGAAATATATAAACATTTCAACAAAAAAATTCTAAGCAATAAAACAAGCAAAGGGGTTAGCCTTTGCAAATTTACGAATTTGATGGATAGTCAATACAACACGAAATAGTCGTCCGATTGGGATGAATGATACCTTAATCAAAAGCTCTGGTCACCAGCATAAATACTGATATGAAACATATAAACATTTCAATAAAAAATACTAAGCAAAAAAATAAGGAAAGGGGTTAGCCTTTGCAAATTTACGAATTTGAGGGACAGTCAATACAACACGAAATAGAAGTCCGATTGGGATGAATGATACCTTAATCAAAAGCTCCGGTCACCAGCATAAATACTGATATGAAACATAAACATTTCAACAAAAAAATTCTAAGCAATAAAATAAGCAAAGGGGTTAGCCTTTGCAAATTTACGAATTTGATGGATAGTCAATACAACACGAAATAGTCGTCCGATTGGGATGAATGATACCTTAATCAAAAGCTCCGGTCACCAGCATAAATACTGATATGAAACATAAACATTTCAACAAAAAAATTCTAAGCAATAAAATAAGCAAAGGGGTTAGCCTTTGCAAATTTACGAATTTGATGGATAGTCAATACAACACGAAATAGTCGTCCGATTGGGATGAATGATACCTTAATCAAAAGCTCCGGTCACCAGCATAAATACTGATATGAAACATAAACATTTCAACAAAAAAATTCTAAGCAATAAAATAAGCAAAGGGGTTAGCCTTTGCAAATTTACGAATTTGATGGATAGTCAATACAACACGAAATAGTCGTCCGATTGGGATGAATGATACCTTAATCAAAAGCTCTGATCACCAGCATAATTACTGATATGAAATATATAAACATTTCAACAAAAAAATTCTAAGCAATAAAACAAGCAAAGGGGTTAGCCTTTGCAAATTTACGAATTTGATGGATAGTCAATACAACACGAAATAGTCGTCCGATTGGGATGAATGATACCTTAATCAAAAGCTCTGGTCACCAGCATAAATACTGATATGAAACATATAAACATTTCAATAAAAAATACTAAGCAAAAAAATAAGGAAAGGGGTTAGCCTTTGCAAATTTACGAATTTGAGGGACAGTCAATACAACACGAAATAGAAGTCCGATTGGGATGAATGATACCTTAATCAAAAGCTCCGGTCACCAGCATAAATACTGATATGAAACATAAACATTTCAACAAAAAAATTCTAAGCAATAAAATAAGCAAAGGGGTTAGCCTTTGCAAATTTACGAATTTGATGGATAGTCAATACAACACGAAATAGTCGTCCGATTGGGATGAATGATACCTTAATCAAAAGCTCCGGTCACCAGCATAAATACTGATATGAAACATAAACATTTCAACAAAAAAATTCTAAGCAATAAAATAAGCAAAGGGGTTAGCCTTTGCAAATTTACGAATTTGATGGATAGTCAATACAACACGAAATAGTCGTCCGATTGGGATGAATGATACCTTAATCAAAAGCTCTGAACACCAGCATAAATACTGATATGAAATATATAAACATTTCAACAAAAAAATTCTAAGCTAAAAAATAAGCAAAGGGGTTAACCTTTGTCAAATTTACGAATTTGATGGATAGTCAATACAACACGAAATAGTCGTCCGATTGGGATGAATGATACCTTAATCAAAAGCTCTGGTCACCAGCATAAATACTGATATGAAACATATAAACATTTCAACAAAAAAATTCTGAGCAATAAAATAAGCAAAGGGGTTAGCCTTTGCAAATTTACGAATTTGATGGATAGTCAATACAACACGAAATAGTCGTCCGATTGGGATGAATGATACCTTAATCAAAAGCTCTGATCACCAGCATAATTACTGATATGAAATATATAAACATTTCAACAAAAAAATTCTAAGCAATAAAACAAGCAAAGGGGTTAGCCTTTGCAAATTTACGAATTTGATGGATAGTCAATACAACACGAAATAGTCGTCCGATTGGGATGAATGATACCTTAATCAAAAGCTCTGGTCACCAGCATAAATACTGATATGAAACATATAAACATTTCAATAAAAAATACTAAGCAAAAAAATAAGGAAAGGGGTTAGCCTTTGCAAATTTACGAATTTGAGGGACAGTCAATACAACACGAAATAGAAGTCCGATTGGGATGAATGATACCTTAATCAAAAGCTCCGGTCACCAGCATAAATACTGATATGAAACATAAACATTTCAACAAAAAAATTCTAAGCAATAAAATAAGCAAAGGGGTTAGCCTTTGCAAATTTACGAATTTGATGGATAGTCAATACAACACGAAATAGTCGTCCGATTGGGATGAATGATACCTTAATCAAAAGCTCCGGTCACCAGCATAAATACTGATATGAAACATAAACATTTCAACAAAAAAATTCTAAGCAATAAAATAAGCAAAGGGGTTAGCCTTTGCAAATTTACGAATTTGATGGATAGTCAATACAACACGAAATAGTCGTCCGATTGGGATGAATGATACCTTAATCAAAAGCTCTGAACACCAGCATAAATACTGATATGAAATATATAAACATTTCAACAAAAAAATTCTGAGCAATAAAATAAGCAAAGGGGTTAGCCTTTGCAAATTTACGAATTTGATGGATAGTCAATACAACACGAAATAGTCGTCCGATTGGGATGAATGATACCTTAATCAAAAGCTCTGATCACCAGCATAATTACTGATATGAAATATATAAACATTTCAACAAAAAAATTCTAAGCAATAAAACAAGCAAAGGGGTTAGCCTTTGCAAATTTACGAATTTGATGGATAGTCAATACAACACGAAATAGTCGTCCGATTGGGATGAATGATACCTTAATCAAAAGCTCTGGTCACCAGCATAAATACTGATATGAAACATATAAACATTTCAATAAAAAATACTAAGCAAAAAAATAAGGAAAGGGGTTAGCCTTTGCAAATTTACGAATTTGAGGGACAGTCAATACAACACGAAATAGAAGTCCGATTGGGATGAATGATACCTTAATCAAAAGCTCCGGTCACCAGCATAAATACTGATATGAAACATAAACATTTCAACAAAAAAATTCTAAGCAATAAAATAAGCAAAGGGGTTAGCCTTTGCAAATTTACGAATTTGATGGATAGTCAATACAACACGAAATAGTCGTCCGATTGGGATGAATGATACCTTAATCAAAAGCTCCGGTCACCAGCATAAATACTGATATGAAACATAAACATTTCAACAAAAAAATTCTAAGCAATAAAATAAGCAAAGGGGTTAGCCTTTGCAAATTTACGAATTTGATGGATAGTCAATACAACACGAAATAGTCGTCCGATTGGGATGAATGATACCTTAATCAAAAGCTCTGAACACCAGCATAAATACTGATATGAAATATATAAACATTTCAACAAAAAAATTCTAAGCTAAAAAATAAGCAAAGGGGTTAACCTTTGTCAAATTTACGAATTTGATGGATAGTCAATACAACACGAAATAGTCGTCCGATTGGGATGAATGATACCTTAATCAAAAGCTCTGGTCACCAGCATAAATACTGATATGAAATATATAAACATTTCAACAAAAAAATTCTAAGCAATAAAATAAGCAAATAAGCAATGCGGTTAGCCTTTGCAAATTTACGAATTTGATGGATAGTCAATACAACACGAAATAGTCGTCCGATTGGGATGAATGATACCTTAATCAAAAGCTCTGAACACCAGCATAAATACTGATATGAAATATATAAACATTTCAACAAAAAAATTCTGAGCAATAAAATAAGCAAAGGGGTTAGCCTTTGCAAATTTACGAATTTGATGGATAGTCAATACAACACGAAATAGTCGTCCGATTGGGATGAATGATACCTTAATCAAAAGCTCTGATCACCAGCATAATTACTGATATGAAATATATAAACATTTCAACAAAAAAATTCTAAGCAATAAAACAAGCAAAGGGGTTAGCCTTTGCAAATTTACGAATTTGATGGATAGTCAATACAACACGAAATAGTCGTCCGATTGGGATGAATGATACCTTAATCAAAAGCTCTGGTCACCAGCATAAATACTGATATGAAACATATAAACATTTCAATAAAAAATACTAAGCAAAAAAATAAGGAAAGGGGTTAGCCTTTGCAAATTTACGAATTTGAGGGACAGTCAATACAACACGAAATAGAAGTCCGATTGGGATGAATGATACCTTAATCAAAAGCTCCGGTCACCAGCATAAATACTGATATGAAACATAAACATTTCAACAAAAAAATTCTAAGCAATAAAATAAGCAAAGGGGTTAGCCTTTGCAAATTTACGAATTTGATGGATAGTCAATACAACACGAAATAGTCGTCCGATTGGGATGAATGATACCTTAATCAAAAGCTCCGGTCACCAGCATAAATACTGATATGAAACATAAACATTTCAACAAAAAAATTCTAAGCAATAAAATAAGCAAAGGGGTTAGCCTTTGCAAATTTACGAATTTGATGGATAGTCAATACAACACGAAATAGTCGTCCGATTGGGATGAATGATACCTTAATCAAAAGCTCTGAACACCAGCATAAATACTGATATGAAATATATAAACATTTCAACAAAAAAATTCTGAGCAATAAAATAAGCAAAGGGGTTAGCCTTTGCAAATTTACGAATTTGATGGATAGTCAATACAACACGAAATAGTCGTCCGATTGGGATGAATGATACCTTAATCAAAAGCTCTGATCACCAGCATAATTACTGATATGAAATATATAAACATTTCAACAAAAAAATTCTAAGCAATAAAACAAGCAAAGGGGTTAGCCTTTGCAAATTTACGAATTTGATGGATAGTCAATACAACACGAAATAGTCGTCCGATTGGGATGAATGATACCTTAATCAAAAGCTCTGGTCACCAGCATAAATACTGATATGAAACATATAAACATTTCAATAAAAAATACTAAGCAAAAAAATAAGGAAAGGGGTTAGCCTTTGCAAATTTACGAATTTGAGGGACAGTCAATACAACACGAAATAGAAGTCCGATTGGGATGAATGATACCTTAATCAAAAGCTCCGGTCACCAGCATAAATACTGATATGAAACATAAACATTTCAACAAAAAAATTCTAAGCAATAAAATAAGCAAAGGGGTTAGCCTTTGCAAATTTACGAATTTGATGGATAGTCAATACAACACGAAATAGTCGTCCGATTGGGATGAATGATACCTTAATCAAAAGCTCCGGTCACCAGCATAAATACTGATATGAAACATAAACATTTCAACAAAAAAATTCTAAGCAATAAAATAAGCAATGCGGTTAGCCTTTGCAAATTTACGAATTTGATGGATAGTCAATACAACACGAAATAGTCGTCCGATTGGGATGAATGATACCTTAATCAAAAGCTCTGAACACCAGCATAAATACTGATATGAAATATATAAACATTTCAACAAAAAAATTCTAAGCTAAAAAATAAGCAAAGGGGTTAACCTTTGTCAAATTTACGAATTTGATGGATAGTCAATACAACACGAAATAGTCGTCCGATTGGGATGAATGATACCTTAATCAAAAGCTCTGGTCACCAGCATAAATACTGATATGAAATATATAAACATTTCAACAAAAAAATTCTAAGCAATAAAACAAGCAAAGGGGTTAGCCTTTGCAAATTTACGAATTTGATGGATAGTCAATACAACACGAAATAGTCGTCCGATTGGGATGAATGATACCTTAATCAAAAGCTCTGGTCACCAGCATAAATACTGATATGAAACATATAAACATTTCAATAAAAAATACTAAGCAAAAAAATAAGGAAAGGGGTTAGCCTTTGCAAATTTACGAATTTGAGGGACAGTCAATACAACACGAAATAGAAGTCCGATTGGGATGAATGATACCTTAATCAAAAGCTCCGGTCACCAGCATAAATACTGATATGAAACATAAACATTTCAACAAAAAAATTCTAAGCAATAAAATAAGCAAAGGGGTTAGCCTTTGCAAATTTACGAATTTGATGGATAGTCAATACAACACGAAATAGTCGTCCGATTGGGATGAATGATACCTTAATCAAAAGCTCCGGTCACCAGCATAAATACTGATATGAAACATAAACATTTCAACAAAAAAATTCTAAGCAATAAAATAAGCAAAGGGGTTAGCCTTTGCAAATTTACGAATTTGATGGATAGTCAATACAACACGAAATAGTCGTCCGATTGGGATGAATGATACCTTAATCAAAAGCTCTGAACACCAGCATAAATACTGATATGAAATATATAAACATTTCAACAAAAAAATTCTAAGCTAAAAAATAAGCAAAGGGGTTAACCTTTGTCAAATTTACGAATTTGATGGATAGTCAATACAACACGAAATAGTCGTCCGATTGGGATGAATGATACCTTAATCAAAAGCTCTGGTCACCAGCATAAATACTGATATGAAATATATAAACATTTCAACAAAAAAATTCTAAGCAATAAAATAAGCAAATAAGCAATGCGGTTAGCCTTTGCAAATTTACGAATTTGATGGATAGTCAATACAACACGAAATAGAAGTCCGATTGGGATGAATGATACCTTAATCAAAAGCTCCGGTCACCAGCATAAATACTGATATGAAACATAAACATTTCAACAAAAAAATTCTAAGCAATAAAATAAGCAAAGGGGTTAGCCTTTGCAAATTTACGAATTTGATGGATAGTCAATACAACACGAAATAGTCGTCCGATTGGGATGAATGATACCTTAATCAAAAGCTCCGGTCACCAGCATAAATACTGATATGAAACATAAACATTTCAACAAAAAAATTCTAAGCAATAAAATAAGCAAAGGGGTTAGCCTTTGCAAATTTACGAATTTGATGGATAGTCAATACAACACGAAATAGTCGTCCGATTGGGATGAATGATACCTTAATCAAAAGCTCTGAACACCAGCATAAATACTGATATGAAATATATAAACATTTCAACAAAAAAATTCTGAGCAATAAAATAAGCAAAGGGGTTAGCCTTTGCAAATTTACGAATTTGATGGATAGTCAATACAACACGAAATAGTCGTCCGATTGGGATGAATGATACCTTAATCAAAAGCTCTGATCACCAGCATAATTACTGATATGAAATATATAAACATTTCAACAAAAAAATTCTAAGCAATAAAACAAGCAAAGGGGTTAGCCTTTGCAAATTTACGAATTTGATGGATAGTCAATACAACACGAAATAGTCGTCCGATTGGGATGAATGATACCTTAATCAAAAGCTCTGGTCACCAGCATAAATACTGATATGAAACATATAAACATTTCAATAAAAAATACTAAGCAAAAAAATAAGGAAAGGGGTTAGCCTTTGCAAATTTACGAATTTGAGGGACAGTCAATACAACACGAAATAGAAGTCCGATTGGGATGAATGATACCTTAATCAAAAGCTCCGGTCACCAGCATAAATACTGATATGAAACATAAACATTTCAACAAAAAAATTCTAAGCAATAAAATAAGCAAAGGGGTTAGCCTTTGCAAATTTACGAATTTGATGGATAGTCAATACAACACGAAATAGTCGTCCGATTGGGATGAATGATACCTTAATCAAAAGCTCCGGTCACCAGCATAAATACTGATATGAAACATAAACATTTCAACAAAAAAATTCTAAGCAATAAAATAAGCAAAGGGGTTAGCCTTTGCAAATTTACGAATTTGATGGATAGTCAATACAACACGAAATAGTCGTCCGATTGGGATGAATGATACCTTAATCAAAAGCTCTGAACACCAGCATAAATACTGATATGAAATATATAAACATTTCAACAAAAAAATTCTAAGCTAAAAAATAAGCAAAGGGGTTAACCTTTGTCAAATTTACGAATTTGATGGATAGTCAATACAACACGAAATAGTCGTCCGATTGGGATGAATGATACCTTAATCAAAAGCTCTGGTCACCAGCATAAATACTGATATGAAATATATAAACATTTCAACAAAAAAATTCTAAGCAATAAAATAAGCAAATAAGCAATGCGGTTAGCCTTTGCAAATTTACGAATTTGATGGATAGTCAATACAACACGAAATAGTCGTCCGATTGGGATGAATGATACCTTAATCAAAAGCTCTGGTCACCAGCATAAATACTGATATGAAACATACAAACATTTCAACAAAAAAATTCTGAGCAATAAAATAAGCAAAGGGGTTAGCCTTTGCAAATTTACGAATTTGATGGATAGTCAATACAACACGAAATAGTCGTCCGATTGGGATGAATGATACCTTAATCAAAAGCTCTGATCACCAGCATAATTACTGATATGAAATATATAAACATTTCAACAAAAAAATTCTAAGCAATAAAACAAGCAAAGGGGTTAGCCTTTGCAAATTTACGAATTTGATGGATAGTCAATACAACACGAAATAGTCGTCCGATTGGGATGAATGATACCTTAATCAAAAGCTCTGGTCACCAGCATAAATACTGATATGAAACATATAAACATTTCAATAAAAAATACTAAGCAAAAAAATAAGGAAAGGGGTTAGCCTTTGCAAATTTACGAATTTGAGGGACAGTCAATACAACACGAAATAGAAGTCCGATTGGGATGAATGATACCTTAATCAAAAGCTCCGGTCACCAGCATAAATACTGATATGAAACATAAACATTTCAACAAAAAAATTCTAAGCAATAAAATAAGCAAAGGGGTTAGCCTTTGCAAATTTACGAATTTGATGGATAGTCAATACAACACGAAATAGTCGTCCGATTGGGATGAATGATACCTTAATCAAAAGCTCCGGTCACCAGCATAAATACTGATATGAAACATAAACATTTCAACAAAAAAATTCTAAGCAATAAAATAAGCAAAGGGGTTAGCCTTTGCAAATTTACGAATTTGATGGATAGTCAATACAACACGAAATAGTCGTCCGATTGGGATGAATGATACCTTAATCAAAAGCTCTGAACACCAGCATAAATACTGATATGAAATATATAAACATTTCAACAAAAAAATTCTAAGCTAAACAATAAGCAAAGGGGTTAACCTTTGTCAAATTTACGAATTTGATGGATAGTCAATACAACACGAAATAGTCGTCCGATTGGGATGAATGATACCTTAATCAAAAGCTCTGGTCACCAGCATAAATACTGATATGAAATATATAAACATTTCAACAAAAAAATTCTAAGCAATAAAATAAGCAAATAAGCAATGCGGTTAGCCTTTGCAAATTTACGAATTTGATGGATAGTCAATACAACACGAAATAGTCGTCCGATTGGGATGAATGATACCTTAATCAAAAGCTCTGGTCACCATCATAAATACTGATATGAAATATACAAACATTTCAACAAAAAAATTCTAAGCAAAAAAATAAGCAAATAAGCAAAGGGGTTAGCCTTTGCAAATTTATGAATTTGAAGGACAGTCAATACAACACGAAATAGTCGTCCGATTGGGATGAATGATACCTTAATAAAAAGCTCTGGTCACCAGCATAAATACTGATATGAAAAATATAAACATTTCAACAAAAAAATTCTAAGCAAAAAAATAAGCAAAGGGGTTAGCCTTTGTAAATTTACGAATTTGATGGATAGTCAATACAACACGAAATAGTCGTCCGATCGGAATGAATGATACCTTAATCAAAAGCTCTGGTCACCAGCATAAATACTGATATGAAATATATAAACATTTCAATAAAAAAATCAAAGCAATAAATTAAGCAAATAAGCAAGGGGATTAGCCTTTGCAAATTTACGAATTTGATGGATAGTCAATACAACACGAAATAATCGTCCGATTAGGATGAATGATACCTTAATCAAAAGCTCTGGTCACCAGCATAAATACTGATATGAAATATATAAACATTTCAACAAAAAAATTCTAAGCAATAAAATAAGCAAATAAGCAATGCGGTTAGCCTTTGCAAATTTACGAATTTGATGGATAGTCAATACAACACGAAATAGTCGTCCGATTGGGATGAATGATACCTTAATCAAAAGCTCTGGTCACCAGCATAAATACTGATATGAAACATATAAACATTTCAATAAAAAATACTAAGCAAAAAAATAAGGAAAGGGGTTAGCCTTTGCAAATTTACGAATTTGAGGGACAGTCAATACAACACGAAATAGAAGTCCGATTGGGATGAATGATACCTTAATCAAAAGCTCCGGTCACCAGCATAAATACTGATATGAAACATAAACATTTCAACAAAAAAATTCTAAGCAATAAAATAAGCAAAGGGGTTAGCCTTTGCAAATTTACGAATTTGATGGATAGTCAATACAACACGAAATAGTCGTCCGATTGGGATGAATGATACCTTAATCAAAAGCTCTGATCACCAGCATAAATACTGATATGAAATATATAAACATTTCAACAAAAAAATTCTAAGCAAAAAAATAAGCAAAGGGGTTAGCCTTTGTAAATTTACGAATTTGATGGATAGTCAATACAACACGAAATAGTCGTCCGATCGGAATGAATGATACCTTAATCAAAAGCTCTGGTCACCAGCATAAATACTGATATGAAACATATAAACATTTCAACAAAAAAATTCTAAGCAATAAAATAAGCAAAGGGGTTAGCCTTTGTAAATTTACGAATTTGATGGATAGTCAATACAACACGAAATAGTCGTCCGATCGGAATGAATGATACCTTAATAAAAAGCTCTGGTCACCAGCATAAATACTGATATGAAATATATAAACATTTCAATAAAAAAATCAAAGCAATAAATTAAGCAAATAAGCAAGGGGATTAGCCTTTGCAAATTTACGAATTTGATGGATAGTCAATACAACACGAAATAATCGTCCGATTAGGATGAATGATACCTTAATCAAAAGCTCTGGTCACCAGCATAAATACTGATATGAAATATATAAACATTTCAACAAAAAAATTCTAAGCAATAAAATAAGCAAATAAGCAATGCGGTTAGCCTTTGCAAATTTACGAATTTGATGGATAGTCAATACAACACGAAATAGTCGTCCGATTGGGATGAATGATACCTTAATCAAAAGCTCTGATCACCAGCATAATTACTGATATGAAATATATAAACATTTCAACAAAAAATTCTAAGCAACAAATTAAGCAAATAAGCAAGGGGATTAGCCTTTGCAAATTTACGAATTTGATGGATAGTCAATACAACACGAAATAGTCGTCCGAATGGGATGAATGATACCTTAATCAAAAGCTCTGGTCACCATCATAAATACTGATATGAAATATACAAACATTTCAACAAAAAAATTCTAAGCAAAAAAATAAGCAAATAAGCAAAGGGGTTAGCCTTTGCAAATTTATGAATTTGAAGGACAGTCAATACAACACGAAATAGTCGTCCGATTGGGATGAATGATACCTTAATCAAAAGCTCTGGTCACCAGCATAAATACTGATATGAAAAATATAAACATTTCAACAAAAAAATTCTAAGCAATAAAATAAGCAAAGGGGTTAGCCTTTGCAAATTTACGAATTTGATGGATAGTCAATACAACACGAAATAGTCGTCCGATTGGGATGAATGATACCTTAATCAAAAGCTCTGATCACCAGCATAAATACTGATATGAAATATATAAACATTTCAACAAAAAAATTCCAAGCAAAAAAATAAGCAAAGGGGTTAGCCTTTGCAAATTTACGAATTTGATGGATAGTCAATACAACACGAAATAGTCGTCCGATTGGGATGAATGATACCTTAATCAAAAGCTCTGGTCACCAGCATAAATACTGATATGAAAAATATAAACATTTAAACAAAAAAATTCTAAGCAATAAAATAAGCAAAGGGGTTAGCCTTTGCAAATTTACGAATTTGATGGATAGTCAATACAACACGAAATAGTCGTCCGATTGGGATGAATGATACCTTAATCAAAAGCTCTGATCACCAGCATAAATACTGATATGAAATATATAAACATTTCAACAAAAAAATTCTAAGCAAAAAAATAAGCAAAGGGGTTAGCCTTTGCAAATTTACGAATTTGATGGATAGTCAATACAACACGAAATAATCGTCCGATTGGGATGAATGATACCTTAATCAAAAGCTCTGGTCACCAGCATAAATACTGATATGAAAAATATAAACATTTCAACAAAAAAATTCTAAGCAATAAAATAAGCAAAGGGGTTAGCCTTTGCAAATTTACGAATTTGATGGATAGTCAATACAACACGAAATAGTCGTCCGATTGGGATGAATGATACCTTAATCAAAAGCTGTGGTCACCAGCATAAATACTGATATGAAAAATATAAACATTTCAACAAAAAAATTCTAAGCAATAAAATAAGCAAAGGGGTTAGCCTTTGCAAATTTACGAATTTGATGGATAGTCAATACAACACGAAATAGTCGTCCGATTGGGATGAATGATACCTTAATCAAAAGCTCTGGTCACCAGCATAAATACTGATATGAAAAATATAAACATTTCAACAAAAAAATTCTAAGCAATAAAATAAGCAAAGGGGTTAGCCTTTGCAAATTTACGAATTTGATGTATAGTCAATACAACACGAAATAGTCGTCCGATTGGGATGAATGATACCTTAATAAAAAGCTCTGGTCACCATCATAAATACTGATATGAAATATATAAACATTTCAACAAAAAAATTCTAAGCAAAAAAATAAGCAAATAAGCAAAGGGGTTAGCCTTTGCAAATATACGAATTTGATGGACAGTCAATACAACACGAAAGAGAAGTCCGATTGGGATGAATGATACCTTAATCAAAAGCTCTGGTCACCATCATAAATACTGATATGAAAAATATAAACATTTCAACAAAAAAATTATAAGCAATAAAATAAGCAAAGGGGTTAGCCTTTGCAAATTTACGAATTTGATGGATAGTCAATACAACACGAAATAGTCGTCCGATTGGGATGAATGATACCTTAATCAAAAGCTGTGGTCACCAGCATAAATACTGATATGAAAAATATAAACATTTCAACAAAAAAATTCTAAGCAATAAAATAAGCAAAGGGGTTAGCCTTTGCAAATTTACGAATTTGATGGATAGTCAATACAACACGAAATAGTCGTCCGATTGGGATGAATGATACCTTAATCAAAAGCTCTGGTCACCAGCATAAATACTGATATGAAAAATATAAACATTTCAACAAAAAAATTCTAAGCAATAAAATAAGCAAAGGGGTTAGCCTTTGCAAATTTACGAATTTGATGGATAGTCAATACAACACGAAATAGTCGTCCGATTAGGATGAATGATACCTTAATCAAAAGCTCTGATCACCAGCATAATTACTGATATGAAATATATAAACATTTCACCAAAAAATTCTAAGCAACAAATTAAGCAAATAAGCAAGGGGATTAGCCTTTGCAAATTTACGAATTTGATGGATAGTCAATACAACACGAAATAGTCGTCCGATTGGGATGAATGATACATTAATCAAAAGCTCTGGTCACCAGCATAAATACTGATATGAAATATATAAACATTTCAACAAAAAAATTCTAAGCAAAAAACTAAGCAAATAAGCAAAGGGGTTAGCCTTTGCAAATTTACGAATTTGATGGATAGTCAATACAACACGAAATAGTCGTCCGATTGGGATGAATGATACCTTAATCAAAAGCTCTGGTCACCAGCATAAATACTGATATGAAAAATATAAACATTTATACAAAAAAATTCTAAGCAATAAAATAAGCAAAGGGGTTAGCCTTTGCAAATTTACGAATTTGATGGATAGTCAATACAACACGAAATAGTCGTCCGATTGGGATGAATGATACCTTAATCAAAAGCTCTGATCACCAGCATAATTACTGATATGAAATATATAAACATTTCACCAAAAAATTCTAAGCAACAAATTAAGCAAATAAGCAAGGGGATTAGCCTTTACAAGTTTACGAATTTGATGGATAGTCAATACAACACGAAATAGTCGTCCGATTGGGATGAATGATACATTAATCAAAAGCTCTGATCACCAGCATAAATACTGATATGAAATATATAAACATTTCAACAAAAAAATTCTAAGCAAAAAACTAAGCAAATAAGCAAAGGGGTTGTTAGCCTTTGCAAATTTACGAATTTGATGGATAGTCAATACAACACGAAATAGTCGTCCGATTGGGATGAATGATACCTTAATCAAAAGCTCTGGTCACCAGCATAAATACTGATATGAAAAATATAAACATTTATACAAAAAAATTCTAAGCAATAAAATAAGCAAAGGGGTTAGCCTTTGCAAATTTACGAATTTGATGGATAGTCAATACAACACGAAATAGTCGTCCGATTGGGATGAATGATACCTTAATCAAAAGCTCTGATCACCAGCATAATTACTGATATGAAATATATAAACATTTCACCAAACAATTCTAAGCAACAAATTAAGCAAATAAGCAAGGGGATTAGCCTTTGCAAATTTACGAATTTGATGGATAGTCAATACAACACGAAATAGTCGTCCGATTGGGATGAATGATACCTTAATCAAAAGCTCTGGTCACCAGCATAAATACTGATATGAAAAATATAAACATTTCAACAAAAAAATTCTAAGCAATAAAATAAGCAAAGGGGTTAGCCTTTGCAAATTTACGAATTTGATGTATAGTCAATACAACACGAAATAGTCGTCCGATTGGGATGAATGATACCTTAATAAAAAGCTCTGGTCACCATCATAAATACTGATATGAAATATATAAACATTTCAACAAAAAAATTCTAAGCAAAAAAATAAGCAAATAAGCAAAGGGGTTAGCCTTTGCAAATTTACGAATTTGATGGATAGTCAATACAACACGAAATAGTCGTCCGATTGGGATGAATGATACCTTAATCAAAAGCTCTGGTCACCAGCATAAATACTGATATGAAAAATATAAACATTTATACAAAAAAATTCTAAGCAAAAAACTAAGCAAATAAGCAAAGGGGTTAGCCTTTGCAAATTTACGAATTTGATGGATAGTCAATACAACACGAAATAGTCGTCCGATTGGGATGAATGATACCTTAATCAAAAGCTCTGGTCACCAGCATAAATACTGATATGAAAAATATAAACATTTATACAAAAAAATTCTAAGCAATAAAATAAGCAAAGGGGTTAGCCTTTGCAAATTTACGAATTTGATGGATAGTCAATACAACACGAAATAGTCGTCCGATTGGGATGAATGATACCTTAATCAAAAGCTCTGATCACCAGCATAATTACTGATATGAAATATATAAACATTTCACCAAAAAATTCTAAGCAACAAATTAAGCAAATAAGCAAGGGGATTAGCCTTTACAAGTTTACGAATTTGATGGATAGTCAATACAACACGAAATAGTCGTCCGATTGGGATGAATGATACATTAATCAAAAGCTCTGATCACCAGCATAAATACTGATATGAAATATATAAACATTTCAACAAAAAAATTCTAAGCAAAAAACTAAGCAAATAAGCAAAGGGGTTGTTAGCCTTTGCAAATTTACGAATTTGATGGATAGTCAATACAACACGAAATAGTCGTCCGATTGGGATGAATGATACCTTAATCAAAAGCTCTGGTCACCAGCATAAATACTGATATGAAAAATATAAACATTTATACAAAAAAATTCTAAGCAATAAAATAAGCAAAGGGGTTAGCCTTTGCAAATTTACGAATTTGATGGATAGTCAATACAACACGAAATAGTCGTCCGATTGGGATGAATGATACCTTAATCAAAAGCTCTGATCACCAGCATAATTACTGATATGAAATATATAAACATTTCACCAAACAATTCTAAGCAACAAATTAAGCAAATAAGCAAGGGGATTAGCCTTTGCAAATTTACGAATTTGATGGATAGTCAATACAACACGAAATAGTCGTCCGATTGGGATGAATGATACCTTAATCAAAAGCTCTGGTCACCAGCATAAATACTGATATGAAAAATATAAACATTTCAACAAAAAAATTCTAAGCAATAAAATAAGCAAAGGGGTTAGCCTTTGCAAATTTACGAATTTGATGGATAGTCAATACAACACGAAATAGTCGTCCGATTGGGATGAATGATACCTTAATCAAAAGCTCTGGTCACCAGCATAAATACTGATATGAAAAATATAAACATTTCAACAAAAAAATTCTAAGCAATAAAATAAGCAAAGGGGTTAGCCTTTGCAAATTTACGAATTTGATGGATAGTCAATACAACACGAAATAGTCGTCCGATTAGGATGAATGATACCTTAATCAAAAGCTCTGATCACCAGCATAATTACTGATATGAAATATATAAACATTTCAACCAAAAAATTCTAAGCAACAAATTAAGCAAATAAGCAAGGGGATTAGCCTTTGCAAATTTACGAATTTGATGGATAGTCAATACAACACGAAATAGTCGTCCGATTGGGATGAATGATACATTAATCAAAAGCTCTGGTCACCAGCATAAATACTGATATGAAATATATAAACATTTCAACAAAAAAATTCTAAGCAAAAAACTAAGCAAATAAGCAAAGGGGTTAGCCTTTGCAAATTTACGAATTTGATGGATAGTCAATACAACACGAAATAGTCGTCCGATTGGGATGAATGATACCTTAATCAAAAGCTCTGGTCACCAGCATAAATACTGATATGAAAAATATAAACATTTATACAAAAAAATTCTAAGCAATAAAATAAGCAAAGGGGTTAGCCTTTGCAAATTTACGAATTTGATGGATAGTCAATACAACACGAAATAGTCGTCCGATTGGGATGAATGATACCTTAATCAAAAGCTCTGATCACCAGCATAATTACTGATATGAAATATATAAACATTTCACCAAAAAATTCTAAGCAACAAATTAAGCAAATAAGCAAGGGGATTAGCCTTTACAAGTTTACGAATTTGATGGATAGTCAATACAACACGAAATAGTCGTCCGATTGGGATGAATGATACATTAATCAAAAGCTCTGATCACCAGCATAAATACTGATATGAAATATATAAACATTTCAACAAAAAAATTCTAAGCAAAAAACTAAGCAAATAAGCAAAGGGGTTGTTAGCCTTTGCAAATTTACGAATTTGATGGATAGTCAATACAACACGAAATAGTCGTCCGATTGGGATGAATGATACCTTAATCAAAAGCTCTGGTCACCAGCATAAATACTGATATGAAAAATATAAACATTTATACAAAAAAATTCTAAGCAATAAAATAAGCAAAGGGGTTAGCCTTTGCAAATTTACGAATTTGATGGATAGTCAATACAACACGAAATAGTCGTCCGATTGGGATGAATGATACCTTAATCAAAAGCTCTGATCACCAGCATAATTACTGATATGAAATATATAAACATTTCACCAAACAATTCTAAGCAACAAATTAAGCAAATAAGCAAGGGGATTAGCCTTTGCAAGTTTACGAATTTGATGGATAGTCAATACAACACGAAATAGTCGTCCGATTGGGATGAATGATACATTAATCAAAAGCTCTGATCACCAGCATAAATACTGATATGAAATATATAAACATTTCAACAAAAAAATTCTAAGCAAAAAACTAAGCAAATAAGCAAAGGGGTTAGCCTTTGCAAATTTACGAATTTGATGGATAGTCAATACAACACGAAATAGTCGTCCGATTGGGATGAATGATACCTTAATCAAAAGCTCTGGTCACCAGCATAAATACTGATATGAAAAATATAAACATTTATACAAAAAAATTCTAAGCAATAAAATAAGCAAAGGGGTTAGCCTTTGCAAATTTACGAATTTGATGGATAGTCAATACAACACGAAATAGTCGTCCGATTGGGATGAATGATACCTTAATCAAAAGCTCTGATCACCAGCATAATTACTGATATGAAATATATAAACATTTCACCAAACAATTCTAAGCAACAAATTAAGCAAATAAGCAAGGGGATTAGCCTTTGCAAGTTTACGAATTTGATGGATAGTCAATACAACACGAAATAGTCGTCCGATTGGGATGAATGATACATTAATCAAAAGCTCTGATCACCAGCATAAATACTGATATGAAATATATAAACATTTCAACAAAAAAATTCTAAGCAAAAAACTAAGCAAATAAGCAAAGGGGTTAGCCTTTGCAAATTTACGAATTTGATGGATAGTCAATACAACACGAAATAGTCGTCCGATTGGGATGAATGATACCTTAATCAAAAGCTCTGGTCACCAGCATAAATACTGATATGAAATATATAAACATTTCAACAAAAAAATTCTAAGCAATAAAATAAGCAAATAAGCAATGCGGTTAGCCTTTGCAAATTTACGAATTTGATGGATAGTCAATACAACACGAAATAGTCGTCCGATTGGGATGAATGATACCTTAATCAAAAGCTCTGGTCACCAGCATAAATACTGATATGAAAAATATAAACATTTCAACAAAAAAATTCTAAGCAATAAAATAAGCAAAGGGGTTAGCCTTTGCAAATTTACGAATTTGGTGGATAGTCAATACAACACGAAATAGTCGTCCGATTGGGATGAATGACACCTTAATCAAAAGCTCTGGTCACCAGCATAAATACTGATATGAAATATATAAACATTTCAACAAAAAAATTCTAAGCAATAAAATAAGCAAAGGGGTTAGCCTTTGCAAATTTACGAATTTGATGGATAGTCAATACAACACGAAATAGTTGTCCGATTGAGATGAATGATACCTTAATCAAAAGCTCTGGTCACCAGCATAAATACTGATATGAAAAATATAAACATTTATACAAAAAAATTCTAAGCAATAAAATAAGCAAAGGGGTTAGCCTTTGCAAATTTACGAATTTGATGGATAGTCAATACAACACGAAATAGTCGTCCGATTGGGATGAATGATACCTTAATCAAAAGCTCTGATCACCAGCATAATTACTGATATGAAATATATAAACATTTCACCAAAAAATTCTAAGCAACAAATTAAGCAAATAAGCAAGGGGATTAGCCTTTGCAAGTTTACGAATTTGATGGATAGTCAATACAACACGAAATAGTCGTCCGATTGGGATGAATGATACATTAATCAAAAGCTCTGATCACCAGCATAAATACTGATATGAAATATATAAACATTTCAACAAAAAAATTCTAAGCAAAAAACTAAGCAAATAAGCAAAGGGGTTAGCCTTTGCAAATTTACGAATTTGATGGATAGTCAATACAACAAGAAATAGTCGTCCGATTGGGATGAATGATACCTTAATCAAAAGCTCTGGTCACCAGCATAAATACTGATATGACAAATATAAACATTTATACAAAAAAATTCTAAGCAATAAAATAAGCAAAGGGGTTAGCCTTTGCAAATTTACGAATTTGATGGATAGTCAATACAACACGAAATAGTTGTCCGATTGAGATGAATGATACCTTAATCAAAAGCTCTGGTCACCAGCATAAATACTGATATGAAAAATATTAACATTTATACAAAAAAATTCTAAGCAATAAAATAAGCAAAGGGGTTAGCCTTTGCAAATTTACGAATTTGATGGATAGTCAATACAACACGAAATAGTCGTCCGATTGGGATGAATGATACATTAATCAAAAGCTCTGATCACCAGCATAAATACTGATATGAAATATATAAACATTTCAACAAAAAAATTCTAAGCAAAAAACTAAGCAAATAAGCAAAGGGGTTAGCCTTTGCAAATTTACGAATTTGATGGATAGTCAATACAACACGAAATAGTCGTCCGATTGGGATGAATGATACCTTAATCAAAAGCTCTGGTCACCAGCATAAATACTGATATGACAAATATAAACATTTATACAAAAAAATTCTAAGCAATAAAATAAGCAAAGGGGTTAGCCTTTGCAAATTTACGAATTTGATGGATAGTCAATACAACACGAAATAGTTGTCCGATTGAGATGAATGATACCTTAATCAAAAGCTCTGGTCACCAGCATAAATACTGATATGAAAAATATAAACATTTATACAAAAAAATTCTAAGCAATAAAATAAGCAAAGGGGTTAGCCTTTACAAATTTACGAATTTGATGGATAGTCAATACAACACGAAATAGTCGTCCGATTGGGATGAATGATACCTTAATCAAAAGCTCTGATCACCAGCATAATTACTGATATGAAATATATAAACATTTCACCAAAAAATTCTAAGCAACAAATTAAGCAAATAAGCAAGGGGATTAGCCTTTGCAAGTTTACGAATTTGATGGATAGTCAATACAACACGAAATAGTCGTCCGATTGGGATGAATGATACATTAATCAAAAGCTCTGATCACCAGCATAAATACTGATATGAAATATATAAACATTTCAACAAAAAAATTCTAAGCAAAAAACTAAGCAAATAAGCAAAGGGGTTAGCCTTTGCAAATTTACGAATTTGATGGATAGTCAATACAACACGAAATAGTCGTCCGATTGGGATGAATGATACATTAATCAAAAGCTCTGGTCACCAGCATAAATACTGATATGACAAATATAAACATTTCAACAAAACAATTCTAAGCAATAAAATAAGCAAAGGGGTTAGCCTTTGCAAATTTACGAATTTGATGGATAGTCAATACAACACGAAATAGTCGTCCGATTGGGATGAATGATACCTTAATCAAAAGCTCTGATCACCAGCATAATTACTGATATGAAATATATAAACATTTCAATAAAAATTCAAAGCAACAAATTAAGCAAATAAGCAAGGGGATTAGCCTTTGCAAATTTACGAATTTGATGGATAGTCAATACAACACGAAATAGTCGTCCGATTGGGATGAATGATACATTAATCAAAAGCTCTGATCACCAGCATAAATACTGATATGAAATATATAAACATTTCAACAAAAAAATTCTAAGC
The DNA here is from genome assembly GCA_963556175.1 of Tipula confusa. Taxonomy (NCBI): domain Eukaryota; kingdom Metazoa; phylum Arthropoda; class Insecta; order Diptera; family Tipulidae; genus Tipula; species Tipula confusa. Next base: position 83,498,326 of record OY744477.1, read on the forward strand.
AAAAAACTAAGCAAATAAGCAAAGGGGTTAGCCTTTGCAAATTTACGAATTTGATGGATAGTCAATACAACACGAAATAGTCGTCCGATTGGGATGAATGATACATTAATCAAAAGCTCTGGTCACCAGCATAAATACTGATATGACAAATAAAAACATTTCAACAAAACAATTCTAAGCAATAAAATAAGCAAAGGGGTTAGCCTTTGCAAATTTACGAATTTGATGGATAGTCAATACAACACGAAATAGTCGTCCGATTGGGATGAATGATACCTTAATCAAAAGCTCTGATCACCAGCATAATTACTGATATGAAATATATAAACATTTCAATAAAAAATTCAAAGCAACAAATTAAGCAAATAAGCAAGGGGATTAGCCTTTGCAAATTTACGAATTTGATGGATAGTCAATACAACACGAAATAGTCGTCCGATTGGGATGAATGATACCTTAATCAAAAGCTCTGGTCACCAGCATAAATACTGATATGAAATATATAAACATTTCAACAAAAAAATTCTAAGCAATAAAATAAGCAAATAAGCAATGCGGTTAGCCTTTGCAAATTTACGAATTTGATGGATAGTCAATACAACACGAAATAGTCGTCCGATTGGGATGAATGATACCTTAATCAAAAGCTCTGATCACCAGCATAATTACTGATATGAAATATATAAACATTTCAACAAAAAATTCTAAGCAACAAATTAAGCAAATAAGCAAGGGGATTAGCCTTTGCAAATTTACGAATTTGATGGATAGTCAATACAACACGAAATAGTCGTCCGATTGGGATGAATGATACCTTAATCAAAAGCTCTGGTCACCAGCATAAATACTGATATGAAATATATAAACATTTCAACAAAAAAATTCTAAGCAATAAAATAAGCAAATAAGCAATGCGGTTAGCCTTTGCAAATTTACGAATTTGATGGATAGTCAATACAACACGAAATAGTTGTCCGATTGAAATGAATGATACCTTAATCAAAAGCTCTGGTCACCAGCATAAATACTGATATGAAAAATATAAACATTTCAACAAAAAAATTCTAAGCAATAAAATAAGCAAAGCGGTTAGCCTTTGCAAATTTACGAATTTGATGGATAGTCAATACAACACGAAATAGTCGTCCGATTGGGATGAATGATACCTTAATCAAAAGCTCTGGTCACCAGCATAAATACTGATATGAAAAATATAAACATTTCATCAAAAAAATTCTAAGCAATAAAATAAGCAAAGGGGTTAGCCTTTGCAAATTTACGAATTTGATGGATAGTCAATACAACACGAAATAGTCGTCCGATTAGGATGAATGATACCTTAATCAAAAGCTCTGATCACCAGCATAATTACTGATATGAAATATATAAACATTTCAATAAAAAAATTCTAAGCAAAAAACTAAGCAAATAAGCAAAGGGGTTAGCCTTTGCAAATTTACGAATTTGATGGATAGTCAATACAACACGAAATATTCGTCCGATTGAGATGAATGATACCTTAATCAAAAGCCCTGGTCACCAGCATAAATACTGATATGAAATATATAAACATTTCAACAAAAAAATTCTAAGCAATAAAATAAGCAAAGGGGTTAGCCTTTGCAAATTTACGAATTTGATGGATAGTCAATACAACACGAAATATTCGTCCGATTGAGATGAATGATACCTTAATCAAAAGCCCTGGTCACCAGCATAAATACTGATATGAAATATATAAACATTTCAACAAAAAAATTCTAAGCAATAAAATAAGCAAAGGGGTTAGCCTTTGCAAATTTACGAATTTGATGGATAGTCAATACAACACGAAATAGTCGTCCGATTGGGATGAATGATACCTTAATCAAAAGCTCTGATCACCAGCATAATTACTGATATGAAATATATAAACATTTCAATAAAAAAATTCTAAGCAAAAAACTAAGCAAATAAGCAAAGGGGTTAGCCTTTGCAAATTTACGAATTTGATGGATAGTCAATACAACACGAAATATTCGTCCGATTGAGATGAATGATACCTTAATCAAAAGCCCTGGTCACCAGCATAAATACTGATATGAAATATATAAACATTTCAACAAAAAAATTCTAAGCAATAAAATAAGCAAAGGGGTTAGCCTTTGCAAATTTACGAATTTGATGGATAGTCAATACAACACGAAATAGTCGTCCGATTGGGATGAATGACACCTTAATCAAAAGCTCAGGTCACCAGCATAAATACTGATATGAAAAATATAAACATTTCAACAAAAAAATTCTAAGCAATAAAATAAGCAAAGCGGTTAGCCTTTGCAAATTTACGAATTTGATGGATAGTCAATACAACACGAAATAGTCGTCCGATTGGGATGAATGATACCTTAATCAAAAGCTCTGGTCACCAGCATAAATACTGATATGAAAAATATAACATTTCATCAAAAAAATTCTAAGCAATAAAATAAGCAAAGGGGTTAGCCTTTGCAAATTTACGAATTTGATGGATAGTCAATACAACACGAAATAGTCGTCCGATTAGGATGAATGATACCTTAATCAAAAGCTCTGATCACCAGCATAATTACTGATATGAATTATATAAACATTTCACCAAAAAATTCTAAGCAACAAATTAAGCAAATAAGCAAGGGGATTAGCCTTTGCAAATTTACGAATTTGATGGATAGTCCGATTGGGATGACAACACGAAATAGTCGTCCGATTGGGATGAATGATACATTAATCAAAAGCTCTGATCACCAGCATAAATACTGATATGAAATATATAAACATTTTAACAAAAAAATTCTAAGCAAAAAACTAAGCAAATAAGCAAAGGGGTTAGCCTTTGCAAATTTACGAATTTGATGGATAGTCAATACAACACGAAATAGTCGTCCGATTGGGATGAATGATACATTAATCAAAAGCTCTGGTCACCAGCATTAATACTGATATGAAATATATAAACATTTCAACAAAAAAATTCTAAGCAATAAAATAAGCAAAGGGGTTAGCCTTTGCAAATTTACGAATTTGATGGATAGTCAATACAACACGAAATATTCGTCCGATTGAGATGAATGATACCTTAATCAAAAGCCCTGGTCACCAGCATAAATACTGATATGAAATATATAAACATTTCAACAAAAAAATTCTAAGCAATAAAATAAGCAAAGGGGTTAGCCTTTGCAAATTTACGAATTTGATGGATAGTCAATACAACACGAAATAGTCGTCCGATTGGGATGAATGATACCTTAATCAAAAGCTCTGATCACCAGCATAATTACTGATATGAAATATATAAACATTTCAATAAAAAAATTCTAAGCAAAAAACTAAGCAAATAAGCAAAGGGGTTAGCCTTTGCAAATTTACGAATTTGATGGATAGTCAATACAACACGAAATATTCGTCCGATTGAGATGAATGATACCTTAATCAAAAGCCCTGGTCACCAGCATAAATACTGATATGAAATATATAAACATTTCAACAAAAAAATTCTAAGCAATAAAATAAGCAAAGGGGTTAGCCTTTGCAAATTTACGAATTTGATGGATAGTCAATACAACACGAAATAGTCGTCCGATTGGGATGAATGACACCTTAATCAAAAGCTCAGGTCACCAGCATAAATACTGATATGAAAAATGTAAACATTTCAACAAAAAAATTCTAAGCAATAAAATAAGCAAGGGGATTAGCCTTTGCAAATTTACGAATTTGATGTATAGTCAATACAACACGAAATAGTCGTCCGATTGGGATGAATGATACCTTAATCAAAAGCTCTGGTCACCAGCATAAATACTGATATGAAATATATAAACATTTCAACAAAAAAATTCTAAGCAATAAACTAAGCAAAGGGGTTAGCCTTTGCAAATTTACGAATTTGATGGATAGTCAATACAACACGAAATATTCGTCCGATTGAGATGAATGATACCTTAATCAAAAGCCCTGGTCACCAGCATAAATACTGATATGAAATATATAAACATTTCAACAAAAAAATTCTAAGCAATAAAATAAGCAAAGGGGTTAGCCTTTGCAAATTTACGAATTTGATGGATAGTCAATACAACACGAAATAGTCGTCCGATTGGGATGAATGACACCTTAATCAAAAGCTCAGGTCACCAGCATAAATACTGATATGAAAAATATAAACATTTCAACAAAAAAATTCTAAGCATTAAAATAAGCAAGGGGATTAGCCTTTGCAAATTTACGAATTTGATGTATAGTCAATACAACACGAAATAGTCGTCCGATTGGGATGAATGATACCTTAATCAAAAGCTCTGGTCACCAGCATAAATACTGATATGAAATATATAAACATTTCAACAAAAAAATTCTAAGCAATAAACTAAGCAAAGGGGTTAGCCTTTGCAAATTTACGAATTTGATGGATAGTCAATACAACACAAAATAGTCGTCCGATTGAGATGAATGATACCTTAATCAAAAGCTCTGGTCACCAGCATAAATACTGATATGAAAAATATAAACATTTCAACAAAAAAATTCTAAGCAATAAAATTAACAAAAGGGTTAGCCTTTGCAAATTTACGAATTTGATCGATAGTCAATACAACACGAAATAGTCGTCCGATTGGGATGAATGATACCATAATCAAAAGCTCTGGTCACCAGCATAAATACTGATATGAAATATATAAACATTTCAACAAAAAAATTCTAAGCAAAAAAATAAGCAAACAAGCAAAGGGGGTTAGCCTTTGCAAATTTATGAATTTGATGAAAAGTCAATACAACACGAAATAGTCGTCCGATTGAGATGAATGATACCTTAAACAAAAGCTCTGGTCACCAGCATAAATACTGATATGAAATATATAAACATTTCAACAAAGAAATTCTAAGCAAAAAAATAAGCAAATAAGCAAAGGGGTTAGCCTTTGCATATTTATGAATTTGATGGATACTCAATACAACACAAAATAGTCGTCCGATTGAGATGAATGATACCTTAATCAAAAGCTCTGGTCACCAGCATAAATACTGATATGAAAAATATAAACATTTCAACAAAAAAATTCTAAGCAATAAAATAAGCAAAGGGGTTAGCCTTTGCAAATTTATGAATTTGATGGATAGTCAATACAACACGAAATAGTCGTCCGATTGGGATGAATGACACCTTAATCAAAAGCTCAGGTCACCAGCATAAATACTGATATGAAAAATATAAACATTTCAACAAAAAAATTCTAAACAATAAAATAAGCAAGGGGATTAGCCTTTGCAAATTTACGAATTTGATGTATAGTCAATACAACACGAAATAGTCGTCCGATTGGGATGAATGATACCTTAATCAAAAGCTCTGGTCACCAGCATAAATACTGATATGAAATATATAAACATTTCAACAAAAAAATTCTAAGCAATAAAATAAGCAAAGGGGTTAGCCTTTGCAAATTTATGAATTTGATGGATAGTCAATACAACACGAAATAGTCGTCCGATTGGGATGAACGACACCTTAATCAAAAGCTCAGGTCACCAGCATAAATACTGATATGAAAAATATAAACATTTCAACAAAAAAATTCTAAGCAATAAAATAAGCAAGGGGATTAGCCTTTGCAAATTTACGAATTTGATGTATAGTCAATACAACACGAAATAGTCGTCCGATTGGGATGAATGATACCTTAATCAAAAGCTCTGGTCACCAGCATAAATACTGATATGAAATATATAAACATTTCAACAAAAAAATTCTAAGCAATAAAATAAGCAAAGGGGTTAGCCTTTGCAAATTTATGAATTTGATGGATAGTCAATACAACACGAAATAGTCGTCCGATTGGGATGAATGACACCTTAATCAAAAGCTCAGGTCACCAGCATAAATACTGATATGAAAAATATAAACATTTCAACAAAAAAATTCTAAGCAATAAAATAAGCAAGGGGATTAGCCTTTGCAAATTTACGAATTTGATGTAAAGTCAATACAACACGAAATAGTCGTCCGATTGGGATGAATGATACCATAATCAAAAGCTCTGGTCACCAGCATAAATACTGATATGAAATATATAAACATTTCAACAAAAAAATTCTAAGCAAAAAAATAAGCAAATAAGCAAAGGGGTTAGCCTTTGCAAATTTACGAATTTGATGGATAGTCAATACAACACGAAATATTCGTCCGATTGAGATGAATGATACCTTAATCAAAAGCCCTGGTCACCAGCATAAATACTGATATGAAATATATAAACATTTCAACAAAAAAATTCTAAGCAATAAAATAAGCAAAGGGGTTAGCCTTTGCAAATTTATGAATTTGATGGATAGTCAATACAACACGAAATAGTCGTCCGATTGGGATGAATGACACCTTAATCAAAAGCTCAGGTCATCAGCATAAATACTGATATGAAAAATATAAACATTTCAACAAAAAAATTCTAAACAATAAAATAAGCAAGGGGATTAGCCTTTGCAAATTTACGAATTTGATGTATAGTCAATACAACACGAAATAGTCGTCCGATTGGGATGAATGATACCTTAATCAAAAGCTCTGGTCACCAGCATAAATACTGATATGAAATATATAAACATTTCAACAAAAAAATTCTAAGCAATAAAATAAGCAAAGGGGTTAGCCTTTGCAAATTTACGAATTTGATGTATAGTCAATACAACACGAAATAGTCGTCCGATTGGGATGAATGATACCTTAATCAAAAGCTCTGGTCACCAGCATAAATACTGATATGAAATATATAAACATTTCAACAAAAAAATTCTAAGCAATAAAATAAGCAAAGGGGTTAGCCTTTGCAAATTTATGAATTTGATGGATAGTCAATACAACACGAAATAGTCGTCCGATTGGGATGAATGACACCTTAATCAAAAGCTCAGGTCACCAGCATAAATACTGATATGAAAAATATAAACATTTCAACAAAAAAATTCTAAGCAATAAAATAAGCAAGGGGATTAGCCTTTGCAAATTTACGAATTTGATGTATAGTCAATACAACACGAAATAGTCGTCCGATTGGGATGAATGATACCTTAATCAAAAGCTCTGGTCACCAGCATAAATACTGATATGAAATATATAAACATTTCAACAAAAAAATTCTAAGCAATAAAATTAACAAAAGGGTTAGCCTTTGCAAATTTACGAATTTGATCGATAGTCAATACAACACGAAATAGTCGTCCGATTGGGATGAATGATACCATAATCAAAAGCTCTGGTCACCAGCATAAATACTGATATGAAATATATAAACATTTCAACAAAAAAATTCTAAGCAATAAAATAAGCAAAGGGGTTAGCCTTTGCAAATTTATGAATTTGATGGATAGTCAATACAACACGAAATAGTCGTCCGATTGGGATGAATGACACCTTAATCAAAAGCTCAGGTCACCAGCATAAATACTGATATGAAAAATATAAACATTTCAACAAAAAAATTCTAAGCAATAAAATAAGCAAGGGGATTAGCCTTTGCAAATTTACGAATTTGATGTATAGTCAATACAACACGAAATAGTCGTCCGATTGGGATGAATGATACCTTAATCAAAAGCTCTGGTCACCAGCATAAATACTGATATGAAATATATAAACATTTCAACAAAAAAATTCTAAGCAATAAAATAAGCAAAGGGGTTAGCCTTTGCAAATTTATGAATTTGATGGATAGTCAATACAACACGAAATAGTCGTCCGATTGGGATGAATGACACCTTAATCAAAAGCTCAGGTCACCAGCATAAATACTGATATGAAAAATATAAACATTTCAACAAAAAAATTCTAAGCAATAAAATAAACAAGGGGATTAGCCTTTGCAAATTTACGAATTTGATGTATAGTCAATACAACACGAAATAGTCGTCCGATTGGGATGAATGATACCTTAATCAAAAGCTCTGGTCACCAGCATAAATACTGATATGAAATATATAAACATTTCAACAAAAAAATTCTAAGCAATAAAATTAACAAAAGGGTTAGCCTTTGCAAATTTACGAATTTGATCGATAGTCAATACAACACGAAATAGTCGTCCGATTGGGATGAATGATACCATAATCAAAAGCTCTGGTCACCAGCATAAATACTGATATGAAATATATAAACATTTCAACAAAAAAATTCTAAGCAAAAAAATAAGCAAATAAGCAAAGGGGTTAGCCTTTGCAAATTTACGAATTTGATGGATAGTCAATACAACACGAAATAGTCGTCCGATTGGGATGAATGATACCTTAATCAAAAGCTCTGGTCACCAGCATAAATACTGATATGAAAAATATAAACATTTCAACAAAACAATTCTAAGCAATAAAATAAGCAAAGGGGTTAGCCTTTGCAAATTTACGAATTTGATGGATAGTCAATACAACACGAAATAGTTGTCCGATTGAGATGAATGATACCTTGATCAAAAGCTCTGATCACCAGCATAAATACTGATATGAAATATATAAACATTTCAACAAACAAATTCTAAGCAATAAAATAAGCAAAGGGGTTAGCCTTTGCAAATTTACGAATTTGATGGATAGTCAATACAACACGAAATAGTCGTCCGATTGGGATGAATGATACCTTAATCAAAAGCTCTGGTCACCAGCATAAATACTGATATGAAAAATATAAACATTTCATCAAAAAAATTCTAAGCAATAAAATAAGCAAAGGGGTTAGCCTTTGCAAATTTACGAATTTGATGGATAGTCAATACAACACGAAATAGTCGTCCGATTGGGATGAATGATACCTTAATCAAAAGCTCTGATCACCAGCATAATTACTGATATGAAATATATAAACATTTCAACAAAAAATTCTAAGCAACAAATTAAGCAAATAAGCAAGGGGATTAGCCTTTGCAAATTTACGAATTTGATGGATAGTCAATACAACACGAAATAATCGTCCGATTGGTATGAATGATACCTTAATCAAAAGCTCTGGTCACCAGCATAAATACTGATATGAAATATATAAACATTTCAACAAAAAATTCTAAGCAAAAAAATAAGCAAAGGGGTTAGCCTTTGCAAATTTACGAATTTGATGGATAGTCAATACAACACGAAATAGTCGTCCGATTGGGATGAATGATACATTAATCAAAAGCTCTGGTCACCAGCATAAATACTGATATGAAAAATATAAACATTTCAACAAAAAAATTCTAAGCAATAAAATAAGCAAAGGGGTTAGCCTTTGCAAATTTACGAATTTGATGGATAGTCAATACAACACGAAATAGTTGTCCGATTGAGATGAATGATACCTTGATCAAAAGGTCTGATCACCAGCATAAATACTGATATGAAATATATAAACATTTCAACAAACAAATTCTAAGCAATAAAATAAGCAAAGGGGTTAGCCTTTGCAAATTTACGAATTTGATGGATAGTCAATACAACACGAAATAGTCGTCCGATTGGTATGAATGATACCTTAATCAAAAGCTCTGGTCACCAGCATAAATACTGATATGAAAAATATAAACATTTCATCAAAAAAATTCTAAGCAATAAAATAAGCAAAGGGGTTAGCCTTTGCAAATTTACGAATTTGATGGATAGTCAATACAACACGAAATAGTCGTCCGATTGGGATGAATGATACCTTAATCAAAAGCTCTGATCACCAGCATAATTACTGATATGAAATATATAAACATTTCAACAAACAAATTCTAAGCAATAAAATAAGCAAGGGGATTAGCCTTTGCAAATTTACGAATTTGATGTATAGTCAATACAACACGAAATAGTCGTCCGATTGGGATGAATGATACCTTAATCAAAAGCTCTGGTCACCAGCATAAATACTGATATGAAATATATAAACATTTCAACAAAAAAATTCTAAGCAATAAAATAAGCAAAGGGGTTAGCCTTTGCAAATTTATGAATTTGATGGATAGTCAATACAACACGAAATAGTCGTCCGATTGGGATGAACGACACCTTAATCAAAAGCTCAGGTCACCAGCATAAATACTGATATGAAAAATATAAACATTTCAATAAAAAAATTCTAAGCAATAAAATAAGCAAGGGGATTAGCCTTTGCAAATTTACGAATTTGATGTATAGTCAATACAACACGAAATAGTCGTCCGATTGGGATGAATGATACCTTAATCAAAAGCTCTGGTCACCAGCATAAATACTGATATGAAATATATAAACATTTCAACAAAAAAATTCTAAGCAATAAAATTAACAAAAGGGTTAGCCTTTGCAAATTTACGAATTTGATCGATAGTCAATACAACACGAAATAGTCGTCCGATTGGGATGAATGATACCATAATCAAAAGCTCTGGTCACCAGCATAAATACTGATATGAAATATATAAACATTTCAACAAAAAAATTCTAAGCAATAAAATAAGCAAAGGGGTTAGCCTTTGCAAATTTATGAATTTGATGGATAGTCAATACAACACGAAATAGTCGTCCGATTGGGATGAATGATACCTTAATCAAAAGCTCTGGTCACCAGCATAAATACTGATATGAAATATATAAACATTTCAACAAAAAAATTCTAAGCAATAAAATTAACAAAAGGGTTAGCCTTTGCAAATTTACGAATTTGATCGATAGTCAATACAACACGAAATAGTCGTCCGATTGGGATGAATGATACCATAATCAAAAGCTCTGGTCACCAGCATAAATACTGATATGAAATATATAAACATTTCAACAAAAAAATTCTAAGCAAAAAAATAAGCAAATAAGCAAAGGGGTTAGCCTTTGCAAATTTACGAATTTGATGGATAGTCAATACAACACGAAATAGTCGTCCGATTGGGATGAATGATACCTTAATCAAAAGCTCTGGTCACCAGCATAAATACTGATATGAAATATATAAACATTTCAACAAACAAATTCTAAGCAATAAAATAAGCAAAGGGGTTAGCCTTTGCAAATTTACGAATTTGATGGATAGTCAATACAACACGAAATAGTCGTCCGATTGGGATGAATGATACCTTAATCAAAAGCTCTGGTCACCAGCATAAATACTGATATGAAAAATATAAACATTTCATCAAAAAAATTCTAAGCAATAAAATAAGCAAAGGGGTTAGCCTTTGCAAATTTACGAATTTGATGGATAGTCAATACAACACGAAATAGTCGTCCGATTGGGATGAATGATACCTTAATCAAAAGCTCTGATCACCAGCATAATTACTGATATGAAATATATAAACATTTCAACAAAAAATTCTAAGCAACAAATTAAGCAAATAAGCAAGGGGATTAGCCTTTGCAAATTTACGAATTTGATGGATAGTCAATACAACACGAAATAGTCGTCCGATTGGGATGAATGACACCTTAATCAAAAGCTCTGGTCACCAGCATAAATACTGATATGAAATATATAAACATTTCAACAAAAAAAATCTAAGCAATAAACTAAGCAAAGGGGTCAGCCTTTGCAAATTTACGAATTTGATGGATAGTCAATACAACACGAAATAATCGTCCGATTGAGATGAATGATACCTTAATCAAAAGCTCTGGTCACCAGCATAAATACTGATATGAAATATATAAACATTTCAACAAAAAAATTCTAAGCAAAAAAATAAGCAAAGGGGTTAGCCTTTGCAAATTTACGAATTTGATGGATAGTCAATACAACACGAAATAGTCGTCCGATTGGGATGAATGATACATTAATCAAAAGCTCTGGTCACCAGCATAAATACTGATATGAAAAATATAAATATTTCAACAAAAAAATTCTAAGCAATAAAATAAGCAAAGGGGTTAGCCTTTGCAAATTTACGAATTTGATGGATAGTCAATACAACACGAAATAGTCGTCCGATTGGGATGAATGATACCTTAATCAAAAGCTCTGGTCACCAGCATAAATACTGATATGAAAAATATAAACATTTCAACAAAAAAATTCTAAGCAATAAAATAAGCAAAGGGGTTAGCCTTTGCAAATTTACGAATTTGATGGATAGTCAATACAACACGAAATAGTTGTCCGATTGAGATGAATGATACCTTGATCAAAAGGTCTGATCACCAGCATAAATACTGATATGAAATATATAAACATTTCAACAAACAAATTCTAAGCAATAAAATAAGCAAAGGGGTTAGCCTTTGCAAATTTACGAATTTGATGGATAGTCAATACAACACGAAATAGTCGTCCGATTGGTATGAATGATACCTTAATCAAAAGCTCTGGTCACCAGCATAAATACTGATATGAAAAATATAAACATTTCATCAAAAAAATTCTAAGCAATAAAATAAGCAAAGGGGTTAGCCTTTGCAAATTTACGAATTTGATGGATAGTCAATACAACACGAAATAGTCGTCCGATTGGGATGAATGATACCTTAATCAAAAGCTCTGGTCACCAGCATAAATACTGATATGAAAAATATAAACATTTCAACAAAAAAATTCTAAGCAATAAAATAAGCAAAGGGGTTAGCCTTTGCAAATTTACGAATTTGATGGATAGTCAATACAACACGAAATAGTTGTCCGATTGAGATGAATGATACCTTGATCAAAAGGTCTGATCACCAGCATAAATACTGATATGAAATATATAAACATTTCAACAAACAAATTCTAAGCAATAAAATAAGCAAAGGGGTTAGCCTTTGCAAATTTACGAATTTGATGGATAGTCAATACAACACGAAATAGTCGTCCGATTGGTATGAATGATACCTTAATCAAAAGCTCTGGTCACCAGCATAAATACTGATATGAAAAATATAAACATTTCATCAAAAAAATTCTAAGCAATAAAATAAGCAAAGGGGTTAGCCTTTGCAAATTTACGAATTTGATGGATAGTCAATACAACACGAAATAGTCGTCCGATTGGGATGAATGATACCTTAATCAAAAGCTCTGATCACCAGCATAATTACTGATATGAAATATATAAACATTTCAACAAACAAATTCTAAGCAATAAAATAAGCAAAGGGGTTAGCCTTTGCAAATTTACGAATTTGATGGATAGTCAATACAACACGAAATAGTCGTCCGATTGGTATGAATGATACCTTAATCAAAAGCTCTGGTCACCAGCATAAATACTGATATGAAAAATATAAACATTTCATCAAAAAAATTTTAAGCAATAAAATAAGCAAAGGGGTTAGCCTTTGCAAATTTACGAATTTGATGGATAGTCAATACAACACGAAATAGTTGTCCGATTGAGATGAATGATACCTTGATCAAAAGGTCTGATCACCAGCATAAATACTGATATGAAATATATAAACATTTCAACAAACAAATTCTAAGCAATAAAATAAGCAAAGGGGTTAGCCTTTGCAAATTTACGAATTTGATGGATAGTCAATACAACACGAAATAGTCGTCCGATTGGTATGAATGATACCTTAAACAAAAGCTCTGGTCACCAGCATAAATACTGATATGAAAAATATAAACATTTCATCAAAAAAATTCTAAGCAATAAAATAAGCAAAGGGGTTAGCCTTTGCAAATTTACGAATTTGATGGATAGTCAATACAACACGAAATAATCGTCCGATTGAGATGAATGATACCTTAATCAAAAGCTCTGGTCACCAGCATAAATACTGATATGAAATATATAAACATTTCAACAAAAAAATTCTAAGCAAAAAAATTAGCAAAGGGGTTAGCCTTTGCAAATTTACGAATTTGATGGATAGTCAATACAACACGAAATAGTCGTCCGATTGGGATGAATGATACATTAATCAAAAGCTCTGGTCACCAGCATAAATACTGATATGAAAAATATAAATATTTCAACAAAAAAATTCTAAGCAATAAAATAAGCAAAGGGGTTAGCCTTTGCAAATTTACGAATTTGATGGATAGTCAATACAACACGAAATAATCGTCCGATTGAGATGAATGATACCTTAATCAAAAGCTCTGGTCACCAGCATAAATACTGATATGAAATATATAAACATTTCAACAAAAAAATTCTAAGCAAAAAAATAAGCAAAGGGGTTAGCCTTTGCAAATTTACGAATTTGATGGATAGTCAATACAACACGAAATAGTCGTCCGATTGGGATGAATGATACATTAATCAAAAGCTCTGGTCACCAGCATAAATACTGATATGAAAAATATAAATATTTCAACAAAAAAATTCTAAGCAATAAAATAAGCAAAGGGGTTAGCCTTTGCAAATTTACGAATTTGATGGATAGTCAATACAACACGAAATAGTCGTCCGATTGGGATGAATGATACCTTAATCAAAAGCTCTGGTCACCAGCATAAATACTGATATGAAAAATATAAACATTTCAACAAAAAATTCTAAGCAATAAAATAAGCAAAGGGGTTAGCCTTTGCAAATTTACGAATTTGATGGATAGTCAATACAACACGAAATAGTTGTCCGATTGAGATGAATGATACCTTGATCAAAAGGTCTGATCACCAGCATAAATACTGATATGAAATATATAAACATTTCAACAAACAAATTCTAAGCAATAAAATAAGCAAAGGGGTTAGCCTTTGCAAATTTACGAATTTGATGGATAGTCAATACAACACGAAATAGTCGTCCGATTGGTATGAATGATACCTTAATCAAAAGCTCTGGTCACCAGCATAAATACTGATATGAAATATATAAACATTTGAACAAACAAATTCTAAGCAATAAAATAAGCAAAGGGGTTAGCCTTTGCAAATTTACGAATTTGATGGATAGTCAATACAACACGAAATAGTCGTCCGATTGGTATGAATGATACCTTAATCAAAAGCTCTGGTCACCAGCATAAATACTGATATGAAAAATATAAACATTTCATCAAAAAATTCTAAGCAATAAAATAAGCAAAGGGGTTAGCCTTTGCAAATTTACGAATTTGATGGATAGTCAATACAACACGAAATAGTCGTCCGATTGGGATGAATGACACCTTAATCAAAAGCTCTGGTCACCAGCATAAATACTGATATGAAAAATATAAACATTTCAACAAAAAAATTCTAAGCAATAAAATAAGCAAAGGGGTTAGCCTTTGCAAATTTACGAATTTGATGGATAGTCAATACAACACGAAATAGTTGTCCGATTGAGATGAATGATACCTTAATCAAAAGCTCTGGTCACCAGCATAAATACTGATATGAAAAATATAAACATTTCAACAAAAAAATTCTAAGCAATAAAATAAGCAAAGGGGTTAGCCTTTGCAAATTTACGAATTTGATGGATAGTCAATACAACACGAAATAGTCGTCCGATTGGGATGAATGATACCTTAATCAAAAGCTCTGGTCACCAGCATAAATACTGATATGAAAAATATAAACATTTCAACAAAAAAATTCTAAGCAATAAAATAAGCAAAGGGGTTAGCCTTTGCAAATTTACGAATTTGATGGATAGTCAATACAACACGAAATAGTTGTCCG
Source organism: Tipula confusa (assembly GCA_963556175.1). NCBI lineage: Eukaryota > Metazoa > Arthropoda > Insecta > Diptera > Tipulidae > Tipula > Tipula confusa. Next base: position 83,513,849 of record OY744477.1, read on the forward strand.
ATTGAGATGAATGATACCTTGATCAAAAGGTCTGATCACCAGCATAAATACTGATATGAAATATATAAACATTTCAACAAACAAATTCTAAGCAATAAAATAAGCAAAGGGGTTAGCCTTTGCAAATTTACGAATTTGATGGATAGTCAATACAACACGAAATAGTCGTCCGATTGGTATGAATGATACCTTAATCAAAAGCTCTGGTCACCAGCATAAATACTGATATGAAATATATAAACATTTCAACAAACAAATTCTAAGCAATAAAATAAGCAAAGGGGTTAGCCTTTGCAAATTTACGAATTTGATGGATAGTCAATACAACACGAAATAGTCGTCCGATTGGTATGAATGATACCTTAATCAAAAGCTCTGGTCACCAGCATAAATACTGATATGAAATATATAAACATTTCAACAAACAAATTCTAAGCAATAAAATAAGCAAAGGGGTTAGCCTTTGCAAATTTACGAATTTGATGGATAGTCAATACAACACGAAATAGTCGTCCGATTGGTATGAATGATACCTCAATCAAAAGCTCTGGTCACCAGCATAAATACTGATATGAAAAATATAAACATTTCAACAAACAAATTCTAAGCAATAAAATAAGCAAAGGGGTTAGCCTTTGCAAATTTACGAATTTGATGGATAGTCAATACAACACGAAATAGTCGTCCGATTGGTATGAATGATACCTTAATCAAAAGCTCTGGTCACCAGCATAAATACTGATATGAAAAATATAAACATTTCATCAAAAAAATTCTAAGCAATAAAATAAGCAAAGGGGTTAGCCTTTGCAAATTTACGAATTTGATGGATAGTCAATACAACACGAAATAGTCGTCCGATTGGGATGAATGATACCTTAATCAAAAGCTCTGGTCACCAGCATAAATACTGATATGAAATATATAAACATTTCAACAAAAAAATTCTAAGCAATAAAATAAGCAAAGGGGTTAGCCTTTGCAAATTTACGAATTTGATGGATAGTCAATACAACACGAAATAGTCGTCCGATTGGTATGAATGATACCTTAATCAAAAGCTCTGGTCACCAGCATAAATACTGATATGAAAAATATAAACATTTCAACAAAAAAATTCTAAGCAATAAAATAAGCAAAGGGGTTAGCCTTTGCAAATTTACGAATTTGATGGATAGTCAATACAACACGAAATAGTTGTCCGATTGAGATGAATGATACCTTAATCAAAAGCTCTGGTCACCAGCATAAATACTGATATGAAAAATATAAACATTTCAACAAAAAAATTCTAAGCAATAAAATAAGCAAAGGGGTTAGCCTTTGCAAATTTACGAATTTGATGGATAGTCAATACAACACGAAATAGTCGTCCGATTGGGATGAATGATACCTTAATCAAAAGCTCTGGTCACCAGCATAAATACTGATATGAAATATATAAACATTTCAACAAAAAAATTCTAAGCAATAAAATAAGCAAAGGGGTTAGCCTTTGCAAATTTACGAATTTGATGGATAGTCAATACAACACGAAATAGTCGTCCGATTGGGATGAATGATACCTTAACCAAAAGCTCTGGGCACTGGTCTTTGGTTTTGAGAATATCCCCATCTCTCACAGTTGTGGTTTAACACGTATAGAAAGTAGAGTTGTTTCCCTATTTTATGTAATAAAAGATTTGTTTAGGTTTTCATAAGGTAGATTCACCGTATTAGGCTGTTTGGTTGTTTAATGTGCACTGTATTTTATGCTCTAAGTAGCAAAACATACACTTTTATTTCAATAATTCGTGTTGAATTCCTATGCTTGTCTATGCGCAATAATTATTTTAGACATAATAATGTTAATCAGCATAACTTAATATAATTCGTCTGATATTATGCAGATTATTCAATTTTTATGCAATATGGTTGGGTCATAACCAAAAATTTGGCTATCAATCAAATAGAAGATGTTACAAAGATAAGATTACTATAAGCAGAAGCACAACATTAACTCATTCAACAAGAGATACTCATTTAAAAATGAAGTATAGTTTATTAATTTTAATTTTGGCAGTAGTTCATTATTTAGCTCACGCACAGTATACAGAACAAGATGACGCTTTAAATTACTTACGGTTTACGGTAAACTCATATAAGGTAAGTGTTTCATTCAATTTATGATTTAATTTAAATCTAACATTATTTTCGTAAATGCAGACTATTTTTGATGCGAGCACAAATTTTGTTTACTCCCCACTATCGATAAACGCGGTCTATAATGTGTTGTATCAAATTTCAAGTGGTAATGCCGAAATAGTTTTACAAGCAACTTTATTTCCGATGACAAGTTTACGATCAGTAAAATATGACATTTTACAAAATCAAGTGGAACGTTTGTCACTAATTACTCGAACTCCTAGCATAAGACTGGCAAATAAATTTTATCTGGGCGCTAACACTGAATTTGATAAAATTTTCAAGTATCTGGCCGAAAGATATCAGACAGAATGTGAAAACATAGATTTTAATAAAACCGAATTGGCACGAATCACTATAAATAAATGGGTCGAAAATAAAACCAAAGGTCAAATTACGGATTTATTACAAGGCGGCCAGATTCAGCCATATACAAATATAATAAATATCAATACGGCTTCTTTCAAAGCCGAGTGGTTAAATAAATTTACAGAATTTAATATTCACGATGGTATATTTAATACGATCTACGGTAGTAAAGTACCTGTTAAATTCATCGAAGACGTACAAACGTACGATATATCATTTCGACCAACATTAGGATTGTACGCACTTCGATTGCCGTACACAAATGGATTAGAATTTTGGATTATATTACCGCTCGTGAACTACCAATTCGTAAATTTTGTACAAAGTTTAACCGTTGACACTATTTATGACATTAAGCACAATTTTTTAAAAACATATGCTCACATCAAATTTCCTATTTTCACAATCGAAAGTCGTTTAAATGGAATGGCATTAAAACCAGAGGCGTTTTTTTATCCTGATTATCAATTTAAGACTGGTATACGAAGTATAGTTGGCACAATAATCCAAAAGGCGAAGATTATGGTAACTGCTGATGGAACAGCAGCTGGATTAGGGACATGTAAGAAATTTTTGGATTATTTAATATAATTAATGAATTCGTTGCAAGTAATACAATATTTTTCAGATACCATTCCTGTCAATTCATCACGATTTGTACCACCAGTTCCATTTTATTTTACTGCCGACCGTCCTTTTGTATATGCTGTAATTGCCGATGGTAATCTTCCTATATTTTTGGGACATTATACATCTTAATTTTAGAATTATTTTTAATCTATGATTAATAAATGTAAACCAAAATTAATCATTTAAATAAAAATTCTAGTTGTTTTAAAAATCTTGTATTATAACTAAAATATCTCGTTTACATTTACCTCCCACAGATCCACCCAATGGAATATTTTGATCTAAAATAGTTTCTATTAATAAAATTCGTGCTATAAATAACTCAAAACTATCCTGCAAACGCAGAACTACTTCCAGATGTGGTGCAAAAGTAGTGAAAAAAAGTACTTTTTTTACAGTGAACAGTGGGAAAAAATTCACCAGTTTTAATTTTTTTGGGTATGGCTTACTCTTTTACCCTTATTATTTGAAAATCATGCTGTCCTTTTACACCGTATCCTATCCACATATAAAAAGTACTTTTAAACTACTTCTACGGCCCTACTTTTAAAGTAGTTTTTTGTAATTAATTTTTATTTTTTTCAGTAATTAAAACTTAATATTGTTATAAAAGGTAGTCATTTAATATTTAAAAATTAAAATTCCCTTACTCACATTTGCTGGGTACATATCAAAAATTAACACCTAGCTTGTTAGTACATATTTCTAACGACATCTTCGAAAATCGAATCAAATTATGGCTAGCTTCACTTCATTTATTATATCTGTCACATTCGTTGCTTTAATTTTGGATTTGTTTTGTTTTTAAACAATATATTTATGTAAAGACGTCAAAAATGGATTCACGGAATTTTGAGAATCGCCAAAAATTACTCTTCGAGTCGCTCGCGACGGCCGAAAAAGATATTTCCAAAGGCAGCACACTCGAACAGGCAGAAACCGGCGATATTCGTAAACAAATATTGAAAAAACCTTTAATTGTAGCGAAAAAATCAAAACTAAATGGACTCCACTTTAAAGGCAAGGAAAGCATATTTAAACGGCAAGAACAGCCAATCGAAAAATGTTTACAGCCTCGTTTTACGCCAGATTTCAAGGTAAATCGCATAATACTTTGTTATAAATTTGTTCATTACTGCATATAATATTTTGATCTAGTTAAATCCACAAAAATGGACAAAATATTCACTCGAAGATGTTGACATCTCAGACCATACAAATGCATCGGCGGCTTTTACATTTCTACGCGAAATGGAAGAACGCAAAAGCAACGACTCAGACAGTGATCAAATGGATTCGGAATCGTCAAGCAATCGAATTAAGTTTAATCGATCAGCAGGAATCAAAAAACTTCTAGCAGCACCTGAAACGACATCGGGAGATACAACGTCAACATTGAAAGGATCAAAACTGATGATGCCCGAATATGTTATTGGACAAAAAATTAAAAAAGATAAAAAGAAAAGTTTAGGTCATATTAGAAAATCAAAGGAATTAAAATTAAATCATTTGCTGGAAGACGACGAAGAAAAATCAGAATAAATATCATGTTAAATAAATAAATTGTAAGGTTCTTATAGTGTCTACCAACATACGGAAAATAAAATAAGCAGAAATAGAAAATTGAAAATCAATTGTCAAAAAACTCGAGGATTTCATTCGATCGGTGCGAGACAAACTTTGTTTGATTTTCCAGAAAATATTGTCGAATTTGAAGGATAATAATTTCGTAAAACTATAGTAAAATTGTAAGTGTATTGTTATCATGTGAAATTACGAATTAATTAACAGCGTTTCATTTTCAAATTGAAATGGGATGATTTTATATTATTTTAAACATAACCTAGAATTAAAATTTTGGGTTTACTACCATTTATAATTGGACACTCGCATTAATAGTGTCCCACTGAACTACAAAAGAAACGATGACAGTGACATTTGTTGTATAAATTTTAATCAAATAGTACGAGTTTTATTTTAGTTTAGTTTTTTTTTTGTATTTCGTTTTTTTCTCTAATAAATTTGTAAAATGTTTCTATTATAATGAATATCCAAGAAGGTTTATTAACTCTATTTTCCGTTTTATCATCCGTTGCAATCGTGTTATTTGTAATATTCTTAGGTTAGAACTAACATGTTGATTTTGAAATTGAAGTTTGCACACCAAGACAACACAGTATTCAAAATGTTAAATTATGTTAATGTATTATATCTAAAATGTTGCTATTTTCTTTATTTCGTTACAGGCTGGTATTTAGTTTGGAAATTATTTTTATCCCGTTTTAAATTGGTACGTGAATTACTGAATGGTATGAACGATTCGTCACCGACAAATAATCCAGAACACAGACAAAGCAAATCACTTAACAAAACTAAAAAACTCCGGAAAGATTAATAAAATTTTAAGCCAAAATGAACATAAGATGTGCTCGTCCCGAAGATCTAATGAATATGCAACATTGTAATTTGTTATGTCTTCCAGAAAATTATCAAATGAAATATTATTTTTATCATGGTTTGACATGGCCCCAATTAAGCTATGTCGCCGAAGATGATAAGGGTAACATTGTTGGTTATGTGCTAGCAAAAATGGAAGAATCAGATCCGGGCGAAGAAAGTAAACATGGTCATATAACATCGTTGGCTGTTAAACGATCATATCGTCGATTAGGTTTAGCCCAAAAATTAATGAATCAAGCATCTCAAGCTATGGTCGAATGTTTTGATGCACAATACGTTTCGTTGCATGTGCGTAAAAGTAATCGGGCTGCATTAAATCTCTATACAAATTCACTTGGCTTTAAAATATTAGAAATAGAACCGAAATACTATGCAGATGGTGAAGATGCATATTCAATGCGACGTGATTTATCCGAAATTGCTAAAGAAGTTCATATTGAACGTACCGACAATGAAATAAATCCCCCTGCTGAAGTAATAAAATCCCGGAATCACAATCCAATGGATCATTACCATGATGGCCATTGTTGTTAAATAAAATAAAAAAACAAACAAAAAAGTAATTCAAATACAATAAAAACTTATAATAAACAGAAAACATTTTATTTTATTTGTAGTAGCTGTGATGATCATCACCCTTGAAATTCGGTTTCATTAGTTTGGTCATCAGCCATTCGACTTCTTGGAGCTACCATTAGTAATATCCACAAAAATAGTAAGCACAGCACAATACTGAAACCGAGTAACCGTTTTAAGAGCCGCTCCATGGTTTTTGACTTATAGAACGTAATGCCAATTAAACTATGTCACATACTTGCGTTAAATGTCGATAAGTTGATACAATTTGTACGACTAAGATTTTAAGATGGATTACGGGGATTATCTGATTAGATATTTCTTTGATAACAATTTTAGATGTGCTTTGACTTCGTTTTCTTATTATTCATCGCGTGTTTATATTAAGTATTCAAAGCACAATTAACCTTGTTCATTAATTTTGATTAATCAAGCATCACTAATTAGTAAATACAATAATGATTTCATCGCAAATTAATTATTAAGCGGCTTAACGCAAAAGTTTAACAAATTAAAAAACGTTATTTCTACGAAAAACAGCCTTAATCGTCACTCCATTGATTGACCGTATCATATACAAATTGAAATTGAAAGCTGAGTTGAATCATCAATTTTTTTTTTATTTATTCATATTTAATTTTTCTTCGCTTTTTTACTACTTTTTGTTGGTTGCGGTACAGGTTTTTTATGTTTCGAGAAAATAGCCCGAAACAATCGATACAACATATAATCGAATAGTACCAAAAATAATACAATCAAACCGAATATATCCAAATTATGGTATTGAATTGAATTTAAATCTTGTCCAGCCGAATGTAAATGTCGTGCTCCCTTATGCCGGCACACATATTCAACCCAGTATACGGCTGACGCCAGTGGTTTTATTGGTTGGTCATGATATCGGGCCGATACAATTTTAGCATTTTCACCGAATTTCGGGTTCGATAGAATTTCGTTGACGGCATTCGATAACTTTTTTTCGTTCAGCTCATTGTAGGGTACAACCAGACCATAACCGGCACGTTTTGTTCTCTCCATATTTAATTGTTGATCACCAAAAATTGGTATACCAATTACGGGCACACCATAATATGTTGCTTCGGTTGTACTTAAAAGTCCGCCATGTGTTATAAACAATTTAATATTTGGATGGGCCAAAATATCATCTTGTGGGAACCATTTACTGATGAACACGTTATTTGGTTTACCCGGTAAATTTTCATCTTCCCATTTCCAAAGCACGTTCAAATTTAATTTCGAAAATACTCGAAGAATTGAGTCACGTTTTTCGACCGGCAGTTCAGCCGATCTAAGATTTGAACCGAGCGAAAAGTAGATACAACCATTTTTCGAACTTTCAATAAATGCTTTGATTTTCTCCGGTATTGGATTACGCGTTGGTCGTATATGCATGCCACCAACTTCAATCATATTTGGAACATATGGTCGTGGATATGACAAAGTGAAATGATTATTTAGTAAGACGAGAGCCGTATTTTTACGTAATTCGTTCAAAGATGGTTTTGGATCGGGAAATGCTGCATCATACATTTTCACTTGCTTCGGCATATAGATATAGTCCATGTAAATATTTTCGAATGCTCCCACCATTAGGTTGCCAAATCGTTCGAATAAATTCATTGAATCGGAAAAGCTTAAAAATGGATGAGGAACATATGATCGGGGTGATGGCGTACCAACCAAATCGTTTGTCCATTTCGATGCTCCAAATGTTGAAATTCCAATTACAGGTGCATTGAAATAGTGTGCGATGCCAAATAAAGCCTCGCTGACAAATATTTCCAGAACAATAACATCGAAATGGGTATTTCGATTGTCGGCGAGGAATTTGTTAAAAGCGGGATGAAGCAATGTATGATTCGTAAGATCAATACCCATATCGTATACGCCAGTAATTTGTTCCGGAATGCTTTGCGCATGCAATTCAAACAGATTAGGCATTTTTTCTGTAAAGATACAAATAATAATTATCGACTTTTTTACGCATCATTATTAGAATGACTTGAATAAATCACAAAACAAGTTTAAGAAATTACAGTGGATGACACTACTTATAGAACATATTCATGATACGTGATTTCTAGCACTGTACATATACGTAATAATTTATTAAGCAAATACTTACTTAAGATGTCGAAGATGCCTGTAATTTCTACATCGTGGTAATTTTTTATTGGATTTTTTTGTGGAAATCCTGATATAACAGTAACATCGTGTCCAGCTTCGGCTAAACCTTTCATCAAACCTTGGCCAACGATCGCATGTGATTTTGCCATTGTATGGAACACTCCCAATATTTTGTAACACTCCACATCAGAATTAATAATACAACATATTAATAAAAGCCCCAAAACAAGATTTTGAATTTTAAAACTCATTATCACTTGTTGGCATGAACAGGTCGGTGTACTACGACGATAACTTATAAACTGAATCAGTGAATGAATGGAATATCTCTATATACAAAACTATTATTTTATATTCTTACTTGACGTATTTTCTTTTCTTTATATATTTCTCTAGTTTGCTTTGTGTCGGGCATACTTTATAATTAGTCGGCTAGAATACTACATTAGGTCAGTAAAAAATAACATACAGTAAATTATATTTGGTCAGCAATTATAAAATATTCAAAAACTATGAGGACCACTCCAGTATACAATATTACAAAATCTCTGAATTTACAAATTTTTCTTATCTTTATGTTATCAAATATTTGCCAAAGTTATCCGTCAGACTAAGCTCCATATGTGAAATTAGAGACTAAAAGTATAAAATAAAATGACAAGACTTAAGATTGCGATAAGCGATGATCTAGTTGAGGTCGCATAAAATGATAAAATAATGCAAAAAGTAGTTTCAACTATGGTAATATTATGGCCCATGTGGTCCAGTGACACCCACATGACTCTTAAAGTATTTATAAAGCAACATGATACATTGTTAAAATTTCACCACAGTATCCCATATATGCTTACGGAAGGAGGCGACCAATTACCAGAATACCACTTATAGAGATGCTACTGATCTTCTTTAATTTCGAACGCGCTTTTGACACGATAAATAGGCACGTAATATGCCAGACACTTTTTGAAATGGACATCCCAAAGAAATTAATTAGACTCATTCAAAAAAGTATCGGGATGCTCGAAACCGAATTTAACACAAAGCCAACAAAGTGAAACATGCTATAGAAAAGTAACGCAGCAAGAACTCTTGTCAATGTTGTTCCTGATTCAAAGGGGAGTAATAGGAAAACTCCATAATTTGGATTATGCAGACGATATATGCCTGCTCAGAGCTCACACACAAGTACTATGACAGGCAGCGAAAACCTAAACAATGAGACCGATGGGCTGACTACCCGCAACCTTAAAAATCCAACTGTTAAAAATATCAACAAAAAATAATATTGATACCGCCAACATTTAATCAACCCTCCGATTGTATTACTTGAAACTTCATGTGTCCATTCAAAGCTGTATGCTGCTTTAAAGTGGAGATTCCCCAGCAATTTTGGTCTTGGTTTTCTTCTTGAGTCCTATAGGTCAAAAAGTCTGATTGTATTTCAAAGTAGTCCATCCAGTTTCACATGAGTGTTCGCCGGAAAGGTTTACTATTTTTGTTTAAATACCGACCTTATATCTAAATGGAACACATTTTCGTAGAGTATGCGATAGCATCCCTAGTTCAAACATCACGGAAAGGTGATATGCCTTTGCTTTCTTATACCCAATACTGATGTGATTATGTACTTAAATAAAAAGAAATATAATCTGAATAAAAAGCGTCCATACATGAGGTATTTATATTAGAGAAAAAGTACAAGAAGAAAATAGAACGCCACAAGCGGCTAGTATTAAAAACAAAACAAACCTACCTTCACTAGAGTCTTATTTTCCAGCACTCAACTCTTTACAAGATTTACTCCCATTGAACAGAACCTGTGTTTTTCTGCTGTCACCGGTTTGGTAAGACTGTCTGCTAACATATTGTTTGTGTTGACGTAAACAAATTTGACCACCTTGTCATTAACCTTCTCGCACAGAAAATGATAACGTACATCTAAATGCTCTGTTCTGGGTGAAAAAGCAGTCTTCTCCGTTGATTGGATCGCTTTTTTTGCTATCGCGATGTATGATGGTTGAACATTAATTTTCACCTAGCAACTCCTGACATATATCCCTCTACCAAATAGCCTCTTGGGTGGCCAAAGACATAGCCTGTTGTCGAACGTGGATCTACTGAATCACTTGCCCAATTCATTCATTTTCATTTTTTGAATAAGTCAGTTTCATCCCGATTGTACCTTTCAGATATCACAAGATCCGCTTTACTGCCAACCAATGAGCAACGCCTGGATTGTTATTAAATCTGCTGACTGACCCTATTGCGAACTGCATATCTGGTCGTGATACCTGGGCAGCAAACAACAAGCTCCCTACTGCTTCTTGATATGGCACATCCTTCATGGATTCACGATCTGACTCATTCTTCGGCGACATTTCTGAATTAGGTTTCTGATTCGGATCAGTTGGAACACTTACACTAGTACAATCGGCCATTTGCAAACGTTCTAGTATATTTTGAATATACTGGCTTTGATTTATTGAAATCGTTCCCGTCTTGCGGTCTCGCATAATCTGCATGCCCAACACACATTTGGCTTCGCCAATGTCCTTCATTTTATATTGCTTTTGAAGACACAAAAAAAGAGCAAGTCGTCAACATTTACTGCCACAATCAACAACTTACTACCATCCATTAAATAGTAAATGCATGCATCGTAATTTGAGCATTTCATGTCAAAAATCTTCAAGGCAGTGTCCAAACGCTGATTCTATACACGACTGAACTTGAGTCCCTATAACGACTTCTTCAAACAACAAACACGTTGAATTCCATCACTAAACTTTTCAGGTTGAATCATATAGATTTTTTCGCTCAAATCACCATGAAAAAACTGTAATTGCATCCATCTGATCGATCTCTAAATCGCATCACACAGCTACCGCAATCAAAAAACGTATCGACGAGTATACAGGGATGTCTCCTCATAGTCAATGCCCTTTCGCTGAGCACAGCCCTTCACTACCAAATGAGCTTTGTACCGATCTACCACTCCTTGGATCTTCAGCTGTTAGATCCTCACTTTTTTGAGATCTACGCCTTCTGAACTTGCTGTTGTAATAATTGCCTCATCCTCCACTTGATTGCTATCATCTTTGAATAGATAAAAATGGTTATAAAATTCGTTACAATCAATTACCTTGTTTTCACAGCGTTGGTCCTCCAGAAAAATGACATCACAACTGACATCCATCGTGATTTTTTTAAATCAAAAACTCGATAACCTTTACTATTCTCGCTGTAGCTGACCATGATGTATTCCTTTGATTTCGAATCAAAATTCTAGCGCTTTTGTTTCGGAATATGGACCATTGCCCTGCATCCAAAAAGTTTCAAGTTGGATAAATCTGGGTTTTTATTGGACCAAATTTCTTCGGGCGTTTTATCGATAGCCTCACGATATGGTAAACGATTCACAAGCTGCTGTGTGACAGCTTCACCCCAAAATCTGTTGTCAAGCTTTACGTCAAAATGCATACATCTCGCACGCTCTACCAATATACGATTCATCCTTTCCGCCTTGCCGTTTTGTTTTGGCGTATAGGGAACAGTTGTTTGATGCTGTATCCCTGAATCTCAGAGGAATTTAGAAAACTCCTTGTCGCAGTATTCTGTTCCATTATCTGATCGCAACGTTCTGATTTTGTGACCCGTTTGATTCTCCGCAAAAGCTTCGAACTCCTTGAAAACATTCAAGATGTTTGATTTGTTTTTTATGAATTACACGGAAATCTTGTGGCCAAAATCATCCAAGAAAGTCACAAAATATCGCGAGCCGCCAAATAAATTAACTGGCCTTGGACCACACAGATCAGTATGCACCAGTTCTAGTACTCTGGAAGCCCAAGATTTACTGTCCTTGAACGGAAGGCGAGTCCATTTTTGGCCACGATTGTTTTGCTCTCTCACATGTGTGGGTGTTGGTTCAACTCTGTAATGTCAGGGCTTCTAACTTTTTTCTAAGAACCGTATTAAGCCTTCTCATAATTGTCCTCGCCCATTTCAGTTGAAAAATCGTACCTTGTTTAGCAAGTTCGTCTGTTCTACAGTTCATTTTAACGTCCAAGTGATGAAGGACTCAGATTATAAGAACCCAATACTACCTCAATGCCAGAGAAACTGATCTCAGTAACCTGATTGCCGCTTAACTGTCCTCATATATTGCAATATCATTTAATGACTCAACCGTGATAAGACTTCCTCAATCGCTATCTTTTCAGCTTGATACACGCTGCAGGAGTCAGGTAGATGATCGGAAATATTCAGCCACCATTTGTTTACCGAAGATATCGAGCAAAAGAAGATGTAACATTACTTGTTAAGCTCTCATAGGTGTTAACATCAGCACCCCAGTTCTCAATCCTATTTTTATGAGTTACCTTATCTAGTGCCCAATTTTAATTTCGTACACTTAAGAACGACGGTATAGAGCCAGTGTCCGTTTAAAATTCCTTGAAAAAATTTCTCGTTTAAAATTCCTTGAAAATATCACTATATAGTAGTTTAATTCACTCTTGCTGTTTTGTTATAGGCTTCCAACTATATTTATTGTATAAGGTTACGCCCAGAAATCTCGCTGTTGAAAACGCCAGACTAATGTCATTTACATAAAGTGAAGAATACCAGCTCTGTTTTAAATGGGTTGATTCCCAGTTCACAAGTCCATGCATACCAACATAAATGACTAATTAACTTGATTATGGGATACTCCACTGCTTCATACGTTTGCGAATGAATTGATAGCTCAATTGTACGTACCAGAGTGCGCAGAGCTGTGACATTAGATTTCCATTTACAGTACGCATGTTGAGACACTGCCCAATTTCTAGATTTTACATGTATTCGAACATATACATCTGCTAGCTTTTCCAAGGTTTTCAATAGAGTCTTTTCTTGATTTCTGAATAAAGACTGCCTAGATCGCTGGCCATTTTTTAGGAACATAGACCAGCCTTAACTATCTCTTGAAGATCACCTCTAGCTAAGAGATTTGCTGGGTACAACGAATATCATAATTTCTGCGTTCTAAACGTTAATGAGTTTCTATTAAAGGTTTCAAAGATTCTTCTTCTTTTTATACTAGTTGGATTGGTGGAAAAAATATTCCTAAGACTTGAAGTCCCTGAGATGTTCTCCATTTTCTCACCCAAAAGTCTCCAATAAATCCTTTATTGTGCCCTCCTTAATTCTTCCTTGCACAGCCTCAAGTCCTTCTTAGAGTCCCAGTCCTGATACTCCTTAGTTCTTTTAGTATTATTAAAGGCCGCTCTACACGCCTTTTATGGCCCTAGAGCCAAAACTAAAGGATCAACTGTAGACGCATGCGATAGTATTCACCTTGCAATCGCGATCATTAAATATATTTGGGAAGTTCCGGGCCCATGACGGCAAAAGTACCCCTTTCGTTTTTATCGATAGTTCCTCAGATTGTGTGATGTGCGTTGACATTATATCCAAGTAGTACACGAAATCTTTCTTCATTTCTATTCAAGGACTAGTTACATCTGAGCTTATCTGGTGGCACCTCCTTCTCCTGGTCCATATAGGATGTGGACAGCTAAATTTTGTTGTAGCTGACTTCCAGGCTATGACCTCAGTTACATCACCATTGCTATATTCAAAAGGAAGGAACATATTTAGAATGCAGGATCTGATTCTCTGATTCTCCCATATTATAACCTTTCCTCCGAAGGCAGCAGATCTTGTTATTATTTATCCAATGTTCATGGATTTTAACTACATCCTCATTGCTCGAGCATTTCCCCTTATATCCTGTTCGGCCGTTGACGACTCTGTTTAAAAAGTCATTGGCGTTTGTACCGACCAGATGTACATAGCAGATACTCTATCAAGTACGGAGCGACTTGATTTAAGAGAACTTATCATTGACTGAATCAAAGTTAGATAAAACTAGAGAAGTTACTTTAGTAGAGACCAGAATAGTCACGAAATTATTAAGAACATAGAGTCAGGATCGCCAGATAAAAATACAAGCACAGTACACTCTGTTAGGCAATATTTTTATATCGCAGAGATGAGTTAATTACACATAGTCAACAATTTAATATTTAAAGTTACAGCAATGGTATAGTTCCTCAAGAATTTTAAAAAAATGTTTAAACTTATACATGAAGGTCATTGAGACAATATAAAAGATATAAGACAATAATCGGTTTGGCTGAAAAGCGTGGGAGTACAATTAGTTAGTTAGTTAGTTTTAGGTGGCCGCCCGACAAAAAGACGAGGCATAGACACATATGGTCCGTAGCCTTACCACAGAAATTGCTTCTCCGCACTACCCTAAACTGTAACCAATTTGAGCTTCTCACGAAGCAGTAGATATCTCTAACACTCAATTTACTGAGATCCGTTAGATCGCACAGGAGGTGAGCTCCTAAAAACTTGAGTCTGTTTTGAGACAGACTAGGACAGGTGCATAACAAATGAAGTATTGTTTCCTCCTCTTCTTCGTCATCACAGCTTCGACAATAATCACGAAAGAAAGCACGAAGTCTACTGGCATGCTTTCCAATAAGACAGTGTCCAGTAATGACACCCACAACCGTGCTAATATTATGCTGTTGCATGGATATTAGCTGATTAAACCTTTTTAAGTTCAAATTATGCCCCTAGTAATTACACATGAGGTGTAATTTGCCCATCTATTGTTTGTAATTTTACGAGCTTCTTCTATAAGGAGTAATTTGCACGTAGTAAGTGGTACTTCAATGTCCACCTTGCACGGTAAGATGAGGCAAGTAATACCTTGCTGCGCGAGTTCATCGGCTTTCATATTCCACGTAATATTGAAATGCCCTGGCACACATATAAGATGGATAATGAACTGTTCAGCCATCTCGTTAAGAGATGAAAGACAACTCCGGGCTACTTTCGACGTGATAAAGCCTGATTGTAAAACTTTAATAGCAGCCTGACTATCCGTAAAAATGCCAATATCTCTTACAGATATTACATGATATTTCATCCAGTCTATGGCTTCCTTGATTGCTATAAAAATAGTGCAATGATCAGGTAGGCGGAAAGAGGGATTTACATTTAGTTCTTCGCAGAAAACGCCTCCGCCGATCATCAATTTTCGAGCCATCTGTAAAAAAGATAATAAAGCCTGACTTTAAAACTGTTCCATTCACCCAGTCCTCTCTGGAAGGAATATCAGTTATAAATTTAACTTCAAGGTATGATGTCGAGATGGTGTAGTCGATAGATTTAAGGATTTCTTTGTTCGTTAGAATAGATGAGTGTCCCATAATGTTACAGGACCACACAGAAATTGATTTAAGCCTTATGGCTGTAATAGTAGCCCCTTGCTTAGCCAGGATATCCAAAGGGATGAGATGATAGAGAATCTTCAGTGCTTGAGTAGGAGTGCTTCTAAGTGCACCACTAATACACAAGGTAGCAGTTCTTTGCACTTTCATTAGCAACTTTTGGTTCGCCACTGTATTTAAAGCGGGCCACCAAACTGTAACTCCATACATTAGAACTGGTCTAACTACAGAGGTATAAAGCCAATGCACAATGTGAGACTTAAGTCGCCATCCTTTTCCAATGGCATTTTAACAGGAGTAGAGTGCTATATCGTAGCCTTTTTACTCTTTCCAAAATATTAGGCTTCCAGCTTAGTTTACTATCCAAAATGAGACCCAAGAATTTCACTTTATCTGCGATGTTTAAAACAACTCCATTGAGAGTTGGAGGGTCAAAGCGAAGAAGTTTGTACTTCCTTGAAAAAAGAACGAACACAGTCTTCAGTGGGTTAACACTAAGACCACAACTATTGGTCCATTGAGTTAGAATGCCAAGAGTAACATCATCACCACCTTGACGTGTACCCCTACTTACAAATCTACGGATGGATGATATACCTAGATTCGCCGTTATGACCCTGCCTTTGAGCATTTGATCAATCCAGCTTCTAAATGTCACATCCACCCCCAAATTTGAAAGTGCTTACATGATCATATTCGTACATGATCATATTTGTCATATTCGTTTAGTATAAAAACGATGTTATTTCATTCACTGTTTCTTGACTTATTAGACGCCTGTTCATAGCTTTAAGGCTTTTCTTTTGTTTATTGGGTCGTGTATTAAGCATTCATTCATCATTTAAAATTTACTGATTTACTGATTTTTCAAACTTGTGAAAATTTATTTCTTACACTTACTTAATGGCGGAGTAATAGAGGTTTCCTGATTGTGATTATTTGCTACTGGCATTTATAATGTGATGGAACTATCTTTAAGTTTTTGTAATTCTCAACGGTACAGCCTTTATAATTTGTAAAGGGTGATTTTTTAATAGCTATTGGAAATTTTTCCATATAAGGTCCATATAATTTAATGTTTGAAGATTATTTCATGCAAATGTTGACCGCAGCTGCGCCACAAATGGTCCATCCGCTTAGTCTAATTTTGGCATACACTTTCAACATTTCGGCCGGTATCTCACGAATAAACGCTTCAATGCTGTCTTTCAATGCGTCAATCGAAGCGGACTTATCAGTATAGACATGAGCCTTAACATAGCCTCACAAAAAATAATTTAAATGCGTTAAATCGCACGATCTAGGCGGCCAATTGACCGGTCCCAAACGTGAAATAAAGTGTTCACCGAACTTGCCTCTCAATTGGTTCATTGCTTCGCGTGCTGTGTGGCATGTGGCACCGTCTTGTTGAATCCACATATCATGCAAGTTAAGTTCTTCCATTTTGGGCAAAAAAAAGATGGATATCATCTCACGGTAGCGCTCACCATTCACAGTTACATTGCGATTCGCATCATCTTTAAGGAAGTACGGTCCAATGATGCCATCAGCTCATAATCCGCACCAAACAGTAACTCTTTCTGAATGCATTGGTAGCTCTTGCAATGCTCCTGGCTGATATTCACTCCAAAATCGACAATTCTGTGTTGTGGTAGGTCGTTCGACTTCAATTCTTGCACCAGCTGAATTTTGTAAGGCTTCACACCTAAACCCTTCCGCAAAATTTTGCATGTTGTTGAGTAACAGAGGCCCAATTGCTGCGAACGGCGCCGAATCTATAATTAATGATCATCACTAACTCTGGCCGATACAGCTGCGATATTTTCTTCAGTTCGCACTGTACGTAAGCGTGTTGGTGATTTAATGTCCAATAATGTAAATTTGGTGCGAAATTTAGTTACAATAGCCCGAATAGCCGGGGTCGATTAAACTGACCATAAAAAGGAAGAAGCGCGCGATTAACTTTCTTAACAGAGCACGCATTTTGATAATAAAATTCAATGATTTGCAAGCGTTGTTTGTTTGTAAGACGATTCATGGTTACATTGTTGACCAAACTGAAGATGTTTGACAGTGACACAAAACACGAAACATACGTGACCTGTCAAAATCAGTGTTGCCAAAAAGAAAATAATTAAAAAATCACCCTAGTATGACGTTTTTTGAAGTTTGCACATGTTGGAGGTGAATTTTTATTTACAGGTCACATCTCAGCAGAGTGCCTTTTAAGTTCTAGGGCATTTCAGGTATAGATACCTGATGTATTGGTATTTTTTTCTTCGATCTTGTCACACTGTTGATTCTTCAGAATTGTTTCTTTTGTTTCCTTCATAAGGTCATACTGACAGTTTCGGACTTGAAACTTTACTAGCTACTTTTTTATCTGTAAAGTGTAACTGGTTGAGGAAGGTGGAGGGGATCTTGTCACTTTTAATCATGGTTTAAATAGTGTGTCTGCTTCGCTTCTATAGTTTTTGAATGTATTTTATTACCACGAGTGTTACGAGACATATCAGTGACCTGTGACGGAACTCTGCATTATCATATAGAGAGGCTACGTTTTTAAACCAAATGACACCTAAACTGTAATTTGCATAGTAGCAACTCAGCTTCCTCTTAGTCATGCTATGGGTTTTACCTTTACCTTAATGGTAAGCCATTAAGGTAGTTATTCCTATAGGCAATAAATTAAACGAAAAAACAGTAAGACTGGTGTAACTGTCATTTGTTTTAAATAAAATATCACCTAAAAGTTCATGCTGCTTTTGTATTATATAATGGACCGTATAATTGGTCTTTCCTATGGCTGTAAATATAAAAAAGTAATACAAATCATAACGAAATATTTGAAAAAAAAAATCATTAAACAATTTCATGTTTAATTTAACCCGTGCCTCTCCTATGTTATATACAATATTTATTTAATGAATGATGCACGCACTGGGTGCATTTTTATTATTTTTGTTGTAAATGATTGTATGTAGTTTAAGGTTCTTGTAACATATTCTTATATTCATTCTTCATTTCGTTTCTTTCGGGCAAAAATCTTTTTTGTTATTCTTTACATTTTGAGACTTCAGTTTTTTTTTTAATCAATTTGCTGATTCAAAACCAGCCACATGTGATGTGTGTTAACAAAAACGATTGTTGGTATATAATCCTAATGTTGTATGAGTATTTTTTACGATCATTCGTTCACCAATTTCTCATATTTTTTTTTTTTTTTGTGTTTTAAATCTAACACATAGGCAAAGACTTTATAGGATTAAATCCCAATGATGTCAGATGTGATCTATCGTTGTGACCCTTAAATTATATTAAAATTCTAATGGTCGTAAAATGATAAGAGATCGACAAACTTGAAAAATTTTGTGAGAAACAAATGAAAAGAGAACCAATTCATGCACATACAAACATTCATCGGCTCGTATTATCAAATTCTTGTTAAAAAAAATATACATATTTATTTTTCTTATGTTTGAATAAAGAATTAAATTTTAAATTTATTTTTTAAAGAACAGTTTCGTTCCAGTGATCATCCAGTACGGATGGTCATAAAAAATAGTGAAAAAATAAAAAGTGAAAAAGTGAATCCAAAAACGGATTGAGTGAAGTTTTTAAAGTTAAGAAGTGAAATTGTTAAAAAAACTTACAAATTAATTAAGAACATAAAAACAAAATCGATCCGTATTCGGGATCATAATCGAACGAACCAAAAAAAAAAAAAAATGAAAATCATATGGTTGCGATCATTTCTGATCGTTACACTATATTTGATTGTAAATGTTAATACAGAATTAACACCGCCCTATTTTAATTTAGCCGAGGGACGAAAAATTTATTCATCGGCAACATGCGGTGTTGGAACCGATGGGCCCGAATTATATTGTAAACTTGTTGGTGCCGTCGGTAATGAAAGTGAACGGCTTATTCAAGGACAGGTTTGTGATTATTGTGATCCAATGATACCGGAAAAACATCATCCGCCAGAGTATGCAATCGATGGTACCGAAAATTGGTGGCAATCTCCACCATTATCACGCGGAATGAAATATAACGAAGTTAATTTAACGATCGATTTTGGTCAAGTAAGTACATAGACTATAGCATTTTATATATAACAAGTAAATATGGGGTTATTTACAAGATTAAAACCTAAAATTAGATTTTTATGATCAGCCAAGATCCATATGTTAAACATTTGGTTTCGTATGTTAATTTAAAATTTCATTGCATGTTCGTGTATATACATAAAAAAAAATTAAATATCTAAGATGTTGTAAAGAAATCTACCATGGTTAAAAATTTATTTGCTGTCTTACTATATATAAAAAAAACGAATATATAAAAATCGAAATGTAAATGAATGACATAATGTTGATATAACACAATTTGTCGTAGGTAAATTTAACACAATTGCTGTAAAGGATATAATACAAGAATCGTATGACAAATACATGGCCTCGACCACACAAAATTTTTTTTCATTTAATTTGTTATGAAGAAAATATATGATTTCCTAGATAAGCAAGGTTCATATCCGATTATGTAATTTTGAATCAATTCTGGTTTAAGCCAAAGTTACAAAGCACCATAAATTTTTTACCCAAGTAAAACTTCAAAGAATATTTTAAAAAGGCAATGACTCTCCTCTTACTTATATGAATAGACAATAGTTAAAACTTGATCAGTTAATTCCAAATCCTTTAAACTAAATTCGTTATACTACAGGAGTAACATATAAGGCCAGCAAAAGTTACAATAAAATATTTTGCAATAATTTTAAAATGTCAATAGCTATATGAGTATAAAAACTGGGTTTGAGGACTGTATCTTTACACAGATAAGTACAAAATGCTTTAAAATTTGAATTACGAATCTCAAAAGAGCAACAAATCAAAAAATTTAAAATAATATTAGCCTAAAGCATTAGTAGTGTCATCGCTTATGCCTAAGTCTGGTACTTGTCAAACGAAACTTGTATTACAATTTTATGATCAATCTTAGTTTTTTATATAATTTTTGGTAATCAAATGATGTTGTTGAACTTCCTATTTGCTTGATAACCCGGACTAAATTTTGTTTATTATCAAATTTTTGTTTGACTTTAAAACGAGTTTTGTATATAAGAGCACAGTTATTACACAAAAAGAAGCTTTTCTGAATACCATATATGTTACTAACACATCCCAGATACGTCAGTCCCGAGACTGACTAACTACTAAAAATTATCTTTATTCATTAACATAATCTCTTTCAACAATCATTCCAAGTGTACGTAGCAATAATGCCATGTAATATTCGCTATTGGTGGTTTTTCCATTTTTAAGGTAGCCAATGAATATTACGCCAGTAACCTCACCTTTCGATCTTTTATTACGATTTTTACAACTTGCTTGATGTTTTCTTGAGTCACTGCTTCATTTGGGCGAATAAAACGTTCAGCATTATTTCAGTCTGTACGACCACGTTTAAAATCAGTGTACTTATTGGTTCCGATGGAACAAATAATAGTTAATAGAGTCCAAATAATACTTCCCCAGCCATTGCTGAGCTTGAATGGTGATTTTCCTGTTAAAAACATTGTTTTACCAACAAACGATAGTTTTGTTTCCATTGTTTTCAAAATTGTAAAAATAGCGTCACTTTAATCACTGTAACTTAGTATGCTATGGTTCGATTTTCATCACACATATCGTTTGAAGGTTGCTACGTTTTAAGAATTATAAAAAAAAAAATTATTAGAGGCGCCATCTCTGGCTTAGTATCAGGACTTATTGAACGATCGTGTATATAAGTGTCTTGGGTTTGATGAACCACCTAGTCCCAGATAGTGGACTTCTAGTAAATTACTCCTTAAATATTACATGACTGCGATAAGATTACATATAACTCGTATCATCTAGTAATTTGTCTAGCCACCTTATGGTTATGTTCAACTTATTATGCATTGGCAGCTCTGAATATCTTCCAGCTTGAATTCTTCAACGCGTTTACAAAATCAGAATTTGCTTTCGACATTCATAATTTCCACGAAAAATTCTTCACCCAGCAAAATTGAAGTACCGTCTATGGTATTCCGAAGGAGTTGATTTTAAATCTGCCTTGTAAGTAGCACGAAAACCGAGTAGAAACGTAGGTAAAATGTCGAACCAGTTTTTATCTTCGAAGCACATTATTATCGCCCCAAGAGTGTGATGCTAGCGTTCTATTGTACCGTTTGCCTTAGGGAGATACGCCGTAGTTTGCAAATGTTTTGCACCAAGTCTTTTAGACAGTTCGAATCTTAAAGTTCAACCCGATAATAATACCGATGCAACAGTATATCTGCCTTGTTTATAGCGATAGATATAAGTAAGTACGTAAGTATGTTACGATATCCTTTGGAAATTGGTAATGGACCAACTATATAGATATTGATGTGTTCGAATCTATTGTTACTGTTGAGTAAAGGTATGTCACAATTAGTGCCCTGTTCTGTCTGTTCACTTTAGTTCGCTGGTATGGATTGCAGTTACGGACAATATGGGAACAATCCTTATTGATACTCAGCGATTTTTGAGTAATCGACCTTCATCATATACTGCTGAAAAAGTATGGGCAGCCAGCGGTGTGGTTATTGGTGTTTTCTGGATATCATCTGGGTTAACCGGAATTATGATTGAATGCACGTTTTAAGTCAATTTTCGAAAATAAAGTTTTTCCAAATGTATTTAAAGAAAATTCTGAATGAAAGAGATTAGATATTTGTTGGGAACGGTAATTGAACTCAACTGGCTGTAATCGCCACAGAGACGAAACGAGCCATCATGTTCTTTTACCAAGTGTAATGGCGTAGCCGAAGGCGATTTGGTTGAACGACAATTACCATGTTCAGCAAGTAACTAATTCTTCTCTAGCAGCATTTTATTTTGTCAGCATTATACGTCTAGCTCGGGCCGCAACAGGAGGACATTGTCCGAAATAAAATCTGTCTTTGGCGAGACCTGTCTGCAATCCCCATATAGCTGCTTGAGATTGTGGATTTTTTTTATGAACTTAGATCGAAAGTGCATGACTTAATGTATTTGGTTGCTTTAGACGATATTTAGACGATTTTCTGAAATCTTTCAATTAATCGGTTTTTGTTTGTCCAATATTTGTCTGTTGGTATAGAGATTTAGCAAGAATGCCACCGACCAGCCACAGTTGAATAATATCGCGTTTAGTCGGCGGTAATACCTGTGGTTTTAAATTGCGCATTAAATTGCGTCAACTGAAATGGAAACCACAATTCAGGACAATTTTTCCAAAACGGAAAAAAAATTATTTTCACAATATTTCCAAACCTTAGTTATCTTTCGTTTCCACCATTTTTGATTTCGTGCTCGAAACACAAAACAAAACTTGAATTTCAGTGGAAATTTTTACAAAAAACGTTGCAGTATGTTTCTATGTTGTCTCGAGCCACACTTTCCGTCTCTTTCGCAGTTGTATGGAATTAGAAAAGATGACGCAATATGTTAAAAATCGACTTAAAATACTGTTGGAGAAAATATTTCAAATATTCTGACAATTTTAGTGCTTTCTCCATAATTGTTTTCCAGATCAGTTTGTTCTTTTAATTAGTCAAAGTTAACGTGGATTGATTTTTCTTCATTTTCACAGAATGTTACCTGCAAGGACCCTAGCTGGTATGTTTTAGTGTGGAAACTTCTTCTTGATATAAAACGCGAAAATAACGTTTAGCAATAAAGGACTTGAAACAATAATTATTTTTCTTTTAAGATGCATCATTTTTCGAAAATTGTATCGAAATCTCTAATATAATGCTCTATTCAGCACATTTTAAAGCAATAGAAATATTTCTAACAAGCTTTTTCTTCCAACACAAAGAACTCCGAATAAGTAGTGTGCCAAACGGAAAGCAGAGATTCTTTCTTTTTCAACTAGAATCCTAACGAAGATAACAATCTATCTTTTATATATATATATATATATATATATATATATATATATATATATATATATATATATATATATATATATATATATATATATATATAAATATATTCTATGTAGTTTCACATTTGTCAATCGATCTCCCTTCCAATAATTCCCTCCATCTCACTCTCACATGCTGCGCAACCACGATTGTGTTTACATTTTCTTCGTTGCAAGAAAAACAGTTCAATTCTAACTAATTGATTCAATTTACATAATATTCTGAAGCTCAATGCATTAATATTTAGACGAACATTTAATAAAAAAATATTATATTTTACCACAATCCACAAAAATGTTTTAAAAAAATAAATTCACAAATTTTGAAGTTTCATGTTCGACTGTTTTTGACTTATAGAAAAATTTGCTTGAACTTCACGATTCAAATAATATTTTAAAATGAATTGTTGCTTGCAACCAAATTTATAAATTGAAACAGTTGAACATAAATTGTCATTGACCATCTCTGACATTTTAGTTGTTTAGACAATATGTCAACAATATAAACCTAATAAACACTTTTTAGGTGACAAAAGTCACGCATGTAATGACTACAGAACTCAAAGTTTTCATGGCGATATAGAAACTACAGAAAAACATTGAAGTCTTGCTGCAACAGTGAAAATTGTCAACTTCTCAGATTATGGTTAACAAATTCGGATGCAGACTCAATACATTTCTAAATGAAATATAATGGTGCTATTGGAGAAGAGCAATCCTACTACAGCTTGGATTCAATTTATAATTGTGAAAATAAAAAAGAGCGACTGCAGTATCCTATTGAGTTTTTAAATGTTTTAGTATAGTATAAATTTAGATTTTGGTACCGTTGCTGTGAGTTTCTCACAAGTTGAGATTGATCCTTATAGGTGTCTTGTTGTATTGCCCGATTCCGCTTATACGCCTTAGATGTAAATCTGTAAGAATGATTACAGCACATTATATCTCATAGATCATTTTTTAAGTGACATAATAATTTGGAATTAATTGCCACAACCAGACTTAAATTATCTCATCTTATAATTTATAACGATGATCTAAACTGCGGTCAAATGCTGTACATATTTTATAGATAAATGAACTAACACAATCTACAATTAATCATATTTCACACTACAAATAACTTTTATGTTTAATATTTCAAACAAACATACATATTATATGCTCACATTTCCTGCAATTATGCATGCACAGGGTGGGTCAACATTTTGGGGAATATGACATTTTTTAAATGACTCTCTTAAGTACATCCGGATCCATCAAAAGAGGTGGTATCCGCATCTGTCTAAAGCAAGTTTTTTTTGTAGCAAAAATCCCGGATACTCATGCCATATTTATGTTTGCAGACGTCGTTGTGGATTTCTGAGTTATCATTAAGACGTCTTTGTTGAACCACCCTATACGTATAATCAAACCAAAATAGCACAATTTTATTTCAGACCGAAGATAAAATAAAAATGCTGAGAATTTGATTTCCTTTAAAAAAAAATGTCCGTAATACGATTAGAAAATTCTATATGTACGGAAATTACTGAACACATTTTAAATGGTGATATGGCTTGTTATTGTATTTCCGATGTAACGATTAAAATTAAAATCGAAACTGAATCAGAACTGTAATTAGGAGCAAAAGTTCGGAAAGTATCCGAAATATAACTTACGTTTGTAGTATGCTTGATTTTAAATTGTAGAATCCCACTACGTTAAAAAGAGTACGAGATTAAGAACTGGCAACGTACATACAAAAATCTAGGTCCATTTGAAGTTTTTCGTCAAATAGTCCTAATTTAGGAGCATGTGGCGTCTACTAGACTGGACCATCTCACTCATTCTGTAATAACATCCTGACAGTGTCACTTAATGCCTTTCGAGAAGTGTGTGTCCTATATCCATCTCCGTTTTCGTTTCCCAATTTCTTTCTATATATCGATTTGCCTTGTTTACGGGATGAGCTTCTCTTTCGTGATTTTGTTTGGTCGGATACATCTTAATAATCGCCTGAGCCATTTATCTCCTGGAGTCTTCATGTGAATTTCTGCGTATTTTCAATGTTTCATAACCTTACAGTATATAGTACTGATTTTACACAGGCAATGTTAATCTTTTAACTTATATTCTCTTCATATTCCGAATGTTTTTACTATACTGTTCAACCAAGGTATACGAATTATCCAACCTCTTCAATGTTTTATTGATTGATGTGAATTGGTGTATCTATGCTTGTGTTCAGTCTTATGGCCTTGGTCTTTCTGGTCTTGATTTTGAGATCAACGTTGATATTGTGCCAATTATGTTAACACCTCAGCTTTAACCGGCGTATTTAAGTGCTATAGCAGGCATATATCATATTCATAATCAAGATCGTTTACCCAACTGAGGAGTTTCCATTGTATTCCATTTGGGCTTGCTACGTCTAATCTGTGCATTACATGTCTAAAACTACAGAACGAAGAACTATAGAGATAGTACACACCATTGTGACCATTTTGCAACTGTACCAGTTTCGTTATTGGTAATGTTTAGTTGTAAGGCTTTCTCAAATTTTTTATAGTAAATTTCTTCTTGTTATTCCTTGCGTATTTATATCCCCACAGCGGTGGGGATTTTACTTTGAATTTTGGTATTACTCGTTGGTGATCGCTGTTCATTTCTGGTCCTCTCATTGCTCTGACATCTTGCAGAGATGATAGAAATTGTTTGTTTACCAGCACGTAATCCATTTGGTTTGTTGTTCTGCCATCTGGTGATATCCAAGTAGTCTTGTGTTTTTGAACATACTGCCACCTATGAACAACTGATTTGTGACTGAATCTCCGTTATTGTTTCTTGTTGCCCCTAACGCGTCTTTACCCATGATCAATCCATGATTTAGCCATGACTCCTGTATTATCGGTTCCAATTTGTGCGTTAAAATCTCCCTGGACAATTTTGATGACACTCCGGTGTGCAATAGACATTGTCGCTTGCATATGCTCATATAAATATCTATTGTTGTATCATCAGCATCTTTCGTTGGTGCGTAATATTTCTTATTTTCGACTGGAATCTTGCTGTTACTATTATTAGTTAGAAATTAATTTTTACTTCGCTAAGATCTAATATTTCGATGTTTATTGTTGCATTTCGTTTTCTGCTTGTGCTAACCTTGATGTTTTTGTTAGAGTTCTTACGTTCCAGTTTCCAATTCGTGTCCGTGTACGATAGGCAAAAGTCGATATTTGTGTTTGCGGATTGATATTATTTATTCTTTTAGTTTTAGTTTCTGTAAACATTTTTAATTCAGATCCATTGAATTCTAGCCAGTTTCCAGTGCTTTCAAATTAATCCTACTGGCCATAGAAGAAGGTTTTGGACTTGTTTTTACTTTTCCCTTACTACTCTGATGACCTTAATTGTCTACCCACTTTTAGAAACAAAACAGATCTAAACAAAACTCCTGATCTTATAGATTTCTAAGTAACAAAAGGAATATCTGACAACTACATACGAATTGAAAATAATCAGATCACTCTCATAACATTCAGCGAAACTAGTATTCAAAAAGAAATATCGCCAAGATTTTACAATAGGAATACCAATTGGAACCTTTTTCGTGAATTGTTAAATGAAAATATCAAACTGAAAATGCCAATAAGAAGATATATGCACGTTGAGGAAAAAACTAACAGACTAATTGAAAATATACAGCAAGCAGCGTGGCAGAGCACTCCACTCGAACCTGCAAATAACATTAGAGGTACAAATTATCCACTCGAAGTAAGATAACTGGTGGCTAAAAAACGTAAAGCATGTAACCAGAAACGTTCTGGCATGTTTGCCAGAACGGCAAATAAATCGAACTGCAGATAATAAAACCGAGCTTAATAACTTATGTAAAAAACTGCAATCTATTATTAGGAAAGTTAAAAATGAAACAATAGAATCATATTTATCTCCACTTACTGGTTAAACTGAATATCCCTATGGAAAGCAACAAAATCGATCAAAAGACCAAAAAATTCAACAGTACCTATTAGAAATGATAATGGTACGTGGGCTCGTAGTAGTAAACAAAAAGCAGATCTGTTTGCGAGACACCTCGAAGAAACGTTAAATATTCTACCCAGAATATCTGCGAATGAAAATGTTAAATGTTTTTGAACACAGATCAAATGAGCTTGAAATACAAATCGTAACTCTCCGTGAGTTAAAAGAAGAAATAAAAAGTTTAAATCCGAAAAAAACTCCTGGATATGATTTAATAACTGGGTAAATTATAAAAAACTACCAGACAAAGCAATACACAAACTTCTTCACATAATCAATGCTGTGTTTAGATTAAGATACGTTCCAAGACAGTGAAAGGTAGCATAAGTGATCATGATTTTAAAGCCAAACAAAAACAGTAACGATAAAAAGTCATTTAGACCAATATCTCTACTTTCTACTATATCGAAGATATTTGAAAGCCTATATAATAGAGGATAATGATCTTATACCTGTTCATCAGTTTGGATTCAGAGAAGGACATTCGACCATAGAGCAAGTTCACAGAATCATAAATATATTATAGAACGTACTCTAGAAACGAAAAAGATATGTTCAAGCCTCTTCTTGGATTTAGCGCAAGCATTTGATCGTGTATGGCACAAAGGATTAGTGTACAAGTTACATCGAGATCTTCTCAAACAATATTATGAAATCATAAAATCTTACATGACCGACAGGCATTTCCGTGTAAAATATGAAGATGAATTATCGGATCTAAAGAAAATTTCAGCAGGAGTGCCGCAAGGAAGCGTTTTGGGCCCCATCTTGTACCTCCTGTACACACGAGACATACCGCTAATGAAAGAAACTACCATAGCTACATTTGCTGACGACACAGCAATTTATAGAATATAATTTAAAATTTTTAGAAAACCTTGCATATGGTTGCTTGATGGTTCTTTGGTGAATTTACTGCTGCGGTTTAACCCTCTCTCTCTGCCACTCGCCCTCAGTTTTTAGTAAAAACTAGCCCGGCTAGCCGTGTTGTTCTTATTGCACCCCAAAAATCAAAAATAATGTGTGGCCAACCGCCAGCTTTAGTCCACGATTTTTATCATCATACACCTAGATATTTAGCCCCATGTGTAGCTTTCTCCAATAAGAAAGCCACACAATTTCGTACAAAACTATTATATTAATGGAATTTCGACAGAACTATACCTCCCTATTTAGATTATTGCCTCAATGATATCCCAAAATTTAAATCATGGCCGGAAAAGACCTGTAAAAAAACCTACTATTGGACGATCAAAATACATCAAAGCCAAAATTTAGTCACCTCAATCTTTGATTAGCACAATTCAAAGCCAACGTAAATTAACACAGATTTTACGATAAAAACTAAAAATATTTGTAGGCCTACTTAGATATACATATATATCGTCTTAGTAGTCGGGAAATATAAGATAAGTATTTTGGATTGAAGAAAACTACTTTCACCCTAATAACAAAATTTTTAGGAAGCGTTTCGTTAAACTAAACACAAACGATCTGAAATCGTATCTTAACAAATATTTTAATTGTTTTTTATTAGTAACTATACGATAATAATAATCCATTTGTTGTACATAAAATGTATATACTTATGACGTAATTATTAAATAAGATTCTATTTTTATAACCGAAAACTACATTAAAAAATCGAACAAATAAATTTAAAGTAAATTGACTTAAGACAAAGTCAAATAATACAAAATTTTTTTTTTTATTTTATGGTATGATGTAAGAACTCATTCATTCTCTCGCTTGTATACGCTATAAAGATACAAAAAAATTGTTTAACTAACGCTTATCAATTAAATTCTTAAACTGTTTCTACATTACACTTTGATTGTATCTTTCAAAAATTTAAGAATTTTATTTTATGGACATTGCTAACCCACAAGAGGCGAACTAAATATCACGATTTCTGTATACCGCATCATAAATATGCAAGACAGCGTTTGCGACATATGGTATTATAGCTTTATTATGCATCGGTTACAACTACTGTATATCATGATTTAATTGTAGGCGTATGGTGGTTAAATTGCCAGTGCTAGGATTGCGAAGAATTTTTCATCACGACTAATTAAATCTATTATATTGGAAAAGGTAAAGAAAGCTACAATACTCGGATGGAGTCTAAACACTCGCATCGTACATTGGCTGTACACCTCGGTAATTAGACCTTTTCTGCTGTACGAAGTTATAGTTTATAGTTATAGTTATAGTTTAACCAAAAGCTGTTGATGAAGGTTCAAAGAACTGCCTGTCTGTGTATTAGTGGTGCACTTAGAACCACTTCAACTTAGGCATTAGAGATTCTCCTTCATTTAGTTTCTCTTGAAATTTTAGCTAAACAAATATAGCTACGTGAACAGAAATTTGGTTTAAATCAATTTCTCTGCGGACCTGTAGTAATAAGGGACACTCATCTATTTTAATGAATAAGGTTATCCCTAAAGCGATTGACTGTACCACCCCGACAACATACCTCGAAGTTAAATTTCTGACTGTTATTCCCTCAAGAGAGGACTGGGCGGACGAAGCAGTTCTGAATCCCGGTAAGATTAACTTCTTTACGGATGGATGGAGAATTGACAACAGGGTTGGTTGTGGGGTGTTCTGCAAGGAACTAAATGTAAACCTATCTTTTCGCCTCCCTGATCACTTTAGTGTTTTTCAGGTGGAGCTCATCACAATCAAAGAGGTTATAGACTGGATGAAGTATAATGTAATATCTGTTAGGGCAACTCTCTTCCCTTAAAAAGATATTTAAAATGCTTAACGCCAGAATAAGCTGCAATCAACTTTGCAGCTTTGCTAAAAACAAGTTAAATTTGGATTGATCGGAACTGAGACGGATTTGGAAAAAGATACCTGATTCATTGCACCTAGTTAAGCTTGCATCCCATCACTTCCAACATTTTATCCGCTCGTTTCGCTAGAACTGTTAACGAAACATCATTTGCATTGGTGGACAGAATAACTGTTTTTTTCTGGTAATCGTTTTAGCCACAATTTGTGTAAACAATTGTTGCTTTGTAAGGAATTTTGAAATTCCAAAGACGGAAGCTTCATATAGTATTGTCCGTTATTGTTGTGTTAAGCACAAAGGTTGGAACAAATGGCATTTATTTTATATATATTTTGTTTAGAACGGCCCCGTATAATCGCCTAAGTGCTTTGATGCTCTTCTCTCTCTCTCTCTTTCTCTCTCTCTCTCTCTCTCTCTCTCTCTTACCATAACTTCGGAACCCACTGCCAGAGCATCTAACTGCATACTATTCTTGTTGCAATTTGGATTGCTTGTCGCCCTTTTTTGCGTGATGTTCTCCGTTACATCCGGTACATTGTTGGCATTTGGTGTTTAATAGCATTTATGCGTTTAATAGCTCGATTTGGATTTTATGGGTTCTATACATAATCGATTTGTTTTTGCCTTTTTTCCTTATGTCTGTTTGAAATCCTATTTGTGTGATGTGTTACCTTTTCCAATATCCCTCTGACTTGTAAATTGTCTAACTCTTCTTTCATTATATCTCGATCCGCTAATGGTATTCTTCTTGGTGCTTCTTGAATTGGGATTACTGTTTATTCCTCTCTCGTTCAATACATCATTTTTTTCCACGTCTTTCTATTGCGTGACTATGTGACCATTTGTATCTCAATATATGAGTCGTCATAACTCGTTGTAGCAAACGGTTCGTTTGGTTGACTGTCTTCTTGTTTTCTATCCTACAACCGTTTTCCCCATTCCATGCTTAATCAGCAAATTGAAAAGTAATCTTGTTTCAATTTTTCTACTTACGTTATCTTTCACTGATCGTGTAGCTGTCATTTTTCCTAGTTTTCATTTTTCATTAGTCGATTTTTTAAATCTGTATCCTGCAACCCTAAAATAAAGTGATTTAGTGTCATTTTACTCTCTAGGATCCCGAACAGGGTTTTTGCAGTATATTTGATTCAGCCAACGTATGTATCGAGTATCTTAGACTAAACAGCCCAATATAGCAATAGCTTGCTTCTTGATGATGTTCGAGACTCTTTCGCAATTGGCAGTTAAATTAATATAATTAATGTCTGCAAACAGGATTTAGAATTGTTGCCATATCGGGGATAAAACTGTTGTAATATGTTACCATTTCAATAAATTGACGTAGTTTTGACACGTCTTTTGGGCATGCAATTCCAGCGAATTAGTTTTTTTTTCTACACTCATTTGATTTATTTCCTATATAGTTTTGCACATCTAGCAGTAGCTTTTGCAGTTCATCAAGCATGTCCTTGCCTTGGTTAACTTCCTGCATTGATCGTCTTTGTATTTTCGATGCTTCTCTAGTATTACAAGATATTGTCTATTGGGTAGAATCAAAAGTTATGGTTTAGTGGGGAATATTATAATGTCGAATTGGAAGATATGATTAAAAGGTTTTGGAGAGTAATGGTTTAACTGGGTTCGAGTGGAAGTGCAGAAGCATGATTGAGTAAAAGTCGAATAATGAATTGTAAACAAGAAAATGAGATTTTTACTTAAAAATCTAATGATCCAGCAATAATGAGAATGGCGGATATTACAGCTTCCATAATTTTTTCCCCATTCGAACAATTGTCCCGGCAATCGTAAGGATTGTCCATAAAGCATCTCCGCTGGCGTAGATCTGATTTCCGGTTTGTATGTCGGTCTTAAGGTTAGTAATATTTTATTGGGAAAATTGTTGACTAATTTGTCTCTGTCGCCATATTAGGAAGCTATCGTAAACGTCCATGGCAGCGATCTTCTTAATCCCAAATCCAATTGCAGCCGCTGCTTCTCGCCGAAAGTTAAAACCATGGAATTATTGGCAGCGTAAAAAAGTTGTGCTGACGGCTTAGCTAAACGTGGTGAAAAAGTTTTGTATAGAACCGACGCATCCGCTCCGAAGTCAATCAGGAAAATAACTTTGCTTGAATTATCGTTAAATTTCTAACTTTGGCTTAATGAACACCTAGTTTTACTGGCTGTGCAAAATTACACGGCTTCTTGCACTTATTGGCTGACGTTCCGTACGCTATTTGATACTAGCATGTATTCGAATGATACGAAGGCATTCTATATCGTCTAAGAAATGGGCTATAGTTTTGCAATTTTGACCAACAACGGTTTGAGAAGGATGAAGAACGCTTAACAGCGAGTTATGGTACTTGTCGGGACAACTCCTATAATTATCGCTGGATTTACATTATACCAGTTCAATTTACATTGTGCCAGTTAATTTAAAGTTCAATAAGTAATTTTCCAATTTAATTCTTTACCCTTTCCAGGAATTTCACGTTGCGTATTTATTCATCCGTATGGGTAATTCACCACGGCCAGGACTATGGACATTGGAAAAATCAAGCGATTATGGTAAAACATGGAGGCCATGGCAACATTTTTCTGATTCACCAGCCGATTGTGAAATTTATTTTGGACGCGATAGTTTTAAACCGATTGCAACCGATAATGATGTAATTTGTACGACCGACTATTCAAAAATTGTTCCACTCGAAGGAGGCGAAGTAAGTATAAAACACGAACTTCAAATTTATAGTTCTGGACAAATAAATTTTATGTATATTACAGATTCCTGTTATGCTATTGAATAATCGGCCATCGGCAAACAATTATTTCAATTCGCCCGTTTTACAAGAGTGGACCCGTGCCACAAATGTTAGAATACGATTGTTACGAACAAAAACACTTTTAGGACATTTAATGAGTGTCGCCCGACAAGATCCTACTGTTACGCGTAGAGTAAGTTATTGATTCGGCTTGGATCTCTTGGATATGCATCTTATTGACAACTGCTTTCATTTTTTATTTTAGTATTTCTATTCGATCAAAGATATTTCGATTGGTGGTCGATGCGTATGTAACGGACATGCTAGTACATGTCATGTATTAGACGAATTAAGTGCGAATCGTTTACTCACGTGCCAATGTCAACACAACACATGTGGAATTCAATGTTCGGAATGTTGCACTGGGTTTGAACAAAAGAAATGGCGTCAAAATACTAAAGCTCGACCATTTAAATGTGAACCATGTAACTGTTTTGGACATACCAACCGATGTGTTTACTCGGAGGAAATTGATGAGAAACGTTTATCGATCGATATGCATGGAAACTATGACGGTGGTGGCATTTGCTTGGAGTGCCAACACAATACGGAAGGCATTAATTGTAATAAATGTAAGCCGAAATACTATCGACCATTTGGTCGGCCATGGAATGTTACAAATGTTTGTGAACAATGTAACTGTAATCAATTCTATTCGACGGGCAATTGTGAGGAGGGCAGTGGACGTTGTGAATGTAAACCCGAATTTCAAGAACCATCGTGTGATAAATGTTCATATGGTCATTTTGGATATCCTAATTGTCGACCATGTGAATGTTTTTTGAACGGTACGCATGGTTACCATTGTGAAGCTGTTAACGGAAAATGTCCATGTAAATCTAATTTTGGTGGAAGCTATTGTAAAACATGCGCGCTCGGTTATTACGATTTTCCAAATTGTACAAAATGTGAATGTAATCCAACTGGCACAATCGATGGAAGTGAATGTAGTCCGTTGACAGGGCAGTGTGCGTGCAAAAGTAACTACGCGGGTAAAAATTGTGACCAATGTAAAAATGGATATTACGATTATCCAATGTGTGTGTACGCTAATTGTGATATTCACGGGACAGTCGAAGAAATCAGTGACAAAGTAACGGGAAGATGTTTATGTAAACCCGGTTATGGTGGATTAAACTGTGATCAATGTGTACCTGGTTACTATAATTATCCAGATTGTGTTCCATGCAATTGTTCAGTATCCGGGAGTGCTACCACAACTTGTGATGCTGTAGGAAAATGCCAATGCCTATCAAACTTCGCTGGACGACAGTGTACATTATGTAGTGCTGGAAATTATAAATATCCCGATTGTTTGCCATGTAAATGTGAAATGTACGGTTCGAGTGGAATATCGTGTAACAATGAGGGACAATGTAGTTGTTTGCCGAATTTCGATAGTAAACTGTGCGATGTCTGTAAGGAAGGATTCTATAATTTTCCATTCTGTGAAGAATGTAATTGTGATCCTGCTGGTGTTGTTGCAAAATTCGCTGGTTGTGGGTCTGTACCTGCTGGTGAACTGTGCCAATGTAAAGATCGTGTCCAAGGACGTATTTGTAATGAATGTAAACCGCTTTATTGGAATTTAACCATTTCAAACAAAGAGGGGTGCGAAGAATGTGATTGTTTTGTTGATGGCACGGTTGGTGCACTAGACACATGTGATAATAAAAATGGACAGTGTCATTGTAAACCATCGGTTGGAGGAAGAGCATGTTCTGAATGTAAAGATGGGTCATTTGATTTGCACGGGCGTAATCTATTTGGTTGTAAAGATTGTGGTTGTGATATTGGTGGTTCCATCAATCGTATATGTGACAAAGATTCAGGACAGTGTAAATGTCATTCCCGCGTATCTGGGCGTAAATGCAATCATCCAATCACGACACACTATTTTCCTACACTGTATCAATTCCAATTTGAGTACGAGGATGGATTTAATCCGTCTGGTGGAGTAGTGCGGTATCACTATGACGAAGAAGTATTTCCTGGATTCAGTAAAAAGGGTTATGCAGTATTCTCGCCATTACAAAATGAAATTTTCAATGATGTCGAAATAATTAAATCGTCTGTATATCGTATGGTCATCCGGTATGTAAACCGTAACGAAGATAATGTTGTCGGTAGTATTTTGATTACATCAGAAAATCCGAATGAAGTTGATCAAACGGCAAAAGTTAGTTTTGCTCCATCGAATGAACCAACATTTGTTACAGTATCAGGTCCTAAAGGCCCATCAGCTATTGTACTAGATCCGGGACGTTACACAATCAGTATTAAAGCCGAAAAAAGTTTACTGTTTTTAGATTACTTTGTGTTACTACCGGCCGCCTATTATGAAGCTTCGATATTAACACGTCAAATTGAAACGCCTTGTGAAATTGGAAATTTAGAGCTTTGCCGTCATTTTAAGTATCCTTCGATTGACGCCTTCAATCCGGTGACCAAAGCATACATTCCCTATGACAACACTCAGATTCCAGTCCTTTCATATTATACGGAAAAAGAACATATGCCGATCGTCGAAGAAGCCTTTTTACCATTATTGAGCGAGCTTCAACCAAGATTGCAATATAATTTGAACGTTACTAAGCCTGGCTCGTATATTGTAGTGGTCGACTATGTTTCAGATTTGAATAAGCCAGAAGATTATTTCATTCATGTGAGCTTAGTAACTGATGGCGTTGCAGACAGTGGTGATGGAGTTATAACGTTGTACCCATGTACCTATACTACGGTGTGCCGTCAACCGGTGATTGATAAAGAATCAAAAGAAAAGATTTTCATATTAAACATTACCAAACTGCACACGATCGAACTTATCGGAGATGATGTGAATCGAGCAGCTATTAAATCTGTCGCCATAATTCCATTCGAAAATTGGTCGTTGGACTATATTCAACCAAATTCGGTGTGCGTTATCAAAGATGGGAAATGTGTGAAAGGTTCGTTCCGTGTGGTTCCTAATGCAAAACGCATCGAATTCGAAACAGATCATGATAATTTAGTAGCAAAGAACTTGCCCAGCCATATTTTTGACAATTCAACCAAGCTAATTCTACTTAATCGAAATAATTCAACAATCCAAATTCATTCGAAAGATGTGCCACCAGGACGATACAATATATTGATAAAATATTTCCAACCAAATCATCCACAATTCAATATTTTGTTTAAAATCGAAACGGATGCTGGCAAACCGGCTGTCGATGGTAAAATTTATGTTAAAAACTGTCCGTCGAATATCGGTTGTAGGCAATTGGTGTTGTTGCACAATAAACAACCCTGGCTGGATATCGACAATAATTTCACGTTAACACTTATGAATCCGAACGAGCAGGATTTATGGGTTGATTTTGTACTTTTGGTGCCCACAGATCAATACAACGACGATTTATTGATAGAAGAATCGTTTGATCAGACAAAAGAATTTCTTGAAAAATGTGGCCAAAATCATTTCCATATTTCATTAAACGCCACCGAATTTTGTCGTCGTGCCGTATTCTCGTTGACAACCGATTACAATAATGGAGCATTGTTATGCAATTGTGATTACGCGGGATCGACTAGTTTCGAGTGTGATCCATTCGGTGGACAATGCCAATGTAGACACAATGTTATTGGCCGACGATGTGATTCATGCCGAACAGGATTCTATGGATTTCCCGATTGTAAACCATGTAATTGTCCATCGACAGCGTTATGTGAAAAAGAAACTGGTGAATGTATTTGTCCGCCACAAGTAACAGGTGAAAAATGTGACCGTTGTATGCCAAACACATTCGGTTTCGATCAAATTACCGGTTGTGAAGAATGTAATTGTAATCCATTAGGAGTGGTCCGAGGAAATGTTCAGTGTAATCTTACGACAGGTGCTTGCCATTGTTATGACAATGTTGTTGGCCGAACATGCGATAAATGTGAATACGGATTCCATCAGTTCCCTGAATGTCACCGATGTAATTGTGATATACGTGGTACAATCGACGAAATTTGTGATCAAGAGGACGAAACGTGCTTCTGTAAAAAGAATGTGAACGGTCGGTCATGTGATCAATGTGTGGATGGAACTTACAATTTACAAGCATCAAATGCTGAAGGTTGTACAAAATGTTTCTGCTTTGGAAAAACAAATTATTGTGAGAGTGCATTTTTAAGGCCATTTAATGTGAGCATGATGGCAAACATAACAATCAACTCCATTGAGCTGAAACCAAATGAAATGATAATAAGTCGATGGCCTAGTGGTTATTATACGACCGCAAATGAAACAAGTGCCCAAGTTGAATTGCAAGAAAACGATCATTCACCAGTTTATTGGGGTGTCCGCGAATATTTGTTGGATCAACATAGTCATTTGGCTGCATATGGTGGCTATCTCACATACTCAATTTATTACACAACTGGACTTTTTGGCAAAGCTATTATTTCACCAGACGTTATATTGACGGATTCGAGTAATTTAACGTTTATACATCAAAGCTACGAACAACCGGCGAACGAGCAAGTGTTTCATG
Source organism: Tipula confusa (assembly GCA_963556175.1). Taxonomy (NCBI): domain Eukaryota; kingdom Metazoa; phylum Arthropoda; class Insecta; order Diptera; family Tipulidae; genus Tipula; species Tipula confusa. The sequence continues at coordinate 83,551,665 of OY744477.1, forward strand.
GCGCCGTTCATATGGTTGAAACAAGTTTCTCGACCATATCGGGTGCACCCGTGTCACGTGAATCTTTCATGGTTATGTTACGAGATATTGAACAAATATACATACGCGCCAATTACTGGCAGAAAAGTATAATTTCACGTATTTCACATATTCAAATGACGATCGCCGATGATGATGTTGAAAATTATTCGTTATACCAAGAATTAGCGGTGGAGAAATGTCAATGTCCACCGGGATATACTGGTTTGTCGTGCGAAGATTGTGCCCCCGGCTATTATCGGGATCCGAATGGACCATATGGCGGATCATGTGTACAATGTCAATGTAATGGACATGCCGAAACATGTAATTGCCGCACAGGAATTTGTGAAAACTGTCAGCATCATACTATGGGCGATCATTGTGATCAATGTGTGGAAGGATATCATGGCAATGCCACATATGGCTCACCGTATGATTGCATGATCTGTGCTTGTCCACTTCCAATCGAATCGAATAAGTAAGTGTAATTTACGATATAAATTTTCATGCCACAGTTTTTAAATGATTTAACATTTTATTAGTTTTGCGACTGGTTGTGACATTTCTGAAGATGGTTACAAAATAAGCTGTATCTGCAAAGAGGGTTACACAGGTGCAAAATGTCAAAGTTGTGCAGCTGGTTATTATGGTACACCTGAAGTTCTTGGACAAGTCTGTAAACTATGTGAATGTTCTGGAAATATTGATCCATCGCAACCAGGCTCATGCGATACAGTTACCGGAGAGTGTTTGATGTGTTTGAATAATACTTTTAGTAAAGCTTGCAATTTGTGTGCCCCTGGATACTATGGTGATGCCATTCGTCTCAAAGATTGTCAAAGTAAGGTCGATTTAATACACGATCGATTAAATATGTTTATCGTTTAAATTTTAATTTTAGGTTGTATTTGTGACGACTTGGGTACAGAACATTGCGATTCTTTTGTTGGCACATGCCATTGTCATACCAATGTAGTTGGAGAAAAGTGTGATCGGTGCGAAATTGATCATTATGGATTTGATTCAGGATTAGGTTGTAGATCGTGTGATTGCGGTATAGCATCGAATAGTACGCAATGTGATGATCATTCAGGCGATTGTCGTTGCAAGCCTGGTGTAACAGGAAGACAATGTGATCGTTGTTTGCCGGGGTACTGGAACTACACCAGTTCTGGATGTGTTCGTAAGTTATCAAATACCACTGAAGATCGTTATGGAAATTAATTTAATGTTTTGTTATTTTTCACAGCTTGCTCTTGTAACACAGATTATTCACGAGGCTTAGGTTGCAATGCGTTGACTGGACAATGTGAATGTTTGCCAGGAGTTGTAGGTGAAAAATGTGATCGTTGTCCATATCGTTGGGTTTTGTTACCGGATCGCGGTTGCCAGGAATGCGACGTCTGTGTCCATGCATTATTGGATGTCACCGATGGATTACGCGGTCAACTAGATCCCGTCATTCAAGATTTCAATACAATTGCTGGCGGTTACTTTACATCACAAAAACTTACATATTTTTCAGATCGCGTAGCTTTCCTATCACCACAAGTAAAAATATTATCGCCCGATAATATAACACTAACACCATTGAATCAAGAGATCGAGTCACTTGAAATGGACATTAAAAATTATAATCGTAAAGTTTCATATTCAAATCAAAATGCGCTAGAACTATCAGCAGCTGGCGATAAACTTTTGAAAGACGCTAATATTGTGGCGGATAAATGCAGTGTCGTAAGCGGAGCCGTTAATGCAACAATTCGTGAAGTAAAAAAATTGGCCGAAAGTTTGTCAAAATCCGAAAGCGCATCTATCATTGAGAGTGGGCTAAATGAAGCGCAGAATATTTTAAAGAATCTGGAAAATTATAAAATAAATGGCAATGAAACAGATGTCTTGTCTCGACGAGCAAAAGAGAATAAATTCAATGTAACCAAAGAAGTAATACCAGTGCACCAAGTTGAGTTACAGTTAAGCGAGTTAAAAGCAAATATCGGTAATTTTAGTGATAAATTAGAAGATTTGCACGAATGGGTTATCGATGTCAACTCAAATACCAGCGAAGCATTAAAAATTCATGCGAAAAATAACGAATCTCCGGTATTTTCTAAATTCGATACGCTGGCAAGTCAAAAAAAAGAAATCGATGAAAATATTAAGAACGCAACTGATGCATTTAAACGTGCAAAGCAACTTATTGATCAACCACTAGCGGAGAATTTCCGTTTGATTGCAATCCAAACTGGAAAGTTAAGAGAAAAATCTACCGAGGCTGATGCATATTTCCCTGACCTTGAAGTAGAACTCAAAAAATTGATGACAGCAAATATCGAATCGGAAAAACATGCAGAAGAACTGAATAAATCGGCTAGTGAATTAGACCGTCAAATTTCAAATATAACCGCTAATTCGGAGCAAGCATTAAAAGCTGCCACCGCTTATTCGGATATTGCAAACAATGTTAAAACAGCTCGACGAACCATTACTGAGTCCGAGTTTGCTGTTGGAAACGCGACAGAGTTGTCTAAAGGAGCTAAAGAAAAGTCACGAGAAGCAAAAGATGCAGCCGGAATATTAGTAGCACAGGCACGTGACTCATTGTGGCACATTCAAAACGATCTACAACCTAATTTAACATCATCTGTTAGTGCTTTACAACGCGTTCGCGATACAAATACATATGCCGACGATCTTAATACTGCAATCAACCAGTGAGTATATCAGATCCACAAAAACCGATTCGATCAAACCTTAAATCATACATTTATTTTTTTATTTTTAGTGCACTCGATTCAATCAATAGACCTGATGGTAAAACGGTATGGCAAGACGCAATTCCAAAAGCTGAGTTGGCTGTTGACAATTCAAAGGAAATTATCGACATAATTGAACCGATTAAATCTCAGATTCAAAACGATTTAAATCGTGCCCAAGCCCTTCCAAAACACGCCGATACGACGAATAAGAATATATTGCAGATTGCATCTCAAATTGATACTGTTGTGAAAACGAATAATCCAACATTGCAGAAATTAATTGAAGACGGTGAAAATAAAAATGACCAATTGGCTCCCCGTGTCAGCCGGCTTCAAGGGCAAATCGATAATTTAGAAAAACAAATCGATGTTGCACGTGCCCTAGCCAATAGCATCAATGTGGGTGTTACGTTCTATCCAAACACGACCCTAGAATTGAAACCGCCAGAACATATTCACGATCTGGAGCATACGAGCAAAGTTTCAACTTATTTCAAAACGGATCAACCACATGGCTTCATATTCTATATTGGAAATGAAAATAAAACCGCGCCAAATGATAAATTCATGGCAATGGAACTAGAAAATGGATATCCAGTGCTTACGGTTGATCTTGGTGGTGAAACAGAAAAAATTATTAGTAATCAAATTGTTTCAAATGGTCAATGGCATCAAGCGGTGGTCGAACGTAAAGGAAATAATATTAAATTAATTATTCGTGAAGAATTAGCTGATGGCCGAGAACAAGTACATGAAGTTGAACATGTCCTTCAAGATCCAAATGCTAGTGGTTTTGATTGGCATAAAAATTATACACGGTTATTTGTAGGTGGTTATCCGCCTGATTTTAATGCACAGGAAAGTATCAAATATAGTTCGTTTGTTGGACAAATCGAAGATTTCAAAATTGGCGACGAAGAGGTTGGCCTATGGAACTTCATAGATGGCCAAGACAACACGAATGGTGCACTGGCTCGTAATAAATTAATTACCAAGGACGAACCTACAACTGGTTATAGATTTAGTGGAAATGGTTATGTCATTATGAGCGCTCAACCGTATGCTTTCAAACAGCAATCAAGTGTACAATTTAAATTCAAGGCAAATCGAGGTACAACCGATGGCTTATTGTTCTATACAGGTAAAAACGAACAGTTCATTTCGGTCGAAATGAGAAATGGTGAAATATGGTATACGTATCGATTAGGCGAACATAAAGTAGAGCTCGGTGTTCGTTCAGCATTAAACGATGATAAATGGCATAAAGTCGAAGCTGAACGTTTAGGCCGACGTGGGCAATTAAAGATTGATGGAAATCTTGTATATGAAGATGAAACGCCAGAGTACAGTGAAGATAAATTTAGAAAACCAGAGCTCATGTATTTTGGCGGCCATCCTGATAAACCAGAACACAGTGAAGTGATGAATAAAAACTTTGAAGGATGTATCGATGAAGTCTATATAACTGGTACCCCGGTCGATTTGTCACAAAATTCAAAAGCATTTGGTATACGTCCTGGATGTCCACAACGCTTCTCTCCATTGATATCATTCCCAACTGGCCAATTTGCCTATGTTAGACGCCCTGACATTGATATCAAAAATTTCTTACAATTCTATTTTAAATTTAGCACTCGACAAGCATCCGGTGTTCTGTTATACATCATGAATAACAATCAAAGTACCACAATGGGATTAGCAATCGATAAAGGTGAAATAGTGCTTACGTATATGAAAGAAACGTTAACCACATATCCGATCCGTTATGATGATGGAAATTGGCATGAAGTTAGCGGTGGACATGATGGTAAAAAAATATGGTTGGAAGTTGATAAAACATATCATACGACTGAAAATGCCGTACAGCCATTGAATATTATACATGGCAGTGCTTATTTCGGTGGAGTACCTAAATATTTTAATGTACCAAGAGGAGCCATATCAACCACAGCATATCTAACGGGTTGTATTCGAGATGTGAAAATAAATAAGGAAGCTGTTAATTTCGCAAATGCAACCGATCTACAATCTGCCATCCTTGATAATTGTAAGATAGCCGATAATGCATTCCTACTGCCGATTTACTATCCAAATAGTACTGTTGTTGAACCAACATTTAATAAAACGGATGCCAATGAAATTGATCTATCGAATAGATTTGATGAATCAGGTGAAAGCGGAGGACAAACAATTACCACTACTACGACGACGACAACAGTAGCACCCACTAAGAATACAACAATAATTTCAATTGTGACCACAACGTCACGACCTGAAGTAATTACTACACAGTCGACAACCACCACTACTCTAGTACCAATCGTAATTAGGCCAGTTTCGGCAGCTCCAAATAGAACTACAGTGGCGCCTGGCGTAAATGAGACAACCACGATTGTTCCAATAAAACCAGTTGTAGGTGGTAGTAACTTAACTGAACCTATACTACCACCGGTAAAAGTAATTCCTGAGCGTAAACCAGGTGAATGTGCTCTTCCAGTTGACCCCGACATGGGAGACTTTGATATTGGTTATCGGTTTGGTACTTCGGCTTATTCACATAATCAATATCAGAAAGTACCATTACGTGTACGCCGTCAATACGATGCTATGTTAGAATTGCGAACTGAAGATCCTGATGGCATTATATTCTATGTGGCAAATCAACAAGCGCCTCGAACACAAGGCGACTATATTATTGTCTATATGGATAACGGTAAAATTGCACATTCGTACAAGATCGCCGGAATAAAAACCACTCTGGTAACAGACAAAACATATGATGATGGCAAATGGCATACATTGGTATTCGCACGTGGTCGTGATTTTGCATCTCTCAAAGTTGACGACGAGAACGTGGTATACAACGGATTACAGGAGGCGCCACGTGCAATGGAAATCCATTCGCCAATGCATATTGGTGGTGCACCTGAAAAATTGTTGGTCGATTTACGTGCTGCTAATATTATTCCGGAACCTATCGGTTTTATTGGATGTATACGTAATATATTCATGTATAATAAACCGATTATAGATCCATCTGGGATTCCCGATGTTATACCGTGTACCGATGAAGTTGAACCAGGATTATTCTTTGGTAAAAATGGTGGCTACATTAAATTACGTGAAAAATTCAAGGTTGGTGTTGACATGTCGTTTAGTTTAGAAATTAAACCACGAACCGAAACCGCTTTGTTACTCTCTGTTCACGGTAAGAAGGCATATCTTATATTGCAATTGTTGAACGGTACGATTAATTTTACGGTCGACAATGGTAATGGACCGATTGTTGCTGAATTTAAACCTGAAGCGGGTGATAGTTTTTGTGATGGAGACTGGCATACTGTATCGATTATCAAGTCGAAATATGTACTGTCAATTCAAGTCGATGGAGTCCAATCACATCCCGGTATTGGTAGCGCTTCGAGTACATCGACCGATACATCGAGACCATTGTATTTGGGAGGACATCAATATTTAACTAAGGTTCGCGGTATTGAAGCACGTCAACCGTATAAAGGATGTATCCGCAATGTTAAAATACAAGAACAAGTGGAACGCATCAATCCATCTATGATTGTCGGGCAAATTTACGCAGGTGTATGTCCATTGAATTAAGTGACATATTATTGACCAAATGGCTTTTATAAACGGACAATGCTAATTTTTACCGAATATATTTTGATGGAACAGGCCTTGTGAGCGTTGCAAGTATTTCAAAAATGCTTTCAACACTTATAAAGGAGTTTTTTTTCGTAATAACTATAATTGTATCTTTTTTGAATCTCTTAACGTAAATTTGTTGTCTTATTTTTGTAACAGAATTTTAAAATAAATTTTTAATTTCATTCCTTTAAAAGTTGTTTTAATTTTTAAAAAATTATTATGATTATCGACTCAATTCATTTATTAAGAGTTGTACACCTCCATCAATCCAATCGAATTCGGATGTAATGTTAAAAAAATATTTTTGTATAAACAACCAAACGCGTTTCGATTCGATTGTAAATTCGATGTTGAACACGAAAAATAATTTAAAACATGCATCTAGGCAGCTGACAAAATCGTCACTGATGTAATATGTTGAATCGCCCACAATTACTGCAAACGATTTCTGGCTACCGTCATCATGATCCTTATCATATGCGACAATGAATGGTTTTAATAACGAATTGTGTTTTTTATAATGGTCCATTTTTACATCAACGATCGTTTTTAAAGTTTTTATATCGTCTATATTAATGCAAATGGATGTGGTCGCTTCGGACCAAGTTGGTTTCCAAGATTTATTTGTGACAATATTTTTAAAATTACTGGTTGGTTTTAAAATTGTATTTAACAACATTATTATGTCGGTATCACGTGATACTTTGTCTTGAGACAAATTAGTTAAAATATTTTTAAATTTTACATCATTGTAATTGTTGTTGGTGTACAAAAGTATTTTCGTCACAAAACTATCCCAACTATTAATAAGGTTACATTTTTGACCTGGATACAATTTTTCAAAATCAATATCGATCAATTTAAATGCAAAACTGTGTTCCAAAATTGGCCATTCATCAATGTAGTCCTTAATATTTTGCGATTTGATTTTTTGTATTTCTGCCATTCGGCCTAAATGAGTCATTTCCCAATTTTCATTTAGTTCATTAGTCCAGTGTCCCGTATAGGAGAAAAGGATTTGTTTTATTTTATTATAATCGGTATCTATAAGACATAAAACAAAATTTTAGTTTGCTAAAATACAATCATGTTTAATTTTTAATTTACCAGCAGTAAATTCATTTATCACCATTTTTGTAATCGGAAGAGAAGTATCTGTTTCTGAGCTGGAACATTGATAAGATTTCATTTTGTGACGATTATTTTTATACTTATTGTAAAGCTTTCCTTTAGGGACCCGTCCTCCTACATAGTACAGTGCCTAAAATATGTTAGAAACATTGGTTTGTCGAAGAAACAAGGTCTGATTAACTCAACCAAAGACTTAACCAATTCTTTGAAAAATATAAATTTTTATTTGGTTACTTACGCAACTTTCACCAGGAAATGTTTTTACAATTTCTTCGCTCAATTTTTTAAAATTTTCCGGTTTCAAAATTACATTATTAGTTTGGATGTAATCAACGAAGCTGTCGACAAATAAATCCCTTGTCTTTATATTGAAGCGCGGAGGATCATTTTGATAATAATATTCTTTAATTTTACATCCTTTTTTTGACATAAGAAAGTCGTCGAGTATCTGAAAATAAAAACCACCAAACATTGCCTGCATTAATATCGTAAATAAGCAAATAACTATCGAAAATAATTACAAAATCAGGAAGTAGTGGTTGATTAGCGATCCATTCGGTAGGTGATGAATCTCGTGACAGTGTTTCAGATGCAAGACTGGTTGACATTTCGAGATGTTTAGTAGAAATGGCCTGTAATATGATGGAATACAAATTTATAGCTGTACAATCGTACAATCGTTTAATATATATTTAGGGTTACGTTTTTGATACGCCACTCTACCATTTTTGCCCGGATGCGGCATTTAAGAGCCTGCTGCGAAACATCCGGAAATAATATATTTAATTCATGGTTGGTAATAATTCGTAAATCGTCCAATCGATCGAAGCCGGCAACTGTAAAATTATATAGTAAATTTAAAACAATTACCTACTTAGCTTAATACTAGAATGTTATTTTAAGTATGCTTACTACGAAATAGCAGGATTACATTTGCAAAATCCCAATCAGCAAGCTGTTTTTCTAGTTTATTTTGAGGTATTACATTCTCAAGAGCTATAAATGAGTTTAGCTCCGTCAATCGATTCATTATCTTGAATTAATACATCGAATGAAATACGCATAAAATTTAATTTTTGTATATATTTTGTAATATGCTTTATATATAAATTTCATAGACGTATAATAGATTATCTATTATACGTCTATGATAAATTTATAATAACCAATAATTAAAAAAATAAATTACAGAACTAAAGTTAAATTGTACACTACCTACTCAGTTTTACAGTTTATGAAATGTCAAAATTACATAAACAAAATAATGAAAACAACGAAACGAATGCAAAAACGGAAACGAACGTAACCCGATTATTTATTTTCTTGCATCTTGATTTTAGGATTAAATTATTTGTTTGTACTTCAAAGTAATTCAAAGTTTTCACTTAATTTTATTTTAAAAATGTAAAGGGTGTTCCATTATTTAACAATGACTTTTGAAGTTATGATTAAACATCATGAATTTTTTGACATAAGGAAATTTTTGATTTATGGCCTACATTTCACAGTTTTGATGAGTTAACCATTTTCTGGATTTTGGAATTTTTTAATTAGTGGTATAAATTTCACAATTTTGATAGGCTAACCATGCATTTTCTGAATTTTGAACATTTTTGGTTTGTGCCATACATTTCGCAGTTTTGATGGACTCACCATGGTCCATCATGCATTTTCTGGATTTTGGAATTTTTGATTTATGGCATAAATTTTACAGTTTTGATTGGCTAACAATCACATGTTTTCTGGATATTGGAAATTTTTGATTTGTGGCATAAATTGCAGTTTTGGTGGCCGATGGGTTAGCCATTATGCATTTTCTGGATTTTGGAAATTTTGATTTGGACATAAATTTCACAGTTGTGATGGGTAACCATCATGCATTTTCTGGATTTTGGAAATAATAAATTAGCAGTTGAATATTTTATTTAACACAAATAATAAGCACGATTCAAGATTATCTATTAATATATTCTTTATATAAACACGTCTACCCAGTACAATAGTCGTCAAGTTGTCAATCTAACTTTGTTTTGATTGAATTTTCTGCTTGTATAATCATTGAGGTGTTGTTATTAGTAACCACAAGATCGTCAACATAAACAAGTATGTAGCAAATTCCATTATCATCGCTTTTTATGTACAAACATGAATCGGACTTACTTTGAATAAATCCAAATGTTATAAGTCATGTAAAGCTTGGTTCTAGCACCTAGCCGATTGCTGTAATCCATATAACCTTTTCTGCAAACGGCACACAACATGTTCTTCATTTTCTTTAACAAAACCGGGTGGTTGTTTCATAAATAAAGTTTCTTCATTTATTCCGTTAAAAAAAGCCGTTTTTGCATCGAAATAGGATACAGCTATTTTTTCTTTCACTGCCATCGATAAAAGAATTCCAAATGTCGTTTGCTTTACCACAGATGTAAACACCTCATCATAATCTTCACCGTATCGCTGTGAAAAACCTTGTGCCACTAGCCTAGCTTTAAATCGTCAAACGGAACTGTCCGTACCGTACTTCACTTTAAATATCCATTTACATTCAATAGGTTTTCGCCTTTATGTATTTTAGTCATAACCGAAGTTAGGTTTTCGTTCAGCGAGTCTATCTCCTCCTGCATGCCACTCTTCCATTCGTCTTTATGTTCACATGTAAATGCTTTTTTTTAAATTGTTGGGTTCCTTGACAGCATAAACGTCATTAATTTTGTTTATTAGTCGTTTTGGGGAAACTTCCTTGTTGATTCGTGCCGAACGCTGTAACTCACCAGCATCATTATTGTCAATTAATGTAACATTGCCGATTTCCGATCCAGAATGTAAATCCAAGTCAATAAAATAAACTTTTTTGTCATTTTCAGATGAAGTATCTGCTGATTCGACTTGATTGTCTGGAACAATTGAGACAGGGCCACATTTGAAACGGTTGATTTTCATTCGGAAGTTTCACTTTTCGTCACCTCTAGCTTCTTTTCAATCGCTTTTGTCACCGTCTCTATAAAGACAAACTTCACATCTCGACTAATTACAATCTTTCTGGTTGACGAAACGTACCATCTGTACACATTCGTTGCACCATCATATCCAACAAGAAGAGCTTACATTGCTTTCGAGTCCAATTTGCGCCGCTTTTCGTCTGGTACATGCACATAACTTTTCGAACCAAATGTATGAAAATGTTTAACACTTGGTGGCTTACCAAACCAATGTTCAAATGGCGTATTTTCTACTCCTTTTCACAATTGGTAATTGGTTAGGGCTTCTCCGTAGAACGTATACCCCAGACCAGCATCTAATATCATGCATCTTGCTATTTCAACAAGCGTACGATTTTTGTGTTCTGCGACGCCATTTTGCTAAGAGGTGAAGGGAGCGGTTCTCTGGTACTGAATGCCTTTTCGTTCCATATATTTTTCTAATTTCTTACCTATGAAGGATTTCTCCTTCATTTTCTTTCAAACATCGTTTTGGTCATTTCGATAGTCTATGAATTTTCCAAATACTTCAGATTTATGCCGCAACAGGTAGATTATTGTGAATCTCGAGAAATCATCAATGAATGTTACGATGTATTTCTTACCGGATGGTATTTGGGTTTGTATAGGCCCGCAAACGTTAGAACGGACTAAATCGAGAACAGCTTTCAATCGATTTTCTAATTGTTTAGGGAATTCTATTCTTGTCATCCTTCCCTTTAGGCATATTTCGCAGTTTACTTTCTTTTTGCAATTTGCGTCGCAATGCCGTCGACTAGAACTTTGGATGAGAGTCTTGACTACTTCGATGTCTCGATGTCCAAGAATAGCAAGCCATTGATGTGCACACATACTTACACATTCTGATGCGATGTACGCTTTGTGGTTCTCTTAACTTATACCATTTATTTATTATAAATCTCCAGTATGAATTTTGCAATTTTGACCATCGCTTTCTGGCTTTTATATGCCTTCGACTTATTGTGTCTGGAAGCGCGAAACTTACTACAGTATTTACGTACATGTCCTTTCTCTTTGCAAAAATAATATTCAGTCTCTGGTTTCGCCTTCATTGATATCTTCAATACGGCTTTTTCACTGCCATTTGTCGACCGATCCATTCTTTGCTTATACTCTGCGATTATCTTTGATCGAACACACTTGAACTTAGTTCCTCCTCCGATCGCGGATCTAATGCGGTTCATAACTCTCCGGCAGCAATCCTAATAGTGTTTCACTAATGAAAAATTCAGGTTTAATTTCGTCTCCCAGCGACAACTTTTGAAACAATTCGTTCATTTTGTTTACATGCTTCTCCACATTATCTCGTTAGTTTATTCACTGCCTCATAATTGTTCGCAGAACAAACACACGATTACCAAAAGTATCCTTTTCGTGGAATTATTTGAGCGTGTCCCATGCACCTTTCGCTAATTTGCAATTTGGGATAGATTGTATTTGCTTGTTTTCTACCGTTAGTGCAATGCATTTTCATCTTTTGTAGTCCGATCTGCGGTAACTGGACTTGGCACTGCTTTCATTAACCAACATCAACAGTCGCTATTTTCGCGTGTATATTTTGAACAAATTTTTGAACTCTAAAATATTCTATTTATTTTATACAATTTGCAAAAATATTAGTATTTAGCGATTTGCCAGCCCGTAATCTAATAGATTAGCAGTTGAATATTTTATTTAACATAATTAATAAGCACGACGTTTCATGATTATATTAATATATTCTGTATATAAATTGATAAACACGTCTACTCGGTACAATAGTCGGCGACAAGTAAAATAAATTTTAAGGAAAAATAAAGATGCAAAGACGTCATACAGATGGCGGACGTCAAAGTCAACTATGTTTGCTGTGTTGCCACATTATCACATAATGCATATACAAGTTCATTGTCAAATATGATTATTAATTCAACAGGAAATTTTTGATTTGTAGCATAAATTTTAGTTCTAAAAATTGTAGGTTTATGCCATAAATTCCAAGTTTTCGTTGGTTTACGTACTTTCATGTATTTTGGAAATTTTGCCAAAAACATAATCTTCACAGTTTTCATGGGCAACAATCATGCATTTTTTCAGAATCCAAAAAATGCATGATTGTTAGCCCATGAAAACTGTGAGTTTATGTTTTAGGTTAATTTACAGATGATTGCCACAAACATATGATTGAAGTAACGTAAGATCCAAAGAGCTTCAAGAACTAATCGTAGTACTCGACAAGGTTGGCCAAGTCTAGGAAAGAAGAAGGAATTACCAGAACACCTTCAAAAGTATTGGAACTACCGAGAATAATTGTCACATTACGAGGATTTAGTTTTTAAAGAAACAACTTTTGGTGTTTCTAGAATCGCAGCGCACCAGAGTATTTAAATGAATACATCGATGATCACTTTGGCTAAGAGATATCAAAGAAGCGAGCAAGAGACATGTTTTGGCCAGGTTTTAGTTTTAAAATGACATTAAGAAGTTTATCGAAGTGTTAATTATTTGTGAGAGAAACAATGAAGTTAAGTAAAGGATCCTATTTCGCAAAAGCATATATCTGAATTTGCGTTTCAGGTAGGCGCCAGTGATTCATTTAATTTTAACGATGCTCAATACTTGTTGATCGTGGACAGTTTATTAGGATTTTTTGATTTAGTGGAACGATTTGTTCAAACGCAAAGAACTTATTAAGCAAATGTGAGATGGCAGTAGTTGATTATGGGATAATTAAAATGGCACATCATAAATGGGTAGCGAAAAAGTCATTATGCTGTCTGGTTATTCCAGGTCAGTAGTAATACAAACAATGTATGGACAGGTTATAAGCGGCAACGAAAACAAGGAAAGCATGCAACCAAGTGGAAATTCAACTAGCTGTTCAACCGTTAAAGACTCGATTTCATGATAAGCAAACGAAAGTACATGAAATAAAATAAGAGAGATGTAATGATATAAGGAGACAGTCGTGTATATTTGATAGCATCACAGAAATGTCATTATATTCATTGATTAGAGAGACGAGTCACGCGAATTATTTTGGCCTGACCCGCGATACTAACGACAATTACTTTTCTTGACTCACGTGTTAAGGCATTTGACATCAACTTTACACGTAAAATTTGGTTCGAAATTTCAAACCACTAACATTTACAAAAATTTAAATACATTAAATTGAAACAATATAACATATACATTTATTCTAAATATTACTTCATTTTTGAATTAATATAGTTAAAGTTTGCGAAATTATTCAATACTCGGATTAAATTTAATTAAATTTAGTAACCACGCCATTCCGATTGAATGTTCACACACGTAATTTTCCATATAATTTGAACAGTTACACGTTAGTACTTCGGTATCGGTTAAAAGTTCCACACAACAAAAACTTGCTTGAATCTCAAATAATTCTTCCAACGATTGATGGTTACACATTTGATATTTAAGTAATTTTTTTTTGCATATTCCTTTTCCAGTACTTTCGGACGAAATGTAAAAACACGTTTTCGTTGCGGATTTAACGATTTCAATTTGTTCTTCTAAATTATTCCATGCGACTGCTTTTTCATATACCGATGTTGGAACTATTGTTTGATGAACGAATGATTTTGAACCTGTCCCGTAACTACGTGACAATTGTTCCAATTCACTTTTAATAAAATAGGAAAACGATTTTATTGGCGCAATTTGTTTACAAAAAAATTTTTTTTTTAAATTTTCATATTCGGAATGAATCGCATTATTTGTATGCGGTGTAAATGGTCGAAATCCTTGAAACCAATTTCGATTTCGATCAATCCACATCGATTTAAAGTAGTTTAAAAAGTTGTTTACTTGGACGATATCCAAGCATCGCCATTTTTGAAAAAATAGATCGACCGCTTTGACAAATTTAAGTTTTGACGGTAATTTCTGGATATTTTGAATATCATTTAGAATTTGTTTTTTCGACAGCTCCGATTCCACATATTCATCCAATTTAGAATTTATTTTAGTTAATGCCACTTGTGAACACGTACCTATTGGAATCGTATCACCAAACATTTTAATAAATGCGTTACGAACATTTTCGTTATCGTCGGTAATTAGACATTTTGGTTTAAATTTTTGGTTCAGACATTCCTGCACTCCCTTTTGCAACGCCTTAAACATAAATTCGTAGTCAATTTGATTGGTTTGCGAACTTATGGCAACGCCATAACAATGAAACTGGTGAACTAGATCGGTTGTACCAATAATAGTGATTTGATTATTGTGCCAGAGCATGCTATCGGTCGAATTTATATGTAATATATTTGCGTTTAATGTGTTCTTCAGCAGACGACGTGTCGTTAAAAAGCAACGGAATTTATTATTCAAATAATCTGCATTATAACAAGTACAGTAGTAAGTATCTTCGCCTTTTGGAAACGCTGTTATTCCCTTAATCCATTGTTCAATATATTTAACTTTGAATTGGTCATCCAAAATAGTATTCATATTATTGATTTCCATATATAGATTTAGCCGTATTTTTGCTAAGAATCTATAAAGACAAGTTTTAAATGAATTATCAAAATTCGTTAAATTTAGTTTTCCTAATATATATTTTGGTTTAACTCCGGCTAAAAGCCATGTTTTTATCTCGGCTTTAGTGCCACTATCTAAATTTGCGTACATTTTCTGTACTCGTGCTTTAGTTGAAAATTCGTTATGGGTGTGGCTTTGGTCAGATTTGTACAGATAAACAATATTTGTTGAATGTTTACTCTCAATATATTTAGCGGCGGAACATGGATTGGATTCTAGTGTTGTCAAACAACATCGGTACAATTCTGTGACTCCTTCTGATGTTTTACTTTTAGCTTTTAAAGTCCAAATTTGTGGTTCGTTTAAATATTTAAATGCATTTTGATAATTATCAAATAATTTTTCAAGTGTCCATACTTCTTTACTAAACCATGAAGTGGTTACTTGTTCCTTTTTAGATGAAATATTATCAAGAGATTCTGATGTATTTAGTATTGGTAATTGACTAAGACCAACACCATTATCACCATTAACCGAAGAAGAAATTGCACCGGTGCAATTTTTTGCATGTCGTATATTTCGTTCGTACATTAAAACGTCATTATTAACGTCCTTGTATTGAAGGTATTTCGATGACGGACAATAATGACCGTCGTTGATTATCATATTACAATTATAATATTCCTTTATACCTCTTTTCGATATATTCGTTTTAAAACTTAATAATTTCAAATCTTTTGTAATATAATTTTTGGCCGTATTATAGTTTTCAAATGTTAATTCAAGTGTCCATTTTTCGCGATTACTATCAACAGCATCACCATTTAATGAATCTTTATCACTGTCATCGGATATAATAATTTCATCAATGCAATCAGTTGATTTTACTGGTGTTGTTGCTGGGAGCTCGATTATTTCGAAAGTTTCACTTTGGTTCAGATTAACCAAACCATGATTGTGTAGACCAGAAGTATAATAAAAAACTTTCTCAGAATCATTTCTTCCTACAAATAATACTCGACGTGGACATCTATCACCATTATTATAAAGGTTACACCAAAAATACTGATGATTCCCGTTCTCGACGTGCATAAGCACCCAACAATCAGTTTCTTGTCTCATTTTATTCATCGCCTCTGTTAGATTTGTACATTCTTCCATAAATTTAAATTCATTCAATGAGAGAGCATCATTTTTTGAATCAGAATTAGTGCTTGGATTGGGCGCAATAGACTTTTCAACTTTTGGTTCTTTAATATCATCACTATCATCAACAATTATTTCATCAATTAACGTTGAACTAGGTTCTGGATCATTTTTTGCTGAATGAACATGTGGATTACCACTAAAGTATAAAACTTCATTACAATTTGTGTCAATTATCAAACATATTTGCGCTGAGCATGGAGGATCGCATGGATATTTACAGCAATACAACAATTTTGGTAGTGAATTTTTTTGTAATTTCCATAAATCATTAGATGCGGCTAGGAACTGATTTGCCGCATCCATGTTTGCAAATTTTTTTTCAAAATTCCATTTTTGAGTTATGGAAGACTGTTCCTCATCAATGTACTCGTAATAAACATTCGAGGCGAATGCATCACTATAGTTTTGATTACTTACTACAGCTGCAGTGTCACTAATAATAACCTCTTCTTTGACAATGATGTTAGAATTTAGATAGTTATCCGCTTGTAATTCAGAACCAGAAGTAATTGTATGATTATGTTCACCACTATTAAAGACTAAAACTTTATATTTAGGACACATTTGATAGTTTTCATTTTCATATTTAAGTTGCAGTTGAGCTTGGCAATTTTTAGTAGTGCAACAATAGTATACACTGGAACTTCCTTCACTTCGATTATATCGCCATGTCATCTGTTTATTTATGTACGATGAAACCATACTTTTTAGTGGAATTTTCTCCACTAACTTCCAATCGTGTTTATCGATATTTGTAGAATTGTTTAATTCTGCTATAGATTTTATGTTTTGTTTACTTTTTGTTCTTTCATTTACTGTTTTATTTTGACTATCATCAACATAATCAATTACATGTTCAATTGGATCGTGTACCTCAAATTTTATTTCTGATTCATTAATATCATGGTTTATAAAAGAATCGGAGCAATTTAATTCTATGTTAACGTTTTTATTAGTCTCTTGTAAATTATTGTGTTTATATTGTGGAGATTGTACTTGCTTTTCATTGCTTTGTAAAGTGAGTACTTTCTTCCTTTTACGATATTTTCGTTTACGACGTTTGGGTGAAACTTCACTGGTGCTTAATTGTAATGGCATATTACTATCATGTGTGTGATTTCTATTATTTTTGAATAATACGATTTTATCACTAACGTCATAAAACATTAAACATTTAGATGCGGCACATCGTGGTCCATTTTTTAACACCATATTGCAGCGATAATGAATTTTGTGTCCCCCAATCACTTTATTGGATTTTCTCCGATCGATTTTCCACTGATTATCTTTAGCTAAATGTGCCTTTGCCGTATGTTCGTCAGAAAATTCTTGTTCCATTATCCAATCCGGTCTGAAATTTTTTTTTCTTTTCTTTTTCTTTTTTTGTTGTAACATAGGTAAGTTTTTACTAAATGATTTATCATAATCATTTGTTTTAGCTAAGCAATCCCGAAGACTAACACAATGTAAAACTCTAAAACCTTGTTCGATTAATGTATCTCGCAAGTTTTTATTTAACTGTTGAAGAAGTTCAGTCGATTGTCCTTTAGGCAGAATGGCCGCATGTGTATGTGCCAAACTTCTTTTGTATAGTGTGATCTTATTCGTATACTTATTAAATGTAAAATATTTTCGAGCTTCGCATTGTGGTCCTTTTACAGGTACCATATTGCAACGATAGTAGTAGGTCATACCAAAACGTGATCTGCTGTGCGATACAAAACTCCATATACTTTGCGATTTTAAATAATTTTCGGCCTCCGTTCTTTCATCAAATTTTTTTTCAACGATCCATTTATTATTTATATTGCGCCGTGTGATTGCACAATAACTAAGAATATCAGTTTTAAAATCTACTAACTTAAACCCTTCATATTCTAAGCGGTGTAAAACTTGTTTCGAAGAATTAAATTGTGTTAATAGGTGATCAATTCGATCCTTAAGTCCAGGTACTAGTTTAAACCTCTTTTTTTGAATTTTTCCGTTTTCCATCATATTGAATTTTCTAAAAAAAAAAAAAACAAGTAAACATAATTTTCATTTAATTTCAACTATAAAGTAATATGAATTGTTAAAAATTACAAATTGAACAACATCAAAATTGAATCAATGCTAAAATAATGCTAAGTTTTATACCTGCGGTGCTATTTTTGAACTATAACGAAAATTTTCGGTATCTTAAATTTACCGTCGGATGGTCACTAAGTTTTCACAAAATGCTAAACTGCACAAATGGTATGCTAAGAACTGATAAATTAACTTGCTGGACACTGGTCAACATTCTAGGCAAACACCATTTCGCCTGGGGGATATTATCTAATAGGTACAATAACAGGAAGTTGTTAGTCACAAACTGCCTAATCACGTTATGGAATACACCAACTATATATATGTTGAATCAGCAACATTAATTCGTAATCTACACGATATAATAACTGAATGCCTGTATGGTCTAAGAAACGCAGGCATTAACATGAATCATGGAATTCAATCATAATTTCCATATGTAAAAATTGGACAATAAAACCAGATGATTATATGAAACGTCTCTTGAAGAGCCAAAGGGATTTCAACAAGTTCAGAGTTTCTTAAGTTTTTAGAACAAAGATTCCAATCTTTAGAAGCATCCAATGACCACATGGCTGGGATACTCACTGCAACGACAAAGCTTCATTCCAACAATTATCAAGTTATGCAGAAAATGTTTTTCATTCAATTACGAAACTTACCAAAGCAGCAAAGGCACAAGATGTGCACAATTAATGGGGGAGGCAGCACAACTAATAAACCTACCACAAAGGAAAGCGCACACACTGATCTCGGCCATTTCGACATTAAGCAAAATAACTCAAAAACAAATAAGGATTTAAATTAGGCCACGATTTCCGTCAACGCGATCATACTAAAAATATAATAAAACCATTACCAGACAACAACTTAATTGAACTAGATGCAGATCCAACTTTTAATACTCCAGGCCCAATCGATATTGGAGCGGACTTATGAGAAATCATTCAAAAAGCGTTATAAAGTGACGTTCAAAAAACACATTTTGGGTGGATTATTTCAGGTTCTTTAAAAACAAGACATGGCTTGACAAAGTACACAGAATATTTGAAAATTGACACAACGGGGTTAGAATTCTGTTTAATACGCAACTCGAAGAATAATAAAACAGAGCCATAGCCAGATTAATCCATATATGAGGAAGCTATTCAAAACATATAAGAACTTCAAATGCAGGTACCATGATATCATGAATGTACAGCTCAATTACATGAAGCTAGTACGAGATGAATCGATATCGGACAATTTCAGTACGTACTATACTCCACATCATGGTGCCGTCTCTCAACAAGATAAAGCTTACCGGACCAACCCTTTAGGTGTTTCGCAACAAAAATCTTACGACAACTAGCAATTGATGATATCCCTTAGGTTCACAAATAGCCCTCAATGATTTTTATGTCGACGATCGTTTGTCAGGAACAGATACTTTGGAAGAAGCAAAATTTGCTCAAATCCGCCTTTATTCATAATAAAAAAGAGGCGGATTCAACTTGACAAAGTGGAACAGCAAACTGCAAGGCAATACAACAACACTTGCCAGAGCATCTAAAAGAATTAGCAGGCAATTGAGTTTGACAACACAGTGAAAACTCTGGGATTATACTGGAACGCATCGACTGACACGCTCCAAATAAAGGTGAAACATCCGCTAACAAATATAAAATTAATAAAACACAGCATCCTGCCAGAAGCATCAAAGATGTTCGATTCACTGGGATGGCTGACCCCAGTAGTAATTAGAGCAAAAATACTACTTCAAGATCTTTTGGCGTCTGGAACCGACTAGGATACAAAGGTGCATCTAACCATAGAAGATGGCCTAGTTACACATTAGAACTACTACTCTTAGTAAAAATACCATAAATCGCTGGATTCAAAATTAGAGGTACGACAAGAACTATTTCGGCAAAAACCAACGTTGCGCCACTTAATCAAACAAGCTCAATGCGAAGATTGAAATTGAATGCAGCAGATATTATCAAGACTACTGCTTAAGGTTCGACATGCTTTTGAACTGAAGAATGAAGATAACATATTCTACTGGACTGATTCAATGGCGTGGATAAAAGGAAAACTACAAAACTATAAGACATTTGTTGCCAACAGGATAACAGATTCTCTCAGAGATGCATTAACTATTATCGGAGTAATTGTAGGAGATCCAGCCAAGCTAGACCAATGATCAAAATCCACTACTGGTCTGCGTATATTGCATGATAATGTACTTGAATGTTTACATGCAATGAAAAACTAAGGTATCAATAGTTATGCTGTTTTGATGAATATTCTAACAGAAAAGATAGATAGGGAAACTCACCGCTTAAACGAGACTTTAAAGAGCCTGAGTGAAATTAAAACTATGAAAGATTTCCTACTCTTTTTCCAAGTAAGGTACTAATCCCTGGGAGGACTATATTATAAATCACTGGGTCGAAAATGTTTGCTTCCCGAACACAAGCTTTCATGCATTAAAAGTTGTGAACTATGCAAAGGAGCACACCACAGCCTGCTTTACAAGAGTGCGCGATTTATTGCATCCAATAAAACATAAAACCGGTTAAAACCGGTACATAAAACCGGAACTAATTGAATCCTGCAAAAAAGCTAAGTAATTTGTGAGCTAATCGATCCTAGGTTACAAGCAACCTTTAGTACAGACGAAGCCTGCCAGACATTGACAAAAACCGCACGTATGCAGAAACCATGAATTATCATGAAGCCTAGATGTCTCTCTCAATATAATTTAGCCATAAAGGCATTAGTGTTCAAAAACTTCAAAAAATGGAGCTAATTTAAAACCGAGCCTCAGAAAGGACGTCTTCTCACGTCAAAAACGAATTTTTCTCCGATTAGAAACTTACTATTACTTTCTCGCCTGAGCTTTGCAGAGCGTTGTTGCTTACTAATCCAATGCACCATGTTATAGAAGCTATGCAAATCACGGAAATAACTTCTTTTTTTACAGCGATTCGATGATCACATTATGTTGGATTCGAGGACGTCCTCATAAATATAAAACTTTTGTGGCCAATCGAACTTTAGAAGTTCAAAAATATTCAAGTCCAGTACAAGGGCATCACGTACGCATCAAGGGGTACCGTTCCAAAGGAACTAAAGTACAACTAAGAATAACTAACTGTAAGCTAAAATATGAACGCTTCAACAAAACACCAACTATAATGGGAAACTTATTCAAAGTACGAGTCACGTCAATTACTAACACAGGAGTGGACTATATAACATGCAAGAAAACACTTAAAACGCCTGCATGAGCATGCAAATCAGGGAAAAATAAAACAACAGCACAAATATTCTGAAACAAAAATCGCGATCCTTTTGAATAGTGGGGCACGTTGTATTGCCTCAATGTATTTCGACTTTTTCGAGCGGACCTATAACTGGTAAATTGTTTCTAGTGTTTTGGGTAAGGTGTTATTGATTACTAGATGGCCGCCACTAGTACATCCATGGTACTCCACTAATGTCACTGTGATCCAAACCTTAGGTACCACTACTAATGATTGCACGAATGGCCTTCTGAACTCTACTAAACCTGTTTTAGACATCCTATTATTTTATTATTACTGATAAATAGAAGTCTTTTATTTGCGTTTTTCTAGAAGGATACCTGTAAGCGTTGCTCTTACGATGTTCAATCTTAAAATCGTAGCTTGGCATTCCAACGCGCTACTGATCTCTTCAAGTTTTTAAATAGCAGTAACCATTTTAAGGCACCATGATCCGTTCTTAAATAGATTGATTAATGGTTGACCATAAAGATATTTATTCCACTATGGCCAATAATTTTTATCGAGTAGCGCAATAATTCCGTTCCGGCTTTGACATTACTTTCGAGTAGTATGCAACCACTCGCTCCAGTCCATCGATCTCTTGTGATAAAACATCTCCTAAATCTCATCCACTTTTACTTAATCGTACATAACATTATTTTTAGCTCCTGAATGGAGTACACAGTCCAATAAAACTTCTTAATTCGTGTACACGCTTTGGTCTGGGTCAATGTTTTACAGCTGGAATCTTTACCTGATCCATGTGTATTCCATGTTCAATCTACACTTCTTTGGACTTAATTTTAACCTTGCTGATTGAATCATCTCGAATACTTCTGTTCAAGTTTCTTCCCATGACTATGATATTTTCCAGATGCACTGGGCACGTCTTCCAGTTCAATCCTTTAAGTGCCATTCGAAAGTCGCAGGAGCGTTACATAAGCCAAAGAGCATGTCATTAAACTGACATAACCTGTTGACTACTCTACGCTCTGCAAATCGAGTGGTGAAAATATTCGCATTGTCTGTTTTTAGTGTATCCAATGTGTTGTCGATACTTAATAAGGGATAACTATTCGTTATGATGCTGAGCTTTCTATAATCGATGCAGAATCTTAGATTGTCATTTTTCTTTTCCACCAGCACAACTGGCGAGCTCCAAAGACTGCTTTGTTGCTTAATAACCTCTAAAGTTCTCATTTCGATTCTCATTACTATTCTATTAACCTCAGTTTGCTTTCCACTACAAAAAATTGATACGTTTTTTTTCAGTAACCTTTTCGTTGCCTATTTTGACCATTTCTGCGTATGATCTTCCACTGTTTTCTGTTGCGGTTAATTTTTAACGTCCTACCTTACGCCGTCACCAGCCAAATCGAGGACGCACGAATACAGGTTCGGTTTTATATCCATCTGCACATTGCATTGCTCCAGCCAGCTTGTACTGACATGGACTATGGTTCGGCCCATGGATTCTGCACTCCAACAGGGGGTCATAGTTGTGTTCATCGTCATCACCGATCGTAATCAGGTGATGACAAATCTCTTTTGCAAACCTCCTCCGTTGGGATTCGAACCCGGTACCTCCCGTCCCAAACTTCTTCTGGTTTCAGAGTAAAAAAATATTAAAGTAAATGTTTCATTGTGGAAAGTGTGTATTATTTTCTCCATAATTTTGTTTATTCCACTCTGTCGCTGCCCTATCATTTGTTTCACAGCAGCCATCACCTGTGATCAATCAACATTTTCGGATGGTTCTTTATTTGTTTCCACCAAATGTGGTGCATTTTCTTCGACAATTCCTTCTTATTATCCTCATTTTTTCCATAGCTTCACGAAGTCGTACCATTAACGACTTCTTATTTCTGTTAGTTGTTAAACCTCGTCGCTTTAGTTCCTTTTCAATTTTACAACTTTCAATTCGTAGAGATTCATCATTTTTGCTATTCACAATCCCAACACTGTCACCAATTGTTATGTTTTTGCCTTTTCTCGGCTCAGTCTACTGGATTTTGAATAAAATTTACTAATATTTACTGTCCACAAATAAGTATACAGTTTACAAATAAATGCACAATACACAACAAACAGTGTTAACTTTCAACCATAATAATTCCCGCAATAATTAACACAAATAAAAATATTTTTATTTACAACAATAAATGATTCTTAATTTTAACTACAATAATTCACTTGTTAAAACACATCTCGAATAATATATATATATTTTTTTAATGCAACGTATCTGCTCCATGTTTGCATAATACCACGGTTGCTAATACTAATTTATGATGAAAAATATTTTATGCATGTTTTTTTATTAAAATCGTAATGTTGCCGTTTTAAATCGGATTGTAATTTAAATGCGAAAAGCAATTAAAATGTACATCATTACATCTGATGGAGTTGTGCGACACCCTTATTCTTACAAGATAAAAATCTTGTAAGAATAAGGATGTCACAACTCCATCAGAATTTAGTACGGGAACTATGATTTGGGTTTTTTCGGCCATTTTAATTTAAGGAACTCGTCTCTTAAGTCAAGAAACGTATAGATCAAGCTTAACAGACAAGGAACAAAACAATGCAAATACGTAAAAAATTTATTTTTAAAAGCATTTGAAGAAATTAATAATAAAATAATGATATGTTTCAAAAGTGAGGAACAGTTATGCGAAAATATTTCCAATGATTTTTATGATCAATGTAAAATCAACATACTTAATTAAGCCGGAAAATCTATTTATAATGCTTGGGTTTTATTATTACTCGATCGATCACGATCAATCGTATTTTGTCGCACTAAAATAATTACATATGCATGAATGGAATAACAATACTATATTCTCATTCCGTTATATAAAATAATATCCTTAATATATAGCCCGTTAAAACCTTAAATTAATTTAATGAAATATTAGCTATGCTCTTCTAATGATAATAAATTGTACTGTCTTTGTCTATTGTTGTTACAGACCAAAACATGCAATGTATATTGAATGTTATCGTTTTATATGTAACGTTTTGTGAAATACTATAACAATTATTCAATTAAAATGTTAAATTACTTACTCGAACAATTTGTTGTTATTTAATTCAATAGAATAAAATAATAAATTTACATTTTTTTATATCATTAAACTGTCTAAACATACGTGCACTTGGTTGAACTACTTCTATATTACTGCACCTTTCATATTTTGACAGCAAAAGAGCTCTTTATCTTTAAATTTATTGTTGTGTATTCCAAAAACGAGTCGAACATATCATGCATACATGGTCATGTAGTAAACAGTAGTTGTTGTAAATTTTTTATTTCATTTGTTTTTAGAGTTAGACAAGTCAAAGCATATAAATAGAAATTAACGTAACAAAAAGAAAGACAAACACATGTAAAAGTTTAAGTTTTTTTTTTTTTTTTTAACTTTTACAAAAAACAAATTCGTAAGAATTAAAGGGAATTAAATAAAAAATAATATAATACAGTTATATACCAATAACCAAGATTATTGTTTACACGTTAATATAAAATTATTTTAATTTTACTTAAAACAGTGTACTTGGTTTAGTATGTTTTACTAATTATTTGACAGCCACTTATATCTTATCTATTTGTCTCTTTCGTAGGGGACATATTCACATATGGATCATATGTGAAATATTCGACAAATGTATTAGCTACTATGAAAAAAATACAGAAAATAAAATTGAAATGTAGAATAAATGTAAACGATTTGAATTTTACTTTTAAGGCGCCTTTATACTTTACTTTTCAGGCGCCTTTAAATTTACTTTTAAGGCGCCGTTCTGAATTATTTTTAAACCAATCATATTACTCGAAAATGACGAATTTTTCTTCAGTATTTTTTTCACAAGAGTTGGTTCAACTTCAACTTTTTGACCGAATGAACATGGAGTAAAAGAGACAAAGCAATATAAAATAAAAGAGACAAAATAATCACAACAATGTCAACAAATGAAATCGTTCGGCGATTTTTTCATCAACCATATAATCATCAAAATAATTTTACAGAACGAACGAACACAACCATAAAGGCACCTTTACTTTACATAAAAATCATCAGTTTTTGTTCGACCAAGAAATTTTCGACCAGAACTGGTAAAGAACCGCTTGACAGGCTCCGATATCCCGATTGCGTCAAAAGCACTTGCTCTGCATATTTTTAAATTTTAAAGAAATCAGCTAATCATATACAAATTTTGAAAAATAGAAACCAACATTTTTAGGTCAACTCGCCACAGCAACGGAAATCACATTGTTGCACAAAGAAAGTTTATTTTTCAGAAAGACTAAATAAAAGTAGGTTCAAGACTTTAACATAGTTCGGTCAAACATACATTTGTATTCCGCAGATTTATTCCATATACGGGAGAAAACCAATGACGGCTGAAATGAATGCTACGTTTGACCGTTTGGTTGTTATTTGAAAATTTGTTTGTGAAAATAAAGAACACCTGACAAAAAACATAAAATTACTTTATACGTAAACAAGACCAAGGTATAATTGAACATTTAAGGCCTTATTTATTATACCTTAACAGCATTTTGAAAGTGCTACAATATCACGAATGATATTGAAATCATAGGGGGAACATGTCATGATGTGACGCCAAGCAATATAAGAGGTGGATGGAAGCATATCATACACCGCTGTCACCAATAAGATAGTGGAGATTGGCTAACAACCTGGTTTTGAAGAGGTAAATTCTGTAAACGTATTCGAATGTATTTAATCGAACACGGGCGAACTAGATAATCAAACATACATGAACATCTGGCTTATAAATAACGACAAGTCAACTGAGAAAACAATATGCATGTGTTGAATCTCTTGCACTAGCATTATCTATTCAACTTTCTACAATTATTAGGATGGTTGAAAAAGTGTCAAGTCAAAATGGTCCGAACAATTACATTTCAATTTCTTTTGAATATAGATCCTCGATTAGTGCGGTTTAATTTTTAAAACTAACATGGTACTAACTCCACTTTGCGGTAGTGGATTACGCTGTGTGTGAAAAGGTCGTATATCGCTTTGAATCAAACAAAAATCCATTAATTCAATGTTGATCCACATAACCGCCCTCCGAAATTACGTTGTAGGTGGTCAGCTTAACTCGT
This sequence comes from Tipula confusa, assembly GCA_963556175.1. NCBI lineage: Eukaryota > Metazoa > Arthropoda > Insecta > Diptera > Tipulidae > Tipula > Tipula confusa. Next base: position 83,578,441 of record OY744477.1, read on the forward strand.
TAAGTTGAAATACGTACAATGCCACGTTATATCATGTTTTAATTTACCCGCTTTGAATTTTTGAGTTGCGTTTATCCGTCACACACTAATTGGTACTTTTGGGGAAAAGGTTTGCGTAAACTAATCGAAAACATGTTTTTTTATCACTTCTTATCACTTTTTTATTGAACTAAATATAATTTTAATAACTAACTTGTCTAATTTCTAGACTTATTTTGTGTAGACATCAATTCGATTTATGCATTCAACGCGTAAACATTATAAATCAAAAAAATTAATAGAAAAAAAAACAGTTACTATTTACAAAAAAATAGAAAAATTATAGATATTATTTGTGATAGTGACAATTAGTTAGTATTGAGCATTTATTTGTAAACTGTTGTATACTTATTTGTGGACAGTAAATATTAGTAAATTTTATTCACAATCCAGTAGACTGAGCCGAGAATAGGCAAAAACGTAACAATTGGTGACGGTGGTGGGATTGTGAATAGCAAAAATGATGAATCTCTACGAATTGAAAGTTGTAAAATTGAAAAGGAACTAGAGCGGAGAGGTTTAACAAATAACAAAAGAAGTCGTTAATGGTACGACTTCGTGAAGCTACGGAGAAAATGAGAATAATACACAAGAAGGGATTGTCGAAGAAAATGTTTCATAAGTTAGATTTATCAAACTTATGTTTAAAAGAAGATCATGTAAATAGTGATCAATCCATTGACAATCCTTGTTTAAAAAATCCAATCGTTACAAAGTTAAGCTAAACTCAAATTAGAGTATAAATAATGAATAAACTTAAATTAAATTCGACATGAAGCTTACTTCTGTTGATCTGAGAGTAACAACTTATGACAAAGCACAGTACACTCAGCTATACGAGGAGCTTAAAAAGATTGATGCAGAAGTTTTCCCTTCACACTGAGAATAAAATGAATTTTATGAGAATAAAACGTCAAGATTCGTTTTGTTTGGTCTACCATCCATGCCTATTGAGAAGATAGAAATTTACATAAAAATCACCGACCCCTCACCATCGCGTATAATGGAGGAACATCCACATTTATCAGCCTAATTTTTAAAGGTCTTAAATTCAATGAATCAGCTAACATGGAAGACTGTACTTTTCCAATTCAGTGGGCAGATCCATTTAAAACAAACATCATTCTGGCAACAGCTATTAAATATGTCTGCAAATAGATATTTGAATATCTGCACCTGGAACGCTCACAGCAAGAAACATGAGGTAATTCATTTAATTGATAAATATAATGTTGACATTATGCTTATTTCAGAAACATACCTTAAACCTGCCATAACTTTTCATAATTTCCACATTACCTTATACTATAGAACTGATCGTAATAATCAATATATGGCGGACGTCCCAATTTACTTCTTCAAAGTATTAAAAATGTTTTTATTCAGTTGGAACTGCCTAACCCCTACTTAAAAATAACTTCATGCTACGTGCCCATATCTAGCCATAGAAATTTTAGAGGAAATATTGATCGCTTGGTCAATTCCACAAGCCCATTTATCGTTGGCGGGGATTCATTTTGGAACTGTATTAAATTTAATAAAGGTGGGCGAACCTTATTTGACTTGCTTGACAGTGTAGATATAAGTTAATTTTGTCAGACGAAATCCTTATCAAGCTGCGTGATGTGAATCCCAGACAATGGATTTGAAGTCGTAATCCCTATACCTAAAAAATAATGGTAATTTGTGTAACGCTGCAATTAGGCAGAAAGTCTATGATATTGTTAAAGCTAAATGGTAGGATAAGCTAAAATCTGTAGACAAAGGAGCAAATTAGGAGTCACTAAAATAGAATTTTCAATTTTCAATTTTATATATATATATATATATATATATATATATATATATATATATATATATATATATATATATATATATATATATACGCTTTTGTACATTTTTAATTGAAAATAAACTATTATTTAAAAAAAAAATAAAAAATGTGAAGCACTTGCTCAAAGTTTTCATAAAACTTTTAGGACTGCGGTCAATATTCCAGAACCAGAAGAGATTATTATGACTATGGAATTTATACATAACTATGTGGTTACCTATGCTTCGTTTGTCTATGTATCAATAGAAGAGGTAAAAGGCATTATAAATAACAGTCGATGCCGTAAAGGACTCGGTCAAGATTTAATCTTCATTGTTTTCCTTAAACATCTTCCAGAGTCTGGACCTAAATTTTTAACAAATTTGACATTAGACTGTCTTATTTGCCCTCTTATTGGAAAATAGCAGTGGCTGCAATAAGGAAGCAAAGAAATAACATTTAAAGTAGGCAGCTATCGACGAATACGCTTGCTTAGCTCGGTCAGGAAGGTATTTGAATGTATCATTAAAAATAGACTCCAGGACATTATTGACGAAAATAACTTGTTAATACTGCGCAACAATTTGGTTTTCAGTACCAAAAATTCTACTATCTACCAAGTCTGAATCATTCTACTATCTACCAAGTCAAAATCTACCAGCATGGTCCTTCTGACCTAAAAAAAGGCATTTTACTCAGTCTGGATTGATGGCCTTTTGCATTAACTGCATAGATATTGCTTTCCAATGCAAATAATCACTATTGAAATTTTTCTTTTTAATATTTTGTTCAGATCTCCAAATTCGAGTAAAATGAATATCAACTCAGGGGTTTCTCAGGATTCTGTAATAAACGCTATATTATTCTGTATTTTTATAAATGACATACCCACTAAAGATGAATGTAAAATCGTACTATTTGCTGATGATACATTAATCTATTATATCTATGACATTTATTCTCAAGTCACAATAAGCCGACTTACTGATTATATCAACATACTGCGGTAGCTTAATGGGGTCTAATGGGCCAACCAGCGACTCAGTAACAACTTTAAATAAGAATACGATACAGATTTCGCATGTTACTGACACGTGAATTCTTTAAGAACTGAACGAAAATGTTTCGTTTAAATTAATTGTAATTTAACAAAGTTAACAGAGCGAAAATTATGGCACAAACTGAAGGAAATGTCAAATTAATTTACACGCAACCTCAAACCAACGCAACTGGTTAAATTTGCCATAAGAAGTGACATTCATCAAATTCCGTAATGTTTCTGACAGATTTCTTACAGACTCTATGGTTAGCCTATTAAGCTGAACTCTAACCAATCTCAGGCTGCGAATTTAGGCTAACAAGTCACGAAATTTGATTTTCACAAGAAACAGTTGGCTTTTATACTTTTGACATTAATAAGTGAAATAATTATTCAAAAAGAAAGAAATCCAAGTCTAATAAATAAAACAACAGTTGGGAATACTCTAAGCAGTCTTTAGAAGTTAAACAATTGTATTTAATAGTTATGAAGGAAAGTTCAACAAAACATGAGTCAACAATAAGGGAAGGTGAGATCCTAAATAATAACGTTAAAATCTGTAAAATAAAGTGAAGAAATCCTATATTAACTTTACCAATAGAAGTCAAATGTGAGATAAAATTCAGTATGAATTCGAAAAAGTCTTGGCTTCGATCTTATTACTTAATAGTGTATGCCGAGCACAGCCAAATACATTGGCATAACCCTGGAAGCTAACCTTAGATGGAAAGTTCACGTTAAGAAGGCAAATGAAGATTTAAAACCCAAATATAAAATATTTACAACATGCTGCTAATTTATAAGAAAATACTGAAACAAATTTTGTTTTATTTTTCTAAAATGTTGTGTTCATAATTATCCCAGGTATTTATTCTAGTCTCCACTGTACATACTTATTTAATAAAAAAAAACATATCTTTACTCTTCTAATTCTATCAAAATTTATTTACTCTTTCTTTTTTTTTTTTAAGCACAAACTTAGCAATGAGAATTTAATATGTTTAACTTATTATGTTTTATTACAAATTTATAAATTATTAAAATTAAAATGTTAAATTACTTACGCAAACAAGTTGGTAATTACATTAATACAATTAAATAATAATTCACACTTTATATTACTAAACCATGTGCGTCCGCAATACGTACGCTCATTGGTACGTTTCTTTGAACTACTTCTATTTGTTATAGCGTACTATTCACATTTAATTTTCTTCTTCTTCTATTTTAAACTGTCATCAAAGAACGAACAAAATATATAAAAAAAAATTTTGTTTTCATTAAATTGCCTTACTTATGTTTTTAGTTAGACGAGTTAAAGCATATAACATATTTTTGATAAATGTGACAAAAACGATAAAAATAATATACATAAAAAATTATTGGGGTATCGTTTTTACAACAGAAACATTGAAAAAAAAAACAAATTAGAATGAAAAGAAAAATTATAAACATCATACAGTTATATACCGATAGTCAGTATTTGATTAATTATATATGTGTGAATGATTGTGTACATACATATATCCAACTTAATTTAGAATAATATGCAGTGTACTAAATTCTAAATTTTTTTTTACAATTATTTGACAGACTCTCGCCATGAAAAGAGACAAATATATATGTATATAAAAAGAATAAAGTCTGCTATTAATCGTTCAAAAAAAAAAATATCCTATAATTTAATTTTTACGATGAAAAAGTACTAACAATAACATTAAAAAAGAGAAAATATCATAGATAATTTTTTATCCCTTTCACTTAAATAGCGTGAGTTAAACAAGGAAACCGAGTATTTTGCACAATTTTTTATAAAATTATAGTTCAATTGAAATAATGGTGTACAGAACATTCGATGGTGGTTGTGTGTAGCATATGTTGTTAGCTGTTGAGGCCAACAAAGAGGAAAAGTATCCCGATAAATTATTGGGAAAGCCATAGATATACCGCTTAACGACTGTAGAGCAGCTGTTTGAACTCTAAACCTATCTAATACTGGATGTTAGTAATGGAAAGTCATAAAAAAGAAAGCAAGAAGGGAGAATTCAATGTGGGTAATGGTCAATGGAGTAGTGCAGTTTAATTGTTATGCCAACAAATATAATAAGGTAATGTGAACCATACTTCATTTTCCTATATACTGTTACGTTTTTGCCTACTCCCAGTTATGAATAAATTCCACTGATATTATTTGTCCACAAAATAAGTACACAATACTTCACCAACAAATAGACCATACACAACAGCTTCCCTTTCAAACATAATAATACAATTTCGAAATCTTCCAGTGTTGTCATCATGCTGCCTTTTTTACATTTATGCTACACTTTCAGATTTTCGTTAATGCCTGTGTATTTGTGGTTATTGTCAGTCATGTGTTGCGCGTAGTTCGAGTCTATTTTGGGTTTGCCGATTTCTTTCACATGTTGGTTAAACCGAGTTGCGAAAGATTTACCGGTTTGGCTTATATAGAACCCATCTCAGTCATCACATGAAAGTCTATAAGCCCTCGTATCTTGCAGACTTTCTTGGTGGGTTCAGTCTTTGTCCTATTTTGTTCAAAACTAGCAACCTATAAGTATTCGATTAAAACAACAACAACTTGTCGCAATTTCTACTTGTCAAATAATTTTTTTAAAAATATCGGCCATCTTGTTGAAACTCGAAATGCTTTCTTATTTTGTTTTTGGCTCGCTTTACGTTTTGACAAATAAATTTAAATTTAATCGGAAGATAAATATTTTTATGTTCGATTGATCGATATCAACTCGGTATTATATCGAGATATAATTGCTCGTTCAATCACGATCAATCGTATTCTTATTCCGTTGTAAACTAAACGTCCTTAAAATATAGTAAGAACTCTTAAAAATTTACTCATTTCAAACATTAAATTAATTTAATGCAACATTCTCTTTGTTCTTCTAATTATAATACATATATTATATTTTCTTTTCCTAATGTTTTTACAGAGCAAAATATGCAATGCAAATTGAATGTTACTCTTGGTTTCGACCAAAAAATCGGTTGTTTTTTTTACAAAGGGAAATATTTTAATTTTTTTATGTATGTGTATTGAAATTCTATGTATTAGAATCATAAATTTAAATATTTGAATTTTAACGTTGATTTTTTCATAAAAATTTATGGTAAATGGTTGCAAATCCAAAACGTTTAAAGATTAATAAAAAATAAATAGCTTTTAATGTTTTAAAAAAATAAATAACTTTTATTTAAATTTAAATCACAACAAAAATACATGATAATGACATTTTTCAAATAAATGAAGGGTTGTCCATAAAATTTCCTACAGGAAATTTTATATTTTAGTACCAATGTAAAAAAAACAACAGTAAAAGTTCTCTTCATTAGTACAAATAGGTTGTTTTTTCTACAAATCGGTTGTTTTTTGTTTGCATGTGTAGGTAAAAAATTTTGTATTGAGACGCAATTTTTTTGAGAATGTATACTATCCGTGTGAGGTGCGATGTAAAAAAAACAACCAAATTTTTGGTGGAAACGTACACTTACTGTTTACAAAATAAAATTAAAATAATTTAATTAAAATGTTAAATTACTTACTCGAACAATTTTTTGTTAATTATTACAATAGAATCAAACAAAAAATTACCGTTTTATATCATTTAACCAGATGTATAATACGTACGTGGACTACTTTAAACTACTACTATATTACAGCACCTTTCATATTTTGACAAGGAAGAGCTCTTTATCTTTAAATTTAAAGTTGTGTACATATTCCAAAAACGAGCCAAACATATCATAACATGGTCATTTAGTAAATAGTAGTTGTTGTTGAGTTTTTTTTCATTAGTTTGTCTTTAGCTTTTGAGTTAGACAAGTCAAAACGTATATAAAAATTTACGTAAAAAGAAGAAAAACAATTGCTTTTTTTGTTTTTTTCTTTGTACAAAAGCAAATTCGGAAGAATTTAATGGGAATACAATAAAGAGTAGTATACACTATACAGTCATGCACCAATAACCAATTTTATTGTTTAGTTTAATTTCATAATTAATAGTGTACGTGTTTTTATGGTTTACTAATTATTTGACATCCACTTACGAAGGAGGCAAATATATTATTAAATGAATTATGCACATATATTTGTCTCTTTCGCACATATGTTTAAAAATGAGAAATAAATTTAAACGATTTTTTTTTATTCTCTTCCACTCAATTATTAAGACAAAACCAGCATTTGAGCTCCATCACTAAAATCCGTAACTGGTGCTTTTCTGCTTTTCATAGACGAAACGGTATTTAGAAGTTTCTCTTCTGTAAACAGTGATAGTGAGTATGTCATTCTCATACATGTCTTCTTAGTTTCCTATCAGGGTGAGTAGAAAACAGAGTGTCAGCAATACTTTGTGTATATTTTGAAGCCAATTTGCCAATGTGCTTCATAACTATTTTGTAGCCCAATCTCCTTCACATGGATCGTATTATATTTCTGCTGTTAGCTTTTTCCAGCTCAGTTGGTTGCTTTAATAATCTCTTTTTGTTTTGCCCTCTAGGTCTATATCTTTGAAACCGTATTTTAAGCTCATTGGTTTTTTTCTGTAAACCACTATACTGGCTTTTTGTTTCCATGTAGTATCTTCTTCCAAAATTGACTTCACTTCAGACATATAAATCCTCGCTCTATATATACAATACCGGAGTTTTGGAACCATACTGCCGCTGTGCGGATAGAACATCCAAGTGCCAACCCATAGTGCCATTTCCTCTATTCTGCTCGCTGATTATTAGCAGGTTCACTTTGGGCTCCGTCCTTAGTAGCTTAGATCACCTGGGGATGATCATCTTCCAGCCGGAGTGAGGTTTGTTTGCAAAACACTAGATAGCTTTGAGTTTTTTTTAACCACCTCAAGAGTTTTGCAAAACATCCAGCAGCCACTTGTTCCCACAACATGCTTGATCGCTTAGGGTGTTTGATTTCCTTACAAATAGAGGTAACATTTTGATTCTATCGCCTTGCAAGTCTTTATCATGTGGCTTGGCTTCCCACAATGCGTATACATGCCTGTTGCTCTTCTGTATGTTGCTCTGCAATTTAATTGAGTATGTTTTCTATTGCATACATTTTATTACCAGCGCAATCTAGACGATTTGTAAACCTTTCTCGCTTCCGATTGCGCATTTAGCGAGTTGCCCTTTTTCCTTGTTAAGCAGTGTTCGCCGAAGATTAATCCAGCCTTCCAAGTTTTCTTAGTATTTTTTTTTGTTTTACTTTACTTTCTGTTTCTCTTTAGGACTACAAGATGTTTTTATCTTATTCGTGTTCATCGGAGGATCCAAACTGTTGTTTACTGATGTAACAAACTCCGTTAGACTGTACTTCTGTAGAGCTCTCTCGCGTTTTCTTTTTTGCAGATTTTGCTATTTTCTCTCATTCTATTTGAACTTTTAATATGAAGTAATGAAGCTGATCATTTGGTAGCGGTAATCTCTGTGATGGTGGAGACGGTGTTTTTTTGCTTTGCACCACTATTGACCATCCACTATTGTTTGATACTTTAGGAGTTTAGTTTGAGGAGAAATGGATCATACTGCGTGTAAAAAAGAACCTGTATTTTGGTTTGAATTAAACAAAAAATCGACTAGATCAATGTCAAAAAATCATAGATGTCATAAAAAATTAGTAGCAAATTGACTGTATTTTTTGATGGTGTCATTAATAGAGGGGTAAATTTATAAAATAATCCAGAACTATGAAAAATGAGTTTTGATCAAAACTTTTGCTCGATGATTTTTTGATGCGTATTTTAAACACTCAAACGGTTTTCTTGAATATTTGATGCAACAAAATCACACGTCGATCCTGATGTTCTTGAGCATGTTGGCGTAGACTCATTAACACTTTTACCATTAAATTCTACACTATCAACTTCCTTGCTGTTTAGCAATGCTATCCATAACATCTTTCATTCCGATCATTGACTCTGAATCACATTGAGTGCATTCAGATCAGCCATCATAGAAGCCACTACCTATCGGTATTATATTTGATATATATGCTGCCAAAATAAAATTACCTGATTTGTAGTCATTCTTAATACTCGTTACGTAAAGTATCGATATACGAACACCGATGGAAAAATTACATTTAGCTTAACAGTTATATCGAATACATCGGTTAGATTCAGTACAGATTTTACCCAAATGTTGCCAACCGCCGGTGGACGTGAATGCACCCTTTTTCACTTTTTTCATTTTAAAAATAAAACATCGTACACTATTTTAACTTTTTTATTAGTTGGATTCTAAACTCTAAAGCACTTTTCGTACCGAGAGCGTCGACTTCAAATGACATAGTTGTTCAATATTTTGTTAGTTTATATGTTTTAATTTGTTGTTTTATTTCAGTAGTTTTATATTGTCAGTTTTTATTTTTATTAAATACGTCGTAGTATAAAAACTTTAATATAAAATACAATGTGATTTTTATGTTATATCTCGCTTTATACGACTTTAAATTTGAGGTCGCGTGTGGAACATATTGCGTCCGCTTTACAGATTACTTTTTTAATTTTTGCTAATTATCAATAAAAAATAATTTATTTCATAATTATTTTGATTTATATCTATACAATTTAAGATTATTAATCATATAACACTAATTTAAGGAGATCAAAAGGCCAAAAAATATTTTTGATGGTCAAAGCCGAAACGTGGAATAAGAAAACCTCCTTTGAAAAAGTGCAGTGTATTAGGGCCGTGTTTTTTTACTATACACTAATGATCTATATGCATTAGAAAACAATACAGTCTATGTCAGAAATAGCTACATAGATAGTTGAATCTCGTTTCAATTAAAATCCAAAAAAATGCAAGAAGATTTCAAGGAAGATACCAATACCGAGGCAATTCAGCTCCTAAACATTACCAATATTGTACGCAGACTCTAAAGAAAGCAGGTTTAATTGTTACGACAAACAGTGGCTTGCTGATTTAAATCTACAATACGATGTAATTAATATAAACCCCTAATCACAAGAAAATGTGAAACGCCAATGAAATTAAGCCTGATAAATGTAACTTTATAAATTAATAAATCAGAAACAAATTACTTAATTGACTTTCGATTTTGAGGCACTTTCGATTGACATGAATCAACAGAATTTAAATTGAGTTACTATTTAGATAATTCAGTTGCTATTTTGATAATTGAGCTACTGAAGTGATTTTGGTGTTCGAATGGTATTTATCACTTCAGATAAATGTCAAAAATAAATCATTTTAAATTTGGCTTTTGTTTACTACAGCGGAAATGGAAATAAAAAATAAATACATGCATATATTAAAATCATTAGAACTTGCTATAAAATACTAAAAATATACATGATATATATATATATATATATATATATATATATATATATATATATATATATATATATATATATATATATATATATATATATATATATATATATATATGTATATCTAATTTTCAAAAATTGAATGCGAAACAGAAAAAAATTGGAAAAAACAGCAACCTATGTAAAACAAACAACGCGTGCAAAACAAACAAAAAATAAAATAAAAAAACAAAAACATCCTATGTGAATTAACTCCACGAGCAAAGTACACATTCAGTTAATTCAGTTGCTCAATTTTTTTAACTGAATTGACAGGTCCGAATCGAACAGTCAAACCACTTCAGTTGATTCAGTTAATTTTGTTTATTCATGTCAATCGAAAGCGCCTTAAAGGCCCTACACACAATCCAATTTGGTTGGTCCAACCAAATTGGTATGTTGGTACAACCAAATTGGTTGTACATACACACGATCCAATTTGGTTTTATTTTGTGTATGTTTAAGAAAATTAACAACAAAAAATATTTTATATGTTGACTACTTTCTCGTTTTCGCTTATGTTTTACTATAGACCAAAATAATAGCATCCAACAACAATACACACGATCCAATTTGATTGGTTGGTCGGTCGGTTGGTTGGAAATTTCCATCCAACATGCCCGACCAATTTGATTTTAACCAACATGCATCCACACGTACCAATTTCCAACCAAGTTAGACCAACCGTCCGACCAAATTGGATCGTCTGTAGGGCCTTTTAGATTATAATACAAAACTATTTTCGTTGTCCTATTTTTCAAAAATGTTGTATTCAAAATTATCCCGGATATTCTAGTTACCACTGTATGTATGTACATACTTTATTTAATAAAACCAACAGCTTTACTCTTCTAATTCTATCGAAACGTAGTTGCTCTTTTTTTTTTTAAACTACTTTAAAGAAAATTTAATAACTTAGACTATAAAAATTATTTAAATAAAATGTAAAATTACTTACCGAAACAATGTGTTGATAATTACATTAATCCAATTAAATGACAATTCACACTTTATATTATTGAACAATGTGCGTACGTAATACGTACGTTCATCGCTGGTACACTTCTTTATCTACTGCTATTTGTTATGTTACTGCACTATTCACACTTTAACCGTCTTCTTCTATTTTAAACTGTAAACAAAGAACGAACAAAATATATAATAGTAGTTGTTGTAAAATATTTTTTCCATTCAATCACCTTACTTATGTTTGTAGGCTAGACGAGTTAAGCATATAAAATATTACTTATGAACAATAACGATAAAAAAAAACAAAACAAAAACACGCAAAACCTTAAAAAGTAATGAACTTTTTTAGGTTTTCGCTTTTACAACAACAAAAACATTAGAACAAAACCAAACATTATGGAATGAAGTAAAAAATTATCACATTGATTATACAGTTATATATCGATGATCAGTATATGATTGATTATATCCGTGAGAATGTGTACATACATAAACATCCAACTATTTAATTTTAATTAGTAAAAAACCTTTTTTACAATTATTTGACAGACTCACGCCATGGAAGGAGACAAATATATATGTACATAAAAAGAAGATTTATTAATAAACGTTCAATATAGAAATGTACTACGTACTATAATCTAATTTGTACGGTGAAAAAAGTACTAACATTAAAATTAAAAAAGAGAAAACATCGTAGATGATTTTTTTATCTCTCCCATTCAATTAACATGAGTCAAACAAGGCAAGCGAATATGTATTTTAAACAAAAAATAATTGTTTAATTATAGTTCGATGATACTTGTACATTGGAAAATAATGTCCGAGACGTAGATAGCACGAAGTCGGCGGACGGTATGGGTAACGAACTATTGTAGTTTTAATTGTTATTGTAGTTCACTTGATTATGTGACACCCCTTGAATGTCCAAACGACTAATAAAATGTGTGCTAAAATTAGTTTACTGGAAAAACGCCAAGAAGTTAACACATGTGGAAGGTAAAGTTTGCGGGTTCAAGAAGCAGCATTACCCATAGAACATTTTCTTGCTTGAATAGTTTCGTGTGCAAGGCTAAAATACCACTCGATGATCTAGATGGAGTGCTTGATTTATGTTTGAAGGACGACACATTAGATTGGTTCTGGACAGTAGTAGATCGTGACCCTGGAACCACCTGGCCAGTAATTAAGAGAGAAATGTTGTTAAGGTTTTAAACTAGCGGTACGGATTATAATGTTTGGCGATTATTGAACACAAGCACCTTAATCCTCGAGAGTGTTTCCAGGAGGCCCACCAAGCGATTCTGAGGTTAGCTTCACAAGCCAACAAGACCATCTCAGACAGTTAAATTTATACGATTTCGCGTAGAAATATGCGACCAGGTCTCCAAATGACCCTGCACGATGAACGAAGTTACCGCAGTCTGTCTGACCTAAGTAACAGAGGGTTGTCAGTAAGATAGAAGAGACTCCTAAGGATAGTTTCCTGTATCTAGCAAGTTCGTTTTAAAACTAAACCACATTCTCTGGATTTTGGAAATTTTCGATTTGTGGCATAAAATCAAAGTGTTCGTACCGAACAATTGGCACAGTGGTTAAAGCTGCGGTGTTTGAGACGGGAGGGACCGGGTTCGAATCTCAACGGGGGAGGGTTGCAAAAACGATTTTCATCACTTGATTACGAAACATCACTAGATCACGGTGATGACGAAGAACACAACTATGACCCCCTGTTGGAGTACAGAATCCATGGGCCGAAGTACATGCTGACTGGAGAAATGCAATGTGCAAATGAATTTAAAATCGTACCTGTATTCGTACGTCCTCGATTTGGCTGGTGACGGCGTAAGGTAGGACGTTAAAAAATTAACCGCAAAAGAGTTGGGAGAGCTTCGGCCCCAGAAAAGATTGCAGGGTTCAAAAACAAAAAACAAAAAAAAGTGTTCATGGTCTAACACCATCATGATTTTTGGTTAAATTTTGACAAAATCAAAGTTTTAATGCATTTTCTGGATTTTGGAAATTTTCGATTTGTGGCTTAAAGTGGCTATCAAAGTTTTCATGGGCTTTTACCATTATGCATTTTCTTGATTTTGGAAATTTTAGATTTGTGGCATAAAATCAAAATTTTCATTCGCTCATTTTTTGAATTTTGGATTTGTGGCATAAAATCAAAATTTTCATGGGCTATCCTATAACCATCATGCATTTTCTGGATTTTGGACATTTTCGATACTCTGGTCATCAGTTTAAATACTGCGTTAAAATATATATACTTTTCATTAAAAAAAGTTTGTTAACACAAATCGGAATACTGTAGCGTGATTTATTGCACAATTTATGGATATAAATTATAAATACACGAAATATTCAGAAATATTTGTAAAACTTAACTTAACTATTAACTCGAAATAGTTAAACTGTGTACACGACCGCCATATCTTATGTTTCTAATATAATAGTATATTAATAGTAACAATACACAGCTGTCAAAAACCAAAATGTGCATAGTACAAACCACCGTATGGGCCTTGTATACACAAAATGTTTGGTTATAAACACTCTCACCAATGCTGTTACTCCCCTCCCACCTTTTTATTTTATATCAAAACAAATAGACCAATTTTTGTAAATAATACAAAGTATTACGAACTACTCAGAATGCGGATAGTTGTATAATAATTCAAAATTCTGTATTAAAACTTTCATTATTTGAAGTTATATCAGTTTTATACTATAACTAGATATATTGTTTATCTAATTAATATACAATTTCAAATAAAAATATGACTGTAAATAATAACAAAGTGTAATTAAAAATTTACCGTTATAAATCCAATTGAAGTTTTTTGTAGTTTCATATAAGTGACATGTTATGTATTCCTATCGGCAAATAACCTATACATATTATTATAAGGGAAATCGCGTCGAATTCATGTGTCAACATGATATAGTTCGTAGAAAAATCATAGACGGCACTAGTAGTAGTTCAACGTTTTTTATATTCAACGAATTATTGACGAAACAAAAATTTAAAATCTAAAAAAAAATTTTAATTTGATAATCGGAATTGGAAATTATTGAAGTCAATGGGCTTATATTCATATATAATAATAAATAAAACAAAATTTGTTTTTTTTTTAATTACGCTTTGAAATAACAACAAAAGTACCACTAATGACACCTATAATGTTATGAAATTTTGTGAAAAAAAAATAAGAAAAATTGTTTGACGCGCCATCTATTGTTCTCGTTAAAAACGTTTGCTATGCCATCTAGGATTTTTATACGAATCAAAATTTAACGAAATCATGCTGTCGTTCGCATTTACTATGGAAACGTTCACGATTTCCCTTATAGTAATATAAGTTATTTGCCTATCGGTTTACTTACTTACTCATTTACCTATTTGTATCGTTGACCTATATATAAGTTATTATATATATAGGCATTGATATATCCCAAATTTCACTATTTTATATGGGAAACAAATAAAATCATGTACTAAAATATAAGTACTTATGCGATCAACGCATACTTCATTGTACAAACAAATTTTGTAGAAACGTCAAATCATACAAAAAGTAAACAAGATTTCTTTTTGATAGAATTGCTTAGAAATGTCCATGATTCCGTTTTTTCCAACGTTAACATCACCAATAGCAAATAATCTTTGGTTCGATGTTGATGTACCTTGCGACGACGAATCTGAAGTGAATGCAATCGAAACTGAACATCAAGCATGGCTAAATGCGATTCAACATTTGGGCATGGATTTACATCCACTGGGCAAATTACCATCGGAACATTTAGACAATGCTGATTCAGAAGATGAAGATGGTAAGTAATTCATTTACATAAATATAGATTAACATCAACTTACATTCGCCTGTACTATTTTAGCAAACGATGATAGCGACGACTCAGAAAGTCACGACGACGAGGATGAAGATGATATGGATGGTATAGATGCTTCACGCGAAACCTTAGATCGTGATGTAATGGATACAAATTATTCACCAAATAATACACGACAAGATTTTAATGCTATAGAAACTGAATAAATTTAATCACAAAATAAAAGAAAAAAAACATTTTGATTTCTGGAACTAAAAATATTTCCTTTATTTTTATATTTTTTTTTGCGCCATGTAAAAATGAATATGTAGTTGAATTTTCTTTTCATAATGTTTAAAATTAAAAATATTTTTTTTATTTTCTTTCAATTTACATGATATTGTTGTCATAAAAAAAAATTTCCATTTGCACAATTGAAAAAAAAAAAAATTCAATCTTTTTCACACACTTAAAAAAATTAAATCAGAAATTAAAATTACATCATCATCAAATATTTTAAAATTAGGAAGGACCTTAACATTCTATGTTTTTTTTAAACATAAATATGTATTTATGTATATGTAATTGCCCCGCGATTATTAAAATTTAACGGCGATCTCTAGAGTCTGACCGACTTCTGCGATCTCGTGGTGATACACTTCGTGATCGAGTTCTGGAACGGCGTGCTGAACGTGATCTAAAAAAATTGTAACAAATATAAAGGATAAAGTACGGATATATAATATGTAACGTTTTCTAATAAATAATTTAAGACTATGTATTAACAAATTTAATCCTAAAGTCAAAAGAAACGAGTGATTTGTTTATGAAATATGTATAAATTATGGAATAAATTAAATAAGTTAATTTTGTTTTGAAGAAATTGAAAAATTGTCTCATTTTTTTAATTATATATAAGATTTTCAATTTCTTCAAACTAAAACCAAGTAAAAAAAAAAAAATTAAAATCTAAATAAAAAAACTAATGATACAACAAACAAACCACTAAAACTGATGCCGTGTGGTTGATTGATAACGCTGTTTTGCAGTAGGTGATTGTGGTTGGTAGTAGAAGGTAGTAGTAATACTAGTAGTAGTTATTAGAAGTCAACGCTAATTTTGTTTTTGTTTTGTTGGAATCTGTTGTTTACTAACGAAATTCGTTGAGAAACGTTCACACACAGTAGAGCCAGTAGATAGATGATGATACTTTCTATGGTGTGATGATTGGTGGTTGGTGGTGGTGGTGGTTGGTTGTGGTAGTAGTTGTTAACAGAAGGAGAAATTTCGTTTTCACTATAGGAAGACGTGTCTGAACTTGGTTGATTGCAGTTTTATATGTTAATGATGTATATGATTAAATATTTTATTTTGGTTGGCTCTGATCGATGGTGTTGGTAGTTTTGGTGATAGCAGTACTTGGTGGTTGGTTGTGGTGGAATTATATGGTGACTCAAATCAATTTTATTATATTTTCATTACGTTTGTCACACTTCACATGATGCGATCGATGTAGCAGAATAATGAGAAGATATTAGGGTGGTGGTGTGGTTGGTTGTGTTTTGGTGATTTATTGAAGGTTTCATTTTCTCTAAAAATGCTCAAATGATAGTTCCTTTTTAATTAAAATTGAATTACAAATATTTTTTTATAGTTATTCAGAGTTTGAACACGAATAATCAATGCAAAATCAAAAATAAACAATCAATTAATCGATTCAATTCACTGAATAACTATTTTAACTAACCCGAATATAATGCATTTTTTTTCGTATGAACACCATCCCCAATTTTCAAATTTTTATAAGTTTGTTCAATTTCTTATTATTGTATAATTAAGAAGGTGATATCAATGAATTATTTTATTATTGATGCACTCTAAAATTATACCAACACAAAATAAAATCTTTTCGCTGGTGGTGTAGGTTTTTGATTTGTTTATATATACTATATATATTTAAATGATGGATGGATGGATGAACTGACGACGACGATGTCTGTCTTATTATCAAACTGGCAACATTGCAGCAGATGATCTGTGTGGTTGCAGATGAACTTGTAGTTCCTGATTTCAATTTTCCTATTCTTACGACCTATTCTTATACAAAAACATAAGGAGAATAACACGCAAAGGCGAAAATACTAGCAGTAGTAGCAGTAAGTTGTGGCAGTTTATGATGATAGTAGTAATAGTTGTAGTTGTGTACTTGTGGTAGTAGTAGATGGAAGAAAAAACCCTGAAAATTTGACCACAGGATTTTAAACGGCAAAAAATAACTTGAAATTAATATATGTTCCCATCATGTTTCCAAGTGAATTTTAATCTGATATGATAATCAAAATTCATTGTGAAACAATCAGGTACATTTAAAAATTTCACCACAAATATTCAACTCCTCCAACCTCTCTCTCAACAATCGAAATTATTTTATAATATATTTTTTTAAATGTAATAATTAATTTAAAATAAAATATAATTAATAAAAAAAATAATACGTTTGGTAATTAATGCCTGTCATACATCCCACAAATTATCATTCCACTGAGTTGAAAATTTATTTTTTTATTTGGTTAAAAAATAAAAATGCAATTTTGGTATTCAAATTTAATGGGATATTGCCATGCACTACTCACCTGCGATACCTGTCTCTTCCACCACGACGTCTGTTATCTCGTCTTGACCGTCCGGATGACATCTCGACTCGTATTCTGGTACCGCAACACCGGCTATAAATAATTAATATGATTATAGTATAGACAAATATATAATTTATGTTGTGTTGTAACTAACGTTCCATCAAGTCCTCGTACTGCATCTTCAGCATCACGTCTGTCTTCGAATTCAACGAATGCAAAACCTGGTGGATTTCGTGCAACCCATACATTCCTCAGTGGGCCATATTTATTAAAGGCACTTTCAATTTCATATTTAGATGCCGACGATCCCAAATTGCCCACATATACTTTGCACTGTAAGTCCCATTCACGATACCGTGACATGCTGTCTGTTAATACCATAGAAAAAACTAATATAAAATTTTATTTCATTTTTCGTCTAATTTCAAAATGGCGATGACGCCCTATATAAATGTATATGTATAATTAAAATTTTGCGTCTTTAAAAGACGTCCGCCAAAAAACAAAAAAAACTTACATTTCTATCTTCTCTTAAAATAATTTATAATATAAATAACACTTTACTATTTTCAGTAAATTAAATACTTTTTCACTTTTGATTTGTTATTATTGAAATTTATTTGTTCTATTTCATTTAAAAACTATGCGTTTCGAAGTTACGGCGACAAGCTCTTTTTAATACAAATTACAAGTAGAAGATTACGTAGAATTTTTAATACACGACGAAAATATAAGGTTAAAAAATCAATATATGAGTTCGTTCGTTGTTCATAATTCAATATGTGGCGCCAAATAGTAGAATATTTTTAGGTGACAATTTCAAGAAACGAACGAAAAAAAAACAATAGATGTCACTTTCAAAATACATATTTGAGATTTACGAAATTTAAATATGGTTACACTTCCAGTTACAACTATATCATTTTCAGACAAGCATTTTTACATAAAAAATATCGATAATTTTATTAAACAATTTTAAATTATTTTTTCATCAACTTGATTGTGAAAATTCAACTAAATATGTATAATTAAAAGAAAAAGTAATTCAATTTACAGTGTTACTTATAAATGTTTTCGTAACTAAAACTTAACCTATAAAAACTGTAATCTAAATAAAGCTCGTTGTTTAAATCACTGGGGTTCAAGTTCATTATTAGCGCTAGTTTTAATGCCAAAATTACGTTTTGGGGATTAAGACTAACACCCCACAAAAGAAAGGATCCATTTTCCGCAAGTTAAGCATAAAATGCGTGTTTTACTCTGGAGGTAAATCAACATATTCGCCTATAGATCTAAATAAAATCCCAGATCACATAGATATTTACGTAACAATGGGAATATCAGAAAACTACATGTTCATGGAAGCCATCATGCAATCATGACTCGGAATGCAACGATAATTAAGAAAGAGTAGCCCAAAATAATAAACAGTAAAACTAATTGAAAACTTGTCCAGAAACTATAGTCAAAGAGAATGTCAATCTACAAGTTAAGAATTTGGCACTATTATACAACATAAATATTGTACAACCTGCGTCATTACAAGACTTAAAAGATGAAATCAACAATAAATTTGATAAAGTATGCATAGCACAGAAGACTAGAATATAAATTGCATTAAAATCTATCAAATCAGCTCTGTCAGAATTTATAATCCTAAATAGCTGACCGATATTTTCGGGTAAAGTATGAAAATCTCTTTGCACTAACATACTGTTATGATGGCATAACAAAGAGATGGCGAATACAGCTAAATCAAATAAAAACTATTCATATTAGCTTCACCAACAAAAAGTTAACTGGATACCAGTAGAAAATAACTCACAGCAAGTTCCACATGCAAATTGTACAAAATATTTAGGCGTGGCACTTGACGCTTAGCTTAAGTAGAACGAGTATGTGAGATCCTGAAGATTCAGTTCTACGACGTCAGTATATTTGCGATTGCCACCAATACGTAGTTTACTGTCGCTAAAGATGGCTGATAGGAGTAGCAAACAGCTACCCTTCTTCTGGTTGATCAGAACAAGATAAAGAGCCTGCTCGGGTAGATTAAATCCATTTAAGCCGGATTGATGATACGGTACGCGCCTTTAATATGTTTTTTCTCCCTGTGTGATGCAGATTGAAGGTGAATAACTCGTTGCTCTCCAAGAAACTCGATGGCCGAAATGTGTAGACCATGTGTTCCAAGGTTAATATTGTTTTTCATTGGAGATGATCTCTGTAATATTGGTGTTGGGTTTTTTCTTGAACCCCATGTAAAAAACGGCTTTTTTAGATTTCAATCACTTGATAATTCTGTGTAAGCTACGATTACGCATGAAACTAGCCTACCTGTTAATCATTTGTATTCATACGCCTACTGATGTAAGCCGAAAGATAAAGATCCATTTTACAACTATTTGAATGATCTGCTGGAATCCATCAAGGACACAACGCCAGAAAGGTTTGGTAGCTTTAATGTCATAACTGGCAAAAACAAACTGACTTATGTGAAAACAGATAGGTTCGTAGTTCCAACACGATCTAGCGACCAATAATGGGGAAGGAATGATGTACTTTGCAATCGCGCACGACCTCTTTGTGGCTAGCACATTCTTCTTTTTTGTTTTCTGTTTTAATCTATTCAATCTTTTCTGTGGCCGAAGCTCACCTAACTCTTTAGTACATTCTTTTCTCATAAAAATATCCACTTGGAAACATGGAAACGCCCTCGTAAGATGGCTCCAAGTCAAATAGACCACGTGTTAGTTTCTGGTTGTTGCCTCTCTGGAAATCAAATATGAAAGTTTTCGTGCTAGTCAGGGATCACACGAAAACGAACCTTATGTTTTAACTAGGGAGGTTTGATAAACGACGATGAAAAGGCACAATATAAAAATCTTGTTATTAGTAGTATTATGGAAACCATCCACCGTTCTGATGATGTGATCGCTTGATGGGAGGTATTGCAAAAGGTGACTCTATAGGTATGGTAAACCCAAAAAAGATTAGTTTGGTGAATAGTGTCGTCATGGTGTCGTGCAACAGAATATAGCATTTAAAGAAGAGCAAATACAATTTATAATCGCACGGAAGAACAAAGCGATCCTTGCTAGGAGAGCCGTCAAGCAAATTTGTGGACGGAAAAAGCGTGAATGAAGGCTAAAGTCTTAAAAGAACAACAACTCACCATGCACCATACATTTAGACCTAAGTTTATTACCATTCGGGATCAGGATTGTAATCTCCGTACAAACATCGATGCGGTACTCGACACTTAGAAGAAGCATTTCTTTGATTTACTCAATGTTCAACAAGTATCAAATACTGTATTTGAAAGTTGTCAAACATAGTGCTTAGAGGACACATCTCCTTTCATATTTTGATGTGTGTGATCCACACATATGAAGGTGTGACAAGTTTCCGATACCTCATCTCTCTTCTTGCTCATGATAATTGTGAGGGAGGGAATATTAAAGCGCATCTTGTCGCTGGTAACCGCATGCTTCGTATGCCATACGCGCGCTGCTAAAGTCAAAATACCTTGCAAATGCCGACACGCTAAAATTGTATAAAGTATTGATCAGAGTTAGATCTTGACGGATGAGTATGAGAGATGGTAAATGACATTCGAGACGCGAATCACGAGTTTATGAAATAAAAGAACAGCAAGCACGTTGGGTTGATCACGTTCTGCGAAGTGATCCTAAACGGATGGTTAAGTGATCTCTGAGAGGAGAGCCGCCATTTGGCAAGCGCAGAGGTTGCTGTCGGTGACGATGACTCCTGATGGAGTTAGACTGTTGTGTTAATTCGTAAAGAGACAGAAATGGCCTGTAAAAACCGTTTTATGGTTAATATTATTATTAAAGATTAATTTACGGAACCTCAGATCACTAGTCAGATGACTGACGACCGATGAGGGTTTCTACTGATTTAGTTTTTTCATTGAAGATTTATTTTTTAATATTAGGAAACATCTTATGACGTTTATCAGGTGTCCTGGCATTTCCATTGATCTCAACAATATATTCGTTTATCTAAAATGGTAGTAAAGCAGTAATAATATTGTGTTTAAGTGCAGAAGAAGCCATTGGGATATTTTGTAATTAGCTGTGGTGATGCAAGATTATATGTTATTGTTCCGATAATATTTAACCTCATTGTAATGTTCTTCTTTTGTTAAAGCCATAAATAAACTACTGGATCCATATGTATGATTTTTGCTTCTATGGGCCTTAAAGTCAATGAAAATATATGATTTCAGGTTTTAGAAACAAACTTCTAAATTCTCGTCCAAATTCAAGAATTTAATGGCATGAGTTTTCGGTTAAGAAGTTGAATGTTCAACAATCTCTGAGTGAAGAAACACTATTTGAAAAGCGAAAAGGTGGCTCTTGGCTTCGATGGCCTACTTAAATTAGATAACACATAGTGCTGGTTTGTCTACTATTTGGACCCGACCCTTCCGTGCTTCTCCAAAATACTGGTCTATTTGCAAACATTTTGTAAAATCATTCAACTTTAAATCGTAACTATACGAATTAACGTATATTAAAAAAATTTTACTATCATAAATTAATTTCTTTGACCAAAAATATAAGCAAACTTAAGATTTGGATGTTGTGGTTTAAAAAAAAAAAAAAATAAAAATGAAATTGAGTATATGGTTAGATATTATTTTATTAAGACTCAACACCACAACTATATATTATAAGCAAAATATCACCAGCAAACGTAACAGTAGTTGTGGTCACGGAATAGATAGAACCTCTAAACAAAATTATGGTAACCACAATTTAAATAATTCTATGCGTTGAATTAAATTCGTAATGATTAATTATAGCATTTAATTACTAGGTACATACAGATCATCCCACTGGGTTTTATACCATCTAAACATACACCATGGGAATTTGCATAAAATATAAAGTTTAAAAAAAAAAAAAAAACTGAAACTATTCTCCAAAAATCTAAAAATGTAATAACTAATCCTTGACCGAATTACACACATTTTAAACGAAATAGACAAAAAATTGGTCAATGTACATTATTTGCACATTGACTTTGGATTGTAATAGTAAACATAATGTTATATACATACATATCGATTACTATCTGTCGTGCTCGCGTCTTTTTATTTTATTGCAAAGAATTTTTTTGAGGGTTACATACTTGGCGATTTAACAGATATATATATATATATATATATATATATATATATATATATATATATATATATATATATATATATATACGCGCAAAATATGTGTACGAAGAAATTTGTTAAAATATTACATATATACATCTTATTATACAATATATGTTTACAAAATAAAGAAAAATAAAAAAAAGAAAGATGCATTACATCGGCCAATGGCCAGTTAAGGAGTTGAATGAACGCTGTGCCCTATACACATACAATTGACTCTCTGTATTTTCAGTTATTATTATTTTAACTCCACTTATTCTTATTTTGATATTATTTTACAAGAATAAATAAAGTAAAAAAAATAAAACTGCAAGTACATCTTATATAGTTATAATGTACTTATTTATTACAATCAGAGAAAAATTTGAGAAACTGAGAATAGTATTTATGTACCTAATCGTATATTCATTACGTCATAACCATAAACTAATACAATTCATACTCGCACTTAAAACAAATAATTTGAAAGGTGGTTGTGGATTTTAACTGCCCTTATTTAAATTTAAACGAATTATAGCCAATTGAATCATATTTGGCTTGCTAAATGTGTTGGAGCGGGGCAATTTAATCATTATTTTATCATTATGAGTGACTTGGGATCCAAAGTATTAGGAACCCGTCACTTCTTCAAATTTTTGGTCACCACTAATTAAAATCCACTGCGACTTATTGGCTTCTAAAAACTAATGATCATATACATTTGTTTTTGAACTCATTGATTTTGTGACCAATGAAAGTCGAGAATCGTACAAGTGGATCCAGTCTTTTACACTGCTGCACCATCCAGTCCAATCATCTGCATAGCAAAGGATCTAGGTCTGAAGGTATAGTGCAGTCCACAACATGTCTTTTTTATTCTTGACTTGTACAAAAACTGCCTTCGGACCATTGTAGTGTCCAATTAATGATCGCTCACAACTTGAATGATATACGAGACCATCCCTTAGAAAATAACTCATGATCATTAACACTTCGAAACGTCTAACGTGGTGCGTCCATGTTTTCATGTTTTAATGAGGAAAGAATATGCTAGCCACAATAAATAATCTTTCCCCATTATCGGGAAAGATAAACATCAAGTTTGTGTGGGAAGTGTACGGACCTAAATGTTCACTAAATGTTGATATTTTTAGAACCCCTTAATGATACTACTCTAGTTAGACCATCAAATCTTAGGGACTAGTATTCTTCCCATTACCCACCTTGTAAGTGGGAGTTTTTCTTCCTTGATTAGAATTAACTACCCAATCTCATAGTTGGCTCTCGGTACTGTTCAGTTAAATCTTTGTTGTAAACTTGTTAAGTAATCCTTTTTACCAAAATCCCTGGGTCATTTTTGAAAGTAAGTTCCATCTTTGGATTACTATGGCATTGGCTTTGTCTGACCCAGAAGATGAAATTAGTGATCGTCCAAACCACTTGACAGCAGGAGTAACGGCCTGGAATTTAGGCCTGTCTCATTTTGTTTCACCGATGGCCTTAAATGATTTTTGGTTAGTTTGACGCAAGATTTCCAAATCCCACTGAATTACTACCGCGCGGAATGAAATGCCCTGTTGTACAATAGTTGTCTGCTTGTTTATTTGCGCATGAATGTTTTTTTTTGTATAGTTAACCATTAACTCTTTGTTTAGCTCGTTTTGGACTCCACTCACCTCCAACTAAATTGACTCAGTAGAAAAACAAACGAAAAAGGCGACCCCCCCCACTGGTACGTTTTGTTTGCTCTACCTTTGATTGCCAATATTGAAAATAGGGCTGCTTAGTCGAGGACTGTATTTGTGAATCAAGGAGAGGGAATGATTCTTGCTTCTGGTAATATACCTATTAATTGTTCTGATGCCACTCTCCTGAATTGAAAATATCTTCGATGTGCTAACGTTGCCTGTACGCTTCCGCGAAGAGCATGAGAAAGAAGAAAATAAATAAATTCAGTTGATATTTTCGTAATCTACCGTCAACCTTTAATAGACCGTTTTCATCAATAAACGGACTGAAGGATGACAATTTATTATCGCTTCTAGTTAAGTTTGAGGTTTTTAGAAATTTGATACCTGCAGCTCAACTCTGCTCTGGTATGCTCTGGTTAGTTTATCAGCAATTATACAGCTTGTGAACTTTTCAGGAACTCGTTAATTTCATTTTTGAAGAATTAAAATGAATCTATAGCAATTAGCTATTGTTTTTCTGATTTTAAGAGCTGATGAAAACCTTAAGAATTCCAATAATACTGGAATAGAAGCCATGTTGTTGAGTAAGCACACTGGTTTTAACTCTTTAATTGCTGCTTCTTTCATTACCGCTTGATAGGTAGGCAATATTCACCTTCTAGCTCTTTCTCAGTTTGTCGAAGATATTGATATTCCTGCGAAAAGGCAATATAACCTTTCTTGAGTATTGGATCCCAGAATTTTTTGAGCTGCTTGTCTATCTCCATTGATGAGACGTGTGATTTAATTCCCTTTGAAAGTTTCTCATCTTTACGAAGAAGTCAAAGATGAACAACATGCTGCTGGCTTGACATTTCGCGACATTTCGCCGCCCCAATTATTGAGATTAAATTAAATGCTGGTAACAACTCCAATGGAAAATGACGTCTTCTTATCCTTGGCTGAGAGGGCTGATAAGTAACATTGCAACGTTATTAGAATTCAAAAATCGCTATTATCAGAATTTTTGGATATTTTTCAGCATTACTGTCGTTTTCGCACAAATTTAAATTCACGACGCCGTTGCTATTCTCGGCCGCAACATGGTTCTCGTAAGTATAGACAAAATTCACCAATTATCAAAATTTTGCTTATCAAAATTAAGGCAGTTGCCCGGTCTTACTTTCCTTCAATGATGCTCCCACTTTATCAGGGATTAACAAGTCGTCGACGGGTTCAGGAGTATTCAATTTCGGATACTTGGCAACCACTCGGTTTATTTTCTGTTTGTCTCAATGATCTGCAAAGAAGATACATTATTTATATTATCGTGAACTTCTCGCGACTTATTCGGGGATGAAACACTATCGAATTTTTTTCGAAGGTTGTATGTTTATCTCTAGACTGATCATAAACCATTGGTCTATATGCTTTTAGTCAAAATCCGGAAAAATCATCTCCTCGTCAATTCGATCAAATTTTACAGTGTGACTTTGTAGTGAATATCAAGCAACATTAAATACGTACTGCACTGGTTTTTCGTGACGCTAACCCAATTTTTTGGCTTCACTGCAACGACCTTAAACTGGACGATCTCCATTGATCGACTTAAAACTGGAAACACTAGTCTAACTGGATTACTTTTACCGACTCATGAATCAGAACTTCCTATTTCGGGTGATAATATTAAGAATAGTACGAGAGAAATAACCTCACAATGCACTTCTCCATGATGATGGGCCAGGTCATCCTGTCAACCTTAATGAGCTTTTAGATCATATACTAGTTAATCACCTTTACACAAATATACATTCCTCGACCGACCAGGGTTTAATATCAACGTTTAAGGTGTTTTATTTGCGAAGAACTTTTCACCAACTTATGGGATGAAAAAGATGTTTAGTTAACCAGGATAAATAAATAACACCGACGAATCTTGGAGAGAAACAAAAACGAGCACTCCCAATTTTACCATAAGATTTACCTAGTGATTCAAATTTGGACCTTACTTACCTTTAACTTTCTGATATAGCTAATTTATTAGTCCTGATGTCCGTTCCTTTGATGGAAGAATAAAAGCAGCAGCAAGTGGTGTAAAGGACGAAGTGCATCTATAGAACGAACGGTCAGAGGAGAGAATTACACCAAGATCAGAGCAATACTCTATTCTATTAATAATGACATTTTGGAGGCTATAATGGTTGGGATAAAATATTTTCATGATATCTGCAAAGAGAAGGCATTTCGCCAACTTGAAGTACTCGACAACATCGTTGATAAATATTATGAATATAGAAGAGGTTCAATATGACGGCCCTGAGGCACTCGACCAATCGGAAATCTTCACGAACTGCTAATGATATGAAAGATAGGACGTTGACCATCCTCCAGGCAGGTACTGACAATGTAAGTTCTCTTACTTGGTGCGATGAGAATGGCGTGATCGATTTTATCGAAGGCTTTGACAAAATCATTGAAGATTACTTCGAACTGGAGTTTAGAGTTATAACTATAAAATAGATCGCAGGCAAAATGTAACTAAGTTAGTGATCACCATTCTACCAGGAAAAAAACGCATGCTGAGCTGGAAAAACGGTAGACCGACAAAAGTGCACCACGATTACTGGATGCACTATGGTAGTAACATGAGATGAACCGAGCAATTAAAGCAGTGGTTAAAGCTGTGGGGCTTGATACGGGAGGTACCGGGTTCGAATCTCAACGGGAGAGGGCTGCAAAAGGGATTTTTCATCACCTTATTACGATCGGTGATGACGAAGAACACAACTATGACCCCCTGTTGGAGTGCAGAATCCATAGACCGAATCCATCGTCCATGTCAGTACAGGCTGGCTGGAGCTATGCAATGTGCAGATGTATTAAAAGTCGAACCTGTATTAGTGCGTCCTCGATTTGGCTGGTGACGGCGTAAGGTAGGACGTTAAAAATTAACCGCGAAAGAGTTGGGAGAGCTTCGGCCCCAGAAAAGATTGCAGAGTTCAAACACAAAAAAGAAATACACGAGGTGACTGTTATTACGGGAAGAAAATGAAGGTAGTGCGACTTACGTTGTGTAATTTGTTGAATGCCTTAAAAGTGGTATTATTTTTTTAGGCGATGAACCACCTACCACACTAAAATTCCGGTTGGCCAGATGTCGGGTCGAATCAACTTGCTGAACTATGCTGAGTTTTAACTTTAATCTTTTCGGCAAACAAAATTAAACCTACTTACATCCTGTGGATCAATTTAATTGATCACAGCCTCTCAAAGTTGTAACCAATGTAACATTTTTTACTCCGAACATTTACGTTTTTGGTTCAAATACTCGATTTAAAAATCCTCCTATAAAGATTTTTTAAGTTTGGGTTTGAACGAAAGATTGAAATATCGGAAGATGGACACTTTTTAGTTTTATGTTTATAAATCCTACCATCATGAATCATCACGATAAATACCAGAAAATGAAGACATAATTTCTTTCAAAGACCATTGTAAAATGTATCCATTGCTATTCTTAAATAATGTGGTGGACATATTTCGAACTAAGTCTGTGTGCAAAACGAAAAAAAAACTTGTAAAAAGATAAAAATTTAAAATTTTTAATTTAAACTTTTTATTGACCACAACATTTTTAAATGGTCGCGGTGCAGTTAAAAATTTTAATCATATTTTCCTTTGACGTTTTGAGCATCATATAACCATAGATAAAAAATTTACTAGTCATTTATTTTATCTATTTCTACCACAGTTAAAATATTTAACTTAACCGATTCGCACACGGCCTAAATACGTATTCACATTCTTGTAAAATGGGTTGACTTAAAGTGGTTATATGGTTTATTTGTATGTGTCACTTTCTTTGTAGATCTATTGCCATTGTAAAAGAACTATACTGGTTCCATGTACCACACTTAGCTAAATATACAGTTTTAAGTGAATAGATTTTAATATAGCGGTGCAAGCCATTAGAAAAAGTGACACATTTCACATAATTTTGTAAATATATTAGTAGATTCTCTTCAAACAATTTGAACGTGTAGTCGGCCTGACAAGTGACATTTGTAACATTAGTATTTTGGATTGTAAATATAACTTGCAGACCCAATTAGAATTTGATGAGCTCCTCCTTCACATTTGATATTATTGTATATTCAACCTGCAAAAACAAGATTATCTCAAACTACTCCTCAAGGCATTTAAATATCTGATGGCAATCTATTTTGGCACCTTGATTTTTAATAAAATCAAATTTCAAAGCTGAACGTTAAAAAAGTTAAAAAATAATAAATTCTACATATTCTACTATTAACCTTCTACTATAGACGATAGTGCCTGTAAATTTTGGTAAAAGAAGTTAAAAATTTTAGTTATGATCTAAAAGAGCAAAACGATAAAAAAAAATATATCAAATCTAAACACTATGAGTTGCATCTATACATACTAAATGAAAGTAAAAGTTGAATTGCATACTCAGCATAATTTCGATGCAAGTAATTGGTTTTAATTAGCGGAAAGCATACAATACAAAGCTAAACTGTGCATTGAATTACTAATTTGAATATTTACATATGTAATATTCAAATAAAAACATAACCGTGACAAAGAGCATCGAAAATGTCACTTTCGGTGTCATTTCGGTTATATATTTTAACTAAACGATTTGCTGTGAGATGGGTTTTGCAATTTCTACTACTGAGATCTGATACGAATAATTTTCTATTATTCACATGAAAGACTACAACAACTCAGAAGTGAGCGCAGTTCACGAAGCTCCTTTAAAGGAATCACCAGATTACTTAATAGTGGAGAAAATCAAATCGTTTTGTCAAAACTGATCAAGTTTTTTTTTGTTGAGGACGATTCTTTCTAATTATAACAAAATACTTTGTTGTAGTGTTTATCAGACGTTCCTAAATTTCATATAACTTACCAATACTCTCAATACACACAAAAATCTAAAATGTATATAAATTACAGAATTAAAAAAACTATTTAGCACGAAAAGTAAATGAAATAACCTTTAAACAGACAAAAACACATCACAACACTCTTAATCTATAAGGCAAAATTATGCTCCAGAAATAACTGATAAACAATTTAACAAAAAAATTATCAAGAGAGATATTCATAAATTTATCAAACAGCTACTTATATTATATACAGCATATATATTCGTTGTGGAAGGCAACAGCATCCAATTAAAAATTTAGATGGAAATTGGGCAAGGCAGGCGAATGGAGAACTGAATGCGCTTGAACTCGAACGGAATGTCAGTTGGAATCAGAAGAATTCTCGGAATTAGAATATCCTCTCCTTTGAATTTGCCCTTGATAATCATCGCTTGAATCACGTTATTCATCAGCTTCTTCATAGCGTTCCGTTACACAATCTCGGGAGTTTCAGATTGAGCAGCATGATTATCACAGATCCGACCTTGAGCATTCAAGTAAGCTGTGGTATTCTCGGCAAATAAAGCGCATTCAAAAACTCGTTCGAATAGTTGGTTGCGGGGAAAAATATTCCGTCGTTTTCTTCGTCCACTGCCTTCATCAATGTATCGTCCACGTTCTTTTGATGTGCATTGAAAAGCGGGACATCCCTTCGTACTATTTGGCTCATTGAATCTCGATCGTACATTTGCTCTCGTTGTAATTCATGATTAAATGCATCGTGCATCGAACGAATTGGTACTGGCATGCCTAATTTCGACAAATAGCTGCCGTACATAAGCACATACAGGTCTTCGATCATGATCAAAGCTTCGTTCCGTATCTCGACGTTCATTTCAAGCTCATAATTCGATGTTTCAGTGCGAACCCAATACAATATGCCATCTGACATAACGACCCAATTGGAATCTTGACACTTCGTCATTTGCATCCGGAAGAGCAATGCCGAACACTGCCAGGTCGCTACTTTGGTTCACGTATTTGCAGTTATATTTAATGGACATAATGGAGTTACAGTACTCAACATTCGATAGAAATGTTTTCGATAGAAGCTTGCAATATGGAACGATCCAGCGATGATCGACCAACACATCTGGATTCTGATCTTCATACGAACCGTGAATCACGGTTTGTTGCGACTACCGCGAACAACTCCGGGTCGGCTTCTGGTTCTGGTATTTCAGCGCTTATGATTGAACTAATTTGATCTGGTCTGATTTTCTCAATTAACCACAGGAGAATGTGTGCATGTGATAATCCAATCAATAACTACTACAATAACTGACAGCTCAATAACTAACTGGTCATCAGATTGATCATCTTTATCTGGCAGTGGTACTGCCAGGATACTGAAGTGCATCTTATGATCAAAGTGTTTCGCACACACGCTGCACTATCGTCCGTCATCACGCACTTGATCACAATATCACGCGATAGACAATACGCCAATATAGCAGCGAAGATTTTTCTAAGGAAATTATAGAATCATAATTGAAAGTAGTGCGATTCAAATCGGCGTTCAAGTTATATGAGCACGTCTCTGTTCATTTAATTTTTCGCGTTGCTTTTGCGCTTCATTTTCACGGACACCGTACATTCATCGCATCCAGTTAATTAATACTCAAATTTCCATGTTAATAGCAGCAAGAAAAATAACACGATCCCACAATCGAAAATGACAATGCGAAAAGGACACCTGTGAAATTGCACAACGCCTTAGTCAACGTACAACGCCATCTACTAGGTTGTGTTATTAATGATCACACCTCAGCGCCATCTTTTATTTATATCGTTAACTTTGTATTTTTTTAAATTTATTTCACGATTTTCTGAGATTTTTCAAGCTTTGCATCGTCTTTTCACGCTTTACAGCGTCCAAAATCATCAAAACATCATTTACGATATTCCAATTTTTCTCTTGGATTTTCGAATTTCTTTCGTAAGAACCATCTGCTGGCAATTGGGAATACAACAAAAAAAGATTGACAGCCGTTCTCAACTGATGCGCGCACATACATTTTTTACACTATTTTTATATACATATTTGGATTTAAAAAATTACTTCTGAAGAAAATTTCAACAGTTGAAGAAAATGGCTGTGTTCTAAATCACTAATTTGGCTTCAGAAGTGAGCCCTCCGCTATCGACCGCAGGTGCATAGGATCACTAATGTAATTTAGAAAGCACTCGAAAAAAAAACAAATCCGCTCCACATTATTCCTTGGTGTCACACAAGCGAACTTGACTACCAAAACAATACAGTACATATTAGAACAATACATATTAGAACCATACATAACTGAGAGATATTTTAGAATAAAACAACAGCACGAATATTCTAAATTCAAAACAATAATTTGAGACAGACGAGTTTCTCATGGGAGTGTTTTGGGACCACTTATTGTTTATTTATGATATACCAAAACCAATGAAAGAAGGATACATACTTGCCAAATTTGCTGATAACCCCGTTATCACTTAAGCTACAAGCACGCATAGACAAGGCTGGCCTATTAAATGGCAAATGCCATTTAAATGAAAGTAAATCTGTCCAAGTAAATCAAAAAGTAAATCATCCAGTATTTATAAAAATATGGAACAGATTGCATACGCTAATTCAGCCATGTACTTCGGTATGACACTAGATGCTAAACTACGATGGAAAGTCTAAAACTCCATAAAATGTATTGGCATTTAATAGGCAGATATCCCAAGTGTTTACTAGTAATAAACTATTGCTTTATAAGCAAATCTTTAAACCCGTGTGGACTTACGGAATACAACTCTGGGGCTGCTCCAAACATAGAAACATATAATGCAAAGATTCCAAAGTAAAGTTTTCCGTACTATTGTAAACGCATCATGGTATATTACAAATAGCGATCTCCAAAAGGACTTGAAGGCTGAGCCTATGCAGGGCAAGAAGACACCGAAAGAAATTTTAAATGCATTACGAAATGCTAAAGCGCACTTAGTTCGAGATGGGTCAAATGTAAAAAATCACTATAAATTCTATTACTTTGGATAAGGTCGCGACAATAAAGCAATTGAGCGTTAATTGGAAAGTGTGAAATTTGAAACAACTTGCTTATAGATTTAGGTAGCGAAAATAAATATTTTTAGGATGACGTTCGATTTCCGTGGTAGTGTAGTAATTATGACTACTGTCTGAATCTTTTTCTTTTCCATTATTTTAATAAGTTCGTTTGCTGTCCGAATTCCGAAAACATTTTGATGTTGTAATTTGAGTATGACCAAAATATGGTGCTATTTGTGCTAATCTTAGGCTTTATGTGTTTGATAAGAGAACGCGCAACCTCGCTCAACCGTGATTTATAGATCTTTTAATCTCTCAGCTACTACACATTGAAACATACAATTTTTTATAGGGTATTACAAATTTTAGTCATTTTATCGACCACCAATGTAGCAACCAGAATACATATTGAGATTTGACTCAAGTATGATTAGGTGCTGCTACGGTAACTCATATGTATATAGAATTGTGAATTTATTCATATACCACGATAAAAACGTATAGTAATACATTATAATAACGTCGTTCAATCACAATGAAATATTGTTGTATATTGGTCGTAAACTACGACCGCCTAGAACTTAGAACAATAATTTCTTGTCAACAATTTTTGCATTCACACGCAAATTTTGTTTGATATAAAAATACTACAGATCTGTCAAAATTATTACATGTAGCTGCTATAGTAATTTGGTTGCATACAGTACAATGTTATAATTACTACAGCTGGAATATAATAACAACGGAAATCACAGTCCAAAACGAGTACTAAAGTTTAAACTAAAACGTCTGGTATCTAATGTTAACCTTAGTTTGTAACATTATGCATCATCAAAAAATTAGCATGCGTTCTCGAGTATAAATAATACAAAACTCTGCGTGTTTAACTAAATACGTACAAATTATTTTTCTCCGCATCTCATTTCATAAAATCGCATACCGAAAGAACTACATTCTCATATAACTAATACCAATACAAATAAGAAAATCACAAAGATAAGAAAAACTTTAAGACGACA
The DNA here is from genome assembly GCA_963556175.1 of Tipula confusa. Classification (NCBI taxonomy): domain Eukaryota; kingdom Metazoa; phylum Arthropoda; class Insecta; order Diptera; family Tipulidae; genus Tipula; species Tipula confusa. Next base: position 83,612,013 of record OY744477.1, read on the forward strand.
AGAAAATTGCACCGCGAAAAGAAAGTTTACGAAAACAAAATTAAAAAAAAACTCAAACCAACAACTCTCAAGTTATAATGATGTATCTTTTATCTTAGAAAAAAAAGCAACAAACAAAAAGAAAAAAATATTGTTAAATGATACGAAATACCACACAATAAATAAAATGAGAATTTATAGACAAAAAAAAAAAAAAAAAAACGAAAACTAACAATAAAAAACCGCGAAACTATCAAATTCTTTATATATGTTTATTAATAAAATGATTTAATTTAAAATAAAATTTAAATCGAATTTAAATTTGAAAATACAAAAGTGAAATTGATAATAATACAGACATATTACCTTTTGATTTGAATACGATGACTCTTCAAAAAAAAATACAACTGAAAACTCTCGTGGAAATCAATTTTGTACCAACTTCAGCAAGATAAGTCATTCGTGAGATTAAATTCAATATAAATTCGAAAAAAGCTCCTTGTTAGGATTTTTACTCGCACCAACCTTATAAATGCAGCATTAAAAATCAAATTTGTACCAAGTTTGTAACAAGAAGCAGGCGTCATCTTCTAACATAATTAAAATGGGGCACATACATTTAGGGAATCCAAAATTATCGAGATTTTGCATTACCGCAGTTTTCGGTAATTTTTTATCGGAACTACCGGTCTACCGGTAATTACCAGGAAATATCATTATTAGAAACATATCTATTAACAAAACGCCAAAAATTATTTTAAAATTAGAAGCTCAGTATCACTTATGAAAGTAATGGGTTTTCCAATTTTTTTTCCTTTATCTCCAATTTAGGAGCATAGGGCGTCCACTATTCTGAACCATCTTACTCTATTTGGGGCTATTGCTTTTATTTCCGCCCATGATTTTCCCAGGTGTTTTGCCTCTGCTAGCATCGTTCTCTTCCATGTCATTGCTGGCCTTCCAACCTTTCTTTTTCCTTGTGGATTCCAGTCTAATGACATCCTCGTTATATCACTTGATGCTTTTCTCAGTGTGTGGCCAATCCATCTCCATTTTCGTCGCTTTATTTCGGTCTCAATGTCTGACTGACATGTTGTTATATGCAGATTGATGTTACTGATCGTGTTAGGCCAGAAGCACTTAAGTATTCGTCGAAGGCTTTTGTTTACGAATACCTGTAGCTTCTGTATGATTTTTCCTGTATGCTTCCATGTCTCACACCCATACAGAAGTACCGATTTCACACATGAGTTGAACATTCGTATCTTGGTTTTGAGCGACAGGACAGAAGTATTCCAGACTTTGTGTAACATGTTGAATGTATATCTGGCTTTATTTATACGTTTGTGTATGTCTTCTTCTGTTCCACCTGTTTTCGTTACTGTGCAACCAAGGTATACGAATTCATTTACATCTTCAATTTGTATATTGTTGATGTATATCGGTGTGGTTATATTTGTGTTGAGTCTCATCGCCTTGGTTTTCTTGATATTAATTTTGAGACCAACTTCATTAGCTAGATCTGATAGCTGTTGCACTTTCTGCTGCATGTCGGACTGTTTGTGTGTGAGCAAGCATATGTCGTCTGGATGGTCCAAATCACAAATCATTGAGTTTACCAGTTAACCCCCATTGAATGCCATTAGGGGACTTGTTATCTAGTTTCCGCATTACACTGTCTAATACGATTAGGAACAGCATTGGTGAGAGTACGCAACCTTGTCTTACTCCTCGAGTGTTGTAGTATATTTCACTTTGTTTGCCTTTGTATTGGATTCGGTTTCCAGCATCTCGATACATTTCTTGTATGAGTTCAATTAATTTCTTTGGGATGTCCATTTCACAAAGTGTCTGCCATATTGCGTTCCTGTTTATCGTATCGAATGCGCGTTCGAAATCGACGAAGAGATATACAATGGTGAATTCCATTCATTGGATTGCTCAGTGATGTTACGGATTGTGTTGATGTGATCAGTTCAACTTCTTCCTGGTCTAAATCCAGCTTGTTCGTTTCTTAATTTTGTATTGATCGTAGGTGAGATTCTGTCAAGGATGATCATTGCGAGTATCTTTATTGTTGTGTTGAGGAGGGAGATACCTCGCCAGTTCCTACATTCTCTTAGGTCACCTTTCTTGGGTATCGTAATTATCAAGCCTTCTTGCCATTTCAGTGGGATTCTCCCAGAATTCCAGATTTCTTGGATTATTGGTGCTAATATGCTTGCAGTTGTAGATGAATCTCCTTTGAATATTTCGGCGGTTATATTGTCTGTTCCAGCGGCCTTATTATTCTTCAGTCTATTAATGACATCTTTAACTTCCCGTTTCGTTGGTGGATGGGTGTTGCTAGTTTCGTTATTGATGTCAATTAATGACTGGAGATTTTCGGGGTCGGCGACGACATCTTCTTCGAAATATTCCTTCCATCTCTTTAACTGTGCTTCATCTGTTGTTAGTACTTGACCATTAGCGTCCCTTATAGGTGGTATATTTGTAATTTTACCAGTGACCTTTCTTACACACTGGTGTAGTGCTCGCATATTTTGGATTGCTGCTGCCTCTTCAGCAGCTTTGAGAATGCTTTCTGTATATATTCTTCGATCATTCCTTGCCATTTTCTTTACTTGACGCGCTGTTTCCTCGTATCTACGTTTCACCTCTTCCGTGTTATGTTGGCACATTTGCAACTTAAATTGACGGCGTTCCTCAACTTTCTGCCATGTATCATCACTGATCCAAGGTTTCCGATTGTATTCTCTGTCTTGTAGTACGTCCGTGGCAGTCTTGATGTAGGCTTCTTCTGCTTGGTCCCATCTTTCTTCTATACGGGTGGCTTCAGACTGGAGATTGAGTTGGAGCGTTTCTTGTTTCTTACATCTTGTAGTGATGTGAGGAATTTCTTATTGATCATTACGTGATCTATCTGATTTTTAGTTCTGCCATCCGGTTATGTCCATGTGTATTTATGTATATTTTTGTGTGGAAACCTACTGCCGCCTATGCACAATAGAGAAAGACTTGTCGACTTCTGAGCTACAGAAGTCGACAAGTCTTTCTCTATTGTTATTTCGCACAGAGTCCAATGCATTTCTTCCCATGATAGTGGTTAGGTTGATGTTGTCTGTACCAATTTTTGCATTGAAATCTCCTTGTATGGTTTTGACGTCATTGTTGTGCATACTTGCTACTGTGGCTTGTAACTGCTCGTAGAACTCATCTTTTGTTGTATCGTCTGCATCTTCTGTTGAAAATTTTTGAATGGAACCTTGCCACTATAATTCTGCAACTGGTTGCCATTCCATCAATGCTTTCTTTGCTTTATTTGTTGTTAATATGTGTGTCGTCTCTACCAGAGAATATCATATAATTTCCATTGCTTGTGTTTAATTCTCCACTGCTTTTCCATCTGACTTCACTGAGGCCGAGAATCTCGATGTTATAACGTTTCATTTCCTTCTCTACTTGTGCTAAGAGCCTTGATGTTTCTGTAAGAGTTCTGATGTTCCAGTTTCCGATTCGTGTCCGTGTAGATAGCCAAGGGTCGATATTAGTGTTGGTGTCCGGTTTGTGTTGTTATTCGTAATAGTGTTCGTTTCTGTAATCATTTTAATTTCAGATTAATGAATGAATCCTAGCCAGTTTCCAGGGCTGCTGGATAAGGTATATTGGCATACCGGGAGGGGGGGAGGTTCTCATTCTTCTTCATGTTTTGTACTTTTTCTTCTTAAATGTTCCCAAGCGGTCAACCAAATATGTTCTAACCTCGCATAGGGTTGCTTAACGTTGTTCATGAATGGTGTGACATCTCTTCTGTCTCCTCTACTCACCCCCAATTTGGTATTCCAATAAGAGGTTTAATTTTGATATTAAAAAAAACGAGTATTTTTTAAGAGAAATCAATGAATGTTTATTTCATTGAAAAGAGGAAGATATGCCATTACAATTTTAAAACGATATCAGCCAAATGGCCGTCACAATGACCAATTCGCACATTTGTGGCTGTATGTCCTCGATAACTTTACGAATTTCATCTTTAAGGTCTTGAATCATTGGCATATACCTTATATGTTGAATTATTAAAAATGTCAAACTGTCATAATATATTTAGAGTGCATTCGTTTATTGTAAATGTATCATGTGAATTCTGTTATGGTTGAACACTATGTACTATAATACTGTGATAATAAAAAAATGGACAACGGAATACGAAAAATGCATTAAGGATGTCGCGAACGCCATGTTCACCTTAACCTTCGCAATGGCTTTAAATCAAATTACGTTGGTGGAAAACTGCAAATCATCAAATGAGCTAATCATCAAGTTGGATTCCATTTTATTTATGAACAAAAGACGGAAATGAATAAAATGATAGTGCACGAGCGATTCCATCAATATAAAATTACTTTAAGTGATTCCATTTCCTAGCACATTGCAAAAGTGGAAAATTTGGCACAACAAATTAAAGATACCGGAGAAAATGTCAGTGATGTAGCAATTATCACAAAAATTCTCGGATGCTTGCCCCAAAAATCGAGAAATTTAAGACAAGCATGGTTATCATTGGATGAGGCAAAGCAAACGGTAGATAATCTTAGAGCACGACTTTTGGACGAAGAAGCCAGTTTAACGTCATATGAAGAATCAGAATCGGCGTTGGTAGTAATTAAAGAAGGTAGCAGCAGTTCATCAAATCAACGGTTTTCAAATGAAAAGAGATGTAACCGATCCCGATTAATTTGTTATAATTGTCAAAAGAAGGGGCACTTTGTTAGCCAATGCCAAGCTCCAAAGAAAAATCGAGAAGAAAAAAAATCTGACGATTCAAAAGAAAATAAACATACACAACCAAATGTTACAGCTTTTTCGACTGTAGAAAATAGCTCAATACTAACATCCATAATCGATGACGATTATTGGATATTAGATAGTGGCGCATCCGCGCATATGATATATAAACCTGAGTACTTCTCAACTTTTGAAACAATGGATGATTACGCTTCAGTAAAACTTGGAAATGATCAAGGTCTAGTTGTGAAAGGAAAGGCACCGTAAAAATTCAAAAACTTATCGGTGAAACGTGGCACGAATCAACAATAACAAATGTGTTATACCGGATCTCAGGATAAATTTGTTCTCCGAAGCTGTAATAACGGCGAAAGGCATGAAGATTATTATAAAGAATCTAATCATGCTGAAGTTTACGAAAACAACAGAGTAGTGACTTGTGCGATTCGAGAATCAAACAATACATACCGAAAGACTTGGACACATTAACAAGCTAGCGTTGAAAGAAATGACAACCAAGGGAATTATCAAGAATGTCAGTATAATCAACATCGACAAGTTTTCTGTGAAGCATGTGTTTATGGAAAAAGTCACAAGTCACCAATTAAGACAGTTATAAACGGAAAAACCAGACCTGGTGAGTTTGTGCACAGTGACGTATGTGGTTTCATGTCTCAACCATTAGTCAGTGGATCGAGATATTTCATTCTCTTCAAAGATGGCAGTTCCGGTTATCATGTCGTTTTCTTCATTAGACATAAATCAGATGCTTTTGATTCGGTTAAAGAGTTTGTTAATCTCTCACGCAACAAGTTTGGATCGCCACCAAAGGTTTTACATGTTGCTAACAGAACTGAATACAGTAACACAATTTTTAAGGAGTATTTGTCGAAAAATGGAATTTCTTTGGAAACCACGGCTCTCTACACAACAGAAACGAATGGGAGAGCGGAACGAGACATGAGAACTATAATGGAGAGTGCACGTTCAATGTTATATGCAAAGGATATTCCATTTAATTTGTGGAGTTAAGTTGTCAACACAGCAGTGTATATTTTAAATCGCACACCCACCACTCAAGCGCCCGATTCAACTCCATACCAACTATGGACAGGTGAAAAGCCTATATTGGAACATACGACAATTTTTGGATGTGAAGTGTACATGCATGTACCCAAGGAGCTTCGTACAAAATTGGATCGAAAATTCATGAAACTAATGTTTGTTGGCTACGACTGAAAATCTACGAATTATCATCTAGAAAGTTTCTCGAAACGTTATTTTTAATGAAAATACAGTTGTTCGCTTTCCAAGAAGAAATACGGTTGAGCTTCAGATACCAGAATATCACACTGATGATGATTGTTTACAACTAAATGAACACGGAAGCCAGCCAAAAGTTCAAGAATCTGAAAATAAACGAACTGAGGGAATTCGAAGCATAGAAGAAGATTTAGATAGACATGAAGCAACTACATATAGCAATCAATAAATAGTGAAGTCAATACCGACTATAAGTTACGCAATCGTGACAATATCAGAATGCCTGCACGATACGACTTCGAGGCAAATTTTGTTGAAGCTGGCATTCCTGAGACCTATGAGGTAGCGGTATCAAGTACAGATGCGAAAAATTGGAGGAAATCAATACAAGAGGAATTAGATGCGCTCGAAAAGAACGATTTTACCTGGTGGTTGTTATGTTACCACCAGGTAAAATCACTATTGGATCAAAATGGGTTTTTTTAAAATTAAAAAGACCTAAAGGAGATGTTGTTCGATATAAGTCAAGACTTCGTGCAGAAGGGTTCGCACAGAAACAAGGCATCGACTTCAATGAAACGTTTGCCCCGACAACACGTTTTGACTCAATCAGGATTCTACTCTCTGTTGCAGCAAGAAATAACTTCGAAATTATGCAGTTTGATGTAAAAACAGCGTTCCTATACGGAAAGCTACAAGAAGATATTTATTTAATACCACCAGATGGGACGAGCATCAACCCAAAAATGGTATGTAAGTGGAAAAAGTCCTTATATGGTTTAAAACAAGCTCCGCACTGTTGGAATACAACATTTCATAATTTTTTGAGCAAGCACGGTTTTATCCAAAGTAATGCTGATAATTGTGTTTATCGAGGACGTAATTCAATAATGAAAAAGTATTGTTAATACTTTATGTTGATGATTGATTGGTCATGACTGAGACCAAAGAAGCACTGAAAATTGTCCTTAATCATTTTCAGACGACCTTTGAGGTAAAAATAAATGAACCTGTGAAAAATGAAATCCAATAAGCATTCCGGCTGATCCACAAATATATCTCAAATCAACCGATAATAGTCAAGAAGCAAGTAAGAGATCGGTACCGTATCGAAAAGCAGTTGGTTCTCTGATATTTGCTGCAGTAGTCAGTCGCCCAGACATCTCTTTTGCAGTGGGAGCTGTAAGTAGATTTCTTTCAAATCACACGGATGCCCATTGGAATGCAGTTAAAAGAATAATTAAATACTTAATTGGCACAAATGATCAAGGAATTGAATACAAACATTCAATCGACGCTGAGCAACTTATCGGATATTCAGACTCAGACTATGCAAATGACATCGATACACGGAGAATCGGAGATCAACTACTGGATATGTTTTGATGCTCAATGGTGGACCAGTGAAATGGAGTAGTTAACGACAACATTCAGTCACTTTATCAACGACCGAGGCTGAGTATATGGCTGTATGCCATATACTCAGCCTCAAAATCAGGCTGGCAAAATATGGCTGGATGCCATATACTCAGCCTTAAAAATTTTAAATGATTTATTTAAAGACAATTATTTATTAATTATTATAATGTTTTGATAAAAAATCATTAATCATAGCTCGGTAGCGCAATCCATTCACCACAACAGTTGCACCAGCCTCATTATCGAAGTGAATTTTAACAATTTCAATGCGTTGTTGAGGCGTGTATCGTACCATTTTTAGTAATGGCGTAGTTTTTACTAGTCAAATGTCAAAAGTTGACAGCTTTAAAATTGAGCTGCCCAAATAGCAGGCTATTCAAAATGAAACTTTTTATAGAGTGTGTTTATACGAGGCATTTTATTCCGGATTCTTCAACAACAAATCCCTTCATCGTTTAGACGAGTCAACAAAATACCGGATTTTTTTCATATGTATGTGTAAAAAATATTTTAAAATTAAAACTGACAAGAAAAACAAAATATGAAAAAATATGTCGTTGATAATTTTTTTTATTCATTTTTGTTTGTTTGAGTGCGAAAAATCCCAGGAAATCAACAAAAAATCTGGGAATAAAATGCCTCGTGTAAACACACGGATTGAGTAACCCTATACATATATAAAAGTTTTTCAATTTTTTATTTAATTGCCAATATATGACAGCCGTTCCTTCATAGATAAAGTGCTGGGTACAATTAAATCTTCCTCACTTTCATCGCTTTCCGATAAATCCACATCTACTGCTGGATTATTATGGATTTCTAACCGTTCTATTAATGTGACAAGTAACTTAATCATATCAGCTTTACTTGTTTTGTTAAATAAATTGTATTTGTCTTCAGTCGCATTGATTTTCTTCGCATTCGTCGGGATTATGTTAAAAATTGAAACACATCCGAATAGTTCCAGCGCCTCTCTTTTTTTGACGAAAAAATAGTTCGGATTTCAGATCTTCACCAATGCCCGGTTTCACAAAAATACCAGTTAACAGCCGCCGGTTAACTAAAACGTGTTAACTTTCGTATGTAATTTCGCTTAATTCATGACAAAAAATTCAAGACAATCTGATCAAACTGATTTATTTTATATGAAATAGTTCGTGACTCCTAACAAATTTGTTAACTGAACAAAATACCTCGGCTAAATATTTAAACAACGGTTTAATATTTGCATGTAAAAAAAAACTGTTTAATCAGATTGCATTGAATTTTTTGTCATGAAATACTCAAAATTACATAAGAAAGTTAACTTATCGTTAGTTAACCGGCTATTAACTTGTATTTTTGTGAAACCGGGCATAAGTGGTGTATTTTGATTTCATAATTCGTCCAACCTAAATTTAATAAAGTCATCGGCATTTAATGTAAGTGCATAACGCTTCCACAATTTCCTTCTTAAATTCATCTCGCGTATGTTTTTAAAGGTAATCATTGTTTTTAGGTGATCGTCTAAACACTTTTACAATATTTAATTTTATGAATAACAGAATATATGTACATATAAGATTTCATAGCATAAATCATAATATCTTCATCAATTAAATCGGAGGTCCATCGTTGATCGTTGAAGAGATTGGTCGTATTTTTGTCGATCTATTCTAAAATTTATTTATTTAATATTTTTGTTTTAAATTTGTGTGTGTGAAATAGTGGAATGGATCGGAGGCTCTGTCGCTTTCCCGGAGAACAAGTATCAATGCATAACTTTAATGTGCATTTTTTATTTATTTTATTGTATAGGGTTACGCAATAAGAAGTTTCATTTTGAATAGCCTGCTATTTGGGCAGCTGTCAATTTTGAAGCTGTCATCTTTTGACATTTGACAAGTAAAAACTACACCGTTACTAAAAATGGTACGATACATGCTTCAACAACGCACTGAAATTGTTAAAATTCACTACAAAAATGGTGAAAATTTTGCGGTCACAGTTCGCAAAACTATAGCACTTGTTGGTCGTCGTGAAGCACCTTCTAGGCCAGCAATAGTGAAACTGATGGAAAAATTTACGAAGCCAAGATGCCGGACGTGCTATGAACACGATGATTTTTAATATTTTTATTTGGTTTTTGTGATTTGGATGTGTGTGTAAATCTATAAATTAAAAGTGCTTTTTTTTTGTAATTGAAAATGTTAGGTTGTAAATTATATAATGGAAAAAAACCGAAACGTTGCGTGAATGGTGATTAATTGTTGTGTGTATCGCTAGTGTGTTTATGTGGTGTCGGTGTGTAGTTTGACGACGAGGTAGACATGAAAATTTCAGTTTCTGTGAGTTAATTTTTGGTGCTACAAAATGTAGATCCATCAATGTACAATTAAAAAATTTTCGATTGTGTCATTATAAATTTGCGAAAAATTTGCAAGAGGCCATTTGTATTGTCAGATGTGTGTATACGCAACTACATTATCGACACATATTTTGTTGATATTTTATGTGTTAACTAATTCAGTGTACAATTAATTGGTTAAGTTGCGTTTAATTCATAATCTGACAAATAATGTTAGTAATTTGGAAGATTTATGTCATTTTGATGATTGTATAATGATTATATGTTGTAAGTTGACATTATAGGCACTTTCGATTCTAATAAAAAATTTTCAAATTCTAATTTTCAAAAATTAAACGCGAAACAGAAAAAAAAATTCAAAAACATAGAAACCTTCGGGAACAAACAACGCGTGCAAAACTAACAAAAAATAAAAAAAAAAAAAAAAAAACAACCTATGTGAATTAACTCCACTAGCAAAAGACACATTCAGTTAATTTAGTTGCTCAATTTTTTTAACTGAATTGACAGGTCCGAATCGAACAGTCAAATCACTTCAGTTGATTCAGTTAATTCAGTTAATTTTGTTTGTTCATGCCAATCGAAAGCGCCTTATATATGCAACTACATTATTGACAATCGACATTCATCTGTGAAAGTTAGAACAAAATGTTTATTCGTCTTAAAACGAATAAAACGACTCATATGTGACGGCTCATACATTGAAAGGTATAATAGTAAAGACTTGAACCAGTATTCGAGTGTTTTATTTTAGTACTATTATTGTAGAGTATGTAGGAATTAAATAAGTAAATTAAATACGAACGGAAATATTAGTAAAGGATACTAATGTTATTGTATTATTATGATGTATTTGGCATGAAATGGTGAGTTTGATCGAACATATAATATTACTATTATATTACTGTGTTAGGAATTAGGACGGATTTGATAATTTATTCTAATTTGTATTAATTTTAAAGTCAAAACTTTAATAAATAGTGACTAATAAATTTTAGCAGCATGAAGGTGAAATAATAAATTTATAATTTACAGGTGAAAACGAATGCCATCTGTTACAGCCTACGGCTTGGAGAAATTAGTTCATTAATAGATTTTGTTACTAGGGAAACTGTTTTAGATTACATTTGAATGGTGGCACACTGGAGTTGTTGATAAGAGACGACAGAATGCAGAGCAGTTCAGAAAAAATTGTGATTGTCTTGTGCTAATAATAGTTAAACATTGGCCACCGAGAAACCGGACCAATTCTGTCACTACTAATTTTCTTTTCCTTTCCCTCCACACAAAAAAATACTAATTATCGAACGCTTAGGTGTCAGTAACCAGGTCGAGTCTGTCATAACTAACATTCCTTCCACTCCTTCGGTTTTGTTATATGTAACACGGGTGTACGGTGGTGCCCGGCATCTCGGATACAACAAACAATTTTAGATTTTATTTCATTTTGGGGATTATTATCAAACTTTATTACGATTGTACTAACTGGGCTAGGAGATTTTGGTACAACGTCACCCTAAGATATCAATAGCTTACTTAAATCGTAAGGCGTACATATTTTTTCGAAAGGTAATCTGTCTTTTGCAACTAATCTTGATACTACTGCAGGGAAAGATTCGTCTACCTTTTTTCGAAATAGTTGGTTATTACACCGCTTAGACCAGCTTTAGGTTGATTTACTTCACTGAATTCTGATAAAGATGCAGATAATCTTGCTTCTGCTGAAACTGATACTTTCCGTTTGTTGTGTTTTTAAATGAGAATGCAATCTGCTAGTTGATCCTCCTTTAGTTTGCAATACTTTTTTGCATTCAATGCATTTAGCGCTATCCTTTCCAGTTCCATGTCGAGTGTAATAGCTCCATATATTGTTTTTTTTGGTTTATATCTCTTTGGTTTAAAAAATTTAATTTTTTTTATTTTCACTGTGCAGTGTGAAATATTTTTATGCGAAACGTCTATTTTTGAGCAAAACTTACTAGCTTGTGTCTTCCCCCTCCCTATGCGCAGTCTACAAGGAGTACTGGCCACGATGATGCATCTTGGAGTAGAAAAGAAGGTCGATGGAGCCATAGGTTAGAATGCAGGAACTTGTCGGTAGTCATACCTCACAGGGTAGTCATACCTCACAGCAGATCTGCTGTCGGTAGTCAGCAGATCTGCAGGATTGGATTCGGTCGGCACATGGCGCCAATTTACGTTATTTGATGTCTCTTGTATAGTTGCCACGCGATGTGATACAAACGTTTTCCACCTGGATGGATATGACCTTATCCAGTTAAGCGTAATCGTAGAATTAGACCAATAGACAGTTTGACCGACATGGAAATTAAGGTTCTTAGAAACCTTGTATGTCAGCTGTGCGAATAATACAGCAGCGCACAGTTCTAGACGAGGCAATGTAATTTTCTTGAGTGGTGCGACTCGAGATTTTGAGCACAGTATTTTAACCGAAATATGGTCGGTGATCGTAATACTATACGAACGTATAGAACCGCACCATATGTATTTCGTGCATACCCTGGGGAAGTGATTGATCCCAATCTAATTTCAATTGCCATAACGATTGGATAAATAGTTTTCCCACAATCACAGGTGCCAATAACCCAAGTGGATCGTAAATCCCAGCGATCTGGGAGAAAATCGTACGCTTTGATATGGCTTATTTATCCTGTAGATTGTATAAATATTCCTGTCCGATGTTGTATTCCAACAAACACCAAATGTTTTGACCACATCATCTTCGTCCATGTTTAGCTGCATTTCTATGAATTCAGGATGTACATCTTCGAGAATTTCAAAACAGTTGAAACACCACTTTCGTAGTTCCCTGCCAGCGGTCTGCAGAATGTTTGAAACTTAACTCTTTAATGTCTTTCAGGCAGCAACTGAATTGGTTCCGGTAAGTAGATCTTCCACGTATACATCTTTTCCAATCGCATGGGCTGCAACAGGTAATGTACTTTGATGGTCGAGTGCCAATTGCTTACGATATCTGGTGGCAAGGAAATAGGTCACCGTTTTTAACTTATACGTCAAGAGTGGTTCATCTTGCGACCTTGGCCACAATATAAGTTATAGGTTGTAATCATCTTCATATACTTTAATTGTCCTATACATATTAGCGATGGCAGCGCTAAGTACAAAGGCATGCGGTCGAAATTGGAGCAAAATAGAAAATAGATCGCTCTGAACTACTGAACCAACCATTAGATTTGAATTTAGTGACCTGCCATTAGATGTTTTGGCAGAGCCGTCGAAGACGGCTCGTAGTTTGGTTGACGAGCTTTGCGGTTTTAGTATGCAGTGATGTGGAAGGTAGATGCATGGCGCAGTGATAGAGTTTGGTTCTACAGCTTCCATATGATTTACCATATCGTACTCGTCCATGAATTTTGCATAGGTGGAGAATAATTCAGGTGATTTACGTAAACGTTTCTTCAAATTGTAAAAACGGCGCGTAGCAATATTTTTTGAATCGCCTAGTATCGATGGATTAAATGAGAATGGTAATTTTACCACAAATCTTCCTTCGCATTCGGATTACTCGGTCGATATCTGTTTAACAGAGTGAGGCAGGTTTTCGATGGTCCAGAATCTCTCAATCAAGGCATCTAATTTACTTGGTTCCCAAATTGCAAACTGGGTTGATATTGATGGGCGTAGAACCTTTTCCAGAAATAATCCAACCTATAGGAAGGTATTTTGAAGAACGGGCAAATGATTTGCTAATTTTGTTGGTCCGACAGAAAGTAGTTTATGATAAATCTCAGCTGCTATCAATAGAACGATGTCTTGCGACTTAAAAAATTCAGGATCCGCAAATTGGATGTTTGATGGAATGGCCCACGACTTTACCATTTGCTGTGATTTCATTGGTTGATAGCTCGTAATTTTCGGGAGAATTTGTACATGTGATGTGCTGGACATCGAAGCTATGACGTTGGAGCCAATCCCATGAATGTTGATGTCGGAATTGCGACGGTGAAGATACAACCGCAACGCAAATGATTCTGTCATGAAGTTTAACTGTGCTACCGAGTCTAACAGTGCTCTTCCTAATACAGGTTGCCCAAATTGATCAAAGATCTTGACTAATAGCTGACTAATCAGTTGCCAAATAGATGATGTGTTGGTGGAGCACCAGAGTATCCGATGTGCAACATCATGTGGTGCTGTACATTAAAATGTGGACAGCGAAGGGTCACGCCAACTACTTCTAATCAGAGATGGAAAATTCCCAAATGTAAATTCTATCATTATCGTTGATCATGAAATTTTGCATAAAATAATCATTTTGCAAAAATCATATAATTGGCTATGCGAGGAATTAGAGGAATTGTTTCATCACGAAACACGAATTGTTTCATCACGAAGGCGTAGTGAATTATCCGTAAGAATTCTTAAACAGTCTTAATCTCTAAAGCTTTACAAAACATAATTGCAACCATCATTCTCACAGGATCAGCAGCTGGAGAACTAGCGTTTATACCTCGCATTCCTATGATTCTTACAGATTGGCCTTTTCAGTTTAAAAGGATACAATTTACAATCAAACTTTCTTTCGCAATCGCAATTAATAAATCACAGGATCAAACCTTTACATACATAGTTTTTCACATGGACAGTTGTATGTGTCAAGAATTGGAAATTCTGATAACCAAATTATCTGAAATAAAACCAAAAATTTAACTTAAACAGAAGTTCTTTAAATAAAAAATTATATTATGTAAATAAAATAAATTTTATGTTTAACCATAGAGAACCATAGAGATTTAAATATCATCCTCTTTGGTCTAACCTTAAAGGCTGCTAGTTCTATTATAAAATTAATTTTAACTTTTAATTGTGACGTAACAATTTCAAATTATGAATCAACAAATTCTAATCAACGACTACAAAAATTATTATTCAATTTATTTAGCAATCAATTATAAATTGAAATAACGTCATATTTGACATTTTCGTTCTGATACACGAACAAAAAAACAAATACGGACTGAACTTTTGTCCAATTACCAAAGTAGCTTGATTTATGTTTTGATTGATCTGAGACGATTATTTTGAATTAACCCATAAAATTGATTCAATGATGTTTGATACGATTGCGCTTAAGGGTTTGATCGGCTGATTTCAATTTAGTATATTTATTGAGAGACCTTCATCAACGTACTCAATATCGTAGATTAAAGCAATACGCATTACGCAACTGAAACCAGACAGAAATTAAAAAAACGGTTTGGCCTTAAATTTGAGTCACCTGAGTTAATTAAATTCAATGACATGGATTCGATTAAATCCTCCCACAATCAAATCGAAAACATTAATCATGCTGTGTACTCGCGTTGCTCATTCGAAATTCGATTAATCAACAACAACAACAACAAATTGTCGAGCGAAGCAATTAAAATCCTAGTTGTTTGATTCCAATAACTATTTTTGTTGGTGTTGTGTAATATTTTGGCATTTTCAATTGTTTTATGTACACATGTATATATATGTATATATATGATTTAACCTAGAAAAACTAATACTGCCAACAGTTAAATCAACACAAACTAAAACATCACAAACACAAAACAGAGAAAATACAACGCTCATACAGCGAGAGACACATTCATTGATTTGATCATACCTTTTAAGTTTTCAAAACTATGGCCAACAACAACAACATCTATCTCTCTATATACATACAATAAGAAAACATTAATTTTTGGTGTTAGTTATAACCTTGGGGCACACGCATAGCATTAAAAGTGTTTTTTTTTTCAAATCTATCCATTTTTTTTTTTACTATATTATGCAAACCTTGAGATGTCAGTTTCATGAATCAAACCTAAAATTAATTTACAACGAGCGCCATTTTAACTTAAGATTAAATAGTGAGATCAGTTTAATTTTTTTTTTGGGCTGCCATACTTTGGAAAATATGCTATAACATTTGGAAAATTTGTTATGCGAACGGTATTTCATTGTTTAAGCGACAGACAGCCACTGATTACAATATATATCGTACGTGGTCCTATGCAATGGTTGTTCAACAAAACTAATCGTCACGTAATTTATTGTATAAATAAAAGTTTGCTGTTATCTGTCAAAAAAAAAATGTTTTTATTATGTCATAGTGCTAAAGTTTTACATGGGCATAATATTGAAAGCATTGAATATAATATACTTTATGTTCAAGAACAACAATGGCACGTGGAGATAACGATTTACAATAATATTTTTTGTAAATTGAAATTTTCATTTTAAAATGTTATACAAATTTTTTCGTGGTGACTTGGACACATGGGTATGAGAATCTAGTTATGGCCGTCTGACTGGCATTTTATCGAATTAGCATCATGACATTATGAAACATATTCTGTACCATGTCGGTTGTGCCTTCGAATCAAGTGTTACACTTACTAATTAATGGTGTTTTTTAACCACGGCTTACCTATTTGACCTTGATAGTGAATTTAGAATTGTGAAACAGAATTATTAATTGAATAGGTTTTTAAATATTGATCCAGGGATAGTAGAAATTGGGGTATATACATGCCTTGGCTAGCCTGCATAGTATCAATAATCATATATTCCATCGGTTTGAATCCAAAGCAGCCCTATGGATTTCTCTAGGCAACCAAACGAAGCAGCAGTATCATAGAGCTTATATAAGTTAAGGATTCTTAAGTTTTGTAATTGGAGAGATGTCGATGTGTCATCTCATTGTCACTTTTATGGTCAAGTAGTGTGTAATTCTTAATTCATCTGGTATAAAGGATGATCTTGACCCGATGATCTAAACCCGCTCATTAGAAATTAATTCGAAAACGGCTAGATTAGAAATCCACTAATATCGTTAGAAATGCTTGAATTTCCCAAACTAATTTAAACGAAAATTGTCAAACAAACATACCTCGGGAATATGCATAGAAGA
Organism: Tipula confusa; assembly: GCA_963556175.1. NCBI lineage: Eukaryota > Metazoa > Arthropoda > Insecta > Diptera > Tipulidae > Tipula > Tipula confusa. Next base: position 83,628,731 of record OY744477.1, read on the forward strand.
CCCATCTACTCGGTGTCCTGGTCCTAAGCAGCATTTGCATAGTCTATTTTTATAAACTACGGACCAGCGATCTGGTAGATTCAATTTACCAAAGACATCACAATTGTCGATTGAATGTCGATTCATACAACCTTCCGTCACACACCGCTCAGGTACTCCTATAGCGCGTGACGTATATCCCATTTGGTTTAATTTGTTGTCTCCACTCGCTAGATTTCTCTGGAACGAGGGCTTACTATATACTTCTTGCCGCGATCGATAAGATTGATTATATGGTTTATAATGATGGTCTCGATGGTTGTTTTGACCACCTTTTGCCCTGTTTAAATTGGTCTAGTGATGGTAAATTGGTAGTACCTTCCCGATTACGGTATTGCTCCCACGAATCCAATGTAGCCTTTGGTAACCGTCGCCTGGCGTAATGGATTCAAATTTGATCCCATAGTTGGTCTGGTGACGCGATCGTTTGCAGCTGCCGTGTCCCGTTGTTCAATGAATCTAATACAATTCTTAGCCAGTCATGGGTCTCTTGCTCCTGTTTTTCAATCGAATATAGTTGCCCTAGAATTCCATGTATGATATAATAGTCATCGTTGTATACCTTCATTAACATTTCCCATGCTAAATTGTAATCCTCACGTGTGGGTTGCCATGGCCCTATCGTCGTAGCAGCCCTTCCTACACAGGCTCGTTGTAAGTATAATAGCTTCGTAACCGGATAGTCCTTGTTATGGACTTCAGCCAAGAATAAATTATGAAATGTCGGCCAGCCAGCTGGGTTTCCATTGAATTTACCGAGTTGTGGCTGTTGTTTGGTTTCTACCTTAATAACTATTGGTCCCTTTGCTTCAGAGTTAATTCCTTGCGATGAATTACAACTCAGCAAACTGTTCAAAATGTTGTGGTAGCCTCTCCTGTCGTACCCATAGTTCAGAAGCACTAAAAGTCTCCAACAATGCTTTGTCTGCTACCTCATTCGACAAGCGATTTAGAGCGTCCAAATGTCTTTCTCTTAGAACGTAGATTCGTTCCTTATATTGCCTGTTCATACCTCTTTCCCCTTCCTCATGGTTGTCGTTGTCTACCTCATGCTCCTGTGCGTGATAATCCGCTAGCTAATTGTAATTCATCTGCAACCCTATTGCCAATATAATCTCCGATTTATCAAGAATTAATACAATTAAACTCCAATCCATTCAACTAAACCGATTTACCCAACTAAAACATTCAACTTACTCAACTAATATGTCTTATTCATAAAATCAATTAATTCATTCCATCACCGCTCACCCTATGTCTGCTGAGTTTATTCAACCAACCCCAGCACGTTTCTCGTGATTTCCTTCATAATTTCTCTTACTCTAACTTCCCTAGCCTTAGCCCCTTTTTTTTGTTTTATTTTCTCTTTATCTCTTCTTGCTACCCTCACTTATAATAGGACTCACCTTTGTACAACTATTATGCACTAACTTACAGCATGGATCACCATACCACCGCAGATATACCAGTATGTACAGACTGAATCACTTCCACCCGTAAATGCACAACTACATGCATGAAGTGGAACATCAGTTTCCCATCACAATAAATTGGAATCAATTCAGAGGAGCGATCCGATGTATGGCCATACAAAATTTTAAGAAATATACAAAAGAAACATGTAAATAAACCTTCATGACCCTCAAAACCGTTGATAGGTCGGCAAAACTACAAGCCGTACTACCTTGCTCTTGGCAACTATTATGCCTCTCTAGAGAACCTTATGTGATTTGCATTTCATATTGCAATCATCCTTGCTTCCGGAAGACTTGCTTTCTATTTGCCCATTATAAGCTTCCCCGCCTAACCTCAAGAATTACTTTCTACGCTTACCGACCTAACGCTAACTATTCCGTAATGTGACCTGACCTATCTACCCTATAAATTTCCATGCTTTTTTTTTTTAGTTAATTTCTCCGGCCCTATCATCCCTTTTCATTTATTATTTTGTTTTTCATAATCACATATTCACTTTTACATTTTACACAATATTATTTTTTCTTTTTTTGCAATTAAAACTCATAAATTCTCTTACTTGTGAATTTTCATACCCTTTTTCCTTTCCCGTTATTTTATTAGACTGAATTTCCAAAAAGGATCCTGGGCTTATGGCACCTTGTTTTCGCCGATTCTCGTTTCCTTCAAAATAAAAATATATGTCCGACACGTTTATGGTTTTTATTTCGAATGCAAAATTTTTCTCTTTTGTTTCTTTTTACAATTTCATACGCGCCTTCTTTGTTACAATATAAATTCAATTAATATACTAAGGTGGCGTCCGATTTCCGTGGTAGTGTAGTAATTATGACAGTAGTAAAATCTTTTTCTCTTCCATAATTTTAGTAAGTTCGTATACTATCCGAATTCCGAAAACATTTTGATGTTGAAATTTTGACATTTTAGCATAAAAAATTGTGTGTGGTAGTGAATACATTTTCGAAAATTGCCAATTTTGTTGTTTTCCAGTTTAATATGCAATAAGAAAATGGTTCAGGTCGAGTATGACCAAAATATGGTGCTATTTGTACTAATCTTAGGCTTTATGTATTTGATAAGAAAACGCGTAACCTCGCTCGGCCATACACTCGATAAAAATGTATAGTAACACATTATAATTACGTCGCCAAATCGCAATGAAATATTGGTGTATATTGGTCGTAAACCACGACGGACTAGAACCTAGAACAATAATATCTTGTAAACAATTCTTGCATTCACTACACACGGAAATTTTGTTTGATATAAAAAAAACTACAGATTTGTCAAAATTATTACATGTAGCTGCTGTAGTAATTTGGTTGCATACAGTACAACGTCATAATTACTACAGCTAAAATAATTACAACGGAAATCGGACGCCACCTAACTCTACTTTAACTTTACAAACAAGTTACAATCAATTCAACTAAATGTAAATAATATCCGTTGCTATTTCTTCTTACGCTGGCCGTAACACATATTGTAAGGGGAAATCGGTGAAAACTGATCGTCATTGTCTCTTATGTTCTATCGAAAAGTCTCTCAAATATAAAAAACTCTCTTTGGTGACCTTTTGTGATATAGTGGGTGCCTTTAATAATGTCAAACCAGAGGCGATCACACAGGCACTTTAAAATGTGGGGGTGGATGTGGCACTTGGAAGCTGGATTGATCAAATGCTCAAAGGCAGGGTCATAACGGCGATTTTAGGTGTATCATCCATCCATAAATTTGTATAAGTAGGGGTACATCACAAGGTGGTGTATTGTCCCGCTTAGGGACTGGCTTTAAAGTGGTTGCTTTATATATTGGTTTTATATTATATTGGCGTTATATTAGGGCTTTTGGTAAATATCCTTGTCCCTTTAGAGATATTATGCAGAATGTTCTTGGCATCCTAGCTAAATGGACCAATAGTTGTGGTCTTAGTATTAATCCAAGACTGAACGTTTCTTTTTTCTAGGAAGCATAAAATTCCTCGTTTTGACCCTACAACTCTTCACGGAGTTGTATCGAATATCGTAGATAAAGTGAAATTCTTGGGTTATTTTGGATAGCAAAGTAATCTGGAAGCAAATATTCTGGAAAGAGTAAATAAAGCTACGATAGCATTCTAATCCTGTAAAAATGACATTGGAAAAGGATGGGTGCTTAAGCCTAACATCGTACATTGGCTTTACACCTTTGTAGTTAAGACCAATTCTAATGTATAGAGTTACAGTTTGGTGGTCCGCATTAAATATAGGGGAAAACCAAAAATCGTTGATGATTTGCCGCCTTGTGTATTAGTAGTTCAGGCTGAGCTTATAGCAATCAAAGAAGTTATAGACTGGATGAAGTATGATGTAATATCTGTAAGAGATATTGGCATTCTTATGGACAGCCAGGCTGCCATTAAAGATCTACAATCAGGCGCTATCACGTCGAAAGTAGCCCGGAGCAGTCTTTCATCTCTTAACGAGATGGCTGAACAGTTCAACATCCATCTTATATGGATGCCCGGGCATTATAATATTACGGAGAATATAAAAGCCGATGAACTCGCGTGACAAGGCATCACTGGCCTCATCTTATCATGCGACGTATGGACATTGAAGTTCCACTTGCTACTTGCAAACTGCTCCTTAAAGAAGAAGCTTATACAATTACAAACAATAGATGGGCAAATTGTATCTCATGTGTAATTACGAGGCAGATTTGGCCTTTTTTCGGCTTACAAATTAAAGTATAACCAGTTAATATCTATGCAACGTCGTAATATTAGCACAGTTGAGGGTGTCATTACTGGACACTGTCTTATCGGTAAGCATGCTAGTAGACTTGGTGTTTTCTTTCATGTTTACTGTCGTAGCTGCAAGGACGAAGAAGAGGAGGAGACAATACTTTATTTGTTATGGACTTTACCTATTCTGGCTCAAAACAAACTCAAGTTTTTGGAAACTCACCCTCTGTACTATCTGACAGACCCTAGTAAATTGAGCGTTAGAGACATCTACTGCTTTGTTAGAAGCTCGGATTAGTTCCAGTAAGGTAGTGCAGAGAAGCAAGCTTGTGATAAGGTTATGGACCCTATGAGTCCATAGGGTCGCGATATCACCATAAATAATGCTGGAAAATGTATGTTCATTTCCATAAATCATTTTCGTGTAGAAAATTCGGTAAGAGGTTAGCGTATTTGAAAAAGAGTTTTTTTGTTGATTTCTTTTAACAATTCAAATGTTGGTTTCAGCGATCCCACCTTCGTTTAGTCGCCTTCTTACACAATAAAAGAACACTGTGATAGTATACTTTGGACTGATGTCCGTGATGCAAATGTCAAAATACATTACAAAACATGTGGGTGCCACCAACCACAAGGGCTTATACTTTTTTCCACCGCCTATCTTATCTACGGGAACCGCTCAGAACTGGACATTTTAAAACTGGATATTTCAAAATAGGATTTGACAAAACCAGATAAGGTACAAAACTGGATATTTCAAAATTGGATATTTCAATACGAGATAAGGTACAAAACGAGATATAGTACAAAACTGGATATTTCAAAATTGGATGATTGAAAACGAGATATGGTACAACACTGGATATTCCAAAACAGGATATTTCGACATGTGGTTTAAACTTAAAATAATTTTTTAGGAAAGTTCTGGAATATGGCCAATTAGGAAGGAACTCGGCGAGTTCTTAACCGATTTTGATGAAATTCGATACGTAGGATGAAAATGGGATTTTAAAATGATTTGTTGGTAAAGTTCTGGAATAAGGCCAGTAAGGTTCCATACTTGAATATTTCTAAGAAGAGAAAAAGAATTTTCCTTCACTTAATGTTTTTTTTCTTTAATTGTATAATTAAATTTGATTTTAGAACCTTTTTTGAGAAAACCTCTGGAATATGGCCAGTAAGGTTTCATACTTGAATAATTTTAAGCAGAGAGATAGCATTTTCCTTCACTTAATGGTTTTTTTTAATTGCTGCTTCTCTCATTTTATTAAAATAATCATTGACTTGATAGAGTTTACTATCAGTAAAATGTATCTTCATCTTTTTTTTATTCTTCTACTTAATATAACTTTTCTTTACTTTAGAGAATCTATGTGAGAAAAGTTAATTAATTTTTATCAACATTTTTATCCTACATATCGAATTTCATCATAATCGGTTAAGAACTCGCTGAGTTCCTTCGTAACTGGCCATATTGCAAAACTTTCCCAAAAAATCATTTTTAAATCCCATTTTCATCCTACATATCGAATTTTATCTTAATCGGTTAAGAATTCACCGAGTTCCTTCCTCACTGGCCATATTCCAGAACTTTCCTAAAAAATCATTTTAAGTTTAAACCACATGTCGAAATATCCTTTTTGAAATATCCAGTGTTGTACCATATTTCGTTTTGTACCTTTACTCGTTTTAAAATATCTAGTTTTGAATTATCCTGTTTCGTCAAATCCAGTTGTAAAATATCCAGTTTCGTCCGGTACCCCTTATCTACTTCTGCAAACCTTGATGTATCTGTTATAATTCCAATGTTTCAATTTCTGATTTGTATCCATGAGTTATATAATATAGCCAAGGGATAAGGTATTCTGGCCTATCAGTGTAAGATTACGATACGAGCACCTAGCTTGAGATCAATTCCGATGGATGTTTAATTTGTAATACGAGATTCTCTATATCACTATATAGGTTTTTGTGATAGTCTCCGACAACGAGGACCAGTAATCATAACGTTCAATTGTTAAATCATATCGCATTCCGAATGACATATACGTCTAATTTCCAGCGTATATGTGGCATTCAATTTTCGTGTTGATTTTCCTTTCGTTCGTACCAAACACATAACACTATAAATATTGTACAACAAAAAAAAGTTATTACACTTTTCTAATGCCAATAACATTTTTTTTTTCTATTAATTTTCTAAAGAACAACCACCACTTATTACTACACACCATTACTATTATTTTTATGTGTCTAAACTATTTTTATTATTTTTTTGTTGTATATTATAGTTTTTGTACATAAAACTGAAAAAATTACCATATAAAAATGCATTTTGTATGCAAGAGATAATTATTAAATAAAATGAAAGTAAAAAAAAAAAAAAAAAAAATGTTCGTTGAAACATGGCAGGGAAAGCAAAAAAAAATTTTTATTGACGACTATTATTATTACTATTGTTACTCTTATTACTATTATCGTTGCTATTACAATCTATTATTATGCATTAGAAAACTATTATGATATATATATATATATATATATATATAGTTTTAATTTGGTTTTTGTGTATTATACACAAAACTGTAATAAAATTAGCCGTGTGGTTGAATTTGAAAATAAAAGTTTTTCGCTATTACATATACAAAACAATTTTTTTGCTTGTTCCACGACGGTTTGTACGCCGCGATATTTCGCGCGGTTGTACGAACGATACGCAATCAAAAATCCAATCTCTATCTTTAAGACTCCATATATGTACGTATAGTACAATACACAAAAATGTGGATGTTTTGTGGGGATTTTCTTAATAGTTTTTCTGTTCTTTTTTTTTTGATTTAATTAATTTATAGTGTAATTTAGTGGTTGCGAGTGGGAGTGACGATAACGTTAAATTTATAAAGAAAATGTAGAAAAATTGCTTAGACATAATATCGTATGCGCTTAGAAGGAAGTATAGAAAATATAATATGGTCAATAACCTTGTAAAATGTTGTTGGAAATTTGCTGAATAATATAATCAGTAAACGATTAGTTTTTCTTCTTCATTAACTTTCCATCATAAAATGAATATTTATGTATGTATGTACACATATATGTTTATATAGACACGTAATCTTAGTATCTCGTGTCGATAATTATTATGTACTTCAAAGTTTAATGTGGCGATTAATTTTATTATTTTTAAATTTACCACTCGCAATGTTAAGTTCGACATTGCAAAATAGTTGGATGCTTTCCTCAGCTTATCGAATTCATTGGAAAATAATAACTACACTATACAGAGTGGGGTGCGACGGTTGTACAAGCTCCTCGCGCTGCATCCTGAGTAACGCCAAAAGTATAACCATTGATCGGCAGGGTAGGCCCTGATTGGTTAATTTCAAACGGAATAACCCAGGCGTCGTAACTGGAAATGATCAGTTCTTGACTGAATGCATTGGCAAATTTACTTTTGTCATTAGTATATGGATGGGAAACCCAGAACAAAAAAATCCATCATGGAGAAAAGAGATAAGGAGGAAACGTACGGTGCAGGGAACGGAGCCCAGTGCCGGCGACTGGAGAGAGTGTGCAAGTGGGCTCTAAGTCGTCGTTATCCAATGACCGCAAAGTTTCAGCAGTGGTGCACTTGGCAGCTGAAACTGATAATACAACAAGCACTGCTACTGCCGTGGCAAACTTGGCTGCAGTAACAGTAAATTTTACAAGGGAAAACGAGAACCCATTTCTGAGAGGTAACAAAATCTTGAGGTCTCCAACAATTAAAAAAGCTAATTCAATAGGAGATATTAGAAAGAATAATCCATATCAATCAAGAAAAGCGAATGAAGATAAAACTGCCTCAAACATAGAGAGTGAAAACCGGAATCTCTATGCAAATCTGAAGAGTCTGGAAGAAATGGTGTCAAAGTTAAATAACGAAGTTATTTTACTAAAAATTGAAAATGAAGACCTGAAACGCATCATTCAAGCGGGTGGACATTCAAACAATAAGGATACCATCGAATACCACACAGATGAAGAAGAACTCGAGCGAGAAATTCATCCGAATAAGAAATCTGAAAGTGATTCTCTTTGTGCTTCTTTTTCTTGTGCGGACACTCGTGACAAAAAAACCTAAAAAAAGAGTAACAATAAATATGGAAGTTACTGACGAAGACGAGCCATCAAGAGAAACTGCTTGGGCATTGAAAAAAAGCAAGCCCACAAAGAAAAGAAAAGCAGAATCATCGCTAGAATATATTAGACAAGCAGCATCCAAAACGAGTAATGATAAAATTCAACAGAAAGAAAACCAAAAGCAACCAGAAAATATTGAGCAAGTAATCTGGACATCTGTATCGGGTAATGCAACTACTCAGAGCAATAAAAATCCTAAACCACAGAAAATAATTCAGCCACCACCTATTAATATAGTTGGTGTCAAAGACTACCCTACTATCAATGCCTTGATGGCCATATTCCAATATCACGGATAAAGATTAAAAGTTAGTAGAATTAAAAAACGATGTCTGAAAGGTAAATGTATCAGACTTAGAAACATACCGTACACTTACCATGAAGCTTAACGCTGACAAATTTCAGAGGTATACTTATGAAAATAAACAAGCTAGACCAATTAAGGTTATGGCTAGAGAGCTACACCATACCTGTGAAGGCAATGATATAATAGCTGAGTTACAGAATAAAGGGTTAGATATACAGGATGCTGTCAATATGATCAAAAAAGACAGAACTGAAAGCGATAAAGGAAACCGCGAACTAGTAAGAAGGGGACTACCGCTTTTTATGCTTACGTTTAGCAATAAAGAAAACATCCAAAAGATATATAATATTCGGGCAATTCAAAACATGAAAGTTAGAATAGAGCCAATGAGAAAGAATTCAAAGATAGTCCAATGCAGAAAATGTCAAAGTTATAATCATACCCAGAAATATTGCGGGCGTGACGCAAAATGTGTCAAATGTGCTGGTAAGCATCTTACGAGCATGTGTATATTAGACAGAAACACTACAGCAACATGCATAAACTGTAAAGGACCACACCCTGCAAATTATCGTGGTTGTAAAGTAGCTAAAGAATTGCAAAAAATTAGAAACCGTGCAAGAAATTCTGAGCAAAATCAAAGAAACCCTGTTACAACAAACCAACCGAATAATAAGGGATTATACAATCTGCGAGGTAACGCATCATATGCAGAAGTTGCTAAAAATCAAGAATCAACCACAAAAGTAAATAATACTGGCCAAGTTCAAATAGATTTCATCAAAACCATAGAAGCTTTAAGTAAAAAACTTAAACGAGCAAGCTGAAATAAATAAACTTATATTTGACCAAAAACTCTATCATCGCAGTATTCCAACGTGAATAAAAATAAAAATTAATTTACAAACGCTGAGAATAGTAAAGTGTGCGTTGACCTGTCGAGAAGCAAAAAAATAAACAGATAAGTTTTTTGTGAAATACATAATATAATTTTCTATTTATATTTTTAGGCTTTCCGTTTTTTTTATTTATTTTATTTGGTGGACTGACCCGGTGTTCTCTGTAGCGGTACTCACTTAGAAGGCCTCGTCACTGTAAGTGAGTTCCGCTGCACAAGGGCTCCATATTTAATCGGTCCCTAAAATTGTTTTCATTGTTCTCATTGTTTACGTTGTTTACGTCATTCTGTTTACTTTTCGTTTGTAAAATGAATTTTTATTTTGAAATTCATTTTACAAATATTCGGGGCTTTAAAACTAATTTTAATTCCATTTTAACTCATCTGGAGTTAACCAAACCTGCCATACTTAGTTTAGGTGAATTTCAAGTTTCTTACTTAGGCGATCCAAATGACTTCAATTGTCCGGGTTATTCGCGTGTTGACTATTTGATTCCACATCGAGGAGTGATTATTTTTGTAAGGGATGATCTCCACTTTAATGTACTCAAATTTATTTCACCTAGTTCCAATCCTGCGTTTAATACTTTGTGGATTGAAATTAAATTCCAATCTCGCTCTATTTTTATTTGTTCTCTGTACCGTAGTCCAAATCTAACACATGCATAGACATGTGACGAGTTTGAAATAATTTCAAGTTCAATTGATATGATTTACCAGATCTCTCCAATGTCTGAAGTGATTGTCTTGGGAGATTTTAATATTCATAATGACACTTGGTTGGGATTTTCTCAACCAAGAGATCAAACAGGTGATAATGTTGAACTGTTTGTGGGGATGAATAGTCTTGTCCAACTTGTAGACAAACCAACTCGGTACCCTGACATATTAGGTCATTCATCTCGTTTGTTGGATTTGTTTTTGACTACCATGCCTGACAAATATTCTATTGATGTTAATGCTCCTCTAGGTCTTTCTGATCATGCATTGGTCTCAGCGAAATTTTCGATTGCTCCACCTACTTCGGAGCTTATTACATGTACACCTAGGCTAATCTGGAATTTCAATGATGCTGATTGGCATAGTCTCAATCTATTTTTCTCTTCTTTTGATTGGTCTGTGTGTTTTAAAAGTAATAATGCTGATACAGTATCTAAGCTTATAACTTCGGTGATTTTAAAAGGAATGAAGTTATTCATTCCTAGCTTTTATAAAAGAAATCGGCCCCACAAAACTCAATGGTTTAATGCAAATTGTAAGTTTGCTATCTCCGAGAAAAAATGTGCTCATTTAAATAATCTCAGTAATCCTTCTAATGAAAATCTCATTAAATTTAGAATAGCCCGTAATAAATCGAATGCTATCATAATCAGGTCTAAATTAAACCATGACCTCAAAATTCGTAATCGAATACGAAATGTATTAGATTCTAAAGCAAACAACCGAACTTTTTGGTCGTTTGCTAGCTTGGTAAAAAGGAATTTTAGTGGTAAGACATCATCTATCCCCTTATTGTTTTATAATAATAACTATCATAAAACCACCATTCAAAAAGCTAATTTATTAGCGTCTCATTTTGCTTCCGCATCGACTCTCCCTTTTCTCCCTAACCAATCCCCACCAGCATGTACTACTGTTTCTTCATCTATGCCCAAAATTTATTTTCGTACTCGAGTTGTTTCTAAAGTTCTTATAAATCTGAGTCCATACAAAGCAACTGGGCCTGATGGATTACCATCAATTGTCATAAAATGCTGTCATTTTTCCCTAGCTAAACCTCTTGCCAAACTGTTTAAATTATCAGTAAACTCTGGCATTTTTCTCTCTATTTGGAAAACAGCAAATATTTAACCGGTTCCTAAGAAAGGTGATAAAACTTCTCCTTCCAATTACCGCCCAATTGCTTTGTTGTCAACCTTATCTAAAGTAATGGAGTCTATTGTGAATTTTCACATAATGAACTATCTCGAAAGGCATGCGCTTTTATCAGATTTTCAATATGGGTTTCGTAAGAATCGCTCTTCAGGTGATCTTATTGCCTATTTAACTCATTTGTGGGGAAAAAGTATTGAAAAATATGGTGAGTCAAGTGTCGTATCTCTAGATATTTCAAAAGCTTTTGATAGAGTATGGCATCAAAGCCTGATCAATAAAATTCGGTCACTGAATCTTGACAGTTCTCTAATTAAATGGATAGAGAATTATTTAATGGGACGATCGATTAAGGTAGTATTAGACGGCATTTCATCCGACTCGTATGAAATCAATGCTGGTGTACCGCAAGGTTCATCTTTGTCGCCTACCTTATTTTTGATCTATATCAATGATATTTTTAAATTGGCGTCATGTGATATCCACTCTTTTGCTGATGATACTACAGTGTCTGCTTCTATTGAGTTTAATAGCTAAAAGGACTGTAATTCTCATTTATCTTGCTCTCGTCAAATTATGCATAATTCACTTCTTACTTGCATTGACAAGGTCATTGAATGGGGCAAATCTAATAGGGTAGAATTTAATCCACAGAAATTCCAAGCGTGTCTTTTTTCACAAAAAAAAATTCAAAATTATGTTCCACCCATAATAAACGGCATTCAAATTAATAGGTCGTCCTCTCTTAGAATGTTGGGCTTAAACATTTCGAGTTATCTTTCTTGGAAAGAACATATATATTCTATTGCAAAAAAAGCTAGTCAGTATCTGGGTTTCATTAGACGGTGTAACTTTTATTTTACCCCTATAGAAGTTCTTAAGTTATACAAGGCTTATGTTAGGCCCATTATGGAATTTAATTCATTTGTCTGGGGTGGTGCTCCAAGATCAAATCTCAAATGTCTCGATAGAATTCAAAATAGAGTTATTCACATGATTAACGATAAAAATATTGCTTTATCAATTGACTCATTAGAGCACAGACGCAAAGTAGGTGTTTTATCGCTTTTTTACAAATATTATTTTGGTCACTGTTCTTCCGAAATTAAATCTCTAATACCAGCGGCGTTTGTCAACAGGGCTCCCACTCGTTTTGGTTCAAAGCAACATAGCTTCGCCTTAGATATAACCAGATGTAGAACTAACCATTTTAAATCTTCATTTTTCCCTAGAGTCACCTCTCTGTGGAATCAAATAGATCCGTCGGTCTTTCCTGCAATATTTAATTTACAGGTGTTCAAGAAGAACCTACACGCCTACTTAAAGAAACAAGCAACCCGTGAAGATTAAATATTGTTTTATATTTACTTGTAATATTTTCTCGGTCAGGGTTTTATGTTGTTTTCCCTGACCATAATGCATTGATAAAATTGGTTTTAATGTATCGGTCGTTGTATGTTCGTGAGCGTTATTCACCTTAAAATGAAAATCAATGCATTACAGAAATCTGAGAAAATAAATTGAAACCGGCTACATACGTGATGAATGTAATGTTTATTGTAAATAACATTCATTCAGTCTTTAAATTAATTGTAATAAAGGGTTTTAACCCACCATGTTGCCGTGGCGTAAGCCATTAAGGGAATTATCTCTAGGCAATGTGTTAATCTAAAAAAAAAAAAAATGAAATGCAAATGGGCTAATCCATCATATTCCTGAGCTAGAAATATTTCTAAACATGCAAAAAATTGACATATGTTTAATCTCTGAAAGCCATTTTAATAGATCTTCATACTGCAAAATACGAGGGTACAGTTTCTACCATGCTATTCATCTAGCAGAAAGGGCAAAAGGGGGATCTGTCATTTTCATTAAAAATAATATAAAACACCATGAAGAAATGAAGGTTGAAACTGAGTCCATGCAACTGACGACAATCACAATTCAAACTAAGAACAAAGATGTAAGTATCTCAGCTATATACTGTCCACCACGCTATAACTTAAAAAAAGAAGAATATGAAGAACTTTTTCACTCTTTGGGACGATGTTTCATTATTGGCGGTGACTTCAACGCAAAAACTCTTTTTGGGGCTCTAGAATTACAACACCAAAAGGAAGAGAACTGTTTAAAGCGGCCAAAAAATTAAATTGCGACTTTCAATCTGGTGGCGCACCTACTTACTGGCCAACAGATCTAAACAAAACTCCTGATCTTATAGATTTCTATGTAACAAAAGGAATATCTGACAACTACATACGAATTGAAAATAATGAAGACCTTACATCAGATCACTCTCCTGTTATCATGACATTCAGCGAAACTATTATTCAAAAAGAAATATCACCAAGATTTTACAACGCGAATACCAATTGGAGCCTTTTTCGTGAATTGTTAAATGAAAATATCAAACTGCAAGTGCCAATAAGAAGATCTATGCACATTGAGGAAGAAATTGACAGACTAATTGAAAATATACAGCAAGCAGCGTGGCAGAGCACTCCACTCGAACCCCCAAATAACATTAGAGGCACAAATTATCCACTCGAAGTAAGAGAACTGGTGGCTAAAAAACGTAAAGCACGTAAGTTCTGGTAAATAAATCGAACTGCAGCAAATAAAACCGAGCTCAATAACTTATGTAAAAAACTGAAATCTATTATCAAGAAAGTAAAAAATGAAACAATAGAATCATATTTATCTCCACTTACTGGTTAAACTGAATATCCCTATGGAAAGCAACAAAATCGATCAAGAGACCAAAAAATTCAACAGTACCTATTAGAAATGATAATGGTACGTGGGCTCGTAGTAGTAAACAAAAAGCAGATCTGTTTGCGAGACACCTCGAAGAAACCTTAAATATTCTACCCAGAATATCTGCGAATGAAAATGTTAAATGTTTTTGAACACAGGTCAAATGAGCTTGAAATACAAACTGTAACTCTCCGTGAGTTAAAAGAAGAAATAAAAAGTGTAAAACCGGAATAAGCTCCTGGATATGATTTAATAACTGGGCAAATTATAAAAGAACTACCAGACAAAGCAATACACAAACTTCTGCACATAATCAATGCTGTGTTTAGATTAAGGTACGTTCCAAGGCAGTGGAAGGTAGCAGAAGTGATATCATGATTTTGAAGCCAAACAAAAACAGTAACGATAAAAAGTCATTTAGATCAATATCTCTACTTCCTACTATATCGAAGATATTTGAAAAACTACTTCTGAAGAGACTAAAGCCTATAATAAAGGATAATGATCTTATACCTGCTTATCAGTTTGGATTCAGAGAAAAACATTCGACTCTAGAGCAAGTTCACAGAATCACAGATATTATAGAACGTACTTTAGAAACGAAAAAGATATGTTCAAGCCTCTTCTTGGATGTAACGCAAGCATTTGATCGTGTATGGCACAAAGGATTAGAGTACAAGTTACATCGAGATCTTCCCAAACAGTATTATGAAATCCTAAAATCTTACATAACCGACAGGCATTTCCGTGTAAAATATGAAGATGAATATTCGGATCTAAAGAAAATTTCAGCAGGAGTGCCGCAAGGAAGCGTTTTGGGCCCCATCTTATACCTCATGTACACACGAGATATACCACTAATGAAAGAAACAACCATAGCTACATTTGCTGACGACACAGCAATTTTGGCAGTTGGGAGTAATTTAAGGCAAGCTACAGAAAAATTACAAACATCGATTAATACAGTTAGTAGCTGGATGAAGAAATGGAGAATTAAGCTCAATGAAACAAAATCGGTTCATGTGAATTTTACTAATAAAACAAACTATATCAGCATAACAATCGTAATAAACTCTAAACAAGTCCCTTATGCAAATACAGCAAAATATCTAGGGATGACGCTTGATGTCAAACTTAAATGGAAAGAACATGTCAAAAAGAAAAAGAACGAATTAAACATCAAATACAGGAAAATGTATTGGCTCATAGGTAGAGACTCGGAACTATCTATACATAATAAATTGCTCCTATATCGGCAAACTCTGAAACCTGTATGGACTTACGGAATACAGCTTTTGGGCTGTACTAAGAAAACAAACGTTAAGATAATTCAGACGTTCAAAAATAAACTACTTCGGAATATTGTAAATGCCCCATGGTACATTCGAAATAAAGACCTGCACCGTGACTTAAAGATGGAAGACAACAATGAAGTAATTGCAGTTTATGCTGCCAAACATGATTCACGCCTTCAACAACATGAGAATATCGAAATACGTCGTATGCTGGACTGTCCGATAGCAATACGACGCTTACAAAGAACCAAACCAATGGATCTAGTGATTACAAACTAAAATAATACTATATTATAGCAAATATTTATTTAAATAAATAATTATATTTATCTTTGGGACTAGTCATTGGGCTTTATCCCAACAAATGTGAATTAAATTAAGATAGAAAAATTGCTAGATGACTTATATAATAAGTCAGTTGTAATAATAATAAATAAAATAAAAAAAAATAAAAAAAAAAACTATACAGAGTATTATACAGTATCGAATAGTACTGAAGCCGTAGACTTTACTGTGCTACTTATGACAAGAAACAGCAAATTGATTGATTGATGAGACTGAGAGACCAATCGCTTGTCAGGTGAGGATTTTCATATATTTATATTTCTATAAATATATTTCCATGCATGATAGAAACGACCCGGTTTCAGACACTCATGATCGGTGCGACACAATTCTATTCTATTTTTGTGGTGAAGGAAAATGAAAAGAATGACAGTAATGACAGAATTGTTTCAGTTTCGCGGTAGCCAATATTTAAACTACTGTTAACATAAGACAATCATAATTTTATTGAACTGCTCTGCATTCTGTTTTCTGTATTCTGTATTCTGTCATCTTTTATCAGCAAAACTCCAGTGTGCCACCATTCTACTGTAACCTTCGAAAAAATCCCCTAAAGAAAAAATCTATTAATGGGCTAATTTCTGCAAGCCGTAGGTTGTAATAAATTAGATTAGTTTTTGCCTGAAATTTACAATTAATTAATTTATTACATCATTAAAAATATAAAATTATAAAAATTATAATATAAATTACATTTTTAAAAAATGTATTAAATATTGCAAATCAATTGAATTAACCGTTTTACGATAAATACGTCAAGTAATCGACGAAAATCTAATTTACATACACTTTATTTGACACAAAACTTTAAAGTTAATATAAATTAGATTTTTAAAAATTTGATTAAACATTACAAATCAATTGAATTTTTTTTTTTTTTTTTAATATTTATTATTTTTCAAAAAGAAATTTATTATGTAGCCAGGAAAACTTAAACTTTACATATCGTTCGAATAGTTAGCTCTTTATTGAAGATTTGAAGAGCTTGATAGATAAATGTTTTTGCGATTCGTTCAATTCATTAAATAACTTAATACCTCTGAAAAATATACTGTTCTGTGTGAGTGATAGTTTATAATTTGGAACACGATAAATGTTAGAGCCTCTTGTAATTCTTTCGGTTAGTTCATGGTTGGTTCTTAAACCATTTCAGGAGACCCAGTTTTATTTTGTATATAGTCATAATGTACTCGAACTCTATAAGTTTGTTAATGGGCAAAATTTTATCGCTGTATAAAAGTTTGGAGGGTGTTAGTATTGGCAATATTCTTATAGCTTTTAAAGACTTATTTTGAAGTACTTGAAGGTCGTTAATTAAATAAGCACTTGCTGAACCCCATATCTGTGTCAGATAAATTAGATGTGAATGGATGTAGCTATAATATAGGTTGAAGGATAAATCTTGTTCTCCTTAAGACTCCAATAAACGGAGAGATCTTTCTTTTAATCGAATTTAGTCCAAGACAGTTGAGAGTTTATCACCAGACCCAAGTATATGTAGCATCTTGCGTACGCTTTATGCATGAGTCCTGTACAGTAATTTCATCGAAAATTTACTATTGGAGAACCAGCACGATATTATTTGTAAGTCCGATTGCATTTGTTGTTTGAGCTCAGAAATATTGGCGCACCCATATACAATGGCTATGACATCCGCAAACAACTGAATTTGACCATTTAATTGTAAATCAAATATGTCATTAATATATATTAGGAAAATAATAGGGCCGAGGATAGATCCCTGCGGGACACCGCAGCTTAACATAAGTTTTACCGAAGACAGATCCGATATTTTAACAAATTGGAGTCTATCAGAGAGATAGCTCTTTATTAGGTTGACAAAATTAGTGTGCAATCCATAGGACGTCATCTTTTTTAGTAATATTGAATGGTCAACACAATCGAATGCCTTCATTAAATCCAAAAAAATACATGCAGTTGCCTTTTGTTGTTTTATGTGTCCATATAAATTTTCAACCAAATTCAGGGTAGCGGTGACCGATGATTTTGCCTTACAAAAACCAAACTGATTTTTGTGGATTATATTCAAGCAACCTTCTATTCTTTTCAAAATAACACGCTCGAAGATTTTACTGAACATGGGTAGAACTGAGATTGGCCTATAATTTTCCACTGCTGATTTATCACCCTTTTGAAGATAGGAGTTATTCTTGCAATTTTCATAAACAATGGAAAATGGTTTTCTACAATCCATTTATTTATTGATTTTGTCAACAGAGGAATGATTATGGTTATGGTATCATAACCCACTGATATATTAGAATCCAAATTATCAATTCACTCGTTTCGGTTAACGCCTGCGATGGGGAATTTATTGTTTGGGAAAGACCATGATAATTAAAATTTGGTGATAAATTTTGTGTAATGGTGGCACCTACACTATTAAAATATGCAACAAAATGGTTAGCCCCGTTCAGTGCATTAGTATTAATATTATTTTGAATTTTCAAGCTAATTGGTTCGGTTTTCGTGCAACATGAATTTGTAAGAATTTGATTAACAATTCTTCATATTTTCTTTGGATGTTTCATATTTTCGGTGAATTTCCTAGTGAAATATAATTTCTTATAAAATAAAATACGTGACCGAAAAAATGATTGTGATTCCTTCAAAGAAGTCAAGAAGAAATGGTTGTTTGGAAATTTTTTGTGTAACTTGTAAAATTTATTCCTAACGTTTGCTAATTTTGTTAGTTCTTCATTAAACCATAGGGCTGCTTGTAGGAGTTAGTTCTTATATTTACGGTTGCGCATTTAGTGGAGCTTTTTATAGAGGATACTAATTCTTCATAAAATGATTCAAAGTCAATTGTTGGCACATTTGTATTGAATAAAAAGTGTTTAATTATCGCATCATGATCAACCGTCAGCTTAGAGTATGTTAAATTACGAGTTTTCTTTGGTACGACATACTTTACCAAAAAATATCTATGGTCGCTGAAATCCACTTCACCATAAAACGCATGAAATGTTAGAAGCTTGATAATAAATGATCAATAATAGAGCTAGAGTTGACCGTGATATGGGTTGCGTATGCCTTAGATAATTTGTTTATAATGTTGAGGCCATTCATTTGTAAAACAGATTTGTAGTTACATATCTGTGAATCTGTGTCGCCCAATAAATTTAGATTAAAATCTCTGACAATGATCGCATTTTTACATTTTGCAGTTAATTTAATACTTCATATAATCGCCAAAAATCTTACTTAAAAACACTTTATTTGACACAAAAGTTTAAAGTTAATATTAAACATTGCAAATCAATTGAATTAACCGTTTTATGACCAAACCGAATTCATTTTCATTTTATGAATTAACCGTTTTATGACCTTTTGTGCAGTATAAAAAGTATGAAGAAAAATTTTATTTATAATTGTGTGCATTTTTTGTTGAAATTGTGATAGCCACAAAAAATTTTAAATTTTTAATGATATGTACTATTACAAAACCAAGTTTAGTGAATTTTATGTGTTTCATTGTATGTATCCAAGTGTTATGCCAGGAGTTTGGCTTTTATTATAGAATGTTTTGGTATTTGCTAAAAATTATCATAGAAATTGCCCGTGATAATTTGTATTATCAAATAAATGTCAAAAATTTGTTTTCACGAATATTTATCATGGGGTTCGGACATAGCCTTAAATCCATGTTTTATATTCTTTATTGCTTATAATTAGTCACTTGTTTTGCACATTATCATCTTATTTCTTTTATTATTAGTCCTTTACTTGCCAACTTTTTTTTATATATAATTCATGCTAAACTGGACATATTTACTCTATGTTGTAGTTGCAAGTTGTTGCAACATGGCCGTGAATTTACATTTTGTTGCAACTGCTTGTTGTAACTTAGAATACATTTATATGTTATATTTATGTGTGTGTAAAATAATCATTTTGTAATTTGTCTTTGATTTAAAATTTTCGGTTTGATCCATTTTTTTGTGATAAAAAATTTTTTACAACAATAAAAAAATCACAACACAATTTGTTTAACACGAAAATTTCAACTAAATTGATGTTTACCCCACGAAGACAAATTTTGAATAAAAAAATTCGTCTGTGTTAGTGCGTTTTTATAATAATTTTTGTTTGTGTTAGTAACCTGCAACAAGCTCATCGCTAAAAAAAAACGATTGGAAAAGGTGCAACAAAAATATCCCCACTCCAACAAGTTTATAGGCAGAGAGGAGAAAAACGAGGAAGTTACTACATGCAACTACAACATAATGTAAATTGGCCCAGTGACTATGCACTTAATTTTTATTAATATTTAATTCATTTATGTCGATTTCGATTCGACATTAAACAGCACTCTTTTTTCAAAAAGATTACTTTTTCTGCTATCAAGTTATTCGATTTGCCAAAAAAAAGCAATCTATCGAGCAAATTTTTTAGCAATCTGGATTTTTTGAAAGATTTAACCCACTTTTACTAACCCAAAGAAATAGTTCTGTCATTTTACTGCCAATTTTAAATGACATTAGTGATTTGTTTATTTTTTTATACATAAAAAATTATATACACATATTTAAAATGGGGCAATTAATTTTTTTGTTCGATTTGCAGCGAAATACAGATTGCTTTTTCAAAGAAGGGAAAAAACGAATTGAAATCGACATTAATTTAGTTAACTGTCGTTACATTATACATTTTTCAATAACATTTTTGAGCCTGGATAGCTAGCAGATTAATGTTTTTATATGTCATGTTTTTTTTACAATGAAAATCAAAAAATTTCTTTTGTGTCATCCGTACGTTCCGTCATTGTAAATGAAATATAAATTAATAATTTTAATAAAAAAAAAAAATAAAAAAATAAAAAACCAAAAATTTAGAGATCAAAAATTAAAAAGCTTTTTATCAATGATTTTTTTATTGTATATGCAATCTGTTCTGGGCTGCAGCTATTACTTTTATGCTATTAGTTTTTGAAGTCCTACTTTACGCTGTAGCTAGACAAATCCTAGTTTGCTTTAATTTACTTTCTATCATGAACTGTACCCGATTTTGTTCGTTTTTTTGTAATTCTCATGCGTACGAATTGTTAAACCGGAGCGTATTAATATTGATGTTTGTGTTCGTGGTATTGTACATGCGCACTTTATTTGCGCATGTTGTTTACATTTTTTTGTTAGTTTTTTTCGGTATATCATTTTTGAAAAATTCATGCGCATCTAAAGTTTTAGTTGTGTTTTTAAATAACAAATAATTATTTATATTATAAATTTAAATCGTTTTAAATTTTGTAAAATTTTAATTAATTTGTCATTTACCATTTTAAAAAATAAATTTAGTTTATTTGTTTCGATGAGAAGACAAAACGATTTCTAGTTATAAAACGATTTCTATTTTATAAAATTAATATTATAATTTACCTGACCGAATTTTACAATATTAATTCAAATAAAAATAATGCTTAACAACAATGTTTACAGCGTATACTGTGTTTTATTTTTTGCCGCGAGAGGCGCTTTTTCCACTTTTCCATTCGTCAATTGTTAAACGTAATATTTACAATTGAGTGTACATGTGCAGTGTATTACTCATGCTGTTTACTTTTTTTTTTGTTGAAACTTGATTTTGTGACTTGATTTTTGATTTTGAAACTTAAAATTGTGAACACTTACCATTTTGAAACATAAATTGTATTCTCTGTTCAATTTTCGATCAAAATAATACAGTTCCGTCTATAATATTTTTCTTTAAATGGAAATTCAAAACGACATTTGATTTTTGATTTTGTATGTATAAGCCATCTATCGTCACATCGAAAGGTTGGGGAAATAATACTCATGCAATAACCGATTTCAACCGCTTCGATATTTAGGCTTTATTGAAACAACATTTAGGCGTAATTTACATGAAAATTAAACTGACACATTAAAATAAAATAGAATCACACAATAATAAATGTGTATATTATACAATGAAAATCAAAAAATGAAAACCGAACAAAATCGGGGTACTGGAGTGAATGATGGTTTGGCTCATTGAGTCTGCACTCCAACAGAGATTTATAGTTGTGTTCATTGTCACCACACATCACAATCAAGTGATGATAAATGGGCATCCATCACAATCAAATGGGGATTCGAACCCGGTACCTTCCGACCCAAATACTGCAATGATTCTATGATGCAAAATGACATATATGTTCTAGAACCACGGAAGACACATTTTTAGATAAAAAATCAGATATCCTACCAAACTAACCAAGTTCACAAAAGTCCTGCAACTTAAGCATGCAATGGTATATATTCAGCATTGAAACATTAAGTACGTAATAAGTTAATATATAGGATTGTCGAACAAATTTTGCGATTGAATACTTCACCAAAATTTTTAAAAACATTTAACATTCAAATGTTATATATTATTGTTAAATCACAAGGTTCTCTTGTATTGAATAAGAAAAAGTATCTAGTTTCAAGTTTAAACGATACAAATTGAAATCCTTTCGCCGTATATGACACACATATGACGGAGCACGCGGCTCTAACGCAACAACGATTACTTCCAAACGATTTAACGCAAATCATAAAGTGCATTCAAAAAACACTAAAACTTTATAATCCGGTATTGGAACCGAAGTGTAATACTTACACGATCAATTATATTTAAAAAAAAAAAAAAATCCATGTTCACTATTTAGTGAATTTTTCTATAAATTTTTTTGAAGGTAATAAAGGTGTGTATACCAACAAATTTTTTGAAGGTTATGTTTCTAAATAATAAAAAAAAAATTATCAAATTTTGACTGGTTTTGTTTAATCGAGACTCATATCGAAAATTTATCAATTCTGTGGTGTGAAGTGTTGGATTAGAATTAATCATTAATAATTGAAAAAATTAATAACCGGAAGTAAAATGTATAAATGTTTTGTAATTTATGTAAATGTATTATGGAGAGTTCTCTCTTTAACGAACTAACAAATTATTTCATCTCATTTTGGCGCCATAAAATTTTACAATACTGCAAAAATCCTTTTCGCAAAAAAAAAAAACATAAAAAAGTTAATTTTATGATTATGGTTTTGGGTAAAAGGTAGATAGATACATTAAAATTATATACAATTGATAGATTCACTTTCGTCTATAATTAACCTTGAAACGTAAGAAAACCCATTCGTCATGAAAATTTAGAATAAATCGTAAAAATTAGAAAAAAAAAAAATTATTTATGAAATTAACTTTTGCTTGATTTTTTTTTATTTTTTTTATTTTTAGGCTGGAACTGTAAGTAATTTCATTTAGCTGGGTGATTGCATAACAAACGATTTGACTTTTTCTTATTTTAATCAATTGTAAAAATGTAAGTAGTATATATATATATAAGAAAGTTAAAATTTAATTAGATCACAAAATCTATGATTTTTACAATTAAATCAGTGAATTGAAAGTTTTTCAATTAACTTCAGAAAGTTTTTATTTGGAAAATTATTTATAATTTTTAATTAGTTTCTGTTGTATGAATTATTGACCAACTCGATTAAGTTATGATCGAATTAATTATTATCAATGCTAAATACTTGCGTTAATAGCTATAATTTTGCGTATATTACGTATGCGTCAAAGATCGAATATCTTATAATGTGGTCTTGGAAATATTTTGCTATGGTTAAGCAAAAATAAAAGAAAACAAATTTGAATATCGCCAATATCATATTGTGCGATACGTCATTAACTCTTTAATACAAATATTTCGAGGTTATTAATTTTATGATGGTGTCTTATGCATTCGAATAGTTAATTTTATGTTGCTACTTTGCCTCTATTTTATTGACTTTCATACTCGTTTAATGGGTTATAAAAAAATAATTTTTATTTTCGTATTCTTACCTGGAAATATTTTGTCTAATATTTTCAAAGAATCATATTTTAAGTGGTTCATTATATAGAAAAAAGGGTTCGCGTCTATATTTTTGAAAATAATCCTAAATCAATTTTTTTTAATTTACAAAAGTTAAATCGATTTTGTCCTGTGATCATCCCAGCTTAACCAGGCCTAGCCAAATTTTCTTAGGACATTGCGCACAAAAATTTCTTTCCGTATTGTTGCAAGATCTTTAGGTCTCTGTATATTAAATCATTTGACACGAACCATGTTCCACCTATCATATGCTTTTTAGAAGTTTAGTAGCAATGTAAAGGTAACAGGCTTAGACTTAGCTCAATTTACATTAATTCACCATTTTTCATCCATACTTGAATACTGTTATATTCTCTTGTAAAACTTATGTCGTCTTTGATGAGGTTTTTGGGTGATAAGAGTACTGCCATGTCGTCTGCAAAAATTTCCAAAATTCAGAAAATGCATGATGGATAGTCCATCAAAACTGTGAGGTTTATGCCACAAACCGAAAATTTCCAAAATCCAGAAATTGCGTGATTGCTAGTTAGCCCATCAAAACAGTGAGATTTATGCCACAAATCGAAAATTTCCAAAATCCTGAAAATGAATGATGAAAAGCCCATCAAAACTGTGAGATTTATGCTACAAATCGAAAATTTTCAAAATCCAGAAAATGCATGATGGTTGTTAGCCCATCAAAACTGTGAGGTTTATGCCACAAATCGAAAATTTCCAAAATCCAGAAAATGCATGATGGTAAGCCCATCAAAACTGTGAGGTTTATGCCACAAATCGAAAATTTTCAAAATCCAGAAAATGCATGATGGTTGTTAGCCCATCAAAACTGTGAGGTTTATGCCACAAATCGAAAATTTCCAAAATCCAGAAAATGAATGATGAAAAGCCCATCAAAACTGTGAGATTTATGCTACAAATCGAAAATTTCCAAAATCCAGAAAATGCATGATGGTTAGCCCATCCAAACTGTGAGATTTATGCCACAATTCGAATATTTCCAAAATCCAGAAAATGCATGATGGTAAGCCCATCAAAACTGTGAGGTTTATGCCACAAATCGAAAATTTCCAAAATCCAGAAAATGCATGATGGTTGTTAGCCCATCAAAACTGTGAGGTTTATGCCACAAATTAAAAATTTCCAAAATCCAGAAAATGCATGATGGTAGTAAGCCCATCAAAACTGTGAGATTTATGCCACAAATCGAAAATTTCCAAAATCCAGAAAATGCATGATGGTTGTTAGCCCATCAAAACTGTGAGGTTTATGCCACAAATTAAAAATTTCCAAAATCCAGAAAATGCATGATGGTTAGCCCATCAAAACTGTGGGATTTATGCCACAAATCGAAAATTTCCAAAATCCAGAAAATGCATGATGGTTAGTTAGCCCATAAAAACTGTGAGATTTATGCCTCAAATCGAAAATTTCCAAAATCCAGAAAATGCATGATGGTTGTTAGCCCATCAAAACTGTGAGGTTTATGCCACAAATTTCCAAAATCCAGAAAATGAATGGTGAAAAGTCCATCAAAACTGTGAGATTTATGCTACAAATCGAAAATTACCAAAATCCAGAAAATGCATGACGGTTAGCCCATCAAAACTGTGAGATTTATGCCACAAATTAAAAATTTCCAAAATTCAGAAAATGCATGATGGTAAGCCCATCAAAACTGTGAGATTTATGCCACAAATCGAAAATTTCCAAAATCCAGAAAATGCATGATGGTTGTTAGCCCATCAAAACTGTGAGGTTTATGCCACAAATTAAAAATTTCCAAAATCCAGAAAATGCATGATGGTTAGCCCATCAAAACTGTGGGATTTATGCCACAAATCGAAAATTTCAAATAATCCAGAAAATGCATGATGGTTAGCCCATCAAAACTGTGAGATTTATGCCACAAATCGAAAATTTCCAAAATCCAGAAAATAAATGATGAAAAGCCCATCAAAACTGTGAGATTTATGCTACAAATCGAAAATTTCCAAAATCCAGAAAATGCATGACGGTTAGCCCATCAAAACTGTGAGATTTATGCCACAAATCGAAAATTTCCATAATCCAGAAAATGCATGATGGTAAGCCCATCAAAACTGTGAGGTTTATGTCACAAATCGAAAATTTCCAAAATCCAGAAATTGCGTGATAGTTAGCCCATCAAAACTGTGAGATTTATGCCACAATTCGAAAATTTCCAAAATCCAGAAAATTCATGATGGTTAAAAAACAAAAATTTACTTGACATATACTTGATTGTTTGAAGGCATATCTGTGGCATATAGCAGATATAATATCGAGCCAAGAACGGTGCCTTATGCTATACCAGATTTATTCGGACGATCATTTGACTTATCAAAAGCTTGTGGTATGTCTATGAAAATTTAAAACAAAAGAACGATATTCCTTCTCCTCCATGGCTTCTTGAATTTCTTGAAATATTCTGTATATAAGTACTTATTTTATTGTTGGATGCTCTGGCCTCAACCCTAACTTATGTTCCAGAATCAGCTTCTTCTCCAGCAGTAAGTAATAATTTTTCAAAATTTTTAGATATAATTGGAAGCAAACTTATAGGTCTGTACGACATAAATTTTTCTTGGGCTTGCCCGGTTTTGGTATTACTTGAAAAAACTTCCATTGTATTAAGAAATATCCAGTTTTACGTACTGGATCGAATACCCTTCTCTGGCAACTCTTCCAAAACCTTACCTGTGATAAAATCGTATCCTGGCGCCATTTTACGATTTTCTCTCTGTATCACTCCTTCTACTTCAAAGACTTCAACAATTGAATGTTGTTCATTTCATCCGAAGTTTCTGGTGGGTATGGTTGAAATACTCGTTTAAACTGTTTTGTTTTTGAGCAGTAAGTTTTTAAACTGTTTCACCTGCTTGTTTAACTTGCCTTTATCTTCCGTTAGTCTGTAACGGTGCCATTGCTGTCTTAATTATCTTTTGTCCTCAATCATTTTCTTGGCAATATTTTAACTTATCCCATTCATTTCATTCTCAATATTCATTGGTATGGACTTCCAAGCTGCCGACTGAACACATCCATTGAGATGTTCCACTGCTTGATCTTTATCACTCTCCGCCTTTAATTTGATTTTTGGCCTTAGATTCTCTTTAACCTAATATCTGAAGTGGTTCCAGTCAGTTATATTGTTGCTTAACATCGGTTGTTTCTGTATATTCGCTACCTTTGTACACAGAGTGATTAAGACGAGTTGGAGTGGTTCCAGTTGGACGACTGGAGTGGTAGGTTCACAGGTTGCCACATGATGAAGATTATTTTTGGGCGATAACCCAATTACAAAAATGATCAAATTATTAAATTTTTATTGCATGTTTTGGCGGGCAGTATATGGTCAAAATTTTTGTAGGATCTAGCCAATCTTCTATGACTCCAGTTGCTGCTCCACTTTTCTATTTCAAGATGTTTAATTATGATTTTGATTAAAACTGCTTTGTCACCATGTGCTGTTCCCTCAGGATGGTTAGTGTCATAAGTAATTAAGAACTCTATATTTTCCAAAACTTTCTTGGATTTTATTTTCACCTGGCGCGATACATTACAAGAATTTATCCTCGCTTCATATAAGAGTTTGCTATTGCGCTGTAAGACTTTCATCAATTGCAATATGTTCACTTAAGTCACCAATATGTATTCGCTTCTGTACTATGCTTGTGTACTATGTGGGTTATATAATAAAATCGATTCTTAAGGAGTAATCTCCAATAAATTATATAGATGTCTTCCGACAGAACCTAAAAGTATTTCACAATGAACCAAGAGCTGGACATTTCGGAAATCTTAAAACTTTTCACCGCATAACAGAGCAATAGTTTCGGGTAAATATGTTATATTTAGCGATACCTCCCATGCGTAAAATGATAAAAACAACAACACCAAGACAGGGAAATGTCCTTTTTTAGTAGTAGTTGATAATTTTTCAAAATATCCGGTAATATTTCCGATTACAAACTCTAAATTCTTAACTTTAGTTAGTCTTTAGATAGTCCGCCGCTGACTACAATATCACAACGTAACCAGATCTCAAATGCACAAACTTGTAACCGGACAAGTAATAACAATCGAGGTATATTTCTTGATCTGTTATAAATCTTAAGGTGTTTTCTGGAGTCATATTAATTTTACTATAGTGGAAGTACATGATTGCTAATGCCAACTGCATATTACTAAGAGTGCCGGACATGATGGACCCGTTTTGTTCTGGAACTGTGCGGTGAGTTTCATATTTAATAAAAGTCTTTGTATAGAGGCATTTTCTGGATCCCTGAAATATTTCCATTATTCATCCGGTTTTGTCAGGCAAGAAGAACTAAGTATCTATCTTTGATCCATAAGTTATTCTTTCACCTTAGATCTTATATTTCGCCTAAGCAATACAGATTCTTTACTGGTAGGTCAACAGTTTAGTTTTATTCTACTGTGATCTGTTTAACAGCCTAACTCCAAACTGTTCAGCTTGATGTTATTTAGACAGATTTTGCTAAAGCTTTTGATAAAATTGATCACGCAATTCCTTTCGTTTAATTGAATAATTTAAATTGTGAGTTTATCCCGATTAGGATGTTACTATCATATCTTTTCAATAGACTGCAATTTTTTAAAATATTTGAATCCTCCTCCCAGATCCAAAATTTTCGCTAACATATCCGGTTTCCGGCTGTTACAAAGAGACCTAGTTAGCTTTTGTAAATGTATTTTATACTAATTTAGTTCTTAGACTGTGTTCGAAACCCATGATAAATATCGTGAGTAAAATTGTTGACACTTATTTGAAAAATATTCCCCTACATTGCCAATTTTTTACTACGCTGTCCGAAAAGTATAATTATAGTTTGAAATATTTCCCCATCTTTTGTGAGGTATAAAAACTATGAAGAAAATTTACATTGTGCGCATTGTTTATTAAAATTGTCATAGCAACGAGAAAGTTCAAATTTTTCTTATATGCTTTTTAAATGGTACTATTACAAAACCAAGCAAGTAGTGAATTTCATATGTTTATTGTATATCCGAGTGTGCTAAGCGATGATGCCACACATGAGTTTTGGTATTTGCCAAAAATTATCATAGCAATTGACCGTGATAGTTTGGGTGTCTTCGTTTTTATCAAATAAATGTCAAAAATTTCAATTCACAATTATTTATCATAGGTTTCGGATACAGACTTAGATGGAAAATTTATAAAACGAAAAAATGAATGATTTAATTCACAAGCTATCGTGAAAAATATTAAAATATTACGTTTCGTTAAACTTGAAAAGTTTCGTTAAGTTAACTTAACGGAAATGTTTTAAAAAATAGATTAGAATTACTAAAATTCCAATAATTTTTGAATGAAGTTAATTTAGTTTCGTTAAGTTTGTTTTTAAATCATTCTTTCTTCGAAACATTTGATATTTTGACGTTTTCTGAATAATTCTATAATTGTTAATTCAATTTATAATTATTCAATTTTAAAATTGTTAATTAATCTTATAATATGCCCTTAATATTTTAACTAAATATTCTTAAAATGTAAAATGTGATTCGAATTCAAAATTCGTTAACTTACAAAAAAAAATTGTAAGATGCATTTTTAATAAGTTTCGTTACATACTCGTTAAGTTATTTGAGTACAATGAAACTAAATTTTATTGGTTAGTTTTTGAATAATGTTACAGTCAAAATAAAAAAAATATTCGTTGATTCGTTAAACTTGAAAAGTATCGTCAAGTTATCTTAACGAAAAGATGTTTTTTGGAAGTAAACAAATTGAATGGTTTAAATAAATCACCAATGATATAAATAACATTTGATTTAAATGTGTTTAAATTACTAATCTACTTTAAGTTATTTTCGTTAAGTCTATTTTTGAACCGTTTTTGGGTTTTCGGTCCAAACAGAAAAAAATTTAACGGTATTAATAGCACAGTGGTCATGACCCTATACAATTGCTAAATCATCTTAAATTAGGCCCCCCGAGTAAAAAAAAGTTTGAGGTGAAAATCTATTAAATAATTAGCAACATCTTGAACTAAATTAAGTTTAAAATTGTTTCGAACAATAATATTAATTTACCTTTTAAAAACTTCTAAGATTTCGTTAAATTCCCGTTAATTTGTTTGAATACAATTACAAACAATTATTTGTTACTTTTTGAAAAACGTTATATAGTAAAAAAATAGAAAAATATTTTGTTGAGTCGTTAAACTGAAAAAAGTTTCGTTAAGTTAACTTAATGAAAAAAAAAAAACAGAATTGAATTTCTAAGACGCTAATAATTGTTGAATTAAGTTAATTAAGGATTACAATAAAATAATGAAATTCGAGTTTATTTGCAAGACTTCGTAAAATATTTACAAAAACCGTTAAATTTGCATAACTGCATCTGTTAACATGCTACACGCGGCATGGAATTAGAAGTTCCATTTACTTTTTTCTCTGCTTTAACACTTTGTACTAAATCAAGAAGATAGGTTTAATGTTGGATTTTATTTTGAAATACACCCTCAGTGGTCTTCTGGGTAATGCAAAATTAATGCCAAAGAACAACGAGATAGGGAAGACTGGAAAGTATTGTTAACTAAAAATTTTCCAAATGTGCGCAGTGAAATAAATTTGGTTATGGAAGTTCAAAATTACAATCGGATTACAAACCAAAACAAAACCGATTATTCGAGATTATTTGAACAGTTATTTCCGGCGATTTATTCAAAATTTTGCAATTATGGCGAGGCCTTTATCGGATCTATTGGGCAAAAATGTACAGTTTGTTTAAGGAAGTGAACCGGAAGTTGCGATCAACACGAATAAATGAGTTAACTGATAAAACAGTGTTGACCATATTTAAATCTGATGCAGAGACAGAAGTGCATACAGATGTAAGTACTTTAGGCTTTGCCGCTATTTTATACCAGCGTTAAAAAAGTGAATTTCTAAAGCCTGTT
Source organism: Tipula confusa (assembly GCA_963556175.1). NCBI lineage: Eukaryota > Metazoa > Arthropoda > Insecta > Diptera > Tipulidae > Tipula > Tipula confusa. The sequence continues at coordinate 83,659,486 of OY744477.1, forward strand.
AGTTATTTTAGTCGGAAGACCTCTAAAAAAGAAAGCCGGTACTGCGCCATTAAACTCGAGGTGTTGGCGATTGAGGCTGAACTTTCGCGTATATCTACTAGGAAAACAATTTGTGATTAGAACTGACTGTAACAGTCTCAAACTTCTTGCAAATAAACGTGATTGAAATCTAAGAATCGCTATAGAAGGTTTCTATGAATTGCCGAGTTTGATTATGAAACCAAATACGTTCTAGGAAGAATTAATTTACTAGCTAAGACCTCGATGCAGATGACAGATTGAACGTGGTGATAAGAACATTTTGAATATTCGCGACGAGCTAGTAAAAGCTTTATTTTAAAAAGCAGATGGGGAAAAACCACGGGATTTTACGGCAGCACTTAATTCTAATTTTACTATTGAAATTTGTTTAACAGGTGTGACTCGTTTTTGCTGATACAATGGTAACGTTGAATTGGTTGTCATCAATTGGAGTTCTTGCATAAATTACTGCAGCGTATGCATTCTTTGAGGCATCTGCAAATCCATATAGATTGATAGTTGTGGTTCGAGCCATCGTGGAATTTCAATGGTTTGAATTTGGTGTGCCTCGCTTTGGAACCTTAACCAGTCCCCTTTAACCTCCTTCGGAAGTTGGTCATCCCAATTTAGTGGAAACATCCAAAGTTTTTGGAATAATATTTTTATATATAAATTATAACTGGGGCTAACCAGCCATGTGGATCAAATAGCCTTGAGGCTTCGAATAACATACCTCGTTTACTTAGTGTAGGCTCATCATCCAGGTTGATTTTGTAGGAAAAAATGTCTCTTTGAGAATCCCAAAATATACCCAGGACTTTAACGTACGTTTGGTCTTGATTTATTTGAATAGGTGATATTTTCAGATCTGCTCTTGGGATAGTTGCAATTAAATTCGATGAATTTGTAGACCACTTTCTTAAGTTCAGACATGCGCTGTTCATGACATGCATTATTTCTTTCTTCAGTTCCATGATATCAGCTTCCGAATCGGCACCAGTCATGAGGTCGTCATCATAGAAGTCTCGTGCAATAACTGCGGAAGCCAATGGAAAGTTAACTTGAAAATCATCGGCAAGTTGACGAAGTACCCTTGTTGATAAAAACGGAGCGCTTGAAGTGCCATATGTGACGGTCAATAGGCGGTATTCTTCTATGGTATCCGTATAGGATTTTTACGCCATACTATGCGCTGGTAGTCGGTTTGTCTTTTATCGATGAGAATTTGGCGAAACATTTTCTCAATGTCTGCTGTCATTACAAACTTGAAAAAACGGAATTGCAGTAATATTTGTTGTAATGTTTGCTGATAGGTCGGCCAAACAGGTAGGCTGTTGTTGAGGGATATGTCTGTGCTGGTTTTTACAGAAACATTAAATACGACACGCAGTTTTGTAGTGCTGCTGTCTACTTTGGTGATGGAATGATATGGCAAGTAATATGATTGTTCACATTGAATATTACGTTCATGTGGTGGTATTAATTCCGGGTACCAGTCGAAACTGGATATTTTACAACTGGATTTGACGAAATAGGATAATTCAAAACTGGGTATTTTAAAACGAGATAAGGTACAAAACGAGAAATGGTACAACACTGGATATTTCAAAACAGGATATTTGGATATGTGATTTAAACTTAAAATGATTTTTCTGGAAAGTTCTGGGTATGGCCAATTAGGGAGGAACTCGGCGAGCTCTTGACCAATTATGATGAAATTCGATATGTAGGATGAAAATGGGATTCAAAAATGAGTTTTTGGATAGTTCTGGAATATAGCCAATTAGGGAGGAACTCGGTGAGTTCCTAACCGATTATGATGAAATTCGATATATAGGATGGGAATGGGACTTTAAAATGATTTTTTGGAAAAGTTCCGGAATATGGCCAATTAGGGAGGAACTCGGCGAGTTCTTAACCGATTTTGATGAAATTTTGTATGTAGGGTGGGAATGGGATTTTAAAATGATTTTTTGGAAAAGTTCTGGAGTATGGCCAATTAGGGAGGAACTCGGCGAGTTCTTAACCGATTATGATGAAGTTCGATATGTAGGATGAAAATGTTGATGAAAATTAATTAATTTTTCTCACATAGATTCTCTAAAAAATAGATGAAGATAAATTTTACTGACAGTAAACTCGATCAAGTCAATGATTATTTTAATATGATGAGAAAAGCAGCAATTAAAAAAAACCATTAAGTGAAGGAAAATTCTATCTCTCTGCTTAACATTATTGAAGTATAAAAACCTTATTGGCCATATTCCAGAGGTTTTCCCAAAAAGGTTTTAAAATCAAATTTAATTATACAATTAAAGAAAAAAAACATTAAGTGAAGAAAAATTCTATTTATCTCCGTAGAAATATTCAAGTATGGAACCTTACTGGCCTTATTCCAGAACTTTCCCAACAAATCATTTTAAAATCCCATTTTCATCCTACATATCGAATTTCATCATAATCGGTTAAGAACTCGCCGAGTTCCTTACTAACTGGCCATATTCCAGAAATTTCCCAAAAAATCATTTTAAATCCCATTTTCATCCTACGTATTGAATTTCATCAAAATCGGTTAGGAACTCGTCGAGTTTCTTCCTAATTGGCCATATCCCAAAACTTTCCTAAAAAATCATTTTAAGTTTAAATCAGATGTCGAAATATCCTGTTTTGAAATATCCAGTTTTGTATCATATCTCGTTTTGTACCTTATCTCGTATTGAAATATCCAATTTTGAAATATCCAGTTTTGTACCTTATCTCGTTTTGTCAAATCCTGCTTTGAAACATCCAGTTTTAAAATGTCCAGTTCTGAGCGGTTCCCATTAATTCCATTTGCCCTAGTTTTAAATATTCTTTCATGAATGTCATGTATTGTTGCTGTAACTCCGGTTCGTTGCGAAGTCTGCGTTCAACTGCTTGGAGTCTTTTGATGGCTTGCGATTTGGATTCTCCTAGTGGTGGTGCATTTTGAATAAATGGAAATTGAACTATATATTTTCCATTGTTGGTTCTTTTAGTTGCCTTTGTAAATATCTCTTCACATAAATATTCCTGGGGGCTGCATAGTGTAGGTTGTTTTAATTGCTCAATTTCCTAAAACTTTTGAAGTGTTTCATCCACTTTCAACATTGAACAATGCGACATAACTTGATCATGACTAGATGATGTGGTCTTCCCTGATATGACCCATCCAAATACAGTCTCCTGTGCTACCAAACTGGACAGTGAGCTTTCGATGTGGCCAGGACGTATTAGTGCTAGGTAATGTTCTGCGCCAATCAAAACTTCGATATTGCCAGGTTGGTGGAAAGCTGGATCTGAAAGGTTCAAATTGCGGTAGACATTCCAATCATTAGTTGGCACCGCGGTTTGCGGTTGCTGCGACGTAATTTTGGGAAGGATTAATGTTTCCATATTAAATGGGCTTACTTCTGTCGGGATGTTACTTCTAGATCTACTTGATCTTTGGTAATCCCTACTACTTGATCTTTGGTAATCCCTCTACTTGATCTTTGTTAATCAAAGCGGTCTGTAGGGGTCCCTTGGAAATGGCATTGATACTTGTTTGCGCCGTTATTATTGTGTTAGATGCCGAAGGTTTGGTTTCTGCATTTGACGGAGGCATATCAGAAGCTTGATTGTTTGGTTGGAAAGCGTTGATAGATAAATTATCAGAAGTATTGAGTTGATTATGTAGTAATGTATGGTGACGCCTTCTACATTTCATACAAGAACGTTACGATTTACAATTCATTACGTTATGTGAGTCATTTAGAAAATTGTAACATCTTTTGGTTGTAAGCACAAAATCTTTTCGGTCTGCCAGCAGTCTGGCAACAGCGTGGATTTAAATGTGATTTGAGTGACGATTTGTGGCATAAATCAATAGCATCGGCTGATTTAGTAAGGAAATCTTGAAATAATTTCCATGTTGGAAAGTCAATGTCGGTGGTTTCATTCGACCATCTCTGACGAGTTCCTTCGTCTAACTAATTGAGTGTTAAGTGAATCAACCATGTATCGCGAGATTCTGCTTCTTTGCCCAATGATCGTATACCGTGAATAAGCTCATCCGATTATGGTCCAATTAGGTTGAAGCTTTAACTCAAGAAATTGTTAAATAAACTGATAAAGAATTAGTTTCGTTTTACTGTATCGCTTACACAACTTTTCATATACTATCTAGTTAACTTCTGACACGGCCATGTGCTTGATCAGATGATATGCATCATCCTTGAGAGCGAATTTTAAACAAGTAAATTTTTGTGCGCCACTCAAGGATTCGTTTTCATGGACGGTTTTATTGAACAAATCAATAAACGTTTGCGGTGGTCGTATAATCCACTAAATTTGGGCAATGATATCTCAGCACCTTTGGGGTTATGCAGTAAGCTATTTGCAAATGCGGTATCCAGAAACGAGGTATTGCCAAAACTATGACTCGGTGTAGATGGAGCTGTTGGTGTGATCGTATTTTGGTTGGAAAAAAAATGTTTGTCATATTACGAGCCGAGCCTTATTATTAATTAATGTAAATTATCGAGGACGATAATACAGGGTAGGATAGTCGAAATTGTGGCAATTTAAATTAAGAGTTGTCAGTTTGCAATGTATCATTGGTTGGGTAGGAATGGTGGTGCAGTCGTGTGGTTGTGCAATACGTGGTCAGGGTAGTTGCGAGGGCTCGACACGAGGCGGCAGTACACTTATGTGAAACAGTACACTTATGTGAAATATTTACCGAGCGTGTCAAAGAATTATAGAAATTTAAGATTAAATTAATTCAAAGTTTTTTTTTTTCTAAGCCATAATAAATTTAAATAACTTAACATTTAAAATACATAAACATAACACAACGAATAGTCGGGAATATATAATGGAATCAATAAGAATAATAAATTGTGTATTGGGATAGGTTGAAAATTACATTCCAGTTTCTTGTTTTGTCTAAGTGTAGATTTGTGAAGAAAAAACGTTTTGCCAATACTAACATATAAGAATAAAGATATAATACGACATGGACAATACCCATATATGTATATGTATTCTCGCACTTATCACTTTCATAAACGCTTAAAGGTCTAGATAGGTATCTGGATTATGAATAAGATATCGTGACATACATTTTTATGTAAAAAATTTGATTTGCATCCAAACGTATACAAAAAAAAATATTTTTAAGAGTTCTTAACCTACACCAATCATATAAATATTACGACCCTCTTTACAGTACGCTCTCACATACGAAAAAGAGTAAGAGCATACATTTAAAAAAAAAAGAATTTACAACAGTAGCACTTTACCAACTCCCGGATTATGTTTTGTGGTTATTTCGTTAAATCTTAAGATGACTATAAAAAAATCCGCATTTATCACATTCTTTCTGCGCCTACTAAATTGAATCACAAATTTCTTAATGGAACTAGAGCTACAAATAAACTAAAGGCTTCTTTTATTTCTGGAGATTCGAGCGGTTAGACAAGTTGTTTTTTCAAGGTCATGTTTGGTAGTTTATATAGCAGCAAAAAATTAGCTTCACAATTTGCCGCCACTTCCAGGTTGTCGTTCCTAGAGCAAGTGATTAAAACTAACCTATGTGTAAGGGCGGGTCAAAAGCGTTCGGAAAGTCCTGGAGAAAATCAATGCGTGCCTGAATGAGCAATCTATGAATCTCTATAAAATTGCTATATAGCTATAACGAGGTCGTTAAGAGTTTTAAGACCTGCAACCTCAATCTTCCAACCAGGAATTGAAACACTGTTAAGCAGCAGGAGACTAAGGAAGGCTTTAAACAATAAATAATTGTAGTCAACCAGGAGTCCATACTTCTTTAGTCAAATCAAAAGGAATTATTGACTTCGGGTTTGGGTCATTAACTCTCAACATTTAAAAAAAATATGAGGAAGAGGCTCTTTAACCTGAGCTCCAATGAAGATAACTCATCGGGCCTGTTGGAGGAGGAGACGGTTATAACAATAAGAGGAATAAGAGAAATTGCGATAAAAACTCACCTTTATCACAAGAAACAGAAAGGGGTATTGATTGTGACCTTTTCATCGGAAAATATGGTTGGGGAGTGGAGAGTGATGAAAGAGGAAATGTTTTTCGACCAACGGTATAAAACATACAACGACAACATTTGCATTGCTACCTGGAATCCAACAAGTCTGGAGGTTCAAAGAATTAAAAATCCATAGGAAGGCGTTTTGACAGCCTTTTATAATACTCTTCTGTAAGAAAATAGAGGAGGTCTTAGAAACTTTTCGCCATAGGAAGAATCTTTTCACCAATCCAACTAGTATTAGTCATTTAATTATAACCTGACGGTTCATGAACAGTTTTCAGTGAGCATTTTTAAAACTTTTCATGGAAACACATTTTCCACGAAGCTTTGAAGCATCGGCGGAATTTAGAACGCAGAGAGTATCACATTCGTTGTGCACGGCAGCATAATATAAATACACATAGTACTACCATCTTAAGAAAAAAAAACAGTTTACCCATTGATGTTCCAAATGTCGGGTCGATAGAATATCGTAGTTAGTATATTTAATATTTAGTACAAATATATGACATTTAGGCGATTATACATATAAAAATATTTTGATTATTTTAAAACGATACCAGTAGCGACATCTAGCACGACAATGGGCTAACATACCATGGTAGTCTATGTATATTTATATTATGACGGCAGCCATTGCAAGTAAAAATGAATTCTGTATAGCCTATAAAAAAATTCAAGCCGTTTAAATCAGATGGGCAAGATCCGATTATACCAGCAGAAATCCAAAAGAACTCGGAGTTATCCTCTCATGGCTAAAGGTGATTTTTTGGCAATAATAAGTTCGCTAAATAAGGAAGCGGCAACCCTTAGTTTATACTTCACTAGTATTATTCTTGAAAAAGGTTTTGTAACCTCATTTCCTTCCAGAAAATCTTGGGACAATAGGTTAATATTGGAACCCCCATGCAGTTCTTCACGATCACTTCTAGGCTAGATGGTATAAAGTATGGTATAAAGTTAGAGCTGGAGCTTTCTGTGATATATTGAATATAATAATTTCTGAACATGCGAGAAACCTGAGTCTAGAATACAATGACTTCTGCAGGACCTGTAAGAAAGAAAAAGAGGAGGTGTCACCGGTTCCCTTCTTATGCTTATGTCCGGCTTTGGCACAAAAAACACAAACACTTGGGTATTAAAATCCTTTGGTACCACTTAATATTACTTAACAGATTTGGGCTTATTATATACCGTTTACTTTAGCATCTCGTGTGCAGATGTCTCAGCTTCACGTATATCATTATCATACTGAGATTTCCTCAATATGCTGTCTGTTCAAACAAATCTAATCCACTGACTAATTTTTCTGTTAAATTAAAAACGACGCACCCATGAATAACCGAGAGTGCCAATAGGTTTACAGGTTTAAATTTACTTTAGGCAATTACTAAACTATTTAGAAATAAATGACTGCTGAGCACGTACTCTTACTGGCATTCCACAATCTTTGCTTATCACGTTCGTTAGTTTCAATAGTGTCAATGGATATCTTAAAAGGAATTTTCTTAATGTCTCGTTAAAATGATTTTAGTATAATAGCTTTTGGCCAAAAAACATGCTTGCTTAGTCTCCAATCGATTCTAATGCTATGTGCCTAAAATTTCGTCTTTTCTAAATTGTTTATTAGTTCGTAGTAGTCATTCATAGATGGGACTAGTGTTAATATTATGTTCCCAATTAATCAATAATACGAGGCACACCTAGATGGCTAAATCGCCATCGAATTTTGAAATGTTCCCGTAGTTTCTCTACCTTATGTGTAGGATCGTTCGATTTAACTCATTTTTAGGACCAATTATAACTTACCTACATTCGCTTCTCCGATCTGGAATATTGTTTTTTTGCACACAGATTATTTCTCTTTTAAATGTAATGGACCTTCAGACCATATCAACCACCATAGTGGTGAGACTAAGTTTGCACTTTACCAACCTGTGTTTGCGCGTGCCTCAGTTTACTATTTTAAAGAGAATAAGCAACAAACAAATGAAGCCTATATAGGATCTCATAGCAACCCCAAGATTTTCTGAATTGTGAACTGCTCCGCGATATCCAGATTATTATATTTTTAGGTGGTAATTTACTAAGTGCTCTAACTACGTTCTCAGAATTGGACAACGAATGCCTAATTTCAAAACCAGCCTGTAAAGGAATCCACTTGTCTTGAGCTGAGCCTTCCGCGTAATGTTGATCAACTATATCCTGCTCGAAGATATACTTCTTCGTAAATTAATCGTATTGAGTTGCTGCACAAACAATGGCAAACATGCTGCGTTTCGCTTACGATTTTGGTCGTTAGCTAACCAAAGGATCGTTGGTATGGTCGATTTTACTTTATCCTCAAGACCTTGGAAAGTCCCAGTTTAGAGGATCGATCGAAACAATGACAGTTCAGATTTGTTCCGCTATTTACGACCTTTGGTACATAACATTCCCTTTTATAATGTCATCAGTTCGCCAGTCCATAGGTCCAGAACTAGTTTCTTCTCAAAACATCGTAATCGGAACAGCGCCATTATTATATATCTTTCTAGAAGTTCAGCTTCATTATGTTTTTTGTAAAGGCCAACAACGTAACGTTGACCCATTTTTCGTTTTGTTCTTTCCGTAATTTGCATTCGTCAACTTTGAAAATCGGTTTACGACTTATCTTTCCTTCTTCAAGAGCAAATTGTGTTTTGAAAAGCTAGATGGAGGATTTCATCTGTGGTAAATTCGAGTTTTTGTTGCCAAATGTTAATCGATTACATTCTTTAACGTCGAGTGTGGTTGCCAATCACCAATTAAAATTTTCGATGCTGCCTCTTGCGAAACATTTGTTGTCAAACTTCTCATCTACCGAGCAATTGGCGCAGTGGTTCAAGTTGCGGTGTTTGGAACGCGAGGTACCGGGTTCGAATCCCAACGAGGGAGGGTTGCAAAAGGGAGTTTTCGTCACCTTATTACGATCGGTGATGACGATGAACACAACTATGACCCCCTGTTGTAGTGCAGAATCCATGGGCCGAACCATCGTCCATGTCAGTACAGGCTGGCATGGAGCAATGCATTGCGCAGATGGATATTTTTTAAAAAACGCTAACCCGTATTCGTGCGTCCTCTATTTAACTCTCGTTGGCGTAAAGTAGGAAGTTAAAATAACCGCAAAAGAGGTGGGTGAGCTTCGGCCCCAGAAAAGATTGTAGTGATTAAAAATAAAAACAAAATAAAAAAAAATAAAAATTTCTCAAGTCTTTACATTTGTAGAATTTTAGCACAATTTAGAAATTTCTGTACTATTTATTCTGTTTAACGTTTATTTCATTTAATTTTCGTGTAAATAAATATTTGACTATTTAATTCATATACATTTTAGATTTTTCTGTGGATTTTGTTGGGGTTTTTGTAAAATAGAATTACGAACACCTGAATTAAAAAAAAAGTATTACTTGTCGAGTTTCTGCCAGTATACGATTTAAATCAACCCGATTTATTGGTAGCGGTAATGTGGCAGCTTCACTATAAAATTGAATATATAACTACCGTGAATTTTGTTAATCCCAATCTGACTCTGTGTAAAAATTATTTTCGTCGTTGAAACTGTCATTATCGTCAAACATTTCCATGCCCCTCGTCAAGTTGAAGAACTGTTTCGTCAACTAGAATTTGCCCAGTAATTTGGTGAAAGTTTTCAGTTTCTGATCATTATGATTTTCACCTAATCGATTTCTAAAAGAACACATCCGAAATAACCAAATGGCCGGGATATAGCATAATTGTTTTGAGATAAATTGATCAATCAATCGTGGATGTGAGATCCACCAATGCAGCCGATTATTCCTATAAATGATTTGTTTTAGTATATTGTATAATTTTTAAGGATAAATACCTGGAAATTGGTATTTTCGTAGTATCGCAAATTTGTTGGGTTGATTTTTTTATCTCTAGCAGTTAACGCAAATCCAATAATTTTCTCTCGCTCCATTTTAAATTGTATTAATTTATAATTTTAAGAAATTTTATTGATCAAAAATTTTTAGCACAACGTTTAAAAACAAAATATGTAGGTTTAAATAATAAAATTAGTTCTATGTCAAAAAGATTCTCGTACGTATCGCGTAAATTACCAAACTGCGACTGTTAAATATGGTGGACTTGTGATTCAATTTTTAATTTGCTGTACATGGCATTCTCGATACTATTCAGCACACACTGCTGAATCATTTTCGACATAAATAAAACAATTTCAATTGAGTTTTGGGACGTAGAGTCTGACTGTCACCTCCACGTAGAGGAAAATTATAAATTAAATATTTAATTGAATAATATCTTCGCGGTACGCCCTGGACAGCTATGGCAGCCAAACGGTCAGGATAGCTATGGAAACATGGTGAACTTCTGGCGTAGTAGGCACCTAGTTGACGAACGACAGCAGCATAATAAAATCCAGGAAGCGTCTGTCTCACAATGAGCGGCTTCTCGGTCTGCGTCTGCACTGAATCGGTCGACAGTATTTAAAGTCTGGCCGTAGACTGAAAAGGCTATGGGAAAACCTTTATACACAAATGAGTGTATTAGTGAAAAATCCTCTTTACTACCAGCCGTATTGAAATTTTCGTTAACACATATCATCATGGATTTTTAAAATGATTAGTGAAAATATATACTTTAGATGTATTAGTAACTATCAAAACTCCATATAAAATAAATAAAAAAATTTTTAAACGCATGCGCATTATTTGATTTTATTGTTTCACACAATATTCGCTATCATATCCCGACACGATTTTCTACTTACAATACAATCAAAGTATATATTTTTGTATAGCATGAGTATGCAAACAATACGGCTTATAGTTTAAATGGTTCTGATTGGTGCTATGAAAATCCATACCAACAAATTTATAATTTTTTCATTCCTACTACCACTATTTAACATTTTTATCTCTAAGTTACGCACACTATTGAATGTGAATGGATAAATGAGAATTTTTTCGTCTCTTTTTTTGTTATTAGTGTTGTGTATAGGAAAGAGATAACATCAATTTTGCCTTTTAAAATTTTTTTTTGACAATTTTTACTCTCTTTTGTTTTATAGTTCGGAAATTTTTTATTTTACACTATATTCTAAATCTTATATCGACACGTTTTTTACATAGAATACATTCTCATGTGTAAATGATTAACTAGTATGCAATAAATACGGCTTGTAGTAAAGAGGGGTTTGATAATATTCTATCATCTAATACAATCAATTAGCCTAAATGTTAGCCACTAATTAATAATAAAAGATTACCCAATAAGAAATTTTATTTTGATTAGCCTGCTATTTGGGCAGCTGTCAATTTTGAAGCTGTCATCTTTTGACATTTGACAAGTAAAAACTACGCCATCACTAAAAATGGTACGATACACGCTTTAACAACACATTAAAATTGTTAAAATTCACTACAAAAATGGTGAAAATTTTAGTTCGCAAAACTAAAGCGCTTTTTGGTCGTCGTAAAGCACCTTCTCGGCCGGCAATAGTGAAACTGGTGGAAAAATTTGAGCTGTTAGGACAAATTAGTGATGTGAAGAATCGAAACCGTGTGCGTCGCTCAAGAACAACTGAGAATTTTGCTGTTGTAGCCCGTAGTGTTGAAGAAAACCCAGGTTTGTCAATTCCTCGTCTATATATTTGGAATCAGACATTTCACAAACAACATTGCACCGTATTTTGCATAAAACCTTAGGTCCTTATGCTTTTAAAGTTCAGTTAACACAAGAGCTCAAGCCGGTCGATCATCATAAACGTCGTATCTTCGCCGATTGGGTCCTTCAAATGCATCAAAATGATCGGATTTTCATCGAATAATTACCTTCAGTGATAAGGCCCATTTTCACCTCGAAGGCTACGTTAATAAGCAGAATTGTCGCATTTAGGGTTCAGAAAATCCAAGAATGATTGTTGAAAAGCCTCTACATCCTCAACGTGTCACTGTTTGGTGAGTGTTTTGGGCTGACGGTGTGATTAGACCTTACTTTTTCGAAAATGAGGCTGGTGCAATTGTTACGGTGAATGGATTGCGCTACCGAGCTATGATTAATGATTTTTTATGGCCGGAATTGGAAGATATTTATGTGAACGGTGCTTATTTTCAGCAAAACGGCGCTACGTGCCACACAAGTAACGAAACAATCGCAATTTTGCAAGAAAAGTTTCCTGACCGTGTTATTTCTCGAAGAGGTGACCGGGTACTCGGTTTTTCTTAATTTTTTCAACTAACCGAGATACGGGTACCGGTCGAAACTAGATATTTTACAACTGGATTTGACGAAACTGGATAATTCAAAACGAAATAAGGTACAAAACGAGATATGGTACAACACTGGATATTTCAAAACAGGATATTTCGACATGTGATTTAAACTTAAAATGATTTTTTAGGAAAGTTCTGAAATATGGCCAGTACGGAAGGAACTCGGTGAGTTCTTAACCGATTATGATGAATGATATAGGATGAAAATGTTGATGAAAATTAATTAATTTTTCTCACATAGATTCTCTAAAGTGAAGAAAAGTTATATTAAATAGAAGAATAAAAAATAGATGAAGATAAATTTTACTGACAGTACTCGATCAAGTCAATGATTATCTTAATAAAATGAGAAAAGCAGCAATTAAAAAAAAACATTAAGTGAGAAAATTCTATCTCTCTGCTTAAAATTATTCAAGTATGAAACCTTACAGGCCCTATTTTGGCCTGAGGTTTTCTCAAAAAATCATTTTAACATCCCATTTTCTTCCTACGTATCGAACTTCATCAAAATCGAAATATGCTGTTTTAAAATATCCAGTGTTGCACCATATCTCGTTTTGTACCTTATCTCGTTTTGAATTATCCAATTTTGAAATATCCAGTTTTAAAATGTCCAGTTCTGAGCGGTTCCCCCGAGATACATATGCATGAATATTTGTGTATGTTTCTAAATATAAGTGTGTGCTCTGATTACAGTTAAATTTTTTTGAGTAGCACTGCGCATTTTAACAGTGGTACAGACTCCATGACTTGAACCATCGTATACGCCCATACAGGAAGGCTAGAAGCTTTCTCAACATGGCTGGCAATGGCGTAAAGTCGTATATATTAAAATTAAATCACAAAAAAGTTTAAAGAACTTCGTCCTATAAAAAGCTTACATATGGAATATAAGCATAAAAAAAATCCACTTAATCGATAAATAGACACACAATATGTGCATCGAATCATTGAACTTTCTGCATTAGTCTATAGAAAAAAAACTACTGTTTACCGGTAACAGCTTTACAACTCTCACTCTAAATAAATTATTGCTGTCATCATCATTATCATCATCATCAATACAATAATAATATTCATTAACAAGAAATTTTCATTTCTTTTCAGGTTTGCTTCATCTTGCATATCATCTCTATACGTATATATAGCAAGTAGATAAGTTTTTAAATTAAATTTTAAAATTTTATAAAAATTTTGCAACCAGTTCGATTCGTCTATACGAATATATCATCATCATAAGGTTGACTGTGAAGTCGTATAATTGGCGATGGCGCGTAAATTAAATTACATAATTTCATTCATGCATATAAGTATGTAACCAGGTTTAAGGTATTCGATATGCAGACATTCGATTTTGCTTATTGATTTTGGTCTTTTAATGTTAAATATATGACTCAGTGGGTAATGATTATGCATAAAATTAACGTTCAAGACAACATACAACTACATAATATACATAATTTTTGTATAATATATAAAACGAAAAAAAAAAAAAAAAAAATTGTAAAAACAAATCATAAAGTAAATTAAAAGTCAAGGACTTGATCTTCAAGAATTTTTTTTTTTAATGGTTTAATTCAAAAGACCTTATATGGCCACTTCAATAAAATATTAATGAAGTATTTTTTTTTTTTTAATTTTATTGGAAATAATATTCATTGCCAAATATTACTATACAGTTTTAATCACGAAGTTTGGAAAATTGTCGTCGCACAAGATTTTCGAATATGAAAACACATTTGAAAAATTGTATCGGAATATTAATTAATCGCGCGTCAAGATCAAATACAAATTTTTAAATGATTTTGAAAACGGTTATGAATTTTAAATTCAAGAGGGAAGGTTAAGGTTGAGATTTGTTTCTGATGATGTTTTTGTTTTTTTCTTAAAGACAATGAAAATCATTTTTTTTTTTGGATCTTAATCGATTTTAAGAATATTATCTAATGATTTGAGTTGTTAATATTCAATGTCAATCATTGATGATAGTTTAAATTGTTTTTGAATATAGCGTGATTCAATTTTGTTTACTTTGTTAAAATGTTTGACTGGTTTAAAGAATTAGGAGAACTTTGGTCCCGTCAGGGCCATACTAAAATTATATATATTTAGCAACCGCCAATAAGCAATATTATATATATTTGATTTTGTTTGTGCTGGCCACATTTGGACAATTCATACTGGTTCTGGATTGGCCGGTTTTGTGGTTTATTTTTGAAATAAAATCTCTCAATGCTTTTACTGTTCAGCTGTTGCACTGTATCACTTTGTATCGAACTTTTTAGTTGGTTTAAATTTGTAATTTGAAATTTTCCAATATCTTATATTTTTTATTGACGTGCTCTCTTGTTTTGTACGACTGCCTCGGTTTCAGGAGATCCAAAATGCATATATCACATATTACAATGGAAGTTCACTGACACACATTACCGTTGCTAGTGGTTTATTCTAGGTTTTTGGTTCTTTGCTGGTATGGCAAACCTCACGGTTTTGCACTACTCTTCAACTTCTATTGCTCGGTTTAGTTTAAGTTACCACATAGTGCTTAAGTCCGGTTATTCTAGAAGCCTTGAGTTGTTCTTTTATTTCATTTTCTATCATTGACCTTCAATTTTTGTTGTTTCAGTTTTCCTTAAATTCAGTGATTCAGTGGGTATCCTAGCTGCAACCACTTCTTATTCCAGTTCTGTTGCCAAGACTGAAAGAATGGCTCTTATTGTCTTAATTGCGTTGATGAATTCAAATTTATTCAAGAAGTCAACAGGAGCATTACATTAAGATACTAGTTTGCTTATTTCTCGTTTCGAGACATGCCTGAAGCTTTTAAATTTGGATTTTTTACAAAATTATGTTGCGACGCGAACTAGGGTATCTGCTCCAGGATGAATCTGCGTTATACGTCCTAAACCCCACCGGGCCGGTGGAAAATTGTCATCCTTGATCACCACCACTTCTCTGATTTCCAGATTCCTTGATTTGTGTCTCCATTTAGGCCGTTGTTGCAAGGTATGGAGATATTCTAGCGACCAACGTTGCCAAAAACCTTGAAACCGTTGTTGAATATTCACCGATCAAAAAATGTCCTGGCCTCAGTACCATTAGGTCATCTGGATCAGAGCTAATTGGACACAGTGGTCGTGAATTGAGTATCGCTTCGATTTGACAGAGTAACGTGGCGCATCCCACAAACGTAAGTGTTGCAGCAGTTGTAACCCTCTTTAAATGATGTTTGATGGACTTGATGTTCGATTCCCACAGCCCACCAAAGTAGAGTGAACTGACAGGATTAAAATTTAATCATATTCTTAGAAAAGAAATCCAAAATTAATTTATTATTTTCGCAATTTTGTACTGCTTTGAATAAAGCTTGTAGTTTTTGTTCGGCGCCTATGAAATTAGTGACATTGTCGCTAAGAATTTATGCTGGTATTCCTCTTCGACTCACAAAACATCTCAGCGCTGCAATAAAGGCGACGGTTCGTCGCCTCGGTTCGAACCCGGTACCTCCCGTCTCAAACATCGCAGCTTTAACCACTGCGCCAATTACCCGGTTTGAGTGAAATAGCGAACGATATTTCGACCATTCACAATCCAATATTTTTGCCTCAAAAAGCTTGAAAGTAAGAATGGAGCAGGGTGGAGGTTCACAATGTGTGCTTCATAGACGATCATCCAGGTAAGTTGAAGATCCTTGGGTAGGCTAATGGAATGCTTCATGTCGATTTGGCAATCATGATTCGCAAGTCGACCATTCACCGTCAAAACACCATGATTGTCGAGAAACGGAGCTAGTGGTAAAATTTTGTGCACGTACTTCCATATTGAATGTGTCTGTACTTCCTTGATGAAGAATGATTCGGCCTTGCGAAACAATTCGATGTCGTGGAATATCGTATATAGTTGCTAATATCTGGCGATCATACGTTTTACCTTTTCAAGTAATACGACACGAGTTCAATGGATTGGGCCTGAATGTGTGTTACCGTGGCAGTTAGACGTTTATATATTCAAAATCTCGATCATTGCATGAAGGTCAAGTGTTTGTTGGACCCATTAACCAATTTGATCCCTCCCACTACAACTTCAAATTGAAAAGAACTTGTGGGCTAATACTCCTCGATGCGATGTCTGCAAGATTTTCAGACGATGAGACACAATGCCATTGTCCCCGCGGTACTATCTCTATAATATTTGCGAAGTGCGATTTCCCACTAATGTTGTTCATCTTATTGGATAATCTCATAGCCATGCCAGCACCATTTTAGAATCTATCTATAGGAATACTTGAAATTGACGGTTGAGGAAAACCTTTAAGATGAACTTGACGAGTTTTACTGAAATGCAAGCTCAATTTAACTCCAATCGTGGAATTGAAACCTGTTTGATGGGTGCGACTCACGTTTTTGCGAATATTAGAGCCGTTTTGAAATTTCCTATTGCACATTTTCAGACCGAATGTAGCATACGCTGTTTCCGACGCATCGCAGAAAACATGAATTAGCAGATTTTTTACTATAGGTGACATAGAAATGTGCCAGAAAATTTTAACACCTTCAAGTACTTTTCACTATCTTCGGCTATTTTTTGAAGGGTTCGAACTGCCAACAGTATGTCACGGTTTTGAGCCGATACGTCTTGATTTCTTCGCTGATGTTATTTCTCCAGACTATCCGTACTATCCATTGAAAATCTAAATCAGGTGATACCACTAGCACCTATCTATACATTTTTTCAACGTCTGGTGAAAAAACAATAGGGTGCTGTTGGAAACGAGTTATGATGCTCACTAAATCGTCTTGCAATTTAGGTCCTGCTAGGAGAATATCATTAAGTGTCTGACCTGAGGAAGATTTGCAGGATCCATCGAACACAACTTGCAGATTGGTAGTTGTGCTGTCTCCCTTTAAAACCAAATGGTGAGGAAGATACATAATGAGTACTTGCTCATGAGCTTTTTATACTCGATGGCGAGTTCGGTTCTTTTCGGTTTTTTGAAACGACGTTCCATGTTCACAAGTCGGCTATAGCAGCAGAACTTGAATGTCCCAATTTAGCATATGGTGTGATGAGTATCTTCCAGGCTCATTCCGTTGAGTTGACTGAGAAAATTGATTCTCGCAAAAGTCATTCTCTGGTGTGAGTTCGGATGAGGTTGGGATTCCTTCAGTTCCCAAAAACGTTGAAGAGTGCGATTTACTTCATGGTGGATGTGGATAATGACTGTGCAGGTTGGCCATTCTTCTCTTGAGGCACCAGAACCATCCACTCGAAAATTGTTGACTGAGCATATGTTTGTTCTATGTTGAAATGATTTTATCCGGTTTGAGTAGGTCGAAGAAAATATCAGCACCGAAAAAAATGTCTATTTCCATTACGCTGCTCTGATTGGGATCCACCAGCTCCAGTGATTGTAATACTTTTAGAAGTGAACTACGTGTGTCAATTGGGTGGAGCGTCAGTAATCGTGGCAGGATATACGCGTTAATTGTCATGTTGTCAAACGTTGACCCTTGATGAAACGTTGATGCTCACTTGACTCTTGGTCCTAGTGGCATGAGAGTCAGCCAATCCAGTTACAGAGAACAATGAGTAAATGTGATCGAATTGAAAACGCTGAAATGTTTCCTTTCAATGATGTCACGAATGGGTACCATAGCGGTTAGTAATAACTCGAGTTGCGCACTGGACACATTAGTTAAATTGTTTGTTACGACGAATTAACTTGTATAGTTGCTAAAATTTGCACGTGCTCTTATTTGCGATGTGTTCTTATTAACGGTAGAATTTGATAATTGCATAAGATCAATTTGATTTGTATGCATTGACTTGGCTGATCGTGCTTGGATAGGTGTGTGACTGACCGAGATTGCGTAGATGCTTGAGGGTGATTGAAACCCCTGTCTTATTTGTTGAGTTCGCAGCTGAGCAGAAGATTATTCTTGATGATGAGATTCGACGTTGTTCTTATAGGAAGATTCATACTCATGTAGCAAGGTATGATGACGCTTGTTAGTCTATTCTATGTAAATTTTTGTAAAGTAAAAGTGAAGTAACAGCAGGGCAAAAGCCAACAAAACTAGGTTTTTAACTACGAGTTTACAGGCCATTTCTGGCCCATATTGAACCAACAATCCAGCTCCAATGGTTTCGATCCCAAGCTTGCTCTTCATATTGTTGTCAGACAACTATAGAAAAAGACACGTCGTGTTATATCCCAAAAGGCCATCATCGCTGATAGCGTCATCGATGCCTGCCAAATGGTGGCTCTCCTCTCCATCCACCACCATCCGTTTAGAAACGGCTCGCATAACATGACTAAGTCAGCGTTACTCGCTGTCCTTGTACTTTATAAATGGCATCAGGAATTTTTATTCAAATTCCTGATCTCGTGGTTGAAGGGAACTCGTTAAATGTCGTTATTTTAATTGGGGCCATATATCAAGCGCATGATGAAAACTGGTCTGATCAACACCTTGTTGTTATACTAACTACTTCAGCCTGTTTAAAACCACAGTGATGGGAGGGTCCATGTTTTGTTGATGCGGTCTACAACTTGAGCGTTGTTCGACGGCTCGGAGCATCTGCCAACCAAAAAAATCATTGCACTTGATATCTCGAAGACATTTGATCGCGTGTGGCACAAGTGATTGCTGTGCAAATTAAGGACACTTGGCCTTGATGGTTCGTTAATTTTACTGTTTAATTTAATTTCCTTCTTTGCCGCAAAATCCAAGTGGTGGTGGATAGCGTGACTTCCGTTTCACATTTTACAAAGGCTGGTATCACTCAAGAAATCCGTCCTTGCTCCGACTCTTTTTCTAATTTTCAGCAATTATCTTCTATCGCAGAAAGAATGGCTACGAAGGATTGCCTTATGCGAGATCTCAATACTTGAGTGGGGTGAATACAACAGGCTTGTTCATGTTCTACAAACCGATACTAAACGAATCAATTTTTGCGATTCACTTATATGTTTGGCTTGCCTGGGAAGTGGTTATCGATTTTATAAATTTATAATGTTGCAAACATTATCAGATGTTGATAATTATCAGGCTGGTGTTGATGCTGCTGCTGCTGCTGCGGTTGAATTGGTGTCGAGTAGCACCAATATTTTTTGCATCTTTCGTCATATTCATTTAGACTGCTCATTAATATTATTGTGTTAAGATTCAACTCGTCAGGATTTTCGAATTTTTCACTATCGAACCATTTTTCATTTGGTCGCATTTTTCTTTGTATATGGTAGACGAGCGAGATAGCATCTCTATTTTGTAAATAGCCTCTTTGGTCCAAATAAACGAATAAATTCGGTCCTGGAACCATCTCTTTGGTCGCGTATACGTTTGTCAGTAACGAGTCCAAATAATAATGTCCGTAAACTAATGAATTATCGTAATTTAAGGTTGCCCGTCTTATGTGGTTTCTAGTTAAATTTAATATGTGTACATCGATTCGGTCCGCATCAAAATGTTCGTACTGTATTCGGTTCGAAATGTAATGTGTGAAGTTTGTTTGAGCTTTTCAGTAAATTCCATTGCAGTGACGTAAACATTTTTGTTCGAATATTCTGTAACGTTCGATGTATCTTGAAGCTTGATTATACCAAACTTGGCATCCATATGTCAGTATGAGTGTTTTGTATGCAATGATTTTTACTCGTTTATCAATGTATTTACTATAAAATAAACGATTCGCCCCCATAAAAGCTCGCCTTTCTCTAATTGTATCGAGTTATGGTAGCCATGTAGCACAGGTTATCAATGTTGACGCCCAGATAGTTTCTTGATTCTTTTAATTCGATTGATTCGTTATTAATTTTGAGAGTGAGTTTACGCCAATTTCTCTTCAAGTCTCGTTGAGCATTTTTTAATGGTTGCCTAAATAGTATCGATTCACATTTTGACGTATTAATTTCGATGTGCCAAAGTTTTAAATAATTTTGAATAAAATTAGTGCCGATTGGAGGTTTTTTTTGGATGTTGCCAACAAGATAATCTGTACTGTAAATAATCATATCATCTGCGTATGCGCAAGTTTGAATATTTTTGGAATTTAGTTTATCGTGACATATTAAATCGGCCATGTATAAATTAAATAGAAGCGGTGCCGTTATCGACCCTTGTTGTACCCCATTATTAATTTTGAATTTTGACGTAGATTTATTTTTTCCAGTGGTTATGATGAAATTTCGATTATACAGTAGTTCATATCGAATTTTGATCAGATCGGTCGAGAATTTCATTTTATTTAATTTTTCGAGGAGCCCATCTAGCCAAATGATTGTCCGGCATTAGTTTATGTTTTAAGACGTGCTCGTTTAATTTTTCGTAAATGATTATTTCATAAATCTTGCCTAAATTTGAGAGTAAGCTGATGGGCCGATAGTTTTCAGGATCTGTTGAAGCTTTTGATTTTTTTAGGATAGGAAACACGCGGATTAATTTCCAACATTCTGGGAATGATTTATTATTTAGTAGGTTATTGAAAATTGTGCAAATTTCAACGATTATCGAATTTGTAAGATGTTTTAAAATGATGTTCGGTAGTAGGTTTGTACCGAAAAATTTTTTATTATTGGCTAATTTTAATATAGAAATTAAATTTTCGACCGAAACAAAATAATTTGGTTAATCTTGTGGTTGTTTTGCAGCGTTAGCTCGATTTTTTGCCGAGAATTGTGATTTGGCCTCATCACACCCTTTTATCGCTTTTATGATTTTCAATGATTGGTCCGATTTGATTAATAATTTCTTGTTCATGTTCCTGATTGCGTAAATTTGGATTTCTTCTGGTGTGCTCCTCGATATGATGTCCGATAATATTTAAAATTGTTGTTTGATTGTAAATTTTGAATTTATTTTCGTCACTTTTCATAATTTGACTCCAATCAATGTCGAAATGATTATAAAAGTTGATGTCTGATTCATCGATCTCCGAACGTTTAATATTTATACTATTTGTATTTTTGAATTTGGTTAACTTTTTCGTTGGTTAGCGTTCGTTTAATTTCGTTTTTCCAATCCTTAGTTTTGTTGTTGATAATGATGTTGCCGCCGCCAAATGTATAATTTTGATTATGCCCGTTCGAGACTAAATTTCGTTTTAAAGTTTTGATTTTAGTGATCAAAAATGATTTGTGCTTATATAATTTTTCTATTATTGGAATTGTGTATCAGATCATATTGTTGATGCGTCGTTGTTTCGGCGAATTTTGCTTAATGTTGCCCAAAATAAGTTGTGTAATTTGCGTGATATAATTATTGATTTCGTCATCAGTTAAATTTCGGTCGGTGGGTATTAAATTGTCATCATTATTTTTGTTCGAAAGACGTTTAATTGTTGTCCGGTGCGCTTCATCTAAAGATTCCATCCATTTTGTCCAATCGATCCCAATCTCCAACTTCTCATATTACAATTTCGATGGCTCGGAGGTCGCTGTCAAAGTGCTGTGTCGGAATTTCGTGCTGTGTATTTTGATGAATTTAGATGCGTGTATCAAGAATGAAAAATCAATATAGTTGCCGGAACGTATCACGGTGAAATGTTCGTCCGAAATTTGTGAAGGATGTACGAGTAATCCATATATGGAAATTAAGAAAATTTTGTTCGCCGAAAATTGTATGTTTCATTTAATGATGGCAATTTCGAATCGTTCCCGATTACTAATTGCTTGCGGCTCTATAATTTTGTATTTCAGTCCGGTTTTGATGAGTATGGCAGTGCCACCTCCTTGTTTCGAATTGAAACGGTCGCGTCGAATAATGTCGTAGGTTTTGAGTTCAATTTTGTGTTTTTCATTTAATTTAGTCTCGTTTATTAAAAGGCAGTCCGGATGATGCATATTCAAAAATTTTAATAAATTTAAACGTCGTTGAATGCTAACAATTGAATTGACATTCAACGAGATAATATTGAATTTTGATAAATTTTGTTGTTGTTTGCGAAATGATGAGGTTTTTTGGCGATTTATAACTGGGCAATGATGTGTAAAATTTGTGAGATTTGCTCGCTTTGCTGGTCCATAATTTTGGCCATCTTATCGATTCGTACCGTTCGTAGTGTACCGTTCTCCTTCGATTGGTTTGGCCAATTGCTGCTGATTTTTCCATTCTTCTATCCGTTTCTTGAGGCGTACCAGCATTGTCTGGTAGATTAGACAACCTTTATATGAGGCCCGATGACCCGTCTTGTTACAATTAATAGAGTATATGTTGTCTTTTGTGACATTCGTTTATGGGGCATTCCCCCGGCATATGCGCGTTTGCACGTTTCACACATCTAAAATCAAGATTACAGTTGTACGCGGTATGACCGTATCTATGGCAGTTTTTGCATTGCATGATGTCTGCCGTTTTATTTAATGTTTGCCATGCAATTTTTTGATAATTTAAAATTTTGATATTATAAACCAAATCTAATGGAGTATTCGGACTAAATTGAACGATGCACAATGGTAATAATTTTTTGTGTTGATCAGCTCTTTTTGATCTCATTTGCATTATTTTGATAATCTAACGTATGTCGTCGGTCTCACTGTCCGTTTTTAATTCGTTGAGGTCCTCGTTTTCCGTCAGTTCTCGTAGTACTAATGTTTTCGGTTTCAGTTCTTTTTGGGCGTGTACGTGTAAAATTTTGTCTTGACCTCGTCAAAAATCGTTTTTAATGAATTATAGTTTTGCAGTGTGTCCGTTGTTAGTGTATGTTTGTTGGAATTTATTCGTTTTATTTCGAAATTTTCGATATTAATTCCTTTGGCTAAAGCCACCGTGTTTTTGATATATTGGCCAAAGATTTGTAATGGTGGTGGTCGCCTTTGTCTTTTTGGTTTCTCTGGTGCTGATGTAAATGGTACGTCTGCTGTCGCTGTTATTGTTTAAATGGAAATTTTTCTTGCTTTGATTATTATTATTATTGTTATTAATTTTATTATTATTATTGTTCGATTTATTAATGATAGTATTGGTATCTGTGTTTTTGTTTCGAATTCTTTTTTTGACTGTTTCAAAGCTATTATCGTCATCGTCATTGTATGATTGATTACCTAACATTGAGTTTGCCTCATTTTCAAATTCGTCAATCTCTTGAATTAGTGCAGCAAACGAATTTTTCGATTAATATTTCCCAGCGCGATGTTTGAAGATATGGTTTTGACAAAAATTTTGCTGTGAGCATTGGCCAATTGCTCTTTTAGAATTTTTATTTCATTTTTAAGATTGTTGATCGTGTTTTTTAAATTGAAAAACTCACCCGGACTTTTTTCGCCGAGTGATGCTCTTTTATTTGGTCGAGAAGTTATTTGCTTGCAAATAAATTGCACGAAGAATAATTGAAAGTTTTTTGAAAAAAAAAAAATATTTGAAAGTTTAAAGAAAATTCGATCTTTCTCGATGACAAATTGAGTTTCCCCGTAAATAGGGCGTCCTTTTTTAGGGGGCACACTCACACTGCACTTTAACGAATGTATATAAGGCATTATATCACTATTAAATTAAATTTGATTCACGGCACGTATATGAGTCTCTTGCACATGAAAATGAGAGCTCCATTATATTTTTGCCAATTTGTTCAACACTGAATTGTAGTTCATAAAAATAATTTTTTTTATTATAATTAATAGAAGTTTAATTTAGAATATCGTTGCGAAATCGCGATACCGATATAATTGGGTAGCCCGCTACTAGTGCTCCCATTATATTTTTGCAAAATGAATTTTACCGAAAATGTTTTAAATTTTAGTTTTAATTTTAATTTTAATTTTAATTTTAATTTTAATTTTAATTTTTTTAATTAATTTTATTATATTTATTAAAGATTTAATATTTTTTAATTATTTTATAATAATTTTATTTTATTTCTTCCTTTATTTTTTTGGTCTGTACTTAACGAGAGACAATTGAAAACGTAAACAGCAACCATTAGAATAGATGTATTGGCAACCTTAATCCGTACAGCAATAACATCAAAAATTGGATGGCATGCAATAATTTCATTTTGAATCGAGGTCTTAACAGCAATCAACACACTTCCTCCCTTAAGGGATCAAACTCATGTCGATTATTTCTTTGGACCACATAGTCGAACGGAAAAAATTCTTCAGAGTTAAAATTTCTGGTAAGCCAAGTCTCACCAAGCAAAAATAATTTAACTTTACCACGAATACTGGAGGCATTGTGGTAGTAAATGGAAGTGACAGCATTGTGTACAGAACTTTTAGACAGGACTTTCTCAGCTTTGTAGACATCCAACAAATTTAAATTTCGGAGTTAAATGATTAGTTCTAACTTATACAACTATTTCAGACAAACAACTTCCACCAATTTGATAAACTCCAACACATATCTTAAACTTTTGTGTAATTGACTAAATTTAATTTATTATAGCTCACGGCTTGGATAAACTAATTTTTTTTTATTTTTTATTTATTGAAACTAGTCTTTTCAGACTAACCATCAATTTACATCTGAATTCTTAAAAACTAAACTATAATGAGGTCACTGTTGATCCAGCGATGATCCAATGCCTGTTCGTTAATAGGTAGCTGCTCACATACTGACGAGCTCGAAGGGTTTGGTTCTCTTTAGTTTTCTAACCGTATGTGTTCATTATTCAGTAGCCGAATTTCTTCCGCCTCGATTCATGCTTCGTTGCAAATCTTTTTATTTCATGTTTCACATCTGGTATCCCCAAATCTCGATGCAAATCCTTATTATGAATGTACCAGGGTGCATTGACTATACTCCGAAGTACCTTATTCTGGAAGTTTTGTTTAGGTTTGATGTTAGCATTTTTAGTACAGCCCCAAAGCTGAATACCATATAGCCAGACCGGTTTTTAGATTTGATTGTAAATTAATATTTTGTTGTCTGTGCCTTATTTTGACCGTCGTCAAATTAGCCAGTACAACTGTCTATATTTAAGACCAAGCTTCATTCTTTTCTTCTTTACATGCTCTTTCCATTTGAGCTTAACGTCCAGTGTCATACGCAAGTATTTGGCGGAGTTCTCGTATGGCGCACCACGTAATCGTTTATGCTGATTGGCGGTGGCTTAACCAATAGTTTGTTCGTAAAGTTGACATGCGCAGATTTAATTCATTAAGTTTAATTTTCCATCGCTTGGTCCACTGGTGAATTTTTTCACTTGCATGTTGAAGTTTATTCGTCGCCTCTTCGACAGTTTGCGCTGTTGCTAGTATAGCGGTGTCATCAGCAAACGTTGCTATGCTTACATGATCAGACTGTGGTATATCACTTGTGTAAAGTAGATATAGGAGTGGGCCCAGAACAATTGTAGAATGTTTACATCTGAATCCAAATTGGTGATCTGGTATTAGGTTTCTACTTTCTATTATTGGTGTCATTCTTCTCAGAAGAAGTCTCTCCATTAAGATGCATAATAACTTCTGCAACTTTCCAGGCAGAAGAAACATGCCGTAATCTAATAACAGCATTAAACAAATGGGTTAGTTGAACAATAACTTTCTTTGGTAGTTGCTTTAGAATTTCTCCTGTTAAAACATCATATCCAGGAGCCTTTCCGGTCTTCAGATTGAATTTTATTTCCCTATTAACTTCTTTCTGGGTTATTAGAGGGATTCTGCCCCCATAGTCATTGCTTCCATTTTCGATTATAATATCCGGTTTGGTCTCATTCGGTTGCAAAATACCAGCCAGGTGATCAGCAAACACTTCAGCTTTTGATTTGTTATCCCTTGCCCACGAGCCATCACTTCGCTTAATAGGAGGGATCTGCATGATTGGGGATTTCATTCTTTTGGTTGCCTTCCATAATGAGTAGTCTGTATTTTCATCAGCCGTCAACTTTCCAAGAAACGAAGAAAACGATTTTTCATTTAACTTCTGTATTTCTCGCTTAAGCTGCTGTGATTTGTTATTTAGGATCGTCTTGTCAGATGAACTTCCCGTTTGTTGCCATTTTTTCCTAGCTTTTACTTTTTCTAAGACCAGGTTTCTAATTTCTCTTGGGTAGCTTTTACCAGTTGTTTTGGATGTTGTTTCTTTAGTGTTATTCCACGCGGCTAATTAAATGATATTTGTGAAGTCTTCCTCTAGCTCCGTTACCATTTTTAATCATGTTTGTAGGTTAATATTGCTTTCTAATTCAGATCTGAACCTAACCCAGTCAGTTGTTTTATTGACAAGAGTTCCTAATTATCTTCCTAATTATCTTTGATATAAAGTAATCCAGTAGATCAGGAGTTTTTACTGCGTCCGTAGGCCCATTTTTTAGATCGTTACCTTTATTGCATTTTTTAGATCGTTACCTTTGGTTGTTGTAAGCCTAGATCCAAAGTCAACATGTCTTGCATTAAAATCACTTCCTAATATAAATCTACCATTGAAATGTTGCAGGATATTCAAGTAGTTTGATTTCTTCAGGTTGTATCTAGGCGGAAAATACACCGCTCCTAGCTGAAGGTGTTGCTTAGTAGATGTAATTTTTACTTCGGTAAGCTGGGTTTCAGGTGATTGATAATGCTGGCATTCATGGTGTTTAATATAGTTTTTTTATTATAACAGCGGTTTCACCTCTTGCTTGGTTATCCGGATGAATTGTTTCGTAAAGTTGGTAACCCTGAATTGTTGAGTGGGTCTCAGATATCAGACACACATCGATATTTTGCATTTTTAAAAAGGTTTCAAGTTCATGTTTTTTATTTTTAATACCGTTAGCATTCCATGTAGCAATTCTCAATTATTCTTGGTACATCATTTTGGGAGAAATAATTAGAATAATAAAGCAGAATTGCCCTGCTTCAATCTTTGTAGCCTTTCAAAAAGGTTGCTTATGGCATTCGAAACATTCTTCATCATTTCCATCAGAGTATTCAAATGTGTAGGGTCGCAGCCACCTGCGACGACTTTGGTTGCGATGACCAAAGGATTGACCAAAGGACTGACACGATGACCAAAGGATTTTTTTATTTTGATTATTTCTTAATTTTTGGAGTTATTTCGCTACCAGACATCCTCGGTAGCTTGCAGGGTGGGCCTGTGCACAGCTTGAACACTTTGCCGCGGTGGTCCTGGGTTTCTCACAAGCAATAGATAAATGTTTCTCAGCACAACGTTTACATTGCGGAATTTTACGATTACTTCTAACTGCCTCGATCTTTACTCCTATATGGCACATATGTTTTATTTCGTAAATTTTTCTTATATCTTCTTTGTTATCGAAGGTTAGCATGAATAATGGAAGAGGAATTCTTATTTCTTCATTCCCTTTCTTAGACTTTTTAATTTTATGGACGACATCAAGGATTTTAAAACCCCTTTCGCACAGTTCACTTTTAATGTCTTCTGGGTTGCTTGATTGGTGTAAATTTCTAACCATAACCCTTATCGGTCGCGTCTGCTTATTTTCATATGAATGCCACAGTTGCTGCGAACTGTTTAAATATTCTGTTAGATTTCTATAATCTGTCTCGGTGTCTACATTTATTTTCAGTTCATTGTTGTTCATCATTCTAGCTTGAAAATTGATGCTGTTATCCTGTTATGACTTGTTAATGAATGAATAGTTTGTCACATTGCTAAGTATTACGGGGGGAGGATTTTGTTTGCTTTTTTTAGGTTCTTTAGTTTTTTGAAAAGTTGTATGCTTTCCTGGTGTGTTATTTTTTTCAGGCTCAGATTTTGTTTTTGGATTTAGATGGTTATCCGTTTTATCTGATGCAGTAGCTGCTTGATTACCTTTTTCTGATGAACGCTTCCTTTTTTGGATTTTGGTAGTAGCCATATTGTTTCTTGTGCTACTATCTCTTCTTCTTCGCTCGAATCAGGTAAATTTAATTTTTGGATCTCATTTCGTGCTTCCTTTAATTCAGCTTGAAATTTTTGGATTATTTTATCATTTGAATCACTCCCAGATATTTTTTGAGAACTACTGTAACTCATCTGCCGAGGATCATTACTTTTTGCTAAATTTTCCACAGAGATACTTCGTGGCCTTATAGGAGATCTCATCATTAACTTGCCCATTCTGAATGGGTTGCCACTAGTACTTCCGCTCATAAAATTGTCTGAGCCAATGACGTCATGTTTGATTTGCAATGATTGACCCTCGCCAGAATCCATGGGGCAACCTCCTATAGCTTTTCCTATAGCCTTTTTAATTCTTCCTATAGCCTTTTTAGTCTACGGCCAGACTTTAAATACTGCCGACCGATTCGGTGCAGACGCAGACCGAGAAGCCCCTCATTGTAAGACAGACACTTCCTGGATTTTATTTTATTATGCTGCTGTCGTTCGTCAACTAGGTGCCTACTACGCAAGAAGTTCACCATGTTTCCATAGCTATCTTGATTGTTTGGCTGCCATAGCTGTCCAGTGTGTACCGCGAGGATATTATTCAATTAAATATTTAATTTATAATTTTAGTCTACGTGGAGGTGACAGTCAGACTCTACGCCCCATAAAACTAATGACATACAATTTGAATATACTCTAAATAAGCTTCATCATTTTGTCAGTAATAATGCTGCGATTCGAACTAACAAAGGCCTGAAATATATAAACTTGCAAAATTCACCAAAATGGCGACCGAACAAAGAAGTAAATATACCACAGCTGCTATAGACACTTGGGAAAAATTTGTTCATCTCCTTTCATATTTTATACGATTTATTGCACAAACCAAAAAAATGGCGTAATACTCAGCAACCATTATCTAAATTATAGACAATCAAAGCGGTTCATCAGAATCAAAAGTGTTTAACATTAATTTTTAAAATACGACATATAATCAAGAAACATTTAAATTAAAATAAATTTTTTCTAAGATAATCACCTACATTGACAAAGTTATTAGATTATTCTTAGAAAATATGAATTTTTTTAAATAATGCATAGCATTTATAAAATCATAATGAATGCACATAAAAAATGATCTATATATGGGGATGTATCTATATATGATATAATATATGTATATAGTGTCTGCGGCATTGCCAAATTTATGCTCACAATGACAAATGATCATATTATGCCATACTGTCCAAAAAAATCACAAAATCCACAAAACATTAATCACAGCCGCAATATCGTAAAATATTCTAAGTAAAAGTTATGTAAAATCCAAATAATTTTGATTGAGGTTAATGTTTAAGGTTAATGGTAATTTAGGGCAAATTTTTTTTTTTTGCTTGTGATGCGATGACAAAAAAGTTAATTTCTGTTAATTTAATTTTTTTTTAAAATTATGTCAGCTTTTTTAATTTTATTTTGCAAAATTTTTTATTTTTGCTTAAAAAGAAAAATGATATATGTATTAATAAATTATAAACGTTGTTCAATCAATCAATCACTATTATCTTAACTTTATAAATACTTTCTACTATTTTAAAGTTAAGTATATAAAATTGAAAGTGATTATAAAATTTTGTTGAATGGTTCTGCATTATGATAAGTTGAATGCGCGCGAAACATATATTATCCATATGCATGGTGCACAAGCATACACACACACATACCGACACACGCAGATAGGGCAATGAAATAGTTCGGAAAATAAAAGTGTTTTTGATTGTGCCCATAGTAAAATTGCTTTAAATTGCGTGTGCAACAATTCAATTTTTTTTTTACTGTGAACGAATGTGAAATTTTCCATCATTTTTGCTTAGCTGTATAATAATAATTACTTTCATTTTCTATGGTGAAAACAAATTATATAAAATGAATATGTATTCACTGGCATAAAATGAACAATTAGACATGAACACAAAAAAATTAACAGATTCGAGAGTTTATCATTTTTTTTTTTTATTTTTTGCCGCACCATACAAGTGAATTTAAAACTAAAAGTATATCGAGTTGAATGCATTTGAAATTAAACATAATTTTATGTTACACACTTGCACTAAAAAGATTTCCGCAATAGATTTAAGTTGTGGTCCGATTAATCTGATTAGTTTGTACATTTATATTACTAGGGGCTCATATCGCTGTGTTTTGCACCCAAACCAGTTTCTTTGCTTTATATTACTCGAACACATTATACTACAGTAGCGGAAGCAAAAACTATAAAAATACCCGGAAATACCCGCATGACCCTTACACTAGTATAATTTTCTTAGGATACCACCGCAGTGTCTTAAAATAATATTGTTAAAAAGTCAATAAAGAACATCTGGATAACGCCAAAATTTAACAAGGCTCCACCCCCGTTTATGGTTACGCGGATTATAATTTTCACGTAGAACGTGCTGTTTTTCTCAGCAACATGTGCGTATGATGGTACTATATCAGCCATGAAAGAATATTGTATCTTCCTTCCCGGCCCAGTGAAAGCTAGATAAGATAATACCAATCCCAAACCCTAGTATTATTTTAGAATTTTACTAGCCAATAAGTATTTTAAATTCCCTTCTCTATAAGGCTTTTAAGATAACCGTTAAAAATTAAATGCAGGACTCTTTGAATAGCAAAAGTATAGCCAGTTTGTGGTTTAATCTGGGTTCATAAAATTTCATAGCACTACCACTGAGTTTTTAAATGTTTGTGATGGCATTATGCGTATATGGAACTAAAATCTTGACCGTTGTTCGATTTTTCTAAGGCAATTGATTCTATAAATCACAAAATTTAGATTTGCAATTTCTGCTGCTATTTTGATATTCAACTACCTTTTAAATCGTTTTCATACAGTTTTGTTGGTAGCAGTTCGTCTGATTTCTTTCAGTACCTCATGGTTCTTTGCTGGGTCCCTTATTTTTTTCTATGTATGCATCAATGACATAGAATCGTATATTCACCATTGTTTAGTTCACATTTTTGCTCACGATGGCAAATACATAGGAACAGTGGTTATATAATAATATAATAATATAATAATATAATAATATAATAATATAATAATATAATAATATAATAATATAATAATATAATAATATAATAATATAATAATATAATAATATAATAATATAATAATATAATAATATAATAATATAATAATATAATAATATAATAATATAATAATATAATAATATAATAATATAATAATATAATAATATAATAATATAATAATATAATAATATAATAATATAATAATATAATAATATAATAATATAATAATATAATAATATAATAATATAATAATATAATAATATAATAATATAATAATATAATAATATAATAATATAATAATATAATAATATAATAATATAATAATATAATAATATAATAATATAATAATATAATAATATAATAATATAATAATATAATAATATAATAATATAATAATATAATAATATAATAATATAATAATATAATAATATAATAATATAATAATATAATAATATAATAATATAATAATATAATAATATAATAATATAATAATATAATAATATAATAATATAATAATATAATAATATAATAATATAATAATATAATAATATAATAATATAATAATATAATAATATAATAATATAATAATATAATAATATAATAATATAATAATATAATAATATAATAATATAATAATATAATAATATAATAATATAATAATATAATAATATAATAATATAATAATATAATAATATAATAATATAATAATATAATAATATAATAATATAATAATATAATAATATAATAATATAATAATATAATAATATAATAATATAATAATATAATAATATAATAATATAATAATATAATAATATAATAATATAATAATATAATAATATAATAATATAATAATATAATAATATAATAATATAATAATATAATAATATAATAATATAATAATATAATAATATAATAATATAATAATATAATAATATAATAATATAATAATATAATAATATAATAATATAATAATATAATAATATAATAATATAATAATATAATAATATAATAATATAATAATATAATAATATAATAATATAATAATATAATAATATAATAATATAATAATATAATAATATAATAATATAATAATATAATAATATAATAATATAATAATATAATAATATAATAATATAATAATATAATAATATAATAATATAATAATATAATAATATAATAATATAATAATATAATAATATAATAATATAATAATATAATAATATAATAATATAATAATATAATAATATAATAATATAATAATATAATAATATAATAATATAATAATATAATAATATAATAATATAATAATATAATAATATAATAATATAATAATATAATAATATAATAATATAATAATATAATAATATAATAATATAATAATATAATAATATAATAATATAATAATATAATAATATAATAATATAATAATATAATAATATAATAATATAATAATATAATAATATAATAATATAATAATATAATAATATAATAATATAATAATATAATAATATAATAATATAATAATATAATAATATAATAATATAATAATATAATAATATAATAATATAATAATATAATAATATAATAATATAATAATATAATAATATAATAATATAATAATATAATAATATAATAATATAATAATATAATAATATAATAATATAATAATATAATAATATAATAATATAATAATATAATAATATAATAATATAATAATATAATAATATAATAATATAATAATATAATAATATAATAATATAATAATATAATAATATAATAATATAATAATATAATAATATAATAATATAATAATATAATAATATAATAATATAATAATATAATAATATAATAATATAATAATATAATAATATAATAATATAATAATATAATAATATAATAATATAATAATATAATAATATAATAATATAATAATATAATAATATAATAATATAATAATATAATAATATAATAATATAATAATATAATAATATAATAATATAATAATATAATAATATAATAATATAATAATATAATAATATAATAATATAATAATATAATAATATAATAATATAATAATATAATAATATAATAATATAATAATATAATAATATAATAATATAATAATATAATAATATAATAATATAATAATATAATAATATAATAATATAATAATATAATAATATAATAATATAATAATATAATAATATAATAATATAATAATATAATAATATAATAATATAATAATATAATAATATAATAATATAATAATATAATAATATAATAATATAATAATATAATAATATAATAATATAATAATATAATAATATAATAATATAATAATATAATAATATAATAATATAATAATATAATAATATAATAATATAATAATATAATAATATAATAATATAATAATATAATAATATAATAATATAATAATATAATAATATAATAATATAATAATATAATAATATAATAATATAATAATATAATAATATAATAATATAATAATATAATAATATAATAATATAATAATATAATAATATAATAATATAATAATATAATAATATAATAATATAATAATATAATAATATAATAATATAATAATATAATAATATAATAATATAATAATATAATAATATAATAATATAATAATATAATAATATAATAATATAATAATATAATAATATAATAATATAATAATATAATAATATAATAATATAATAATATAATAATATAATAATATAATAATATAATAATATAATAATATAATAATATAATAATATAATAATATAATAATATAATAATATAATAATATAATAATATAATAATATAATAATATAATAATATAATAATATAATAATATAATAATATAATAATATAATAATATAATAATATAATAATATAATAATATAATAATATAATAATATAATAATATAATAATATAATAATATAATAATATAATAATATAATAATATAATAATATAATAATATAATAATATAATAATATAATAATATAATAATATAATAATATAATAATATAATAATATAATAATATAATAATATAATAATATAATAATATAATAATATAATAATATAATAATATAATAATATAATAATATAATAATATAATAATATAATAATATAATAATATAATAATATAATAATATAATAATATAATAATATAATAATATAATAATATAATAATATAATAATATAATAATATAATAATATAATAATATAATAATATAATAATATAATAATATAATAATATAATAATATAATAATATAATAATATAATAATATAATAATATAATAATATAATAATATAATAATATAATAATATAATAATATAATAATATAATAATATAATAATATAATAATATAATAATATAATAATATAATAATATAATAATATAATAATATAATAATATAATAATATAATAATATAATAATATAATAATATAATAATATAATAATATAATAATATAATAATATAATAATATAATAATATAATAATATAATAATATAATAATATAATAATATAATAATATAATAATATAATAATATAATAATATAATAATATAATAATATAATAATATAATAATATAATAATATAATAATATAATAATATAATAATATAATAATATAATAATATAATAATATAATAATATAATAATATAATAATATAATAATATAATAATATAATAATATAATAATATAATAATATAATAATATAATAATATAATAATATAATAATATAATAATATAATAATATAATAATATAATAATATAATAATATAATAATATAATAATATAATAATATAATAATATAATAATATAATAATATAATAATATAATAATATAATAATATAATAATATAATAATATAATAATATAATAATATAATAATATAATAATATAATAATATAATAATATAATAATATAATAATATAATAATATAATAATATAATAATATAATAATATAATAAAATAATAAGGCCGTTTTTCAGGCCATTACCGACATTTAAAGGCCTATAGTCTGCCTCCATCGGATTCGATTCCGAACTTGCTCTGCGTATTGATGTAAACAACCCAAAAACGACAAGTCGTTCTCTATTCGAGAAGCTATCGTTGCCAAGAGCGACCTCTGCGCTCCCCGAAATCGTGGCTCTCTCAGAGATCACTGCACGAACCATTTTTGCAGAACGTGATCCTGATAGCTTGTTCTCTATTTTGACACAATATCGTGACTGCATTACTGTAATTTTACATAAACGCACATATTTGTCAGGTAGTCCCAAACATCGCAAAGCAAACCATAAGATATCCCTATGGATTGTGTCATAGGCTTGTTGAAAATCCATAAGAACTCCTGATGTATGTCACGAGATGTCGCGATAGTTTTTGCATTATGAACGAGTTTCATTTTTAAGGATAGGGCACAACATGGCCATTCCATTCATCAGGCATAACTTCGCTTTGCCATACTAATTAAAAAAGATCGAAAAGATAGTTCCTCAAAGTGTCCCCTCCGAATATCACGACCTCGGAATTAATGCAACCAACCTTAGAGGAACAGTTTAGTCTTTACATGGCCAGTGTGAATTCATCACTTGACACTTGTTGAACATTAAGTAAATCAGAGAAATGCTCATTTCAAGTGTCGAGCACTTCATCGATGTTAACACGGAGGTTGCCATCCTGGTTCCGAATGGCGATAGACCTAGGTCTAAAGGAATGATACAGTCCAGTGAAAGAACTGAGGAAGTTACGAGAACTGTGGTCATTGATGAGTTGTTGTGCTCTTAAGACTTTAGCCTTCCACCATTCACGCTTTTTACTGCTAGCAGTTCTCCTAGCAAGGTTCGCTTTGTTCTTGATACTCCTCATCAAACCAATCATTTTTGGGTTACATTTTTACCATAACTAGAGTCGGCTAAGCAGCACTGACAACAAAAGTTTTTAATACCTCTCATAGAGCGTTCACATCAACAGAAGGGTGGTTGGTTTTCATAATTTTGATAACAAGATTCTGATATTGTGCTGTATCAGACCTTCACAGTTTAAACGTAATGGCAGCCGACCGATACGATCTTACATCCGATACGTTCTCACATGGTCAATTTGACTTCGGGACTTCTTACGAGGGTGTGTCCAGAGGATATTTTTATGGAAAGGAATGTGCTATACACAATGAAGCCATGCGCGACCGCAAAGTACATTATTCCTTCCCCATTATCGGCCGCTAATTTCTGTCGGAACTAGTCGGAGTACGGACCTATGTTTTCACATAAGTCGGATTTTCACCAGCTCTAGCA
Source organism: Tipula confusa (assembly GCA_963556175.1). Classification (NCBI taxonomy): domain Eukaryota; kingdom Metazoa; phylum Arthropoda; class Insecta; order Diptera; family Tipulidae; genus Tipula; species Tipula confusa. Next base: position 83,696,035 of record OY744477.1, read on the forward strand.
CCAAAGCCACCAATCACTATTCTGATGTCACGCTTCGGTATGGATTCCATCAGATCATCTAAACTGTTATAAAATGAGTCTTTATCTTTGGGTTGGCTTACATCCGTGGGCGCATGAACACACATGATTGACAGGTTGACTAGTCACATACGTAAATTAACTGACATATACACGATTATCAACTGTTTTGAAATGTAAAACAGCCTTTTTCACCCCAGAAGAAAACCAACACTAAGATTACCGAGGTCATCTCTACTGTAAAGCAATGTATAACCTTGTTCTCCACTCTTTGGTCATCGAGTTTCTTGGAGAGCAACAAGTTCCAAGCGAAACTCTTTCATGGCTTAAATAGAACCATCAAACGTGCCAGGTCCTTTGTCGCCTCCTACGACATGCCAAAGATGTTGTGGTGGAATTCTAAGGATATCATGCTCGTTTAGTTTTTTACGAGGCATATGCTCTCCAATCATAGAGCTTTATATAAGGAAGCTAAACAGATTAAGTCTAACTTTATTATTGGTCCTTTGTGGATTAAAGCAAGTCAAATTTTACATCTAGCTTATCAATTTTACGAGATTTTTAATGATTTTTGTAATGATTTTAAAAAAAATGAAAATCTATTAAAAACAGACAAATCTGCCAGTCATAGCCCTAGTTAAGTCCTATATACCTAATAAGATAAGTTACTATACCAAACCGTAAATATTCATCTGGTACATATATACTCACATATGAATACGGATATCCTCAACGAAATCATAAACAAACTTAAATTTCTGACAACAAATCTCAACCTACATTTAAACACTACAATTTAGCTAAATGACAGTTAAAAGAAAATAAATGAAAATCTTATCGAATTTATATATTATGATTAGACATATATCGTACATACGTCTAATATAAATTACTATATATATATATATTATATTTCACAAATTTCTTCTTAAAAACAATACTTAAGTATCTAATAACAATATAATAGATTTAAAAATTTACTTTCTCAAAAATGTACACCACAAAATGATCGAAATAGAAAATTATAGTTTTCATTTCAATTCTTCATACCTCCACTAATCATGTGTATTACTTGCATTCGAAGAAAGTCTTATTCATTTAAAAAAAAAATCATATATTACTCGTAATTATTTAAGGTTAAGAACACAAAAAAGTAAAATAATTTAATAAATCGATCGCAAGTTTTAATGAAAAAAAAGTACGGCTAATACCCATGTCAGGATTATTAATGAATTACCCGAAGTATAAAGAGACAAACATATTCAAATTAGATTAATTTACCGATCATGAAACTTTTCGCTTTACGAACTTATATAATACACACACACACATAAAATAAACAAACATAAATATTTCAGATACGATAAGGCAAAACAAAAATGGAATTTTCTTGTCTTTGCTCTTCAAAACTTAAAATACGGTATACTTTTTAATTTTTTACTTAAGAAAATTGCAACTTGAACTTTTCGAGCAATTGAAATTTTCAACAACTACATAAAGAAAGTAAATTGCAAAGTATATATATATATATATGTATGTATAGGAAAAACTGTTTCTCGTTTGAACTGTGTGAAAGTGTAAAATAATACATAAACGAGAGACGAATCACATAATAATTTATATAAACTACTACCTACCTACCTTAACTACCTACCTAGAGCTAATATAATACACATTCATATGTAGAAGAAAATTTTAAGATTTATTTTCTCTTTCAATATTTTAACAAAAAAAAAACCGCAAGAAAATACAAATAACATATTTTATCGGTTTTATACGAAGTGTAACTGTTCAAAATGGTAGTGTAATATGACATTGTGTGCGTTTTCTATAAGAAAACCAAAAAAAATATAAATTTAGTTCGTGCACACAGCACATGAGAGTATTGCAGCTTTGTATAGTATTTGTCAATAAAATAACCCTGTCAAATAGCGGTTCTCCTTTGAGGGATCGCTTTGTCCGATTAGAAAAGGCTCGCAGAACCTTAATAAACAATATCAGGAATTTTCATAAAATTCCTGTTATCGTGGTAAAAGAGAATTCGGTAAGTGTCGTCATTGTCGTAAGTGTCGTCATGACTCTTCACATTTGCAAGGTATTTAGACTTTAGCAGTGGACAAACAAGGCACGGTAGTATTAAGAGTTCCGTGTATCAAGGGCTCGGAATTAATGCAATCAACTACAGGAGAACAATTTCTTGTTAGCTTCTGCATGACTTGTGAATCCCTCGTAGAGTGGTCTCTATGCACATCTTTACAGTCTGTTTTTGACAACATGCATCTACAGCATTTAACACATGCTGAACAGCATATGTTTATTATATGTTAAAATTCGCTAGAAAGGGAATGTTAAGAAAATATTTACTTCCAAAAGAATAGAGCACTAATTTTAAGCTTCTAAGTTCTTGAGAGGGCTTCGATTAGTTATAATAACAATAATCTGGTTTTACTTGCCTGTACCGAATCAATAATCCGTTACTAAGAATCTTTAGTCCTTACCTACCATCGTTACAGACATTTCAAATGGTGACTCTCTTCTTGGAGATTATTTACTATTTGGTTTGAACTATTAAGCATAGTGTAAGATCCATCGTAATCATTGTCCTTTTACTTCATTTACGACATCAAAGGAATATTCATCGCAATACTGATCTCGAGATTAAAGAGAAATAGGTAGTTGCTGTTTCGGTGGTGTTTGTTACCAGCCCTCACTCATACTCTTCCCTAACGGTTTAGCTGTCACATCCATACATGACTACTGGTATAATCAATAAAGGTTTGTCAGCATTAGCAAGGTATAGAGTCTTGCAATAGGGACGTTTGAAGTTTGTTAAACGTGAGCAAATTAAAACGAAACTGGAACAGCCATAAACGTCAACTCAAACTTTCAAACGAGGGCGACAGTAAGAGCCACACTCCGCATACTAGTGACAACTCGAATGATGGTATCTTCTCCGTGATGAGAACCTCTATAATTTTACTCATTAAATACTTTGCTGGAGGTCAGTTGTTTTCTTTAAAAATGTCGTCAATTTGCATTTGCATCGGTGTTGCATGCTAGTCAGATGCCACTCCTTCACATCTTGTAAATGTTAAATGATGTAGGGCTGTTCATAAAAATTAAAAAAATATATTATTAGTTTTCTTTAGGAATTTAAATAGTTTGTGAAGATGATTTCGCGCTCAAATTAAATTGGTTCTATTGCCACTAAGGTATTTCTTTGCATAAGCCTCTTCTGGCTATATGAATCTTCGAAGACCAGCAATGTAGCATTCGGTGATGAGCTCAGAGACTAGTTTAATGTGGACAGATTTTGTTGCAGGACAAACAAAAATACATATTGTTACGATTTACTCTAGGGTTAAACCTAGAGACATCTGTTAAGTAGCATTAGTACTAATACACATCTCACGAGAAATTGTGCAAATAGAATAGAATAGTAACTCTTCGAATGAAACATTAGGAATATGTAACGTTCGAGATAGATGTAATTTTCGTATATAAGCGCGACATCGATGTGAGAAGAGGAGAGTTGTACTTTAAACGAGAACGAGTAAAGATTAGCGAGTAAGCTCCCACCAGTGGTATAAGCGGTGTGATCGAAAGTGATTTATTGTTAAATAATTATTGTAATTAAAACAAAGAGTAACTGTGCTATTATTGTGGAAGCTGTTGTGTAGTGCTGTGTAATTTAGTAGTGGACAGTGGTTATTCACAATCCACAGATTCGAACCTTGGTTGACAAGGCGAAAACGTAGCAATTAGTTACAGGGCGGGATTGTAAAAAAATTATGAAACTCTACAAGTTGAAAGTTCCAGAATTTAAGAATGAATTGGAGAAGCGTGGCTTATAGACAGAAGGGCGTAAGGATGAGTTAATATTACGATTGCGTCATGAAGCAATGGAGAATGAAGGTTTAGATCCGGAAAGCCATGAGTTTGGAATAGAAACGCCGGAATTAGTAAGCGAAGGGAAAAAAGAAGGTAGCGAGATACAAGTCATCGAAGAAATAACACCTGTTGTTAGCAATGTTATTTGTTTCAACAATCAAACAAACAACATTCAACAAATGATGAAACAGTCGAACCAAGAAATGAAACAGATATTAGACGAGAAATTTCTGGATTTATCGACGGAAAAGTAGAAGTTACATATTAAAATTCAAGATGTTAAAACAGAAATTCAACATATACAGACGCAATTACAGGGAGAAGTTCAGCGCCTGAAAAATGAATAAGCGCAAGTGGTCCAGTCAGTAAATATGTTTAAATTGAAGCCACCAACGTTTGACGGAACCACATCATTCGCAATTTTTAAGTTTCAATTTGAAACGACGTCCACAGAAAATCGCTGGAACGAAGTAACGCGAAAGTAGCCGCGTTAATAGTTACACTTAAGAGCGGTCGAGAAGCTAGCACATCTAGCACATGCAAATAAAGCTTGCGATTTCATGGAGAGAATCAAAATGGACGCATTTATTGCAGAGCAGTGATATGATTACTAAAGGCTACTTGCACAGAAACCATTGCTTGCGTGTTAACGAATGAGACAAACACTCATTAGACCAGGAATCAATAAGATACTTCGGGTAGAAATAAGTACCAGCAGTAATATAGAGCAGTCGACCTCTAGATTTTCGAATGGTGGCAAAATAAAATTCTGGATATGTGACAAATTGGGCCACATCTCACGAGAAATAAACGTAAACGTGAGAGATCACCATCTTCAATGGTACGAAGGCCTGGTGGAGGTTAGGTAGTGGCCAATGGAGAAGCCCAAGTAACGACCGAGTCAGCTTAAAGGGGCAGAACATGTGGACGATTTGATTGTACCTTCTTTTAGTACTATTAGTACTAGCGCTCCCTAATAGATGTCTCTATGCTTACCCTAGAGTAAATCGTAAGACTACTTCTCACCTAAACCTGTTCGTTCCGAACAGGATCCAAAACCTCTCTTATATAGAATGTAATCCGCTCGAGATGCACCACTTTTGGTTTACTTCGTCGCCTTTCCTGATCCTATAAATCACGTCGTCCATCTTTGTGATGATAGTGTAAGATCCCTCCCATGCTAACTGCACTTTCCGTGACAAAACCTTCCGTGGTTGTGGGTTATAAAGCCATATAAATTGCCCTTCTTCTAAGCCTTTGCTAGTTGCCCGTATGTCATATCGAGCTTTTACTTAGTCACTTGATATCCGTATTTGCTTCTATCTGCATGATTGGATCGTCCTTGTTTCACGGTGATATTTTCAGAGATAACAATCCTTTTGTATATCCACTGGACGTATATAGCTCTAATACCTGTAATGCCAACTTTGGCATAATTTCTGGGCAATTGTACCTATATGTGCCTTTAGTTTATCAACTACACGTAACAACACGGTTGGTATAGCATCGAGCTTCCTATAAAGTTAATCCTGGTGGTGTTACTGAATGAACTAGGATGAATTAATTGATTTTCGGGTTGAGCGATCTTTACTTGCAATATACCAGTTGAAGCCTTTCAAGCGTAATATACCCCTATTTACTTAAACAAGCACTGAGGCGATTCAGCTCATTAGAATGAAAATTGATAAAATCTCCGGAAATTTGTGAAACTCTACTCTAAATTAATGGCAGCAAACAAAGCACTCAGGCACATGGAGTTGATACCATTAGAAACAATGAAAATACCTATAATAAAGATAATAATAGATGCCCCATCCCTATATCATTAAAGAATCTAGCTCAACCACTAAGATGCGTCTATATTATTCGACGCGTCAGAGAAATCGACCAATGGAATGTTACTTAATAATTCGTTGATGATTAGACCAACCGTACAACAGTCACCGATAGAGATACTCGTCAAGTTCCGAAAGCATCGTTATGCTTTCACAGCAGATATTGAAAATGTTTTGCCAGGTGTGAATTGAACCAGCAGATACGAATTACCAACACATAGATATTACTCTCGTAAATTGGCAACAAACAATGTAAAAGTACTAAAGAATGTGCCAGAACTTGACCGAGAAGAATCGATTAAAGAAATAACTGATGGTATCAATATAATTTCCATTTTGGGAAATTCAATATGCAAACCGACAGGTTTTCATTAATCGTTTTCCTATGCCAGACACAACAAGATTCACAAAAAAAAATATGTTGGCTAAAGCCTCGCGGGTACTTGACCCTATGGGATAGTTATCGCTTGTAATAATCAATATAAAGATATTATTCTAAGGCCTGTTGCTTTCAAAGCTAGCATGGGGTGACCAGCTTCCTGAAGACAAAAATTAGTGGATCGCTATTTGAGATAGATTAGACCTACTAGAAAACCTTAAAATACCAAGGGGCTAACCTCGCATCAAGATTTGCACTTATGTGAATTTCGCATCAAATAGCGCATATGATGCAGTAAGATACTTGCGTGCTATAAATCGTCAAGGAGAAGTTCTTACGAATATCATAGCATCGAAAAGCAAGGTTGCACCAATAAAGTACGTTAACATCAGCAAGCTCAAGTGCAGCCTTTTTACTCGTTAAGATGCTTAAGCTTGTGATCAAGTCTTTGGACATTGTTATACCACCAAAGGTCACCTTATGTACGAATTTCACAAATTTCCTTGCATTGCTGAAAAAAATCCACCGAGAACAAGAAAATCCCCACTTAACCGATAGTTACGGAAATATTAGACTCAACAAATATTCAGCAATGGCTCTAGGTCCCATCAAAACACATCCCATCATATAATGCTTCTCGAGGCATTCTGATGGACGAACGTCTTGAGGATGTAGTGTGGTGGCAATAACCAAACTGGGTATGTCAAGAACCAATTAAAACTCCAAAGCCAGTCGAAAAGGCTAGGACGAAGGGGACTAAAGCAATAACATATTTCTCCACAGAGGATTAAGAAAACCCCAAAACCAATACAATTTTGAGAAACACATCAAAAAATGTTCAAGTGCATCAAGTGCTTTTGGCAAAAGCGAGTCAAACCAGTAAAGCATGGAAGCCTACAACCTACAAAGGATACATCTAAATATTTCCATGTATATGGTTGCCAAGGCCATACCTGAAATTGGCATCCGTTATGTCAACGGATCGCTTTCTCGCAGCATTCAAACGATTCCAGACGCGGCGGGGAATCTACTCTGACGTATTCACAGCAATAATGGTAATATCTTTGTGGATGCTGCAATTGAATCAAATACTTCCACCCATCGCGTTAGCGGATTTTTTTTTTATTTATTAAAACTATAGTCTTTTCAGACTAACCATCAATTTACATCTGAATTCTTAAAAACTAAACTATAATGAGGGGTCACTGTTGATCCAGCGATGCTCCAATGCCTGTTCGTTAGTAGGTAGCTGCTCACATACTGACGAGCTCGAATGGTTTGGTTCTCTTTAGTCTTCTAACCAAATGTTCATTATCCAGTAGCCAAGAGGCTTCCGCACTAACATGTTGCAATAGCCTCGATTCATGCTTCGTTGCAAATCTTTTTATTTCATGTTTTACATCCGGTATACCCAAATCTCGATGCAATCTTTTCGCTGTTGCTAGTATAGCGGTGTCGTCATCAAACTTTGCTATGCTTACATGATCGGATCGTGGTATATCACTTGTATAAAGTAGATATAGGAGTGGGCCCAGAACACTGCCTTGTGGGACTCCTGCCCTTACCTCTCTCAGTTCAGAATACTCATCTTCTTGTCTTACTCTGAAAAGTCTTTCAGATAAAGACGACTCCAGAAGGTCAGCATAATATGGTCCCGGAAGCATAACTTTTAGTTTATGTATTAATCCCTCATACCATACCTTATCGAAAGCTGCTGCCACGGCCAGAAATAAGGTAAAACAAATTTGTTTATCTTCTAGCGCCTTTTCTATAATGTCTGTATTTCTGTGAACCTGGTCAATTGTTGAATGTTTACATCTGAATCCAAATTGGTGTTCCGGTATTAGGTTTTTCTACTTTCTATTATTGGTGTCATTCTTCTCTGCACAGCTTGAACACTTTGCCGCGGTGGTCCTGGGTTTCTCACAAGCAATAGTTAAATGTTTCTCAGCACAACGTTTACATTGCAGAATTATATGATTACTTCTATCCGCCTCGATCTTTACTCCCATATGGCACATATGTTTTATTTCGAAAATTTTTCTTATATCTTCTTTGTTATCGAAGGCTCACTTTTAATGTCTTCTAGGTTGCATGATTGGTGTAAATTTCTAACCATAACCCTTATCGGTCGCGTCTCCTTATTTTCATATGAATGCCACTGTTGCTGCGAACCGTTTAAATATTCTGTTAGATTTCTATAATCTGTCTCGGTATCTACATTTATTTTCAGTTGATTGTTGTTCATCATTCTAGCTTTAAAATTGATGCTGTTATCGTGTTATGACTTGTTAATGACTGAATAGTTTGTCACATTGCTAAGTATTATGGGGGGAGGATTTTGTTTGCTATTTTTAGGTTCTTTAGTTATTTGAAAAGTTGTATGTTTTCCAGGTGTGTTATTTTTTTCAGGCTGGGATTTTGTTTTTGGATTTAGATGGTTATCCGTTTTGTCTGATGCAGTACCTGCTTGATCACCTTTTTCTGATGAATGCTTCCTTTTTGGCAACAGATTTTGGTAGGAGCAATGCTGTTTCTTGTGCTACTATGTCTTTTTCTTCGCTCGAATCAGATATAGTATAATCATTTTTTTGTGGCTGACTCTGTTCTATCATCAGTTTGAATTTTTGGATCTCATTTCGTGCTTCCTTTAATTCAGCTTGTAATATTTGGATTATTTTGTCATTTGAATAACTCCCAGATATTTGTTGAGAACTACTGTAACTCATCTGCCGAGGATCATTACTTTTTGCTAAATTTTCCACAGAGATACTTCGTGGCCTTATAGGAGGTCTCATCTTTAGCTTGCCCATTCTGAATGGGTTGTCACTAATACTTCCGCTCATGAAATTGTCTGAGCTAATGGTGTCATGTTTGTTTTGCAATGATTGACCCTCCCCAGAATCCATGGGGTCAACCTCTGTAGAGGGTGGATTTTCCTGCAGTGCAGGTCTACCACCTGAGGTACTATTTCCTGATGTTTTATTCATTGCTGGTTTATTTCAAGGGTGTCCTTCCCATAGCCTTTTCAGTCCACGGCCAGACTTTAAATACTGTCGACCGATTCGGTGCAGACGCAGACCGAGAAGCCGCTCATTGTAAGACAGACGCTTCCTGGATTTTACTATGCGTTAGCGGATGATGCAACAGATGTTTTAAAATTTTGCTAAAAGATGTTGGCGACAGAAACAAATTTTATAATCGAAGTTCCTATCGTATTGAAAGTTGACATTTCACAAGTACAATGGGTACTATAGGTCGTATTAACGAGATCCAGACGATATATTTTCACATAAGTCTGTCTGATTTTTGCCAGCTCTAGCATTAAAATCACCAATCACTTTTCTGACGTCATGCTCCGGTATGGTTTCCATCATCCACATTGTTGTAAAATGAGTATTTTTCTTTAAGTTGGCCAGCAACAGTGGCCGAGATAATACAAACAATTGACAGTTAGGCTAGTCGCACGCTTTGAAATCCAAAACAACCCCAACATTGTTAAGGTGTTCTTCACTGTAAAGCAACATATAGCTCTGGGACACATGTGGTCTTCAGTTTTTGATCATCTCTTTTTTTTATTATGCTTTCTAAATACTACTATAATCACTGTTTAACATCAGTCACATCACTGACGTGCTGTCAACTAAAACCGCATTTTCATCACTCGTTTTATCATTCTTAAAGACGTTTTTCTAACACTTCAATACTTGCATAAGCTATTCCGAATTTACTACAATTAGTTATTAGATCCACTATCAAAAAGCAGTCTTACATTATTATCCACTTACAAAATAAAATATTTATGTACATAAAAAAAAACACATAAATCGTTTATTTCAAATAAAATCAACAATATGTGAAGCACACGCGGTTATCAAAATTTTCCAACAACAAATCGACAACAAAACGAAACAGACTACAGTGAGAAGAAAATAAATAAATGAAATGCATAAAAACAAAAGTAAAACAAAAAATTAAATTTCTTTTTCTTTATACATATTAAATATGCGAGCCGAGAGAGAAACCGAGAAAGAGACAAATTTCGAATAAGAAAATAATTTGCAATAAAAAAAAAACAAAAACAAAAACAAACAAATTAGCAAAAGAGAATGATAGACGAGACACACACACACACACAAGGTAACCACTGTAAAATGCAATGCGAAAAGTTAATTCTCTCATTTTTATCGAACGTGCTGCTGTGGTAGTGTTTTATGTTTTTTAAAACAACAACAAACATATTTAACTGTATATGTTTTTATTTTTATTGAGTTGAAATTTACTATAATAATAAAACAACAAAATAATTTTACAAAAAAAAAAAAAAAAGAGAAAGAGAGAATTCAGTAAAGTAAAAAAAAAATTAAATAATAAAAGAAAAGAAAATTAATTTGTTTATTTATTTTTTTGTTTTTTTTTATTTGATTTTTTTTTTTTACAATTGCAAGTCAGTCAGTCAGTGACTTTTGCTTAGATTGGTGCGAAATTGATTCAAGCGCGTGAATTTTATTTTTTCGTTTCGTTTTATTTTATTTTTTATTTTATTATTGTGTTTTTTTTTTATTTTATTTTGTTTATACATTATAAAAATAAAATAAAAAGTTTTCTTGTGTTTTGTTTTTAAAAAGAAAATTTCGGTGAAAATACACTACGGTACAAAACAGTGTATTTTGTGTATCTGTGCTATTTATTGTGTGAAATTTTGCGAACCAAACAAAATAATTTTTTGAATAAAGGACAAACATATTGTATTGTGTGTATAGAAATTTATGAAACAGTTACTTTTGTTATCAATAATTATAATTAATTAAGTTTAGTTTTTTATTTTTATTTTGTTGTGATTTTAAAAATATTAATGGTGTTGTGATTATTTATATAGTTAAATATAATTAGTGAAAAGTGTAATAAATAAAAATAAAAAAAAAAAAATGGTGCGTAAATATTTATAGAGAGAAAAAAATTTAACCGCGAAAATTATATTATTGTGAATTTGTCTTAGACAAGTGTTTTTTTTTTTTCACAAATGATAGTGTTATGTTTATATAAAAAGTTGTTTGTTATATTATTTATATTATTGATATAATTATTTTATATGTACATGCATATTTATATATTATATGCAATTATACTGCCTTAAACCCATCATTTATTGGATTAAATATTTATTTATAATTTGTTGTTTTTGTTTTATGTATATAAACATATTATATATATAAACATATATATAAAATAATACATTTGGAATAATCAACTATAATTAATTTATTTTTATATTAAAAGGTAAATAATTTTTTTATTTATTTATTATTTAATTTTTAATTTGTTATCACAACATTTATATACTTATATGAGAAAGATGATTGTCGAGTATATAATATGTAGGTTTGATATGTTTCATGGACTCAATGTTTATTGAGCAAATCAAGGCAAATTTATAATAACCAATAGCCTTGGAAATATTATTACAGTATCCAGTATGTATTGTACTTTTTTTTTATATTTATATTTTTACTACAAAATTTCTGGTTGACAATGAAAACATGTTCAAAATTGCAAAGATTATGCTAAAATAACAACGTATCAATTTATTTTTTTTAAACTATATGTACATTATGATATTATGTGATCAAGTGTATGGGATCAACATTATGGTTTTCGTTTTACTATTTAACCGCCTCTTCTTGATAAACATAGTAAATTGGGTCAAGTTTATATAGTTTCGCACATATAAAAAATCATCAAAAATACTACGATACTATATGTCCGGACAAAGGTCAATCAAATAGGGTTCTTTTAAAATTTCAAAGAGTCATGAATCCTTGTAATTTATATATATATATATATATATATATATATATATATATATATATATATATATATATATATATATATATATATATATATATATACATAGTCTTTACCAAAATTATATGTGCGTATTCCCACCGTTGTTTGGAATCACTTCCTATAAATGCCATATTAGCATTAGCATTGAAATAGACTTTGCGGTGGTCAACCAAGCGTTTGTTGGTCCTAATCTCTTAGACATTTCGTGTTGAATTGATTTTTGTCACTTTAATATAAAATGCTGGCCGGACCATTCACGAGGTGGGTCAGATAGAATTATAAGCTTACCAACGTTATTGTAACTAAAGTAATTGATTTAATCGCCACCACTACTAGGAGTTGCCAAAATAACGATCAGATTTTTGTTTGTTTGGGAGTAGAATAAAAATTACTCGTCGATCCACAAAATGTAATGATAAAACTCTACAGGCTTTGATTAGTAGGTGTGTCCTTTTTTTGAATAGTATAGGCTTTGACATTTGTACAGTCATCTGGCTGATTTAGTCTTTTTATGTGATAATTATTTTATTTTCACACCTGTTTTGTCTTAGCTGGAGCGTAGCCTTTTAGGAGTTATACTATTCTTTTACTTCCTTTTTCTGTTGTAGCTGTCATTTTCGAATTTTGATGGCACTTGCCCAACACTTTTAAAGATATGCCGGCTAAGTAACCTCCTAAAATCGCTGTTTTAATTTTCTAAATAAAAGCCGTTCGACTTCTCTCGAATCCAAATTGTAATTGTCAGAATTGTTATTTAAGTAATAGCTAACAGTTTATTTATCATCTCGTCCGACTCGGCCGTCCTGCTCTGAACCTTATCGGTAGAGTTTGCTGGATAATTGGTTGTAAATCTCGATCACGCGACATATCTCCATTGCCAACACCAACTGTTTCGAACAAGAGTCTTTTTCAACCACTCATCAATTTGTTTTCGTACAACCTGAAGTTCTTTTGGTGACGAACGGCATCCTCCCTGATAAAATTATTTAAAACGATCTTCCCATTTAGCAACATTTAAAGATATAAATTTAATTTTACAAATTAGATTTCCATCACTGTTACCGATTTTTTCTTTTCACTTTTGCCCTGTCGAATTCTTTATATTTAAATCAATTTACAAAGACACACAACTGTTTGTACACATTCACATCGTTCTCCAAAAAGTTTCATATGCTGATCAATTTACTGCGATTTAAAATGTCCAAATGTTATGCACTTTGCCAATTGCAGTGTTGCCAACATAAAAAATAGGTTTATATGTTAACTTCTCGATTTATAATTTTTTGCGAATTAATAGTTTAAAGATCAGAAGGTCATCAAATTTATTTGATGTATTTTTTAATGTCATTGCAAATTCGATTTCGTCGCATCTCATCAACTATAAGGTTCATTAGTCAATAGAGTATTTGAAATTCCAAAATCCCTTGTAACATCGTTACACTGCTTACGGAGACAAAACTAACAAAAATCTGTTTTCCCGGCAATCCTATTTTTGAATTACCCGTCCCTGTGCGGATATTTTTGTCAAAATTCTGAATTGGCAGAATTTTCTACCAAGGTTTCCGTACTAAGAGATTGCTTTTGTTAATTTTATTTATTTCTAATTGACAGGTCAGACATAAAAAATAATTATTATCTTAATTTAATTCAGCACGATAGGCAGTTCAATGAAATTAGATACAATTTGAAAATGGTGAATACAAATTTCTTAATGATTTAACAAGTTACGCAAAAGATAACATTTTTTTCGAAATTATTATAAAGTTTCGCTATTTAAATTTAAATAAATTAATGGTCATCATAATAACCTAAAAAACACCCTGTATATATATATATATATATATATATATATATATATATATATATATATATATATATATATATATATAAAGTGCGAATCACCAGTAGCTACCAAAAGATATCACCACACATTCATTGTATATAATACATATATTTGTAAACTGTGCTGACATAATTATTCAAAAAATAAATATGTCTTGTTTACTTTTTTTCAAATAAAATATTATATATATATATATATATATATATATATATATATATATATATATATATATATATATATATATATATATATATATATACACACGCGGCAATAATTTTTTTTTTTTTATTAAATTTATTAAGTGAAGGTTATCCACGATACCACCGCGAACCAAAAAAAAATCGTATTTACGCCTTACGTACTTCTCTATTTGTTCTAAAAAATTATTTCCAATTAATGTTCAATAAAAAAAAAAAATTATAATTTCGCAAAATTTTCTATTTATTTACAATAAACCACATAAATTTAAATTAGGTGACCAATTTTCTATAAATATATCATTTACATAATATGCTGATACCTCGAAAATTGATTTCAAAATTTTCGATTTTTTAATTTGGAACAACTACTTAAAATTTTAATTCAGTGCAGTCCAATTTTAATATAATTTTTTAGCTAATTTAACAAAAAAAAATTTTTTTTTTAAATTAATTATAATTATATTTAAAAAAAAAAACCGAAATTGGGTCATTTTTTGGTATGAGCGATAAGATTATTATATATATTCTGTTTAGGTCGTCTCAAATGACGTCTTCCAAATCTATAAATTCATGCATATCTGTGGTGTAGTAAATACCCGGCCCTAAATACAGATCTTATAGCATACTTAACATTTAAAAAAAAAATAAATTAGGTTACATAGTAATTTGGTGAAATTAACATATTTTTGAATTGATTCAATTAAACCTAAATACAAATGCTGACACAAGTCCTTTTTCATTTTTTTTAAATGTAGAGTACATAACACTGTTTAAATTTAAATAGTTATATATTTGTATGATAAAAAAAAAAGAAATTTTTTAAAATGTAAAGTCCACTATCACACTATTAATTATATTATTGCCTTGGGATTTTTAAATTTTTAATCAGTATACGCGCATATCAATGAATACGAAAAATGGTAAATTAAAAATAAAATAATAATGAAGTTGATATCAATTAACAAGGATATTTGTTGACCTGCGGGTTCATCAAAATAAAAAATTAATTATTTATAAAATCATAATCATAATGTAACCCTTACACAACACACAATGTTTATATCATTGTTGAATTGTTTTTTTTCTATAGATGTCATACATAGAAAAAGTATGTTGACTTATGAATTTTGAAGTGAAATTATTCTCATCTCTGAGAAATATTCAATGCATGATATTTTGTTACTAACATTTTAATGTTTAAAACCAAAACGAATGTCAAACACAATTTAATTCAATGCATATGACGATGACTTACTTTGAACAAAAATGGCAGGTATAGTTAATTTTTGAGAATATCACGATAAAATTCTAATAGAAATCAAAGGCTTTATCGGTTAATATTTAGAGCTTTTTACATTGTTCTATATAGGCAACCAAGAAAATCCAATATCAGAGATTTTAGTATCTGGTTACCCACAATAAAGTGACATTTTATTAAATGTTTTGTGCCGTTACATTTTGCGATTCTAAAAACAAAAGATACGTTAAGTTTCAAAATGTTCTGATCTTTTAAGTTTTGGATATTGATTTAAAATTTTTATACAGAAATGTCAAAAAAATTATCTAATATAATTATCTAGTTTTTATAGACAAACAACTTTTTGTTCTTTTTTCGTTCTAATGAAACTAAGTTCAATATCGACTTAATTAACATCTTGTCACACTGCTTGTTTGCTACAAACACATATATGCATAAACATTAGATCTAAATAACATTAAAATTAGTTCAACTTAACTCCAATGTAAAACGATATCTAAAAATTTCCTATAAATCGATTAAAAAATATTTAACACTTAAATTAAATGAAATAACTGTTAAACCGACATAACACTGTAATTACAAGAAAGTTAAATTGATTTACAAATGTAATTGCAGTGTTATACAATGTATAATACACACAAAATTATTAAACACGAAAATTTAATGAAATAACCGCTAAACTGACAAAACACCTACAATATTTGCAAACATTTAAAATTGTTCATCCGACAGTATAAATCGAGCGTGTATAAGTAGGTTTGATTTTAATTTTATAAATTTAGAAAATCTTAAACATGTAGTGCTATTATTAATTCGATTCTCGACATGAATTTACAATCAATATTATGATATCTAACCGAAAAAATCTGATATTTTAGGGTCACTTTTTAGTCTTTTAGTTGCAAAAACATTTGAATCTTTGACTAGACATACCATAAGTAATATATTTAAGAGCATTACATTACTTTTAGCACTCATTGTATAGTACTTACGTAAAAACGAGAACTTATAGTTTAACTGGGAGAAATGACTGAATTTATAGGCAACTATAACGACAGTAACATATAAATTAGAAAAGATTCAACTTCAAACGATCATCTTTTTCCAACGTCAACTCAGTAAATATAACTGATATTTCTTTTAGATTTTCATATTCACGATTTGGAATACTTCTTCCTGTTTTTTATAGGTTCCATCTTCTTGAGAAATTTCTTTAACTGTGATTTCTGTAATTCTTCAATAGTTTGTTTCAAGAAGGTTTGCAACGTTTATATTGGTTACATTTACTTGGGAAACTTCAACTACTCGAACTTATTTATGCATTTCTACGCTTTTCTTCTTACTTTACATGAAGTTTCTTTTTCTTTATGATCTTTTTCGGTTGCTTTGAACTTTTCCCTAAAATTTATAATATTTTTCAGTTGCATTTCCAGTTTATATCTACTTGAAAATTATCAGTTACTGTGACAGTTGTTACATATTTCTAAATGGTATGTTTCTCCCATATCTTCTGTGATATCATAAGCTCTGCTGCTTTATGTACTATGATTGTCTACAAAATATAAATGTTTTTTTATTATAGAATGCTAAAACCTGCACAGTATTCGCCTTATTTTAAAAAGAGATGGTTGACACTAACACTGTGTGTAGTATGAGTTCTCGATATACTTATTCTATCAAATATTTTCCCAATGAAGGTATAAATTATCTGGCTTATGATCAATTTATTATTAGTTTAGGTTAGCAATCTAAATGTAACAAAATGCGTAGATTCTACCGAAAAACACGTCAAGTGACCGTAAAGTTCTTAAAATTCTGAACCTACAAAATCTAGTCGAAAGAAGACTAAAAAAAATTGTATATTAAAAAATATATTAAAATTATATTATTACAATATAAAAAATATTAATAAATATAAAAAATATAAAAAATATAAAAAATATAAAAAATATAAAAAATATAAAAAATATAAAAAATATAAAAAATATAAAAAATATAAAAAATATAAAAAATATAAAAAATATAAAAAATGTAAAAAATATAAAAAATATAAAAAATAATATAATACTTAATATAATAATCAAAAAATCAACAGCATTACAGGCCAAAGTTGACGCTTTACTAAGATTTGCAAGATCTTTCAGACCAAATTTTTACAATTGGCGATCGTTTTAACTAATCCGCCCAACAAACGATTTTCCCGGTTTTTACCGATCACCGGTGATTATTATAATATAATAATATATTAATACACTAATAATAAAATTCTAAAACTGTTATTGATTGATTGATTTAGAATGTACGGCCAAGCATTAAGCAGGATCTTCCGGAGTTGACCGGGCCCACCGTACACCCGGTTTTACACACACTTGCAAGGATAAGGCAGGTTACTAGTTAAATTATTGAGATCGACCCGGTTCCAGATACATTGGCGGCCAATAGATAGTAAAGTTTTTGTGGGGTAAGGAAAGGAAAGGTATGTCAGTAATGACAGAATTGGTTCGGTTTTCCGGTAGCCAATATTCAAACTACTGGTAGCATAAGACAATCACAATGATAAAGAACTGCTCTGCATTCTGTCATCACTTATACTAGAATCTGCAATGTTTCTCTGAAAACAAATCTATTAATGGGCTAATTTCTCAAAGCCGTAAGCTGTAATAAATTGGATTAGTTTTAACCTGAAATTTACAATTAATTAATTTATTACATAATTAAAAATATAAAATTATAAATATAAGTTAGATTTACAAAAAAAAATTGAGTAAACATTACAAACCAATTGTTAACCGTTTTATGACAAATGCGTCATATAATCGCCGAAAATCTAATTTATATACACTTTATTTCACACAAAACTTTAAAATTAATACAAATTAGAATTTAAACATTACAAATCAATTGAATTAACCGTTTTATGACAAATGCTTCCACTTCAAATTTCAAAATTGTTATTTATTTAAATGAAAAATTAAAAAAAACTTATTTAACACGAAAATCAAATGAAACAACCGTTAAATTGATAAAATACGTCATTTAATTACAGAAATTGAATGACAGAAGTTCATAGAATATGCACGCGTTTGAAAGATAGTTTTTATTACATTGTTAGTAGGTAACTATTTTTTACATTTCTTTAAAATATTTAGTTAGTTTGCTTGTTGCCGTATTTCAACCATTAAAACAAACTGTAGCAACTCTGTGTAAACGTAGTCCGAGTTATTTTAAGAAAATATTAAAAAAAAAGTAGCAAGTAGAACTGTGGAGGGCCTTTTATTTTTGGACTCAAATTTTTGACTAGACTATTATAGTGATTTATGAATTAACATAATAATTGTATAACCTTAAAATAGGTAACCTAATTCGAGAACGATTTTTTTTTTAGAATCTTACGCCGATATATTTTTATAAAAACGACGATTTTATTTGCGCGAAACATGGTTGTGGTTAATGTTTTTTTTTTTTTTTACGAAATGTACAGCAACAATAATGGTTTGAAAAAATCATATGAATGATTTATTTATAGTGAAAGTGCAATGTCCGAGAGATTTATTGTTGTTGCTGTATCTTAAATTATTGTTTCTTACGTATATCTTATAATATGTTTGGTGTGTGTTTGTGTTTTACTACGACTGACTATTATATTATGTGTATATAGTAGCAGCACTAAAATGTGCATCATAGTTAAAAATGTATGTATTTTTGTGTTTTATTGGCATAAGATGATGTCAAATATTTATATAAAAAAAAAAAACTTTTTATTTTTAACTTAACTGATCTAAGACAATATGAAATTTCTTGCAATTAGAGTTTTTGTATTTTTGTATATGAAATACAAATTACATCATTTAAAAAGATATATGATTTCTAGATAGAAACATTAGCCTCATTTCGATAGATTAAAACTAAAAACGGTTAGTGGACCGCAAATTTAATTAATACATAAAATTTTCACTTAAATTTCGGAAGAAAGTGTAAAATCAATCAACCTGTGTGTAGTTGGATTTTTTGTTTTTTTGGAAATTCATCAAAATTATTTGATCGTGAAAAGTGAAATTTATACGCGACTATATTTTTTTTTTTGAGGTTAACTCGCGTTTAATATATAGTTAATCGAATAAACTAGACGCGGGACAGTATTTTACATATTATAATATAATTACATATTACATGAAAAGGTCAACAATCCATTTGTTATTTTGTATTAGAAAATATAATACCACACATAGAAAATAGTTTTATTTCGTTTTACAAACATCGCCTTCCGCATTTTACTAAAAATAGTTTTACATTTGTATGTACAATTGCAGGTCTCTTTCTGCAATATTGAAATTATATAAAATACTATACTTCGAGTCGAAAACAAAGGGTGACTTAATAAGATTTAAAAATGTCATGTGGTTAAAGAAACAAGTTAAAATGTGGCTAACTTTACAGCAACATAGTTAAAAAATTAATTAATTAATTATTAAATTAATTCATAGAAAATTAATTTCATTTTTTATGCAAAACATTTTTTTTTTGTTTTTTATGCTATTTTCTGTACATTTTCGCTTTTTATTTTATAATTTATAGTCATTTTTACAATCATTTTTTTTTGCCTCTGTTTCATTTCGATATGCGCGGAGAAAGTGCATTTTGAAAATGAAAATCAGAAAATAAAAGTAATTTTTTTTTATTTTAATATAAAATTAACTATTATAATTAAAAAAATATAAAAAAAAATTTGTTGAATGCGTTTAATTCAGAAAACTGCAGCGATATGTATATACACAATGACGGTTTAATATTTTCCATTTTCCATCATAACATAAAAAAAAAAACATAAAAATGCATATAATTTTCATACCAACAAACAAACAAACAAACAATAAACAACGTGAATGACTCATTGTAGCAAAAATAATATAATATAATCGAAGTTCAATGGCCCCTTGTGTATGTGCGCGCTGTAATTTTAGTTAATTATTTAATTAAATTAATTGATTTTCACGATATAATTTTTAAAAGGTTTATTATTATTTATTATAACATGTTTTCGGTTTGCTAACCACAACACACGATGAAAGTAAAATTTTGTTTCTTTTTTTAAAAAATATTTTAACAAATTCCCAATTTTTATCTTTTCTTTTTTTTTTTGCATTTTTTTGTTGAGTGTAAACTGGTAAGTTTTTGTTCAGATTACCAAAACAAAAATGTATAAACTTTCAAATATAAAAATTTCCGAAATTTTAATATTAGTTAATTTATTAAACTTTTACGAGATTTAGTTTTCAGAGCAGAAATAATTTTTTTTCCTAAATAATTAAATTTTGATTTTATAACGATACACTTTAGAAGTGTATTATAATAAGAAAGTGCAGATCAATCAATTAACTTTTCGGTTATATTTTAAAAGTTTGAACAGCGTTAATTGTCCATATTGAATAAAGTTTTACATTAAAAACCCTCCGACACTGAATTAAACGGGTACCGATCGAAACTGGATATTTTACAACTGGATTTGACGAAACGGGATAATTCAAAACTGGATATTTTAAAACGTGATAAGGCACAAAACAGGATAAGGTACAAAACTGGATATTTCAAAATTGGATAATTCAAAACGAGATATGGTACAAAACGAGATATGGTACGAAACTGGATAATTCAAAACTGGATATTTCAAAACGAGATAAGGTACAAAACGAGATATGGTACAAAACTGGATATATCAAAACAGGATATTTTGACATGTGATTTAATCTTATAATGATTTTTTAAGAAAGTTCTGGAATATGGCCAATTAGGAAGGAACTCATCGAGTTCTTAACCGATTATGATGAAATTCGATATGTCGGATGTAAATGTTGATGAAAATCAATTATTTATTATCACAAAGATTCTCTAAAGTAAAGAAAAGTGATATTAAGTAGAAGAATAAAAATAGATGAAGATAAATTTTACTGACAGTAAACTCGATCAAGTCAATGATTATATTAATAAGATGAGAAAAGCAGCAATAAAAAAAAACATTAAGTGAAGGAAAATTCTATCACTCGACTTAAAATTATTCAAGTATGAAACCTTATTGGCCATATTCCAGAGGTTTTCCCAAAAAAGGCTTTAAAATCCAATTTAATTATACAATTAAAGAAAAAACATTAAGTGAAGGAAAATTCTATTTCTCTCCTTAGAAATATTCAACTATGGAACCTTACTGGCCTTATTCCAGAACTTTCCCATCAAACCACCAGAACTTTCCCAAAAAATCATTTTAAAATCCCATTTTCATCTTACATATCGAATTTCATCAAAATCGGTTAAGAAATCACTGAGTTCCTTCCTATTTGGCCATATTCCAGAACTTTTCCAAAAAATCAATTTAAAATCCTATTTTCTTCCTACGTATCGAATATCATCATAATCGGTTAAGGGCTCGCCGAGTTCCTCCCTAATTGGCCATATTCCAGAACATTCCTAAAAAATCATTTTAAGTTTAAATCACATGTCGAAATATCCTGTTTTAAATATCCAGTGTTGTACCATATCTCGTTTTGTACCTTATCTCGTTTTGAATTATACAATTTTGAAATATCCAGTTTTGTTCCATATCTCGTTTTGTACCATATCTCGTATTGAAATATCCAGTTTTGTACCTTATCTCGTTTTGTCAAATCCTATTTTGAAATATCCAGTTTTAAAATGTTCAGTTCTGAGCGGTTCCGAATTAAACACCCAGTATATTTGGATTACATCCCTTAAACATTGCAAATCTTGACTTTCCTAATATGCTTTTATAATAGTCGACATGGCTGCAATTTTCCTCCATATGTGGGTCGATTTCATGCTAGGCTCACTAGATCAGCATAAATAAAATGATTAAAAGTAAGTAATCGTTATTTTTCTTGTTAAGAAAGAAAATGGGTTTCCTATTCTTCTAAAACTGTTTAAACTATAATAAACAGCCTTCCAAATAAAACTGACTTAGTTTTCCCATGTTAAAACTTCATCAACAGTTAAATTATAAAACAAAAGTACTGACGATGCAGAACACGATAAAAAATTGTATATGCATATATATGCATATATATATATATATATATATATATATATATATATATATATATATATATATATATATATATATATATATATATATATATATATATATATATATGCATATATATGTTTATATACAGGTCCGGGTAGAGGAAAGGATAGGAAGGCCATATAGCACGAGCCCCCGGTTTTAAAAGGCCCCATCAATTTCAAATTAATCATAAATAGGTCATTATGCTTCTTCTAAAAATTCAAAAATTGTGATGTAATAAAAAATAATCCTAATTATAAATAACCATAAATAACGACATTTCTTAAAAA
Source organism: Tipula confusa (assembly GCA_963556175.1). Classification (NCBI taxonomy): domain Eukaryota; kingdom Metazoa; phylum Arthropoda; class Insecta; order Diptera; family Tipulidae; genus Tipula; species Tipula confusa. Next base: position 83,718,671 of record OY744477.1, read on the forward strand.
AAAAATTAATACATGCTTATTTATACCATTTGTTTTATGGAGCTTAATACTTTGTGTATATAAAACCATAACGACATCTCTTAAAATAATTTAGTACTTATTTATACCATTTATTAAAATGTCAAATACAATGTTAAAAGGGGAAACACCAAATAATTTTGACAATTTGATTATCAACATTTATATTTCAAGCGCATTAATAGTTTGTGAATAGTTTTGTGTGTCTTGTGTGTGTTTATTTAATGATCAAATAAATCATAATTGAAATATTGAGTTCAACGTTAATTTTTGTAGTTACTTAAATATTCTATTTCTTAAAATTACACTGTTATGTTCCTTTTTCTATTAAAATAAATAGAAATTATGCAAGTGGAGCGGAAAAAAGGCGAAAGAAAGCAGAATTGGAAAAAAGCAACAATGTTTGCTTCAACGAAAGCAACGAATTCTATAGAACTGCTAAAACAATTTAAATTTTTGTATTGGAGAATCTTATTATAACGGTGCAAATATGGCCGGCAGTATAATGGTGCACAAGCAGTTCTACTAAAACACAATCCTAACTGTATTTTTTCAAGCTGTAGACGTATATGGAAGCCATATTATACTTCGGAGAAATTCAATAAATGTATAATTTCTTTAGTAGTAGTCCACAGAGATGGACAATTTTTAAGAAAGTTGTAAAATGTTCACTTCATTCCATATCAACAACAAGATAGACTGCACGAATAGACACCAGTCGAGAACCATTTATCCGGTAAAACGGCCGCTGTAGAGGAATTACATTTTATAACACGATATTTAGTTACCTTCGACGTTTTCTTCTGTATTACTGATTCTGTAATATCAGGATTATTAAGGCGATTTGAATCATTGCATCAAATTTATAATTTATTTCAAATTATTTGGACGTTTGAAGATTTTTCTGAGAAGGAAATAAAAGCGTCAGCTGATCGGAAATAAAAACGTCAGCTGATACTCAAAAGAAGAGCCAATTTTACCATAGATCCATCGCCTGAAAACTTGCTGACCTTTCGTTTCTACAACGTTTCGCTGGACTGTCTTCCAATATCAATTTTGTTTCAAATAATGCCATAGATTCCAGGAGTTTACATCTGGAGTTAAAGGCGTTTTAATAAAATGGCAAAATAAAATGTCTGCCAACACCCAAGAGCAGCGTTAAGTACGTGTAAATATTAATCTGATTTTCCGTAAAATTTTGCCGTATGTGCCATCTATACAAAAGCTAGACTTATCGGTCCTTAATACACTGTTCCAAAACTCCAATTGTTATTTAGGTATGTGAGCGCAACATTTTGACGATTTTCTTTATTACGTTGGTTTATAAAGGGCTTCTTTTATATATATATATATATATATATATATATATATATATATATATATATATATATATATATATATACCGGGTGTTCTTTTTAAGCTGAAACTTTCAAATATCTCTGAAAATTAGCACTCTACGAAAAAAATGTTTAAGACCAAAATTTAATCATTCCGAAAGGGACATACTTTAGTGCTAAATTTAGTACCCCCGTCCCTCCCTGTAGGTGGGGCGGGGTAACTTTGAAATTAAAATAGTAACCCCTATTTTTTATTCAAGATTCGGATTCTCCGACTAAAAATTAGTACGTAGGGAAGTTAACTTTGGCGGAAATCGGCTAATCGAAAGTGGCAGAATTTTTATTTTTTTCAAATTTTTTTTTATGTTTTTAATTTTTTTAAATTTGTTTAATCCAACGTTTTTGCACTTACAGTTTTCTCATGAGTGTTGTAAGTACTTTTTTAAAATATTAACAAAACTCAAAAAACTCGCTATGGAAGCTGCCACTTCCGGTTAGCCGATTTTATCCAAAATTAACTAACTTCCTTACTTATTTTTAGCCGGAGAATTTGAATGTGCAATAGAAAATACGGGTTCCTATTTTCATTTCGAAGTCAGCCCCCGCCCTACTTACAAGGAGAGAAAGGGGTTTTTAATTTTAGTATTAATGTATTTCCCCTTTGAAATGATTAAATTTAGATCTTAGACTTTTTTTTTTCGTAGAGTGCTTTTTTCCGAAATATTTGAAAGTTTCAGCTTTCAAAACACCCGGTATATATATATATATATATATATATATGTATATATATATATATATATATATATATATATATATATATATATATATATATATATATATATATATATATATATATAAATATATATATATAGGGTTACCACACGTCCTCTTTTTAGAGGACAAGTTCTCTATTTTAAGATTACACTTTTGTCCTTTTTTCTTTTTTGCGTTGAAAACTTTTTAGTCCTCTTTCTTCACCGACCTCCTTCTGTCCTCTTTTTCTACTAATGAATTTTTAAATTCTTAATATAAATTTGTAATTCCTTCTGTCGAATATAGTTTTCTTAATTACTTCCTCATATTTTTATAAAAAGCCAGAAACTTCCCATATTACTAACGAAATCTGGCAGGTTCTAAGAGAAAAATATACTTTGATAATCCTACATGATAAAACAAATCTGGAAAGTTTCAAGGAGAACAAATTTGGATAACCCTAATTTTTAAAATTTCTTCAAACCCTTTAAATGTTTTTTTTTATAAATAATATTAATATTAAAAATGTTCTTGAGAACCTAGAAAAAATGTTCTTCCTTCTCTTTATTTTACAAAATGTGCACCGAATGAATTGTATTCAAGTCTAGGACATAAAAGCTTTATAAAGATTACCTCGGTTATATGCACCAATGGACAAAATTTTTTAGATATTTAATGATTTTTAAGTGGGCAACCCTTTGGGAAAAGCAAACTTGGAAGCAAATAAAAAATGCCTTTGAATTCTTTTTGCTAATTGGCATAGAAATTGATGATGCTCTATTGAATTCTGAATTCTTTAATACAATAATTTTAAATGAGACGGTGCCTATTGGCTCCTGATTATAGATTCAAAGCCTTATTAGTTCATGACAAATGGAAAATGTTTGCAAAAAACCAAAATTTAGAACAAGCTTCAAAGCAGGGATCTCAGATGTCCCGCCTAGCGTGGGGCAGTTCCGCATAAATATTGAATATACTTCGTCCCGCTTATCAATATCGGTCCCTTCAAAATAAATTAACTTTTTTTCCAATAACATGGACCTCATTGTGTCGCTATTAAACACTCGCAACGGGAAAATGATGTGATTTGACTCATAGCTGCAGAACCAATATTTTGGTACCATTCTGTGATGCAAACGAAAACAGCTCCAATAATCAAGCTCTTGCACCACATTCAACAAGTATTTTACTTATGCTGCTAATTCGGCAAATGATTGCCCATTTTTGATTAGCATGGATGCCTCAAAAAAATGAAACATAAAATCATTTCCTTTAGTGGTGCCCGCAAGAATGGAACTATTTTTACTCACGAATTTATATTTCTGAAATCTGAGAACCCTGCTTCAACGTATTTTAGTAGATATTCACCATAATGGAGCAACTGCGAAATGAAATTGAAAACCATCAGTGCTATCAGCAACTGCTGTTATTAATATAATAAAATAAAATTAGAGTGTGCTGACATCTACAATTTTTTTAACTAATTTAAAAAAGCATTCAAACAGATTCGTTCGTTTGTTATAAAAAATTGAACTTATTATTTTTACTCTACAAAAGTGCTCTATTTTTTGCAATTATTCGTTTCTTTTGAAGAAGAGCTATATGAGATGGAGACCGCGAAAGAACTGTATTCATTGATTTAACGACCCTTTTCTTTAATTGAACATAATTTTCAAATAGCGATAGAATTGAAATTTTGAAAACGTCATAGGTCATGGTCTAAAATTGCAAGACTCATTTGATTAAACTTTGAAATTTAAGTTATATTGCAGGATTGCATTAGCAGCATATTAATAAAAAAATTTTGTTCTTTCTTTTTCGATTTAAAAACCGGCTAATTTAATATTACATTTTTTTATAATTCAAATTTAAAACGAAGATTTGTAATTCTTTAAGAGCGGGATTTTGAAAAATGAGGTTATGAAATTAAAATTAAAAAAAAAATATTATTAGGTCCTTGATATAGTAAAAGTTATCTACTCCAATATATTCAAAAAGTAGTTAATCCTCATCATTTGAAAGTATTTTTAAAATTAACATTGTTGTAAAAAATAATAATAAAAAGAATTTCTGAACGCAATTTCTCCAATAAATTTTCCTGCAGAAAAACATTTCGAACAAAGATACAAATATAAAGAGGCAAAAAAAAGAAAGAGAAAGATAAACTGCAATTTAAATATTATTGTAAACGTGATTATAAAACGTGACTTAAGTTTTATTTATTTTTTTTTTAATTTCCAAGTGAGAATATAGAAATTTTAATTTTTTAATCACCAAAGAAACATTTTTGTGACAAACCTTTAAGTATTGCGTTCGAAAAAAATTCAATAGTAAACAACAAATATTTTTGTTGAAATTTTGTGTTGAAAAATCGACAACTTTCCGCGCTAAAAATACTTTTTTTAAGAGAAGATACGCAAAATTTATTATTTTTATATTCTCAAGGAAAATTATTATTTCAATATAAATAAATTGAAAACTATTTTTTTTTTTTTTTTTAATAAATTAATACTACAGTAAAAATTTCTAAGTATTATATTATTATTATTCTATACTCTTTACTTTACATCTCTAACTATATAGATATTATATACAACTAAAAAACTAACACTAAACAAATATTTTATTTATTATTTGATTTAAAATAATATTTAAATGCCAAGACATTGGCCATGATACTAGTTTAATGATTTTTATTTATTTTATTTTTTAATAACTACAAAAATTTATTAAAAATAGTGTGTTGTATGGACTTATATATATATATATATATATATATATATATATATATATATATATATATATATATATATATATATATATATATATATATATATATATATCATAGTTATAAATAATAGTTATCGTATAATACCATAGTCTTGTTATAATTAAGTACATAGAAAATTTTAATATCTATCACCTTGTATATAGTACGAGCAGTAATCGTTTCTATAGAAAAAAAAAACAACACAAATTGAGATAACGATTCTTTGTCAGTGCACCAATAGAGCAACAATAAAAAGGCGACAAGGAAATTGAAGGAAAATTAATTTTAAAAATAAAATTTCAATTTCATTGAAAAAAAATTATTTTTTGTATGATAATTATTAGTCGACAACAAGAAAACAATTTTGCAGGCATGGGCAAACGCACTAATCATCGTACATATGTACAATATATTTAAGTGCGAGTTAAATTAAAATGCATTTTAAAAATAAACATACGTTTACTGTTCGTATATATATATTTAAAAAAAAAAAAAAATTAAAAAGCAAAAATTAAAATTGTAATTCCAAATGAGTGGATGGCCTTCGCGGAGCGAGCTTAATTCAAATAATAATACATAAAATAAATTTTCAATGAAATATAAATTTTGAAGTTATTTCCTGATCAATCCAATGTGAACAACACAATATTTTTTTGTTTACGATTTAGAATACGAAACGAACGCGTTTTTTTTTGTGAGCTTACAAGCTTATAAATTATGCTTGAATTTAGATAATGCATAGAAAAATATATGTTTAAATTGCTTTCACTTCATATATGAAAATACAATGCCACCCGCAATGTTTCTGTAGTTTTGGGCATAAGTTTAAATTCGAATTAGAATTATAGTAGAACGTATTTTTACATCCAATTTGAAAAGCTCTATTAAAATCGATCATGAAAGTTCAATCAAATTTATTTTGTTTCCTCTGATTTGTTCGAAGCTTCCAATGACAATTTTGTTAAATTTTCATCCCAACATCTTAGTTTTAAAATGTTCTAGGTTCCTCAGTTAGAACTGTTTTATTTTAATAACTCTAACAGCATTCTGTTAATTTCAAATATTTAGAAATTTTGAAATTATATATATATATATATATATATATATATATATATATATATATATATATATATATATATATATACATATATTGCTGAGTAAAAAATTTAATTATGTTGAAATATTAAATTTTGATGAATTTATAACGAAAATTAAATTTTATCGTTCTATTTTGGTTCTTAATATTTTTTTAATTTTCTGATTTGTAATAGCCAAATTTTTTAATTAAAATTCACTTAATGAGATTTAATACCTCAATATTACCAATTGCCAAAATTTAGTAATTTAAAATAATCAACGTTTTTAAAATAATAAAAATTATTATTTGTTTCATTGTCGAATTTAAGAATCAATATTTCTAAAATATTGGATTTTACGTTTCAAAATTTTCAATTAAGATTAATAACGTAATTGGATGGTTTAAAAGTGAAACTGAGGTTCTTTTAGATTTAAAAAATTTAAAAAATTCTCAAAATTTGATCGAACATGAAATAAATTTGAAAGTCTCTAAAATATTAAAATTCACAAGTTTAACGAGTCAATTTTATGCAGTAAAGAATTTAAGTTTATTAAATTTATTAAAAACTATTAGAATTCCCAATATTTTCGAAATTTTTTTAAAAATTTATTGTTATAAAATATTTTGGAATATAATGCAAAATTTCAATCAAAAATAAAATTCCATCAATTTTTTTTTTAACATTTCCAAAATTTACGAAATTTGAAAGTCACTTTAAATTTAAGTATAATTTACTCATATTTATCAGTAGTCTATATAAGATGAATAATCCATCTTACGGTTAAAATTTAAGTTAGTTGAACAGTTGTAAATTTTGTAGGTGTCTTGTTCATATCAAACCTTACAAAATTTGTTAAAGTAGCAAAGAATTCACAAAAATTTAATTTTTTTTAAAGAATGTATATAAAGAAGGTAAAAAGTCATCAGATTCAAAATGTTATATGTTTATGTATCCTTCAGTTTGAATTTAGCCCGTTAAAATTACTTTGTATGAATTTTAAAAAATTTATAAATTCTGAAATATGTATTACAATTCGAAAAATTACAATAAATTCGTAAGTCTCTATACTTACTACTTTAAAAACTTTAAAATCTAATTCAATAAATAAATAATAAATTAATAAATTTTCGTTAATAAATGTTCTAATCTTTAAAGGACTAGTACTTTATTAAAATTATTCGGATTCCCAAATTTTTCGAAAAAATACTTAAACACATATTTTCAAACTTAAATTTTACAAAATTTATTTTTCATATTGTAATTTTCAAATTCTAAAAAATGCAAAATTCCAATTAATAATTAAATTTTTTCGTTCCTTAATGTTTCCGAAATTTTAAATATTTAAATATAAATTTTAAAAAATAGATCACAACAAAAAATTTAATATTGAATTTAAATTTGTTTCTCTTTTTTTTCGCTTCTTCTCTTTTTCTAAATTTTGGTAATTGTTTAACAAATTTTACGAAATTCGAAGGCCACTCTAAATTTTTTCGTTTGCAGGTCAAAAATTTCAGAATAATTTACTAGGTCTATTTAAGCAGTCTATTTAAAATTTAAATAAATTTATCGGTTGGTAAATTTTTTTTCAAAAATTTAAAAAAAACTCTAAATTTTAAGAAACATAATCGGATTTTGCTTTTCTCTAAAAAAGATAAAGAAGAAAGGTAAAAAGCCATCAGTTGTAAAATGATGTGTTTAAGTCTCCTTCAGTTAGAAATAAGCCAGTTAAAATTACTTTGCATGAATTACGAACTATCCACAATTACCTTGAATGAATTATAAACTATCGATTACAATTCAAAATTAATAAAATTTAAATATTTTTCGAAAAAATACTAGATTTTAAAAACAAATATTAAAAATGTTGTAAGTATTTTGAAATAATAAACTGTGGAAATTTAAAATAACTCGTTCTATTTAAATTCTTAAATATCCTTAAATATTTTTAAATATCCTAATTTCAATTTGGTAATTTTTCGTTTTTGGGATTTTTAGAGAATTATCCAATTTTAAAATATTTGGATTTTAAAAATTAAACGATTAAATTATTTTTAAGAAAATTTCTAAAATCCACAAGTTAAATTAAAGAGATTACAAATGTTTTTTTTCTAAATTGTGAAAATTTATAAAATATATTTACGTTCTAACATTTAAAATTATTTTAATATATATCTTTTAAATATGTTGAATTAAATACTTATATATTCAAAAATTTAAATTTTTTTTAAAATTCATATTTTATTTAAACCATATTTACGTTGTTAAATTATTTATAAAATATTTTTCTGAATAAAAAATATTATAGCGAGTTTTAAAAATTACAAAAACTTTGAAAGACTCGATTACAAAAATTTTCAACTGACCATCTTATTTTTAAAATGTTGAGGGTTGCTCACTTAGAATTTAGTCTGATGTATTTAAATAATCTAATTTTAAAAATTTCAAATAACTAGAAATTTTAAAAAATTTGAAATTTTTTACAATTTTACAAATATATACATATTTATATTTATATATATATATATATATATATATATATATATATATATATATATATATATATATTGTGTTTGTATTTCGCTTAGTGAATAATTTAAGTATTAACTTTCTAATTTTAGTTCTTAATATTTTCTAAATTTCGCTGATTTCTAATTGCAAATGTTTTGAAATTTCAAATTTTGATCTCAAAAATTTGAAAATTTGATCAGAGATTTTGAAAATCAATTTTAATCTTAAATTCTAAAAAAATTATTTCCCTAAATTTATGAATTTTAAATTGATGTTCTCTATTAACAAATTTGAAAACAAAATTCCTTGAAATTCTTAGTATTAAGATACTTACATTATTTTAAATATTTGTAACTTGCGAATTTCCGAAATATACTTTATATTAATTAGGCTTTAAAGTTTGATTTAAATTGAAATATACTGTAATCAAATTTTAGTTAAAATATTTTTTTTACAGTAATAGAAAATTCTAGAATATAAAGTTAAAAATTTAAAAATTTTTAATTTGTTCAAGTTACAAAATTTATGAAATTCGTGTACAACTTTAAATATAACTTTAAATAATCTAAATAAATTTTACAAAATTGAAAAACTATTCGCTAAACGCGTTAGTAGTACATGACTAATCCACGTTTCGGTTAAAATTCATGTGAATTTATAAGTTGTAAATTTTGTTGCTTAAATTCGTATGCAATCCAACAACATTTTTTATCGTACATTGGACGAGTAAAAAGCATAACGAAATAGAATTTAACCAGTTAAAATTACCTTGTATGGATTTTAAAAATTTATAAATTTTGAATTATGCATTAAAATTAATAAAATTTATAAATTTTTTGAAAAACGCTAGCTTTTAAAATTAATATTAGGCTAAATTTTAAAAATATTCCGTTTTGTAAAATATTTAAGTACTTTGAATGTTTAATTTTGAAATTCAAATTATAATGTTATATTTTAATTACTAGTTTTTTAAAAATAATATAATTTTAATTTATTTTTTAATCTTAAAAATTTTTAAATATTGAAAATTAAATTTTTTTTAGAAAAATTCCTAAGATCCACAGCTGAATTAAAGAGATTATGAATTTTTATTTCAAGCACTTAATGTTCTTAATTTTAAAGTTTTGTAAAGAAATTATTTAAAATTTATAAACTATTATTTACGATTTAATATTTAATAATTTGGCGAAATTTTAACATTTTTGTTTTACATTTCTTTTAAATCTGTTGGACGTTTCTAGATATACAATTTAAAAATTGTTTAAAATTTTTGAAAAAATTTGAAATTTTTAAAATTGATGTTTTATTTAATACACATTTACATTGCTAAATTCTGTGTAAAATATAAGATATAATAAATAATAAATATTATTTCAGTGTTAAAAATTACAAAAACTTTGAATGACTCTATTAAATGAAACTCCAATCCTATTTATTTCCTCTTCCCTGATTAGTTAGATGCTTCTAATCACAATTAAACTTGTGAAATTTCCATCCCAATATCTAAGTTTTAAAATGGTGTGGGGTTTTTTGTTAGAATTTGATCTGTTGTATTTTAATAACACAAACTGAATTTTTTAAATTTCATATATTTAGAATTTTTTTGTAAATTTTACAATCTGATAATTAATCAAAATTAATAAAAAATATTGGAAATTCCAACTTTTGTTGAAAAATCTACAATATTAATTTCCAAACTTAAAGTTAAAATCATAAATTTAACAATATAAGATATATATATATATATATATATATATATATATATATATATATATATATATATATATATATATATATATTAATATGTATATATACATATTAATATATATATATATATAATTATATATATATATATATATATATATATATATATATATATATATATATATATATATATATATATATATATATACATTTAGAAATATATGAAATTTATAACCAAAATTAAATTTTATTGTTTTTATTTAATTCTTAATATTTTTTAAATTTCCTGATTTGTAATTGAAAACTTTTAAAAATTATAAATTTTGATATAATTATTTTGGAAAAAACACCAAAATTTAAAATATTTAATTCTTAACATTTTAAGAATTTTTTTTTATTTTAACAGCTAAATTTTCAAAAAATGTGATAGTTATGTTTATTATATTTTTTGATCACAACCTAGTTAAACATCAATATTACCAACGGCCATTTAACATTTATTTTCGAATTTAAAATAAAATTTTCTGATATATTGTTCAAATTTTTAAAATTGAAACTTAAGAGTTTTTGATTTAAAATTTTTATAACAAATTCGAAATTTTATTGAAAAATTACAATAAATTCGAGAGACTCTAAAATATTTAAAAAATAATTAAAAATAGAAATTTAATATTAATATAAAATAAATTAAAAAAATAATTATCAAAATTTGAAATTTTTAAGTAAATTTCTTTTCTTTTGCTTCGTTTCTTTTTGTAAACTTTTGTGATTGTTTAACAAAATTTACGAAATTCGAAGACCACTTTAAATTTTTTCAACGTTCAAAATTGTAGTTTAATACTATACTCTTGATCACATCAGTCTCTTAACCATACTTAATCCAGCTTTCGGTTAAAATTAAAGTGAATTTATCAAAAATTAAAAAAATTCAAAAAATTTTCAAAAATTTTATATAAATTTTTGAAATTTTTCGAAAAAATACTAGAATTTTAAAATTAAATACAAACATTACGCTCCAAATTTTAAAATTTGATATTTTGTAGAAAATTACTAAATTTCAAAATATTTGGATCTCTCAAATTTTTAACGAATTAAGAATTTGGAAAATATAATATTGCTAAAATCCTCATTTTAAATTAAAGAGATCATAAATTTAAAATTATTATTTACGTTCTAATGTTTAATAATTTGTTGAATTTTTATTTTAAATATTCAAAAATTTCAAATTTGTTTAGAATAATGTTTTATTTAATTTTTAAACCATATTTACGTTGTTAAATTCTGTAAAATTTCTAAATAATAAAAATCATGAAAGTCCAAATAAATCTATTTCCTCTTCTCTGATTGGATAGAAGCTTACAATGTCAGCTTGTTTAATTTCCATCCGGATTTTTTTAAATTTTAAAATCTTTGATAACTAACCAGAATTAGTCTATTGCATATATATATAAATATATATATATATATATATATATATATATATATATATATATATATATATATATATATATAATTTAAGTATTTAAAAAAAAAGATAATAAATTTCTAAATTATAAAGAAAATTAAATCGTTTCGTTCTATTTTAGTACTGAATAGTTTTTAAATTTCTAAATTTCTAATTGCAAATGTCTTAAAATTTAAAATCAAAAATTTAAAAATTTGCTCTGAAATTTTGAAAAGTCTCACTTCATCTTAAATTCTATAAAAAATAACTTACTAAATTTATGGATTTAAGTTGATGTTTTAAAATTTAAGATGTTTATGTTTAAAATAATTACAAAATTTTTAAAATCTATTATCAAATTTGAAAAAAAAGTTTCTTGATATTCTTAATTTTAAGTTATGTACTTTACTTTGTACATTTGTAATATGCAAATTTCCGGAATATATTATAAATTGATGGGATTTTAAGATATGTTTACCCTGGAGTTTAAAGTTTTATTCAAACTTCAAAATATGTGAATTTTCGATAAAAATTTTTCAAAATTTTTATTGCAATTTCGTATTTAACAATATTTTTTTCGGTGTTTGGTAACCTCTAAAGAATAGTAGCAGACAATACACACAAGTTGGAATAACTCTAAATTTTATGTAATACAATTCTTAGTTAAGTTAAAAGTTTCAAAATTTATGTTCTTTAATTATGTTAGTTGAATTTTAAAAGTTTCATTTTTTCACAATGTTAAAAGATATATATATATATATATATATATATATATATATATATATATATATATATATAGAATGGTATATAACAATTTTAAAATGTATTTAAACTTTAAATTTAAAAGAAATTTACAAAATGTCGATTTTTCAATTTACGAAATTCGAAAGCGACTTTAAATTATTTCGATAAATTCTATAAAATTGAAACATAATATGGCAAACACGTGAGGCTACTTAACATGACTAATCCACTTTCGGTTAAAATTTTAGTGAATTTATCAGTTGTAAAGTTTTTTGCTTACCTACTTGTTTATATGCAATCCAACAAAATTTTTTTATCGTACCTTGAGCGAATAAAAAAAAAACATAACGAATTTGATGACATAACCAAACATCGAGTATTTAAACAATTTTTTTTTTTGGTAACCTAGAGAAGAGTAGCGCATACAATTCATACAAAAATAAAAAGTAAAAATTTGATGATTCAAGAATAGCTTAAAGCATTATTTTCTCTTTTAATAAAACATATATATGTATGTAGGTATACTTAATGTTTACTCAAGTAATAAAAAGATTTTTTTTTCGGTTGATGTTATTGGATCATGTAATTCTTCTTAATCAATTCGCGCATTTATATAATTTTTGTTTCTTCTTAAAAATAAATGGCCAATGTCAAAATATGTGCACGTTTTTTTGTTTATTTCTCCCGGCGCTTTTCACTACACTTACAAAAAAGTTATATGTGTTTATGTGAAAAGTGGGTCATGGTCATCTCACCAACAGCACAATATAGTTTTTATTTTCATTTTTGGAGTTGTTACTTTTATATAAATAAATGTTACTTAAGTTGTCGAACATATATGTATATACATAGTATTATATATATAAATATCTCGATCGATCGGATCATCAAAATTTTTGATCGAAATTATTATATTGGCCCTGAATTGCGAAGTGACGGAGCATAATCGCGCACGCAAACATTCGAATGATAAAAATTTTGTACTTGACAATTTTAATGTGTGAACCTTGAAGGCCTATTTGATAACGTGTGTATGATAGATAACATCGTATGATTGTATACATACTTTATATAAATTGTAATCGGTTTTTTTATTTCTGTTTTTTTTTTTATTACATGATTTTGTATATCGAATCACCTTATTTCTTAATTTGAAGGTACAATCTGCGATAGTGTATATGTAGATAAGGCCCCATTTTGGGCGCCACTCTCATACTATTTTATCATGCAATTGCATATATTTGACATATCTTCTTAAATCTTATAAAACACCCTTAGAAACACCATCATATTTTGAGTTAACGAATTTTCAAGGTAATTTTAAGTTTTTTATAATGGATAAGATATATGTCCATAAAACAATTTACGCAAAATTATTAGGAGTGGTTTAATACAATATACGCAAGCACAAATTCGACAGATGACCATCATAAATTTGGGTCGACGTAACATTGAACTAGATTAATGCCTAAAAAAAAAAATTATCAATTTTGTACGCTTATGTATGTGTTAAATTAGCGTACGGAAATTGCGAACCATAATTTCCTTAGAGATACGGTTCGTATATAAACGCGCTACGCATAACCACAAAAAGCATGATTACGCGTATACACCCTGTGTCTCTGTATACACACTAATAATATGTAAAATCATACTATTTAAAATTTTGCTTTTGCTATATCGCCAATATAAGAAAAAAAAAATGTAAGACTTTTGTATCATTAAGTAGGACCTAGGTCAGCGTCAATGATATTAAAATGTATACGCAATAATTTATATCATTTCATTGTGAATACATTTAAAGAAAACCGCGAAATGACAATAAAATTACTACCACCAATGCGCAATCTTGAATAATTAATCGCGAAAATACAATAACAAAATGTGGCTTTGAAAGTTTTTTTTTTTTTTTTTTTTAATAACAACTCGCGATATATTTATATATGTGTAGTCTTAAAAAATTTGTGTGTAAACTGTGTGTATCTGCGAGTGTGTATAGTAGGGGAATTATTTATGTATGAGTATATAAAAAAAAGTTAATTAATGAAATAAAAAAAAAAAAACTTGTTTCAATGTTTAGTAACCCTGGCCTGCTATTGAATTGTAAATTTTTTAAAAAAAAACTATATTAACTATACAACTATACCTACAAATACGAACGCACTTTATAGTAAAGTATTACATGATCGTTTGAATCATTTTATATATATATATATATATATATATATATATATATATATATATATATATATATATATATATATATATATATATACAAATAAAAGATTTAAGAGATTTAAAGGTCTTTTTGAGCTTCATCATTGAAAAATTAAATTAATATTGAATGTCAAAATTGATTTTATTCCGAGACGCGATCGCTCAATTTTTTTGTTTTTTTTATGTCTCTGCACATATAAAACTTTCGATCTTTCTTACATCATAAAAATAAATTCGCACAAATCTGTATGCGTGTGTATGTATATATAAGTAGGTTACTTTATAAAATTGGACCAAATGGTCAGTCGATTTTTACACGATCTTTTCAATTATGAAATTAAATTATATTTTATTTTTAATTGAACTCTTTCTCTTTCTCTGTCATATATTTATATAAGAGATCGTTAGATCGCAAAAAAATATTGTTTATAATTTATATTTAGGTTGTGTATTATGATAAATTTAGAGTTTTAATAAAAAGTTAAATTTTATTTGATTTTGTCTGTGTAGAGGTAAATTCGCGATCGCGATCACAATTTAAATATCATCTTATTTTATAACATATACACAGATATACATTGTATTTTTCGTATTTTATTTAGATGACCCTGACACATATATATGTATATATAGTGTGTACGGTGTCACAATTACCCATTAATGAAATAAATATAGAAATGTTTTTTTTTGTCTGCTCAGTCTACACATACGATCGTGTATAAAAAGCGAATTAAGGAAAAAAAAAATTTGCTAAAATTTTAAGACCAAAAAAATGTGCGAGAGAGTTTTTCGTAATTAAGACACAGTTTTTTTGTTGGATTTTTTTTTACTATATAGCAAAAAGATTAGATACCTGTATATGTATTGAAATTAGGTTAATTATATATATCAATATATAGATCTAGTTTTAAAAAATATAGGCCGTTTATTAAAATTCGGTCAAGGTTATTAAATAAAGCGAATTTTTATTTTGTTTATTTACACTATTATCATATCGTTTGGTGTGGTGTCTTCGTCTAACCCAATCGAAATTATGTTTTGTTTCATAAAATGTGTATTTCTCGATATGGCTTTTAACAGTGTGATATATGATAGAAATTCTTTTTGATTCAAACAAAGAAACATGATCGAACAATAGAACAATATAATTATCTATCGTATTTAATATAATCGTTACTAGACCATTTATCTTAAGACCACAATTTGTCAGAAATGTTTTTAATAAAGAAATTATATATTGCCATTATATATATATGATTTTGGTCGAATCTTTAATTTATCTCACGATTTTTTTTTTACTCCTAATATATTATGTATATATCGATCACGACATAATTTTTATTTTTAATAATATTAAATTATTATTAAATTATGCTACAAGGATAAATATTTTTGATTTGTTATACGATTTAGGATAAGCTTAATTTTAGAATTTAATATTCATCAGGAAATTATTAAATCGATTATTATATTTTAATTATATAATAAATGTTTCAAGTTCATATCCGCTTATTTCGCCAAGGCGCATTTTCGAGATCGAATTTAAATGTTTGACATTTTTTTGATCACATGACCATATTTGCAAATAGGGTCTGGATTATCTTTTCAAATATCTAAGAAAGCGTCGGAACTAAGCGGATAGTTCAACAAACACGATGTTATTAAAATACAAACAAAACTAAAAACTATATAACAATTGAATTGATATAATGACTCTTTTGAGAAAACATTCGGAAGTTATACCATTAAACTAACCTTCAAAATCTAATTAATATTATAAAAAATAAATATCATGCTAGTAATTATTAAACGGTTTGTTGATTTTCACTTTCTTTTTTTTGAATTTTTAATCAATTTTATGAAATAAGAAAAGTGAATTGATCGCGTGCGGCACATGCGCATATACACAAGATAGCGAATTAACAAAAGTTAATTTATTATAATTACAATATATATAGACACATATATAATTTTTACTTGATCTATAAAATTTCTTTATGCTTACCTTATATATTGGTGATCTATAGAGGAACTGAATATAATCTGTACTATTCTATTGGAAAGTTAAAATTTTGTTTTGTGTTTTACTGTTTGAATTTCTTAAGAACATTTATCGAAGAAAGTTTAACTGTAATTACGGCTAGTTTTAATATAACGTTAAATATCATTCTCGATCGTTAGTATTAAAAAATTATACTTTATCAACAGAAAATTAATATGTATACAGTAGATTAAGAAACTTCATTTTTTAAATTATGATACAACATTATAAAACCCCATAATATATTTTAGGGGCCCGTCATTTAAAATTATTTTTTAAATTTTACCTTGTTTTAAAAAACAAATGTATGCCAAATAAGTACTAGAACTTTGGTTTTAATATTGATATGTAATGGAGGAAGTCCCGGAATACTGGGATTGTATAGGATGTTTATTATGACAAACTCGACCCGGTTATATTGACACCTGAACCACTCACTGATAGTAATATTTTTTTGTGGAAGAAGAAAAAGAAAAAGTATGTCAGCAAGGTTCTGGTTTTTCAGGTTTTTCAGATTAATTTCTCCAAGCCAGGCTTTAATAAATTAAATTATTTTTCGCCTGAAAATTACAAAAAAAATCATCCCATTGTTCTCTGTGTGAAGCTATTGTCCTCAGATTTTAGTTAGCACCAGTTTTCTTATAGTTGGTTTTGGTTTGCCAACATTTCGTTTCCTTTGGAAGTTCCACTTTTAATAAGGAAATTTTGAAACACGTGTTTTTTGAGTTTCCCAATTCGGTCTGTAGGAGTTAACCTATCATCATTACAATTTTATAGCATTGGTAGTTTTACGAGGGTATATGGCAAACAAAATTGGGGATTAGGGTTTAGTTGATAAGAACCCGACCTTCTTGCAAGACAATCTTGTAAACTTTTTTTTGAAGATTCCCGCTTTTTTTAACAATTACACACACTAAAATTTTTGAATACAACCAGGAATCTGATTTCTAGATGCATTTTAAATTTTCGGGATATTTTTTTTATATTTTCGAAATTCGGTATTTTTTCGGGATTTAAAGTTTCCGGATTTTTATTCTAGATAAATTAGCCAATTATTTGTTGTTTTATTGTTTTTGGCAAGACAAACGCATTCCAAATTTTGTGAATTTTATTAAATGTGTTACTCACTTTCTTGCTTAGTTTAATGCGTTATTTGTTGTCGTTTCCAATATGAACTGTTATGATTATATTGTTCGCAACTTAATGTGCAAAATATTATGGCAAAATGTTGCGTAATGCGTTCAACTAGTCGTACGAATTCTGACGAAAAACTTTTAAAATTGCTTATATTGAAATATTTATGAATATTTTTCGAAACATCCGGAACATGAGTTTCGAAACATGTGGCCGAGTCCAGCCACTTATTGTTGGAAAATATGTAATTATGCAATCAAAAAAGTAATATTATCTGAGTCTTTCGTAGTAGATACAGATTACAAACAAATTAAAATTAAGCGACTGTTAAATTAATTAGTATTTATATATATATATATAATATATATATATATATATATATATATATATATATATATATATATATATATATATATATATATATAGCGATTCCATGCGAAACCGATCACGAGTTGTCCTGACCCCTTTAGATTTTGATGAAACTTTTCAAAAATGTTCGCTATGTTTAAAAAACATGAAAAATGATTTTTGTTTTTTTTTTTTTGCGGCACTGTACTTTTTGACAGTGGCGCACGGCGTTTTACGTTTTTCTTGATTTTTCTTGAAAATACAAATTTTTGAAGTCCTCTTTCTCAAAAACCACTTAACCGATTTGAATGTTTTATATCTCAAATGAAAGGGAATGAATGAATCTTATAAGTAACGGTACAATTACTTTATTAAAGAAGAATTGTGTTTTTTTTTAAATGTCATTTCCTGATATTTTCGACCCCAACGAGTTATCAATTTTTTTATTTTTTTTCAAAGCTTATTCATTTATCAAACAAATAAAAAAATAAAAAAAGTAGTGTTATCTTTCATTTTTAAAATATAATTTTTTGAATATTTCAGGATCTGAATATTTTAAACCAAAAATCATAAAAATCTATCAAACTTTTTCTTTGAACCTTTTCAAGAACAGACAATTTCCAAAAAATTCTATTTGGTGATTTATAAAAGTAAATCAAGTGGTGATAAGAAAATGATAAGTGAAAATTATAAACAACAAAAACATCAAGAAGTTTTAGCGAAAATTTTTGAGGAAATATTTATGCTTCCGTGCAATTCCGGGCATGCCGATAATGACATACCAGGCCATAGTGTTGAAATGATTCAACAATTTCGAGAAAAATATGGAATGTCTACGACAACAAATGAAAAGTATATGTTTTTAACATCGGTACCAAAAAGCTGGCCTGTTCGGAAAATTCAAGATGAGTTTAGTGTGTCTTATTATATGGCAAATAGAGCAAAACAGATTCAAAAAGAAAAAGGTATCATGTCAACACCGAACACCAAAGTGGAATCAACAACTCTTAATCAAGAAATAGCATTGTTGGTGCAAATTTTATGAAGATGACGAAATAAGTCGAGTATGTGCTGGAAAACAAGATTTCGAGACAATGTCATCAAAAGGAGTTATTATTACAAATCAGCGTAGATTGATTCTTTGTAATTTGAAGGAAGCTCATCAAATATTTAAAAAAACCTATCAAAATACAAAAATTGGATTTTCTAGTTTTGCTGCACTTCGTCCAGGGCACTGCGTATTACCGAACACTAGCGGCACACATAATATTTGCGTCTGCATATACCACCAAAATATTAAACTTATGTTTAATCAAATCAAATCTATGAACCTTTTATCAAACGAAGTAGGAAGTTATCAAGATCTTATTTCGCAGATTATTTGCACCACTCCAAGCACATTATGCTAATTATGAAATATTCAAAAAATCATATTTTAAAAATGAAAAATAGGACTCCTTTTTTTATTTTTTTATTTGTTTGATAAATTAATAAGCTTTGAAAAAAAATAAAAAAATTGATAACTCGTTGGGGTCGAAAATAACGGGAAATGGCATTTTTCAAAAAAACACAATTTTTCTTTAATAAACAATTTTTTAAAAATTGTAATTGTACCGTTACTTATAAGATGCATTCATTCCCTTCCATTTGAGATATAAAACATTCAAATCGGTTAAGTGGTTTTCGAGGAAGAGGACCTAAAAATTAGCATTTTCAAGAAAAATCAAGAAAAACGTAAAACGCCGTGCGCCACTGTCAAAAAGTACAGTGCCGCAAAAAAAAAAAAAAAAATCATTTTTCATGTTTTTTAAACATAGAGAACATTTTTGAAAAGTTTCATCAAAATCTTAAGGGGTCAGGACAAAATTTCCGTTATATATATATATACAAAATTTCCGTTTATATATATATATATATATATATATATATATATATATATATATATATATATATATATATATATATATATATATATATGATTATATGATTATATATATATATATATATATATATATATATATATATATATATATATATATATATATATATATATATATAATCATATATATTTACATATTTTTTTTATTTCTTTTTATACATTTACAAAACTTGTAAAACTGAGATAACAAACATTTACAAAATATTACAAGATAACAATAATAGTAAAAATAAATATATAACAATTTTTCATTAATTTTAAATTTATGGAAGTTTTTGGATCTTTTAAAAATATAGGTACTTTATTGAAAACAAATTACTCTATGTAAGTAATGGCTTTTCTCCCAAATTCTGTTTTGATTTGATCACAATTTAAATTTCTAGCACTTTTGTGGCATAATTATGTTCGATAATATTATATTTTATAAAAAAATGTTGGTTCTTGAAAAAAACAACCCAGCGAGAGGCTAAAATCTTTCCAAAAATTTTGTTAAATTCCGATAGCATTAAGATTGGTCGATAGTTATTAATTAATGCACTGTCTTGTGTTTTGAACCCTTAAACGATTTTAGCAAGCTTTAAGCAGTCTGGAAGCAGTTTATTAATATTTCGTTAAAATAATCGTTTATATAATATCAGTTTACTTTTTAAGACAGGATTTCAAATATTGTCAGTATCGCCGATTTAATGGCGTCTTATATTTTTCCAATAATCGTTAAATATATTAGCAATATCTATTCGTTAAAAACGCGACCTTCAGAAAAAATGTAGTCAAATAAATAAACTTTTTACTTTTATTTAAAAATAAATTAGTGGTTTTTTTAATTAACACCTGATTTGAGAGGTCCATCCACAGTTGAACTATAAAAATAATCGTCCGTCCATCTCTAGGTAACTTTTCATAAATTGAAATTGCGTTAAAATAGCTCGCCTTTATTAAAGTCCATAAATCGTTTATAGATATCATAGTAGTGCCACATTTGATTTTATCAATGAATGATTTACCACTACTACATATCAAATTCATCCGCTGAAATATTAAATTTTTTTTTTTAAATGACAATGACCCTGGCTCTCGATCCTGACGTAATACTGTGTAAGAAGGCGGGAAATGCTCCTCTAAACTAAAATTGATGTTTAGCCAAAAATGACGATATCGTGTAATCATTACATAAAAGTGATAAATAAATTGCAGTAGCCTTTGAGCAAATCCCACTATTGCATGATATTGCTGTTTTTTTGTTCAAATTATTTATACTTCTTATAGACATGCTATTTATTACAGGCATTACCTGCTCATGGCTGGTAAGACTACTCCATTGTCGTTTTGTTGGCCGTGAAACCGTGGGAACAAATCGTTTTATTAAAACTTCCTTTAGCCAGAAAGTGACAGATACAATCTGAATAGTAAAAGCTTAAAAAAAAAAAATTCCAAAAAAAAACAACTTCACTATATATATATATATATATATATATATATATATATATATATATATATATATATATATATATAAATATATATATATATATATATATATATATATATATATATATATATATATATTTATATATAAGATGTATGCATTAAAAACCGGAATTTGATACTAGATGTCATTACTTGTTTATGCGTTATAGTATATCATAGACATATATGTAATTTGAAAGCCCTATTCATTAGTTGTCAAAATCAGCTAAAAGTAACACATGCAACCGATCAAGCACATCCAACCGATTTCAACGATGGAAAATTTATCAAATTTGCGAAAAAACATCATTTGCGGGAAGTTTTGTTGAGTCACTTTTTCGCAAACAAAACTGCAACTAAGAGACTGTTCACACCGAACGCGAATCGCGAATTGCAAATATATTCCATACGCGAATTCGCAAATTCGATTCACACTAAACTCGAGCGAATTTTTATGTCAACATCTATTTATTTTGGACATTTAATAAACAAATGAAGTTCTATTTGCAATGGTCATAATCAAAAATAAAGATATAATATTTAGGTAAAATATTTTTTTACGATATCACAAACAAATGAATAGAATTTGAATTGTGATTTGAAAAATTAGTACGAATGCCAAAATTTGTGCTAGTGAAATTGTGTGGAACGCGAGTGGAAAGTAATTTTTACACCAACGAATTTTTGGTTTATGACATATTAAATACGAATTTCCTTTTTTTCATTATTTTGAACTTTTTTTTGAAGAAATTTAGTTTAAAATTAAGTATTTTTATGTATCAGTATCATAAATAGAAAAACATTTTGTATTTAATTATTTTTTATGTCATAATATTCTAAAAATAGCTTATTCGCATTTCGCAATTCGCAGTTGGTGTGAACAGTCCCTTAAAGTCATCGTTTACTCGTAGATTTGTATGGTGAGCATGCTCTTGCAAAAACACTGTGCTTTGAGTGGTTTAGTCGCTTCAAAAGTGGTGATTTTGATATCAAGGACAAAGAGCGTCCTGGTCAGCCGAAAAAGTTTGAGGATGAAGAATTGGAAGCATTACTAGATCAAGATTCATGTCAAACGTAAGAAGAACTTGCAGAATCAAGAAGAAGAAACAAAAAGAAGTCGTTTTTGCATCGTATTGTCATTGGCGATGAAAAATGGATCCATTACAATAGTCCCAAGCGCAAAAAGCGTATGTCAAGAAAGGCGAGGCTGGCCCATCGACATTAAAGCCGAATATTCACGGGGCCAAGGTCATGCTGTGCTTTTGGTGGGATCATCAATGCCCAACTCTATCGTCAACAATTGATCCGATTGAAGCAGAAAATCCAGGCAGAGCGGTCAACGTATGCAACCAGACACGAGTCAATCATTTTCCACCACGATAACACTCGGTCAAATATTGCGGCGCCGGTAAAAAATCACCTGGAGAATAACTGATGGGAAATTTTGCCTCACCCGCCTTAAAGCCGAGACCTTGCTCCTTCCAGACTACCACCTATTTCGATTCATGCAGAATGCCCTATCAGGAATACGCTTCACTTAAGTTCAAGGTATCGAAAATTGGCTCGATTCGTTTTTGGTTGCCAAGCCGGCGCAATTTTTCTGGGATGAAATCCATAAATTGCCAGAAAGATGAGAAAAAGTAGTGGGTAGCGATGGGCAATACTTTGAATAATTAATCTTGTAACATTTTTTCACAATAAAGGCTCAAATTTCATAAAAAAGTTCCGGTTTTTAATGCATACACCCAATATATATAAATATATATATATATATATATATATATATATATATATATATATATATATATATATATATATATATATCAAAGATCAAAATTTAATCATTCCGAAGAGGACATACATTAGTGCTTAAATTAGTACCCCCCCTTCCCCTTTTTGTAGGTGGAGCAGGGAGTAACTTTGAAATTAAATTAGGAACTCCTAATTTTTATTGCAGATTCTGATTCTTCTGCTAAAAATGAGTAAGGAGGTTAGTTAATTTTGGCTAAAATGGGAGTTTTTCAAGTTTTGTAAATATTTCAAAAAGTTCGCAGCACTCATAAGAAAACTGTTAAGTGTAAAAATGTTGTATTAAAAAAATAAATAAATAAATAAATAAAAAAAATTAAAAAAAAATTAAACAAAACAAATTAAAATTCTGCCACTTCCGGTTAACTGATTTCCGATAAAATTAACTTTTCTACGAACTTATTTTAGCCGGAAAATACTTATTTTAACCTACAGGGAGGAGAAGGAGGAACTAATTTTAAAATTAATATATGTCCCCCGCGGAATGATTAAATTTTGATCTTGAACATTTTTTTCGTAGAGTGCTTATTTTCCAAGATATTTGAAAGTTTCAGCTTAAAAAAGACACCCGATATATATATATATATATATATATATATATATATATATTTATTTTTTTTTTATTTTTATTTCTTCCGATTATTTTATTTTTACAATGTTTACATGTTTACATTAGAAATTAAATTACATAAGTAAAAGAAAAGGCAAAAATAAATTATAACTAAACTTATTACTTATGTACTAGAAATAGCGATTCAATATCATCTTGATTTAAAATCCAAGTTTTAACTGCACCAAGAAATTTACCAATATGATCTAAGTTTTTTAATTCGCTCGGTAATTTGTTAAGAAGCCCCTGTGGAACATCGCTAGTAATAAATCGATGGCTACTAAATTTGTTAGAGACTTTAACAATTTGCGTTCTATTGCATAAATAAGAACGAAACCAGTTTAGGGCAATACCTCGTATTCCAGCACAGCATAATTTGTATAGTAACAGTTCATGGTCAACAGTGTCGAATGCTTTGGTTAGATCAATAAAGTTGGTAGCAGCGCTGTTATCATCATTTATAGCAACCAGTATATCCTAACAAAAAGCAATGAGCGTTCTGTTCCTCTACCTTTTCTAAATCCATACTGACTATTAGAAAAAAAATCATTATTATTTAGAAATAATAAAAGCCTAGTTTTAATACATTTCTCAAAGATTTTTGAGAAAACAGAGAGTAGTGAAATTGGGCGGTAATTATTTAGAATGTTAGGATATCCTTTTTTTAATAAAGGGATTATAATAGCAGCTTTTAAACAATCAGGGAATACACCTTGTTCAAGAAAAATATTAAAAATATAAGACAGTGTATATGCAATTTTAGTGCCAATGCTTTTAACTACTTACACCATCGATGCCATGGCTATTAGAAGTATTCAAACTTTTAATATAGCAACAAACTTCAAAAGGAGATATAGGGGGGAAAAAATGAAGTTGGTTCATGTGAAGTTGGCAACAGGTGGACATCCAATATTAATTCTTAAATTACTAGAAATTTCGATAAATTCTTATTGAAATTCTTATTGAATGCATTTGCAATATCACAATCCTCAGTAACAGTATTACCATCACTATTAATAATTTCAGAAGGCGTGTTAGATTTTTTTTTCGACCTAAAAGATCATTAACTAAGTGCCAATGTGATTTTATATCCTTTTTAGACTGTTCAAATTTTTTTAGTGTAATATATCTGTTTAGTTGATATAACTTGTAATTTAATCCTAGCTTGCAAACGATGTATTCTATTATATAGCTTTTTGTTATTAGGATGGTTATGGAATATTTTTAATAGTTCAGTTTTTTTATTGATCAATTTAAGCAGATTATCAGTTATCCAAGGTTTAATTTTCTTTACTTTAGAACTTACATTAACATTAAACGTATAGATTCTTCTATTACAAATGTGCTCAATGAATTGACGCATCGCCACGCTAGGGTCATGAATCAATAAAAATGACCATTGATCGTCAATTAACAAAGAATTAAGCTATTTGAAATTAATTTTCTTCAATGTTTTATCCGTTGAAAAGGGTGTTTCAATGTTTCCAGATTTCCTAATATTTAAAGAAATAAAATGATGATCAGATAACAAAAAATTAAATACTTCACTTGTTAAGCTTAATTTGAAAAACGGTTTAGTACGAGCAAAAACATGATCAATACATGTAGAAGTAGTTTTAGTTACACGAGTTGGAGTATTAACTAAAGAAATAAGGCCAAAGCTAGACATCATCGATAAATAATCATTAACATAATGTAATCTGGGATATAAAGCCATAATATTAATATTGAAATCTCCAATTAAAATTAAATTCTTGCTTTAAATTCCTTGCAACAAATTATTATTATTATTTTTTTTTGTTTCTCAACTCTGCAATCTGTTTTGGGGCCGAAGCTCTCCCAACTCTTTCGCAGTTAATTTTTAACGTCCTACTTTACGCCGTTACCAGCCAAATTGAGGACGCACGAATACAGGTTCGATTTTAAATCCATCTGCACATTGCATTGCTCCAGCCAGCCTGTACTGACATGGACGATGGTTTGGCCCATGGATTCTGCACTCCAACAGGGGGTCATAGTTGTGTTCATCGTCATCACCGATCGAAATCAGGTGATGAAAAACAAATTATTAGATTCATTGTTAAAAGCATCGATCGAAGAAAACTTAAAACGGTAAACACAGATTATACAAATCGGTTCAGAAAAAATTGTTAAATTAATAGTTGTAACATCAGCAGAGGAAAGTTCATAAACAACTGAAGTAAATGAAAATTTATTTTTTACGTACGCTACAATGCCGCCTGCTGAATATTTATTATTACAACCATCTACCATATTATAATTATTGAAATGATATGCATCAATCTCACTGGATAAAATCCAAACTTTGGTACAAAATAATATATCAGGTAAATTTTTTAGTGAGCTAAAATGATGGAGGGGAACTATAATTTAAATTTAAATAATTATTTGCCATTATAAGGTTTAAATATCGTTAATATTGTTAATAACTAATTCAAACCAGAAATTAGTGCCTGCCAGAAATTAGTTCTACAAAAATTTTTTTTTAATCAAGACTACAAATTCAAAACATAAAAATCATAAAATTACAACATGACTTCCATAAATTTGTGATTTGACGTATTTTTCACCAAATATATATATATATATATATATATATATATATATATATATATATATATATATATATATATATATATATATATATAGCGTTGTGCCGATTGTTTACAAATAATTGTTTCCTATATTGTTTACTAAGTAAACAATTTTATGTAAACATTGTGATTTTTTTTGTAAACATCGTAAACATGTAAACAATGTAAACTAATGAATACTTAATATTTTATTCAATATTAATTTACATAATTAAAAATAATATTAGAACTTACAATTAAATTTTAAAAATTAAAACTCATTTGAGTTAAGTGAGTCGGAAATTTTAAGACTATAATAAACTTAATAGTTTATAATTTATTTTATACCAATGAATTTAAATTTTCTTTGACTTGTTTCGACGATTTAAATTTTAAACATTTTAAACTTACGACGGAACTACTAGAACCATGGCTCGTCGTAAGTTGAGGAATATTGAATATTATATTATAGATTATTTTATATGCACATAGACAGTGAAATATCATTTACTCTTTCTTATCCACTGATTATCCTATTTGTTTAATGAATTATTAACCTATTGTTTTCAAATGTTTACATTGTTTACGATCAAATTGTAAACAATGCGTGTTTTCTTGTAAACAGCCGTCGCTGTAATATATATATATATATATATATATATATATATATATATATATATATATATATCGCCGGTCGTATAGTGATCCTTTCAATAAACCCTAGTAAAACAGTCCTAGTACCCTTTACCAAAAGACGTAAATTGAACCTTGGTTCAGTTAGTCTAAATGATATTACAATCGGATACTCCAATGAATTTAAATATCAACTACCGAACTCGCATCAGCCTGTCGGCGTATGTTCGGCAAGACTTGGGGGCTCAGCTCAAAAATGATTTGCTGGATGTACATCATGATAGTGAGCCCAATTGTAACCTATGGGGCCTTAGTTTGGTGTCCTAAGGTACAGGAAAAAGTTATTATGAACAAGCTAACCTTATTGCAGAAGCTAGCATGTCTCAGAATCACAGGCGCTACGCGCACCTGTCCTACAACGGCAATAGAAGGCCTCATCGGACTCACTCCACTTCATATCTACTTCAAAAATCATCTGCTAACTGTAATTGAGAGTTGGCATTGGAGTCTTTGGACCCAACCACAAAATATCGAAATCACTGGGAACTTTTCCCAGTGTTTTTCTAGTCGA
Source organism: Tipula confusa (assembly GCA_963556175.1). Taxonomy (NCBI): domain Eukaryota; kingdom Metazoa; phylum Arthropoda; class Insecta; order Diptera; family Tipulidae; genus Tipula; species Tipula confusa. Next base: position 83,746,388 of record OY744477.1, read on the forward strand.
AATTCACGCCATTGAAACCTGCATCTCAACTATTATGAGTAAAGGTCTTATCCACTTTTTCTCCGACAGCCAAGCAGCATTGAAAGCACTGGCTTCTAACTGCCTGGATTCTAAGTCGTTTAAATTGTTTACAAACTGTTACAATCTCTCTGTTGCCATAACAAAGTTAGTTTGTGGTGGGTACCTGGTCACAAGGGCATCACTGGTAATAATTTATCCGACGAGTTTGCACGGACATGCTCGTCGACTACACTCATTGGCCCTGAACCTTTCTAAAGCATCCCGTGGCCCTGTGCAGCTTTCACAATTAATAAATAGGAATAAATACAATGCTTGATCTATTGCAACTGTATTCCCGGCCTTAGACAGGCCAAATCTTTGATCATTCCATTTCAACATAAGGACGTGGCGGTCAATTTCAGTAAATGGAATATTACGAAACTAGTGGGTTATCTTTCAGGACACTGCAACCCGAGATATCATTTGAATAAAATAAACCTGTCCACAGAGACGGATTGCCGACTATGTTTGGAGGATACAGAAACCGCAGAGCACATACTATGTGAGTGTGGTGGTCTGTGTACACTTTGGTGGCTTCATTTTGAAGAGAAGTATTTCACCCCGGAGAAATGTAAATTAGCCTCTGAAAGCAGAATTCTCGGACTAATAAATCCCAATAGCACAAAAGATCTTTTAGGTCGCAGTGCTGGCCGATTGGGAAGGGGACAAATAGTGATGGTTATGGTGTTGACGGATATTTTAGAGAATTTGTCTCAGTTCTGGTAGATGAATAACATCACCAGAAGTAAGTTTAATTGAAGATGATTCTACTTCTTGGACTGATTTTTGAGGTTGTGACTCGATTTTGGGATCTGTTTGATGAAGCGAGATTTGGTGTGCGAATTGTTTCCCAAGAAGGTTGGCTTTATCGGAATTTATATACGCTACTTGATCAATCGGAGGTTTACTTTTCTGGAGGTTTATGTTCTGGTTTTGGTACTGGTTTATTCGTTACAAAAAAATTAACAGGTGGTGCCGGAGCTGGTACATATAATGTTGGTCTATGTGTTACCACTATTTCCTCTCGTTGTTTGGCTCTCGCGCTTTTGTATCGTTGATAGGCACTACATCCTTTGTATTACATCCTCATAGTACGGTTGCAGTTTGACGCTGCATGCCCGTATTGTTGGCAATTGAAGCACTGTGTGTACTCCTTGACTGCTGGTGAAAAAGGTCGTTATGTAACTACGCAGTTTCACAGCAATCCACATTTCTCTTGGAGTTCCTTGATGTTCGTTGTTCCTCTGGCAAAACGCGCAACTAACAACGGTATATTTGATTTGCTTTTGCGGTTTGCCACTGATTTGACTGCAACTTCCGCGTTGGTGATGGCCAACTTCACTGTCTCGGCCTCGACTTAATAAAGGACGAGAATTACGGCCGTGTATTTTTGTTCACTTTCGGGAGTGAACGAGTGAAACTGGTAAAAATATACATACAATACTTTGTATTTACATACTCTGTATGGATATTTGGAAATAGCGAATTATATAATTCGCCAAAAAGTGAAAAAGAAAATTTCGGTTATTGCAGTCATAACCGAAATTTTCTTTGTTTCAATTTTTGGCGAATTGAGTATATATATATATATATATATATATATATATATATATATATATATATATATATATATATATATATATATATATATATATATATATATATATAAGGTAAACGGCTATAATACTGACATAGGCGTTATTACTGACATATATTGCATATATTTTAGTTTTTAAGAGAATTACTCAATATACATTAAATTTTTTTTCTTTAATATAATCATGAATATTCCTGTTCATTCTGTTCTAATATTCGTGTAAGTGTTGGTATAACATTAAGTAATAATCAGCTCCAATTTGACAACGGTTGTGATTACATCTAGTTATTGCAAATTTGTTAAAATTTTGCGTTAAATTTTGGAATTTCATATATTAGTAATATTTATGATGTAAGTCATTTTTAATTATTAACTTTTATTGTAATATGTTCTTTGGATATTCATTTTTGATTATTTAAGTGTGCTTCCGTGAAACAAGTGAAATTAAATACAAATATTGGTTAAATTAGTTATGTCAGAATTAGATACAAATGAAAAATGGTATTGTTCCTTTTACTGACACATGTGTCAGTAATAGGTCAACAACTGCTATTTTTATATCCAATATTAAAAAAAGGGTGTCTAACCCTTCCTTAAACCGTTTTTGCATTTCATTTCTAATTGAACCTACCATTTAACTGTAATAATTCTGACACTAATATTTAAAGTTAAGTTATTTTTACTATAAATAAATAAAAACGCGACTGTCAGTAATAAGTCCACACATATCTCAGTATAGACTCCTTTCTATGTCAGTATAACGATAAATTTCTTATTTTTATTTATTTAATTTTAACCATTTTGTATATAATTTAAACTCTTATTTAATAATTCAATTGTTTTAAAATTATTTACACAAAACTTAGCTCAAAACTAACAACAATTTTTCGGAACATTTAAATATAATAAATCTTCTTAAAATTATGTGTCAGTATTATATACCAAACTGTCAGTAAAGGATTATTATAAATTTAAGTTAGAATGACAACGAAATTGAAGCGTCTTCAATAAAGACGGGATGACCTGAATACTGTACTTCAAAATATGGCAAACGGGATGACAATATACGCAGCAACCCACAAATATAAAATCCCACGAACGACATTGTAATATAAAGCAAGAGGTGTATATGCGTTAAATGTACCGATAGACCACCTAACTATTTTATCTATTAAGGAAGAAGCAAACATAAAGAGTGCCCCAGTAAGAAGTACAGAATTAAAAATTTAATAAAACAAAAACGGCTTAATATATTTCCAAATTTGGTTATTTGTTTGAAAGTACAATCCTCCTGATT